>OX638372.1:16567834-17938093 GCA_951812925.1 Calliopum simillimum | reverse complement strand
ACTCTTACTGTTTTCTTCTTCCTTTGAATCAGTCTAATATACATAAAAAATATGTTGAATGGTATTTTTCATATTCATGCACTTTTTCTTTGATTTTGTCTTAAATATTTAATTGCAATTTATGTTCCTTTTACTATTTATTTCAATTTCAATCCTGTTAGCATATTAAAGTTATGCACTTTTTCTATTACAGCTTACTTACTTACGTACTTTCATCACTAAAGCTGTTGCTTCTATCACATTTTTTCAAAACTGCACTACAACGTGCACTTGTAGTGCTTCAATAACATTACATATCCTTTTTTTTATAGCAAGCTTTTCCATAGTTTGAGTAGTTGCACGTTTGTATAAGTACATCCCTTTACCTACTACCAGCACAACATTTAAGTAGTTGTTCTCTCAACATTTCGAATTTTTTATCCTTTCATATACATATTTTACTTTAAAGTCAGAGTATTACGTCAACTTCATAATGTTGAACCTTGGCATTTTAATCATTTTTTTTTTCTTTTTCATTTTGATTATGGATATTTTCCTTTTAAAGAACATACGGTTGTGGGAATGTACATTAGACCGGCCGCAGCTTGTATGGAAAAAATTAAAATCGGAAATTTATAAATATTTGTTACTAAATATATGAGGTTTGATGTAACAAATAATACCTGAAATTTTCAGCTTGATTTGAATATGCCTAGTCGTGCCTAGTGGGGTCGAAAGTACCCACATATCATCGGAAATTTTGATATGTGGGTACTTTCGACCCCACTAGGCACGACTAGGTCGAAAGTACCCACATATCAAAATTTCCGATGATATGTGGGTACTTTCGACCCCACTAGGCACGACTAGGCATATTCAAATCAAGCTGAAAATTTCAGGTATTATTTGTTACATCAAACCTCATATATTTAGTAACAAATATTTATAAATTTCCGATTTTAATTTTTTTCCATACAAGCTGCGGCCGGTCTAATGTACATTCATGTGCATCTACATGTATGTGTTCTTGTCTGTTCTGTTTATATCTGGATTTAGTTTTACTTATTTATATAGAACCTCTGATGGCATTATGCCTTTAATTGGTTTTAAATGTGTTGAATTTTTTACAATTCTGACAGCCACATTTCATTTTCATCTTATATTTTCTTGAAGAAATTCTAACGGTGTAAAGATTTTTAAGAAATACCCAAGGATGACTTTTAAAACGTTGCCAATTTGAAGAATTTCACATGACTTGAAAGCAGAACCTCCCAGTGTGCCAAACGGTTCATATCTCCGCTTTTTATCCATTACGGATCAGTATGAACCGTCACGGATCAGAAACGGATCCGAAACGGATAAAAAGCGGAGATATGAAACGTTACTGATGAATCCATTACTGATCCGTAACGGAAAAAAAAGCGGAGATTCGAACCGTTTGGCACCCTGGGCTATGACAAATTTCAACCCATGATCGTAATACAAAAAAAAAACCAAAGTGATAGAAACTAGCGTTCAAAAACAAAAACGAAATAACGCCAAATTATTTATTTGGGAGATAGTCATTTTGAAAATAGCTCCCAAAATTTAGGCTTCATTTCGTTTTTTTTTTTTGGTCGTTATTTCGTTAAAAAAAAAAAACGAAATAAATATGTACGTGAACGGTTTTTTTTCCCCCCCATTTTACGGGCTAACCATTTAACCGTTATACGATATTTTCTTTTATATTAAAGGTACTGTGGTGTAGAATGTACAAAACCAAAAATTATCCTTATAAGTTGCCATTAAGGCATTTAAAAATAGGATCAAAGTTTTTCAGATGATTACAACTACAACAGCACCCACATTGTTTTGCTGTGTTATTAGGAAAGTGAGTGAGACAGTGGAGTGCGAGAAATTTTGTTATTGTTTTTATCTTCCTTGTAAAGAACCGGTTCCATTGCACTCTATTGACGTTCTGCACCGATATTTTGGATGTTTTTCGACACTTTTGGACTTTTACCGATATTTTGGATGTTTTTCGATACTTTTGCACTTTTATCGATATTTTCGATGTTTCTCGATACTTTAGGACTTTTATCGATATTTTGGATGTTTTTCGCTACTTTTAGACTTTTATCGATATTTTGGATGTTTCTCGATACTTTTGCACTTTTATCGATATTTTGGATGTTTTTCGACACTTTTGGACTTTTACCGATATTTTGGATGTTTTTCGATACTTTTGCACTTTTATCGATATTTTCGATGTTTCTCGATACTTTAGGACTTTTATCGATATTTTGGATGTTTCTCGATACTTTCGGACTTTTATCGATACTTTGGATGTTTTTCGCTACTTTTAGACTTTTATCGATATTTTGGATGTTTCTCGATACTTTTGCACTTTTATCGATATTTTGGATGTTTCTCGATACTTTTGCGCTTTTACCGATATTTTGGATGTTTTTTCGATACTCTTGGACTTTTATCGATATTTTGGATGTTTCTCGCTACTTTTAGACTTTTATCGATATTTTGGATGTTTTTCGCTACTTTTAGACTTTTATCGATATTTTGGATGTTTCTCGATACTTTTGCACTTTTATCGATATTATGGATGTTTCTCGATACTTTTGCGCTTTTACCGATATTTTGGATGTTTTTCGACACTTTTAGACTTTTATCGATATTTTGGATGTTTCTCGATACTTTTGCACTTTTATCGATATTATGGATGTTTCTCGATACTTTTGCACTTTTATCGATACTATGGATGTTTCTCGATACTTTTGCGCTTTTACCGATATTTTGGATGTTTCTCGATACTTTTGCACTTTTATCGATATTTTGGATGTTTTTCGACACTTTTGGACTTTTACCGATATTTTGGATGTTTTTCGATACTTTTGCACTTTTATCGATATTTTCGATGTTTCTCGATACTTTAGGACTTTTATCGATATTTTGGATGTTTCTCGATACTTTCGGACTTTTATCGATATTTTGGATGTTTTTCGCTACTTTTAGACTTTTATCGATATTTTGGATGTTTCTCGATACTTTTGCACTTTTATCGATATTATGGATGTTTCTCGATACTTTTGCGCTTTTGCCGATATTTTGGATGTTTCACGCTACTTTAAGACTTTTATCGATATTTTGGATGTTTCTCGATACTTTTGCGCTTTTGCCGATATTTTGGATGTTTTTCGACACTTTTAGACTTTTATCGATATTTTGGATGTTTCTCGATACTTTTGGACTTTTATCGATATTTTGGATGTTTTTCGCTACTTTTAGACTTTTATCGATATTTTGGATGTTTCTCGATACTTTTGCACTTTTATCGATACTATGGATGTTTCTCGATACTTTTGCGCTTTTACCGATATTTTGGATGTTACTCGATACTCTTGGACTTTTATCGATATTTTGGATGTTTCTCGCTATTTTTAGACTTTTATCGATATTTTGGATGTTACTCGATACTTTTGCACTTTTACCGATATTTTGGATGTTTTCGATGCTTTTTGATTTTTACAGATATATATACCGATGTTCTTCGATACTTTTAGACTTTTACCGACATTTTACATGTTTTTCGAGTGATACACTGACCCTACTACTTCCAAAAAAGGTTACTAATAATACTCAATGTTCTCGCTTTCTTTTTTACCAAACGGTACTCGAAAAAAATTTATATATCTTTAAGTAAAAGGCCACAATTAGGCCACCGGCAATACTAGTCTTTTTATAATGGCACTCTTTGGGGTCCTAAGGTTGAAAAAGAAAGGTAAGTATATATCAGAAAATTGTTGGAAACGCCAGAATAGTTGGAGTCCATGAAAATTATTTGACTTTCCGGGAAAATTTTTTGGATTTTGTTTTGTTTAGTGCGAACTTTGCTTTTATTTTATACGAAGACGTGGCCCCAATCACTTTTTTTCGGTAAATGCTATTTGCTACTGATGTTTTTGGTGTATGTGGCGAATTTCATTCATCTGAGATATGACTTATCATATTTCATGGCAGTGGCACCGTCTAATTCTCTAATAAGTTTTTATTGTGAAGTTTTACATACATATCGTCCCTAGGTAAAAGTGAAAAACGCCAATTTTTTCTAGTTTTGAGTTTTTTAGTATTTCGTGTCTTAAATATTGTAGTATTGAGACTGATGAGACCCATTGAGCTAAAAAGTGGTTGGTGCTATTATAAAAAAAAATTTAAAAACAACAATCTCCACACACAAAAAATATAACCTGATTTTTTAAAATTCAAATATCTCAAAAGTTAAAAAAACAGTTTAAGTATGGACGGTATGCGTATACCAAAACTTATCCAATATTTTCAGCGCCATGAACTAAATTACGCCAGAAGTTTGCTAGAAAAATCTCTTTATATGATTCTGGCATTATTTCCATTTTATTTTGGAAATAAAGCCAAAAAATTTTCTGTCGTTTTTTTTTGAAAATTTATGGCTTTATTTCCAAAAGTTATGTGGCTTACAAATAGGAAATAACGCCATAAGAAATAACGCTAGAACATTTTTTGGAAATATGTAAAATCAGATTTTTCTGTCATAAGTTTTTGGAAATAAAGCTAAATACTAACTAGGAAATACATTTTTGGTTTTATTTCCAAAACAAAATGGAAATAACGACAGAATTTTATATAGAGATTTTTCTGATGTTAACTCCAAAAAATTTTCTAGCGTTATTAGATTTTAGATATTACTTATGGCATTGTTACAGAAAGCCTGGATACTCGTTTATAAAATTACATAGTAAAGATCGTAAATTATTAGAGTTTTTATCGGAAGAGTTACAAAAGTAACCTATAAAAAACTCACATTTTTTGGTCGAAAATTATCGATTGAACGGGACCTCTGGATATTAATATTCTTAAGTGTTATTTGGAGAGAATCATAAACGTACAGAATGGAAACTATTTTGTCATATGCTGTAAAAAACAAGGCGTTTTGGCATATTTTTTTTTTAATAAAGATTAAATCATACAATAGTACTATAAGACTAGGATAGCATATATCTATATAAGTATTTATCAATAAGTTTCAATCATTTTACTTAAATGTATAGTAAATCCAAAACATTTAGCATACAGTCAAAAACTTTATGAAAGTCATTAAATGCAATGAAGTTAAACAAAATGAGGCATGATTCATCCCAAAAAGAAAAGAAAGGAAAACTTTGCTGCTTGAGCTTTTAAATTGCAAAAGCTTTTAAAAAATAACGAACAATTTCAACACCAACTTTAATACGCTACATATCAGGAAAACAGGGTTGAGACCTTTAAACTGATGACTGTAAACTTGCAAACTCCTTTTTGTATTTTATTTTATCGTCCTTTTTTGTTATTTTTGATGCATCAAAGAGAATCTGATGCTGATGCCAATGCTGGTGATGCTGTCGAAATGCTGCTGATGATGTGAATGTGTTGCAAATGCGGTAATAAAGGCAAGAGTGGATGCAGCAGACAGGCAGCATATTATGTAAATCGAGCCAATTTCTATATCTCAACTTTAAAAGCAGTACTTGTAGTTTCAATGTAATGCACAGTGAACATTTTTTTCGCGAAAAATTTAAAAAACAAATAAAAGAAAAAAAAAATTGGCTCGGCTTTTGTTTTTGTTTTATTATACAAAAAAACTGCTTAAAAACCAATTTGAGTTTAAGCAAACAAATCTATAAGCTAGCAATATTTTAGCCGTACATTTCATATTACAAACCTTCTCCATGTATTTAAAATGCATTCGAGCCTGAGTGACTATGATGCTGCTGATGATGATGATGGTCTTGCTAAAATTGACATAGTTTTGAAGGCGCATAGTTTCATGCAGCAAATGGTGTGCAGTTTCTATCACTTTTTTTCCCACCACATTTGAATTTGTGTGACTTTGCTGGCTATTTTGGGTGTGACGCCGTTGGTTTATGTTTACTATATACAGGTACGCTGCTTTGTGCAGCACGTGCACCTATGCTTTTTTGGCCAATTTGGAAAAAAAAAAAAAACCATACAGAGTAACCGTATTGAAAAGCTCAGCAAGAAAAATGCAATAAAAACCTTAAAATACCTACTTCTATGGAATTGTAAGAGTTGCCAATTTTCTATGCAGAAAGCGTAAAAGGCAAAAAACTGAAAGTGCTTTTGTGCACTACGAACGGTCTGAACATGCACCACGTGAATGTGTACGGAATAACAAAAAATAAAGACGCGAAAATAACACTATTTGCTGCAACATGACAGTGGTGTTGTTGGAAAATTGCAAAAAGTAGTAAGTAGTAGTAGTAGTTGTGAAAACTTAAATAGAATGGTGGCATAAAAGAATAATGAAAGTAGTGCTACTAAAAAGAATTTTGAAGAGAGAAATGCATACAAAATACTGCTGTGCAATGCATACAGAGCAACTTACAGTTTTCCATTCTATTTTTAAAGACCAAAAATACTGGCTTCGCGGCGGCCGCAGCTCAGGATTTAAAACTCCCAAAAATCCAACACCGGGCTCTATAATATCCAACACTAATTATATAAATTTTGTAAATGGATTATAAAAAAAAATGTTGTTCAATCTTAATTAAATTTGTCCGACGTAACCCCCATTGGGATTATGTTCGAAAAATTTGCGGACATAATCCCCATTTACAAAGTGGGGTAAGGTAAGGTAAGCGTCCACCTTTTTTAACAGCGCTTTTCAGATCCAACCTTAAGTTTATAACTTACTGCGTGGGGCGTTGCTGGAAAGATTGTACTAAAGAGCATGGCCCAAAATACGATGGAAATATGTGCGAATATGGTTATTTGTGTGCGTTATGTGGCTGGTTACCAAACAAGTATTCATCAAGAAGTTCCAAAGGCGTTAACTAAAGGCTTGGTGGCCTGGGTATATCTCAAACCTCAACCGCCGAACTACATCAAAAATGCAATCATTAGCCTATAGCAAACGAGGTTAAGATACGCAATTTGGTATGAATTAGTCATATTTTACGGAAATCAAACAACAAAGTCTGTCGCCATGCCCTTGAGTGGAACCCACAAGGCAGTAGAGGACTTGGTAAACCGAGAACCACCTGGAAAAGGTCGCTGAATAAGGAAATCCAAGAATCGAAAAATTCCTGTCAAGAGAGAAAAATTATCGCAAAAGATCGTGACAAATGGAAACGTTTCATTTGGCCCTATGCTCTTCCATGGAGTAACAAGAAAATACATACCTATTGCTTTGATTAACATTTGTGGTCGTCTTACGCCATATTGACAAATAACTCCATAGCTGCACAGGTGTCGCCCTTAGTGGTGTAAAATGTGAGATCAGCACCCTTAATTTTTTTCTGCTCAATATTTTTTCATAACATATATACCTTTATCTCGAATACTTAGGCTGAAACTTTTGCAAATATAATATTTTTATGAAATTTTGCTTTTGCCCGTTCTTTCAGAGTGCCACTCGTGGGACAAACATTAAAATAATTTTTTCCCATGCAACATTTTCCCCGAACATACTTATTATCCTTCTCCATCTCTTTTTTGAAATGTACTCCGCTCACTTCTATGGTAACCAGATTATTCTATCCCTTAAGGGCACTCCCCTGCAAAACAAATTTTTTTTTTTTTTAAATAGACTCCGCCCACTTCCAGGGTTTCCTTGTGGCGAAGAATGTAATACCTGTAAGGACTGCGTTCGGTAAAATTGTCCGACACATTTTATCCAATAACTTGTTTTCAAATTACTCAATTTAAAAATTCTATCGCAGCAGGCTTTGAATTGAATGTACCAAAACTATGGTTTTCAAATTTTGTTCCTAGTCAGTCATATTTACTTAAAAATGGCAAACGAACTAGAAGTTCGAAAATCTATAATAAAAATTTTTGAAGACCACCCGCGGTAGACCACCAATAGAATTGCTCGGAATAGCACAGTTACTGTGAAATTGGTATCAAGAGTTCTAAAAAAATTTAAAAAAGACTTGGATATCTTTCGAAAGCCAGGTTCCGCGAAAGAAAAAGGCATTCGTGACCAAAACAAAAAGAAGAACTTCGTCACAATTTTAAAGAGAACCCCGATATTTCATGCAGAAAACTGGCACAGAAGGTAAAGTGTTCCGAGTTTTTAGTTCGCAAGGCCAAAAAAGAGGTTGGTTTGAAGACGTTTAAGGTACAAAAAGTTTCTGACAGAAATGCTATGAAGAACACGAAAGCAAAACAGCACGCCATAAAGTTAAAAATTAATTTTTTTCCAAAAATTCGAATGCTGCATCATGAACGACGAAACTCATGTTTTAGCCGATTGTACGCAGCTTTCAGGCCAAAAATTTTGCACTGTAGACTCGCGGGGAAATGTGGACGAAAAGCTTAAGTCAAAAAAGCAGTCAAAATTTCCTCGTTAGTTCTTGGTTTGGCAAGCAATCTGCAGTTGTGGCAAAAGGAGCAATTCTTTTGTAACCGCTGGAACAGTTAACTCCGAATTCTATATTGAGGAATGCTTGGAAAAAGATTTAAGCCTTTCCTACGAAAGCATGAAGTTTCCACTTTTTTTTGGCTGGACCTAGCATCTTGTCATTATAGTAAATTGGCCTTGGAGGGGTACTCAAGAAATAATGTGATTTTGGTGCCTCGTGAAGCAAATCTTCAAAACTGTCCAGAACTCTAGCCAATTGACAGATACTGGGCTTTGGTCAAAAAAGGAGATAAAGGCAATAGAAAGAGTTGCCAAGGATGCTAAAAATTTTCGAGAAAAGTTGTGTTCAGCAGCTAGAAAGTTATCAAATAATACCGTAAAATCCTTAATGGAAGGAGTGTTAGAAAAGTTACAAAAAAATTTGTAAAAAAAAATATTATTAAAATTCTAGATACGTTATAAAAATTGTAATAAAATAGCGGTTCTAGAATGAGTCTAACTTTTAAAATCGGACTACTAGTTTCAGAGATTTTTTGAATTTTGTATCGGACAATTTAATCGAACACAGTCCTTATTACGTTGATTTTTTCTTTCTTTTTTTTTCCGAACAGACCTACCCATTATCTTCAGAAGCTCCGCAGCAAAAGTTACGTTTTTATAAAACTGATTCCCTATTAAGTACTTAGATTTGTCTTCTCATCATTTTCTCCAAACTTACTTACCTCTGTTACTACTATTTAGGGGCTCCCGAAACGAGAAGAAAATCCTGCTAGGTGGTACTGGTTGGGTAACAATATTGGGAGAAAGTATTGAAGGGTTAAAAATAATGAAGATAGGTCTCTCATTTTACCTCAGCGGAGACACCCTAGAAGTTTCATAATACCGTAATTTTTGCAGAAGAGCCCCTCAAAGTTTGTCGCGAGAAATTCGATGTGTCAAATTGATGCAGGTTGGTTACCACTTTATTCCACATGAGGCACTCTGAAGGGTGGTGGAGGCGATTTTATAAAAATTTTATTTATGCAAGGAAGCAAAATCGTTCGAGGAAAATTCTGAAGAAAAATAAATAATGGACGTGAGCGTCGACGGACAGCGCAGAAAAGGAGGGATACAATTTCATAAATTTAACTCCAAAGGGCTGGAATTTGACATATAGTCAAATACTATATTAAGAAAAAAAACTATTACGGGTTGGTCTTCGCTGTTTATGGAGACTTTTTGGACACGTTTGGACAAATCACTCCAAAGAAAAGTAGAACAGCATTTTTCAAGAGATAAATGCAAAGTACATAGGTTATCTTATCGCGAATATGTGGATTCGGCATACCAGACAAGGTTGGGAGTCTACATAATTATGTTTTTCTTTCCATGCACAAATTATCCAAATTTCCCCATAGCTCGTGGGACTCTTTGTGAATTCCAAAATAGACGAAAAATATGCACTTTTTATCTATTAGGTAAGTCTACGGGAACTATTTTTCTTATTTTTGTAGCTTTTTTTAATTTGTTTGAATAATTTTGCTAAACTCTTAACTAAATTTAAAGTTCTTCAACATTTTCCACTAGTGAAATAAAATTCATTTATTTTGTTTTCTCTCTTTGCCATCGTAATAATGATTATTTTGATTGTACTGTAGCGATGTCACTGCAACTTCATGCGACTTTAAAAACTCTTGTGATAGTTTTTGTTCCCTTTCTTCCATCCCACTCGCGATGCACTAAAGTAAATTGAATAGTTAAGGCCAAATAAAAGTGTCGGAATGGGTTAATAGAATTTTTCTTTAGCCGGATTTTATTCTTTTACAAAAGTGTGGAACAATAAAAAGTAGAAAACGCACATACACTTTCAACAAAAAAGTTGGAGAGGGAAAAAACTTTTTAAATTTTATTACAAGTTTAAACGCAACAAAAGAATGAAAAATCTTGTGAAAAGTAGCAGCGCAATTTTGGGAAATTAAATTCTTGCAAAAAAAACTAAAGGAAACACTCATACACACACAAACAAAAAGTTGTGATAAGTAGAAATTCGTTTCAAGGAAGGATGCACGAAAGTTATAGTTGAATGTTTTTTCAATGTCTGTGAGCACAAAAAAAGGAAAATTCGGTTTTTTCGTAGAAAATTTTTTTTTTTTAATTTTCTTTAGCCAATAGAATTCCCAAAGCTCATAAAATAACATCATCAACTTCATCTTTGGTATACCAAGTTTTACTTTGACCCCAACATGTCGTAGAAATGAACCTGTGCCTACACTTTTTGTGTTGCTCCCGTTGCTGTTTACTCAATTTCTTTTGCAGCTTTTAGATTTCAGCTTCATTTGCAGCAGCAAATTTGTATTTTTTGCTGTTTTCTTTCAGCTTTTTTTCGATTTGGTATGAAATTTACCATTGAATAGGCTTTTGGTCATGATTAATGACCACTCAAACAAAATGAGATTATTTTCACATATTTTTTTTTTTTGCTTTTGCTTTTCAGCCTTCGTCTTAGTGTATTATTGGTAGTTATTTTTTCTCATTTCTTGTATTTTTGCCTTCTTTTGGTTTATTTGCCTAAAAGTAGGCAACTCTATTATCAGTTAAGTGGTTGTTGCTGCAGCCACTGCTTTTGTTTACTCCTCTCTCTGCGTTAGAGCATTCTTAGTGACAAGTTTTGCCTGTTGTCTATTTATTGTTGTTGTCTAGTTATCCTCCAAGTTGTTGTTGTTGTTGTTTGACTGACATCTGCTCATCGTTTTGTAGGCGCTTTTTCTTGTGTCTCCTTGTTGTCATTGTACGAATTTTTATATTTTGGCGCATTCATTTTTCATTCAGTTACTCATGCTCACATTTCTTTCTCTTGATAAAGTTGACAGATTATCTTAGTATGCGCTTTTTTCTATGTGTATGTACACGACAAATTTGTTACATAAATTTGTTGAAAGTTGCAAAATTTATCAGATTTACTCGTTGGCGCAGAATATAATTTTAAAAATGAAAAAAAAAATTAAAAAAAATTATATTTCAATTACAGAAAGAGAAAAAATCAACCTTCTCTTGATAGGTACGGTTGCAAGGTTAAAAGTTCAGAGAATGTGAGGTTAAAGAAAAAATTTATTTTTTCATTGCTTGTAAATTTTTTTCATTGAGGGGTCCCTTTTAAGTTTAGAAAATAAGTATCGCTTGTGTTTTGCGATGCCAAATTTTTTTGACTGTTTAATGACATTGTTCAGAGCAAGTTTCTTCAGACCTCATTTTTCGATTTACATTGTAACATTGCATGTTTATTTCACTTGAAAAATTCAATTCATTGAGACATTTGAACTATTTCGCGAAAATTTTCAGGAGCCAGAGGTTTGGCTACAAAAATTTATTAAAAGAAAATGACGGCCTGTCGGTTAAATTCAAATTCATGGGTTGGAGTTTTAATAATTTACTTAATTTTTATTTTTCTCCCAACATACTAATAACAATATGATAAATAAAACAAGTCTCTCTACTTCCCACTACTCTCTGCTCCTGTGCGTCATTCCCTCTGCTACTAGTGGTGATCTTGTTGAGTGTTGTAGTTGTGCTTCTACCCAAATACTGAATGTATTCCTTTGAAAGCGTGCTCTGTAGTCGTGAGTAGCTGATATATTATCGGGCTAACCACACCTTATGCAATGGCTACCTTTCTCGCTCCACGCAATTGTCTATCCTTCTGCATCTCCTTTGTACCTCAGAGAGAGAGCCTGCGATAAACTGATTTTTTATTGGGCCTAATCAGAAGGCTGTACTTCCTACTTAGACCTACGTGAGAGTTAAAGTGTGTACTCCTGAATCTTACTCTTTTGATCGTGAAAAACTGACATAGTATTGGGCTACTCACGCCTTAAGGTGGAATTAGCCAAGAAGTAGCGTTTCGTAACGTGATGGCTGTCAAAATCTATCAAATGGCAGAAGCGTGTAATTGGTTAGTAAAATCGTGTCGTACTGCTACGCAACATTGAAACCTGTTGAAATTAGATTTTCAAACGTTGCGTTACGTTGGCAATTCATTTTTTAGATAAAATAATTTTAATTTGGATGTTATAAATGGAATTTTTTGAACAAATTAATTAAAATGAGTATGACAGTGGATGCTTGTTTACAAAAACTGGAATTTTTCAAGTTATTTTTAAGTTGTAAGGTGACATTTCGAACGTTGCCTACCGTTTTCACTAATCGATGCTACGTTAACAAGCAACCGTGACGTTACGTTACGTAACGCTACTTCTTGGCTAATTCCAGCTTTAATGTAATGGCTACTCCTTTCACCCTACGCTATGATTTATTATCGGGCTTGATTGTGAGGCTGATCCCCCCCACTTACACTTTACCCGTGAGCAGCTGATCTATTATCGGGCTGCCCATATCTAATATGTAAGTTCTCTTTCCGCCATCGAGCACTATCCCCCTATACTACGCTCACGCTATTGACTACAATGCTCTTCTGTAAGCGACTAATATTTCCTCATTTCGTTTGCTACGCTGCTGTTTGCATACCCGACTCCATTTCAGACTAGATCGTATCCACGACTAACTGATGTATTGTCGGACTGCTCGTTTGTGTGACCCCTCATCCTTGTACAAACCACAGGCAACTGGCTTATTATCGGGCTACGTGTGTTTAGTGCCGCAGTCTCTACGCAACTATGCCCCACTACGTCTACTACTTTAAATTATCCAATACCTTATTCCCTTCTCGATTGCTGCTAACCTGTGTGTCTAAATTTATTTTGTTTTTGTGACAGCAAACAGATCGTTCGACAGCTGCGTGTCAAAAACAGCTGTTGCGCAGTGTTGCCGCTGCGTCTGCTTTTGTTCGTGTAGTGGGGATTTTTCCTTTAACAAAAATTATGGTTATCTTTCTTAGCGGCTTCGCCAACTTTCCTCCTCACAATACGTCTACACCATTGGCACATGTGATGAATCTTGGATTTTTGCATATGAAACCGGAATGAAAAAGCAATTTTCTGTTTGGGTCTTTCTTTTTAAAGAAAGTCGAACAAAATGAAAGTTTCCGAAGGTCACCTGAAATATTCATAGTCAAGACGAAGAATATCCAGGCATACTTTAAGTAAACATCTGAAGTTGACTATCAACAAGTTTTTAATAATAGTTTCCTGAGACACCCAAAAGCTTTCGAAGGCTTGATAGTAAAAATGAAGAAAATCTTGGGGGAAAACATCTATGAGTCTAATTTGATAGTTTTCTGGAACACTTGAAGTCATCATAATCAAATCAAATAATATCTATGAATCTTAAAGAGAAAACATCTGTGGCAGACTATCTTTAATTGAATATTTTCGGGGACACTTAAAGGTTTTCGAAGGCCAACCGAATTATTCATAGCCGAAACATTGTAAATCTATGTATGATATAGAGAAAATATCCAATAACCTGAAGAACTTATAGACAAAACGAAGAGGGAAAACATCTATGGCATACTTTCAGCAAGCCCTATTCGAATGTTTTCTAGGACAACTGAAGGTTTCCGAAGGTCATCCAAAGAATTCATAGTCAAAACGATGAATATATAGGTCTGATATACGAAAAACATCTATGGTAGAGCTTTTCTCGCCCGAGTGAGGTGAAAATTGTACATCTCAGGTATGGGAAGCTTTTTTGTATAAAAAATTTATTTGAAGACGAGGCAAGGAGTAAATCAACTTTTTTGTCCATATCTTCTTAGCTATTGTGTGTTTGTGACTGTTTCTTCGGAAAATTTGTATCATATGAAATATACTTTCCACTGAAAACAAAATTTGAGGGCGTTGCAGGGGCATTAGATATCATTTTTATCTAAATCTATCATATATTTTTCAATGTTTACTTGTTTCTGATTTAAAAAATTTTTAAACGCTCGCTGATGCAATATTTTTGATGGAAAATTCATTTTTTATCACATTTATTGAAACATCAACCTGAAAAATACATGCTGTTTAATATTAAAAAAAAAACTAGAAAAAAATGTATTTTTAAAACTTCAAACGACTACCCTATAAAGAAGCTTTAATTACAACATATTTTCTTCAATATTTTTCTTTGCAGAAAAAAGTGTGCCTGGTGATTAATTTTGCTTTTGTGGTCCTTGTTTCTATACGCATTTAAACTGCAATGAAAAATAAACAGTACGACAGGATGATAAGTGAAAAATAATAAAAACGGAAAAAAATCAACACAACAAAGTGTAAATGTAAAGAAAATAAAAAAGAAAAACAAGAAAATAAACAGAAAAAAGAAAATTGCATTTGCGGAAAAAACACCAACACCAGCACAAAAAAATATACAGAAAAACCGCTGGAAAGCAAAAATTGCTGTTGCACATCCTTTGCGTATTGAAGCAAAAAGACAAAGATAACAACAGGCAAGCAGACAAAAAAACTATATAGATATATACAAATATACTATATATTGTGTATGCTACAACTGTATGAAATAAATAAGGTAAGAAAAATATACTTTTAATAAAAAAACAACAACAAACAGGATAGGAAAATTGAAAAAAAAAAAAAATAAAAATAACAAACACACAAACATTGGGTTTAGCAACGTCAGAAAAAAAAGAACGAAAGAGGAACTGCAGAAGTTGAATTTTAAGCTGCTTTCATGTCCGGTGTCAATGCAGTTCAGGCGTGGCATTGCAAAAAGTGGTAACATAAAAGTGGTAGAAATGAGGCTGTGGTGAAGCACCTTGTAGCTTTTTTTGCTACAAAGACCACTAGCAGGTTTCCAGGGTCAGTTTGTTAGTATGTTTATGGCGAAGTGGTCAGTTAGGGTGCAACACATTGATAATAATTAAAAAGATATGCAACAAAAAAGTTACCAGCATCGGAAACAAAAATTTCATACAAAAAAAAAAAAAAAAAAAAAAATAATAAAAATCTCATGATATTTTTGTAGATCTCATGATATTCTTTAAAACTCACATGTCATTTTCTGATAAATTTTATGTTAAAAGTAGTTTAATTGACAGAAAGCAACATACTGTGATATTAAATGTATTTTTGCTGACACTTTATACCGTTGTCAGATGTAAATTAAAAAGATTTAATAAAAGTTGTAGGGAATTTTTTTCAGATTCATAAAATCTCATATGATATTATGAAATTTTTTATTATTTTTTTCTATAAAAAATGGTTTATGAAAAAATGTCATGCCATTGTTCAAAAAATCGCATGCGGCTTTTGATAAAATTTATTATATTATTCGAATTAAAAAAATCGCATGCGACTTCTGAAAATCTCATAATATTTGATAAAAATTAGCCTGCCATTTTCTGATGAGTTATATGTTAAAAATAGCTTATTTGACAAAAAGTCAGATACTGTAACATTGAATGTTATTTCTCTGATATTTTTCGGGTGTTAATTAAAAGATTTATTATAAATTCTAATCAACTTTTTAAAGTTGTAGGCAATATTTTTAAGATTTATAAAATCTCATATAATTTTCTGATGTTTTGTTGTTTTTTTCGAATAAAAGATGTTTTATGAGAAAATTTCATGCCTTTATTCAAAAAATCGCATGCATCTTTTTATAAATTTTTTAACATTTAAAAAAAAAAAAAAAAATTGCATGCGATTTCTGAAAATCTCATGATATTTGCTTAAAACTCGCATGCGATTTTCTTACAAATTTTATGTTAAAAATAGTTTATTTGACCAAAAGTAAGATACTGTAACATTGAATGTTATTTCTCTGACATTTTTCTGCTTTTCTGCTTGCATTTCTTTGTTTTACAAAAACTCAAATTATTTTACAGAAATCCCTCTGCGGGACACCCTAGCATCAAATTAAATACACAAACGATCAAAAGCTGACAAATATATAGCGAAAAGAACTTTATACTTGAAGTTGTAATAAAAAAAAAATAAGCACTACCATAAAATAGTAATAATCATAGTCATCAACATTATTATCATTATCATCATAAACAGCAACAGCATGCTGCAACATTAACTGCTTCATCAAGGAAAACCTTTCTCACAATTAGAGACACTTGATGATAATAAATGAGTAGTGTTGCTGGTGACTGTGTAGAAACCATAAAAAGTAAAGCAAAAAAAAAAAAAAAAATGTTGGTGGACTATGGCATGATGATGATAAAATAAATTGCAACAATAAACTATGAATTTAAAAAAAAAAACTTTGCAAAATTCTTAAGAAAGATATTCAGTATATAAAATATCTATAACTTTATAGAATTATTTCATTTCATTGTTTAATATTTAACTATTTTATCAGAGCCAAATCACACCGAAAAATACCCTTATATACACCATTTTAATTAAACTAAAATCTCTGCAAACAACTGTCATAAATTTGACCTCGAAAATTGATTTTCCTCACAAGCAACAATGCCCTCTACAAGCCCCCACACGTACTTGCTTAGAATATTCATGTTTAATGGAGGATGAATGCGTGACATAGCACAGAGCATGTTACCAAATCAGAGCACATTGTTTGTGTGCCTCTGTGTGTGTAAAAGGACATTGGCAACACTTTGTGTGAACACTGAATACCATGTTGCTGCTGATGTTGCTGCTGTTGTTCGAAAGCAACGAACACATTGATTTGGCTGTTGACAGTAGGCCATTGTAAGCTTCAAACTAACAAAGAGCAACCAGAGTAACAAATAAAGATTCTGTATGATAGCAATGTCATATACTATGTATGTATATGTTTTAATGTCATGTTAGTTTCAATTTCTGTCACTTTGGTTTTGGGTTTTAATAGTAAACTGGAGATAAACTCAAAATGTACACGGAGCAAAAATTGTGTCTTTGTCAAGATTCAGAATAATATTTAATTAAAATGTCATTTAATGTTTGTGTTCTAAAAAACTCTCATGCGATTTTGTTTCTTAATTACTTAAAAATTTGTATCAAATACATTTTAACTGATTTAGACTCAACTAAAAAATATCTCATTGGATTATTAAAAATATTTCATGCAATTTTTAAACAATATCATTCAATTTCATGCAATTCTATTTTTTTATTCATTTCTGAAAATGTGCTTTAAATTTGATTTAGGTTTAACTTAAAAATATCTCATGATTCAAAATGTTTCATGCAATTTCTAAACAATCTTAATCAATTCTCTGAAAAATTTGATTTGAGTTTTCAAAGAACTATATTGTATGATCATACGCTTTAGGCCGCATAAAAGTTACTACAGACAAAAGTTTAATGATGACCTGTGGTGCCTTCATGTTACCATTCTCGCCTACTTTTTTCTCCACTAGTTGAGATTTTTTCGTCACAAATACGATATACTCAACTGGATTGTTCATAGAAGTGTGGTGAGTTGAGGAGAGTATTTTCTACTAAGTAGTTGAAAAGTTCTCACTAGTATTATAGTCTTTGAGTTGAAAGTTTTGCGATTGTGAATTTTAATTGATTTGAATTTTGAACTGAATTGAATTCTTTACTGTTTATTTTATGAACGTGTATACAAAATTGGATTATATGAAAGAAAATCTTAATTAGCGAGCTCCACCACATACATAAGCACTTATTTTCTACCAGTAGAGTTTAGCAAAATGATTGAGCGTGACATCACATAAACACACCACTGAATTTGTTTTGAATTTGGCAAGAACTAAATATAAAAATTTAATTTGACATGGCGAATTGATTAGATTGAACAAGATTTAGAAATTTGAATTTGAATAAAAGACAAAAGAGTACCTTACTTGCAATCGATTTAATTTGAACCTAAACGATCTCAAGCAATTAAATGCAAAATCTCATGCGACTTAAATTTTGTAAATTTTTATTACTCAATAAGTGGCTTGAACTGATTTAGAAAAGAAAAACAATTATAAATCGCATGCAATTTTTGAAAGTATCATGCGATTTTAAAAATATCATGCGATTTTTTTTTTCAAATTTCATCCAAATTAATACCCGATAACTAATTAATATTTAATTTTTTCTACTGGTAGAGTTTTGCAAAATGATTGAGCGTGACATCACATAAACGCACCACTGAATTTGTTTTGAATTTGACAAGAACTAAAAATAAAAATTTAGTCCGACATGGCGAATTGATTAGATTGAACAAGATTCATAAATTTGAATTTGAATAAAAGACAAAAGAGTACCTTACTTGCAATCGATTTAATTTGAACCTAAACGATCTCAAGCAATTAAATGCAAAATCTCATGCGACTTAAATTTTATAAAATTTTTATTACTTAACAACTGGGTTAGACTAATTTAGAAAAATAACAATTAAAAATCGCATGCGATTTTTCAAAGTATTATGCGATTTTAAAAATATCATGCGATTTTTTTTTAAGTTTCATCCAATTTAACTTCCGATAATTAATTGATATTTATTTTTATATTATACAGATTTCGTTTCAACTTAACTGCATTTACTATTTCGTGAGTTTCTTTCATGAGTTTGTTTCGAATAAATCAGTTCAAGTGAAGCTTTTTTCCAGTGCAAACGGATAGCTAGTGCCATGATTAGGCTAATGTCATCACTTTATATTTGCTATTGTATTTGTATATGGTTTTTTGTCTATCTCCGAAATTGTGTAGTATTTGTTACCACCAGCTTGTATGAATTAGTGTGCGTGCTTTGGTATTTGTGTGGGTATAATAAAAAGGTTTTGTAAAGCGGAAAATGTTACAGGATGGTAAATGACAACTTGTTTGTATAAATAATTGTAAACAGTATGTGTGCATGCTTGTATGTATATTTTGTGTTGGTATGCGGAATGTCAAATTCTGCTAATGAACTATGTAGATTATTATGCTGATGCTGCAAACATACACACAAGCGTAATTCTCATAATAATAGAATTAAATACAAATGCAATATAATGCGAAATAGCAGCCAAATTTGGTGACTTTTCGATTATCTGTAAAAACAATTTTAATTAAAATGAATCCGTATATGAAAATATTTTGACGAAACTAACAATATAGAAAATTAAGCAATATTTGAAATTTATTATTAAAAAGGATTTTATAAAGAAGCACCGCACCTCTCACCTTTTATTGCTGTATTCACCAATTTTAATTCCTTTAAAGTTTTCATATTTTTTATTTCGTCCTTTTTCATTAAAATCTTATTTTTTTCCTGTTTCTTTTTTCTTTTGTTTTGCTCCACAAACAACCAATAAAACTTTGCGCTGCATAACTTTAGGCAGTTAAACTCACTTTTTGTTTTTTTCTACTTCTACTTGAAGTCAGGAATTAGTTCCTGCCAACCAACCAAAAACAGCAAACTGTTGTCGCTTACCACCAAAAGTGCTAAGAAAAAATGCTTCAATAAAAAAACAGCAAAAGAAGAAGAATTTGTTTGTATCTTGTTAGTGTTGCCTGTTTTTCATTGTTGTTTGAAGAAAATACAGGTTAAATTGGTTTTGCGTATGGATAAATGCCCTATGGCAATGTGGCGCTTGTTGCCGAAACTATGCACAGCAGAGTCACCGTTACTGTCTTCTTTTTAAGACTACCATGCAAAAGTTTAACAAGTTTACTTTGTGTGCCTAAAAACGTGCTTGAAATTTTTTTTTTTTTTTATGTGTAAACTTTGTTGCGAGTCTGAAATGTTGCTATTACCTTTGTTATTTCTTTTATTGGGTCAAAATGTATATAACTTGGCTTGAACTTAAGATAGCTTAGTTAGCATGTAATTTTACTCGTAACGTTGCGTTGTTCTTTGGAGAAATTCTTAAAAGTGTTTTGATATTTTTTGCAACGGTCATTCTTTGATAGCACTTCATATCATCATATTAAGTGGTGTAACTATTTTGTGAACTCAAACTTAAACCCACTGCTACTGCCAATTGTTTAGTTTAGTTTTTTACATTCTTCTTAAACACTTACTTAGAATAAATTAATATACTTCCCGGATATATTTCAGATATATTTACTTAGACCCGACGCATGATCTCTTATCATTTACTTACGTTGTTTAAATTAGTCATAGTAGCATTATTTCTAGTAATTTTGGCCCCTTTTTGACGTGATATTCATTCGTGATTCATTGAAAAATATTTTAAGTAGTGCATCATCTGATTGTTTCAATTTTCATTACTATAGCATACCAGCAAAATGCTTTAAACACTCTTTGTCCAAAGATATTGCTTTAAAACAAGATAATCTTCTTTTCAGTTCTCAAAAGAATAAGCAAATAAACCATAAGTCCACTATGTCAGTCAGGATAGAAACGATATTTCCGATAATTTCAGAATACATAAAACCTATACTAATCAATAGATAGTTTTGCCCTGAACAATATATAAAAATGAGACATCGCAATTTTTCCGGGAAAAAATGTAAATTGAAAGCATATCACGTAAAGCGTACAGATGAAAAATGTTAGTTTTTCCAAATTTAGTAATGTTTGAAGATGTCTTTGTGGTATACGTGTATCTAGAAATTCTTCGTTTTGACTATGAAGCAATCTACGGAAACCTTTTGGTGTCCCAGAAAATGATTAGTTAAAGCTTGTGAATAGTCTGCTATAGACTTTTTCCCTCTAATATATTTAAATATTCTTAGTTTTGACCATAAAACCTTTGGGGGACCATCGAAAACCTTCTGCTGTTCTAGAGAACTATTACCTAGTTTAGGGTTTTTTACAGTCCGCCATAGATGTTTTCCCTCACGTTTGTCTAGATATTCTTTGTTTTGACTATGACGTCCTCGGGCAACCTTTGGGAAACTTCAAGTGTCACAGAAAACTATTAACTTAAGGTTATGGTTAGTCCGCCTTTAGTGTTTTCCCTCTATTATAAATAGATATTTTTCCTTTTGACTACGAAGCCTTCGTGTGATTTTTGGGTGCCTGAAAGAACTATCAGTTAGGGTAAGCCCGGGAGATATGGCACCTTTTTTGTTGAACTGCTATAAAACTAAAATTCAGAGACATTTTTAAAGAAACTAAACAGGAATTTATTCTTTAATTAATTTAAAACAAAAAAAAATCATTCTAACTAAATTAAAAATCATTGTAAATAGGTTTTTTTTTTTTCATTTTAAAAAAATGCTATAGTGCCAAATCACCTGAGGCTATTGGTGATATGGCACCATATCATGGGTGATTTGGCATCTTTGCTGGTTTTTAAGTTTTTGTTGCCAGAATTGTTGCATGTTTTCGTATAAAATTACGAATTGGATCCAATCATCTAGTTAAGTGGTTCGTGCATAGTCTTCTTCACATCCAACGCAGTTATCAGATTCATCTTGGTATAAAATATTTTCTTCATCTTCATCGGAAGAAACATAACTTGGTGGTAACCACCTTACGTTGTTAACACCTCTTCTTTGGAACCACCATAGTTACGTCGCATTGGTTGTGTTTTCCGCTTCAAGTTTTTCTTTTTCTGCTTAGAACTCTTGCCGTTTATTTTCCTGTGTTCAGTTTAGAGTTTTTTAATGGCGTTTTCTCAAGTTTTCACAAGTTTTTCTAAAATATTAGAAAAAACCTCAAATTAATCAGTTCAAAATGAACTGAAGGTCCTCACTGACTAAAATTATGCAATTCTGGAGTAACAGCACGTTCAAGCGCTTCATATTTTTAATCCCAAATATCTTATAGCATGCAAATCATATCACCCGTAGTAATTGGGTGCCATTTCTAAAGATGTTCACCAAAACTGAAAGGGTTGCCATATCACCTGGGGGTGCCACATCTCCTGAGCTTACTCTAAGAGTAGTCGATAGTCCGCCATAAATATTTTCCCAGCATTTCTAGTCAACAGGAAACACTTCGATAGTGCCATTGACCAAGATTATCAAGAACGGCAGGAAAAGTTCCAGTCGCCAAAATCAAAATTTTTTTTTCTTGCTTGCACAACGCGCAATCCGTTCTAGAGAAACGCTTTATAACGACTAAGTTCCGAAAAGCCAGGCTACCGATTGTTATACCCTCCGCTTTCTCTCAAACAATTTTTAGGTTTCTTATTTGGTATCCAATACTTATAAAGCTTTGATCAAACCACAATTTCTATACCATGTACATTTTCTTTGTTGCTTGTCTTCCTATCTTCTGTATTTTTTTTGTTTGTTCTTTTTTGCGACCTACGATTGTTGATCCATTGGTTCATCATTTTGTTAATCAATGAATTGAATCAGTAGTAGTCTTTTCAATCAATTTTCGTCCCAACAATTTACTGCTTAGCAATCTGCTTCCATCATGGCACATCAGCCGTGACTTACATTTTTGACCTCACAACTAATTCGCAAGATTATTTTTTGTTTTTATCTTTCTACGTTTTATTTCCTCTTGAATACGTACTCTCAATGTGACTGAATGAATGTCATTTCATAAATATTAATGCCCTCCCCAGACATCATCATCATCGTCGTCGTCGTCTCCTTGTCCTCTTATATTTTTGAAAATCTGGCGCAAATTTCATCAATTTTATCAACCATATCCACATGCTATATCTCGCATAAAATTTGCTATATTTTATTTGCTAATTTAATGCTACATAAAAAGGATTTCACTAAGCAAACAAACAAACAGACAGACAGACAATTTAGCAGATAAACATATACACATGCACACTCACACGGTAGTCATACATTGTAGAAGTAAATATTAACAGTAGTAAGCAAAAAGGAATTCGCTGAGTACGCATTTTCATTGCCGGCAAATTTGTGCGACTTCATTTATGTCACCCACACATAAACGCACACACACACACGCACTTAAAGGCATGCTCGTGTAGCATAGCCAAAATACAAGCAAATAGATAGACGCACCACCATTACTTATACGACAGTAGTACTTTGTTTGTTGTATCCTTACGAATGTTAACCACCTACAGCCGCCACGAAATATGCTACATTTTCTGTTTGAAAATTTTTGTGTGGGCAATTCTACAAAATCATTTTGTTTTGAATGTTGATGGCCAAGTACTCAAAGTCTTTTTTGAATATGTATTTATAACCAACTGAAAAAATAATGTAGCTCAATTTTGTTTAAGCAGCGTTGAGTTTCCTCTTTTAAAGCATTTTTGCCAACCTTAAGCTTTTTACTATTTAAATACTTTTTTTTCTTTTGGGTGACAATACTTGACTATACAAATAATGGCAAATTCAAATCTTGCTTGAATTATGGGACACTCTCATATCTCTGGATACTTGAGCGAACAAATAGTGGCAAATTCAAATCTTGCTTGAAATATGGGACATTCTCATATCACTGAAACTAAAAATTAAAGAGTCATGCCGATTACACCAAAAGAATGGCATTTAAATTAAATATTTGATACTTAAGTACATCAATTGTCTCATCTTGTGTTAGGTTGTTTTGTCAAAAGTCCACAGAAGAAGATTGGTATGGTTCAAAATTTAAAAATTTTCCGACAACGCTCCCACAAAAATGTTCTTTTTGAAGTATAAAAGCACCATGTAAAATTTGGTTCATTTCAGAGAACGCTTGATGCATTCCAAACTATTTTAAAAACCAAAAAGTGTTCCTGAATATGGAAAAATTTTTTGTTTTAAAATTTAAACTGTTTGTCTTAATTTCTCTGTGAGTTCTGTTGTTTCGAAGATATCGTCGACTTAAGGTAGAAAGTTTAAATACGAAATGGAATGAGCAATATATAGGCATTTCCCAAGTAACGAACGTGACAGTCGCACACATTTAAATTGCAAAAAAGTGAAAGTTATAGATATTTTAATTCAGTTTTTACTTTACAATAAAGCTTCTAGGTAGCATTATAATAAGTGCCAACTTCAATAGCAGGCGAAGCTCTGGTTCCAAGGTATATGCTAAAAAAGGCACAAAACGAACGTGACAAAAATAGAAGTAGTTTTCGTGCCTATCAAAAGAAAGTAATATTTCAGCGAAACAAGTTAAAATTTTAAGTGCAACTAATTTGAAAGTCTTATGCAATAATGTTACTTAAAAATGTATTTTGTTTGATTTAAATAACTGAATCGATACGTGACAATACGAACGTGACATTATAGTTCCATTATGACTCAATCGGGAAATGATATGCAAATTTATGTATTTTAAATTTATTTAGTAAGGTTGATCTAAGCCAAATTTAGTTTCGGGAGCAAAGAAACTTGCACGCTGTTTTAATGACAATTGAATTTGTCGTTTTTAAAAATTGATATGTGACGAAATTAAATCTTATGGAAAATTTAAGAAAAGCCCGCATAAGTTTGGTAAACCTTATTTAAGTGCAATTTTAGTGATGGGGGAGCTAACTAACAATAATAGTAATCAGTATTCTGCTTACTTGGAAATTAGATAATCCAACCAGTGCCGTCGCCACAGTGGCAAAAAAGCAAAAAGAATAATTCTCTACCGAGCGACACATATCCGCTTTTAAAAATGACTGACTCAATTGTGAAATTTACTTTTCTGACAACTGCAACACTTTTGTTACGTCTTACGTATTTTTCTTACGATTTCTTATCCTTAACGACCCTTATTAAAATTTTATGTAGAATTTTTTGTAGAAATAATGGGTTAAACTGTTTTAAGAAAATATTCGTCGTATGTTTTTATTATGACTTTGTGACAACAAAATTTATCAAAAATGTAGTTTTAAGATTTTACAGTAGAATTAAATTTCAAAAATATTTTACTTTGCGCTAAAAGTAACGAACGTGACAAATGGAAAATTCTTTATGAACTTGCCCTTGAATCTTCATTGTTTAGTTTCATTTTAGTAATTTGCTGTATTTTGTCTTTTATTTCGACGACTCCTGCTACTTCATTTCGTTTCATTTTTTTTTCTCGCTCAGCATGGGTATTTATTTTTGTTTGTATTTTGGCATTTTGTTGCCAATTTCTCACACATACCATTTGCGTGACAAACCCACACACACATGCATACTCATATGTTCAAGTACTTTTGTGTGTGTGCACATACTTTTACGCACAGATTTATATATCCCTTATTAGTGGCGTTATACAAATAAATACAATTTCTACTGTCATTTTCTTCCTCTCTGTGCCATTCTGTTCCTTGCTAGTTTTTTTCTATTTTTTTATTCGACATTTTTGTTCTACGCTTTTGCCTGTTTGCTTTTATGAAAGGTCTCTCACCGATTTGTCGTCTGTCCAATATGTTGACAGTTGCCGTCGGTTGTGTTTTTGTTTTTTCCTGGATAGGTATTTTCTTATCGATTTGTTTGTTTCACTTTGTTGAATTTCATAAATATCTCTAAATATTTGGAAATAAGAAATTGAAGTATTATCATAGCTTGTTTTAATGGGGTTTAGTTGCTTTTTTGTTTTGATACTTCAATTTGGAGAATTTCATAGGTGCAACTTATTCTGCAATATTTCATTTATACGTAGCAATTTGTTATGACATAAATATTTTTAACCAAATGAAAGATATTATTTGAAAAATAAGACACATACTTCGTTTTTACTTTTTATTTACTTTTTCTCTGGAACATGCTCGTACGTAAATTTATCAAATTTTTGAGGATAATGATACTTTAAACCTATTATTTCATAAATGTTCACTACTAATACTGTATAGTCCGGACATCTCGATAATCCGAACGAGCCCAAAACTATATGTGTCCGGATTGTCAAAGTTGTTACACATATTGCCTCCAGTATATTAGTTTTTTTTATTATATTGGGGGCTAGTCTGGGCTTTGTCTACCACAAGAGGGACATGAAGGCAATGAAATGGAAATTAGTTTAGCAAAAAAAAAAAAAAAAAAATGGCGCACATTATACTTTTATAATCTCAGAAACCTTCTGAAGGGTGAAAAAGAGTTTTGAATATAAATTAATACGGAACTGGGAAGAAAATAGTGTTTTTAAATACTTGGGAGCCCAAGAGAGCCTGCGGAATGCTGCGGCGGGCAAAAAGATAAGACGCTGAATGCAAGTGCCGGAATTTTAGATCCCAATGACTTTAATAGCATTTATCCCATGGCATTGACAAGATTTGTAAATAGCTTAGAAATGTTCTATATAGGGGCTGTTTATAGTGATGATGAACGAAACCAGTGTCTGTCTTGAATCTAGGTCTGGGACATTGAGTCTTGGTTTTGGTATTAATATTGTATCTTGGTCTCGTTTTTGAGCATTCAGTCAAGGCTCAATAGGTCAGAAAGCACATTTTTCTGACCAAAACTCATAACGTCCATATTTATCATGGTGACTAACTGCAAATGTAAATTTTATGAAGACTCTAGACTAAAAGAACAATTCTGAAAAAAAATCTTAACTCTTGGACTATAGGGTCAAAAATGGCACGTAACAAATTTTCTAAATTAATAACACATACCAGCAAAGTTTTGTTTGTAAACATTTCAAAAGTAACTTCATGCATAGAATCCGAATCTGAGATCAGAATTGGACCAACACCTCAAGCCTTGGAGATATTTGAGGTCAAGCTCATGAGAAATGGCAACTTTGGCTATTTTGGCTAGTTTTGAGCTTAGATGCAAACTGTACACTCCCTAGTGATACCTAAGTCTTTTTGGTCATGCTATTATAGTCGTTTAGGTGAGGTGAATATTTCACTTGAGGTGAATATTTCACTTGAGGTGAATATCTCACTTGAGGTGAATATTACACTTGAGGTGAATGTTTCACTTGACGTGAGTATTTCATTTGAGGTGAAAATTTAATTTTAAGTATGTATTTCGCTTGAGGTGAATATTTGCCTAAGATGAACATGTCAAATGAGGTGAATATATTGGGATGTTACAAAGAGCGCATGAAAAACAGAGATATTTGAGGTTAAAATAGAAAAATGAGTAGAGTAGAACGGGGTAATGTCGTGCAGGGGGTAATGTCGTGCACTGGCTGTTTTAGCCCAAAGAATTGAATGATTTACCAACTGTTCGTAAGGTAGGGACCTGCTGACCTACTGAGCTTATGCATATAATACTAGCAATTTTCACCAGTTCGTCCCTACAGAGTAACCTTTTTTTCAAAACGCACGCTTTCGGGACGATAAAAGTGTTTTTTTATCGGGTCAGAAAAATAATTTTCCTTCCGGAAAAAAATATACAAGGTAAGTGTTTTCTGAAACGAAATATCCTGCCAAAGAAAAGAAGTATTTGGTTTTCGAAAAAAATTTTGGGCTTCATCGAGTTATCGAAGTTGACCTTTAAAACGACCATTGGGGTAATGCCGTGCATATTCACTTACACAATCACATTTTCTCGCTACACAAATGTTGTTACACATGGATGTAACCAATGAAATCATCTTTCGATCGGATGCTTACTCGTTGCATTCGCTTGAGATGTACGGCTTTACGAGCATGTCAAAGTTGAGTGCACGACATTGCCCCGTTCTACTCTACACAACATATTATGTACTTCACACTTGTATAACATTGAATAAATACATGATAATGCTAAATATCCACTAATAGAACCACTACCTATCATTTCTCACACATTTTGGTACCTTTACTATACTCGGAAAACAATGCACGACATTACCCCACAAATTTTGAGGGGGTAATGTCGTGCACATTTTTTCTCTCTTCACTTACACAATCACAATTTCTTGCTACACAAATGTTGTTACACATGGATGTAACCAATGAAATCATCTTTCGATCGGATGCTTACTCGTCGCATTCGCTTGAGATGTACGGCTTTACGAGCATGTCAAAGTTGAAGACTACACAATATTTTTTTACATTTTTTTTTTTTGCATAATTCATTACTGATTGCCACTTTTTACCTTCAAAATGAGCTCTTAAAAAAAAGGCCATACAATACTTTCTTCAAAAGTTATTGCAGATTTATGATGATATCACGATATACAAAGTGGTGTCGTTTTGAAGAAACAGAATAGAACTATGAGATACATTTGATAAAAAAAATGAAAATTTTGTACAGCTTGCATCTAAGCTCAAAAATGGCCAAAATAGCCAAAGTTGCCATTTCTCATGAGCTTGACCTCAAATATCTCCAAGGCTTGAGGTGTTGGTCCAATTCTGATCTCAGATTCGGATTCTTAGGTATCACTCCCTAGGGATACCTAAGCAATACGAGGCCTCTGCACTTAACCTTTAAGCTTTCAACGTTTTAAACATCAATAAAATAGTGCTTGTCTTGTAAGTTGGGAAGGTTTTTCATACCTTCTGAAGGCTCCTGGACACCATCTGGTGAACAGTGTAGTAGTCTGTGCGTGTAATACCTTTTCTTGGTATTCATCAAGCGTGCATGGTAGTGTCATAATTCTATAATTTTTGCGACACAGGCCAACCAACACGACGTAGTCTACATATTCGACACGTAAGCAGCTATCACCTCAAATGGTCAAAAAGAGTACAACATCGGATAGTTGGATGCGAAAAACCCGACATATCCCGGCCGAGGGTATCAGTTCTAGAATAGTCGAAATACTGAAGAAATTATACAATAAATAAACCGTAAAGCACACATTTTTCTTGTATGTTATTATTAAGGAAAACATACTGTAAGCTAAAAGAAACCAATTTATCTACTGAAGAAATTCCAGCAAATAAATAAATAAATATTTTTGTAAGCTGAAAGTTTTGGATTGTCTTTTGGTCTGACTCTGGACACCGCTGCAGATTACCTCAGCCCTAGACCAAAACAATCGTTACATCTTTTACCCAAGTTATTTGAACTAAATCGGAATTGCGTAAGAAAAGTTACCTGACAAAACAATTCATTCATCAAAAAAAAAAAGAACGGACAAAATCGGGCGTGTATATTTTGAAATAATATTAACACTAGCAACATCTACCTAGTTTCGGGTTTCTTAAGGCTTACAACTTCCAACAAAATTTTAAAAACCAACACGAAGTTCGAAATTTAATAAAAAGATTAAGAGTCTGCGAATTGAATTTTGGCCAAAAAAGTGTGCCTTTTGACCTATAGTGCAAGGTAATAAAAAAATTTCTAAAAACTGTTCAAAACTTCCAAACTGATTTTCCCAAGGCAATTGGGTTTTTCGAATTAAAAAAAGATGTCTTTATCCTTGAAAGGGGCGTGATACAGCTACCTGTACAAAACATCTTTTTGGTCACGTTGAATCCATGGCAATTGAAGATCTGAGTGGATGAACATGCATGTTAAGTAACATTTTCAAAAAAATTTTAAAATTCAGGTGAAAGAACATTAAATATTGGACGTACATAGGTTCTTCTAACTTTTATCATTAAGTAGTTTTCAGTGGATGAACATGTTAAGTGCATACAATATAAGGAAAATTATCCCTATTCGGAAACTTATGAAATTCAAAACGTTTGATCCTGGAAAACAGGAAATAAGTTAACTGATGAATGGAGCTCGCTTTTAACTTTAAAGCTGATTATCTCAAAATTAAAAAATTTTTACTTAACATGTCCTTCAACTCAGCTCTTCAATTATAATATAACAATAAAATTTTCAAATTTAAAAATAAAATCTGCTGTGCCTTAATATTTTGAATCACTCACTGCTGTTCTAATTTCGATTGTTTTCTGAAATTTAAATAAAGTTACACAAGAAGAAATATACTACAAAAAGTACTTTAACTGCGTAGTCTATAGAGGCTTCATGCTAAGTAAGCGCCTTTTTGTGTTTTTTAAAGAAATGTTTTCATTGAAGCCTTTTGCGTGCAAAATCACGCTGTGCATCGTATTTTCCGCTCAACGTATTCTTTCCTTTGACACTTTTTTCTACAGCTCTGCATAAATCAAGCGCATCACATACCGGTCTCAAAATTCAAAAGGCGTATGTTAGATCCTTTTTGCCACCTGCCAGGAATCTAAAAAGGACGCGCTATTTTGATGCAAAAACGCACAGACACACAGGTATGTGTTTGACGTTGTTCTATCGGTTTATTTATTTTTAGTTTTGTGTTCATGAACATTTTCCATGTTTTTTTTTTTTTTTTTTTTTTCTTTCCATTGAAAGGGTCAAAAAAATATTGAATTTTCGATATCAATTCACGCATTTACCTTTGCAAACACCCGTACGTTTGCAGTTGCGAAACAAAAAAAAAAAAAAAATCTGCTTTGTGTTGATTTTTCAATACAGCTTGTCATCGCGCCTATACAGATACAGAGCACAATACTGACACAAATGAAAAATCCTCATCACACACAGGAAAAATCCTCATCATCGAGCACAGTGGAGAGCACGTCATAAATTGAAACTTCAATGCGACCATGTTGACAGACGTTGGATTTTTATGTTGAAATGAAGTTGCTGGGTGGATGATGCCGGTTGGGGTGATGCTGGACAAAACAAAATATGTCCTCGTCGGCAGTTGGACATAAAACCGCACGAAAAATTGGAAACTTAGAATAGGGAGCGGAAAGAGTGGGGGTGTTGAAAAATAAAAAATTAGAAGTTGAATTTGAAACGAAGGAAAAAAAAAAAAATTGTTCCTAACGTGAGAAAATATTGTTGGCGGAAAACATGCCGTCTCTTGAACCAAATGTTTTTAAATGCAGTTATTTGGTATTTCATTGTTTACGCCATTTTTCAGTTTTAACGTTATCTCTCCTTGTTATTACAACTTTTCTTCGACTTTTTTTTCGCATGGATTCGGATGCCGCAATATTGATGTATGGGTACATTGTACTTGTAAAAGCTTAATTTACAGCTTTTTTCGAGATTTTTTTCTGAAAAAAAAAAAATAGTTGCTGTTTTCGCCTAAAATGTTTCGTTGTGTAAAATACAAGCCAAATACGAGCAAATTTGTGCGTGCTACTTTTTTGCCTCCTCCCTCATGCCATGGTATGAGTGTGATGAATGTGTTTCTTTAAGTTCTGTTTTGTTGAAATCTTATACTTTGCTTCTTTTGTTGTTGGTGTTTTTGTTGTAGCTGTTGTTGCGTTTGTTGTTATTTTTGTTGTAATTATTGTTGTTATTTTCAATGTTTTTAATGCCGCTTTGTATTTGTATTATACTGACATACTTATTTATATGTTTGTGTATTTGTTTTGATATCTGTGGTAATGTTTCTCTGCTGTTAACCACAAATATAAAATCCAATTCAATTTGCAATTTCTTAGTCTTATTGGATGTTGCTGCTGGTATTGATACTTCCAGAGATTTACTGTTGCTTCTGTTACTGTTGTTGTTCAATTTCAATCAGCCCTAATGAAATTTTAAATGAAATCGTTTCTGATAAATCATTTTGTGTGTTTTGTTTTGAGAGTAAATTTCGAGTTTAATCAAACTTCTATTTGTTACTTAATATATTTGATGCTTGAGCGGATATGATGTTTTGAAGTCAGTGAATGAATAGCTCTTTTTGTTTACTCACTAATCTACAGATAAAAGGGTTAAATCATATATTTGCCAAAAAATGGCTTAAAATTCATTAAAACTCCCTTCCCTTCTTTTACATGCACCGCCTTTAATAATGTACGTCTTATCACAAACATTTCCCTTAAGTAGTGTTACAGGAATGTGCGCTCTTTTTATTACTAGAGCTCGCCATGCGGCCGAAATTCGACCCCTTTCAATTTGACTTTAAAGACACTATGGAACTATAATTACTAACAATAACTGTATATTTTCTATTTAAAAGCTTTGAACTGCTCACTATGAAACAAATAAAGGGTGTTTTTTTTAGAGGTTTGTTTTTCGAATAGAGATAAAACTGGCATTTTGTGGTCAAATCTGGCAACTCTAATGTCATTTATGTTCAGTTTGGTTTGCCATTTTATCATAAACAGGTTGACAAAAGAACAACGCTTGCAAATCGTGCAAATTTATTTCGAAAATAATGGTTCAGTTCGCGAAGTTTACCGCAAGCTCCGTCCATTTTATGGTCGACATAATCGTCCATCAGAGCAATTAATTCGGTTAACCATAGATCGTTTTCGCACTACGTTTACTCTATGTGATAATACGCATCGGCAGAGACGTCGAACAGTGCACACCGAAGAAACAATTGCCGCTGTAGAGCAAAATGTTGAAGAGGACCCGAATGAATCGATTCGCCACCGTGCACAGCAATTGGAGCTTTGTCCATCAACTTTATGGAAGATTTTGCGCAAAGATCTTGGCTTGCGACCTTACAAGATCCAGCTTGTGCAAGAATTAAAGCCGCGAGACCATGCAATGCGTCGTGATTTTGGTGTATGGGCCGAAAATGAGATTGATCTCGATGCTGATTTTCATCGCAAAATTTTGTTCAGTGATGAGGCTCATTTTTGGTTGAATGGCTACGTCAACAAGCAAAATTGCCGCATTTGGAGTGAAGAGAATCCACATGAGACCCTTGAGACGCCATTACATCCACAAAAACTGACCGTTTGGTGTGCTCTATGGGCTGGTGGAGTCATTGGGCCACACTTCTTCCGAAATAATGCTGGAGAGTCAGTTACCGTTAATGGAGACCGGTATAGAGCCATGATAACCGACTATTTTGTTCCCGAATTGAATGGCATGAATGTGGATGAGTTGTGGTTCCAACAAGATGGCGCTTCATGCCACACAGCGCACGTCACAATCGATTTATTGAAGGAAACATTCGATGAGCGCATAATTTCGCGGAATGGACCTGTCAATTGGCCACCAAGATCGTGTGATTTGACACCATTGGATTATTTTCTTTTGGGGAGTCGCTCGTCTACGCCAACAAACCAGAAACGTTAGGGGACTTGGAAGCCAACATTCGTGGCGTTATTGCCGACATACGGCCCCATATGCTCGAAAAAGTGGTTGAAAATTGGACCTGTAGAATTGACTTTATTCGAGCCAGCCGCGGCGGCCACATGCCCGAAATCATATTTAAGCACTAATGGCATAAAATTATCCTTTCAATAAAGTCAAATTGATGGACATTAAAGCGATTTTCTTGTGTTTTATTTCAATTCGAAGTTCTATACCTCTAAAAAAAACACCCTTTACATTTAATAACCTTTTAAATTTTTAATTTCTATACTCTGCGTTAAGCCAACCGTTATTTGAGGGTTTGAGACCCTCCTCTAAAAACTATAAACTTTCAATAAGCCTTCCTTAGTATAAGCCTATCTCAGTACCGAAGTCCGTAACAATCGGTGCGGCATCTTATCACTGATAGCGTAATATACCATTTAGGAGCGTGGCACCGCTTACTGAAAAACATAATGGTCGTGTTATCGTTCCTTAGTGCTATCTCCATCTCCATATCAAATTTCGTAAAAAACAGATGCAGTGGCTTAGCCGAGAGAACATTTTTTTCACTTAGGGGAGTGACACTGCCTACTAAAAAACAAAATAGTAATTTTATCGTTCCTTAGTGCTAACCCTATTTCCATATCAAATTCCATAAAAATCGATGCAGTGGCCTATCTGTGGGAGCATTTTTTTCATTTAAGGGCGTGGCAGCACCTACTGAAGACATTAGGATCATGTTATCGTTCGTAAGTGCTAACCCTATCTCCATACAAAAATTCATAAAAATCGATGCAGTGGTTTAGACGTGAGAGCCTTTTTTGCATTTAGGGGCGTGGTACCGCGTTTTTTTGAAAAGAATATAGTCCTATGCACTGCTCTTCCTTACAAAAAAAGAAACTAGGCATATCGGTTGAGATATAGATAGAGAAACAGGGACTGAATCGATTCCTTTTGCCTAGTTTTATGTGACTTGGTCTATAAAAAAGCGGCTTACGTGCGAAAAAAAAAAAAATTTGTGAAAACTGCTGGAAAACACTTTTAAAGGTTAATTTATGCGAATCGGCAAAAAAATTGGTAAATTTTTTTTTTAAACGTAAGCACCAATTTCATAGACCAGGTCACATATATAGATTACACTGTACTATAGATTATACTGCACAACAAATAATGGGTTTTTGGATTGTTGCATGGAAGTTTTTTGCCAATTTCAAAGGGACTTTCTGCGTAAAATTCGAGTCTTATTTTAGAATTGGCCCATCAGCTCTAGATTTTGAGATATTTGAGGTTAAGGTTTTTTTTTTTTTGTAGTTAGATGCTGACTCCACAAATCTGTTTTTTTATTTTTTTACATAATTTATCACGTAGTGCTACTCTTTCTCTTCAAAACTTGTTTTTAAAAAGTGTCGTACGTTACGATATCATGAAATTCTATACAGGGTGTATTGCATATGGTTACGAAGGTTGTAGGAGGCGATAGAGAAGGTCCAGACTAACAAAAAATTGCGCGTGGAGGGGGAGTCTAAAATGTACCCCTGAAGAGTTGTAGGGTTAAAACTGATTTTCTGACTGGTTTCAGCAAAGAAATTTTTCTTTTATCCCTTTAGCGTTTTAGAGTAAACATTTTTATGGTGAAGTTTTAGCTAATATTAAGAACTTTTAGATAGTGTATATGGTTAACAGGGCTTAAAAGGATTTCACAAATTTCTGGACCTTTAAAGTTGATATTTTAATTTTTTCCCGCCATTTTTTGATTTTGGCGGGTATTTTAGTATGAAAAAGTTCCTTTAAACTAACACTTTTATAATTTTTTTCAAAATTCCTGTTAAATTTCCTTTAATACGGTAATACATTTGTCACCTCGAGAGTATCTAGGAAAATTTTCTTGGACCTTTATGAAAACAGCCAAAATTGTACTTTTTCCATAACTTCGGCAGATGATTTCAGATGATTAAAAACTATAAATTATTGTAAAGGGCTTAATTAGACCTACATTTTTATTCTCAAAGCATTTGGTCCTCCAAGGTCATATTCGTCTGGGAGACCCAGTTTCTGTGGTTTTATCCCCCAAGTTGCAATTTGTTCTTTATATGAATAAAGTATTTCGGATTTTGTTCACACCAAGGCATATGAATACAAAATATAAGCCTAATTAACCCCTTGGCATCACCTGCCAAAGTTATGGGAAAAAATACCATTTGGTCTAAAATTTCTTTCATCGACTAGGCCTAGTGACAATTGGCGCAGTGACAGTTTTTTAAGACAATACGAACATTTTTCGGCATAGTCGACATGTTTTACCATACAGCCTTTGAGAAGCATATGTAATCCATAAGTATTTGTTTGTTATTTAGAGTATGATAAATATTTCATCTCCACAATACGGTTAGCAACGTTTCTCTTAAGCCCAAAGTTCCCAGTCTTAGCTTGCTTATCCGGATAATGGGTGCAAGTGTGGATTTACTAGGGTTTATTTCGAGTTCTTTCCCTTGGCACCAGCCTAGAGCTTAGCTGATTACATTCGTACAGATAAGGTTGAGATAAATCTGCCTCTAACTATAATCACCAGATCACCAGAAAAGCCCTGGACCCCGATATCGTGATCATTGTGAATTTGCAATAATGCATGGATAGGATCTGTAACAGTATGTATCCCTGGAACATCTTTTAGTTGACTGCTTTATCTCGTAGAAAGTTGAGAACCCAATCATGATCATGTTTGGTTTTCCCTTTCTAATCATTGCTTCCTCATGTGAATAAATGAACAAAGAGCTACTTTCTTACACTCTAAAAACTTATCGATTTTAGCTGTAAGTCATTTATGCCAGTTTCAGCCAATTTTCACGAAATTCACTTTCAATCAAATCAATCAATTCCCAGAAAAAACTTTACAACGCAATAAATGAAAATCAAATTAACGATGTTCCTTTTGCAACAGCCTGTATCTAAATATTCCCAAATTCTCTTTATCAACCATGTTCATAAGGATTAAGTAGATTTGCTCCCATTGTCGAAATGTTTTCTTTCAAAACAGTTCCCTTGGAATTTAACTCTTTAAATATTGAAAGATTTCCAGCAAAGTTTGCTTGTCTTTTGTCTTTTGTCTTGTGTGTGTTTTTAATCCTTTTAGTCATCGCTTCACCCAAAATGCTCTTTCTTGTGCAATATTTGCAGTGATTTTGTATTTTCATCAAATTTACAAAAGTAAAGAGCCTTCCCAACATTTCCCCCGTTCTCAAGCACACTTATGCCAATAGCAATAGGAGCGGCAAAGACAGCAACAACATGCCATTAATGCTGCCATCATCATACGTTGGCCTACTTTTAGGCGATTTACCAATGGCTTTTTGCTGTTGCTTTCGCTGCTGTTGTTTCTTAATTTAACATGCGAAATTACAACATTCTGTTGTGCTTTAAACTTAAGTTTTTGTGTGCTGATAAAAAACCCGCACTTTTCTAACTTTGCAACCTCCGAACACTGAACAACCGACCGTCGGCCCTCAGCTGTAACAAATCTGCTTTTGACGTTTTCTCGAGGACGAGTTGTACTTTCGCTCCCTAATGCTGCTTTTCAAGTCATCTGGTTTTTTTTCTTTGGTTTTTTTTTTTGTAACAATGCTGCCTGTGCCTTGTAATCCTCCGGAGGCCAAATTATCTCTTGTTCTTTTTTGCTTGTGTAGTTGCAGTTATTTTTCTACGGTAAAACATTGTCGAATTGTAACATCACTGCCATCACTACCAACTCTGTAGCGGCAACATTGTTGTTGTCTTTCTATTCATCCAATAGACTTTTTTTGTTTTCCAACGTTTCAGGTTACAATCTTCTGCCTTCCTTTGGGTTTTCACTTCTTTTGCAGGATTGTTTTTTTTTTGTTTTTGTAACCGTTACAAACGTAGGTTCTTAAATCTCTCAGAAACTGCTGAAAAGTCAGTCAAATCTATTTGAACTTTTTCCTGTTTTTTCCGTTTTTACGTTGCTTTAATGCCATCAACTTGCGCTTGAGTTGGACGAGAGCTTTGTTGAAATTACATATTTCTTTTCCTAGAATTTTCCTACTTTTTTGTTGTTGTTGTTGCTAAAATGTGCTTTTCTCTTATTCTTTATCGGTGGTGTTACCTCTTTCGGTTTGCATTGCGTATTTTAATTTGATTTTTGTACAAAAAAAAAAAAAAAAAAAAAAACCATTGGGGTGTGAGTCCCGGGAGTATTTTCTTCAGTTTCCTTGCAAATTCAATGAAATAGTACTTTTTTCAATAAGTATTCTAAGGATAAAGTCAAACAACGAAAAAAAGCAAGAAAAAAAAAATCCAACGAATAAGTGAAATTAAAAAGGGTATATTTATTTAGGTCAGTTTTGTAAAAATCTTTCCGTAAACTCTAAAAGATTTTGTAGAAAATTAAAGTAGAGATTTCATTTCACATTTTTAGGTACTTTTTTTTTGAATGATTTTAATTTAACAAAACTCTATATAATGGTTTTATGAAACATTGGAAGACAAGTTTATGGAATGTTTTTTGTTAGGGTTTTTTTGATTTAATTTTTTGTTTCATGCATTAATTGAAATATCCAATTTGATAACTGAAGGACTGAAAACTTTGCATCACAAATACAGAAATATTAATTTAAGCAACGAGTGAATTGTTAAGTTCTATGTACTGAAAATTTATGAATAATATCGAAGCTCCACTAAAATTATCGAATGAATATTTTTGAAATATGTATGTACTTTTAAACGGCTTACATGTTATGAGGAAGAAAAAATTTGTCCTACCTTTTTTACTATGTTAGAAATGGAGCACGATCTTGAATTATACATTATTAGGAAGGTATTTGTGTATAAATCAGCACAAAGTTAAAATTATTTTTTTATCAAGCCAGGAAAAATTAAATGAAAATTTTTTTATATTAACAACGACAAAAGAGAAAGACAAAAAGTTGACTGACACTTGTTTCATGTTTTTTGTTTTCTTTTCGTTTAATATTTGTCATAGTACCAGGGACGTTAAATGAGCTTTTCTATTTTGGACCATATAGCAAAAAGGTACTAAGCCTGTCCAAAAATTATTTTTTACATTTGTGTTCAAATTTGACCATTGGGCAATTCTAGTTAAATGTATTGAATAAAATTTATCAACTTTTAATTAGAATTCCTTAGCATTAACCCATTAATGCCCAACGAGAACCACAGTAGATACGATGCTGAAATTTTCAGGAGTTAGCCTCCTGGACTTAAGCTATGTTTATGAAAAAAAAAATTTACCAAGTCTTGGTTAGGAGCGGCTCAGTGACTGGGTGCCGTACGGCACCGCTGGGTATTTATATACATTTGCTTTTTTTTATGTAACAGGAAAAATTTTCTGTTTTTAATAAAAAATGTCCTGATATGTACTTCAACCAATTAAATTATATATTGTTTATCACTCACTAGTCAAAAGAAAGCTATACACTTACATTATAGCATAATTAAGGTGAAAAGTAATAGTATGTTCGACTGTAAGGATTAAATCCTTCTGAGTCGAAAGTCTTGTTGGCAAATGCAATAAAGCATTCAAATGGCTCTTTAATTAAAACTTATTCCCTAAAAGTCAAACATAAAAACCCAACATGTAGATTTTATACTATACAAATTGTGTTGCGATGAGATTTAACACCCACTTAGTGCCATACGGCACTCAGAATAAAATTGCTAGCCAGTGCCCACCGGTGCCGTATAGCACTTTGGTTTTTCAGATCATCACAACTCGTTTATTTTAAAACGGATCTTGTTGATTTTTACTTCAAAACACTCATTAGTCTTTTTAAAAAAAACTGTTTACAAAACGTTTCAAAATATATGACATACTAACGATAAAAGTTGATTCCTTACCTCAAGTCATACGGTATCAAAATATTTTTCACTTTTCTGCCAACAAGCAATCAAATAACGATAACTACCACGAACACTTGACATAAACAACAAAAAAAAAAAACAATTTCTAATTGCTCGAAAAATATTCAAACTCTTACTTTTTAAGTTTTAAAGGTCGTATCTTGTTTTGATTAATTTTAAATCATTTTTGAAGATAACTTAGTTTTGGGTGCCGTATTGCACCGCTGGGCACTAATGGGTTAGGCCTATCTCTCTTACCGAATGCAATAAAAATCGCACTGTTTGAGTATTATATAATTGGGGGCATAACTCTGTTCACTTCAAAAACATAATGGCCAAAAAATCGTTCCTTGGTAATAACCTTATCTCCACACCAAGTTCCATGAAGTGGTTTAGACGTATGAGCTTTTTTTTAATTTATGGACGTGGCACCACCCTCTTAGAGACATTATAGTTATTTTATTGTTCCTTAGTGCTAATCCTCTCTGCATATCAAATTTCGTAAAAATCTATGCAGTGGTTTAGCCGTAACATGACCTTTTTCTTCATTTAGGCGCGTGGCACTGGCCACTCAAAAACATTGTGGTCATTTTATCATTTCTTAGCGCCAACCCTATCCTCATACTAAATTTCATATTTCATTTCCATTCAGTGGTTAAGACGTGAGAAGTTTTTATTTCATTTATAGGCATGGCACCGCCCACCAAAAAACATAATGGTCATTTTATCATTCCTTAGTGCTAATCCTATCTCTGTATCAAATTTCGATCGAACATGAAGTCAGTATTTTCGGATCACCATTGATTTTCGTATATAGAACTGACGTTCTGGGAGTCATGAAGAATATGCCGGATGAGGAAGTAACATTTTTATATGCATCTTTTGTACCAAATAAACATGTGGGACAATATGGATTATTTAGTCCATATAATACTAAACTTTTTTTTTTATCTTCATTTTGAGTATTTTCAGTTTTTAAATTTTTTTTTTGTCCTGATGAGATATTTATTTAAAAGTTAATCAGAATAAAGGTTAATTGTTTCCTTAAATGAATGGCATAAAATCAATTGTTTCATTTTATGTTTTTAGAGTTTTATTTAAAGAAGAAAGATTGATGGTCCGTATTTCCCTCCCTTACCCTATTATTTTTTCAATTTATTTTATTTGTAAATATCGCTATAAGGGACGATCAAATACTTATCTAATATTTATGTTTATTCATGTCTTATGCCTCAAATAGACGACAACTTAAATCTAGATTATAGACGTAATTACATATGCAAATCTTTTTATTGCATGTTTTTGGGCATTTTTTAAAAGCATATTTCATAGAATTTTCTCTGGTCTTGGTCTTGGTAAGACGATAGTATAATAATTTCAAGACCAAGATCAAGATTTTTTCAAGCATAAAATCACATCTCAATTCACAACCCAAATGCTTTGTAAAAACAATCTTTAGAAATATTTTCAAGATCAAGACCAAGATTGAGATCAACACTTAATGCCCAAGATCAATACCAAGACTGTTATGGCCTTGGCATTGGTTTGCTTATCACTAATCCATAAAAAACGTTTCTAAACATTCAATATGCTGCATTTATAGCAGTTATGAAACTTCAGTCATCAATATTTACCATCCTGCTTTGAAGATTTTTAAGTATAGCAACTATACGAGTATCCATAGTAGACGAGTGCTACTTGTTAAAAATTTTCTCATTTGTTTTTGAGAATATAGTTCCTGAGCATGGTATCAATCCAAATACATATACTAGAATTGACCGCAGCACTCAAAACGGCATTTATAAGCGATTCTTTTCTTTTGTTACATTATTAAGAGCTCCTTCGATGCAAAGGAAAGCAGCTAAAGTAAATTCTTTATACTGCTTAATGTGTATTAGACTTGTACTTTTCCAAAATCAAGTAACTTCCTTTCTTCATAATATGCCATGAACATTAACGTATGGTCCTTAAGTTTGCTAATTTCTCACTTGCCATTAGAGGATCTCATCCAATATCTGGTCATATCGTTTATTACAAGCTACTTAGAAAGCAGTAAAAATAGGATTAAGGAATGACTCTGAAAGCAGAAACAAGAAATTTGATAAATTTTAAAGTCCATTGGAGTTGAATGAATAATCGTATTTTTTCCGAAATTTTTCACAACACATACCTGGACTATGCTCCAAAATCTCTATTGTTTCCACATACTGAAATGGGTATTCATAACCAACAAACACTGTCATTGTGTTGTTTTCATTATGACTTAAAAAAGTTAATAGATGCAAAAACATACCAGTCAAAAACAATACAGCACAATTAGCACAATTTATCGTCACTAATTATAATCGTTAAAATATTAAAATACTGAAAAAGATGGAAGGGATGGATCTAAAAAATCTCAATTGCATTCATTAGGCAAAAGAAGTAGACATTTGTGATGCTTCAGACAAGTTAATCATTTGAAACCAAGTCAATTTAACTGAAATTCTTAGAAACAAAAGCCTACATTAACGAGTAAAAGGCAAGGCAGGGGCAAATGACAAAAACAACTAACAAGTTACAAATGAAGAAAATAGAATTTAAAGAAAGCCTGTCGGTCTTGTCAACCCGCAGTTGACAGACAACCACTCACGCATAGAGTACTCAATACATATATAAAATAAACGGCAAACAAAAGCGCAGACTAAGAGGAGTTGAATTCAAATGTTGGAATAAAACTCTTCTTCAACATGGCACTGCCGTTGCTTTGGAAAAGTTTTGCGCAATGTACGCGCGTACGTACCTACTTACATACATAAGTACGACACAACGATGAGTCTAAGCGCTGGCACTCAAAATGGCAGCGAATTGAAAGCCTTTTTGTCGCAAATTTTGTATAACGTCCTTTCTTGTATGAAATATGAATCGTTCTTTATTCATTATATTGTTTTACAAGCATTGACATACATACGCATACATATGTGAGTATACATTATAAATGACATATAGACATACATATTCGAGAATGTACAGTTAGGTACTATAAATTGAAAGCGCAAGTACATCGTGAGAAAAATAGATGAATATCAAATTTCGCATTAGATTGGCGAGATCGTTGGAAGAAACAAAGCTCAGTTCCTTGAAATAAGATTTTTGAATTAGATAACCTCAGCTCCATGGAATGCGAAATATAGGATATCAGCTCAAGGATCTCAAAAACTAAAGACTAATATTGAACTTTGATCTAAAGGTGAAGACTGTCATTCTAAAAAAATTCCGACATAGAAGGTGCAGGTGTTGAAGATTGACAAAAGAAAGTGGCACTTTAAAAGAGAATTTCCATGGCAATAATTTGTAGATACATGTTTTTGACTCATGTGAATTTGGTTCCGGAACTTTTGCTGAACCAAAGGAGTTCTAAAGGAAATCCTAGTAACTTTTTCTCAAATTATACGTACTTTTCTTTTTCGGAAAAGTTGTGGTTTTTAATTTTATTTTTATAGTAAAGGACTTCCGGTTGGAATACTGATTTTTCGATTAAAATGAAAGTGCGAATGTTTTGGAAAAAAGTTACTAGGATTTTCTTCAGATCTTTTTGAGTGCTAACCAGAACTCTAATCAAAACTCCTCTACGATTAAATTTTCATTTTCGGAAAGAAACCGAAACTTTTTCTGATATTTAGATTAAAATGAAAAGTACGAATATTTCGGAAAAATGACAAGGGGATTTTCTTAAAAAATCTTGGAGTACTACCCAGAATTCCAATCTGAACTCTAAGAAAAATTTTTAGTTTCAGTTATTTAGAGAGAAACCAGAATTTTTCTGATTTTTGTATTAAAATGAAAAGTTCAAATATTTTGGAAAAATGACAAGAAATTTTTTTTAGAACTCTTTGATTGCTACACAGGACTCTAGTCAGTACTCCTCTACAATAAAAAAAATTTTATAAAAAATTTTTTTGCTAAAAGTTTTTCACCAATGTTTCAGTTTCACAGAACTATTTCGAATTTTGTGAAAGAACTCTAGAACAATTCTTTAAGAACCCAGAAATTTTCTGTTTTAGAATCCGGAGCCAACTTCACATCAGTCTTTTTCTGTTATACCATTTTTGGATTCAGACTGTACCTAATTTTGTGTTAAGAAGAATTACGGAACAGAAGAAATTGACTTACAGTGTATATGAAAAATCATATTTTTCTATTATTCACCAGAGTGCCAGACAATTTGTCTACTGAAGCGGAATTCTTAAAGTAAAAGCAAACACCCTTACACAAATGAAGGGGGTAATACAAACTACTAGCATACAAGTACATATACATGTGTGGTAGTTACTCATACATTAACTATACAAATATGTAAGCATATGTATTAAAATTCAAAGCAAATATGGTAACATCACAGTGGCAATGGCGCAACATGGGTCACAGGGCTACAATTTCATTATTTTTTTTCTTTTTGTTTTTTGTCATATTGGTTTCTTTTAACTAAACATTTTGCTTTTTCTTCTTTTTCTGCACTTTACATGTAAATTCCCCAATGTTTCATTTTCCGCCATGTTGAATACTTATTGGTGTCTAAGTGTGTGTGTGTGTGTATGAATGAAAATTGTGCGCCAACTTTTTCGCGCCAAACCACTTTGCGTTATTTCACTTGGAGCCCCGCCGACGAGAGCTGGGTTGTCGTTTTGTTTTTGCAATTCATTTTGCTTGATTTGTTGCAATTTATACAAAGTGACGTCGTTTATAACGAGACGCATAGTGGGTGTATGTATGGTAGTGTAGGGTAAAGTAAGCAAAGAATGGAAATCTTCCTTTGCGGCAAATTTAGCATTCTAACAGTCTTGTAGTGATGATAAAATCAAGAACAAAACCTAGACCAAGACCAAGACCAAGACCAAGACCAAGACCAAGACCAAGACCAAGACCAAGACCAAGACCAAGACCAAGACCAAGACCAAGACCAAGACCAAGACCAAGACCAAGACCAAGACCAAGACCAAGACCAAGACCAAGACCAAGACCAAGACCAAGACCAAGACCAAGACCAAGACCAAGACCAAGACCAAGACCAAGACCAAGACCAAGACCAAGACCAAGACCAAGACCAAGACCAAGACCAAGACCAAGACCAAGACCAAGACCAAGACCAAGACCAAGACCAAGACCAAGACCAAGACCAAGACCAAGACCAAGACCAAGACCAAGACCAAGACCAAGACCAAGACCAAGACCAAGACCAAGACCAAGACCAAGACCAAGACCAAGACCAAGACCAAGACCAAGACCAAGACCAAGACCAAGACCAAGACCAAGACCAAGACCAAGACCAAGACCAAGACCAAGACCAAGACCAAGACCAAGACCAAGACCAAGACCAAGACCAAGACCAAGACCAAGACCAAGACCAAGACCAAGACCAAGACCAAGACCAAGACCAAGACCAAGACCAAGACCAAGACCAAGACCAAGACCAAGACCAAGACCAAGACCAAGACCAAGACCAAGACCAAGACCAAGACCAAGACCAAGACCAAGACCAAGACCAAGACCAAGACCAAGACCAAGACCAAGACCAAGACCAAGACCAAGACCAAGACCAAGACCAAGACCAAGACCAAGACCAAGACCAAGACCAAGACCAAGACCAAGACCAAGACCAAGACCAAGACCAAGACCAAGACCAAGACCAAGACCAAGACCAAGACCAAGACCAAGACCAAGACCAAGACCAAGACCAAGACCAAGACCAAGACCAAGACCAAGACCAAGACCAAGACCAAGACCAAGACCAAGACCAAGACCAAGACCAAGACCAAGACCAAGACCAAGACCAAGACCAAGACCAAGACCAAGACCAAGACCAAGACCAAGACCAAGACCAAGACCAAGACCAAGACCAAGACCAAGACCAAGACCAAGACCAAGACCAAGACCAAGACCAAGACCAAGACCAAGACCAAGACCAAGACCAAGACCAAGACCAAGACCAAGACCAAGACCAAGACCAAGACCAAGACCAAGACCAAGACCAAGACCAAGACCAAGACCAAGACCAAGACCAAGACCAGGACCAAGACCAAGACCAAGACTCCTCTTTCTACTTATTCTATGCAATGGGATCATTAATATTACTTGTACAAGACTGTAAATCCTGATCGCTCACGGTAACTGACCACTGAACTGACCACTGCATTATGGGTCAAAAGCCATAAAGTTACTTCGGAAATGCTTGGAAGGGGCTAAGATTTTTTCCAAAATTGTTCTTTTAGTCTGGAGTCAAGATAAAAACTACATTTGAAGTTGGTCACTATGGTAATATGGACGTTAGAGGTTTTAGCCAGAAAAAAAAATAGGGGAACTTCGGGTGTTTTGGTAGTTTAATGTGGCATAGTCACATATCTCCGCAGAATTTTCCTGTATTGGAAAATTTTGTATTCTGCTATATTCTGAATATTTAATTTTGAACTGAAATTTAATTTTTGCTCATTTCACCCTAAGCACCCACTTACAAAATGGTACTCATACATATAGACATATGAGCATTTATGTAATGATGTTAGTGTAACACTCATTTTTTTTTTTATATAAATATGTGTCTAGAAATTATATAATCAAATACTTGCCACTTGTGTGTGTTGATTTAATAAAAGTGAAATATTTTTAGGCGCTATTCCCATTTCGCTACCATTCACTTCTTACATGTAGCATGTGATGCTCTTTTGCCTCCCCGCTATCCATCTATCGCTTTCTAAATGTTGCAAATTGTCATGTGCGGGAAGATGCGCGGAGCATACTTACGAGTAGAACATGCACGACCGGTATGGGGCGTAGTTTCACAAAATTGATAAAGACGCTGTCGTTATTGCTCAAATGTCACGCATTTCCGTTGTACATCATCATTGTTGTCGGCGTCTCAGCCGTTGTCTACACACACACGCATAGATATTCTTTCTATTGTTTTTGGTTGCTTCTGATTATGCGTCTTCTTCGACTGTTTCTTCTTTATCTACTTCCGTTGTTTTAATTTTTTTTTTGTTATTTACCATGACTTCAAGGTCTTCGCTAGCGCATTCAACTAATGAGCACAATTTGCTTGATTGACATAAATTCTATGTGTGTGCGCGTCTGTGTGTGTTGCCTGTTTTTAGGCGAGCATGCTTGTACTATAGCGCTTTATTGTAGTGAAATATAAAGGCGTTAAGCAGATCCATCGGTTAAAGTGGTGGTGTTGCTGTTGATTTACTGCTTAATGTGTATGCGTGCGTGCGTACGTATGTCTTTGTGGTTTCGCTTTAAGTCTTTTGCTTCCTGCGCTGCGCTGTGCTGGTGGAAAGACGTTGATTAGCTGTCGAATTACTTTATATAATTCTGGAAATTGTGTGCTATAAAAATGTTGTAAAATTTAATTTTCGTTAAATTTGTTAAGAGATAACAAAGGCCATAAAAAATTACACAAAAAAACATCAAAGAAGAGATTCAAGCTTTTTGAAAAACAAACATTTTGCTTAGCACATTATCTTGAAAATTTATAATTACCCGAACTTTCTGTTTATTTTCAGATCTCGGTTAATGTTGCGTTATTATTGAAGGAAACGTAATAGTGTTCAAATATGTAAGTTATATTTTTAAGCAAAAACTAACTCATTCACTAAAGAAAAGGTTTGTGTTTTCCTGAATGACTTACAATATGCATTTTTTCATTCAAACTTAAAATTTTATTTATGTTAGTTTTTAAACTTGATCTGAATATTCATTAAACGCAAAACATATTTTGTTACTTCAGAATGCTACAGTTTCACAACTGTCTTCTTATTTTCCTGTAACTCGTAATGAAGTTAAATATACTAAAAAGCAACTATATATTTAGATAACTCAAAACAACAAAAAACTAATTCTTTTGTTTCTTAACGCTGTAATTATTATATAACTCACTTAAAATTATTTTTTTTTTTATTAAAAGTGAATGCTTTAAGATTTTTGACAAATCATTTATTAAAAAACAAAATATTAAGCCGAATCCATTCGAAAAAAAAGAAGAGAAGTCGCAAATAAAGTCATGATATATTTTATAGCTCGTTTATTGAATGCAATTTTACAACCTTTAACCTTTTACCAGATTTTTTTTTGTGTCATTCATTTTTATGGCTACTTTTTTATCAGTATCTTTTTGATAAGCTCTTACACACAATGTAATTCTATTAGTGCAATTAATTAAAGAACAAGTATCAGAAAAAATTATAATTTTGTTATAATCAGAACTTAATTAAAGATAATTCACCATTTCCAAACAGATGTTGGAAATTGAAGAAATTTGTCTATTTCTTTACTGGAACACAATAAATGGTATAAGATTCTTCTTTTATTTACACTGAATAACACTAAGACAGATAATATTGTTTCTCTGACATTAGTTGATTGGAGGATTTCTTATGTTAAAAATTTATCGAAATATGGCCACTCGAACATAGCAATTTTTTTGCCCGGTTGGAAAAATGATTTTTATTCAAAAGCAAGGTGCCTTATGAAAATAGTGTATAAGGCAGAAAATAATTAAAATCGTCCAAAAAATATGCGTGAATTTTTTCAGATTTTTTTCGAACATTTTATAATTTTTCAAAAATTGGCTAAAAAAATAGAAAAAAAAATCACACTAACTCCCTCAACAATTCTAAGCATTTTATGTTATAAACACTTTTTTTGTTAGGGACCTTGGTTTTGATTAAAAACCGTTTTTTCTACCGCGAATTGATTTATGCAATAACGCCCTAAGTCGCACTACGCCCTTCTTGCACGCAACTCTCCAAACAGTATATACAGTGTGACAAATATGTGTTGATACAAAAACAAAGTAGTTTTTTTGTATTAAATGTTTTTTTAAATTAAGGAAATTTAAATGAAATTAAGATATTTTGTTTATTAAGCAATTACCCGATTCCCTGACCTTTGTAAGCTACAACCCGCCGAAGTCTGCAATCAAAATTGTTACACGCAGCACGCACTACTGTTATCGGTATTTTGCCCTATACATCAATAATAGCAGCTTTAAAGTCCTTCAAGTTTCTGTATCTGTATTTCTTGAGTCGCTGTACCATATATCCTCATAAGCAGAATACCAAAGAATTGCAGTTGGAAGAGCTAGGAGGCCATTCATCCTTAGCAATAATAGTCTTCTCCATACATTGCCTGAACACCAGGCTTCAAATTTCTCTGTAAGACTTCTTCCAGGAAATACTGAGCGTTTATTTTTACACCTTTGTCAATGACGACTAGCGAAAATTTACCTCTGCTGGATATGGCACGCCATAATAGATGACGAGTTTTGATATCTTGGTGCATGCATCTTATCGTTTGGGATGTTTTTATATAATACTGTCATTTTGCATGCGGTGAGGAGCTTCCAGCATAAAAAGTTTTTCATCGGAAAAAACTATATCATCGCCAGCGTGCCAAAAAAGGAGCAGTTTCGATCTTTGCCATCGCTTTTCCACGGTCGCATTACTAAGGCCATGTATTTTCTTTTTTTTTAAGGCCTTCATATGGAGGTCACAACACAAAAGGAGCCGTAAAAATTCTCGGTTCATTCCTATATTTTTAGCAATCTTTCGTGCTGAACAGTCACAATTTCTTCGGATAATAATTCCTCTTAACTCCTAAATGAGACAACCCGCGGAAGATGGCTCAACAACTTAAACAACCTTTGAACTTATTTACAATTAAAGAGCGTATATCAACCATGCCGAATTACTTTCTACTCTCGCGTCTTATACGATTTGAATATATTTTTCCATATAACTGAAATATTTCAAAATATTGTGCAAAGAAAATCTTACTAATGCTACAGAGCTTCAAAGTTTTGTATGAAGACATATTTGCCACACTGTATATATTGCTATCTCTCTCTCAAAATTGGAAGTTCAAATTAAGTACACATGTATTTGAGGACCCAAGCTTTTCAAAAAAGCGATGGGCGCAAAAACGCCTTAAATCGACTTAGGGCGTTAATATTCGGAGCGCCTCAATTGTTTTAAGTTGGTAACAAACTCTTGTTTTGAGACATGAGTGAGTTTTGTTTTCAGTTTAACTAATGTTAAGTTTTGTATAAGCTCATCCTTCTTCAATTAAAATATAAAATTGTTAAAGGCTTTCCTATCACTTTTTGGCTTGAGTGTGAGCGTGTTACAAATACGTTAAAATCTTACTTAAACATTTACTAAGACATCCGTTTGGGTCTTTTGTTAGCCATTAAATCAATGCGCGGATTCATTCATTCATTCATTCAATCTGTAAACGCGATTGTGTAGCCACCGCCACCGCCACCGCCAACTTTCCGTACATCGTTACTTGCCCATTTTTATGATGGACAATAAAAGCGAGTGAATTGAAGCCAAAGATAAAAATTTTTATTGCAAATATTGTTAAAGTAATAAAATTCTGTGTTTTCCCAGTCCTTGCCGCTCGTTGCTCGCCCTTAACTTTCTCTGAAGAGCGCCCAAGAAAAAGTGTTGAACATAAAAACTTTTTATGTTGAAAATTTAAATTTTGTACACTTAAGAGGAAAACAGACAAACAAAGAAAAACGCCATATCAGCAGTTTGTTTGATAAACGATAAACAAAATTGCAATTTTCGCCAAAAGATAAAAAGAAAAGAAGAGGAGGAGGAAGCATAAAGGCATAACAGAAAATTAAATAAAAGCGGCAGAATTAAAATGAAAAGTCGTTATTTAAATGAAAATGACAATTTGTGAATATTTCGTTGCTACCTTACTTTATTATGTGGATTTCTACTTTTCCCTTTTAATTTCATCTTTTACTCAATTTTACTTTTATTTGTGTTTTACTCTTGTTGTTGCTGTTGTTGTTGCCAACCTGCCATCTGACAGATATTTATCATTTTGCTTTTGACATATTGGATACGGGTCTACTTGAAAATTAATGTGTATTTAATAAGTTTTTAAAGCTTCGCTGTCTTATAGCACACCACACCATCAGACTTGACATCCTTCCTTCATTCGTCGCATATACACCGCTTGACAATAAAATCTCCTCAATAATGGCCGACGACGACGATGACGACTGTCATTTCAATTTAATTTGACATTTCTGTTGTGCACGCGCGCGTCGCTTTACCTTCTGAGAGTCTTTTTATTTGTCAAAATTTCTCGTTTGTTGTAAATTGCGGAATTGTTATTGCGCGCGTAATTCGATAAAGGATAAAATAAGATAAACGGATAAAAAGACTAAAGGACTACGTAGAATTAAGCATGATTTCATTATGCTAAATATGCAAGCTTTTCGTTACAAACGTCCTTTGCCATGTCGTGTCATTCCATGCCTATCATACCTAACGAAGAAGGTGTAATTTTATTTGTATAAGTAATTTATTCAATATGAAAAACATCAGAAATATACAAAATTGGATTCGAAACCTTCAAGAGATCCTCTTCTTTTATTGTAATTTCGTATAACATATTTAATTTGCATAGCATAATAATTTTCCCAGATGATGTAATAAATTAAACGAAATAAAGTTAAAATCTGAAAGCTGCTTGTCAAAAAATATGACCACTTTGGCAGTGCTGGTTAAGCTTATTTTATGCTTGACAAATCTATTCTTTGTAAATTTATGTCACAACTCAAGCAAGAACTCATCCTTTTTATGCACTGAGAAAAAAAAAATTAAATTGTTGTGTAGAAAAATGATTTTTACGTGATGTATTTTTTTGTAAAGCATTTATGCTCGTAAGCCCGACCGTCACCGGTGCCATTTGTGTCGGACTCTCTTAAACGTCCTATCGACTGAAATACCAATCTTTCATTGAAAACATCTCGGTTTATTTTTATACCCTACACCCAGGGTATACTCACATTGTCCTTCCGTTTGTAACGCAGAGAAGGAGGTGTGGCAGATATAGAAAAGTATATATATTCTTGATCAGCGTCACTTCCTGAGTCGATATAGCCATGTCCGTCTGTTTGGCTGGCAGGCTGGATGGCTGGCTGGCTGGCTGGGTGGCTGGCTGGCTGGCTGGCTGTGCGTGGAAATATTTTTTACGGGAAAACTTACCGAGATAATTCATTGAAATTTGGCGCACTGTCTCCGTCGTCAAAGATATCTCGTAAGATTGAAAATGAGTGAAATCGGTCAACGAACGCGCATACCGCCCATACAAAAAATAATTCCAAAATGCAACTTTAGGAGTATTTTTCACGACAATGCAACCGACATACACATAAATACTAAGAATTGTAAGCGCAAGCTCTGAAAAAAAAAACTGAACGAACTCGCACAACAGGGCGTGGCACCACCGATATAAGCAAAAGCTTCAAAACGCTATACTGAACGCGTTTTTTGAGAAATCGTACAAGAGGGCGTGGCACCTCCCATATTAGCCAAAGTTTCAACTTAATTTCACACAAATACTTAGGACTATAAATGCACGCTCTGAGCTAAAGCTAGACGAACTCGGATTAGGGGGTGTGGTGCCTCCCATACGAGCAATATTTTAAAAACTCTGCAGTGTAAGGTATTTAATGTTTGACCAGGCCAAAGCTTACACCCTTACTATTTTTTTTGCATTCGCATCGAATGGACAATCTCTGGCCTTTCCTATTGGCTCCTTTGTAATTGAGTGTGTAACCTGAACCAAAACACCTGTAATATCATGCTACGTCCATCCACAATTCTATGCAGTGCATTCATTTAATCTTTATGCGTTCCTGCTTGACGATAGCGGTTGCATCGTTTTCCGTCAACGTAATAAACCCTTTTCGTAGTTTTCTGTTGCTATCAGTAAGCATGTTTAGATCTCTGATCTCGACTGATGCTTTATCTTTCAGCTTGGTTAAAGTCGCGATTTCTTTCAAAGACTCCTTTATTTCCCCAAAGCACTTATTCTTCTTATCATCGTCTACCAATCCCAAGAAGATAGCGTCATCTTCTGTTTGTTTTGGAACCATTCTAGTTTTCTTCACTTTTCCAGTGTTTTTCTACTGCAATGGTTGGCTTATTTTGTTTTCCCTTGAATTCCTTTCTTCTGGATATTTTTCAAACACCATTGTAATGAACCTTTCTGCGAGCGGTTTTGCTAGCCGGTAGCTACAAAGAATTATAAAGAAAAGGACGGCCTCTTGGTTTAAGTTCAAAGATACGGGTTAGAGCTTTATTCTTTTTTTATTTTATTTGTCATTGGTTTCCTATTACTTAAAATACTTAAAAATACGAAGAAAAACTTGTTTCACTTCTCCCCACCACTCTTTGCTCCTACGCGTCATTCTCTCTGCCAACAGCCGTGGTCTAGTATTGTGTAGTAGTACTGCCGATAGCCAAAAATATCTACGTCAGAGACTGAATGCGTTCTCCCGAAAAGGAGCCTTGCGCTTTCTTGCTTTCCTACGTAAGTTTTATCGCCTCCGAGAAAGAGAACATACCTACGTTAAACTGATCCGTCATCAAGTTTGCGCGAAAGCCCATTCTCATCACTTAACGTTAGTCGTGAGCAGCTGATATATCATTGTGCTAGTCACGTCTAATGCGGTGATTCTCTTCCCCTCCTTAAGTTTTTTTGCGCTATGTATGTCTCCTTTGCCTTTAGTATAGAGAGAGAGGAAGCACACTTACACGTTAATCAAAAGCAACTGATACGCTACGTGTATTTTTTTGCTCTACGTACGCAAGTCTATTTTGCAGTAGAAATAGGGACAGTATACTTAGGGCTCAATGATTCAGTATCGGGTTTCAACGCAAGTCTACTCTTATATGTGAGCCGTGAGCAACTGATCCATTATCGGGTTACGCCCGTCTAATGTGGTGGTCCTGTTTGCCCCTCTTCGCTATTTTTTGTCTGATCTGCGTATGTCTGTCTCGCACAACTTAATACTTTTTCCCGCTCTACTTGTTACGCTGCTGCCTCCGTGTACAAAAAATGATTCGAAATTATGTCGCACCTATAATGAACTGATTCATTATCGGGCGATTAACTGATTCATTACCGGGATATTCGTCTGTGTGGCTCCTCATAATTGCGCATATTGCAAGCAACTGATTCAGTATCGGACAACGTGTGCTTAGTGCGGCGATTTCTTACCTTGTTCCCTAATGGTTGCTGCTTACTACGCCTTCTTCGTTGCTGTTGTGTGCTGGTCACCGGCCACGCAAAGACTGTCTCGATTCATTGCTGTGTGTCTAAATTTATATTATATTTCTTTGACATCTATCGAATTGAGTAACACCTGCGTGTCAAAAACAGCTGTTGCGCAGTGTTGTCGTTTGCTTTCTTTTTGTTTATGAGGTGGGAATTTTACCCAAAACTAATTCTATGCTTTTCCTTCATTAATAATAACCTAATTCCAATAATAAATTCATTCTTTACTTAAAAATAACCACATTGTGATAAATAAAAATAGATATAACCAATAAAAAAGCCAATAAAAAAAATTTCAGGCGAAGCAATGTTTTGTAGGAGGAAAACGCGGCTCCGGCAATTTTCCTTCTCACAGCATCTCACCTCCTTTAGCGAATGTTTCACCAGATATTTCTTTGACCACCTTTTTTCCTTTGTGGTTGACCGTATTCCATCCATCATAACCTGGGCTGGTCTAGATACAACTCTTTTTGCCCGACTGGTTAAAGAAGTGCCTCCTTCGACTACTATCGAACAACTTTGTCTTTTCAACCACTATGGTGTCTCTAACTTAATTTGTGTTACATCGTGCTTGTTGTACTTTATCTGTAGCGGCGGTGGCCTAGAGAGCCTTCTTCGGTGATCTTCCAAGTACTGAATTCCTGAAAAAGGGGTTTTCGTTCGGCTTTAGCATTCAATGCACACTTTTTGACCAGGGACCGAAATTACTCATTTCTGTCATCTACCGTGCCAGTCATATCGGCAGAGCATGCTCTCATCACCCCAATGGCGTAACCCGCAGAAAGACGGCTAGCGCCTCCGGGGACTCTCTATGCTTCGCAACTCTTAACAGTCATCGGGTAAGCTAAATCGTCTTCTGTGTTTATTTTGCGTCTTTATAGCTTAGATTTTAGTGGCCTTATACGCCGGCCATGCTTGATTTCAGGAATATTTTGAGCCCTATACATGTTTAGCAAATATTTATATATTTTGATTGCCGATGTAAGTAAGAGTCACGGCTTTTGAATTTGTCTGAAGTTTATATGATGTTTTGAATAATATATCGAGTAGTGTATGTATAAAACAGAATCATATAAATATTAGTCAGATATTTATTGAAATTCGAACCAATATTTTAACTCTCTGCTTGCTGAGCATTTCCTTACAGAACCCAAAAAAAATTCCTGCTGTGTACTTCAAATCATATACTTTTCTCCCTAATATTTTCTCTTAGATGCACTCATTATTTATTCACTTTTATATGGTCGAATAAGCAAACAAGCTGGTTACTAACGCTATTACAACAGGATCCAAAAGTTAAACATATATGAAGCAAGAACAACGTAGACAAGCAGGACACACAATACAACAAAACATCCGCAAGTCAAACACGCACTATATACCATATCGTCCCCAACAAAAAAAAAGGACAAACATCCTCAGGATGAATATACAAAACACCCACAAGAGTTACTCAAATCAAAAATAATCTTGAAATTATGTTTTTTCTATTGTTTTACTTTTTCCCATAACTTACAACCTTTACCGTTGTCTTTCTTTCTTTCTTTGCGTTGTACCCACATTATCCTATTTCTGATTTACTTTCTAGTTATACTCTTTAATTCTTCATATATTTCGCATAAACTTTAGTCAAATGTCTATTTATGAACGCACATACCTACGTATCTACGTTTATTTGAATTTATATTTTTATTTTATTGTTTATCAATGGATTATGGCAAATAAATAAAAAGCATCCTATGTATTTTTTCCGCTCCATAGTTCCAATGTTTCCGGCGTTATTTTACCGTATGCTGCCACCCTTGAGGTTCTTTCTTTCATTTTCGTTTTCACGCTGTCTTCTTTTCATATTTTGCTTATATTTTTATTTTCATTTTCATTTTTATTTTCATTCCTTTGCTTTGAGTTGTTGTTGTTGGTGTCTGTCGATTTCTCAAGGCAAATGTCTTGTTATTCATATTTGTACTTGTGTATGTTTTAGGTTGTTATGTCTTCGCTTCAGTTGTTGTTTATTATCTAGGTGCATACATAAATGAAGTTAGAAACCCAGCTGGAATTTGTTATGGTAATGATCACTATATAAAAATTTCTTTTAAAGAAAACCAAAGTCCATAGCCATATACATATGTATGTATTCTATATTCCATAAACTACAATTTAATTTTTATTACAATTTAAAAACAAAAAATTTATTGTTACTCATACGACGTGTAACACAAATATTATACAGTCCATAACATTGTTCCGTTATGCACTGTTGTTATTAGCATCGTAATGTTAATGTTCAATTTATATTACAAAATTAAAGTCTTAGTTTGAATGATGGCTGCCGACATGATATTTCTGAAATAATATATACTAGAATCGCCCAATGGTTAAAATTCGACCACAATTGTATTGTATTAAATAATTTTGGTACTTTTTGGACACTTCGTACTTTTTTGCTAATTGGTACAAAATAGAAAAGCTCATTTATCATCACTGATAGATGCAATGACAAATGTCAAACGTAAACAAAACAAAAAACACGAACAAAACTATGCTTTTTGTGTTTCTCTTTGTGCTTTATCCTCATTTCAGCTATGTGTGACCACGTGTTTTGTTGTTGTCAATATCGAAAAATTTGTATATAATTTTGACAGGCTGAAGAGCAACATATTAAAATAATGTTAGCCATGTGGACATTTTCACACAAATACCTTTCTAATGGTGTATAATTCAGATCGCACTCCATTTTTAACATAGTAAAAAAATGAAGACAAATTTCTGTCTTGCGTATGATATTAATTAAAAATAAAATAATATGATCTTAAGCTTTAATTTGATAAGGAAACTCATACAAAATTTGTCATACTATACTCGATATAGGTACGTGGGCTGCTATATACATTTCCATTAGAAAGTTTGACATTTTTTATCATAAACGTACTCACAACGTTTTGACGTACGACCATCATTTGTGTTGTTTACAGTGACTTGAAAAAATCAATTTGGCAAAAAAATGGAATTAACTTGTGAACATTCTCGTGCGATAATTTTTCACAACTTTCGACGTGGATTATCACGACAAGAGTGCATCGATGAACTTAAATCTTTGTATGGCAATGAAGCAACATCCTATAACACTGTGAAAAACTGGTTTAATGAATTGAATCGTGGCCGATGCTCGAATTTCGTGAAGGTCGTCCAAAATCAGTTGTTGTGCCACAAAACATCGATACAGTGCATGAACTGATAATGCAAAATCATCATGTGGCATATTGTGAGATAGATTCATCCTTGCACATTAGTTTCACTCCAATACATTCGATTTTGCATGAACACTTAGTTGTAAAAAACGTTTGTTCTCGTTGGAAATCCCATAATTTATCAATCGCTTAATTTATCAATAGAAAAATTGATTTTCTTAACTCACTGTAACAAAACAAATAGCACTTGTACATCAAAACGTTGTGAGTACGTTTATACTAGAAAATGTCAAACTTTTCAATGGAAATGTCAAATTGCACCTGGCAACACTTAGTGTTGCCTAAGCCAGAAATATATATAGCAGCCTATGTACTAATAGGAGTGTCCGTTGACCGATTTTGCTCATTTTGGATTCCAAGAGTTTACTTTTATAACGAAGGAACTGTGCCAAATTTCATTGTAATATCTTGATTAGTTTTCCCATGCAAAATAATTTCACGTAAGCTAGCCAGCCAGAGCATGGTAGGTGACGCTGATCAAGAATTTATATAATTTCTATTACCTTCCACATTTCTATAGCAAAGTTTTGTCACACCAGAATTGATTGAGGTCAGAAAAAAATACTTTTCAGTTTGAAGGCTCCAGTAGATAAAGAGCAGCACGAGTATCGCGCACTTCATATGCAGCGCAACGCATGCGAGTAACTCGTGTGTTACATAGAAAATAATTTTTTCCGATCTCAAATTAAAAAATTGGTATAACAAATGTTCCATCGGATTAAAGGAAATTAAACAAGGTCTTTAAAAAAAATATATATATAAAAGGATAAGATAGGACCTTTTCATACTAAAATGGCCGCCAAAGTCAAAAGATAGGAAAACAAAAATTAAAATATCTACTTTAAAGTTCCAGAACTTTGCAAAATCCTTTTAAACTCTACTAACCACATACATTATCTGAAAGCTCATACAATTAACTAAAACTTTGCTGCAGGAATGTTTTCTCTAAAGTGTTAGGGTGATACAAGAAATTTTTTTTAAAACAAGTCAGAAAATCAGTTTTAACCCCACAATTCCTCAGTAGTACATCTTAGACCCCCACCCCTCGTGCAATTTTTTGTTAGTCTAGACCGCCTCTATCATCTCCCAGAAGCTTTGCAACCTTACCTATATGTAGTTTGTTTTGTAACAACCAGTAGAAAAAAATCATAGTTTTTCTGAAGCGCGTTCTCATCAACATATTTTCTAATGGGCACGTTTTTGATTTGCTACTTTTATTATATACATAGATCTATTCTGATCAACCATACATATACTTATGTATGTATAAATGTGTATTTTTTTATAGATGTGTCGGTAATAAATCATTGAAGCAGAAGTTGTTAGTTACATAAGTAATCCAATTATGCTGATTTTATTTGAACTTCTTCTTCTCTCGTCGAAAAAGCTTCATGAGGACACTTCAAATATAAATTCAGGGTTTTACTGCAATATGTTACGACGATATATGTACATATTTATATGAGCTTACAAACAAACTGACCATTATAAAGGTTATAAAGCTTATTGTGTTAGTTTTCGTAAAACTTGAAAAACTATTTGAATGTAATGATGAATCTAATGATGAATTACGATGATGCTGATGATCTTGATAATGAATTTATTAGAGCTTTATTATAGAAAAGGCTTGCAGGATTTATAAATTGATTAGCTAAGGTAAAGTTTTTGCATAATTTTATTAAAGTTATCTACAATTAGATTAAAATCAAGCAAAATCAAATAAGAATTTCTTGTAAAAGTGATTTGCATATAGAAGCCAATTTAATTTGATAAAATTGCAATAAGATAATTATATTATTTGACACCTGATTAAACTTAAGTTATGGTGCTAACTGCTTTTGATAATTTAAAACTTTGTAATTACGTAATTTAGTTAAATTTTATTTATTTTTGTTAGTAAAATACTCTGCGCGTGTTTGTTAATTTCTTCTCTTTTTACGCAAAAGTTTTGTATTCTAAGTAAACTCTTTTTATTTTTTTTTTGGAAAAAATTTGCACAATAATTAAAAAAGTCTGTTTCGCACCTGAGTTTAGTTTTGCATAGCACCATTATTTCCCTCTTGTATTTCCAGCTCAACACTACCGTCAATGACGACAAGTTGAACATATTAATGAGCTCCATGCTGTGTGGGAGTGCTCATCATCATTGTCTTCGACATGTTTTTGAATCAGTTGCGGTTAAACGCAACCCAACTATGTCATTCGCTTTGCTCATTTTCTGAAGTTACACTTTGTTTTCTATTACTTATTCTAACTAACACAGTGTATTCCTCAAGCTTATTTTAACCAACTGCTAACAAGCAGCATGGTGATAGTCGTCTATATGAAGAAAACTTTCGTACATTTTCCTTTTGCTGCCTGTAGTCTTTCTACGCTTAATTTCCGTTTTAATTTTACTCATTTCATTGTTTTTGTAGTGTGGAGCACTGTTTCCTTTTACCAGCATCATTTGTTCTTTTATTTTGTATAGTTGAAATCACCGGTTTTGGCTTTTTGCAAATAATATTTTAGTCTTCTTACAGCTACCATTGCTTTGAGCAACTTTTTTTGGCTGGCCTTTGATGTTGCTAAGTCGTATATAGGGTGTATTGCATAAGGTGACGAAGCTTCTGGGAGGTGGAAGAGGAAGCCTAGGCTAACAAAAAATTGTGATTGTAATGGGGTCTAAAAAGTACCACTGAGATGTTATAGGGTTAAGACTGATTTACTGACTTGTTTTGCAAAAGAGAAAAAAAAAAACAATGGACCACCCTAACGTTTAAGAAAAAAAAAAATGTTTATTGAAAAGTTTTAGCTAATTGTATGAGCTTTCTAAAAAAGTTTTTAATTTATTGGATTTTAAAGGACTTCCCAAAGTTCTGAACCATCAAAATTTATATTTTAAATTTTTGTTACCTATTTTTTGACTTTGGAGGCCATTTTGGTATGAAAAAGTTCCTATTGATACACCCTTTTCTATTGTGTTTTGAAATTTTTGTTCAATTTCCTTTAATTCAATTGTACATTTGTTACACAAATTTTTTAATTTGAGGTCGGAAAAAAATACTTTTCTATGTAACTCACGGGTTACTCGCATGCGTTGCACTGCCCTTTAACTGGTGACGCCTTCAAACGGCTTATTCTTGAAAAGTATTTTTTCTGAGCTCAATTTAAAAACTAGGTATACTAAATGTACTACTGAATTAAAGGAAATTTAACGCGAATTTTAAAATTAATTATAAAAAGGTATGTTAACTGAACCCTTTTCATAGAAATATTGCCACCAAAGTCAAAAAACAGGAAAACAAAATTTTAGATATCAACTTTGAAGAGTCACAACTTTGCAAAATTCTTTTGAGCTCTATAAACCAAATAAATTTTTTAGAAAGCTCTACAGTTAACTAAAAGTTTTGAGTTTAAAATTTTTTTTCTAAGACGTTAGGGTGACCGAAAAAAATTTCATTTTGTAAGACAAGTCAGAAAAACAGTTTTTCGCTTTAAGACCTCAGGGGTAAATTTTAGACCTCACGGGTGCCATTTTTTGTTAGTCTAGCCTTCCCCTATCCTCTTCTTATGTTGTGACCTTATGCTTTTGACCCTGTATAATATGATAGATTTCGTATGATTTCCCCATAAAACTGATTTAAGCTTCAAAAGTTAATAAAAATGGACATAAAAAGTTTTGCCATTTTCTTACAGATTTGTTCTGCTTTTTGTCCTTAGAACCTTCCCCCTGAGATTTTGTTTGAAAGGCCTGCTTCCTTTTTGTACACTGAATATGCTTTGCAATAAAATTTTTCATATAAATTTATTAAAATCTTTTGCGCGTAAAATATATATTTGTCAATTTTGACAGTCGAAATTTCATTTAAACTTAAGCGGCCACTAATCATTTTCATTCTTTCAGAAAAAACAAGCAATTTAGAGATGAATTGACTATCATGAAGTTGAACAAAGAATATCACTTTTGCACAAAGTGAAAACGAAAATAAAAATCTATATAATTTGGTTTAACATGTCGTATGAGCAACAACCATTTTCAATATAAAGTCTTCAACTGATTCAATAAAAATTTGTTTATACAAAATAACTAGCTGTTTCAAATAAATATATTTACTCAAAAATTAACCACAATCAAAACACAGAAAATTTACAAAATTCAAGCGATATACAAAATGAATGTTGATTGAGTTTTGTACACTACGAGTTTGCCAAAACAAAATTTCGATTTATCAGAGATTTACGCATTACTGCTGTTATTGTTCCCGAATTCTTAGTGGAAATGATAAAAATATTCAATCAACTTCATAAATATGCGCTTTGTGCGAACCAAATTCATTCTTTGCTTTCCCACAATTACCATAAAAAAATCCCCGCCTGACTGACTGACTAACATTGTAATGAAATTCCTTGCCATGTTTTTGTCTCAATTTCTAAATGATCTCCATAATACTGACATCAATTTGTTTCTGATGCTGCCAAAGTGCTGCTTTTATATTGCAATATATGTATGTTTGACACAACGACAACATTTGATAAACGAATTTATCGCGCTAGAGAAAATATGCGAGCTAAAAATTCAGTCAGTCGTATGGTCGCAGTACTTTGAACCCATCGAACCTATCGATTGTGGATTATTGGGATTAGTTGACAATAGCATTTTCAGCTTTTTTGTTTTTTTTGGAGCGCGGCACTGGCAGCGGCAGCAGCATACAATTTGTTCATGTCCACAAATTTTCATAATATCTGTGGTGTGGACAAATTTCTTTGGCTGAATAAATGTGTTGGTCTATACACAGTGGGAAAGAAATTACAGCAAACAATTTTTTAAAAGGAATAGTTTAAAATAAAATGACAGAACATTTTTCCAGCCTAAACTTGATTTGCTTTTAATGCGGTTAAAAATTTTCTTTTAAAGCAGTTTTTTCTAAAATAATTTCTATTAAGTTATATGTAAAAAAGTCCCTTAAAGGTAAATTTTTATCCACTGTAGAACGACGCGCTTAAATGACCCAAAAGCACATTCATCTCAGTATATCCGGCGGACACCACTAACTGTATGGGTCATAATGATGATACTGGCAGGCTGGTTGTCTAACGATGGCAACGACACTAACAACGACAACATCACTGTTAAGCCCATGGTAATATGCAAGGCTGTTGAAACAAAAATGGCGCCTATTAAATCGTTTTCAGTAAACAACAAATCTAAATTTGTGCCTTAAGTCGCAGTTATTGTAGAGAGTAAATATATGGAAGTTGTTGTTGTTATTGTCAGAGACACACATTTTTGGAGTGGCTTATGGGTGCTGATTCTTCAACTACATACACACATAGATACATTTGTTAATGTTTTTGAGTGTTGCGAAAAATAAATTAATGATATTTACTGTGTCATTTGATGCGACAATTGATTCAATTTGACAATTTTTCTTGGGGAGTAATGGAGTTGTGATTTCGATTTTTTCATTTCATTTCATTTCATTTCATTTCATTTCATTTCATTTCATTTCATTTCACTTAATTTAATTTCATTTCATTTCATTTCATTTCATTTCATTTCATTTCATTTCATTTTATTTTATTTCATTTCATTTCATTTCATTTCATTTCATTTCATTTCATTTCATTTCATTTCATTTCATTTCATTTTATTTCATTTCATTTTATTTCATTTCATTTCATTTCATTTCATTTCATTTCATTTCATTTCATTTCATTTCATTTCATTTCATTTCATTTCATTTCATTTCATTTCATTTCATTTCATTTCATTTCATTTCATTTCATTTCATTTCATTTCATTTCATTTCATTTCATTTCATTTCATTTCATTTCATTTCATTTCATTTCATTTCATTTCATTTCATTTCATTTCATTTCATTTCATTTCATTTCATTTCATTTCATTTCATTTCATTTCATTTCATTTCATTTCATTTCATTTCATTTCATTTCATTTCATTTCATTTCATTTCATTTCATTTCATTTCATTTCATTTCATTTCATTTCATTTCATTTCATTTCATTTCATTTCATTTCATTTCATTTCATTTCATTTCATTTCATTTCATTTCATTTCATTTCATTTCATTTCATTTCATTTCATTTCATTTCATTTCATTTCATTTCATTTCATTTCATTTCATTTCATTTCATTTCATTTCATTTCATTTCATTTCATTTCATTTCATTTCATTTCATTTCATTTCATTTCATTTCATTTCATTTCATTTCATTTCATTTCATTTCATTTCATTTCATTTCATTTCATTTCATTTCATTTCATTTCATTTCATTTCATTTCATTTCATTTCATTTCATTTCATTTCATTTCATTTCATTTCATTTCATTTCATTTCATTTCATTTCATTTCATTTCATTTCATTTCATTTCATTTCATTTCATTTCATTTCATTTCATTTCATTTCATTTCATTTCATTTCATTTCATTTCATTTCATTTCATTTCATTTCATTTCATTTCATTTCATTTCATTTCATTTCATTTCATTTCATTTCATTTCATTTCATTTCATTTCATTTCATTTCATTTCATTTCATTTCATTTCATTTCATTTCATTTCATTTCATTTCATTTCATTTCATTTCATTTCATTTCATTTCATTTCATTTCATTTCATTTCATTTCATTTCATTTCATTTCATTTCATTTCATTTCATTTCATTTCATTTCATTTCATTTCATTTCATTTCATTTCATTTCATTTCATTTCATTTCATTTCATTTCATTTCATTTCATTTCATTTCGTTTCATTTCATTTCATTTCAATTAATTTCATTTCATTTCATTTCATTTCATTTCATTTCATTTCATTTCATTTCATTTCATTTCATTTCATTTCATTTCATTTCATTTCATTTCATTTCATTTCAATTAATTTCATTTCATTTCATTTCATTTCATTTCATTTCATTTCATTTCATTTCATTTCATTTCATTTCATTTCATTTCATTTCATTTCATTTCATTTCATTTCATTTCATTTCATTTCATTTCATTTCATTTCATTTCATTTCATTTCATTTCATTTCATTTCATTTCATTTCATTTCATTTCATTTCATTTCATTTTATTTCATTTCATTTCATTTCATTTCATTTCATTTCATTTCATTTCATTTCATTTCATTTCATTTCATTTCATTTCATTTCATTTCATTTCATTTCATTTCATTTCATTTCATTTCATTTCATTTCATTTCATTTCATTTCATTTCATTTCATTTCATTTCATTTCATTTCATTTCATTTCATTTCATTTCATTTCATTTCATTTCATTTCATTTCATTTCATTTCATTTTATTATGTATCGATTAGGTTCCCTAATATACTCGTATTCCTCTATAGAAAGGTACTAATTCACTATTTTTAGTTTGAAACATTTGGATAGATTCTTGAAGGAATAATTCCTGAATATATTAACTTCCGGACATTAATATCAGAGATGGAGCTTTACATAAATTTTTAAAAATATTGTTTACATTCCCATGATCGAACACTCAAAACTGTTCAATTCATAAGTATATATTTTCTTGTAGGCTTACTAAAGCTTCAAAAGATCAGTGGAAGTTTTTTATAACCATTTTTAAGAGTGCAGTTGAATTCTCGGATACGTTCTGTTCTGGAGATAATCCCTTACTTCGTAAGTTGTACAGAAGATTTATATAAAGTTTGGAAGAAGTTTTTAGAAAGAAGAAGAAGCTGCCCAAATAAGTAAGTTGTGGAAAGCTGTAAAGTAAATTCTGAGAGATATTTAACTTAATATGTTTGAGAGTATGGTAGATCTTCCTTTTCAAATTCTTAATGTTTTATATCATTCTTCAAAGAATTGTGGAAAAATGGTGAAGCTCAACCTTTCAAATAACAACATTTTCAAAGAGTGCTATATACTGCATTCGTTTTTGCGCGGATAGCCCTGCATATTTTTAATAATCCGATTTTTATTATTTATTTCTTGTACTACATAGACGTCGGTTGACAATGAATATGGTGATTTCAAAATTTTTTTGAATCGATGATTTCACAAATAGACATCCTTCCAGAAGGACTTTAGTAAAATATGAAAGCAAATTCTTAATCATTTTTATTAATGGTTCTCTCATCATTATCCATATCTTTAACGTAGTTTACCGTTTTATTGAGTCTACAAACTTTCGAAAACAAGGTTTTTGGCATGACTGACTTCTGAAGCGCTGTGAATTAAATTTCAAGGTTCTCGGTATTTACTATCAGAAAGTCGTTTTTTTGTTGGAATTACAGCTGAAAACGTACTTTTTCTCTAAGTCTTCCTCTATCCTTCTGTATTCTGTAATGGAAAGTCTTATCTAATTGGAACAAATGTGTTGACTATTTCATAGTCTAATTAATTTAAAGAGCACTTAGCGATTAAGTAATATTAAGGTGATGAAGATGATTCATCAATCAAAATTTTTACCCGTAATCGGCTTTCCTCTTGTGAATTATTTGATTACATGACTTAAAAAATATGGGTCTATACTCTCATCGACTTAATGTTTTTGAGATAGGAGTGTAAAAACATGATATTTCTCTTTTGGGAGGGGCTTATCCTTTGCAAAACGGTCATTAGTATTCAGGTTGTTATAGATGCGCTCATATCTGTGGACTTTTGACAAAACATTCTAAGTCGAGATTAGACAATTCTCTAGGATTTTAGTCCTAAATATAAAATTTAAATACGCTTCTTTTGGTATAATCGCCATGTCTCTATGATTCTTTGTTCCAGAGATATAAGAGTGTCCCATAGTTCACGCAAGATTTGAACTTAGCGCCATTCGTGCGGTGAAGTGTTATGAACAAAAAAAATAAAAACGAAATTGAGCCACATTATTGAAAAGTAGTTAATCAGTTTTAAGGCTCTCCTGAAAAGTTGCACAAAAGTCCACAGATATGTATCTTAACCATCACATACTGGAAATTTTTTTTGCTGAGTAAAGGTTTTATCACCATTTTTTGATGATTATCAAGCAACAGCAACCTCTTTTTTGCCCTTGGCATCATCGTTTCCCTTCAAGACTTACAAAAATTTTTTCTTCTGAGAAAGAAAAATAAAATTTTTAAATTTTTATTCCACTAACGTCCTTTCAGGAGGATTGGTGGTTACAAAAATTTCAAATTTTTATCGTATTCATTGCTAACACTAGCTAGGGAGTTGAAATAATCAGAAAACCAATACAATACCGAAAAATAATGAATAGATACATCGGGTTAATCGCTCATGAGTGCCATAGCCAGAACATATAAACTGTACTGTTTACTTTTTAATCAAAAATTGACTAAAATAGCGGCCATTTCTCTTCTGTTAGGATGTTAACAGCAGTTCAAAATCCAGTTGAATTGCACCAACAAGTCACAAAAAGAAGAAAATGTCAAAGTCCTGAAGCCTTCTAGGAGGATGTCAAAGCTATCTGGGTTAAAAAATTAGTTTTTTACAAGAATCTTCTCAAATTATTTAAAAATGTTGACTAATTCACTTAATAATTGAAAAAATAAAAATCGAATTTTTCATACCACTCTCTCTTACATACGCTTACTCGTTGATAGTTTAGGATATATGAAAAGATTCATGGGTAACTCACTTAGATGTAGGCACATTTTCACATTAATATGTCGCACAAATTATACCCTGCAATGACGATAAATGTCGCTCGATTGGTTGACCCATTCGACCAACAAAATGTTTAGTTCGGTCAAATTGCTCAGCATGGAGTTGGTTTCTTTCGAACGGATCTGGGTTAATAAACAACCGCCATCAAATGTTGGCAGTAAGTGCAGTGCATTCGCTTGTGGTTCGCATTAAATTGTGGTCCATTAATGTGATAGGATTACGTACTTTTCTTGCTGTGCATGCACACATATGCATTACGCGCTGCAATATACATATAGACAAAGAGCATATTCTGGTGTTTCTACCCGTGTAGAAGTCAATGTAGCGACTTTTTTAGAAGAACAGAATTTTATCAGATTTATTTGACTTAAGTCGACAAAATAAAATTTTTCTAACCAAAGAGAAATTTAATTGATATTTAGTGAAGAATTTGGCAAAATTAAGGACATTTTTTATTTTGGGGAAATCATACAAGATGATTTTGAAAGCATAATTTTCCCCAAAAATATTCCTTAAAAAAGATTGTATGCAAAATTTTGGGATTTCCTTTATGACTTTTGCAATATTAAACATAATTAATATTTTGAGGCGTTAACCATTATGACCACAAATCTAAGCCCTATGGCGTTGACAGCAAATGCACTTGAAGCCTGTGCATGACAACTGACTGTAGAGTGTTGGTATACTATATGTACATTGAAATCACCGGAGATCAATAAAAGTGCCTTGGAATATGTTGAAACATGTTATGCGGTCAATTGACATAAGTGCAAGGGAAATTAAAGGTTGTACTGCCAAGGCGGGTTAAGAGCATCATAATGTTGTGGCTTATACGATACAATTAATGGTTATTTAGGTTAAATGGCAGTGCTTGCAATTATATTGCGACAAGTTAATTATATGCTCACAAATTAGATTGTGCTGATGTTGTCTCAAATATAAATGCATTGTAATTTTGTTGGAATTAAGGCAACCGCATATGAAAGATTTAGATCATATTACCATGACTTAGAGCAATGTTTGTTTTCTTGCTTATGTCATTTCGAATTTAGTTAATTTAATATTTTGCTAACTTTAAAAAAAGAAACCTTAAAACTTTAACTCATGTCAAAAATAGATTTAACATAGAGCAGGCCCCACCAAAAAAAAAAAAAAAGAAGGCAAAACTTGCAGAAAAACTTTCTGTCAGCAAAAGTTAAAAGTTATTTTCATTAATTTCTGCAAACATTTACTATTAGGTTAGGAATTTATGTTTGTGAGATTCTGAAATTTTTTTTCAATTTCACTCTCCTACTCCTTTTTGTTTTTGTTTTTCTTGGCAATGTTAGCGCATAAATGAATTTGACCAAATAAATTTTTCAAAAGTAAAATTGAAATTGAAAGCAAAAATAAAAAAAAAAACAAAAAAAGTTGGAGTGAGTTGACGGTGGAGAATATCAAATTGAATTCTTAATTTACTATGCTAGTGAGAGTTTAAAGTTTATTAACTGCTTTTGCTTGCTCAGGGAAAATCTGTCTAAAAAATGTCATGAAAAGTTTGCCAAAAATTAAGAAAGAAATTGAAGTTGATAAGAAAACATTTACGACCAAAACCAGATGATATTTTATTCTGTTAATAGTCATTCGCTTTGCAAGTTAAAAACAATAAAAGCGTGAAATCTCTTAGATTAAAATCATATTTTTGAGCTTAATTTTAAGCTGGTAATGGTCATTTTACTAATTTATGTATGCGCAAAGTTATATTAAAATTGAGTTCATCTAACATTTTTGCATATGATTTAGAACTCCCGAAGTAAAACTTGCTCAATGACAGACTTTCTGAGGCAATGGTTCAGAGAAATCAAGTAATTTTACTACTAAGTCTTAACTTATTTGGTAAAAATCCACATCATGTATGCAATCTCTTCAATATAAACAGATCACTACGAATCTAGACCGTAATGTAGAGAAAAATTCCCAATCAGTTGATTTCGAATGACTCTTTTTCATATTTCATTCTCTTTTCTTCATTATTTTCTGAGCGTCTGGGATAGGGGGCTGGCAACCCAATCCCCTTCCGAGTGAACTAGTAGTTCGTTCAGCCCAAGTTTTGAGGAAGTAAGACTATCTTTCAGACTGATGTTTTTGATACTCGTACGGTTATGTCTCAGACTGAAGTGGAATTGTCAGTAATCGTTCTTAATGAAGGAAAACTTCATGAGAGTAGTTTCAGGCCTGCAGTGCGGAAAAACTTCTTCCAAAAACTCCCTTCAAAAGTCGTTTTTAATGTTCTCTGATTGAAATTATTGCTAGCGAAATATGAAAATAGGAAAAAATATTCGAACGTTATACCTCGCCACTTTTTTGCCAACACTTTATTTACATATATACCGATAGTTTTTGACTTTTACCGATATTTTTGGTGTTTTCCGATACTTTTTCTATGTATTTCAATATTTCACAATACTTTTTGGACTATTGTCGATTTCTTCGATGTATTTGGACAATTTCTGATTTTTATCGATATTTCGTATGTTTTTCGATACTCTTGGACTTCTACCTATTTCCTTGATAAATTTCAATGTTTTCGTACGCTTGGACTTTTTCAATGTTCTATATGTTTTTCGATACTATTGGACTATTGCCGATTTCTTCGATGTATTTCAATATTTTTCAATAATCCGATTTCTTGGATAAATTTCAGTGTTTTTCATACTTTTGACTTTTAGCGATTTTTCGATACTCTTGAACTTGTATCGATATCTTAGATGTCTTTCGAAACTTTATGGCTTTTACCGATCTTTTGGATGTTTTTTCTATACTCTTGGACTTTTACCGATTCCTTCGATAAATTCCAGTGTTTACGTAGATATTTTTCGATACTTTTGGACTTTTACCGATATTTTGTGTAATTTCGATACTATTGAACTTTTGCCGATTTCTTCGATGTATTTTGATATTTTTCGATACTCCGTTTTCTTGGATAAATTTCAGTGTTTTTTTTTTACTTTTGACTTTTAGCGATTTTTCGATACTCTTGAACTTGTAACGATATCTTAGATGTATTTTGAAACCTTTTGGCTTTTACCGATATATTGTGTATTTTCGATACTTTTGGACTGTTGTCGATGTGTCTCAATATTGTTCGATAAATTTCAGTGTTTTTCGTTCTACTGGAATTTAAGCGATTTTTCGATACTATTGGAATTTCGAAACTTTTTGGCATTTACCGATATTTTTGATGTTTTTCGTTATTTTTGAACTTTCCCAATATATTCGACGATTTTGGATACTTTTCAACTTTTACCGATAGAATAGATGTTTCTCGATACTTTTGGATCCAAGCCGATCTATAAGATGTTTTTCGAAACTTTTGGACTTTAAATGATTTTTAGATATTTTTCGATACTTTTACAAATATTTTAGATGTTTATCGATACTTTTGAAATTTTACCGATATTTCGTGTTTTTTCGATACTTGGACTTTTGCCGATGTATATCAATATTTTTCGATACTCCGAATTATTCGATAATTTTATGTGCTATTAGTTCTTTTGGAATTTTAGAGATTTTTTGGTACTATTGGACTTTCGAAACTTTTTGTCTTTTACTGACGTTTTGGATGTTTTTCGTACTCATGGATTTTTACCGATATTTTTTATGTTTTTCGATACTATTAGCTTCCAACCGATATTTTTGTGTATATTTTAATATTTTTTGATACTTTTGAACTTTTATAAATTTCTCCAATAAATTTCAATGTCTTTCTTACCTTTGCACGGCTGAACTGGAACATCGGTTCCTATGAAATTTGTTGTAGAGGTGGACTAACCCTGATTAAGAAAACTGAATGCCCCAAAGAAAAAATACGTTGCCACAGTTAAGTCACTAAAGTTTAGTCATGATAAAATTTGGAATGAAGGCTGAACTCCTTGAATAAATATTAATCTTCGACTTTTGTTTTTAGTGGATGATACCTCGTTTCCAAAAGAAAACAGCTTAAATACTGTACTACAGAAGGTATTAAATTCTTTCAATATTGAATGTTCTGGATTTCCTATATACAAAACAGCAATCGGTTAAGGGTGTCTGTCTTTAGGTGAATGGTTACCAGCGATACTAGCTTAAAGTTTGAAATCATTTTTTCATAAAAGTGCAACTCCATTCTTAATTATTTTAGTCTAAACATGACTCTAATGGCATTTTGTTACATACGTCACTGGTATAATGCCATACTTTCGCTTCAAATAAACCAAGTGCAAAATCAGCACAGAAGAAAAAGCAAAACGAAACCTATGAAGAAAAGAATCGAAAAAAATACTAAAACGTCCTCCAGACATTCTCTAATGCAATTGCAGTTGTCCTTCGTATTGCAAGAGACACATAGATGGGCAGACTGTTACAATCAGTTGTAGCGCAAATGTGCCATGCAGCATATGAAACACTGCGATGCGATACGGTGCGCTGTGAACTGTGAAAATGGCGCCCTTTGGCGAATAGATTGCTAACTGATTATTTCAACTTTTGCCTCAGGATACGATACATAGGATGATAGCAATAGGGCAACCAAGCAACCAAACAGAGCAGAGCATTGAGGGCATATACATTGTATATGTATGTGTATATTTTCCTGCATCTACTGCCAGCTTACTGGCCAAGTAGTTGAATTTGTTGCCTTAAGCTATTGACTTGGTCAAGTTTTCTGTAAGTTGCCTTTTCAATTTGAGTTAAAAAAAGCGTTTTTTTTTTGTCTCTTCTGTTACTACTCTTTGCGTTTTTCTTTTAATGTGACTATTGCACTTTTCAATGTTGACTTTGGTTTTAAGGTTGGCGATATGCCCATACAAATTTAGAAAGAAAAAAAAAATCTTTATACAGTTAGCACATGCCTTACATAGTGCAATGAAGTGGTATTTCTTAAATCTGTTCCCAAAAATATAAATTTTTTCTAATCACTCAAAAATTAAACAAAAAAAAAAAAATTAAGACTTTTTCGGTTTTCCAGAATTTTAAAGCTGATAATGGAGATGAGAGACTACCGATTTAAGAATTAGGATTTGGTTTTTTTTTCTATCACGACAGCTCAATTGTTGTTATGCCATGTCGTTTCATCGTTATATTTTAAAGTTTTGTTTTATAGGGTCATTTAAATGATAAGAACAAGATAGCAACCCATAAGGCATCTGATTTACGTCAGAAACCATTAAAAACTGTTCAGACGCGTGGTTCTTGCAAATTAAGTAAAATGGAGGTTTCCCACTATCCTATTTAAGTAAGAAAACTGAATTTTTCCACAGACCTTTATTTAACATTTTAAAGGTCGTATTCCGATGTTAACCTATTCGAGGTCAAAAGTCACCAAAAAAGTTTTTCGCAAATATCTCGTTACGTTTACAGAAAATGTCTTATATTGTAGTTCTGATAATTTTCTACAATAAAGTTTAGAAGTTTTTTTTTCATATGACTTATAGCTGAGAAGATATTCGAGCTCAAACTTAGTTTAGCTCCCATATCTATAGTAGAGTATGCTTTAGCCTAAGTTCATATGCTAAAAATCGTCTGTCTTCAAAAAATCCGAGCGCAAAGCTCTACCAGTCCCTTGTATTTTTATGCTCAGGGCATTCGAGAGAAATATTATGCTTGACGGCAGACACGATGAAATGACTTATTATAGGTAATGTTTTTTTTTTTTAAAGTTTTACAAAATTATACATATTTTTGTACCAATGTCGGAATGGCTGATATAAGTTTTATTACTCCTTATGATGTTGTCTTCACAAAAAATTTAGTCTGCCTGACAACAAAGTCCCGAAATTTTTTATATCATAAAAATTGAGAAAAATATTAATAACTCAAAAACGCAGAATGAAAAGTGTCTGCCGCTTGTACTTACTTCATATTTAAGCATTTACAATTTCTAGAAATTGGTGGCAGACACGATGTTATTACAAACCACAGCAATTTAATTTACAGTTTTGAAGAGCCACCATTTTAAGAATCAGCAACAAATATTTGGCAGACATGGCTTATATTGATTGATTCAATCTAATCTTCACAATCTTCATCTTCTGCCAAACAATATTATCACATAATTTTTCTGCGTAACTTTAATTAAATACTAGTAAGGGTGTTACCTTTGGTCTTGCGACACTGCAGTATTTTAAAAATGTTGCTATATGAGAGGTGCCTCGACCTCTTTTCTGAACTAACATACACCCTTAAAAATTATAGTTTACTTTTCTTACTTTTGATTCCTTTTAGTATTGATTTTAAACTTTTTTGGTATAAAATACTGATTTATTTTTCCAAAAAAGTTTGAATTTTATACCAGAAAAGTATGAAATTTATTCCAAAATAGTTTAAAATTGATACTTTTTTGGCATTGTTCTACATAAATACTTTTTGACTTTAAAATTAAACTAAAATTTTTTCTGTGTAGCTTATGTTCAGATTTTGCACTTACTGTCCTCAGTGTCTCAGTGAAATTTGATTGGATCTTTTCAAAAACGCTTTCAGTATATAGAAGATGCTACGCCCACTTTTCTGATTTTGTCTAGTTTTCGCTCAGACCGTCCTTAGTATTTCCATGTATTATGGTTGCATTGTGGTGAAAAATACTCCTAAAGTTGCATTTTGAATATATTTTTGTATGGGCGATAGGCCTGGAGGCAGTGTGCCAAATTTTATCGAATTATCTTGCTTAGTTTTCCTGTGGATAATATTTTCGCAGACAGCCATCCGGCCAGACAGACTTGGCTATATCGACTCAAGAGGTGACGCTGATCAAGAATGCGTTACAAAAGGAAGTAGTGATGAGCAAAATTAGTCTTGGTCTTGCGTCTTGTTCTTCGTCTTGGTAATTTTGCGAGACCAAGACCAAGACTCTGATATTTTTGCAAGACCAAGACTGATATGGTCTTGGTCTTGATCTTTCACACGATAATCGCCATAACCAAAACTGCTTTTCAGTCTTGGTAATTTATAGTTAAAAGGTGTTTCACGCCCATTTCGAAGATAAAATCATCTCTCAATTTGACTTTTGGCATCTTTAAAACCCAACTGCTTTGGAAAAATATGGTTTTGAAACTTTGAATACTCAACATCTCTAGAAATTTTTTCAAGACCAAGACCAAGACCGAGACCAAGACCGAGACCAAGACTTAATGAGCAAGATCAAGACCAAGACCAAGACTCAATATCAGATCCAAGACCAAGACCAAGACTCAATGTGCAAGAACAAGACCAAGACTGCTTTTGTCTTGGTCTTGGTTTGCTCATCACTAAACGGAAGAGCGAAGTGAATAAACCCTGGGTGTAGGGTATAAAAGCTTACTATTTGACTGGAACCGAATGTTGCCAAGATCACGGGTAATCAAAGTGAAAAAACACACTCCCTGGAAATGGCACAATAAAGCTTATTCTCAAAGCTCTCTGTACGCCAGGCTTTATGCGCCCGGAATGTTTTTCTTTTCTGAAAAAAATATCTCTGTGGCTTACAGATTTGGCAAAAGTGTAGTGATGTAAAGTAGAGGTCACTATCTTGAATTTTTTTCAGCTTATGTCCATTTTAGACTTGGCAACCTACGTGCATTGTAATTTTCAGCATTCAAGCAACATTTTAGCTGATTTTTTTTTTTAAGACTTCTTGCAGCCACCACCTGCTACACTATGAAGCAGCAATATTCCTTCTTACACTTAGCATTTGACTTTCCCATGCTCTCGAAAATCATATCAAAAGAAGCAGATATTAAGGTTTTTTCATCATGGCACCTAAGAGCAAAGAGGTCATTTAATTTTTTGTCTTGTATTGAAGAAGAAGAAAAAAATTTACCAAAAAAAGTAGCGCTTACAGGAAACTATGCACATAGTGCTTTATAAAAGTTGTATGAACTTTCGTCAGCACAAAGCTTTCACTCACACAAATGCAAGTGAATAGACAAAAAAGTAAAAGACACGGCTATAAATGCATTAAATTCCTTCTTTCACGTTACATTGTGTTTGTTTTTTTTTAAATTTTTTCAGTTTTTTCATCAACTTTTTTCTTTGGTCTCATCTTCGTGCAAAGCATGTGTTTGTGTTTTACCATTCTCTTTTTTTTATCTTAAGGTTTTAGTTTTTACTCCTTTTTTTGTCATTGTGTTAGTAGTGAGCACTAAACTCGTTAAGTGTAACCGGAAATGCTACTTTAGTAATTTGTACGTATGTTGTTTTTTTGAAGTTTTTCTACTCTTCGAAAGTTTTTTTTTTGTTTCTTCTTCATCTTGTGCTGCATTTTTAATGTTTTTGTCGCTTTGTGCACTATTTTATTACTGTTTTTTCAAAGCTTTGTGTCCTCGTTTTTGTTTTGTTTTTACTTTTGGTCCTCCTTTTTTTTTTTGGTTATATCAGCAAAAATTGCTTTCATTTATTTTAGGTTGTGTTTTGTGGTTATCCTTTTTTTCTGCTTCTTGGTATATCCTTTATCTCTTTCTCATTTGCGGGTTTCTTCTACACCATTTGCACACAATTTACTAATGAGTTTAAGAGTTCATTTTTTTCTTCTTTTTGCTGCTGTGTGTTATTTCAGTGCGACATTTAGTGGATTTTTAATTAAGACATCAAGTGATTAAGTTGTCTTCTGCTAAATAATAAAAAAAAAAAAAATAATCCCAGTGTTATATCAAAAATGTATGGACTTTTTGTTGAAGACACCGCAGATGTTTAATGATTTTTAATGATCTTTGTTCAGAAAATTTAAAAAGAAAAAATTATTATTTTAACACTGTTCTTGCACTAAAAAAAGTTAAGTTTGACGAAAATTTATTAAAAAATTTAAAAAACAGAAAGTTTTCAAGTTCAAACTCAATATCTTCTAACGAACCTCGAACTTTCTGGTTTGAATTCTTTGTTGGACAATTTCCGTATAGGGTCAATCTTTGTGTAATCGATTAATATTTGAGTTGACTTCTCCGATTTTTTTTGAAAATTAATGAAAAGTTATTACTGCGGTAAAATGATTTTCCTTAGTTCCAAAAAAAATCCAAGATGGCGGCCATAGGAAGCTCGATGCAACTTTTGTATACTCACATAAGTATTTGAAAATTCATAGCTTCTCGGATATTTATCCGACTTTGATGAAATTTTCAGAGTTCGTGTAGAAAAGTATGAGCTTTTAAAAAAATAAAAAATTACACTGAAAAAAATTTTTAGTTTAGGTACTAGAAAAGGTTTTTTTTTTTTTTTTTATGAAGCCAATTTGGGGCTTGGAGCACACTTTTTACTTTTTTTAAACATTTTTATTTAAAAGTAAATTTAATTATAATTATTTTGCGACCCTCAAAATTGTGGTATCTTTTATAGTTATTAATGTTGTGATTATCATGAGCCTTTATGTGCCCTAGCATATAGGGTTGCCACCGTCCAGACGGTATTTTTTTTTGTCGGTGGCCCCTAGTGAAATTTTTTTGTAGAATATTTTAACCCATTATAAACAAGTTTTTGGAAAAAGGGGTCTAAAAGACCCTCAACAGCGAGACATAATGCGTATCGAAAACATCTAAAATATCGGTCGAAGTCGAAAAATATCGAAAGTATCAAAAATATTGGCAAACATCCTAAAGTACTGAAAAACATAGAAAATACCGTCAAAAGGCCAAAAATATCAAGAAACATCCAAAATTTCGAAAACATCTAAAATGTCGGTGAAAATCTAAAAGTATCGACAAACATACAAAATATCGGAAACATCTAAAATATCGTTCGAAGTCGACGAGTACCGAAAACATCAAAAACATCGGCAAAGGTCCAAAAGTATCGAAAACATCTAAAATATCGGTGCAAGTCCTAATATATTGAAAAACATTAAAATACCGTTAAAAGACCAAAAATATCAAGAAAAATCTAAGTTATCGAAAAACATCAAAAAAATTTGCAATAGTACTGAAAAACATACAAAATATCGGCAAAGGTACAAAAGTATTAAAAAATATCCAACATATTGGTAAAAGTCTTAAAGTATCGCAAAACATCTAAATATCGGGAATAGTCCAAAAGTGTGGAAAACATCTAATATATCGGTCAAAGTCGAAAAATATCAAAAATATCAGCAAAAAGTTCAAAAGTATTAAAAAAACATCTGATATATCGGCAAAGGTCCGAAGGTATCGAAAAATATCCAAATTTTTGCTACAATTCCAAAAGTATCGAAAAACATCTAATATATCGGTAATAGTCCAAAAGTAACGAAAACATGTAAAATATCGGTAAAAATCCAAAAGTACCGACAAACATACAAAATCCATACATTAATATGCAAGACAAAAATCTGTCCTCCTTTTTATTCTATGTTAGAAATGGAGTGTGACTTTGAGTTATACTCCATTAGAAAGGTATTTGAGTGTAGATATGTACGAAGCTAAAATTATTTTAATATGTTGCTCTTCAGCCTACCAGAATTAAATACAAATTTTTTCATAATAACCACAAAAAAATTAGCAGTCACACAGGGCTGAAAAGAGGATAAGGCACAAAGAGAAAAACAAAAAGCATAGCACTATTCGTGTTTTTGGTTTTGTTTTCTTTTTACCTATGCCACTGTACCAGGCAGGCATTGAAATATGCTGCAGTAATACCCTATGTCTGCAGTAATAACTCTAAATTTGCAGTAATAACTTCAGAATATTGTAAATAATATTGTAGTAATAACAATTTTCACCCAAATTAAAATTACTTTGTTTTGCCTTAATCGTTGAAACTAAATACTCATTTTATTTCGCATATAACCGTAGTTTTAGTTGTCTAACCTCACCAATCTGAGCTAAAATGTAGCAACCACAATAAGTACTCGGGAACTCTACTTCAAACATATTTTTATAAATCCAAGAGAAATGGCGAATAGCGAAGATGAAGATGCATTCGAAGGAAATTTCACTATAAATTTTCAATTTTAAATTGAATCATTGCCATGATATCTGTTATTTGATATTAATATTTAGTATTAATCACTTGAATAAACCATTAAAAGAATTTTGATAAAAAATTGCAAATAAAAACGAAAAAAATTCTGCAGAAATACAATAATTTGTTCTTATTTCAACCCCTGGTACCAGGGTTGATAAAAGAACTTTTCTTTTTTGTACTAAATAACAAAGAAAGTACTAAGTGTCCAAATGCACCAAAATTACTTATTATATTTGTGGTCGAATTTTGTCCATTGGGTGATTCTAGTATCTATAATATATAAATATTTTAAAAAACATCAGTAAAAGTATCGAAAACATTTGAACAAACTATCCGTTACTGTATCGAAAAACTTGAAAAATATCGTTAAGAGTCCAAAAGTATCGAAAAACCTCAAAAGTATCATTGCATGAAGTGCGATGAAACTGGTCCTTTGCAAGCAAGATATCTTGAGATATATCGATTTCTCGATCATAAAATCGTCCAATTTCATCTAAGAGAAGACGAAGTATGGTTCAATTTACTTGATTCAACATAATGATGGCATTTATAGAATACGAAGCAATGATAAATGTTGAATCAATGTTGAGATGAAATTGGACGACTTTATTTTTGTAAAGTAGTTATATCTTCAGAAGTAATACGAGCTCAACTCTAATTTAACGGATATTCATACAGAATTAAATAGAAATTTTTTGTTAGAAATTTTTAATGTGTACATGTGAAGAATAACGCCCCATAAAGATTCCAATGCATAAAATAATGTGATTTTTTCGAAATAATGTTTATCATTCATGAGATTAAAATCTTTATAAGAGTTGGCTAAAATTTCGATTTTGCTGAATTTCTACAAACAAACTTTCATAGGAAAGAAAAATTATAAATTTTTTCTTTCCCAGGCCATTGCAATTTAAAATCCAAATAACTTTATATCTTGTACATCAATTTATTTTACTAAAATTAAAAAATGTTTTTATTTTTTTGTTTTTTTGTTCTTCACTTCTTCATCGTAATTTCAGATACTGTCACTTTCTATACAGATGCCGCAATGAGATAGACAGAGGAGTTTTCTAGCTTTTTAGTCAAACTTTTTTCATGAGTTCTTTTTTTATATATTTTATAACAACTTTCGTCGCTTTCATGTTGTAACTTAATAAAAATAAAAACAAAAGCAAAATAAAAAAATGTTAAAATGAAAAAAACACGTAAATGAAACTCAATGAACGAGTTGCCGGTTGCCAGTTTACTGTAGACATGTGCTGCTTGTATGTATGTGTAATAGACACACTTACAAACACTATGAGATGTGCAATTGTGTTATGTTGTCATTGTTGTTGTCGTCGTCGCTTCTTAAGTTTACTGTTATTGTTTTAAAGCCACTTTGGCAGCGTGAATTAGCCAAATAAGCAACTTTTGCGTCATTTCGTAACGACGTGTTTTTGGTAAAGTAGCAAAGACCCAGCTGGAAAATTTATTTTTTTAAATTTAATTAGATTTTGTACTTTAGTTTTCATTGAATTTGGCGAAAAATTCTTTTGATTTTGAATGAATTTTGATCTTTAGTTTTCAGTCTAAAAGATTTTTCATATTTAAGTTTGTTGTTTCATTTCCTACTTGGCTATGTCGCAGGACAACAAAAGCAACATGGCAATGTATATATGCAATGTTTCAGTGGTTTCTGTGGTATCTCTGTCAACGCGAATGTGTGCGAGCCGTGTGTTAGTCTGCTTCTATGTGTAAGTTATAGCTTACATTGTTGTGTAATTGTTGTTGTAGTAAATAGACTTAGCGCTAAGGACAAAGTTTAAGGAAAAAGAAAAAACGTCCTCTTTATAAGAATTACTTTCTTTGTTACAGTACTTGCCATGTACAAAGCAAAGTTTAGCCGCATGTACTCCTAATAAAAATGTAAGTTGCTGATTTCTGTAACACATTTGATAAAGTTTTGGCAGAGTACTGAATTTCCTTAGAAATAAAATACAATTTAGTACAAAAAAAATCTATGGAAACTGCATTGTTGACAAACAAAAAGTTGACAAAAGGCTAAAAAAGTTTTATAATATCTATTCAAATCAAATTTTACTGGTAAATATCAGAAAAATATACTTATAATCATTTTTACTTTATAACTCTGATAAAAGTATTTATGCATGGACAGACATTTGCTTAATATATAATTTTTATACTTCCTTATCATATTAGTCAGTGGTGTAGAGGTCTAACAAATATGTAAATGTAAGTAAAAATAACTTTTTTCTATACATCACACGGGTGGACCCCGGTTCGAATCCTTATGCGGCCAATTTGTTTTTTTTTTTCTTTTTTGGTTTTTTTTTTTTTTTTTTTTTTTTGTTTAATTTTTAAAGTATGTATGATGAATAACACTTGAATTTTTTAAAAAAAATTACTTTACTGTAAGGGGTTATTCCAAAATTGTGAACTTTCTAAAACAGCATGGAAAAATTTATTTTATTGGGGAGTTGTCACTAGATTAACTTGATATTATAGTAAAATTTACTAGAAATAAAGTAATACGAACTAGTGGTTTTCTCCGTCTGGGATAAACCATATCAAGCCAACTAAAAAGTCTATGCCAATAAGCCAGTAATAATTCCATACCTTCAAAAGGAGAAATTAGGCTGCGATGGTATGATGGTCGAACAGATAAAGGTATTTAAAAGCGTAAAGTGAGTTAAACGAATTATTAAAGTAGTTTTATACAAACAGATAGTAACTCCTCAGAAAAACCAAAAAATTTTGTTAAATACTATGTACGAAGCAAAATAAAGAATGTGCCGCAAATGCAAAACTAAGCATTTACGCCATATACGACTTTCTCGTAAGATTGTGATGATACATATCACATACGCTTATTTGCCCACACACTGCGAGCAATTTTCATCCAACAGCCAACCATCCAACTAACCAACCATTCAACTAACCAACCATTCAACTAACCAACCATCCAACTAACCAACCATCCAACTAGCCAACCATCCAACTAACCAACCATCCAACTAACCAACCATCCAACTAACCAACCATCCAACTAACCAACCATCCAACTAACCAACCAACCAATCACTCAACCAACCAACCACTCGACCAATCGAACTTTCATCCAACCAACCAATTAACATGCAATTTTTGTGCAACGTTCAAGCAACATTGGCCAACACATGCAACTTAAACGTGCATATGTCGCGCCCTTTTAAAGGAAACGATGATAATTTCCATCTCAATGGATCTAGCATAGTTAGATCTTGTGCGATAAATCATCAGAAGGTAGGTTTAGAATGGCAAGTTTTGCTCAACTAGAGTTTGCCTTGTAGCCGATTAAAAAGACCATCCAACTGTTAACTTAAGCAAACAAATTCTCAACAGTTACCATGCCTGCGCATGTTCTCTTTTGAGGCGTGGCAAAGCTGATTTAAAAACATAAGAGTCATTTTATCGTTCCTATCGTGTTAACCTTATCTCCATACCAAATTTCATAAAAATCGAGAAGTGAGTCTGAAATATTTCAAGTTAACTGAACATAGTTTTCAAATGACTGAAATATTTAATGTTAGGCCATTAGTATTCTAAATTTACCACTATGGGCCAAGTGAACACTGACCTCTTTCAAAAAACTTTCCAACTTTTTCGTTCCCTCAGCACATAAATCTTCATATGTAATTATTCAATTGCTAATTATAGTTTGCTATTTCTACATCACATCAAATAATTTTGCATATTTCACAATTTTGATTACCTCCAAAATGCTTTCACCCTTAAGCTTTTTCCCCCGTACAGTTTAATCCTTCCAAAGCAACTTCTGGGTAAATACCCACTACTTCAAGAAGCAAAAACAAAAATGCTTAATAATATATAACAAAATTGAATAAATTAAAAACCATTCAACGTATTACTAATTGAAAAATGAAACATTACATTAGGGGAGGAGGAGGTAGTCATGGCAACATTGGCGCTGGGGGTGCCACTTACACTCCTATGAAGGTAAACAAAAACAAAAAGGGTTTATTACCTTTGGCTGCCTCTGCTGTTGGCATTTTAATTTTTGTGTAGGATTGCAAAAATTTTCACTTTAATTTGGGGTTTTTAATGGGTTTTTCCTCCGATGTATTTGTGTTTGTTTATGTATGCATGGCTGCTGAGTATGTATGTTCGTACGTATGTGTGCTTGTATTTAGATGTGTTGTGTAGTAAATCATAATTTTGTAAGCTTCGCTCGTTATTTCTGTTGTATGTACTTGTGAGTTACAAACATGAAAGCGTAAAATATTTTGTTTTTTTTTTCTTTCCTTCCTCGAATTTTTTGGCAAATTTGTTGCATGAGTAAAATTCATTTATGTAAAATTTTTGTTGCTTTTGGGGAAAATTTCCGCATATTTTGTTTTAGAATTAAAGTTGCCGCAACAACAACAATTATATTTTGTTCATTTCCGCTATTTGCTAATTTTATTGTTGCTGTTGCTACAATTCCTTTGATGCCACGAATTAGTTAACTTTTGTCGATTCAAAGTTGACTTTAAAATTAATTTGAACCTGAGCGAATAACTACGAATCGTTTAAAGGGAGCACTAATGATAAGCAGAAACCTTAGATATACCATATGGAGTGCGAATTCACATTTAAGCAAGTTCTGAAATTATCACAAAATTTTTTCTCTAAATGCTTTTGACGAAAAAGTAAGCCAAGTGACTGCATTTTAACGCATAATATCCTGTTTTAAATGGTCTTTTAGACCCCTTTTTTGAAAAACTTTGTTAAAATTGGTTAAAATATTCTACAAAAATATTCCAAAAAAAAACACTAGGGGACACTGAAAAAAAAATACCATCCGGAGGGTGGCAACCCTATATGGTAGCGCACGTGTACCAACGACTCGTGATAAACACAACCTCAAAAAAGCATAACTTGATAACCGTAAATTATACCACTATTTTAAAGGTAAATGATAACAATTAAATTTACTTTTAAGCAAATATATTTAAAAAAAAAATATAAAGGGTGCCCCAGGCTTCAAATTGGCTTTAAAAAAGAAAAACGTTTTTTTTCTAATTAAAATAAAATTTTTTTTTCAGTGTAATTCTTTTTTCAAAAGCTCTTGTTTTTCTGCACTAACCTTGAAAAATTCATTGAAATCAAATAAAAAGCCGACTACAAATCGACTACACAAAGATTGACCCACGTTACTACTAGAGACGGTAAGTGGAAGCTCTGAGCAAAAACTAAGTAAGCTCTAACAAGAGAGCGTGGCACCTCCCATACAAGCAAACGTTTGAAATCCAATACCGAAAGTTTTTTTTTAGATAATCCAGTTAAATTTCACTCAGACACTAAAAACTGTAAATACAAGCTCTGAGCAAAAACTAGGCGAACTCAGACAAAAGGGTGCGGCACCTCCCATATAATCAAAAGTTCTGAAATGCTATACTGAAAGCATATTTTCAGATAGTCCAATCAAATTTCACTCAGCCGCTGAGAACAGTATGTGAAAGATCTAAACAAAAACTTGATGAATTCGGACAAGAGGTCATGGCACCTCCCATAAAAGCAAAACTTTCACAACACTGCAGTGTGGGGTATTTAATGTTTGGCCAGTTCAAATCAATTTCTATCAAAAAATCAAGATTTGAAAACTTAGCCGAAGCAAGTTTTTTTGGCAGTTAGGGCTAAATATTTTGTTTCATACTTCAAAATAAACGAAATACTTAGACAGTTTAAAGATCAACAGGAGTAAATTGTACCTAACACCGTTTTAAAAAACAAAGCCTTTAGTTCAAAACAAGGCACACACGACCTATCCTCCTCAGGCTCGGTTGAAATAATTCACTGGAGTGTTTCTTATTCAAATGCTCCCTTTTTCTCTAAGACTGCAAAAACTTTCACTGCATTTTTCTGTCATCTGAAAATGAAAAGGTTACTAACCCTATTGATTGAATACAGAAATTATTGTTAAAAACAATGCAAAGGAATAGTCCCTTTGTAAAGAAGAACCTAAGCACTGATAGAACATTCGTTTGATGTGAAAAAATTTATGAAAGAGCTGATTCGAACTTTCTCAACACAAGTGTTCTGTGGGGCTTTGTTTAAAAAGCATGTAATCTCCATAGCCAAAGATTTATTTCAGAATATGGTGGTATCTGACTACTATCTAGAATCGTATCGTTCTTTGCTAAAATATTTGCCAATCTTTGGTGTTATCTAAAAGATAAATGAACTTTATGAAGATAAATCGTTTTGGGTCTTAGGTCTTGCAGTAGAATACAAAAGAATATGCAATTTTGAAAAAAGCACATTTTTGAATATTAAAAGTTTCCAGAAAAAGAATAATGCTAATTATTTCAAAAGTAACCGACTAGAAATTTGCTAAGGCATGCCTTAAAATACATATACTTACATATAAACGTACACTTCTAGTGGAGAAGTAATAACTGTATAAAATTTATTTTTCAGTTACTTTTTGTGACCAAATTCTTAAATTCGAAAATCACAAATTTAGTCAAATGTTTCCTGAAATTTTTCATACGTCATATGTTTATGATGTCTGCATTGCGACTGTTGTCTCTTTTAAATTTCTATTACATAAAAAAATAACACATTCTCTATTTTCATATGTTTTTGAGAATTTCGAAAAATCAGCAAAATTAAGATGATTCTTGGAATGTAAAAATAAAATCACGCACAAAATTTACCAGCAAATTATATGTCAAAAATATAGAGATAAGAACAATTACCAAATTTACTGGGTTGCACAGAAAAAGCCAAAGGGAGTCATGTTGTTAAATAAAAAATGCTTCCACACTCCCAATATATATGCTCCATGCAGCATTTTTCCAGAATGACAAAAATCTGAAACAAAAAAATTACTTTGTTTTTCTGCAAATGTATTACGAGTAGCAAAAGAAATACGAGTAATTTTGACAGCATGTCACAATATTGAAAAATAAAACAAAACTTGAACACTTGGCATTGCTTGCATATTACATCTATGAGTAATTCTATAAGTGTGGGGAAAAAAATCAGAAAAAAACTGAAACTGACTAAGATTTTTGCTTACATTTGCAAATTTTTTATTGCCTCAAATTTTGATATGATTAGAGCATTTTTAAAATATACTTATGTTCACATGTTTGTTTTATTAAATGCAGATATCTTGCATCTTATAAGTTAAGAAAGCGTCTTACTGTCGTAAATCATTTTGTTATTTTTCTTCTATGTAGTGATAATATAATATGAAAGATGAAACTTTTAGTCGTTGGGAAATTGGAAAATCCTTTTTCTTATTTTTTGTAAAATAATATTGTGATGTACATAGATGTCAGATATAGATCAACTTACAACATAACTAAAAATTTATTATACCTTATGCAACTTGTGCTAACTAAATTCAGCAGCTATCGTTCATTTGTGCCATTTAGTGAGTATTGAACAGATAATAAAAACTCAGCGCTCCCTAACAAATATGCATAAGTACACAATTTAATACACCAAAAATTCGTGTGGTGAAAAGAATTAATGAGAATAGCTGAGAATATTAAGCCATTAAGAAACTACACAGCAAAATGTTTGGGTGTTAGATTCAAACCAAATTGGAATGAATACAAATTCACACCAAACTTGGTATAAAATCTATTCTTCAGTTTGGTATACAAACCGTTTATGCTTGTTCGTATAAAATTTATACACATAAAGTATAAACACAATTCAAACTATTTTGGTTTAAATTTTATGGAATCAATATAAAAAAATCTTTTATACTTTTTTTGTATAAAATGTATATAGAAGTTTATATGAAAGTATTTTAAACCATTTTATATAAAATTTATATTATGCCCATATAAACCAATCTATGTACTTACGCACAATAAATTTCATAATAAAAAAATATCATTCAACTTATAATAATTACATATCGAGACCTTGCTTTGACAAGGTTCCAACTGACAAAATTTCTTGATCCTACCTAACGATTGAATGGGATATCCGATAGCCATCTCTATCAAATAAACTAAGCCCGGATGAATTCAAGCTATTAGTTTTAAGCCTGGAAAAATTACAAAGTTGCATCTGATATACAATATTAAAATAATTTATATCAGAATGACAAAGTTATAACTGTCATTAGCTTACGATTTTTCAATAACACAGTCCTACAAAATCCAAAAAATTTAATAAACTTTTAAAGAGACCTAGTAGATATTGTAGGCCTCTGCGAGTACTTAATTTGCCTATAAATAAGTTTATACTTTATCCCTTAACTTTTTGCTGTGTAGTAGATTGAAAGAAATCTCTACACAAAGATTGCTATGTATAAAACGAATGAAAAAGTTTACAAAATCAAAGGGGCGTTAAGCCCTCCAAAAAAACACCTCAATTGCTATGTCTCTACTATTACAAAACTTTGTATACAGGAGTATACTGCGTTCATCAAACGCATTTCAATGATTTGGAGGAATTTAAGCAAGGGGACGTTTCACCCCCCATACAGAAAAACACATCAGTCGTTATTTTTGCTTCTTAAGCAGTTATTGCCATAAAACTTTATATTGAGAACATGTATTTTATTGACAAAATACAAAAAGAGAGGGGGTTAGAATATGGGGCCTTCTGTCCCTTCACACAAAAACATAAAATACTTTTGCAGTTTTAGATTATACTTAGTTTTGTTGTAGCTATAGTTGGTCTCAAATTGAACTTGTCATTTGAATCGCAAAAAGAGCAGCAAAATATTCAATTTAAATTCTCCTTCCACAATTTGTACCTTTCGAAAACATCTCCATAATTAATTTATACGAAAATTTTGAACTCTTCCTTTTGTGTAAATTAGAAATTTATGAATTTCATACACAAAATCATTAGTCATAAAATCGTAAAATTATGCCGCAAATTATTGGGCCACAATTTGCCGCAAAATGTTGCCGCATGCTTGACGGTTGTCATAGTGGTTTTTTTGGTTACGCCATAACATGGATTGGTTGCTTGGTATGATGATGGGTTGCCATTGCAAAAATTTTCCACCTAACGTTAAGGGAGTAGATTGCCAGTGATGTTGCCACTGCTGCTGTTGCTTGATGTACGATATTATAAATTGTTAATGACCGTCATAATTGTCTTAAATATTTATTCATAACGTGGCAGCATATTGTAGATATGTACTCATGATATTGGGTGGTGATGGACGGACCAAGTAATAAGCGATGCCATGGACGGTTAGAAATGTCTTTTAGAGTGTGAGTATGCGGCAGGTGCTTTTGACAACAGGTGAATTCAATTATATGGGTCAAAAAAATACCAAATTATGTTGACTTTAGCTGTGTTGCTACTGAGAAGGGGTTGTTCTTTTGATTTATGTGTTTGAGTAAACAGCTGCTTGTGTTGTTGTCTCTTGTGTTTAACTTTTAAGTGTCAATTTTTGACATTTGCTTTGGGTTGCGCTTTTTTTTAGATTATTATGGGAATACTGTAACTCTTTTACTTGTGTTGCATTTAGTTGCACTGGTTTACATGAATTTTATTAAAGGAATAGTTCATTTGGGAAGCTTTTTATCATGAAAGATAGTCCAACCTCCGATTGATTAATTCGAGATAATGTGTTTCTCTTTCCGATCTCCAGAGTACCATTAACCAGCGGCTTTACAAAAGCACCAACTCGTTCGCTTCCTCATCTCTAGATTACTTTTAGTAAGTTTTTCAAATGTGGATTTTTAACACAAGGGCCAATTTATCTGAGAGGCAATACATAATGAGAGAAACTCTATCTCCGAGAAATTTATCGGAGTGGATAGAGGTGATTCCTTCATTCCGTTCTCCAAAGGAAAATCAATGAGTACCTTAAAAGATACGTCGCTACGTGAGAAGTTTCATGCAAGGCAAACCAATTTATCCGCTTTCACATTACCTTCAAAAGTTCTATGCTTTCGGGAACACTGCTTGCATTGTAAAATAGTGTGATTTATCATTAAAATCGACATGAGTCAAATCTTTTATGAGAGAAATTTGATGAGATATTTTTGTCAATTGAGTCTATATGAGTCACTATAGAAAATTTTAAATAATTTATCTCATGAGATAAAAATATGTTTAATAGTGCATATTTTTATTGAATTTATTTATAAATCACATTTGGAAGAAATCCTAAAGAATATTAATTTTTAAGATTAAGAGTAAGACACAAATTTAAAGAAAAACTCTCATAAGATAGATAAAGTTCTATACATTTGTATCTATGTGAAAAAACTAACACGAAATAAAAATATTAAGAAAAATTTTCATGAGGCGAAACTATTTGAACATATTTATCTCATGACAAAAAATATTTGTTCACATTTATCTCATGAGATAAAATATTTTTACATATTTTTAGCGTGGGATAAAAACATTTGGATTTATTTATCTCATGACACTTTGTATTCGAGTTATTTGAACATATTTATTTCATGTGCTAAAAGTAATTATATCTGACAAGACGGGTTTTAATTAATATTTGTCGTATGAGATAACGTATTTTATAATAGAGAAAAATAACTATATCTGACAGTATTAAAACTAACATGAAATAAAAATACTAAGAAAAATTCTTATGAGACCAAACCACTTAAACATATTTATCTAGTAAGAAAAAATACTTGTATATGTTTATCTCATGAGATAAAATATTTTTACAAATATAACGCATGGCATAAAAATAATTGGATTTATTTATGTCATAACAATTTGAACTCGATTTATTCGAGCATATTAATTTCATGATATCTGGCAAGACGAGTTTTAATTAATATTTCTCGTTTGAGATAACGTATTTTACAATAAATAAAAATTTATTTGACAGTAGAAATTTGTAGTCAAATACATAAAACATAGAATAATATCACGAAATAAAAATATTATGAAAAATTGTCATATTTAGCTCATGAGATAAAAGTATTTCTCATGAAATCGAAATAAGCCTAACAATATAAATTCAAATTCAAATGTATTAAATCACATAGAATGAAAATAATAAGACATTAATTTAACGAGACTAACATGAAAATTTGAAAATTTTTCAAATCGCATGGTACTTTTAAATTTTACAAAATCTTTGTTGCAAAGTGCGTGGCAGTAAACTAAGGGATATGTTCAAAATGGCTTTCTTTCCCATACAGCCATTTTTGAAATATTATCTAATGGATAAATATAGCGTAAAGCAACCAAATGTATACTTAAAGTTCAAGTTGAATAATGTATCTAGTTTCTAACTATATTCAGAAAACATCTAGTCCAGTTTTCTACAGCGGTTAGACCGTTTATAGGGTGGATACATTCTAAGAGTCCCTACCATGTCAACAGCAGCTATTCTATACCACTTCGTACAGAATTAGAGACCAAAAATTTTAGATTGAAATGGTTCTTTGTAGATTTATCAAATACGTATAGTACCTAGAAATTAAGCATTACTCTATTATGAATCAAATGCCACTGTTAATTTTTTTTTTTTCTTTGTAAAACTTAATAGCAAACTGATGATTCATCAAATGCTTTAATAATATTAGTAGACCTTAATATGATATGATATTAAGTTGATATATTGCCAAAACAATTAAACCCATTCGGCCCCTTATTATCGTTAGGTTTCAATTTACAATTTAATGAAATGCAGACTAATTAAACATCTAACGCTTACACGCTTAACACGCAATTTGACTTTTATCACTAGGACATCAACATCATCATCATTATTGTCATCATCGACAACATCTTAAATAACATCAAATTAAAGACACCGAAGGAGATAATTTCAAAGAATTTCTATTGCAAAGTTTATTCCACATTAAGACATTTTATAGTTTTAATGAAAGATAGGCAACAACAATTTATTATGCCAATAATCCGTTTGTTTTCTAAATAATTAATCAATTTAAGAAATAAAAGAGTTAAGCATCTGATATTAACAATCTCACACAATTTGAGAGCAGCAGTTTTGCATACTTTTAGGCGCATAAAATACCAAACAGGCCAATAAAGTGAAAAATAATTAATTTAACAATTTAATTAATTGTAGAAATTTCTTTGCTGTCACTAGCAGCGGCTGCTAGACGCACGCACACGCGAACACATTTGTTTGCATACATACGAACAATTTCATATAAAGCGTATGTCTGTATGTATGTATGTAGCGACTATAAATGAAATGCAAAACTTTGACAGTCGATTAAAGTAACAACCAACTCAACATAACGAATTGGCGTTCAAATTAATTGTGGGGGCACAATCGGCATCAGTCTGATATGCTTGGGATTGACGACCATCAGCAGAATGGTACAAAGCAAATATCAAGGATCAATTTTTGAATAACAGTTTTCGGCATTGTATTGTCATTGTGCTTGTATTTGTATAGCTGCTTTTATGTGTGCGTGTGGGTTACTGAACTCACTCAACACTATAGTCAAAATTTTAATTTCATACAATGTACCACATGTTCAACGTTGGCAACGCTGTATAAACCTACGCTCAAACTATGATATTTCATTTCAATTTAGATGGACGGGGTGATTTTGTTATTGGCATTTTGGAATGTTTATTAATGGACAACTGTGTGCTGGTGATGATGATGATGATGATGATGATGACGTTGTTGCTTACAATACCTAATTTTGTTCTTTTCATTGGTTTCTCATTGCCATTTGATGAGAGTTGTGTTTAGAAATGAAATGGCACTTAACAAGATATGAGTGTGAAAATCACTATGCGTTCGTTTAATTGATTTTAGTTTTTAATTAAACGTTTACGATTCAATTGTAAGCTGTGGTTTATACATCTTTATGCAATATCAACATGCATGGGGTGAGTTGCGTAAGGATTTTGTCCAGTTTTTGTCTGCGTCAATGCAAGTTTCCAAACTTGACCTGGGAACATTGCATCAACATATGAGAAAAAATTTTGATGAGAGATTTTTGTCTATTGAGTCTTTAACATTCCTTTGTCCTTGAAATATCAAAAGGCTAAATGCTCAAGAAAAAAAAAAAATACGATATGAAATTATTGAGGCTAGTTTATCCCATTAGATAGAAATATGTTCATTTATAAGATAAAATTTGAAGAATAATTCGCATGATACAAAGCTGAAGCAAATTATTCTTATCTTTTAAATTCTTAACGCAGTATTCTTGTGACAAAGAAAAAAAAAATAACACGAAATAAAACATTTAAAAAAATTCTCATGAAATACAATGTTTGAACGTTTTTATCTCCTGAGATAAAATGTTTAGATATATTTATCTCATGAGATAAAAATATTCAAAGTTACTAGATAAAAATATAGCGAACAATACAAATTTCAATTCATATTTCTCTCATGAGATTGATATATTTGAAATGAGTTTAGATATTTGTACATCTATGGGATAAAAATATTTGAACATATTTATATCAGAAACTTGAACAAAAAATATCTTAGATAATACAAAATTTAAATTCATAATTATCTCATGAGATTAAAATATTTGAAATAACTTTAAATATTTGGACATATCCATTTCATGGGATAAAAATATTTGAACATATTTATCTTAGAAATTTGAACTTATTTGAACATAGCTTCAATCATGAAACAAATAAATGTATAACTGACAATACAAATTTAAATTCATATATAAACATATTTGAACTTTTTTATTTCATAAGACAAAAACAATTAAAAATGTTCGTCCCACAAGATAAAAATATATTATCATATTTATTTCATGAAATAAAAATATCTGAACATATTTGTCTCATGCAATAACATTCAGTTATATTTGTCTGATGAGATAAAAATGTATATGACAATATGAATTTAAAATATTACTTTCGAGATTCTACACTTCTAAAGTTAATTTAATTTAACTCAAGTAATTTAATTGACATTTTGGCAAAAGCAATTAATTGATCCACCCATTAGCATGAGAATATCTACAATATGCTACCATTTTATGAATTAATATGGAGGACAATTATGACTGTTATTAACAGTATATAATATCGTGCTCCTTTGTCGTCATATTTATTTCATGCGACAAAATTATTTGAACATATTTATTTGATGGGATATAATAATTTGAACATATTTATCTCAAGAGATAAATACATTTGAACAAATTTTATTTATTTATTTATTTTATTTATCTCATGAGATAAAAAAATGTTTTTGACAGTACGAATTTTAATTCATATCTATCTCATGAGGTACAAATACTAAAACGAATTTATCTCATGACATAAAAATATATCCGACAATTTAAATTTAAATTCAAATAGGTACATCTATAAATATCACATTGAATGGAAAAAGTGGGATATAAAGTTAACGAAACTTTTATATTATTTTCAAAATTTGTCAAATTGCAAGGAGTTTTCAACCTCTTTAGGGAAAAATTTATTGCTATGATCAATTGCGTGAAGTGTCATGCCATAAATATCTTAAGATAACAATCTCATAACACAAAAATCTAAAAATTCTTTTTTTGTGATAAAAATTATCATAAATGAAAAGTGCAAGACAAAAATCTCATGAGACAAAAAGATAAAAATGTTACGACATATGAGTATATCAAATCTACTTTGAAAGATTGCTAAAGGTTGTGTCGTGTACACAATGAGTAATATTCCGAGGCCAAAGCTAATGATGATAACATTTTCATCCCCCAGACCTAAGCTAGGTTACCTGGCCTATTTTGTAAGGAATGTAAATGATAATGCTTTCGTCTGTTGTTGAAAAATTGCAAAAATGACTGTTTAATTAGTTCAATATAAAATTATCATGCTTCAATTTACAAAAAAGCGCGTTGGTACTTTCATTAGTACTATACAAGCAAAAAAAACAGTCAAGAAACTAACTTTATAATTTCCATTTTAGATATAAACATTTATTTCATGATACAAATCATAGAGAATATGAAATTAACATTGAAATTTGATAAAAAAGTTTTATGCGACAAATTTTTCAAAATAAATATTACCTGAGTTCTTTCATGTTTTTTCATGGGAGAAAAATAAATCTGGTAATAGACCCTGCAGGAAAACGGACTAGTTTAAGTTTAGTTCATTAACAAGTCCATTATCAACCAGTACTAGTCCGAGTGCAACCCCTTTTACATATAAGCAACTGTTTTTTTTTGTGTTTGATGTCCTACAAAATTTCAATTGACCCTTTTTACACTACTTTTATACCAGTCCGGGGCTAGTTGTGGTGTGAAATAGTCTTTTAATAACTAGTTTTCAAACAGTGGTTTCGTGTGTGGTCAACGCATAATAATATTTTTACTTTTTTGATTTAAGCTTATATTTTCTTTAAATAAATTTAACTACTATAAATTGATATCAAACTGGCCTCCACTGCATCCCTTTTTCACTAGTTTCAGGCCAGAACTAACCGTAAACTAGTATTTTTTGTAGACTTTCATATTTTTACTGCTGAACTTTTGTTCAGTGGTAGTTTAATATCTTCTAAACAAAAACTTCCTGGACTTTAAAAAAAAAACTATTGATATGGTTTTGAAATATTTGGCAACAGTAGGTATTACATTTTAACACTAGTGAAAGATCATGTCTTTGCTTTAAAAAATTATCAAAAAATTTCTGCAAAAAAAAATAAATGTGAATTTAAGAATTAATTTATGCAAACGTCATAAACTCCTATGCCTACAAAAATCACGAATGATTTAACGAAATCTCATAGCAATTAATAAAAATGACATAAAAGCGAAGACTAAAATACTACAAAACAGACTTTGATTTCGATGTGGATTATCGTACATCGAATATATTGTGATGGCTAAAAGTGCTCACCGCTGCTGTATATGATGTTATCTATTACTGGAATAGTGAGAACAGTCAAGTACTCATACAGCACTAAAAATTCATAGATACTTAAAATATGATATCCTCTGCCAGCACATAGATATAGATTTATATTTATGGTTACTTATGTTTACTTTGTAGATATGTAAGCATATCTTTACACTTATGTATGTTGCTTTGACTTTTTGTCTGCAAACAAATTGCGTATCTTTGGTTATGAAATAAACATAAAAAACATTAACCAACCACAACAGCATAGGGAGGAAAGAAATTAAGCAACAGCAATCAAAATCAAAAGACATTTGCAACATCCGCTGTCTGTCTGCCTGACTGGCAGTCAGCATTTTATTTATGTCATGTGCACAGCAGCAGCACAAATCCTTCGTTTGCTGTTCGCTTGGAGTAATACATAACAGCAGCAGCAGCAAATGCTAAAAATATATAGTTTTATGACTTGTCAGCAACATCACCCCTTCCGATTGCTGTAGCTGCTGCCGTTTGCTTAACCGCATCAAAAGTGAATTTGGTTGAATTGGCCGCAAGGCTGTTGAATCGCTGATTTCTGTAGTTTTGCATAAACTGTGTGATTTCTGCGTATTATTTGCTTTTATGACTTTAAATTGAAATATAGTGCGTTACACAAAAATTATTATAATTAGTTTTCGTAGAAATAATTACAAAGAGGCCTTGGAGTTAATATCTTAAGACTAAGCATTAGTATTTTGTTGTTCCCGAACAGTAGAATTCCTTAATGCCAATTTTTTTCGCAAAACAACTCAGACAATGCTTCGGTTCAACAATGAATAACATATTTGTTCCGGGGACTAAGTAAATTGTCATATATGAAATAAATCTCAACCAGAACAAATCGAAGAACTTCCGATAAATCTCGAAAAATATACAGTTTCAAAGGTACAAGCGTAACACGGTTATTTGTATATTTAAAACGGATTTATTTAATGTTAATGTTATTTCACCCATTTCAAAAATTTTTTAAAGACTTCTGTCATATTTATCTTCGCAGGATAACGCTATTTTGTAATTCACATCACATTTTTCTGAAAGGCAACTCGCGCAAAACACTTTGACTGTGTTTGCGTCTTTTAGCCAAACTTTCATATGTACTATCATCAAATACTTATTTGACACTCAGCAACTTGAAGTATCAAGTTCAAGCAGCACAATCAGTACTTGTAACATTTTGCTATCAATGCGACATTTTATCTTTCGTATATTGCAACTTAAAATTTCCAAGTGCCTTCCGTATAATGATTATACACATATAACTACATACTCGTACGTATATTATATATATTCTACTTATATGTTTGTAATGGAATACAAAGTTTTTATGGGCTCTAATATTTTTATGATACCTAATGACAATTTAGATGACTTTTAATGGTTTTCGTAACTACAATGGTCACTTTAATAACTTGTGCTATCAAAGTTTAAGGTCATATCATTGTCAAATATTAATAGTCCTTTATCAAAACTATTTGAAATGTTAAAAAAAAAAAATCGAAAGAAAAGAGCAAATCGAACTAATGAATTTCTAAAAATATCAAATTATGATATCTTAATTTTTTCAAGAATGTGGGATCGTATACGTAATTGAAATTTCAGGCATTCTAATACGTAGTGGCATTTAAAATCATTAACCCTACTACGATTGGTTAAAACATTATGATATACGTGGGCTGCTCGATATATTTCTGGCCTAATAATGAAAATGCGAATATTTATCATCAAAAATGGTTTTATTGTTTTTCAAAGTATTCTCCAACATGATTTATACACTTTTGCATGCGCTCAAACCAATTGTCGAAGCACTTTTTCCACTCCGATTGAGACACCTCCAAAACATGGTTTTTGAACGCTTCATCAGCATCTTCTGGCGACGAAAATCATTGACCACGCATTTTTTCTTGATGTGCGGGAATAGAAAGAAGTCATTGGGTGCCAAGTCAAAGCTGTTCGTCGGATGACCCATCAATTCGACGTTTTGACTGGTCAAAAAGGCGCTGGTGTGAGCCGATGTGTGAGAAATCACATTGTCATGGTGAACAATGATTCGTCTTCTCTTGTTCGTTTTTCGAATTTTTCCGAAGATTTCAGGCAAACAAATTGTGGTGTACTACTCAAAATTGACCGTCCTACGTTGCTCAAGCGGAACAGTCGCCGCATGACCAGTTTTGCCGAAGAAACAGGCGACCATTTGCTTCGAAGTGCTTTCACCACGAACAACTTTCGTTGGATTTGGCTCGTCTTCGAAGACCCACACGGTCGATTGCTGTTTTGTTTCGGGCTCATACGCATAGAACCATGATTCGTCATCTGTGACGATCTTATAAACGTCTTTTGAAGCACCGTGATCGTATTTTTTCAACATTTCTTTGCACAAATCGACACGAGCCTTTTTTGAGCGATTGTCAAATTGTGCGGGATCCAACGAGAACAAACATTTTTTACGACCAGGTGTTCAAGAAAAATCAAATGTATTGGAGAGGAACTAATGTGCAAGGATGCTTCTATCTCACGGTATGTCAAATGACGATCTTGAATTATCAGTTCATGCACGGCATCAATGTTCTCAGGCACATAGCCATATTTGGACGACCTTCACGGAATTCGTCTTTGAGCGAGCATCAGCCACGATTGAATTCATTAAGCCAGTTTTTCACAGTGCTATAGGATGGTGCTTTATCGCCATACAAAGATTTTAGTCATTCGATGCACTCTTGTCGTGATAATCCACGTCGAAAGTTGTGAAAAATGATCGCACGAAAATGATCAAGAGTTATCGAGCAGCCTACGTAATTATACAAAATTCAGTGAAGAGTACACAGATATTATTGACAATGGTCAAAGAATTATCCAGTCTTTTCTTTTTGCGTGTGCTCATCTTAATAAGATCTCTTGAAATCTACACAAAAAATTCCATAATATACTCGTATATCTGTGATCATATTATATCCAGCGATCAAAGACGTGTTTTTAATCGTAATAATATACCGATAAATTTTAAAAACAAATAAGGTATATTTTTTTGTGAAACATAATTAAATTTGACCCAACGAATATATCATAGCTCTATTGTAAATAAAGTGAATGAACCTACTAAATAAGTGTTTTCTAAAGTAGCAGAACAAAAATTTAATTTTTTCGTTTTCTCATTTTCATCCGATTTTGATTCCCGAAATTTTCGTTATAATGATCATATTATTGACTGAAATAATAAAAATTAAAATTTTTAGTTGCTCGGTCCGAAAAAATTCTTTGTATTTTATTAAGAGATACCCTAATTTGAAAGGGTTATAACTCGGGAACTATGGATCCAAATTAAAAAATAATACAAAATTTCGCCATGTAGAGTAATTTTGGCTGTCTGAATCTATTAAAAAAATCTCAATTTATATAATGTGAAGCACGAAATTGAACAACTCCAAACTAGTTTCATAAATTGACAACAGACTAAACCATTTTACCCAACATTTGTAAATAAAGTACATACGAAACAAACTTCTAATCGATGAAAAGAGCATTTCCGAGAGCCCCTTAATGTCTAAGGTAAAATACAACAACATCCGATGGTACAGAGCTCTGAAATATACTTAAAAAAACTAGAATTTAATGAAACTATGATTGCTCGAAGCAATTTTAAGCCTCCCAAGATCAGTGTAGAATATGGTGTTCCACCGAAACTGTTGAAATATGCGGAGAAGAGACGATAAAGCTACTATATAAATTGATAGTAAAAATTTGGCAATCTCATAGCTTGCCCAACGAATGGTTGGCAAGTTCAATAATAACCCACGGCGCACAGTGGTCTAGAATGCTATTCTAGCTGGTTATAACTCTTTCCTGGTTATTTTTAATAAAATAAAATATCAGCTTTTATGTTTTGAGGGTCGCTGACTCTAAATCTGAAAACGATTTTTTAAAAATCAAAATGGCGGATCCAAAATGGCGGACAATTTTCTTAAAAATTGATTATATCACGACAAAATTGTGGCTGAATGGGTTCTAGAGGTTGCTAATTTTGAATTCGGTATCATCTTTTTTGTAAACAAAATGGCGGACCCAAAATAGCGGACAATTTTAAAAAAAATTGATTATATCACTTCAAAATTGTGGCTAATAGTGTTTTTGAGGTCACTGATTTCGAATTCGGTATCATCTTTTTTGTAAACAAAATGGCGGATCCAAAATGGCGGACAATTTTCTTAAAAATTTACTATATCACTACAACATTGTGGCTCAGGATTTTTTTGAGGTCACTGATTTCGATACCATCTTTTTTATAAACAAAATGTCAGATCCAAAATGGCGGACAAATCACGCCCACTTTCATCAATTGACTTAATGCTATCTATACTATCTCAGATATTAAATTTTAATTTTGTTCTTGAAATATTTACGAAGTTATGGCGATTCCAAATTTGTGTCCTTGACCCGAACACGCCCATTTTCAACAAATAAATAGATGCTACTAATACTATATCAGAAATCGAATTTCATTGTTTTACCTCCAACACTTTGGTTGTTATTAGTTTTACGAATCTGGAGCGTTGCAAAAACACAGAAAAGTTGCGGAAGAAAAACTTATCGTAGTCCAAGAAGGGGTGTGATGGAGAAGTCAGTTAAATGCGCAGAATATTTAGAGATCCTAATATTATACACTTAAATGATCTAGCCGTTGCAACTTCATAAAACATATTAGTTATAGTCCACAGAGTGCAAAATTCGTAAATTTGCGAAATGAAATTATAGATTTTTTGTGATGATCCCGATATCCTTTTTATATTAAAAAAAATTAACATCTAAGTACGCAAATCTTCAGAAAAATAGATCAAATTATAAGTCACTATGAGAAAAAACCACTTAGTTTAAAAGATACACTCATTTATACTTTCACATATTTTAAGAGATTTTTGGGAAAAATTATCTTTTTCTGAATTCATCAAGTTTAAGACGCGAAAACTCAAAAATGGTATTATTTCTTGATATTCTGATAAGTATCAAATTCAAACGGCCTTTTCTCGAAAACTAGATCCAACTTGAACAAAATGGGCCAAATGATCTTTTTTTAACCTATATTTTCACCCCGCAGCGTCAGATCCAAGTTAACTTTTTTCGACCAAATTTTGTTCCACAGTATACTTGAAATTTTTCCAAAAAAAATATAACTTTTAATACAAAAATTTTCGGAGTTATGACCGGCTAGCGCTCTTTTATAGACCACTGTGCGCCATGACCCATACACAAAAAATAGCGCTTTTGAATTCTGTGACAAAATCCTAGATGACTAACAGACAGAAATTCCGGATTGCCGATCTGCAATTGGGCAGGGGCTCATGATTATGATAAGCCAAGCTTGCGAAAAAAATTCTGCGAATAAAACATTGGAATACATATACTGCCTTTTCGTTGACTTTACGCAAGCAGTCAACAGTTTAGACTAACAAAGCATGAAGTACTTGCTGGTGATGCTGGGAGTTTCGTTTGAACTATATTGAGCTTGTCCTTGAGACTTTTACATTACAATATATTGAATTGTTCTCCATCAAGCCAGATTTCAAACAAAGAGACTCATATATACTCTAAGAATGTGAGCACGGTTTTCGGAGCTCATATTTTGCATACTCAAGTTCATGTTACTAGTGCTCTAAAACATGAATATCAATAAGACAACATTACTTATTTCAAATAGGGGTACGGCAACTCTTTAAGTTCGTTGATATTTGGTATTTCGATGTTTATTGATATTTTTATTTGTACAAGTATTACTCGAGGTCTCTTAAAGCACATTAATTGTATAAATTATTATGAAAACAAAGCAATACCTCAATAATAATAATTATAATTAATGAGATAGTTGTTATTAAAACTATTGCAAAAAGACAAAAGAAAATTTTTCTATAGTAAAGAGTAGTTTAAGATAGATCTAGAACAAAGAAACCTAGCTACTGCCAGTTAAAAGCATTTTAGTCGATTTATCACATATAGTAATGAGTTCCATAGGTTAACGACACTAACAGAGGACATTCTAGAGAACATTGTTTCAATTGGCGTTGAATTCATGTTCGAAGAATGAATTTTTTATTTTTAATATTAATTGTTTTAATTTTTAATAATTCTGTGCAATTTTTTAATTTAATTTTCATTGAAAAAAATTTAAAATGTAAATACCAGTACGGTGCGGTACCTCACTTTCGTACAGAATAAATTGGCAAACAAACCTTATGCATTTTTCATTTCAGCAAAAGAGTTCACTCATTCAAATTTCATTGAAACTAAACGTTGTTGTTGTCTATTTATTTTGTATATATTGATTCCAACATTGATTGGGTCAATCCTTTATGTTTGTTGGCACATCATCAATATTTCTAGTACCATAAGTTTCAAATGAACCAATGGATGGCAATATACGACGCGATTGGCATAAATTAAAGTAAGCAAAAAAATATATAGTTAGTATACCCTGCCACAAAGGAATCACTCCCATCACACCCATGCTATTTATATCTGATTGAAAATGCTATTTATTTTTGTGGGGGGCGCAGAGGGTGTAAGGGGCAATGCAGCAACAATCAGCGTAGTGCCAGATATCAAAATACTTACTAAGGGTAAAGGGTTAAATGTAGCATAACCATAGATATTTTTGGGGTATTTGTTTTTCAAAGGATAAAAATCGACGGAAAAAAAAAACATACAAAAATAAAATGATAAAAGGTAGTAAGTAGAAAAACAACCCAAATCATTTCATTTATACCATGCGTATTTATATGTGTGTGTTTATCTTTTCCTTATATTTTCCTTCTGATTTGCTTTGATTTTATTGATAGCAATTCGATGATTCATTATCATTTTCCAATTTCGTAGTAAAGCGGGATTTTTCCGCTCTTTCATTTATTTTTTTTTTCATCTTCCTTTCGGATGCTGGTATTTTATGGTTGAATCCTTTTTCTATCTTCCTTGAGTTTCGGGCAGTAGGTAGCTTTTATATTTGTTGTTGTTGTTATTGTTGTTGTCTTCTACTACTATTTAATGACCATGTTGATGGCACAAGCCTTACGAAATTTTTATCGAATTTTATTTTATTGTAATTGGATTCTTTACGATACGTTTGCTTGTTATTTGATTAAGTTCTTGTTTTTCTTTTTCTTGTCTTACAGTTTCGAAGGCCCGCCGTATTTGCTGTGAAAAAAGGTGAGTTATTTTTCTCTATTTTCCCTTTTATATTCAATTATAATTTGATCAATACAAATTTAAATATTAAGCGAAATTTAAGTATTTAATGAATGCTTTTGATAACTTTGCTTTGATATTTAATAGTAGAAGATTTTTAATGCTGACATGGGTCAGCAAAACAAAATAATCATTTTATTAAGCGAAAAAAAAAAAAAATTTATTAAATATCAAAGAAATTGCAGGTAAATCCACTTAAAACAAAAACAAAAGGCAGCATTGAACTTTTTCGCAGAAAAATGTCCAAGGCTTAGGCATCCCTTTGAATTCAATTAAATATTTGAAATGCGATTTTCAACATTTTTTGCTGTTTTTTTGAACCAGACAAGTGTGAAATAAGTAAAATGTTGCATACTTTTCAGCTGCATCTGGCATAAGATAACTTTTAAATAGTTGCCTGGCAGCTGCTGCTTGTCTGTCATTCTATGTACCCCATATAAACACACATTCATATATAAACTTTTTTTTTGACTATCATGAGCTCGAAATCCAATAATATTGACTGGAAAAACTGTTTAACTGTCAATTTAAAAAATACAACAGCACCAAATATAGCAACTGCAGTAACGAGGCAAAAAATGGCATACACACTATACATTACTAGTAATCGTTAAGCAGCTGTTGAAGCAATAACAGCAACAAGCCTCGGTGGCAACAGCAATGAAGTTAAACAGCAGCAGCATCAATGCAGGAAATAACCAGAGTCAGTTTAGCAAACAACGCATCAACACGATTCCTTTATACCGCCACTCATTCGCATCCTGTTTGCATACCAAGTAACGCACTCAAACAAACAAACAGGGAGCAACGCTTGTATGGCTACGGGGAAGTAAATGCGCTGTAAGCAATGTGGAGAAAAACTTTAAAAAAAGTTCACAAAAAGAAAAAAAATCTATAAGACTTCTTAACTAATTCTATTGTACCGTTTCATGACCTTTTGCGAATTTTGTTCGTAATACCAAGAACTATTTTGGACACTTCTGAGCGATGTCTTCAAGAAAGTTGAAGACGTAACACCCTGGCAATCGCTGAGTATTTACAAAAATTATCAAGGACAGACTTTTCGATATCCTTAACTTTTCTCCTAATTCTACAAAGTTCAACACTATCAATCAGAACTAGATTTGAGACCTATTTGTCTGGAAAATAGTGTTCTGTAATGACATCAGTAAAGATTCTAGAGGAATATATCTTTAACTAAATCACTTCTTGATTTCTATTAGCTTTATAAAATAACGAGATCGACCTTGGACTCAGACATGTTATAAACTTATTTTTGTATCCTTTATCGTCTTTAAGAGCATATTTCTTATATCATATTTCATAGGTTTTATTTATTATGTCATATTTTTATGTCATATGTTTTATGTCATATTTTTATGTCATTTTCCTTATGTCATATTTCTTATGTCATATTTGTATTTCATATTTCTTTTGTCATATTTTTTATGTCTTTTTTTGTTATATCTGCAATAATTTTATAATTTCTTTTTTCTTATGCCTTAGTCGTTTTGTCTTATATCTTATGTCATAATTCTTATGTCATATCATGTATATCACATTTCTTAAGTCATATTCTTGTTCGTCATACTTCTTGTGTCTTATTTTTTATGTCATATTTCTTTTGTCATATTTTTTATGTCTATTTTTTCTTATATCTGACTTCTTATGTCTTATTCTTTTGTGTTATTTTTCATATCATATTTCTTATGTCACATGCATGATGATATTTCTTATGTCATATCTTGAATATCACATTTCTTACGTCATATTTCTTATGTCATATTTCTTATGTCTTTATGTCATAGTTCATGTGTCTTATTTCTTATGTCATATTTCTTATGCAATATTTCTTTTATCTTATTTCTTATGTCATATACTTTTGTCTTATTTTTTGTGTCATATTAATTATGTATGTCATTTTTCGTATATCATATTTCTTGTGACAAATTTTGTGTATCATATTTTTTATTAGATAGTTGCTATACCTATCTCCTCAATTTCTCCGATTCATGTATTTCTTGTTACAGAAATAGTTTTCTTAATGGTTCCCAATGGCGGCTACTATGTTCAAGGCTCTAGTCTAGTGCTTCACGGCAGGCTTCAAGTGGTTGCTTTGATTTAAACTAGGAGAGGATCTGGCCAGCAGTTCGTTATTTTTAATGATTTCGACTCAATGGTTCGAAGTTTCGCTGCCTTCAATCGGAATGAAGATTACCAGTCGTGTGTTATCGCGTTGTCCAGTTTAGTGAAGCTGTCCATATCTTTAATCCAAGATTCACCCATCATCAAACAAAAGTAGTGATGAGCAAAAATAGACTTGGTCTTGGCCTTGGTAATTCTTTGAGTACAAGATCAAGACGCTGATATAATTTCAAGACAGATATGATCTTGGTATTGGTCTTGGTCATGACGATCATGAAGACCAAGACTGTTTTTAAGTCTTTTATGATTTTTAGTTAATAGGTGTGGCACGCCCGTTTCAAGCATAAAATCATCTCTCAATTTGAAATTTGGTATCTTAAAAACCCAACTGCTTTGTAAAAATTGTTTGAAAATTTTAATAACTCACAAATTAGAAATTTTTTCAAGACCAAGATTTAATGTCCAAGATCAAGACCAAGACTCAATATCAAAATTAAGACCAAGACTCAGTGTTCAAGATCAACACCAAGACTGGTATGGTTTATGGTTTTGGTTTGCTCATCACTAGTCAAAACTCACAAGATCTGCTGGCAACATCATTCAGTACTATCAGAAATAAATTTAGTCATAGCGAAAAGCATTGAAGCTCAACCGAAATTTTCTCTAAAAGCTACTTTTATGAGGAACATTACTTTTCAAAGCCTTGTATTGATAGTTCGGTTGATAGTTTCAAAAGCGGTAGGTTGAAGGAGTTCTCTCAGGACTTTGAATGAGATGGACGAAATAAGCCTGCTCTCTCATTCAAGAGGATTTTAGTTTCATTTTAAGATCTTCGATCTCCTGGTTCAACTGTTTCTTCTATAATCTTTCCAACGCAATTCAGAACTTCTTTGTTACGTCGTATAAGAACAGAAATGATCTATCAAAAAAGAGAAGATTTAATGTTTTGTCGTTGATTTCCGTATGAGATTTGGAATTCGAAAGATAAGCACTTTGACTATTTGACTATTTCTCTGACGCTAAATCGCAACGAGAACGCCGAATATTAATTTTCGACAATATGATCTGAAGTGCTGCTTTTAAGCCTTGTACCTCCAATTCTGTTCTTACGAAAAGTAGGATGATTCATTTGCCTTACGAAAACAAGGTCGAGTTAATTCTTGCGGAAAAAAAATACCTCTAGGAAATTTCGATGTATTTCATTCCGACTTATTGTTAAAAAGTATGAAATATCCAACTTTTCAGTAAAAACTTAAAAAATTCTACTTTTTGTCAGAGGCTTGAAGAAACATCCAACTTTTCGACGAAATTTTTGAACGTCCTACTCTTCGCCAATTATTATTATGTCCTAGTTTTCGCAAGACAAATAAATCATCTTACTTTTCGTATGGAGCATCAATTTCCCTAATTTTGTGTCGTTTATTTTGGACTGTGTGTTATAAGTAAGGATGTTTAGTTTTGGGTTGTCTGGTATTGATCTGTTTGATGTAGAAACGTTTGATATGGGTTGTTTGAAAGTTATATAGTTTTCAGTAACGTTTGTTGGATGATGATCAAATACTTGTGTATAAATTTTTTTAACTTTCTTAAAAGTTGACTTATATTCCAATTTTTTGAATTCGAACTATCATATAAGATTAAGTATAAATTACTAGATTTTGGAAATGTTAAAAAATGGTGGTTTTTTAGCTTTCTCAAAAGTCTATCATTTAATATATTATCTATGTCAAAAACACCGTTTTGCGTCAGAACATTTCAGCCCACAGTATACCCAAACTACTTGATTTTAAGTTTATCAGTCAGTAAAATAAAATTCTTCAAAAGTTGTGGAATGGCCGTAAAAGAAGTTACATATTTCGTAAACTGTCAATAACATGCAAACAGACGAAGAGACTGACAAACAAACAAACAAAACGACAGACAACGTGTGATAAACAGACATTCCAGTCAGTTGCATAAATCGGCATTCACTCAATTCCATAAGATGAATAGTTCTGGTTGAGCGCGAAAAGATCGTACAAGTTAAGAAAACGTCACGTACCTAACGTAGTTAGTAGCTATAAGCAGAGGCGGAGTAGCAGTGGTAGTAGTAGTAGTAGTGAAAATAGTAGTTCGTACTACGTAGTAACAGCAAAAGGATGGCTGCAAATGTACGTTATAAATTCTTTTATTTTTATTTCTCTGGTATTTGCACAAAAGTCACTTAAATCAATAAGATATATCGTATGCGCTATCCATAAAAAGCAATAGCAGCAGCAGCACATTGGCAGAGTTAACGGTACGTACTCGTCGTAATGGTAGTAGTGCCAGCATACCCAAGATCCTTTGATTTTGACATAAAGCTAAGCACGCAATGCAATGAAATGGTGAAAACAACACGAATTCCGTAGACGAAGTGTTTTTCCACAATTTTACAGTGAAATAAAGTGAAAAGTCAAACGCACAAGAAATAGAAGAAGCATATCGACTAAATTGTCGATAAATAAATAAACACAATGTCTGCTTTGAAGATTGATTTTTGAATGATACGAGAATATGTGATGAAATTGCATTTGAAGCACAAAAGTGCATGCATGATGGAAAGGATTGTCGTTTTTATGGATGTGGAATGAGAAAGTGCATCACTTGTCGAAATGCTTTCAATCGAATTAAAAGTGTGATACTAAGTTTTTTTTTACATTTCAACGCAGAAAAATTTTATTTCTAAGTTTTCTAAATGTGTCCTCGCTTATCATTTTCATCATATAAAATAAATTAAAAACTTTTGACATTCTCCATTTAACCCAATTTGCCATCAAATGAAGCATCCCCCTGCAACAATGCAAACTTCAATAGTTTGCACAACTGCTAAAAGCAATTTGATGCCTTAAGGCGCTTAATAAGAAAAAAAAAAGTAAGGAAAATTCTCTTTTACACACTCTTTCTCTCTTTCCTTCTCTCTTAGCACATTTTGGAGGAAGTTACTTTTTGGTGCTATGCAAAAATTTGTCACAATTTGTTAGTGAGAAACTTTTGGCAACATTGTAACCAAACATCTTCGTTCCAAATGCAGTGCTGCATTTTTTCATTTTGCACTCTACCTACCCCAAAAATCATTTCACGCTAACAAAACTGAAAAAAAAAGAAAATTTAGTTTACCTACTTAGCAACATTTGCAACAAATTAGGGTTCATCAAAATGCACACAAAATGAAAATTTGCATAAAACGGTTAAGGAAACAAAGAAAAAAGTTTGAGAAAAATATGTGGAAAACTTAAAAATGTGGAAACTTTTGAATGAGTTAAATTGGCAAAATGTAGATTGTTTTTGCATAATATCTACATATGGGTGTTTATCCAAAAAATATACCATTCAATGTCCCGGAGCTCAAAACCATGTTTTAATTTAAAATATATTTAAACTATTTAATACAGATATGTTAACCAGAGCTTCTATATGAAATGCTTTGGAAAAATAAAATTTTTGATATTGTAGAGTAGAACGGGGCAATGTCGTGCACTCAACTTTGACATGCTCGTAAAGCCGTACATCTCAAGCGAATGCGACGAGTAAGCATCCGATTGAAAGATAATTTCGTTGGTTATATCCATGTGTAACAACATTTGTGTAGCGCGAAATTGTGTTTGTGTAAGTGAAGAAAAAAAAATGTGCACGACATTACCCCCCTCAAAATTTGTGGGGTAATGTCGTGCATTGTTTTCCGAGTATAGTAAAGGTACCAAAATGTGTGAGAAATGATAGGTAGTGGTTCTATTAGAAGAGATTTAGCATTAGCATGTATTTATTCATTATTATACAAGTGTGAAGTACATAATATGTTGTGTAGAGTAGAACGGGGCAATGTCGTGCACTCAACTTTGACATACTCGTAAAGTCGTACATCTCAAGCGAATGCAACGAGTAAGCATCCGATCGAAAGATAATGTCATTGGTTACATCAATGTGTAACAACATTTGTGTAGCGAGAAATTGTGTTTGTGTAAGTGAATGTGCACGACATTACCCCAATGGTCGTTTTAAAGGTCAACTTCGATAACTCGGTGAAATCCAAAATTTTTTTCGAAAACCAAATACTTATTTTCTTTGGCAGGATATTTCGTTTCAGAAAACACTTACCTGGTATATCTTCAGACCCGATGAAAAAGCACTTTTATCGTCCCGAAAGCGTGCGTTTTGAAAAAAAGGTTACTCTGTAGAGACGAACTGGTGAAAATTGCTAGTACTATATGCATAAGCTCAGTAGGTCAGCAGGTCCCTACCTTACGAACAGTTGGTAAATCATTCAATTCTTTGGGCTAAAACAGCCAGTGCACGACATTACCCCCTGCACGACATTGCCCCGTTCTACTCTACTATAAAATTATAACATAAAATGTTAAAAAGTCATTCTCCGCCTTGTCTCTAACCGCTTCTTTGTGCGCTTAATTTGTCGCATATTACGTTGCTTTCTAAAAAAAAGCTTTTACAACATTAGCCGTGTTTTTTTTGACACGTATATACAATTGTGATAATTTTCAAATTGCGATAACTTATGAACGGTGAGTCGTACGGTAAAAAATTCAAGGGTTTTTTCAGTAAGAACCACACGCTCTACAAATAATTTTAATCTTTTGTAAAAAAAAAAGTAATTAATTAGAAATTATTTAAAAAATAAGAGATTTTTTGCCGTTTATCGGCGCTTAACCAGTTTTTATAGAATAACTACTTAAAGATAAATTTTTTCAAAAATAAAATGAAAAGTTTTGTAGAGAACGTGATTCTCCATGAAAAAGTTCCTTAGAATTTATATTTTGCGAGTCACTGTTCATGAGTTATCGCAATTTAAAAATATCCACAATTGTATATACGCATCAAAAGAAACATGGCTATTGTTTGTACATATATTTGAGCTACTGGTTTTCTGTTTTAAATTTTCGAAAAAATTTTCTAATACCAATAGAATTAACAACCATGGAAGTTGGTCCATCAAATTAGACTATTTTTGCTCAGTTTTTCTTATTCTAACTATAAATTTTTTATATATTGAGTAAATAGAGAACTGAAAGTGAAGTGAAAGAGGATATTCAGTGTATTATCGGCTCAGTCAGTTTTGTTTTTTTTTTTAAATTTTAAAAATTTTGTAAAAACGCGTGAATTTTTTTACATTACTAACTATATTATTTTATCTTTATATAAGTGAAACAGTAAACAATTACTTGGGCTATCCACCAGTTTCAACTTTTTTCAAAAAAAAATTGCTATTTTCATTGTGATATTAGGATTTTTGCAACATTTCGTCATTCTCCGTTTCATCATTCTCCGTCGTTCTTCGCAACATTTCATCACTCTCCATTTAGAAACCCTCCATCAGGTTTCTTTGTTGTTAGTTTTGATTAAACTATTTATTTAAAAAATAAAAATTTAAATTTAGCCTTAAAACAATTAAATAAACTTTTTAAAAATCCAACATAAATTTTTAGGTTTGACTTAATTGAAATTTTTGGTTTCAGAACCGCTGATAAAATTTTCTCGCTGCCATTTTAGTATGGAAAAGGTCCTATTAACATAACCTTCCTTAATTTTTTAAAATTTTTTCCATTTCTAGAAGCTCATATAAAGGGTGTTTTTTTTAGAGGTATAGAACTTTGAATTGAAATAAAACACAAGAAAATCGTTTTAATGTCCATCAATTTAGCTTTTTTGGAAGGATAATTTTATGCCATTAATGTTTAAATATGATTTCGGGCATGTGGCCGCCGCGGCTGGCTCGAATAAAGCCAATTCTACAGGTCCAATTTTCAACCACTTTTTCGAGCATATGGGGCCGTGTGTCGGCAATAACGCCACGAATGTTGGCTTCCAAGTCCCCTAACGTTTCTGGTTTGTTGGCGTAAACGAGCGACTTCACATGTCCCCAAAGAAAATAATCCAATGGTGTCAAATCACACGATCTTGGTGGCCAATTGACAGGTCCATTCCGCGAAATTATGCGCTCATCGAATGTTTCCTTCAATAAATCGATTGTGACGTGCGCTGTGTGGCATGTAGCGCCGTCTTGTTGGAACCACAACTCATCCACATTCATGCCATCCAATTCGGGAACAAAATAGTCGGTTATCATGGCTCTATACCGGTCTCCATTAACGGTAACTGACTCTCCAGCATTATTTCGGAAGAAGTATGGCCCAATGACTCCACCAGCCCATAGAGCACACCAAACAGTCAGTTTTTGTGGATGTAATGGCGTCTCAAGGGTCTCATGTGGATTCTCTTCACTCCAAATGCGGCAATTTTGCTTGTTGACGTAGCCATTCAACCAAAAATGAGCCTCATCACTGAACCAAATTTTGCGATGAAAATCAGCATCGAGATCAATCTCATTTTCGGCCCATACACCAAAATCACGACGCATTGCATGGTCTCGCGGCTTTAATTCTTGCACAAGCTGGATCTTGTAAGGTCGCAATCCAAGATCTTCCATAAAGTTGATGGACAAAGCTCCAATTGCTGTGCACGGTGACGAATCGATTCATTCGGGTCCTCTTCAACATTTTGCTCTACAGCGGCAATTGTTTCTTCGGTGCGCACTGTTCGACGTCTCTGCGGATGCGTATTATCACATAGAGTAAACGTAGTGCGAAAACGATCCATGGTTAACCGAATTAATTGCTCTGATGGACGATTATGTCGACCATAAAATGGACGGAGCTTGCGGTAAACTTCGCGAACTGAACCATTATTTTCGAAATAAATTTGCACGATTTGCAAGCGTTGTTCTTTTGTCAACCTGTTCATGATGAAATGGCAAACCAAACTGAACATAAATGACATTAGAGTTGCCAGATTTGACCGAAACACAAACCTCTAAAAAAAACACCCTTTTATTTGTTAAAAGTTTCCCGAAAAAAGTTTTCTCTAAGACGTTAGAGTGACCCAAGAGAATTTTGTTTGTAAAAGAAGTCAAAAAATTTTTTTTTTGTTTAACTCCTCAGCAGACTTTTTAGATCCCACAGGTGTAATTTTTTGTTAGCCTAGGCCTCTTATATCACTTCCCAGAAGTTCCGTAATTTTATGCGATACACGCTATATAGTGCATCTAGCTGCCATAAGCTTCTTTTTCCGAATTTTTTCGTTTTTATTATACCCTACACCCAGTGTATATTCACTTTGTCTTTCCGTTGGTAACGCAGAGAAGGAGGCGTGGAAGGTATGGAAAAGAATATGTATTCTTGATCAGGGTCACATCCTCAATCAATAAAGCCATGTCCGTCCGTCTGTCTGCTGGCTGGCTGGCAGACTGACTGTCTGCGGAAATATTTTTCACGGGAAAACTAAGCAAGATAATTTTATGATTTGTTACACTACATCCATGGTCAAAGCGTGCTCGACTTATTGAATATGAGCGAAATCGGTCAACGGACACGGTTACCGCCCATACAAAAAATATATTCAAAATGAACTTTAGGAGTATTTTTCACGACAATACAACCATAATATACGAAAATACATACTAAAGCCCAATCTCTGTGCAAAAACTAGACAAAATCGCAGAAGTGGGCATGGTACCTCCCATAAAAGCAAAAGTTACAAAATTCGAGATAATCCAAGTAGGTTTCACTCAGGCATTAAGAACTGTAAGTGCAAGCTCTCAGCAAAAAGTAGACAAAATCGGACAAGAAGGCGTGGCACCTCCTATAAAAGCAAACACTTCAAAGTGTTATACTTAAAACATTATTTGAGATAATCCAACTAAATTTCACTCTGGCAGTAAAAACAGTAAAAGCAAGCACTGAGCAAAGACTAGGTGACTTTGAAAAAGAGGGCGTGGCAATTTCCATACAAGCAAAAGCTTCAAAATGCTATACTGAAAACGTTTTTTGAGGTCATTCAACCAAATTTTACTCAGACACTGAAAATAGTAAGTGCAATATCTGAGTCATGTAAATTCGGACAAGAGGTCGTGGCACCTCCCGTACAAGCAAAATTTTCAAAATATTGTAGTGTTGGGTATTTATTGTTTGACCAGGCCAAAGGTAACACCGATAATAGTTAGTTTTGATGTTAAAACATTATTCACTTTAAAACAAAATTTTTAGTGACTTCGGTAGCTGTTTAGTCATCGAAAGACAGAAATCGGCAAGATAAATGCAGGTTAATTTGGGTATGAATAATACTAGTTTGAGAACCATTTTTTGATATTTTGTTTGCAACGATGCCAAGTTCAAAAGATTAAAGACCATCTGTAGACGGAAGCCTTAGTAATCAAATGGAAAGGCTCAAAGAGTAACTGTTTAATGCGTGTTTTCAATACAAAAGAAACATTAGACAGTTTGTGCGTAAAAAAACTCGATTCTACAAAACAATTGTATCTTAACGAAAACGCTTAAACGGTCTCACTAATCTAAGTGTTTAGGCAAATTTTCTCTCGCAAGTATTTACATTTGAAAGAAGTCCCCGAAATTTTGTTTTTTGAGTGTTTAAATTTCGACAAACAGAGCAAAATTTCACAGTCCAATGTGCAGGATTTAAATCTGTTTCTGTATTGTTTCATTGGTTTATTATTTAACTTAATAATTAAATTATCAAAATGGTGTAATACTTACTAATAAGTATTTTTCAAATGATATTCATTGCCTTATATTGCAGCAAAAAAATCAACAAAAATTTCCTTGAAACAAACTAAGTTTAATTTAGTTGTTAGCATTTGATCAATATGTTCTTCAATTTATGATTTATTTGTGGGGGTACAACCCATCAGTCCACCCAAAACAAAACAGCAATAAAAAAAAAATAAACAACGTAAGTAGCAAAATTTTACTGTTTATTTAGCTAAGTAATTAATATTTCATAAGAAATTTCATTCAAGTTTTATTCTATTTTTATTTTTCAATATAAAATCGAAATCCCCAAGGGTTTCTATAGCATTGAGCATTTCCTGGAAATAATTGTTACCAATAACAAACTTTTGAAAATGTGAGTTACTTAAAATTTTATTTTATATGAAAATTTAATAAAAAATATTTTGCTAATTTTAACATGAAATAGTCGTTATGATTTAATTTCTCAGAGTAATAAAAATGCTGCACAAGCACATTAAAAATATTAAGTAGTAGGTAGTAAGTAGTAAGAATTGCAACAAAAATAAAATGGCTCAGTAAAGGAAAAGGAATTAAACTCAATTTTCTATTTAAAAGATGAAATCCAACGATTGCCAAGAATTCCTTGCTGGGAATTGTTACAGAAGATGTTTGCCATTTGTATTTGTAAAGGATCTTCCAGCCGAGGAAATCAATTGATGCGCTGCCTAACACGATGAGGATAACGTATTGGAGGATACGACGACGAGTTAAACATGCATTTTAATGTTTTTATTTGATTTTATTTCTACTCTCTGCTACTTCTTAGCATCATTTTTCAGTGTTGCCAAGTAACGAAATTCCAATGCTAGGAAAAGCGTGGCATTTTTTTTTTTAATTATATCTATTTCTATAAAAATAGCGCACTCGCTATAAGTGACATATATTAAGATAACAGAAATGGGATTTCAAGTGTAGAGACAATACCATGTTTTGAGGGAATGTTGTTGTAAAGCCTTATACATAAATGATTTATTTTGACTTTTTTTTCTTAGGTTTGAAAAATTTCCATATTAAATCTTGTGATGATGCAAATCACATACTAGAAAATCATCATAGGATTTCTGAAAATTGTTAATTAGCTTACCGCTGGTCTCTTTGAGCGAGTATACCTGGAAGATGGTACCAGCTGTATAAGACAAAAATTGAAAATGGAGGTTTTAGTGAATTACTATTATCGAGAATTTTTATTCACGATAACCTTTTGTATGTTCCTCAAGAAAAATCTAAAGAAAATGAAAAAGTAGCGTCCTAGCAGCTTAAATAAAATAATGAAAATAACAACGAAAAACTGCAAAAAGAACTACAACCAAAAAAAAAAAAAAGTAGAAACAGCGGAATAACTAAACGAACGATTGAGCAGAAAAAGCAGCGGTAAATTTTATTTAATCTAAAATAAAGCAGCGGCAATAAAGGAAACAAAAGAAATAAGAAAAACTAAAGAAGAAGAAAAATATTGATGGCTTAAATGCGACTGAGCCAAGTGACAAGACAAATACATACACAGACATACATTCATATAAATACACAAACATACATACATACAATCAACGAACAATATTTTTCCAAGACAGACAAGACATTTTTGTGTGTGTGTGTCTGTAGCGCCATGGACGCCATTTAGTATCCCAACGCAACTTTGGCAACCAAAGTGGTGCGCGGTATTCCAGAATTGGCCCCGCAGGCTCGCGCATGTTGCACCACTACCTACTGTTGCAGCAACAAGAAAATACAACGCGCGACATTGTGCCGCTTTAGTGCTGCTTCTGCTGCTGCCAATCGCAAGCGAAATGTCGTGTAATAAATGTTCGACGAAAGAGATTTTCCAGAAAAAGCGCAACATAGCGCTCTGTACAAATGGATTACACCAGTGAAAGGGTGAAAAGGATGAAAAACAGGGTATTGCAAATTGATGGTATCGTAGATAACGTTAATATTGAAAAAAATATTTAAGTAGCGCAGGGCAACGTTACTGGGAAATTCACATTTAAGTTGCATAAAAAACTTAAACATTTTAAGGATTTAATGGAAAATTTGAGAGGAATATTTCTTTGAAGTATTTTTTAAAAATAATTCTTTTTTAGCAAGAATAGCCTTAGGTAAAGTTTGAAATTTTACATCTTAGTATTAATAACATTTTTCGATAAAGCCTTTATGCTGATTTAAGGATACAAATAATTGCTATTAGTTCAGAAAAGCTTGTTAAAATTATTTTTACCTAAATTTTCACGGAATTTCTGGATAAAACTTATTTAAGTCTTTAAAAGTAAAGAGACGATAGAAATAACTTATAAATGCATTGAAAAATTGAAATTGAAAATCTCAATTCTTCTGGTCATATACATCGAATGAAAGTAACTACAACCACATACAACATTATCTGCGTTGCTGAAATTCTTTCAATATCGCCGTGAACGACAGTCCTTCATAAGAAGATACAGTGAAAGCTAAGTAAGTAAGAACTTAGCTTCGCTAGTTGAAAGTGCGATTGTTGGTTGCTTTTTGGAGTTCCATGAAATACTTCCTCTTTGATATTTGAGATAATACCCAGTCGACCATCTATATCTCCAGCGCAGTCTTAATCACTAATCACTGAATCTTTCTACTCTACTGCTAATGTCTTTTGTGAACTTTAATTTGTATTGTACCTTTAAAGAATGTTACGGTATTTAAAACAGTGACACATTTCTCCGGTCACTCATCCATTCACTATATACTAAAAGATGTCATTGCTAATGTGACCTAATATGCTGTACCACAGTTTCGGGTCCTGTTTCTGATATAAGACTCAGGTAGCTTTCTATTGCTATACACTTTTCATCGGTATTTATGACTTAGCAACCATGTATGATAAAACTTCGTCGATGTTCGTTACTGATTATTTTTGAAACTGACAATTAATTTATTCACAATTTTGGAACATGAAGAACATCTTGGAATTCATAATCTTAAATTTGGTTTCTATCACCACATCCGAACATTTCTGTATGCTTCAACAAGAATACTGGAGTTATTTGCATCCTCAACATCCGCTACTTTTGAATTAATAACTCTCTTAAGCTTATTTTTTTTCAGAACACATACATATGAGGGAATGCATCAGATTCAAGACCCTGCGGGACCACGGTCTATTCAAAAACTAGTTTGCAAACTACTCCATGGTAGAAACCGACTAGTCCAATTTCTGATTCAATCACATATAAAGTTATTTTTACATTTTACATTTTTCGTCATTACAATTACAATCGGGCCAGAAAAGGGTCAATTACTTCCTTATGCATTACATTCGGGCCAAAAAAAGGCCAGCTTTTATTTTATTTTATTTATAAGTTTCAACAAATTTAATTTGAAATTCAAATTTTACACAAAAATTTCAAAAAGTTTCATAGCTGAATGTGCTAAAGAGTTTGTTATTTATTTCTAAGCAATGTGTTCCGGGTTCGAATCTCAGTATGGATGAAAATTTTTTTATTCATTTTTTTTTTTATTTTATACCTCGGCTATGTTGAACATTTGTTTCATTTTCTGCTCCAAAAACTCTTCAGACAAATTGTGTACAAATTAATAGAAATTTAAAAATTCGAATTGAAAATCACCGAGTGCAAGATTTGAACCCAGGCCTCTCCACACAGCGCAACTTACTAGACCGATACACTATCGTTTGCTCTTCTTCACAATCGACGAACTGCCAAACAGTACGTTGGCAGTAATATTATGAGTATTATCGATACACAATTGGACCAGTTTTGGTACTAATGACGGATTATGCATTACATTGGTATCATTTTTGATATAATTGATAATTTAAGTGAATTTATTCTAGTTTTAGGTGAAGTCTATTATGGACTACTTACAAAAAAACTAGACCAAAGATTCAACTATGAGGAAAATTGTCTCCATTGGTCTTACAAGGAAATACCATTCATTGCTTTTGATATCTGGAGCAGTAAAAAGGTTTATCATGGCATGATTCTTTTGCTTTTGCCTTAAGTTTTTCTTTAATGGATTATTTTGCAGCATAATGCCCGAGGCCTTGACAACTGCAGCATGTTAGAACTTTGTTTTTACTTTCTAATACTGCTTTTAGCTAGAGCAGTTTTGCCGGATTTATGTTCAATCTTAATGTCTTGAATTAGTTTCGCTTTAAAAGAATCACCAGCTTTTTTATCACTGAACTTTGTGTGTGCAAATTTCCTATACCACGCAATTGATATGTACTTTTGATAATATACTTAATTGGCATATTCTTAAACACTTTAAAAATCACTCAGTTTGATTGAGCAGAACTTCTGGATAAGACCAAGTCTCGGAACTAGTTCAGAATCTTGAAATATGGTTTCGAAAGTTTTCCAAATATCTTGTGCTGTATTGCATTCTCGTATATGAGCGTAGTAGCATTGCCAACTAACTTTTCGACATTTTCTTAAGTTCTCTGACCATTTCAAAATATGCTTCTAAGGCAAATTTTCAATCTGGTAATTTTCACTACCACGCAGTTTTTTATTTGATGGACTACGCAATTAACAGCTGTTAAAGATTTTTTAAATATTATAAGCGTTTTCTGCATTGCATTTAATGGCGTTTAGTAGCTTTTTCTAGATTTTTTTTTTCAAACTTTCTGCTTAATCCCTCACAAAAAAAAAAAAAAAAAAACCGTAAAACTAAAGTAACTTTTTTCAAGTTCTATGCAAATTTTTTTCATTATTTTTTTGCCTTGCACTTGAACTAAGTAACTACCAACAATGAGTGGTGAACTCTACCAACTTTAACTAAGCCACTACAATTTCCTCCCCACATCAAACTATACACATTCAACACTGCGCTTATTTAGCACTCATGACATTGCCTTTGCTCCACTTTTACAAATTTGATGCATTGATTGAAGAAAACAAAAAAATCAGCAAGGACATTAAAACAAAATGCAAAACATTGAAAATTCAAAACAAATGGAAACTCAGTCAAAAAAATGGAAAACCTAACAACCCAGCAAAGATCAAGTCAATTTTGAATGAATACCATGAAATAATGGAGGAGTAGCGTGTGAAAAGCGTAAACAAATTGCATAATTTAAGTTGAGAAAGTTCAAACAAATGAGAAATTTGCACTTTGTTGTATTTTTTGTCATCATTGCAACAACCATTTAGTTGAAAGCTTTTAGAAGCTTCTCATAAGTCGAATGCTAGCAAGCAAATGACTACTCTTATGTTGTCTCTATCGCACTTACGTTTTGATTCATTTGCTGCATAAATTATTCCAGCAAGAACAAGAAGAAAAGAAAAAATATTCCAAAGTAGTTTTAGTACGAATTCAATTTGAGTTGAGTAGCAAAAACATCAGGGTTGCATTTGTAACATTGACAATATTATGATTGTGCGGAGTGGAATGGCTTGGAATGTATGTAAGTCGTATGATGGGGTAAACAAGCATCACAAATTCAACTTCAATTGGGTCATTAACGTTCCATTTAGTGAGGGAGAGAAATTAATTAATTTTGCTCAATTATGCATAGTTAAATTAAGGCGATTATTTCAATTTCATTAAAATAGGAAAAAAAGTCATGATAAGTTCAAATGTAGTTAGATACTGTAGACAAAAGTTCACCAAAAAAAAATATATTATCACGAATGATATTGTGACAAAAACTTTTTTTATTAAAATTCCATTTTATTGAAATTTTTTTTCTACCATTTTTATTTCTATCATGATATTTTTTTATGTCATTTTAATTTTTTTTTATGCTTCATTCATTCGTTTATTTTAGTTTTTATCCATCGCGACTTTTGATTATTAACTGAATTTATTTGCAATGAACTTTATAAGAGAAACTCATGTCCCATTCATAAATAATTCAGTATATTGAAGGTGTAGCATTTTTATGATGCACACAAGCAAGAAAACACATATCTTATACATAAATAAATTTCTGTGTAAGTGTGTGTGATCTTTCGAACGGAGATAAGTAATCGTTAAATGACAATAAAAGCTTATGCACAGGTTGTAAATCTAAATGTAAACGGAAAGCATTTCAGGCATCATATTAAGTATAAAAAGGATAAAACTGTGTTGTTGTTTGGAAAAAACAAGGACAATAAACTACAGAACAAATTAAAAAGGTGTTTTATTTTCCTTCATTTGTGATTACTGCTACTCTGATTAATTTAATGAACATGCCATAGCATTTTAGTGTCAATGCATCATGTTTTGCTTGCTGATGTTGCTGAGCAGGGCTGCCAAGTGAATATTTTTATGTAGCTTTGTATGTATGTACATATTTTACTCTCCTATTATGCCCAGGCGTAACAAATTTTATAATTTACTAAAAAGTTAAAGAGAAAATTGCTGATGTCTTAAAGAAAGAAACACTGCACAATTTAAAGAAATTTATGTTTTCGATTAAAAATAAAAGCTTATTTTTTTATCCCAATCTGACGGTGATTTCCACATTATTTTTGGTCAAAGTCAGAAAATTATTTAATAAATTTTAACCTTTTTGTAGTATGCAATACCTAAAAATGTTTCCTGGATATATTTTCTTTACTTTAAGACTGTAACAAACTTTCTTATGCCAGGGTGATACTTGCCAGATTATCCAGATCCAGTTTATGGAAAATAAGAGATCTCGAAATTTAGTTTTCAAAGTTAAACTATTATTTGTTTCCTTAACACACTACAAAAAAATGTGTTTGCTTGGGACTCTAAGTTATCAGCTGCTTGCCTTCTCACTCAGTTCTTCAGAGGCTTTTGCACGAAAATTCTCTCGTTGAATCTTGAGGATAGAAAACTCTTCTCCGTGTACCTTTTTCGATCACTTTTAAGTTTCAAAAATCAAGCAAAAGAATATAAAGCCTTCACCATCGTAGTTGGACTGGTCGCAAAAACCAGCTTGCAAGCACAACCAACGAAAGAGACTCACAGCGATTCGATTGTATAACTAAGCTAGCTCCACGGCTTCCAATTCTACTACTCCTTAGGGCTACAAATATATGCAGTAGTAGAAAGATACCTCTATCCGTAGTAACGAACAGTGATAAACCCACAGCTGTTCTATTGCTCAGATAAATAATATTCTCCAACTACTATTTCCCATAAACTTTCAGCAAAACAATCCATTACCTGAAAACTTAACCCTCAGTAGTGACCTCCATACGAAAATCCTTAATGCTTTTCATTATGACATTCACTCCGTGTTAAGCTGTGCACTTACAGCGAGACTGACCATGTTGACGCGACAGTGAATACTGCGAGACTGATCACTCCGCTACTGCTGCTGCTGTATTTACGCTGCTGTTTGCACGTGCAGCTATGGAATAACGGTAAACGTGTATTACCGGCAGTGTTGCCAAGTTTTAAATTTAAAAACGCACCAAATCAGGCAAAAAAACGCGTTTTTTTCCCAAAAAAAAGCACTAAATTTTATTTTGAATAAAAAAATTTTAAAAAACGTGAAAAAGTTTCGTACGTGTACAGACAAGTTAGTCCCTATTTATACGATGAAACATTTTGACGGAAAACATTTCGTTTGAGAGAGAGGGATGCACGGGGAAGATAGAGGGGATTTTGTTTCACGTACATGAGACACGCTTTGTGCTTGTCATTCGTAATGAGAAATTTGTAGTTCGCCATAAGAAAACATACAACCGAATTGACATGTCGCCGAGAAACATTTTTTGCGTATAAACGAAAACGAAACATTAAAAGAGAATTGAAAATGTTTTTCATAGAAATGTTTCTTAATATAAATAGGGACTTAATAATTTTTAATAAAAACATTTTAATTATGAAACAATTTTTTATAAAAAAACTTTTCAATAAATAATTATTATATACGTTTATATGTGTAGTTAAATATCAAAACTGCCCAAGTCTTTCTCTGAGGAAAAAAAAATAAATTAAAAATAATTCAATGAAATTTATTCTATTTTGCCTAAAAATTTGAGAGTGATTTAGGCAGTTTTGATATTTAACGACACATAAAATTAGTGTCCGACCGATTAATCAGCTTCGGCCACCTTCGACCAAAAAAACACCTTCGGCCAAAATAAGCCGAAGGTTTGGCCCAAGCCGAATGTTTGTAACTTCAAGTATAAAGCTACTTGTTGATTAAAAATAATTACATTAAAACAAAATGTAGTGGATTGGGACTCTATAATTACGAATCTGAACTTTATTTTTTTCTATTATGTCAGAATCCTGAGTTATCCCTACACAAAAGTGCAAAAATCATTGTTTTGAGATCTACTTAAAGCTATGTAATAAAAACAATAAATAGCTTAATTTAATTTTGTTAATGTGTTCGGATAAATAAGATCACCCTAAACGCTCCACTTTTTCTATTCAATTTCTACTTTCCGAGTTGTAAGCCATTAAAATAAGGGTATCTCTCAATAACATACAAAGAATTTTTCCGGATTGAAAAATTAAAGTGTTCATAATTTATTATTTTCTGTCAATAACATACATATTTCATCACAGAAATTTCGAGCACTTGCAGAACAAAGTCGGTTGATAAATGGTCGCTCTATTTTAGAGAAGTGGTGCCTTCGTGAGATATCGGATATAAAAGGTCGAGAAAATCAGTTTTTTGGTCTTCCAGTAGTAGTTATGAACTTTTGTTCTTGTCAAACTGTGAAAAGTTGTGCCTTCATGAGAAATTGGGTTTTAAAGGTCTAGAAAATATCTTTAAATAGGATATAAATTGTACAATACGAAAACAATTTATGCAACTTTTCTTTATGAAATTTTCTGAGATTGAAAATCGTGGATAAAATTAAGGAAAGATTTTGCAAAAAATTGATTTTCTCGATCTTTAGCACCCGATCTCAAGATCTATTTCAGTTAAGGTTTATCTGAACAATGCAAACTCGGCACTAAGTGTGTTATCTTTGGCCTGAACAAAACTAAATAGACTATAGTGCTACAAACTGAATACACCCTGAGAGTAGGGTATAAAAATATAAAATGAATGAACCTTCAGCCTAGGCCAAAGTGACCTTTGGTCGGACACTACATATAATATATAAATAAAATTAAGATCAACATTACTTCGGCTTTAGATGACTCAAACTTGTAGCTTATAAGTTTAAAACAAATCTGTAAAATTAATTTTTACTACTTTCGGGTTCCTCCGCCTACAACACGGTTTCTATGTATTATTCTGATTTCTGGTATGCTTGCAGACTATTTATTTTTAACAGTGTTTCATTTCCATTTTAATCCATATTTTATATGGAGTAAAGAATTTACAGAATTAAATGAAAGTTTGTTTCTTATTTTTGATTTAAATGCAGCCATCGAACTTAATACACAGAAAAAAAAATATCGGTCAATCCAACCGATTTCAACGATAAAAATTGCACCAACCCGCAGTAAAGGTTAAATTGACTGTGCAGTCCAGTAAAATTAATGTGACCATGGTACTGCACAGTTACTGTTAAAATGTTTAGGTACTGTGAAAACAGTTAATTTAACCTTGATTTTCGATAGAAATTGCACCAACCCGGAGTTTTTGTATTTGGACCATTGAACTCTGTAAATCCACAGTTTACTCGGTTTAGAAACTATCAAACGCAGTTAAAGTAAAAATAACCTTCTAAAAAGGTCAGCTAACAATATAAACTGTTACAGACAGTTTATAGTTAGTACCCCAGAAGAGCTGTAACTAGCCGTTTCCAAAAAGCCGTAGAAATTGTAGGAAACAACTTCTACGGCGGCACCATTTCAAATGGCAAAATATCAGAACAACTCTAGCAAACTTATGTTGATTTATTCTTAAACAATGTGAGAATTTTATCAACTTGTTAAAAACTCAACTCAAACTTTTATTCATATGAAAAAAAAAAAAATGCATGGAATACAAAATGTACAGTTGAATTTAACTGTAGAAAAGTAAAGCTGATTATGAAATTTTGAATTGTTGTTTTTGTTTCCTATAGAAAATTTGAAAAACTATAGAATACAAAATTTATAGTTAATTTTTCCGTCAGTTTTTTTTTCTGTGTACTCTTTCTACTTCAGCATTAGAATATGGCAATGGCAACACACGTAGGGCTAAATTTGCTATATCTTCAAAAGGGTTAAGGCCTAAAAAATCTTTGAAACCTTTTTCATTGATCCAAAAGAAAGTAGAACTATTTTCTAATTCTAAATTAAAAGCCTATTCACGTCAACATTTTATGAACTTTATTCAACGAGCAAAACAAAGTCTTCAAGAAGAAAAAAAAAGCACTAGAAAAAGCACTAAAAATTAAAAAGCACTACGTCAAAAATTTTACGGCTAACAATCCCAAAACAGCACTAGATCTAGTGCGAAAAGCACTAAGTTGGCAACACTGCATACCGGTTTTGTTCGTGTGAATTTATCATGCTCTTGCAGTCGTGCTCGCAAAGAATGTTTTTTTTTTGATGCTGTTGCCATTGGGGGATCTTATGTACCGCTGTTTTTTCAAAAAAATTTAAAATAGTTTCTTTTAACTTTTATTTTAAAATTTTATTTACTTTATTTTGTAAAAAAAATGTTCTGATTCAACTTATATGCGATATTTTATTTGAAAAAGTTTAAAATTTTTAAAACTTTTGTTTAAAAGATTTGAACGTCTCAAGTCTGACTTAACTTAAAAAAGCTTTTTTCAAAATTTATTTCAAGGTTTTCAAGCAACCCTGGTTTATTTCCGTTTTTCTTTTTGTTATAGAAACGCTTGGCCAAAGTAATAAATTAATTTTCTTTTTACCTTTGTGCACCGAAGCGTATTCATTTTTATGGCTTGACCAGTGCTGAAAAGCGTTCAAGTGTAAAAATAGCTGAGATGCCATTTCAGTCAAAGCATAAATAGTTGCAGGAAAAAGGTGTGAAGAAGATGAACTAAACTTTTATCACAGAATATGTTTTAAGAAAATTACGAAGAAATATGTATATTGGCACCATTGTTATTATCTAGTGAAGACATGAATCTTTTCGCATTTCCTCACCAGCTATAAAGCTTTTAGAATTTTGCAAGATGCCTGTCATTTATTTGTATCACAGTTGAATAATGGTTAAGAAGAAAGAATATCTTGAACACGTTCTTCGAAACTGCCTTTCTCTTGTTAAAGCTAGGCTTAAAGCACTTTTGAAACCCTTCTTCAGCAAAATCAGCAAATTCACTGCTTACTCGTAAGTACCTGAAATGAATAAACTGGATATTTATTAACAGCACTTTCGGCAAATCCAATCGCTAATGTGGTATTGAAACGTATAAGAATGAGGTTCAGCATTTCACCAAAAATTTTCTGCAATTCGCTTAAGTTGCTTAAGGAGTTTCACTTTTGGCATATAATTGGAAGATTTTTTGTGCATTTAAATCGCATGGTCTTAAGCAAATTATTCATAAAAGCAAAATTAAATAATGAAAACATTCAACTTGAAATTGAAATTGAAAATTTCTCTTCTTTCGCATCAAGTAATTTTATTTTTTCATAAATTTTGCAACTTGAAGCAGAGCAGCAGAAGCAGCAAAAATGCGGTAAATCAGCATTTGTATCAAAAAAGAAAAATTTGCTATCATTATTCTCGTAAAGAAAATACATTTTTCTAGCTAACGAGCGCAATTTTCTCTGCAAAACCCCAACAAAGTGTAGTCGTCGACACTGAACAATCAAATGGAAAACTTACTCGAGCACAGACCAATGTCTGGTAACCCATTTAAATTATTGTTGTATTTCCAACTTTTTCTCTTCCTCTTGTTCCTTGTTAAGGGGTGATGCACAAGCGGCGCGATGTTAAAGAAAATTCTTGCATTTTCATAATAATTAAGCAAGCATTTTATCTTTTATTCTTTTTATCATTTCATTTACAGCAATTGAAAATGTCAGTTTTAATACTTCCGGCAATGCCTCAAGTTTTTGTGACTTTTAAAGATTTTTTTTTTTGCCTTACATTTAAAAAAAATAACGTGGTTAGTTTGAAAATAAACTAAAATACCAAAAATTTTTGTTTCTTCTTTATAGTTTATTTAAACTTGTTTAGTTGAGGCGCTTCAGTTACTTTTTGCGTCGATACGAAATAACGTCCAAAAAATTAAAAAATCAAAATAACGCCCAATTATTCAAATAAAATATTTACCAAAAATTATCAAGTAACGCCCAAAAACAAAAAAGAAATTACGCCCAAATTATTTCCATAGAAATTGAGGTGATAATCATTATAGAAATAACGCCAAAAATTTGGGCCAGAGAAGTTGTATGTAGGCTTTATTTCCAAAACAATATGGAAATAGCGCCAGATTTTTGTCTGGAGATTTTTCTGTCATTATTTTTAAAGAATTTTCTGGCGTTATTTACTTTTTGTAAGCTATATAATTTTTGGAAATAAAGCCTCCCGGAAATAACGCCATAGGAAATAACGCCAGAAAATTATTTTTTCATTTTGGCTTGAAAAAAAGGCCAAAAACTTTTCTGGCGTTATTTCTTAGTTAATTTTTAGTTTTATTTCCAAACTAATATGAAGCCGAAACAAAATACAAAATCTTGTAAAAACGTTTTCGATTTATTCAAAAAAAAGTTTAAAAGAAACCAAGAAAATATTGAACACCAGGCGAACGTGCGCGCAACTTGTATATCCCGTACAACTGCAGTCATTTCCTTGGCCATGATTTCATTTGTATTTCATATGACAGTAAAAATATTTTCAAAATAAACTAAACATCTTTGAAGTAGTCCTTACGTGTAATTTTATATTGGAAAAAACTGGCCAACATATTGGACATACTGGCTGGCTTTTGGATATTCCTACTGTCCTTCACTTTATCACCACCACCACCACCATCAACAGCATCATCAGCCTCATCTTTGCAATCTCTAACTTCATCAGTGAGTTGGCATCAGCAACAAAGCATTAGCAACATCAGTAACAGTCATAGCCAACCGTCAACAAGGATAACAAGCAGCACACATACACGTATACTCACCAAAATAAGGATGATCCTTTGGGTGCTTTAGTTATTCAATTCGAAATATAAATTCAATCTTTAACATTACAGTTGGAACTCAATACACTCAAATGGTACATATATACATTGATATCTATGAGATGAGTAAATATACGAAGTTGGTTTCCACTGCAGTTTTTGTTGTATTTTTCTGTTGTGCTGACAACATTACGTATTTGCTGCTGTGAGTAGCATGTGCTTTGGGTATTACTTTCGTACAGTACTGACGCGTTAATATAAACAAATTTCTAAGGATTATGAACTTAAAGTTGTGCTGGAACTTATAATTTTAAAAATTTTGTATATAATTTTGAAAAGTACTTTTTTATATTAATAAATTTAACGACAAAAACAAAAAAATTAAAAAAATTTCGAGTTTTTTAAGCAAAATACAACATTGTCCACGTATGTGGACATTGAAAAACTATTATTTAAAAACTTTTCTAAAGCTTGTTTCAACTTTTTTTTGTTTTTTTTTTTTTAAATTTAGTGAAAGGAATATAAAGTGTTTTTTTTTTTTTTGTATTTTTGTTTCGATATCCAAGAAGTTAAAGGTCAAATTTCACCCAAAACTAAAATCACTTCAAGTCATCGTTTCAACACTGTATTACATTTTCTATGAACCCCCTGAATGTATCCTTAGCTTGATATTACTGAATGATAACCAGTTTTTCCAATTCGTTTTCTTCACTGTCGTATGTCTGTCCAAATGTCTATCTATCGAATTGTCTGACTGTCTGTTTGTTTGTTAGTTTGTCTATTTATTTATTTGTATATCTGTCAATCGATGTTGTTGGTGCTTGCTGTTGCTGCTTCTGTATTCGCAGTTATTGCTGCATTATCCTTCAAATGGCATATTTAAAAGATTTTCTTACTTGTCCTTGCGTACTTCTGCAGTTTTCTATCGCTTCTTTTTTTTACTTTTCTTTTCGATTTATCTTAAATATGCTAACATTCATGTTGTTCTAGCTGTACAAGCTGAACTATTTAACTATCAGTCGTTCATCTATCTATAGTCATATTAAATTCATTTTCTCTTTTGGCATATCCTGTCATCTGATTTGCTTGGCCTTCCCTCGAGATGTGCCTTTTCATTTTATATATTTATTTCAATTTATCTGGACTTCATTTTATTGTAAGTTTTACATTGGAATTAAATATTTCTCTACTTTTGCATTTAATTTTTTCTTCCTGCCGCCGTCACATTCCATGCGCCCTCCTCCTCAATGTATAGTATCCCGATCTCTATGAAATTGTCATTTGTATGCAAAGTGATGAATTGTCCATGTAATGACCGGAAGGTTTGCATTTGACATGTATTGTGTATTGCAAGGATATTGTAGTTAATTGTTGGGGTCAGCTATTGCCATGCGGTTGAAGAAGAGTACCATTTTGTTGCAACTTTAATGTGTAGTAAAATTTATTGAGGTTAAATAAATAAAAAATATCTACCAATGGTTTTAATATTGAAAATGTTGATAACATTTGGTTGATTTAATTTTTCATCCTATCAAATTCTTTATAAAGAAACTTTTTAATATAAAAAAAGCTGCATTCATAAAGATATTTCTTTCATTTATTAAAAATTCTAAACAAAAATATAACAAACATTATGTTCATTTATTGAAATCATAACCTTTCGTTGAATATCCACTTAGACCCACAGTTTTAACTTCAATAACTAAATCTGGAATGGTTTCAATTGCCTTATAAATTGCTGCCTCCAGTTCTTCATATTGAAAATGCGGTGGAAATGGAAAGTCCTCTAAGGCGCACATTAAAACATTACCACGTTCATTGCCAAGTGCAAGGCAGCGACCACAAAGTGAAAATCTGCAAAAAAAAAGCAACTAATATTAGAATTTCGGTGTTTTCAAAAAAGTTGCGCAAAGTAGAGGGAAGTATACTCATCGATTATCAGGAAAATATGAGCTTAGAAAAGTACTTTTCCTTCTGGTGATATTAAACTGAAACTAGGTAGACTCTGATTTGTTTATAACTAGCTACAACCTAGAACTGAATTTGAATTTATTTTTATGATATTGAAATGTATTGTGAAATTTTGCACTGATTATATTATTTTTATTAATATTAAGTAAAATGTGAATAAAAAACAATGAATTATTGAAATATGAGAAATCCCGTAATCTTTAAATAGTTGAAGAAAGTTTACTGGTTTAAGTTTACCTAATTGTTATGCAAAGTTAGGTCTGGCAACACTGCTAGTTGACAGCTATCAGCTGTTTCTGAAACAACTATTCGACTGAGCTGATGCTGTGTAATATAAGTGTTGGTTATCAGGTTTGAGCAATCAGTCGGCAGCCAGCGCTTATCTCGGTGATTTAGCCCAGTATGCAGCTGGTAGTTTTAGAAGTAGATTTTGAAAATCAATTCTATAGACAGCGCCGGAGTTGGTCAAATAAGGCTAAGAGTAATATTGAAACTGCAATTTTAAGATCATTCCTATAGGCAATACCGAGAAGGACCAGATAAACAGAGCGAGCTAGCAATAGATATTTAACAGTAGAGACGTGTGCAAAGATTCCCTAAGGTAACGCCGGAAGTGGTAGAACCGGGGGTGATAGTGATTAGAAGGAGGATAGTGAACGGAAAGAACTAGGCAATAGCGTAGTTGGACGATTGTGATCGTACTTTCCCATGGTATGAAACGACGAATCCACATTTATAGACGCAACAGGATTCAAAGTGCTACGGCGTATGTCCCAGATATCAACGTCTGCGCGATTTATTGCTACTATGATGGTGGAATGAGTGCGGCTCCACATTGCACAGTGTATGGGACCAATAGTGTTACGCAGTGTTATCAGCGGCTTATACACTGCATCCATCCATATGCGAATGCACCTAATGAAAATATAAAAAACTTTAATAAAGTTTGAATTTTTAAAAATTTACATATCATACCAATCATTTCCGCATGTTAGAAACAATTTAGGTGACCACGGTGAAAAGTCCATGGAACTCACAGAGCCCTCGTGCACTTGCTCCACTTCCAAATGTTGATGTGGATAATTTGTTGAGCATTTGTGCAAACAACCTTCATCTGTCATCACATAATAGATATCTTTCTGCGTTGGATGCATTGTTAAATTCAAACCCTGCGGATGACGATTCGATTGCTGTGCCAATGTTTGTACCGCCTTCACCATTAATCCCTCCGGATGACCCTCGACACGTTCCAGCACCATCTGCTTGAAACCCAATAAATATGGACTATTTATAATGCGAAATTTTGTAACCGAACCATCTTGTGATAATGTCAAAAATGGCTCAATCTCTGTGCCCTCGTCATCACCCTGACTAATCCATTTGATAGCCATTACCGCCTCACAGCTGGGTGATGTGCTGCGTTGTGATACCGCAACCGGTGGATCCTGTGGGTCGGTTATATCAAGCACTGTAACAGTACCATCGTATAGACCAACTGCCAGTAGCGTAGGCACAAATGGTGAAAATTCCACCGATACCACTGGTACCTCAAAATAATAACAACGTTCCGGATTTTCGGGATTCTTAATATTCCAAATGCAAACATAGCCACCGCTTGGCACATGCATCGCTGAGAATGAGTAAATACCATAACCAACTGCTAAAATGTCACCATTTTTGGCACACCAGCTCATGTCCGTGACAGCACGACGTATACCGTCAAAAGTTTGTGCCGTAAAACGAAAAAGCAACTCAAAGCGATAGGTTATCATATGATCCATATCCAGCGGATCAGGCTTTGTCATATTGCGAAAGCGACGTTGACTTTCATAGTATATATTGCCCGCAAGCAGACGTGTCATTATCATCGATGCTAACTTGAAGTTTGGTAAACGGAAAATTGCAGTCACCGGATCTACACCGACCTTGTTGCTAAACGTCTTAAGTGCTTTGACATCCAAAGATATTGTTGTGGTTTTTGTCTTCAGCGACTCTAGCGTATCGTAGTATTCATAATTCGAGACAAATGTTGCCGTATTTGCAATATTAACCAAATTTGTATTAACATCACGTGTCTTATAGAGTATCTGTATAGTTTGTGCATCTGCATCGGAACGTCGACGTATCTTGCCTTTACCAATTGTTAGATAATCATATTCACGATTATCCAACTCAACCCTCTTTGCTTCTTCAGTATTGCGATCTACAACACAACTGTGTTGCTCATACAATTCAAACTCTTCAGATTTGCGTAACATTATCTTGACGAAAGGTTGAACAACAGGTACGTCGGCTTTCAATCTTTGACTGGCCTGAGATATCAGTGTCTGTTCGCTAGGATCTGCGCTGGTGCGACGACTACTTGCCCGAGAGCCACCTTCATGACGACTTTCGATCTGTGTGTGACTTTGAATGAAATTTTTCTTTGAAATTGAGTATTGTATCACTACTTACACCATTGATGATATCATCCATTGAGAGCTTATAAACGCCAACAGCACCAGCTGCATGTGAAGTGGACATAGCACGTGAACTTCGCTCAAGTATTGTTGGCCTCTCCCTCATGTAAATCTCACTTGCTTCGACGAGACTGTGTAGAGCTTGAAATTTATCCTCCAAGGGACATGGATAGATATCAATTGCTTTCGGTGTAACTTCAACCGTATCGCCATGTTCATTTTCACCCATACACTACGGGAAGTTTTGGGGTTTTTTAGAAGTACTGAATATATTTCAAGTGCGGCTTGGAAATATTTACTTACAATTTATCAAATTACTCACCTTAAATGTAGTGCGCAGATCCAGATCATGTGCTATTTCGGTCAGGTAACCTTGAAGCATTTCTTCACGTGTAATACGCACCGACATTCGATGATGTACGGCAAGACTTGTCTCCCTAGATTCTTCTTCATCACCATCTTGTGGTTTGTTGATGGCAACTTTTTTCTTCGGTTTCTGCAGAAATTGAATTGGTATTTTAAAGAGGATTAGTGTTTTTAATGCAGCTATTTCAATGCTTTCTTTACCTTTATCTTCCCAGTGTTCATTTTTGTAAATTCTTAACTTCGCTCTTTGTATGCAGAAACGTTGCGGATTTTCAAAATAGAAATTGATTTGTTTGTTTCTGTTTTCTTTATTTTTCTTCTTTCAATTTTGAAAAGAATTGAAAAACGAAATAGAAATCAATCAAGTTTTGTGTTGCCGAGTCATTCTTTAATTTAATATTTGCTTTTTCAAACATTTAATTTTTGAGACTCCGCTTAGATTTAGCAAATACTGCCAACTTACTATATTTGGTGACAAAGTTTTACTACTTCTAGCTAGTGTTTCATTAACAGTTCTTCAATTTAATTACTTCTTCTTCCATTGAGCCTTCCTAATATCTTTGCAAATCACTGTGATTCCAGCTATCTTTAGCATTCTACCACAATGTTTGACGGCACACTTCCATTAAGGTGTTCCCTTTTCACACCTATTTTTGGCACCAGATTTGAATGAAGATAAGTTCTTTTAGAAATTTGGTTAACAATGCGACATTGGAAAGGATTTTGACTCAATATTTCATATAATTGTTGGTAAATACTTTCCAGCTTCGTAACAAGATGCCGCAAATATTCTGTTCAAGTCCAAAGAAAACTTATGACCGGAAAATTGAGATTTTTTCACAATGTGCGGAGCGGGAAAAGTGGAGGGTTTGTTAGAGTTATATCAGTTTTTAAAGTCATAATGCGCCAAATCTATATAATGCTTATATTATGTATATAAAACTGAATGTTTTAGTTAATTATTTAGTTTAGTTTTGCTTCTTTTCAATGCTGTTAATTTTGAATACTGTTATAAATTGTTGTGCTAATTATAAGATTTATTATCTTGAAGCATTTTGTATTAAATTTAAATAAATGAAATGAAATGAATAAATGTTTGCATGTCTGTATGTTCCTTTTATGGACTCCCAAACGGCTGGACTGATCAATGTGAAAATTTATATTTATACGGTGCGTGTTTCTGGATCATTAGTTTTTTCGAGTCTTTTTCACCCAAGGTACCCCCTAGGATACCGGAACCAAAATTTTTTTTTTTTTATTTTTTTTTTTTTGTGTTTTCTACGCGTTTCATGACTTTTTACAACATTTTAGTGGAAAAAAATTTTTTTTACCCAAAGATCCCCCTAGGATGTCAGAACCAATACTAAAAAAAAAAAATGTTCGTTTTTTCCACGCGTTTAATAACTTTTTACGACATTTTAGTTAAAAAAAAAAAACAATTTCTCTTAAGGAAGCCCCCTCGTATGCCGGAAAAACAAATCAAAAAAAAAAAAAAATTGTGTTTCATGTTTTTTACGACATTTATTCAACAGAAACTTTTTCAGTTCTGTCAAATTTTTTCGTTTCAACCCTTAATCTTGAGAGTATTTTGGAAATAAATATATAATTTTTTGGATCATTCTAAAAATAGCCAAAATAGTCTTTTTGCCATAAATTCGGCAGAGGATGTCTGATGTGCTTAATAAGGCCTAATTTTTCTCTCTATAGCCCCTTGTGTTAATATATTCTCAAAGGCTATAATTTTATAAGAAAAAAATGGCATTAACACTAGCAGAATACGGCTTTGAACGTTCAGAGGCTGAAAAGAAAATTTAGGACTAATTAAGCTTTTAACAACGATATATATTTTTTAAGCATCGGACATCACCTGCCGAAATTATGGTTATAATACCATTTTGCCTGTTTTTGGAACGGTCCAATAATATTTTTTGTTTCCTAGATTTTCATGTAGTAAGCGGTTTTTCCAAACTTTTTTTTTTGAATGGAATCCGACCCAGTCTAATGCTCAATATAATCAGTTGAAATTCTCTATCCTCTGCTTTCCAGAATCTTGTGCGATGAGCGACAAAAAAAGTGAACACATTGATATCAATGTAGTAAAGCAGTATTGCCACAAAGATTATAAATAAAGGTTTTAAGTACAGTGTATTACACAACTGGTTGTTGTCCTTCTCTCAACATCTCCCTTCTTTATTGTTTTGGACGATATCCAATAAAGGTGTCCGATGGAACTTTACCGAATATCTAAAAAATATCGATAACTGTCTTTTATCTTCAAAACACACAGGTATGCAAAGCAAAATTGAAGGCCTTGTCCTAGAATCGCTAAAGGCCAGCCTTAAAATCAATGGGTAGCACCAACGGTGTCGGGGTCTCCTCTGGCCATGTCCAAAATCTATTTTTGACCTTTCCCCATCGATTGGTGCTGTAAAAAATGTTCATCGAAATGGGCCCAAATGGGTAACATAGAGAAGTCGGGGACACCTCTGGTCACGTCCAAAATCTATTTTCGACCTTTCCCCATCGATTGGTGAAATAAAATTTTTTCACCAAAATGGGCTCAAATCCGTCACTTAGAGGAGTCGGGGACACCCCTGGTCATGTCCAAAATCTATTTTCGACCTTTCCCCATCGATTGGTGCAATAAAATTTTTTCACCAAAATGAGCTCAAATCTGTCACTTAGAGGAGTCGGGGACACCCCTGGTCATGTCCACAATCTATTTTCGACTTTTCCCCATCGATTGGTGCGATAAATATTTTTCACCAAAATGGGCCCAAATCGGTTACTTAGCAGGGGCCGGGGACACCCCTGGTCATGTCCAAAATCTATTTTCGACCTTCCCATTCGATTGGTGCAATAAAATTTTTTCACCAAAATGGGCCCAAAACGGTCACATTTTATCTTCCAGCTCAACAGATAAGCGTGTAATTTCTTATACTTCAGTCACTGATTTTTTCAAGGTATTTTTTTTTCGCCATGTTTTTATGCAAAAAAAAATCTTTTATGTGAGAAGTTTTTTGAAAAACTTTTAGAAAAAACTTTTAAAAGTAAAAGTTTTTGAAAACTTTTTCAAAAAACTTTTATACAAAAACTTTTTTTTTAAAAACTTTTATAAAAAACTTTTATTTTTAAAAGTTTTTCTTGAAAGTTTTTTGAAAAAGTTTTTTAAAAAAGTTTTTTGAAAAAGTTTTTAAAAACTTTTATTTGCAAATTTTTGAATAAAAGTATAAAAGTTTCAAGGTCTGATTTCACCGATTTGAATAAAGTTTTCGCCATTTGATTGCAAGTGGTTGTTAATGACATTAGGACAGACTTCAGTGAAATCGGGAAAGTACTTTCAAAGATAGGGCTAGAAGAAACGATCGATGAAGGCTATCAATTTAATTGCAAATACTTAGGTAACCGCAATATGGCCTCAATCACCGAGCTATACCAAAAATGCAACCAGAGGTAATCACCAACCAATCCAAGAAGTCCAAGAATCCAGAAAATCGGGGCAAGAGATAAAATTTATCGCAAGAGATCGTGTCATAAAAATCTCTTTTTTTTACAGGAGCTAATTTTCATTTGGATAATAGGTAGGGGAGATGTGTGTACCTTGGTCCAAGTGTACCTCGGTCCGAGTGGCGGTTGCCACTCAACAGTTGCACGTGTACGATAATGTTCTTCTATAAAATTTTCCACTCATACGGGTGACTCATATAAATAGACTTCAGACCGTTAAGCTGTACGCGTGTATAAAAAGCGACGGAAAAAGTGTTTTTTGTGTGTAAAAATTTGTTTTTGTAGTAAGCTACGAAACGTTTTGTGAGGAACTTACTTGAAATATTTCAGTTTTAAAACATCAGGAAGGAAGTTTAGTTATTGTTTTAAGCTTTTAGTGTGTTTTAGGTGTATTTTCATTAACATGCGTTATGGGTGTTGACAGTTTTTAAAACATGCTGTCTGTGTGTCCCTTGGACCTAGCTTATTGACCAGCGAGCCTTTTTCGACGGGCAACCAGGAAACCATAAACGCCTCTCAATATAATATTATTATTATTATTTACGCGATTAATGTATTTATTTGCAACCATTTTTGTTTAATTAATTGTTTTTTACTAAATGCACTTTTTTGTGTTATAATTTTTGTTTATGATTAATTGTTTTCTTTTTATTGAAAAAAATGTTACTTTTGATTACATAATAAATGGTTCTTTCATAATTTATTACTAAAATACAATGTATTCTCTTTTATTTTTAATAGTCCAAGGTACACTTGCATGGTGTACCTTGGACCGTTTGAGATTGCAACGCAAAAAGTAATATTTCTACCCAATGGTAAGACATAGAAATATCATTGTCACGTCATTTGATGCTGCAAGCATTGTAGAAATGTAACTTAGTCAAAAAACTAAAGAAACTTTTTTGGAAAATCCAGCACTCTGAAAAAACTGAAAAGCAGACCAAGGTACACACATCTCCCCTACAGTTTGATACAAATTCATATCTGATATGTTACAATTAGGGCATATGAATATTTTCAGTTAAATACACGCGTTATTCGGCATTAGCCGGTTGCGTCGCCGGTTGTGTCGCTGGTTGCGTTGCCGGTTGCGTCTTCGTTTCTTTTGGTTTTGGTTTCGGTTTCGGTTTACTTTCTTCAGGTGTTATTCCTGGTATTTCGACTAAACCAGATAAAATTATAACCAAAACTAAAGCGATAAGTTCCACGATAATGACAATAAAGCCACCAGAAAGTGCAAGATTAGTATAAAATGAAATGAAATCGATAAATTGAACTTTGCAACCATAACGTAGCAAATATACTCCTTGAGGGCATTCCTCTTCCATGCTGCCACAACATGATTTTGGTACATCGTCGCCTTGGAATTCATAGTCTTGATAGTCTTTTACACCGCAGCAATTAAACTGAAAGTCTTCAAATTATTTTTATTTATATAGAACAATATAAAACTTACCCTCATTTCTACAGCTTGCATTTCTTTACTATCCTTTTTGAAAATTGTTTCAATAATTTCACCCATAGTGTCAAGGAAATCATCGCGTACAACGAAAATCCAAATAAAAAGTCCAATTTGTACTACCAACACTATAAAAATCAATACGGCATACTAATTAATTTGAAGCAAAAAACAAAAAATTGTTTAAGATATCCATATATACTATAAATCGTTAATTTCTTGAGAAACACTTACAGCTAAAAGACACCAGCGAACTTTTTTGAAGGCGCCATAGCCGCCAAGGATCGCTGTGATTAAAATAAAGCCGCCGAGCATATAAACCATCAAAGGAATCAAGCTCAGGTCATATGTCTCAGAATATTTCTTAAATTCGTCAACATTTCGAGACACATCAAAGGCCAGGACAATCACCAATATTCCAATTATCTTAAAATTAAAAGATTAAAAGTATTTTTAAATTAAAAACAAATTCACTGATAAAAATTCGAAAATTTTTTTGACTATCTCTAGTTTTACTCTTTTTACTATTTTGAGTTTCATTAAAAAAAACTTTTGAATAATTTCGCTAGTTTCCCATATATTGTAGCTCAGTGGTAGTCCTTGGTGTCCTTTAAATCATATTGAAATTTAAAGAAGAAAAAACTGCGTTTTTCGAGATATTTGTGTTTGAAATTTTTATTTTTTTAATTTTTTCAGCGTTCCCAAAACTATTCCCTTGGAGTTCAACACAATGAATAAGATCTTACAGCATTTGAGACTTGATTAAATTTTGAACTGAAATAATAAGTATTTTTCTGAACCCGTTCTTATCTTAAGCTCGAAAACATGAAAATCCCATCATTTTTGTCAAATTGCAAACAGGTCAAGAAAGTTTCTGGTCAAATTGAATAAAGTGCGATGCCAAAAAGTTTCAGGGCGATCGGTGATTTTCGACTTGAAAGTTGGTTTGTTCTCTCGTAGAATTAGTCATTTATGAATTTTTGATACACATTGCATGCGACAAAACAGCTAGTGTGTATATTTTCCCACTCACCCGCCTCGTTCGTCAGATGAATCCTATGCCATCAGAGCTCAAAGGGATAAATAAAACTCTTCCGCGATTATAATGCTGTGCCTAAAGCCCGAATCTTTGTGAGCGTGCTAGTACTAAGCTTTATGGCAATGATAAGAAAACTCTGTTGGTTTTTTGCTTTTGAAGGACCACTTTAGCATTGCAGTGATGGAAAGTTTCTACACTGAACTTGTAGCCAATCTGATTTTCTTTGGACTCCGATTTCATCAGCGAAGCTTTAAGTAGCTCTCTACACAAGGGGGGGACTTTAGTTAAAAAATTAAGGAATTTTATGATGGGAATAGTGATGAGCATAATCAGTCTTAGTCTTGGCAGTTTTTCCAGATTAACACGATGGTATAATTTCATATCAGTCTTGTTTGTATTCTCTTTTAACTCCTAGGAGGAGCATAGGGCCAATTCATATCAGTCTTAATCTTGGCATAACCAAGATTTTTATTCGGACTTGGTCATTTATAGTATACCTAAGTAAATGTGTGTCATTTCTCTATGGAATTTGGCCTATTAAAAATTCATCTGCTTTGAAAAACTTAGAATCAGAAGCGACTGTTGACCAAGACTTGGTTTGCTCATCACTAGCTGAGATTGATCGTTCTATAGATGACGTATGATCGATTCTTGCTGCTCGATAACCCATTTATTTGAGGAGGCCTGTTTACCAGGAGGAGTGAATTGTTGGATGTAACTGCGGAAACTTGAAAGGTAGCGGAATGTATACATTACTCCATATCTATGCTTAAGTAGCTTGTTGCTTTTACGAGGCAACTTCTGGAAATAGTAGTTGATATTGTTGGATACCAACTAGTGCAGAAAGGTGCGTGACTTTTGGAGAGAATGGAAACTTGTTCCCTATAAACTCTAATTGAATACGAATATGGGTAAAGTGGCTTAAGTAATCCAAGACAGGGTTTTGAGAATTTTCTTGAGAATCTGCAGCTAGCAACGTGTTCCCTCGATCCATAGTAAGCCGTTCCACATATGGTACAGTGGCTTAAACAATCGAAGACAGGATCTTGTGGGCTAGCACTTGCCTATGCGTTCTCACAATCCATACACGGTAACGTGGCTAAAACCACCTTGTACAGGACTACCACTCCCAAGAAGGTGACAGCTTTCTTGAACAGAGAATAGCACCAAGTAACATTTTCTCACACTCCATGACAATTCGAGATACTTAGGTTGACATCCCCAGGTTTTTCAGAGCTATAGTGACGGAAAATTCTTCTGGCACCACGGCAATCAGAAGTCCTTTGGAGAATACAGTTTGCTAGGTCTTCCAGCTGATAATCGGGATGACCTTTCGGTGAGAGAATGCGTGTTGGCTGTGATTTGGATCAAAATTCGCAGGAAGATTTAGTATATAGCTGGATGTGGAGTTGCATTGCAACTAGATGCCATGACCCCTAATTAGGGTGAAATCGTTCCTGACCGAATAATTTTAATATGAAAAAATCACAAGAACCAGTTTTTCCAAGTTGTTTTTCTACGAAACTGCAAGTCGTGGAGCAAATGTGATTTTGCCAGATGGTAGATCTCACCGATAGCAATATTCTGGATAACATAATTCATTTTCACAAAAAATTATCGACTCCAGGTTTTGCCATCTGAGCACAGAAATATTTAGACAACTTACCGCAACACAAAAGTTAAACAGAAATATAACATTTTTCAAAATCCAAGTAATCACATCGTTGCATGAAACCATTTTGTCGTATTTTCGTTTTTTTACTTTAATCTTTTGGAGAAAAATATCTTTGTTTGTTGCTTAATTCACTCGTATTGTTCACGCGATGTTGTTTATAATTGCGTCAATATTTTTTTTTTTTTTTTAAACAAATCAACAATTCTTAAAACAAACTTTCAAATTTATTGAAGTTTATTTTTAAAATTCTATTTTTTTTTTTTTAAATAAAAATTCAAAACAAAATAAAATTAGGTTAAAATTCCATAGTGTGTTGAGCGTCGGACAAAAATCTATTATTATCTTTGTATTTATGATGATTTTATATAAAAAAGATTACCCGGTGGCGAACGGCACGACGATTCACCGATGACAAATAGAGACAAAATTATATCATCGGTGACAAACGAAGACATTTGTTTGACTTCATGCATGAACTTTTAGAACAAATGTCCAAAAAATCACTGATGACTTATGCTGATAATTTCACTGAGTCGTCAGTGTGCTAGCGACACGTAGAAGACAATATCAGTACGATTCCCTCATGAATAAGTCACTTATGCATATACTTCCGAGTGAGTTGTAGAGGAAAATGTCATCGTATTTTCACAAATGATGTTGTCACAAACAAGTCAGCATAAATCCAGAAAAAATTGTTTTTTTTTTTGGTTTTGTCGTTGTTTTTATTTAAATTAATTAATTAATATATTTTAGTTTACATTAATTAAATAAACAATCTTTTAAAACATAACACTAATAACTCAAAAAATACTTATAAACAAATGAAAATAACTAAGTACATATTATTAAATATGTCATAATATCAAAGCTTAATTTTTTTGTGGGTGTTATTCTTGTATAACTTGTGTCTTAGTCAAATTGAGCCTTGGTGAGATATTAGGTGCTAAAGGTCGAAAAAATCTGTTTTGTGCAAATATCTCACTAAGTGTTGTTTGTAAAAAAAATTTTGGTCCCCAACTTTATGATTAAAAAATTTCCTATAAAAAAATTATGAAGGTCGGTCGGACAGAGTTTTCGTGATTATTATTAAATTAACAGTTATACTTAAAATATATCCTTTTAATTAAAATTAATCATATTTTTTAAGAGAACACAAAATGTTTTATTTATTTATTTCGATTCGCTTGACAAACTGACAGCAAAATAACAATCGGCTGTATCCATGACTTTTACTCTTTGATGGCGACATGTAACAGACAATGCCATGCAGCCATACACTTGTTATCGACTTCTAACAGACACCAATTCAGAACATTTTAGAATTTCAGAGACATTTAAACGACATTGTCCGGCAAAGATCACTAACTTCCTGACATGCACATTATGAATCATCGATGGAGAAATCATTTCGGAAAATTTCATTTAGAGAGCCTTATGTTCGTGTTATTTTCTCGATGAATCATCGATGACAATATCATAATGGATGTTGTTGCTCAAAAACGCCACCGGGTTATTTCTTATCAGCTGTTGTGAAATATTTATTCAAGACACACACCTTCAAAACTGTGTTACTGTTTTATTCAATACAGAAACCTTCAAACTGTTATAACACAGTGGCTTATGAGTTGTTACAGTGCTTCTCAAACTGTAAAATCACATTGCTTCTCGAACTATGGAAAAAACTAATAACTTCAGCTCTTCTCAAACTGTATTGACACAGTGATTTTTAAACTGTGTCAAAGCTTGTCTCTGCGCGAAAGACTTAGGAAGCTAACTTGACGTCGCGTGCGACGACGACTGAAAACTATTTTATATAATAAAATATATGCGGACCAAAATCGAATGAAAATGACAGCCTTATTCCAGATTTATTGATTTAACTTCTAACTAAAGAGTCTGCTAAGATTGATCGAGTAGTGCCATCTTAGCTTATTATAGTTGACTCCAAAGGTACTTGTGCTGAAATTTGCTATACGTATACATATTTTTTTTTTCGAAAACTAAAACTTTAAGTTTATCATAGATCATCACTTGTTATTACAAAACTGTCTCTATCAAAATTGAAACACTTATCAAATCAGACCACACTGTCAATTGTATTGTCCTGGAAAAGATCTACTAACAAAGTGCATTGAGAAAAACCATATGTTTCTATACATAAATTAACGTAACAAATACCACTGAAGATGAATACAAATATTCTCAAAAGAAAAACCCATTGTACAAAGCATCTGTGTTTCATACAGCACAGTCCACCATTGCACTGCATGTTACCGAAAATCGAACACCTTGACTACAACATGATATCGCTGTGACCAAAAAACCGCAACTAAGCGCCACGTAGCTCTCGTTGCTACAAGAAAAACACCTTCTGAAACACGTTATGGCTGTTAGCAGAATTTTGGCCATTTTTTTTTATTTTCTCTTTGCAAGATACAATGTGGCTTGTTAACACACATTTTCTCCGTTTTAAAAACAAAGAAATTTGCAGCTAAAAAAAAAAACTAGTAAGGGTGTAAAATTTGGCCTGACCAAACATTAAATACTCTACACTGCAGTATTTTTTAAATTTTGCTCATATAGGAGGTGCCACGCCCTCTTGTCCGAGTTCATCTAGTTTTAGTTTAGACCTTGTATTTGAGTGAAGTTTGGTTGGATTATCTCAAAAAATTGTTTCAGTATAGCATTTTGAAACTTTTGCTTATGTGGGAGGTACCACGCCCCCTTGTCCGATTTCACCCAATTTTTGTTGAGAGCTTTCATTTATGATTCTTAGTGTCTGAGTAGAATTGGGTTTGAATATCTCAAAAACGCTTTCAGTATAGCGTTTTTAAGCATTTGCTTGTATGGGAGGTGCCACGCCCTCTTGTCCGAGTTCGTTCAGTTTTTTATCAGAGCTTGCGCTTACAATTTTTAGTATTTATGCGTATTTTGATTGCATTGTCGTGAAAAATACTCCTAAAATTGCATTTTAAATATATTTTTTGTATGGGTGTTAGGCGTGTTCGTTGACCGATTTCGCTCATTTTCAATCCCCCGAGCTAACTTTGGCGACGAAGGCAATGTACCAAATTTCATTGAATTATCTTGCTCAGTTTTCCCAAAAAGTGTATTTCAACACACAGCTAGCCACCCAGCCAGCCAGCCAGCCAGCCACCCAGCCAGCCAGCCACCCAGCCAGCCTGCCAGACAGACGGACATGGCTATATCGACTCAGGAGATGACGCTGATCAAGAATATATATACTTTGTTATATCTGCCACGCCTCCTTCTCTGCGTTACAAACGGAAGGACAAAGTGAATATACCCTGGGTGTAGGGTATAAACATTTTGTAAAAAAATTGGTCCAAAAAGTCTAATTGTAAGTTCTTATAAATATATTATCCAAACCTTATACAAATTTTTCTGCAGGGCCCGCATTCACCGTCATTAGTTAACCAATTAGTTAACTAAAATGGTAACAAGAGTTTAACTAATGGTTAACAGTATTTTAGTTTACTTAAACAATCAACAAAAGTTTAGAGTTTTCACAAAACTTATTTGAATTCTATTTTTATACCCTACACCCAGGGTATATTCACTTTGTCCTTCCGTTTGTAACGCAGAGAAGGAGGCGTGGCAGATATAGAAAAGTATATATATTCTTGATCAGCGTCACCTCCTGAGTCGATATAGCCATGTCCGTCTGTCTGGCTGGCTGGCTGGCTGGCTGGGTGGCTGGCTGGCTGGGTGGCTGGCTGGCTGTGTGTTGAAATACACTTTTTGGGAAAACTGAGCAAGATAATTCAATGAAATTTGGTACACTGCCTCCGTCGTCAAAGTTAGCTCGGGGGATTAAAAATGAGCAAAATCGGTCAACAGACACGCCTACCGCCCATACAAAAATTATATTCAAAATGCAATTTTAGGAGTATTTTTCACGACAATGCAACCACGATACACATAAGTACTACAAATTGTAAGCGCAAGCTCTGATAAAAAACTGAGCAAATTCAAACAAGAGGGCGTGGCACCTCCCATACAAGCAAAAGCTTCAAAACGCTATACTGAAAGCGTTTTTTGAGATATTCGAACCAACTTCGACTCAGACACTAAAAATTATAAATGAAAGCTCTCAGCAAAAATTGGTTGAAATCGTACAAGGGGGCGTGGCACCTCCCATATAAGCAAAAGTTTCAAAATGCTATACTGAAAAAGTTTTTTGAGATAATTCAACTAAATTTCACTCTGACACTAAAAACTATAAATGCAAGCTCTGAACAAAAACTGGGTGTACTCGGACAAGAGGGCGTGGCACCTCTCATATAAGCAAAATTTTCAAAATACTGCAGTGTAGGGTATTTATTTTTTGGCCAGGCCAAAATTTACACCCTTACTAGTTTCAGCTTCAACTGTAGGTTGACTAACGGTTACCAATGAAATTTGGGTGTTTAACTAATGTTTAACTAATGACTGAAAATAAAATATTGCTAGAGAAATGAATCTGGATCTTAGTATTTATATTACCGCTGACGTTGAATTTGACCTCAGTGATGACACCAAAATCACACTGGGAACTCTTGGTATTTTGAAGGATTTTCAATTTAAAATTTGTATAGTGGAATAAAATGTCCCGTTTGATACGTCCCATGCGACTCTGGTTAAAATTAAATTAAAAAAGTATAAATCAAAATCAAAACAATTTTTAAGGGACATCAATGCACAACATTTCAAAATTAGTCACGTTGAAATATTGCCTCAGGTTTCCTTAAAATTGGCGTTTGTAATATTGGCCGCGAAAACCACTTCTGTTTTTGTCCCGTGCGACTGCCTTGGTTTTTTCCAATTATTTTGAAAACGAAAAATTACCCAAAAGCAAACGACTTTCTTTTTTTTTTTTTTTTTTTAAGGATTACTGCAATCATAATCGTTTGCTAATCGTAATCATTATCGCTTAGCTCTGATTGTTGCGGATTTGAACATAGTTTTGTTATGCCCCAAAAAAATGTAAGTTTTATAAAAATTTATTTGTGAAAATTTTTAAGATTTGGTACGTTTTCGTAAAGAAAAATTTTTTTTGGGGAAAATCTGAATTTTTATCTGGAAAACCTGGAGACACTAAAATTAAGATTATCTTAAATTTCGTTACTTAATATTTTTGAACATTGCAACCACCATGCAACATATCCAAAGTTTTTGCCGCGCTTTTTCCAAACCACTGTTGTAATTCCTAGCTGTCAATGCAATATCCACGCCCCTATCTCACAGGATTTTTTTTTTTTTTTTTTTTTAATGCCAGTTTTTCTGCTTTTGGTCATGTGAAAAATGACGCTGAATCTCTTTAAAGCAAAAAAACCACATGAAACAAAACAACACAGCAGCAAAGCGCAAAGGCACAAGACATGGCCAGGACATGCAGCGCAACGTTACATAGTTGTAAATCGTTGCGGAAAAATCTCCAAAAAAAAAAAACATTAAAAAAAAGTCAACGGCAACCAAGCAAAAAGGTAACAAGACGACAACGTCGAATATAGGAAAGAGGGGTGGGGTGTGAGCAAAAGAAAAAAATACAACATATGAAAAATACTAAATTATCTGAAAATTTATCTTTGATCGTATCGTTAGACAGTTGTATTTTTTCGTCTTCTTCGCCATTTTTTCTTTTTTATTGACAAAACCAAAAAAACCACCAGCAGTAGGTGTGTCTCCAGAGACATTAGTAACAAAAAGAAGAACATAAAAAAGCGGTATGTATTGGCAAGACACAACGTTTGGCAGAATGTTGTAGAAAAAAGAAAAAAGGAAGTGAAAAAAAATTGTACACGCTAAAATTTAACAGTTTGGTTACGCGTTGCAAGCAAGGACAGGAACAGAACCGGAAAAGACACAGGACAGCGTGAGAAAAAAAAAGAGCAGCACGAAAAAAAAAAATGAAATTGACAATCGGAAAATGGCACAGGAAATGAATCATTTCATTAGTGTCGTAGGCGTGAAAAAAGCCATAAGTTGTTGCGGAAGCGTGAACATGAAAAACCATTACAGACCATTACAGGTTTTTTTTTTTTCATTTTTATTTGCTGGCAAATGGCTGCTGAATTTATGTATTTTAAAGGTTTTTATTGAAAATTTCTATTAAAAAAACTTTGATGCTTTAATTGTGCCTCCCGCCTATGGACTACTTTAATGACTTCCTTCATTTGTACTTAATGCAAGTGCCCCATTGTTACGCTATTCATTTATATCGCTACTCTTTGCATTTTAATGCCATTTCCCTCTTTGTTCTCCATCTTAACCCATACATCCTGTTCTACTTTTTGTCTTTTGGTATAATTTTGTGCTTTTTCTTCCTTTTAAATTTCACTTCCTGCCATTCACTGCTAAGACCAGACTTGATTGATGATTCACACTCTAAAGTAGTTTCACTTCAAGTGATTATTCTTACGATGTTGTTGTTTCGTTGAAAAAACCACCACCCATCTATGCACCACTGCCCAAACTGGAGATTGCACTGCCCACTCTGAAGACACCCACTACTTAGCACTGCATTGCAATAATTTCACACATAACGTGGCACATGGCTATAGCTCCACTATGGCTTGAGCGAAAAGTGCCAGCAAAACCGAGCGATTGTTTTTTTAACGCTGATATTGCGCTTTAGTGCATAAGCTCCCTAAGCATGCAATTGTGGCGTGGTTTTTGTTTCTTTGGCGTTGCTGAAGTTTTTATTGTTGCAGCATTTTTTTCTTTCTACCATTATTTTACTTATTTTCTGTCACTTTTTATTGAAAGTGTACTTAAGTTCTATTGGGCTTAAAAAAACACCCTTTACGTACACAGCGCAAAAATTTTAGGTGTAAAAGTTCCAGGCAAAGTTGAGCTTACATTTTCATAACTTTTTGGGGATTTATTCAAAAGCTTTTAATTATTTAATTGAAGAAGGAATCCTGCTTGGCAGTCCGATCAGATTGGTACACGGAAACCATGAAATAATACAATTTTTAAGTAATCATACCTGTAAAAGTCGTTCAATAAAGGAGCAAGTGGTAACTTTTTTTGAAATAACTCGCTGACGGTAACTTTCACAATAAAATTTTCCACTTCAGTTTAATAGCTCCAAGATTTTTGTATAATATGATGTAGGAACTATTTTTATCCAATTTCTAGTTCAAGAGATATCTTTTTTTGAAATTTTATATGGGGCATAACATACCGTTTCGGATAGCATTTGATTTTTGCATCTCCGATTTTTTTGAAACTTTTTTGTCTCATAATAATAGTTGAGATTAGCATCTGTAATTTTTTTTTATCAAGAAATTTTTTTTAAAGTTTTGGTTTTTTAGGAAATTTTTATAAAAAAAAAACAAAAATTTTTTCTTATAATTTTTTTATTAAATTTTCAACTTTTAAAATTAAATTTTTATTTTTGTCACTGATTATACTTTTTGATTTTTTCAAAAAAAAAATTTTGAAAAACTTTAAGGAATTTGTTAAATTTTAAGACCGTTTTTAGAATTTCTTTCAAACTTTCTACTCCATTTTTTCCACTCAAAGGATTTCTTGAAGTACGAAGTACGCTCTCTACAAATCGTCTGATTAATAACCAATTTTCTTCGCTTATCAGCATAGTTGGTATGATGTTTTCGACTCTAAGTGGACCAACGCGTTCCTGTAACTCCCGTCTTCGCTCCGCCCAATTTCTGCGATTGAAAAACGTATATTCCGCATCGTCGAGTTCTGCGCCACCGTATATGCAGTCTGATCTATCTGTCTTTGCGAACTTTTTTAGGAATTTCTGAAAATATCCATGTTCTGATGGCAGCTGCTTAATGTTATAATTTATCTCGCCGAACTTTCTGTCTAACCAGGTGTTATACTGTTGTATTAGCCACGCAGTCTAGCGTCAGAAGATTCCATTTTGCCATCTCTCTTGCCAGCTTTGTAAGGTGTCAGCCCTGACATATTGCGCTGTCCACTGGCTTATCAGTTGGTTCTTCTGCATCTACAGTCATTGACTCTTCAGGATCAGAAAGTCTTTTGGTATAGTTCCGCTAATTACCAGCACCGCAGCATGTGACACACTGCGGTACAACAATGCTACGAGTAGTGCTGCTGTTTCTTGCACCAAGCTCAGGGCTTTCCGAAATTTGTTCTTTTTAACTGAGTCTGCTCATACCTCGCAACCGTATAGCAAGACTGATTTAACAGTAAATATCAAAAGCTTTCGTTTGTTTGCAGTTTGTCCACCTATGTTTGCCATTAATCTTGACAGTGATGCCGTCGCTTGATCTGCTTAGTAGCCGCATGTTGAATCAGCGCCCAGTAGGTCAGCTTGGAGTCTAACCTGACGCCCAGATATTTCACCACTTTCTTCGTTGTATACGTTTCCGAGAGTGTACTCATCGGTATTTCCAACGGTATGTGCTTACTGGTAAGGATAAGCAATTTAGTGTTTTCAGTGGCTAGCTTGAGACCGTGGTCGTTCATCCATGTCTGCATGCGTATCATCATCAGGTTTAGCCTCCGTTGAGCATCGTTGGTATTTCTGATTGTTATCACAGCTGCAATGTTATCGGCGTAACCGACCAAATAGGTGTCGTCTAGCATCTCAATGTGTAATATTTCGTCGCAACAAATATTTCAAAGATCTGGACCAAGAATGGACCCTTGCGCCAACCCAGCCGCTGTTTGTATCGTTAACCAGAGTTTTGTTGCTGAGATAACTACATACTATTTTTTCCAGATATTCGGGAACCTGAAAACGGTTTTCCAGAGTACCGTTCATGTCAACCTAGTGTTGGCAAAAACTATTCGCCTGCTGTATTGATTTCCCCTCTGAGCAATCTCTACGCTTTTTATAACATCAGCTATGGCGTCGACTATGGATTTACCAGGCCAAAAGCCGTATTGTCTGTTTGATAGGTCACTCGAGTTCTTTATTGCTTGCAAAAATTGCGGCTTTATCAACTTTTCTAATAGCTTTCCTGCAGTATTCAACATACACAGTGGATAATATGAAGATGGCGACTCTGGGTTGCTTTTGCCCTTTTTAATTAGTACGAGCTGTTACGTTTCCCATACTTCTGGAAAAACTACATCTATTATACAGGTTTTGTACATTCTTAGAAGTAGCTGGGGTCACTCTTTTTCGATTATTTGAAGTATTTTAGATGGGATTCAGTCCGGATCAGATGCATTTAGATTTTTCATAGCACTAGCTGGCGTGATAAGCTCTTGTTCAGTTGAAAGTTCAGGCGGATCGTCGATTGTCAGCCCAGCTGCTTCTGCGGGCATAGTTTCATTTGTTGGGAAGAGCGCTTTGACAATGTTTGTTATATTATCTTCTGCGCACCAGAGATAATGGCAATAGACGCTAGGACTAATATAAAATAGGCTATGGAAAATTTTTGAACTTAAATCAGTGCCCGGTAGCTTACTAAACTGCAATCAAACTATAACTAAGAAAATGGGCTTATAGATCATCCTTTGTTGGTAGTTGAAAAAATCACTTTCCATTACTTTGTTGACTAAATATTTGTAGTAGATGATTTATTGCTCATCTTTTGTCCTGTTCTGTTCAATTATTTTTCACTATCATTTGCATACTTTCTTCACAACACATGCTTAATTCACCTCATTACATTTGGTTTGTCTTTTCACAGGGCGCAAGGTTTATTCATTGTTAATGCATATTTCTTTTTTTTCCATTCATATCAATCACAATATCATAGAAAAGTAAAATCGTAAAATTGCTTAATAAAGTAAAATACTAATTTTATATAAAATGGCTTAAAATACTTTCATATGAACTTCTATATAAAATTTATACAAAAATAGTATAAAAAGTTAGTAGTTAATTGTAATAATACTTTATTTGTATAAATTTTATACGAACAAGTATAAACGGTTTGTATACCAAGTTATAGCATAGATTTTATACCAAATTTGATGCGGATCGGTTTTGTATTCATTTCCATTCGGTTTGAATTTTACACGCAAACTATTTGCTGTGTGGTCTACAAGTTTCCGCCTTCTGAAATTTCTCACTGTGTAAGTGCGCATGGAGTACCCTCAATAAGACCATGCTGTATTTTAACAATTGAAGTCTCATGTGCGGCATTCGTTCAATAATGATTCAACGTTTTATTTTTGTAGCAAATATTTCATCAAATGCCATGCAGTTTAGCGAGCGTTTTTTCTTTAAACTTGATATTTTTTATATATATTTATTTTGTTTTTGTATTCTTTTTCTGCGCGCTGACATGACACCTCTGAAACACATTACGAACAGCGAAAATTTCTCGTTAAGTTTTCTTGTAGTTGGTATAATTTCTTCCCCCCATCTTCTTTTTTCTTTGAGTGCACAGACATACTTCATGTCAAATGAAAAATTAGTTTTCATGTAGCAAATGCTTTCCGTTTCCGGAAGTTTTTGTGTAATAAAAATACACTGCGCTACCTTAGGTTTTTGTGTTTTTATCTCCTTGCTCTGGCATAAAATAAGAGGTAGGATGGCGCAAAGACTGATGCCTGCCTGATACTACAAATTGAGCAGGCAGTTTCAAGTGGATGATGGTTAGTTATGCGGTTGAGTTGAACTGCACTTTAAGTGTGTCCTTATTTTGTTACAACCAGGAAGCAAAAGCAATATGGAATGCCTTTTTTTTTTCTTGTTTGATTCACTTACATTAACAAGTTTCTAATTAAGTGCTCTTAAGTGTGAGCAGCGATGACGCAGAAAAAGGATGTTGAGAAAACAATACAGTTGCAGCAATGAGACCCATTAAATTTTGCCTTTAATGAGCTAAATGGCGACACTTCATTTGCTACGTAGTACGTTGCATGCTTAGCCTACCTGATTGTGACCATGTTTTTTTTTCGAGATATATGCAGTAGTAGCAAAATTTCAATTTTCATTTCAGAAAGAACACTTAAGGGAGTTTCTTTAAGTTGCAACTGTATTTATCACACCTTTGGCAGAGAGGCTAAGAATTCAATTGGCAACATTTTAATTAGGCCATGCCGGGTTCATTTTCTTTTCGCTTTTTCGTAGACAATGTTGCTAACGCAAACATTTAAGTTAACTTTAATGGACCTTTATACATGCGTTGTAGCTTATTGAAATTTCCACTTCCTTGGCTTAAGTATTTAACTTTTTCCCCAAGTGTTCTCATCACTAGATTGTGTAGGCTCTTGTGTATGCGATTAAAGCTTAGCATTTGCTTTTGCTTTCGATAATCCCAATTTTTTGTTTGCCGCTTACTGTCTCTTATTCTGCTGCTCGATGAGTGTCTGTCTGTCTATTTGTTTCCTTTGTTTATATTGCCAAGGCTTTATTAAATGGCTATGGATTAAATTAGAGTCCTTGTTAGCACTTATTATGTTGTCGTCCACTTTAATGTTTTCTGCCATTCAAATTGCTATTTTGGGTTAAAGGCGTACAAGCACACACACGTGCACACATACACTTGTAAGTTAAGTACCAGCAGCTTTTGCATTTATTTGTATGTGCATATGTATGTGTTCAATGTCTTAGCCTACACATACAATATTTTCCAACTTATTTATCTTCATATTTATTTTGACTGTTGTCTGTGTATTTTTGTTGCTTGCATTTATTGAAAATTGAAGCCCAATACCATGGTATGCTGGCTTCGATAAGATTGAGAAGAAAAAAAAAGTTTATTTTTCAGTTGTTGTTGTTGTTTCTTTTTTCCTATTTTACATAGTTTTTGTGCCATGTCAATCCGGAAGTCAGTATTGAGTGTATTTGTATTTTTTCTTAAGCATAACCAGGAAATGTCTGATTTTAAAAGGAAACGCTAACGATCAATGTTATTGCGGCACATAAGTATATAAGTTTGTGATTTGATTTTCAAAATGGGATATTGCTTAAACGGCATTTTCTTACAAAAAAAAAAAAAAGGGTCTTTTATATTCATTCTCCATTTGTACTTTTACGAAGTTATTGAACGTTGTATTTTAAAAGAATGTAATTCTTATAATACGTATGTTTTTTAAGCGAATAAATTAAAATTGAAATTGGCACTCTAAAAAAATTCATTCTTAAAAAATTATTATTTCAAAATTAATGAAATTAATATTTTATTCTTAAATCAACAATTTTATTTTTGATATTTAATTTTTTTCAGCATTTTTCACAAACAAATAGGAAAAATTTTTTTTATATACAAAACATCATAGTCCGGGAGCCGGTGACAGTAAAACTGCACAATTGAAGCGTACGACGAATTTCGCCCGACGAATATTCGCTGTCAAAAAAAATTCGTCGACGAAGTTCGCTCTGTCAAACACAATCAGAGTGACGACGGCAATAGTTGTTTTTATTTTAAATTGTTTTTTATGTTCTCTGGTGACAATTTTAATAAATAAATATTAAGTAAAATTTCATACTCTTTGAATTCTTTCTAAGAAATCAAAAAATTTTACATTAAAACCGTATTTTTCCGGTTTGACATTTCCAAAAATCGCTGGCGCCGGCGACAAAATTAAAACTAGTTCGGGCGAATTTCGTCGTCTGGTGCTGTTGTGTTCAACTTCATATACTCTTGTGTGTTTTAATTTTGACAGCGAATATTCGTCGGGCGAAATTCGTCGTACGCTCGTAAGCTTGTGTTTAAGCTATAACACAGATTTGCAAAATTTTGGTATTAATCGATAGTATATGGTCATAAGTACCTACGATTTAAGCCTGATGTGCCGAAATTTATCCTGGCACTAGTATTTTTTATTAATTTTTGAAATATGCATTTGCAGAAGCATTTTGCACTCACACGAATTTTAATTGTAATAATGCCATTTTATTGGAAATTTTTTTACGAGACGCTGAATGGCTACTCTTGGGCAGGCAATGTTCGGCTAAATAAATGAAATAGCTAGAGTAGCATTATCAAAACTAATGATTTTCGCCTTAAAAAATGGAACCTTCTAGAAAAAGTGTAGGCTTTCATATAAAAATAACACACAACACATTCAAGCCTTCATTTAAGTTATTTATTAACACATTTCTTTTAGTCCTTAGTTATTTTAATTTACATTTATCATTTTAGTTCTTTTTTTTAGAGTTTATCAACCCGATCAAAAAAAGTATATCAAAAATATATCAAAATGATATCCAAAATTTGTCAGTGACATACTAAATTTTGATAAAAAAAGGATATCACAGTGATATACGGAATGTAACGCTTTTCGTATATCACCATTATATCAAAAAAAGATATCGAAATGATATCAAAAAAAGATATCAAAATGATATCAAAAAAAGATATCAAAATGATATCAATAAAAGATATCAAAATGATATCAAAACAAGATATCAAAATGATATACAATTTTTGTACATTTTTGATACAAAATTGACATAACCAATTTTGGATCTGATAAATAAACCGACGCAGATAATGGCGAAATTTTGCAATATTGTGGTTGATCGTCGGCAACAAGTTTTTAGAAATCGCCCTTGAATGAAGTGTCGGTTTTTTTGAACTCAATTATATTTTTTCTGCTTTTTCACTAATTTCATAAGAAAATTCACTTCTTCACTAAAATTGGCTGCGCGTTCGTCCTCTATTGTTATCTTTTCATAAAATTCACAAACGAAAACGTAAAATTTGACATATCAGCAGCTGATAAATTTTTGATATCATTTTGATACACATTTCTGATACAAAATTGATATGTTTTTCAATGATATCAAAAATATATCAAAATGATATACAAAAAATGGATATCAGCTGCTGATAAATTTTTGATATCATTTTGATATACATTTCTGATACAATGACAAGAACTTGACAAGTTTTTTTGATCGGGAATGTAACTTCCAATTCTGTTCTTTTCAATGTCTTTTTTATGCATTACTTCTTCTTTTGTCCGCAAACAGCGGTCTTTTTCTTTCGACTCCTCAACAACAACTGTTTAGCGGTCGTTTGTTCGTTTATTCAAAAACTTTTCGTTAAGTTTGTTTCGTTCAAGCCTCGTTCGTTTTGTCAGTGCTGCCAAGTCATCCGTTTAACTCCGTTTAAACACAAATTGCTTAGTAGACTCGTTCACAATTTTATGCAACATTTTATGAACTCAATTTTTCTCGCTGAGAACTGGTACGGTACAGGCATTTGGACCATTTTATAGCTACAGTTGCAAAATATTTACTTCAATGATGTTGGTAACCTAAGTTAGATTTAGAAAACGTTAGACAGTCATGAACTAAAGTCAAATTTTAAATTTTTTATTTACATTAAAAATTAGTGGGAAGCAAAATTAAGGCTTTTTTTTTATAGAATTGCCCATGTAGTACGATTGCTGATATGATAAAAAAGTGGTGAAATTTTAAGTTTGCTTTTGCGTATAGTCATTATTCATAATTGGTAAGGTACCAAGGACTATTTAGAGGATTTAATATGTATGATCTATAAATTATGTTGCCGGGTGAAGATTATCACATCATTATTGTTATTAGTCTCATTTGATGCTAAATAAGTAATTTTTGTAAAAAGCTTACAATAAATATATTGTTATTGTAAGCGAAATTTAACAAAAAAAAAATTCAATTTACTTTATTGCATTTTTAACAACAAAGAAAGAAAAGCAAAAAATAGCTAAAATAACGCCACATAGTGGCAGGAAATGCAACATTTACATCACACAAATTTTATAAGTTTTTATTTAGATGAATTGCGGAAATTCCTAGAAGTTAAGTTGGGAAAAAGTAATGCATAAGTGAGTGAGTGAATGCTCGAAAGAAGAAAACGCCAGAGCATTGGTTGCACAGGAAGTACAGAAGTAAAAAATCATTTTTACTCAATTTCAACTGCATGATATTTCTAAGTGAAGGCGTTGCTGCTTTTGCCGGACCAACTCAAAGCTCTTGATATTTTAGTAATTTTTTTTGTTCTTTTTTTCGCTTTTGCTTACATTTTTGTTATTGTTTGTGTTATTTTTACTATACTTTTTGTTGTTCTTTTTCTACTATGAGTACTTTACCGGAAATGAAACATATGTTGCGCGTCTACGATGTAATATGAAATTGCAAAAGGACTTCATTTTAATTTTTAAGTTCAGTATGTGTTGCATGTTGGCAAAGGTGGTTCTAGGAAAAAAAATATACAGAAAATCTTAATATGTTGTAAGATAATAGCAAAGCAAATTCAGTAGTATTGAGTAGAAAAATTTGAAACGTCCGTAGAAATAAAATACCACACTACGACTTTAATACTTTGAGATTTAAGATGAAATTAAATTTTTTCAAAAGCTTATACAATTTTTTAAAAAGTATTCATTGGGAAACAGACGTTTTCCAAATCTACTCCTTAATCGTATACAAATTTTTTTAGAAGAATCTTACAAATGTACCGTCCGGCATGCAGGATTTGCTCATATGTGACTTATCTCCCAAATACTATAGCTATAGACGATTCAAATCTTGTTTTAGCTATTTAAGTGCTGTAAACATACTTAATTTCACATAATACAACCACCCTAAAAGTAACACACTAACACACATGTGTGCACTTCTTTGGCAGCACCATCTAGTTGCAACAACAATAAAACGCATAATGGCGTCAAAAAAACCACGCAAAAGAGCCAACGTGGAAGCAAAGTATTCATTCAATTTAAAAAGCCACTTAAGTTAATGGTGCGGTTTTTAGCGCCGCACAATTTCTACAACACTTTACCACCTCGCTCGCCCTTCCGGCGACGACGGCACACGTACGCAAAAGCATTCTTCTACTGGCGATGGCGGTGGCAGTGGCGGCTGCTTATTTCCACTTGAATTAAGCTTTCGAAAAAAAGAAAAAGCGCGGCATCATCACAGCTGTGTTGTTGCTGAAACCAATGCATGCCGCACATCGAACTTTGACAGCGAATTTCTTATTTTGCGTAGGACCAAATTCGACGAGACAGACGGCAACATCGCTACTTTAAACTTCCTGTCTGTCTGTCCATTGAGATGGAGATGTATAATAACAACCAAAGAGAAAAAAAAGAGTAGGAAGTTGGATGATAATGTGGACTACGCCATATTGCAAATTTTCATTCTATTATATTTTAGTATATTTTAATGGTCGACAAAATGTTTGAATATTAACATTTTTATGATGGAAATAAATTTGTTTAAGTTGCTTTACCAACAGACAGTACACGAACGCTGCTGTGTTGCCAGGATTTTTTGGTTAAAATAAATATATTATCTTCAAATTTTTACTAATTCTTTAGAATTTTGTATGCGCAATGGGTAAAATTTTTTTTTGAGGTGTATACTACTTCTGCTATTATTAATGCAAACTTTAATGGAATACCGAAGTAAATTCTACAAAAAAAATTACTAATATTAACATAAACAACTACTATAACTACTACAATTACTACTTATGAAATACTGAAAAGATAATCTAAGCACTATCTCTACTAATATAACAACTGCTTCTATTGGTAAAGACTGTCCCATAATTCACGCAAGATTTGAACTGACCAGAAAAATTTTTTTTTTTCAAATTTAATTTTAGTTTTGTAATAAAATACAAATAACATAAGATATGGTTATATATGAAATAGCACATGAGACATTGACCTCCACGGCTCACAGTGGTAGAAGGAGTGCTCCTACAAAAATGAAATTTCTCATGCTTAATTAAGTAGTTGTAGTTTGTTAAAAACATTTCCAAAAATGGAAGTTTTACGCCAATAGACACCTCTCATAGAAAATTAAAATGATCTTATGATAATGAAATTACCCACACTAAATATGATATAGCCAGTTAAGTAATATTCTAAAAATAGTCGTGATACGCCAACGGACATGCCAACCTCCCATAGGAAATTAACGTTCTTTTGTTAAAAAAGGGAGTGCTCCTATGACAATGAAATTTTGCATGCTTAACCCTTTCAGGACCATAGGGACATATGTGTCCCAAGACAAAAATAAATTATATTTAAATAAGTAAGAAACCGATATATGTAATTTTGACATTTATCAGTTCCTAAACGCTTCCTTCATTCCTATTAAGTCTGGCAACACCATCAGATGTACTGTAATTTTTGTATGATCATTCTAATGTGACAGTTAGGGTGGTGAACTATTGCTATACTTTAGAGCAGAATTTATAGGTGTTTAATTGTTTTTAATCATAATATAGTGTGAATTAATTTTTGACATGTAAATAAATTGTTGTTTTATACATTAATTGAACCATTATTTAAGTTTAGTATATTGATAAATCATAAAATTCAAAATGGGATACCGGTGTCCCTATGGTCGTAAGTGGTAACTTTTCAACTCACTTTTGTACTACAATTTTACCAATTTCACAGGCAATCAAAATAAAAAAATTTATTGAACCTGTTAGTAGACATATGTGTTGTAACGTACGTTTTGACACTGAATTCGAATCCGAGGCCAGAATTGCTCATATACTTCAGGATTTCGAGATATCCGTGCTTGAAGCTGAGAAAGCGCTGTTTTCAATCTTGCAGTGCAGTTCCAGGAGATGGTTTATTTTAATTCTTTTGATGGCATGAAATAGCCCTAATCTTACATATTAAACCATACCTTCAAATTTTTTCAATTGGGCCTTTACTTTCCGAGTTATCACCCTTTGAAATAAGGGCACATTTTCCCCTTATAAAAATGTATGGGGAAAAAGTCTCTCTTAACGACCATAGGGACACATATGTCCCAGAAAATTCCAGAAAAACCGTTAAAATTTTTTGAAATTTTTATTTTAAAATATGTTTTCTGGACGCCCAATAGACCATTATAAATAGCTAACATGGTTGCATAAGCTCCCAATTCCTGAAAGGGTTAATTAGTTGCAGTTTGTAAAGAAATATTCCAAATGTGGGGGTGACACAGCATTGGACACACCTACCTTCCATAGAAAATGAACTCAAACTATTGACCCCAATAGTATGCAACACATTATTTCTATATACTTACATACATACTATTCCATACTTACATTGCTAGCTAGCAGCGTTGCCGATTCGTGGGGAACTCCCCAAAGTGCGGGGAATTTGATGTTGTGTGGGAAATTTGTGAGGAGACCACTAGTTGCGAAAATGTGGGGACTTAGGACTTTTACTACTACTTAAAAAAGATTTTCCTCATATTACGGTTGTAAAATGTTCTTGCCGTATGATTAATTTGGCGTCTTCGAAAGCTTGCGCAAAATTGCCACGAAACATTGAAGATTTGTTGCGAACGATTGTTCATCATTTTAGTAGAAGATAATATCGGCAAAGTATTTTTAGGGACTTTCAAGAATTTTTTAAAACTAACTTTCATAAAATTTTTACACCTTCACAGACACGATGACTTAAAAAGCCTGCGCTTAAAGAACATTTCGCATTTCTAAAAGCTGGTTTTGTGATAGTTGGTTATAGTAGTTGTGTACACATATAAACCGTTGGTCAGTCAAACGAACTGTAGAACAAACGGCAGGTGTCTCAAACATGTCATCATGATTGCGATAGCAATGAAATTAATTTCTAAAGGATAAAAATTGTTATACAGATTGTATATAGCATACAAATAACAATTATGTCGGTCAGTCAATTAAATGTTAGAAAAAAGCTGTTCAGTAAGCCCCTTAGAAAAGAAAACGCTTTTTATACTCAAGAGGAAGGCATCTTACGAAAAAAGTGTACATGGCATAAAATGCTTAGAATTGTCCAAGAAATACGTGTGAATTTTTTTGGAATTTTTTGGAAAGCTTAAGAATTTTTTTTTACCATTTTTTAAAATTCAAAAAAAAAGTCTATAACTAAAAAAAAACATTGTTTTTAATGAATAAAATGCTGTTTTTTGATTTTTTGATCATTGGCCTTTATAATGTGGGAAATATTGTGAGGAATTTGAATCGTCTATTCCCCAAATATGGGGATTTTCAACATCAATTGTGGGCAAATCAGGCTATGGGCATCGGCAACGCTGCTTACTAGCATTGAAAATCACATGACCTTTCTCAGAAAATTGATGAATTAAACGATTAGCTTGAAATATGTCAAACTTTTTTTTGACTTTAATTGAAAGAGCAGATTCTCAGCTTTTATTTTTTTTGAATTAGAAAACGTAGATACGCGTAGCCAAATAAGTAATTTTCCGAGGCCATTTTAAAATTGTTACAAAATACTTTATTTCAATAAAAAGAATGGCAGTAACAAAAATTATTTATATAAAACAACACTGAGTTTCATGAAGAAAGTAATTAATTTCACACACACAAACTTTAAGTGACTTTGGTTAATTTTTTCTAAGTAAAAATATGATTTTTTTTGAAAAATTATTAACAGCACCGTCTTAGTGAAACATTTCTCTATAAAATTGCATCATTTGATTTTTGAAATTGAATTGCCAAAACCTATGTATGTTTTTAATACGAAATTTGCGAACTAAAGCAAATAAACTTTCATTATTTTTGAAATATTGTTCAAAAATGAACACGCTTTGTTTTTTCGTCAAGTGTACAGTTTTAGTAAACCTAAGCTATCAGCTGTCAAACTTTGTTCAGTCTTTTTGTTGACAAAACTTTACCGCACAAATGGCGATAAATTTAGATCTCGCGTTAACTATGGGACACACTTTGCTACTACAACTATGTACTGTTAATTCTACTACTAGGTACTAGAATTCTTGGCTATTCTCTTTTTAATTGACTTAATAATTTCTTCAACAAAATTGCGCAAGAAATTATATCCAAATTAAGGCATTTTATTTTAAATTATTATTTTTGTCGCTAAGCGCGTTGGCAACCTTGGTAGCCAATTCAAGCGAGCCAGCCAACCGGAAGTGTGCCTTTAAGATACTTGGAAGCCATCAAATTGTTGGTTTTCTTGGACGGTTTTTCTTTTCTTTTATTTCTTACAGTTTTATCGTTGTTATTGCTTTTTCTTCTTGTTGTATTTGTTGTTGTTGTCGTTGTTGGTGTTGTTGTTGCATTTGTTTGATATTTACGTGATGCGCGCAGCAGTGCGCAATAAAAAATGTTTGCGTATTTAAATTTAATATTAAATATTTGCTGCTGCTGCTGCTTCCACCAGCAGCACCATCCCCACCAATCCCATCATCATTCTTCACCATTTGCCAGTCTGTTTTGAAATGTAATTTAAAACACTTTTGTTAAAAGCAGCAAAAGAAATAAAGAATAAAATAAATATGAAAAAAAAAAAAAAAATAAGAAGCATTGAGAAAAAATCGTTACAACCTTCAGGAGCAACATTACCATTTTCGTGTACTTAAACAGACTACGACGACGACAGACATCATCCAACTTTTGTGGCTTTGAACGGCGGTGGCATGCTCCAAATTTTTGGCGTTCATGGGAAAAATATTGTGCTCGTCCTTTAAAATGATGATGTTGGCGATGGAGATGGAGCGAACAGTCGGGCATTTTCATTGCCTTTGAAGTGAAATTGATATATTCGACATTTCGTCGTATTTTAAATCAATTTCGAAATTCTTTGCATTTTCTATTGCGGAATTATGCAAATTTGTTTGAGTTTTGTTTGATTTGTGCAGGTGAATTTTATGGTTATTTCATATTTTTTTTATTACTTATACTTTTTCCATATAAAAATTTTAACATCTTTTTAATATATTGGCTGCTCTTTTGCTCAGCTAAATTCATTTCTATTGCATACTTTCAGGCATGCTATTTTTTATACAAATTTGCTTTATTGTGAAAAATTTGATTGCATACGTTTGCTTGCATATTGTTCGGTTAAATTGTAGAAAAGTGCAGCATACCTTCAGGCAGTTGTGATTTTATGCATATTTCTTTTAACCTGAAGCAGACCTATGAGACACTTTAGGACTTAAAAATATAAATGTTACTAATTCTATATAAAACACTGATCGGGTAGAAAAGCATCATGATTCTTAACAGAAATTTAATCTAACTATAGGAAAACAACTACGTATTGTTAGCAACGTGTAATTTTTTTGCATTTTTTCAATATTTTTATATAACTTTTAAGTTACGCTTATTTCACAGACCAGTGTTTCAATCATAACCGGGCATTTTTATTTTTTCGTTTTTTAGTTCATTTAATGGATAAAGGATGTTTATGTGCCATTCTAACAATAACTTCCTCTCATACAGTTGTTTTGTTCTAACAAAAACTTTTCTTTAGACAAACTTTGTTGGTGGTATTCAACGTAAGTAATGAATTTTTATAGAAAACATAAAAAATTTTTTGTATCTTTCAGAAATTGTATATAAGTATATGTAGCTCGAAAACCGCAAAAATTTAAGAATCTCAGTTCTCAAACTATTTCGTAAACATTTACGCCAATTCGATTTTAGAGTTGTTTACGTCCAACGTAAACAGTGTGCATCCAGCATATCTGCCTGCCTTTGTGACCCGCTCACAGCGCTGCTGTCGCTTACTCGTTGTACGAACAACGATCCTTTTCCAGCACCCTTTTCCAGTTTGTTTTGGGTCCACCACGTCCGCTACTGCCTTGTGGATTCCACTCAAGAGCCTGGCGACAAACTTCGCTGTCTGGTTTCCGGAGAATGTGACCAATCCATCTCCACTTGCGCAACTTTATTTCGTTTGTTATAGCCCTCTGATTGCATTTTTGATGTAGCTCGGCTTTTAATACAGAGCGAGGCCACCAAACCTTTAGTATACGCCTTTAGCATTTGTTGACGAATACTTGCAGTTTGTTCGTTAGTTGTTCAGTAACAAGCCATGTTTCGTATCCATATAACAAAACCGATTTCACATTCGAATCAAAAACGCGCACTTTCGTTTTGGTGCGTTTAACGGAAGAAAAACATATTTTGTTCAGTTGAGCAAACGCGCCTTTTGCTTTTGCTATTCTTGTTAACTAAAAAGATTTAAGGACAAAAGCTTAGCACTTATTTAACCATCAGGAATTTTTTTTTTTTTTATTTCAGAAATAATTTTTTTCCACAATAGCCTTGTTCGTTGAAAAAAAAACTTTATAAATATTTGTAAATATTCATAAAGTTTTTAACAAAAAGCGTTCGTTGAAACAAAAATTTCATACTTGCGTCACAAAAACTTTATAAATATTTACAAATATTTATAAAGTTTTTTTTCAACGAACAAAGCTATTGTTAGCTTGCGTTAAATAACTGGATTACATACATATGTGTCCATTGTTCCATATTTATTTTTCATAACTCATAATTTATGACATACTTCCGCAATATAAATATTCAGCTGTAAATAAACATGTCGAGACAAAATAAAATAAAAAAAAGAAACAGCTTTATATAATCAACATAACCATTAAATTGAGAAAGTTACTAAGACAAAAAATTAACTGAGTACCACTTAAAATGCCAAAATGAACACAACATGCTGACCAGAACGTCAGAAGTTTGTTAACAAAAAAATATCATAATGAAACATAAGCATAAGAGTGAAGAAGAGCCAAAACATATAAATTCATATACATAACATATATATACGAGTATCTACCGTATGAAATCCGCTTTCATATAAAAATGAACGAAAAACCGCCATTTATTATGTTGACATTTTAATTTATTAAAAAAAAAACGAAGGAAAAAATAATACGAATAAAACTAAATAGCGCAACAGCGATGAGTAACTTTGGGATAAAAATGAAAAATTAAATGAAAAAAGAATTTTCAAAGAAACAGCAGGAAGGACCCTAAAAGAGTTAAAACAAAAATTGTTAAAAGCAACCGAATGAAAAAATACCGCTGATACAAATACCCTGGAGCTAAAGTTTTTGTCTCTGTTCTGTACTGGAATGAAGTATTTTAAAATTTGAAATTTTGCTGGTACACTGAAAAAAAATGTTCTACTAAATATGAAAAGTATCACTTCTGAAACTTATCTTACACAATAGTAACTTTTAAGTAAATTTGGCCAAGAAACTCTTTGAACATTGACAATCAAACTAATTGTGGATTTTGTATTAAAGGTTAGTAAATATTTAAGTTATCAAAATGTTGATGCTTCAATAATGAAGTCACCATAGATATGGTCTGTGATACTTTGAGATAATCTTGCACAAACTTACCAAAATTCTACAAGATCTACCAAACACTGAATTTTTTTTCAATGTAAAATTTATTTCAACTAAAAATGTGGAATTTTTATCCTTTTTTTCGGTCGTTATACAATATTTCATCAGCAATTATAACGCGCGTTTTGCTTTCATTGGTACACAAAAAAAAAAAAAAAGAAGAGAAATGCACAAAGTAACCCACATGATCTAAGCAACAAACAACACAAGCGTAGCCGGAAACGGAAGCAACAACCAAAGCGAGTTTGTTTTTAATTGAGTGGACAGGATAAAACAGTGGACACAGTGCATAACTCAACGTGGGAGCAATTTCAAAAGCACCATGGACGACCATACAAGCGATTGTCAGAAATATATTTACCTTTTTATTTTAGTCGGTTGGTTGTTTATTTCATTTTTTGGTTTTGGCTTTTTTTTTTTTTTAAGTTCGTATAGTTTTTCTTCTGGCAAATTTTTTTCCACTATTTTAAAGGATGTCATAAAACAATATAAAAATAAATTTGTCAACAATTCTCAAAATCTCTTAGGTCTTAACTGCTTTGTTTCTTATATTGTGAAAATATATCATTTATTAAATAATTTTATTGCAATTTAAAAAGTTAGATATTTTAATATGAACTCGTAGGGAGTATTTCATATCATAACTGTTAACAACTTTTTAAATTGGGTGATCTCCTAAGCTAGAAGTCGTACGCAAATACTTTTAACGTACTTTTGTAGGAAATTTCCTGTGCTACAAAATTGGAGACCTACATTTTTCTGTTAAAGTTAGCATTAGCGAGATATTTGCAAAAAACTGATTTTAGCGACCTTTAAGCCTTAATAACTTTTTATGCGCACACGACTTTGCAATGGACTTTTCACAGTTTGTGTATCATGCATAAATAAAGACAATTCCGGTGAAAAATTTCCACTGCGAATTTTTTCGCACAGAAGCTCTTTTTTCGTCTTATTTTCCTGGGCTATAAGAGAAAAAAACAAAAAATTTTTACACAAATATTTTTATAAAAGGGGCTTCGCACTAGCGATCATGTTCGTCAGTCAAATATGGGCGCTGACTGTCACTCAACCACAAACCATTTTGTGGTTGACTGAAGACTGACGAAAAATAGCGGCCACACACGCAAACTAAAGAAAATTTGAGCAAAACTGATCGAAAGTCTGAAGCCCCTTTAACCCATATTCTGCCGCGCTATAAAAATTATTTTATTTTTTGAAATAAAGTATATTTTAAGACTAATTGGCACCTCCTGATTCCAAGTATTTTTTTACACAAAAATTTTTTCTTCGACTTCTCCCTTCCCACTCTATGTGACGATATTTTATTTTATTTTACTCCACCTAACTGTCACAAAGGTGAAAACAGTGGTGAAGTGCAAAATTTTAACGAATTTTAGTGCCACGTGGCGCATGGGCAGCTTTTTCAAAAAAATCGTTTGATTAATCGAAGATTATCTTTGACTCCTACCTGTGCCTATCAGGTATTGACAGGTGTTAATTCGATGATTGCAAATGATAGGTTAGTCCTTTGGCTATAAAACCTCACCATTAATTTTTTTCATTATCGTTGCTTTATATTTTTAACAAGTTTTTAAGAAGTTCTATCAACATCGTATTTTTCAACCAACCCCCTCTAACTACTGGAGGATGGTGGGATAGTGGTAAATAATATTTTCGAATAGTTTAAAGCTCAAAGTATTGTAAGGTACCAATTTTTCTTCTGATATCATTTACTTTCATAGTTTAAAAAATTATTGAAAATGGAAAATTTCGCTGTTCAAAAACTCGAACCGCGGCTGGAAATGGGTTAAGTTAACATCTCAGAAATAAATTTAAGCCTATAGGTATGCAACATTTATTTTATTTCCTAATGACCCAGCCAGGGCAGCAAGCAGCAAAATTTCAAATATATTTGGCTTTTGCATGAATTCAAACTTTTTAAAATTTTAAAACTAAAAAAAGACAGAGAGAGAAATAGCAACAACTGAGGGAAATTAAAAAAGAGATAACGATAGAATGAAGACAACTTGACATAATTGAGATGGACTTATGTCAGTAAAATGGCTGCAGCCAGACAAGAAATTTGAAGTATTTCATGTCACTTGCAGGCGAAACAATTTCATAATTTTTTTTTTTAATTTTTTGAGCAGCAGTCCTTAGTATGAAGTCTCCTCTTTTGCAGTTTTTAAGGTTGTCTGTGCTTGGAAGCGATAAAAAAAGACAAAAAAATAACTTAAAAAAGTTTGAATTGCCAAAGTTTAAAAATTTATGGAAAAAACGAACATAAAATTTAAAGACAAAAATTGGCAAAAAATAAAAGCAACAAAATGAACCCGTCGTAGTGTTTGGCAGAATGGGGTAAACATTTTTTTTTTTTTTTTTCACCACAATACAGCAGCCCATGTCATTGTTATCTACTTCCGGAATAAATGTTTAAATTCGTTATGGTTGCGTGTCCCACTGACACTTACACAAACACATCCATACAACAAAACTTTGTTTGCCGGGAGACGCCTTGCCATTTTTTTTTTCGCCTTTTTGTTTCCGTTTTGATATCCTGTTAACACTAATAAATTTTACCGATTTGACAATTCGATTCTCTTCATTCACTCACAAACACATGCATTGCAAAAAAATTCAAGCACAATCACATATATAACTCAATATTGCAATGTTTTTTTTTTGCCATCGATTGTTTTGGTTTTCCCATTTTTTGTTGATGCTGTGCCTGCTGTCCCAATACGTTAAATAAAATTCAATTTTTATTGTATTTTAAAAGTTTTATTATGGCGTGGGCAGCATATTTATTAAACTTGATAGGCAATGATTTAATGATTTTTCTATAAATTTTCAGCTCACAAAGTGGTGAACTTAAATGCTTGGTGAGCTGAGAGTTGAAATATTTATTGCGCTTAGGAAAAATTTGCTTAGCAAAGGTTCTAACAGGTGGTACAGCGTTACGGATGAGTAACGTTCAATTTTTGCTTATGAATTTTGGCACTTTTTGATAACAGCCACAGTTCAAACAAATGTAGTGGGACGTTTTTAAGTCCGCCGAATGGTAGGTAAGGAGTGGAAATTAAAATGCAAAATAATTTTCCTTTTCAATATACATATTCTGCTGCTATCCGAATACATGTTCCATTTAATTTTTTGGGTTACTAGTCTTTGAACTATCATCGACTAAGCAAGTCAATCGTAAATAAAACCCAAAGAATGAAACAAACCGAGTACCGCGCTGTTATAAGTTTCCTTACTAAGCAAGCAAAATCAGTTCAAACCATACTGGCGGATATGTCATCCGTTTACGGGAACTTTTGTCCGAGTAAACTAAAGTAAAAAAGTGGCATCACCTCTTGAAGAAAGGCAGGGATGGCCTATCGGGGTAACCTCTCCGGAAATCATTCAAAAAGTTAAAAAAATAAAAAAATAATGACTGGAAGATACCCGACTAAAGAAGGGGCAAAATGGAAAAAATTATTGGAGTATTAGTCACAACCATTCAAATTCTTCACAATTAACACGATTAACACAATTAATACACGAAAATGCTCACGAAGCCTAAAAATATTAAAAAAAAGCATCCAAAAATGAAAAATATTCAAAAATAAAAACATCAAACAAAAAAAATATCCATTAAAAAATGTCCAAAAATTTTTGGATGTTTTTAACTTTGGATGCTTTTTTTTTGGATGTTTTTTTTTTTTTTGGATATTTTTGATAATCACCAAATAATTTTGGTACTTTTTGGACAGTTTTAGTACTTTCTTTGCTATTTGGTACAAAATAGAAAAGCTCATTTATCATCCCTGGTACAAAGACAAATGTGAAACGAAACGAAAGCAAAAAACATGGAGTCAGTGTCAGTCAGCTTTTTGTCTTTCTCTTTGTGTTGTATCTTTTTTTTCAGCTCTGTGTGACCTCGTATTTTCTCGTTGTTAATATTGAAAATTTGCATTTAGTTTTACCCGGCTAAATGGCAAAATATTAAAATAATTTTAGCCTTGTGCACATTTACACACAATTACCTTTCTAATGGCGTACAGTTCAAAGTGGTGCTCCATTTCGAGCATAGTAAAAAAGGTAGGACAAATTTTTGCCTTTCGTTTTAATATATAATAATATTTTAAGCCGATTTTTTCGCAATTTAAAAAACTTCGAGTACGCCAAATTTTTTGGTTTAACATCGTACTTGAAAATGTTTTCAACAACAAATTATAAAATCCTTACGGCACTTCGTTTTTTATTCGATACATTATCGAATTTTTTTAATTTGGTCTATCATTAAAATTTAATATTTATTTATATCACTCTGTATCATATCTGTTACTTTTTCGCCTCTGAAATATCCTTACCGTTAAAGACTCTAATTTTATAAAGAAAAAATGGCATTTAGGGGAATACGAATCAGATTAACTAGGTCGTGCTAGTCGAATATGACCTCAGAGGTCCAAAAAATATGAGGAAAATATGTAGCCCAAATTTAGCCCTTTACAACGATATAAGTACATATTATTTTTAAACATCGGATATCATCGGCAAAATTATGGAAAAAAAAACCATATTGGCTGATTTAAGAGCGTTCATAAAAAACAAAACACTAGATGTTCTCTAGATGAGCTCAAGATAAGCTTTCAAGCTTTCCGAACATTTTTTTTGCATGAAGATAAATCAAAAAAATTTAATTGGGTAGCAGAAAAATATGTTAGAAAGGAAAAAATAAATTCGAATTTTTATTTCTACTCCTTACCCCTCATTCCGCGGACTTGAAAAAGTGCCTTTGTTTATTCTCATTTATTGTTGAGATTTATCATTATTATTCCATTTGTCTTATCCTCATTGTTAATTTCCACTATCACCGCTTTGTCATTAAATTTTAATGACATGACCAACATAAAATCACATCATACTGCGATAATAATGATGAACACAATTTGTTGCAAATTCAAGCATGAAGAGCCCAAGTGCCGCTTGAGTAGTTCTTGGTTAGAAACCAATAATCAATTAAAACTTTGTAATGCCCATTATTGTTGCTGTTGCGGCCAACATTTTATCCTTTTCCACTTTGTCTTCTTGCTGTGAAAACGCCTGGATATTGTAAGGAATAGGAATCCATATTGAAAAATTCTTGAGAACTTACTTACGATGCATTGCTATTCCTATTTTTATATGCAACTCCACTTGTAGTAGTTGTTAATGTTAGTGCTACTAATGTTGTTATTGCTACTGCTATTGTTGTTTTTATTACTTCTGCTGCTCCTGCTGCTGCTTCTGTTGTTATTGTTGTTGATGTTTTTGTTGTGAAAAATCGTAATAGTTGTTACTTGGTGTCTTTGAAGTGCGCTCGACTTCCTCCTTGAGTGTACAACACACATACCCATACACACACAGTACAACACAACATTGGTGCGCTGCATTCAACTTAATTCAACAACAACAGCAACGGTAAGTGCAACAAAAAGTTGCCAACAAAGTTGCAGAAAGAGAGAAAGAGATTTTTTTCATTCTTCTCCCTGCATTTCCACTATTCTGAAAGAAAACTAAAACTTGAAGAAAAACCATAACAAAAGAATTGATAAGTTTATGCAGAGAGTGTGAAAGAAAGTGTAGCATGAGAATTGAAGTGGAAGAAGAAAAAACTAGTAAGGGAGTAAATTTTGGCCTGGCCAAAAACTAAATACCCTACACTGCAGTATTTTGAAAATTTTGCTTATATGGGAGGTGCCACGCCCTCTTGTCCGAGTACAACCAGTTTTTGTTCAGAGCTTGCATTTATAGTTTTTAGTGTCAGAGTGAAATTTAGTTGGATTATCTCAAAAAACTCTTTCAGTATAGCATTTTGAATCTTTTGCTTATATGGGAGGTGCCACGCCCTCTTGTCTGATTTCACCCAATTTTTGCTGAGAGCTTTCATTTATAATTCTTAGTGTCTGAGTCAAATTTGGTTCGAATATCTCAAAAAACGCTTTCAGTATAGCGTTTTGAAGCTTTTGCTTATATAGGAGGTGCCACGCCCTCTCGTCCGAGTTCTTCTAGTTTTAGCTTAGAGCGCGCATTTTTAGTCTTTAGTATTTGAAAGTTTGGTTGGATTATCTCAAAAAACTCTTTCAGTATAGCATTTTGAAACTTTTGCTCATATGGGAGGTGCCACGCCCCTTGGTCCGATTTCACCCAATTTTTGTTGAGAGCTTTCATTTATAATTCTTAGTGTCTGAGTCAAATTTGGTTCGAATATCTCAAAAAACGCTTTCAGTATAGCGTTTTGAAGCTTTTGCTTATATAGGAGGTGCCACGCCCTCTCGTCCGAATTCGCTCAAATTTTTATCAGAGCTTGCGCTTACAATTCGTAGTACTTATATGTATTGTGGTTGCATTGTCGTGAAAAATACTCCTAAAATTGCATTTTGAATATAATTTTTGTATGGGCGGTAGGCGTGTCCGTTGACCGATTTTGCTCATTTTCAATCCCCCGAGCTAACTTTGACGACGGAGGCAGTGTACCAAATTTCATTGAATTATCTTGCTCAGTTTTCCCAAAAAGTGTATTTCAACACACAGCCAGCCAGCCAGCCAGCCAGCCAGCCAGCCACCCAGCCAGCCAGCCAGCCAGACAGACGGACATGGCTATATCGACTCAGGAGGTGACGCTGATCAAGAATATATATACTTTTCTATACCTGCCACGCCTCCTTCTCTGCGTTACAAACGGAAGGACAAAGTGAATATACCCTGGGTGTAGGGTATAAAAAGATACAAAATCTTTAGTATTTTGTTGTCGATGATGTTGCCGTTGTAAGTACGTGGAATTACCATTGTACTGGTAACAAAAACAACATTTAAATATGTAGTGGTGTTGTTAGTGCTGCCAAGGTGTAATGCAGGACATCAGAACTATAATTCGATATTGATATAAAGCAATTTTTGGTGTAGACGAACATTAATGGGAACTTGAGGTGTTAAGATTGTTCCCAGAGATCAAGTTAAGGACAGCCTGAATGAAGCATAAAACTGTCGAAAAGGCCCTACTGGACCCTTTTACTTGGAAAAGCAATTCGGATTCAACTTCAAATTTGTGGTTCTAGCTAACTCTCGCAACCTATAAGAGTCTGCTGTCACGGCAATGGAAGTAAGATTGGTTATTTCATAAGGAAATGTCAGAATAGAATCGAATAGAATAGATTAGAACTAAACTGAAATGAATTGAATTGAATTGAATTGAATTGAATTGATTTGAATTGAATTGAATTGAATTGAATTGAATTGAATTGAATTTAATTGAATTGAATTGAATTGAATTGAATTGAATTGAATTGAATTGAATTGAATTGAATTGAATTGAATTGCATTGAATTGAATTGAATTGAATTGAATTGAATTGAATTGAATTGAATTGAATTGAATTGAATTGAATTGAATTGAATTGAATTGAATTGAATTGAATTGAATTGAATTGAATTGAATTGAATTGAATTGAATTGAATTGAATTGAATTGAATTGAATTGAATTGAATTGAATTGAATTGAATTGAATTGAATCGAATTGAGTTGAATTGAATTGAATAGACTACAATAAAAGAATAGAAAAAATCTTTTATTTTTCAGACACTTTAAGGACATAAAATAAAGAACATACATTAGGAAATATATTGATCTCAGACTCAAAAAAAATCATATAACATATTGTACTTAGTACTGCCGAAAACCCAATGGAGTGAAAATCTTTAGATGGCAGCCAATGTACTCCAGGCCAGTTCCATGACACTTTGAAAAGAGCGTTCTAAGAATGAAAAAATAAAATCTTGGATACAGTTGGAAAGAGTTAAAAGTGACTTAAAACATAGAGAATAAGTCCAGCTTAATATTCAAGAGCAAATATGAAAATAGTGGAATAACTCTAGGAGACATAGAGCCAATATAAAACGTTTCCAAAGTATGAGATCTATTGTGATAACTTTTTCTGCTTCAATGACGTCACGGATGCCTAGATTTCCTTCTCCAATGACCTATTCCAGGTGACTTTGGGCTTACCAAAATCTCTACTGTCTTATAGATTTCATTTATGGGCTTGACGACAGACTCCGCTGTGTGGTTTTTGGAGAGTATGTCCTTACGTTTTCTATGGGCATGTGGTTGAATTTTAAGTTGGTGTAATTTCGCGTTCGAAATCATCCAAAAAAATAAGTCATATTTTATTAATGTCCCTTACTAAAAATATCAAAAAAAAAAAATAGAAAATATCGACAATTCACAACCAGTCCGGCTCTCAAATTCTCAAGTGCAATGAAAAAATAAATAAATTTCTAACAATGAAAATGCAAAGTTTTATATTAAACAGAAACAGATGAAGACGAAGAGGTTAATCCCAGTGGATTGTACGACAGCAGCGTTGCCAGCCTATAAGTGGATTTCCCAAGTGGTGATTCTGTAGTGGGCAACTGCATAAGAAATAAAGAAAAAGAAAAATGGAAACAACAAAAAAGTTGATAAGATGCAGTCTTTATGGAATTTTATGTAAAAACAATGCACTCAGGGAGTGCAGAAAAGCAAAAGATAAAAGAAATAAAATTGAAAAGTTTTTCCCACAAAAAAAAAAAAAAAAACTGGAAGGTGAGAAATTAAATTTGTTTTACTTTCCTGGGATAAGTAGCCAAAGGTATTGCCAATTCAAAAGCATGAGCAGGAAAAGAGTAGAGACGATATTTTTGATCAATATTTTTTTTTTTTTTTGGAATGTTTGGAAATTTTCTTAAAAAAATGAAAGATTTGATAAAAATTTATATTAATTATCGCATAATTGATCAAAAAAAATTCAATTTTCTTATAAATTAGCAAAATCTTTTTCCATGGAATTTATTGTAATTCTAAACATATTTTCATTTAACTCATCCTTTGTGAAATTTGGCAGCTGGCTGTAGGATTTTTCTTAGAATTACAAGCACAATAGAGTACAATAATATTAAGCATTATTGGCATGGAAAATTTTTAAGTCAGTTTTAAGCAAAATATGCATGGTATATCCTGTACAAATCCTTATCACAAACCCATGTCTGTCTGCAAGTTAAAAAATGTTGTCTTTGTGCTTTTGTTTTGTTTTTAAAAGAATTAAGGAATTTTTTAATTTGCCAAAGGATTTATATTTCACTTTTTTGATTTAATTTCGTTCTGCTCCTGCTGCTCCTTTATTTTTGCATTAAGACAGATTTCAAGCAACACGCACGCAGGTTATGTATATTTTTTTGAAGCAAATATGGAGCTTACGTATATCTTTATATTTATGCTCTTTTGTAAGTGTGTCGGCTCCGTGTAAGTATTGGGGAATGCGTATGTGTGTGTGTAGGAACTTTCTTAATGTATGCGTATATGAAAAATGTGTAAAGCTTAAGGCAGTGGCAAAAATTTCTGAGAAAAGTAAGAAATCACAACAAAAGAAATCACAACAAAGCCGAGAGGGGTGTTGCTGTGATAAGGCTACAAAGGAAGCGGGAATGTGCCTTTTATGTTGACTTTTTATGAAATTCTTTTCTTGTTGTATTTTTATGAAATATTTCTCAACTACATACATACATATTTACTAAATTGGTTTATAATTCCAAAGGTAATTGAGCTTGAGCATCTTATTCAGCTAATATGAAAATAGGCCCACCTATGCCACGCCTACTATCTTTATTACTTCCTCTTTTATATTATATACCGAGCGCTAGACGGACTTGAGTATACAATATAGGTATGCAAATCGCAAATAAATTCTTACAGACAAGATCCTCAGGTATCAGAAAAGTGGATATTGCTTGGATCTGCATTGGTCCATCTTCTTTATCCCTTAACCTCGCCCAGTACAACTATAGTATTCCGCCCTCGGCTTTTATAACAATTTCGAGTGGAATGGTTCCTCGTTGTTACGAATCGGAACTTCTTTTTATCACGTCAGGATCTCGAGTTATCCTTTCTCAAAAGTATAAAAATCACTCAATACGTTAAGCTAAATAAAATTCTAATGAACCTTTTTTCAGCTTGCCGGGGTGTAGCCGTCGCTGCCCAGAATTCGTATATAAAATTTATTCCCCGCCAAAGAAAGCAACACTTTTCACTTCACTGGTGATATCTAAGTAGTTTTATTTCTCCTGGAAAGCACTTTTGATATTGATTAACCTATAAGATTTAAAATATGGTAAAAATACGGTTGAGAAATGGGCTCTAGATGTTGATGAAAAAAAAAATAACGTGGACTTGTCGCGTTTGCGTCGCCGGTCTGTGTTTCCGGCCAGATCTCAGGATTCAAGAAGGTCTCGCCACATCTGTCTCCCCGTTGTCCTCAGCTAACCTGTCCTTGTTTACTTGCGAGAGCCCGCGCCGCCGCTACACTCTCGGATCAGTACAGGAAATTCTTTGGAAAACAAAGCCTACGATCCCAGTCAGTATCCACCGATACTCGTGTATTGATTTTCGTTGAAAGTCTCGGTTTTGTCCAAGAATGGTTGAAATATTCACAGAACACATCTTACCTCGTTGCCGATTGGGTTACTAGAGAATGATACCATTGCCAAAACTTGGATTCCACCACTCGATTTTCATCCACGATCAGCTGATTCTTTTTATCTATAGTATTTTCGGGACCAGGGTTGCTGTTGCACGCGATAATCATGCAACTCCTATCCAACTGTCCGTCGAGCGGTTGCACGATAACTTTGTCAAGCTATTTGGATGTGATTATCCTAAAACTATCTACTTACCTTCCGCGTGTCTTACCCCTTTGTTTGGAGTGAATTTGATACTCCCAAAAGTCTATTAAAATTAGTTAGTACTGTCTTGATGATTAAGGAAAAATCAGGTTCATTGCCCTATAAAAAAATATTTTAGGTCACTGAAGATACTAACCATAACGGGTTTTGCCAAATAATAAGTTGCCAAATGCAATGAATATCATTCAAATTCCTGACTGTATGAGATTTAGGTGACTTTTTGTGAATAATTTAGGGCCGCTGACTTCGTTCTGGTATTCGTTTTTTTTTTTACCAGAGGTGAGATCGTCACAAATGGGGTGTCCTACCCTTTTTTTGTATTGAATTTGATGTACCCAAAAGTCTGTTAAAATCAATACTTTTGTTCTTGACGGTTAAGAGATAGTTGAGCCAAAAAATATTTTCTTCCCCAAGTAACAGTGGCATCCCGTTATTTGCTTTTTACGACATTTTACAAAACACTTTTTGAGAATTTTATCATAGCATGCAAACGGTCCAATTATCTGTCAAGGTCTTTTGAAGAAAAAAAGTAGCCCATAAAAAATAGTAAGAGTCACTGTAGGCATTAACCATATGGGGTCTACCGATTTATGATATATGGTTTCAAATTCAAAACTGTTTTCTCGCCTCCTCATAATTTTGCATTTGTAACCCCTTATCTTATATGATTGACACCTTTGAATTCCAGAAATCTCACACTTCTGTATGGGCAATATCTACTTTAAATCAATGGTGTCAGCGTAACAAAACTAAATTTCACTCAAATACTAAAGACTATAAATGTACGCTCGTAGCTTAAACTTGACGAACTCGGAAAAGAGGGCTTGGCACCTCGGTTATAAGCAAAGGCTTCAAAACTCTTTACTGAAAACACTTTTTGAGATAATCCAACCAAATTTCACTCACGCACTTAAAACTATAAATGAAAGCTGTGAGCAAAAGCCGGGTGAACTCGGACAAGAGAGCGTGGCACCTACCACGGCCAGGCCAAAGGTTACACTCTTACTAGTTTTTGTTTTTTTGTTTTTTTTTTTTTCAATCGCACAAGAATCGAACTGCGAAGAAGGGGATTGTCCATACAAACAACAAAAATAATTGTTCATGAGTGTTGTAGTTCCGATAAATTTTTAAAATTATTGAAAAAGCTATTGTGTTTGTTGTAGATTAGCTAAAAAAAACAACAAAAACAATTTTATATTGTTAAAGTTTTTGTTTGACATTTTGTTTAAAATTTTATATGAGTGTTGTAGCTCCGAGAAATTTGGAAATTGCTGCAATGTTGTGTTTGTTGTAGAAGAGCCAAAATTGGCTCACTTTTGTTCTTTGCTGGTGGTAGAGAAATCTAATTCATTCGGCTAATTGTCCTTTGGGGTTTTCGAAAATTGTAAAATGAATCCTCTTTTACCTAAATTTTAGATATTTTGCTAAAAATTTCAATTCTTGCTATTTTTCCATTCCGAGTTTTCATTGCTCTTAAAGTCATGTATACATTTTTTGGTGTCTCACCAACATATCCTTCCTTTATGTAATATAAATGTTCCTTTACAAAGTCAAGTTTAAAATTTATTTATGTATCTCAACATAAAATGTGCATCGTAAATAGTTTTTCTTGCATTTATAATTTATAAATGAAAAATGATAACAATACTTAAAGCAACAACATGGAGTATAAATAATGGAGCAGCTGCAGCAGCCACTCTAGACAGAAAGCAAAATACAAAAAAGAAAGAAGAGTGAAAAATTTTTTAAGGAAAATTGTAACAAAAGCTTAAGTTTAGCTTTTGAGCAAATAAAATTAAGAGGAAGTCGTTGAAGAAAACCACGAGAAACTGCATTTCCAGAAGCAGCAGCAGCAACATACATAAAACCAAAAGCAACCAACATACAGCCGCAAAACTACACCAAGACAGCTGCAGCAGCAGTAGTGGTAGTACCTATAGTGTTGTGCGAAGAAGTTGAGAAGAAAATCTCGTCTAAAGTTCTTACATATAGCTGGTGCAACAAAAGTTGGCTCCATTTTCCGAGGCATTGAATTATAGCCAAATGTAAAAGGAGATGATGAGGATGATGATGACGACGACGACGAAGACGACGATTTCATTGCTGTTAGCCGGAATTGTGCAAGAGTGTTGGTGCGTTTCAAGTTTAATTTGGACAAAGAAAAGGCTGTGCTTTAGCGTAGTTGCTGAAGTAGAAAAAGAAGCAGAACATAAATATAAGTTATGAGGAGTATTTTGAAAATGATGCGGCTACTTTAAAATGTCTATTAAATTAAGAAGGAATGAGCGAACGATCAAAAGGATGCTTTATTTTTGAGAAAAATAATGACTGGAATTGCAATTTGTTGTACCTATGGTATGTCGTTTCAAAGTTTACAACTTCTTTTGTATGAAAAGTACTCAAAAAATTTGCGTTTTTCTAAATTTACAAGATATCGTTTTTCTAACTTTCAATTGAGTCATTTCTTAAGGATTTATGCTACAGAAATCTTGTTTACAAAACCGTCTACAGACGGTCTCCATTCAGACCCAATTATTTTGTAAGCTTTAATTTGTTCTAGCTCATACTATCAAATGTTTCTTTTGTATTGTCGCTTGATTGGTGAGTTTTCCGTAAGACCGTTTACAGATGGTCTTACATCTTTTGAATTTGGCAGCATAGTAAGCAAAATAACGACAAATGGATTTCCAAATCACATTTTTCACATCAAAATTATCCTGATAGCTAGAAATTCTTGCTACTTTATGGGTTAAATGCCTTTAAATTAAAAAAAAAAAGAAAAACCAGTTTAGGCACCAACAACTGCAGCATAAATTGTTCAACATGTAAGCAATCATATTGTACACATGTAAACAAAGTACATACACAAACAAGCACACAAATGTAAATGCCTTACGCGTCGGATATCCTGCTGCGTTAAACAAATATGCCAATGTTGCCATATTAGTATGAAACAGAATTTTTTCTACCCTCACAAATATTTCTTTGCTTATCGCTGTGCTTTGTTAGCTTCCGACACACATAAACAATGACGGCGGCAGCATACCCCCATACTAAAGTACCTAACACCCACATTAACAGCTTAAATTAGGTAGGTAACGTGTGGAGGGGGTGTGTGTGTTGCATAGAACTCGACTGAAATCTCAAAAGTGTCGTAATCCTATTTTGCCAAGCCATGAAATTTTTGTTAAAGTCAAGAAAAATAAAAAGCTGAGATTGCATGGTGACGATGACGACGACGGCGTCTACGATGCTGATGAAGATGATGAACAATTTGCGAACAAAGCGCCGCGTGAGATTTGCGAAACAACAAATGCGTTGCTACTCGGGGGGGGGGGTTAATGTGGAACTTTAGAGTTAAATTTTTCAAAAAGGGTTATTCAATGTGAAACAACAATATAAAAGCAACAACTACTTAGGAATTCATAAAGAAAGCTTGACAACATGTCGCTTAAGGGATGCATTAAGATTTTCTCAAGGATTTCTTGCTTATTGTTTTTTGTACTTTAGAGTGTTACCGGGTGTTAATGAGAATTACATATGTAATTCTTTTAGTTATATTGTGTACGTATAATAAAAATTTTGTGAAACACTTTTTAAAAGTAGCTAAATTAGCATAAGGATATACTAGTCTGCTCGAAGCCATTTTATTACTTTATCACATTTAAAAAAGTTATCTATTAAATATCTTTTTTATGTCAAAATTTCTTAAAGACATATTTGCTTTACTTTTTTTTTTTGCTTAAATTTAATTATGAGATTTTTGTACCATTAGCTTTTGTATCATGAAATTTTTGTACCATGAGATTTTCGTATCAAGAAATTTTTGTATTATGAGATTTTTATATCACGAGATTTTTGTGTCATGAGATTTTTGTGTCATAAGATTTTTGTGTCATGAGATTTTAGTGTCATGAGATTTTTGTATCATAAAATTTCTATTTTATATCATGAGGTTTTCGTATCATGAGATTTATAAATCATTAGATTTTTGTATCATGAGATTTTTGTACCATGTTTTTTTTTTATTATGAGATTTTTAGTGTCATTAGATTTTTGTGTTAGGAGATTTTTGTATCATGAAATTTTTTTTGGTATCATTAGATTTTGTTTCAATCGACTTTTTTGACCATGTGGGTCAGTTCAAATTTCACCCATGCTTTGAGAAAATGTTTTATATATTTATAAGGGGGAATCCATGCAAAAATTCTTCACGAAAAATAAACTGCGATTTTTACCCCGGAAATGTGTTCTTCAAGAGCTTCCGATGACCCATTCAAATTCTTACGGCAATCGGTTGCGCCAAACCCGATATATCCAGTAAAAAGTTTATTGTGTTGACCGATTTCCCCGTTTTTTCATGATTTTCAGGCGTGAATAACTGGAAATGAGTGCATTTTCAAGGCATGGTGAGTAAGGGGAACCTGTTTCTTGCATTCTGAAAAATATTTTCGTCACGGATAAAATAATTTTTGTGAATGCGGAGAATGATTTTTTTTTTTTTCATTTGCATTTGTTTTTCTACTTTTCATATCGTGGGCCCCGAAATTTATTATCTCATCCGGTCTCAAAATGTTCGTCGAAGTGTCCTGGATGCGGGAACCAAAAATTTTGTTTTCTTTTTTTTTTGTTTGTGTTTTCTACGCGTTTCATGACTTTTTACGACATTTTAGTGGATACAAATTTATTTCAACCAAGGGTTTCCTCTTAGATGACGGAACCAAAAATTTTAAAAAAAATTTTAATTTTTTTGTGTCTCCAAAAAATTGATTTAGCATATCTCTGATCAACACCCTCAGAATAATTGTCGAACAATCATGCGAGTGGCGTGCTGCACTTCAACTTGTCTTTGTAGACTATAGCACTGCCTTCGACAGTGTCTACCGAGAAAACAACTGGGTTTCACTGCAACGAAGAGGTATTGCCGCAAAGGTCATAAACTTAGTACGTGCACAATATGAAGGCTTTAAATGCAGTGTGTTGTCACCGACATTCACCACTAATTCAGGCGTACGGCAGGGGAGTCTGCTATCACCATCACTCTTCCTTATCGTTCTTGATGATATCCTAGATAAAGCTCTTTATAAGGCCGAAAGGGGTATCCAATGGAACTTTACCGAACATCTGGAAGATCTCGACTATGCTGACGACATCTGCCTGTTATCGTCCAAACATTCAGATATGCAAAGCAAAATTGAAGGCCTAAGGCCGGCCTAAAATACAACGTAACCAAGACTAAGAGCATGAAGCTAAACGCAAACAGGAATGACATCAAGTTTAGAGCTGGCAGTGATGACATCGAGAACGTCGATAGCTTCACGTATTTAGGCAGCATTATCTCCATAGATGGTGGAGCAAAAGAGGATATCAACTCAAGGATAGCAAAAGCAAAAGGCGCGTTTGATCAACTGAATAAAATATGGTCTTCACCCGTTATATCCACCAAAACGAGAGTGCGTATTTTTGATTCGAATGTGAAATCGGTTTTGTTATATGGGTGCAAAACTTGGCTTGTTACTGAACAACTAACGATTAAGCTGCAAGTAGTCGTCAACAAATGCTTAAGGCGTATACTAAAGATTTGGTGGCTTCGCACTATATCAAATGCAGAGATACATCAAAAATGCAATCAGAGAGCTATAGCAAACGAGGTCAAGCTGCGCGAAGGGGGATGGATTGGTCACACTCTCCGTAAACCACACAGCGAAGTTTGTCGCCAGGCTCTTGAGTGGAATCCACAAGGCAGTAAAGGACGTGGTAGACCCAAAACCAACTGGAAAAGGTCGCTGGAAAAGGAAATCCAAGAATCGGGAAAGTCGTGGCAAGAGAGATCAAAGTCTTCGCAAGGGATCGCGGCGAATGGAGATGTTTCATTTTGGCCCTATGCTCTTCCTAGGAGTTAAAGGAGAATACATACATACATACATATCTCTGATAATATTTAACGGACACAAATGAGATTTCATACGTGTATTAAAAATATCGGGACAAATAATGTCCAAAAATCGGAGGTGTTATATCTTTGAAACTATTTATAGCATATAGATAAGATTCAATACGTACATAAATTGCATCGACACAATTTATATTATTTGATTTTATTTAACAAGAGAAGGTGTAACAACGTACACCGGGAAATTCACGTTAAAGATTACTGCCCGCCGCGGCGCGCCGTGATAGCAGTATCATATAACGCATTGGCAATCGACGACTGTATTAAATTGCCTTAAATCAGAAGCTACTTTTGATAAATTATTGTTAATTTTAACATTACTAATAAAAATTTCAATAAATAAAGTCAAAATAAATGAAATAAGATTGTGTTCCCATAACTACTAGAAAGAGGATCTATAATACGATAAAAATATGAAAATTTGCTTTTTGATAAGTTTTAAAGATAAATTTCTAAAGTTGCAATCCTAAGTATTAATTAAGTGGTAACTATGTAGATATTATGATTACATTTCAATAGCTTTTTGATAATCTTATAAATAGTTTTATGAATAATTCCAAAGCGAAATCATTAATATAATGACTACAGTTTTACGAAAGTTGGATTATAAAATATTTCTTTTGTTCTTGCTTTGTGTAAGCTGTGAATACAATTAATTTTTAAGTATTCCATTCGGAGAAATTAAATTATTCCCACTTAAAAAAGAAACCACATAATTGTTATTATCATATCAACTTGTATACTCCTAATGAATTTGTGGCCCAACAAAAAGGATTTATTATTCATAATTCCTTGAAATTTACAATGCCAACGCAATTGACTTTGTTATGAATTTTGTTATGAAATATCACAGCTGCTGTTGCTGATTCTTCAGCAGAATGTTGCTTAGTTATAATATTGCCATTTCCATATTTTGTTACGTGTAAATAATTTATTATTTTTCTCTCATTTACAGACCATCAAATTCATCAAATGCAAAGTGGTAAGTAAAATTTAAATAATTTTCAAAATTTCTATTTTTAAATTTCCTATCAAAATCTAATATCATCATTTAAACTGCAAGAAATCAGAAAAAACTCCTACACGAAATCAACATGCTCATATATTTGTAAATCCATTCAACATTTAACGAGCATTTACTAAAATTTATTTTCATAGTGAAAATTCAAAAAACTAACAATTTTTGCTAAAAATACCATAAACCCCCTTTTTTATTTGAATCCATGCACGTTGTTCGGAGCTTTGTGTGCGGTTCGACTTCAACGCTTATATTTAAAATTCAATCTGACATCGGTTGGCCATGGTTTATGTCTTTACGCTGTTGCCTTTGTTCGGCGACTGCACTGCATCAAAAGCAGTGCGCTGTCTATTCACCACCCATCGACCCACCCACCTACCGAGAGCCGCAACTAATTCGCCAAATAATGCCAACTCCAATTTATACCAATTTAAGTCTTAACCATAGATCGACGCGCCAGTGAGAGCTTGTGCATTTATCTACTACTAAAGCAGTTTAGTACTTTTTTCAATGCCTCTAATGCTGTTGCTGCTATTGTTAGCGTACGCTATCTTTTGTGCAAATTTTGAAAAATTGCAGTATTTAAAGGATAGAACGGACAATTCATTGCATTGAATACGTTGCTTAACCCTTTGCTAAATGTGATATATATTAAAAAATCTTGAAAAATCGATAGTTCAAGAAAGAAATGGAAAATACTGAAGAAATGTTCAAAATGTCGAGAAATTTCAAAAATCATGAAAGTCGTAAATTACAAAAAAATTTGAATAATATTGAGCAAATCAAAAATGTTGAAGAAGTCGAAAAGAAAAATGGGAAAAATTTAAATCTTTTGAAAAAATTCGTCAAATTTTTCAAATTGGAAAAAGGAATAAAATCTATATAAGGCTAGGTCAAAAAATATTAAATATGTCGAAAAGTATTGAAAAAGTCGACAAACGAACAAGACTGGGCGCCAGTTCTTCTGCAAGTTCAACGAGAGTGCATTTGAGAGTTACGAGAGAGAATTTGTGAAAACGTATGCAGGGGCGTTCCTCCGCCCCTGTGAGCAATGTGTACATCGCACATGGGCGCCGAGCCAGTAGGGGCGCCTGCAGAATATTAATATGCGAATTGCTTTGGATGCTTGAATAGACTTAAAGAAGCTTTAATTAAAACTATAACTGTTGACAATTTTGAAAAAATTTTAAATAAAGCTACAGAAGAACTAGGTGTAGAAGCTGATAGCATCTAGGCCACTTAGAAAAGTAAAACTCCAAAAACGTTGAACACGAAGACCAAAAAAAAAACAAAAAAAAAAAAAAACATGCAACTGTCAATGCCAATTATGTATATTTACCATAAAGCTAAAACTGAGTACTTATCAAAAAAGATTTAAACTTTTTTTAAATTCTAGCTGTTAGTTTATGGTAACCATCCACCAGCTTTATCACTTTTTAAAAGTATGAACTGATCTGTTGAATAAAAAGCACTCCTTTTAAAATACAAGCAACCGTCAAAGCCAATTATAAGTACCTATCATACAGCTAAAATTGGGAACTTATCAACATAATTTTCAACTTTGTTTTATTTCTAGTTGTTAACCTATAGTAACCATCCACCAGCCATTTCATTTATTTTTACCTCGAAATGACATATTGAGTAAAAAATACGCCTTTTAAAATACGAACAACTGTCAAAGCCAATTATATGTATCTATCGCACAGCTAAAACTGGGAACTTATCAACGAAATTTTGAACTTTTTTTAGTTCTAAGTAGTTGTTAACCTATAGTAACCATCCACCAGCCTTTTCATACGAACAACTGTCAAAGCCAATTATATGTTTGTTACTACTCTAATACCTACTTAAAACTGGAAACTTTTTTTAAAAAAAAATTTAATTTTAATTTTCATGGTCTCACGCGCTTGACAGATAACAGTTAAAAAACTTAAACATTATTTTTTTTTTTGTATTTTGTGAAAATGACGTCATGATTTGCTATATCAGATACACACAACGCACAAACAAAGTCAAATATCAAAATCTTGAGTTGGATGCGAAATTTTTTGTCATATATAAAGATTTAAAAAAGGGGGCGCCTTACAAGTTTGGCGCACGGGCGCCGCTAGGTATCGGAACGCCACTTTACGTATGTATATAAAAGTGAACGCACAATAATTATACAGTCCTACTTCAGCCGCCAGAAGCCCCTGGCAGAATTGCCCCTTCCTAGTACATCTTGGCAGAAGGTGCTCTTTAGGAGCCTCTTCCTAGTGAATCTTGGCATAGTTATTGTTGAAAGAAAAAAGTTTGAAAAGTTTAAAAAAATTTGAAAAAAGTTTGAAAAAGTTTGAACAAATTTGAAAAAAGTTTGAAAAAAGTTTGAAAAAAGTTTGGAAAGTTTAAAACAATTTGAAAAAATTTTTTTAAACTTTTTTCAAATTTGTTCAAAGTTTTTAAATTTTTTTTCAAATTTGTTTAAACTTTTTTCTTACAGCAGCAATAATGCCAAGAATAACTAGGAAGAGGCTCGTAAAGAGGCGCCTTCTGCCAAGATGTACTAGGAAGGGGCAATTCTGCCAGGGGCCCCTTCCGGCGTGCTTCAGAACCAGATTATACACCCTACTGTGATTTCACTACATTAAAAAGAAGTTTTGCGTGCGTATTGGTGCCCACCATTGCCAATGATACAGAATTAAAAAAGTAATTAAATATGCTGAAAAAATTTCGAAAATTTATAAAAAAATGGGACAGACTTCCAAAAATACCTAACAAAAAAAAAAAAAAAATGTGACGTGTGATGAAAATGTCGTACAATTTTTCATAGTAGAGACATGATAAAAATGCTACAATTTACTTAGAGCAACATGAAAAATGCAAACAACTTTTTGAATGATGTTCCTCAAAGTAATTACGAATACATGATGTTACAATGTATTTGGATTTTTCCAGTTTGGCTTCAGGTCGGATTTATATATTTGGGTTCAAACTTGATTTTCTCAAAGAAAATTTACTTTTCTTGTGACTATATCTAGTATACCGTTCGGGATTTTGTTTTCCAATCTTTTATAAAGTTGTAGCTATAGACTTAAGGAAAAAAATTGTTCAACAAATTGATCCAAAAATATTGCATCTCGGGTCTCAAAATCACAAAATTTCGATTTTTGAGCATGACACCCAGTTAAAAATTTAAATCAAGTTGTCTTGAACTCACAAAAGAAGTGTTAAATCACTTGTGAGAGCTTACTGAAAAGAAAAAGATATATTTTTGAAATCGGTTTAGCGATTACTTTTTAAAATGGGGTCGATTTTTTTAAAAAAAAACCCAACAAACCAAATAATAACAATTATTTTCGATGTAGTTTTCGATGCGGAATTCGAATCTGGCCTTGGATTTGCTTGATCATGCATGGTTCTTGAGATATTCCAACCTAAATGTTCAAAAACACGATTTTTGAGGTTATATCGCCGGTGCTTACGAAGACTATCTCTTCTTTAAATGCGGACAAGAAAATCCTTTTTTTCAAACTGCGGCGAAAAATATCTTCTATGTGCGAATGCGGACAAGAAAATCACTTTTTACAAAATGCGGCGAAGAAAATCACTTTTTACAAAATGCGGCGAAGAAAATTACTTTTTGCAAAATGCGGCGAAGAAAATAACTTATTACAAAATGCGGCGAAGAAAATCTCTCTTTTAGAAATGTTTATTTTCGTAACTCGTCGAAAAAGTATTCACTAAATAAAGAGATTTTCTTCGCCGCATTTTGTAAAAAGTGATTTTCTTTGCCGCATTTTGCAAAAAGTAATTTTCTTCGCCGCATTTTGTTAAAAGTGATTTTCTTCGCCGCATTTTATAAAAAGTGATTTTCTTGTCCGCATATTACAAAAAAGATTTTTTTGGCCGCAATTTCAAAAAAAAAGATTTTCTTCGCCGCAACTTACGGTTAGAAGATTTTCTTCATAAGCACCGGCAACATGGAAGACGCATGAAAATTTCTTTGCTATTTTCTATTAAATGTGTAACTTAGTACTGTTCTTTGTCTAGAAAATATTTGAGGAAGTGCAGCAGTTCCCACAAAAAACTCTCAGTATAAAAACAGCATCAGAATAAATGCCAATTATAATGCTAATGGGTTAAATGAGAGAAAATGCAACACTGTGGGCAATCTCAGCGGAGTTTTTTTCTATTTTGTTTTAAGTCCACTGCGCAAACAAAATGGGAAAATTTTAAATAAATTTTTTATTTTTGTTTTTCGAAAAAAGTTGGCATTTAATTGGAAAATTAAATTTAACGCTAAAAACGACACTAAAGTTAACCGGTACCAAATTTACTACCAATTTTCTTTTTTCTTTTTGTTTGCACCTTATTTCATTTATCAGCAGCTAATGGTGATGGTGAATGCCACTACTATTTTGCGAAAATGCAAGGATGTTGCTGGGCAACGCGCGCTCGTTCGCAAATTTGTGTGTTGCAAAAAAGTTATTTCTCGATTTGCGTACAATTTATTTAAATTTTTCACGTTATTTTAGCACAATGTTATTTTTGTTTTGTTCGACTTTTTATTTTTCACATTTTACATTTTGCATACTAGGTATCTACACAGTAAAAATTTTAGTTTAATTTTAAAACCAAAAAAAGTATTTATATAGAACAATGCCAAAAAAGTTTTAATTTTAAACTATTTTGGAATAAATAAAGAGAGGGAGAAAAATGAAAAAAAAAAAAAAAATAAAATTTTAAATTTAATTGAAAAAAAAAACAAGCCATCCATACTGAGATTCGAACCAAGGGTACAACATCTTGTATACATAAATTACGAAGTCTTTAGCTCACTCGGCTATCAAACGTATTGACGTAGTTGTGTGAAATTTGTATTTAAACCAGTGGTCGGCACGCCATAGCTCAATTGAGGAGAGGCACTTCACACGCATGCTTACGCTCTTTCATTCAGTTGTCGCAAAGCCATCGACAAAGCAACATCGAGTGCATCTGTCGTTCTGTTGTCTTTTTTATGTTTTTTATGCACATGAAAAAAATTTCTTTACAGCTATGACAAATTCTGAAAAATATTTTATTTCATACTTTTTGTGACTAGGTTCAAATTTTCAGTTTAAGAAACGCTCAGATAAACTTTTTAAAAACTATACAAAAACTTTTAGGGTTGCCACCAGTTTTTTTTTTTAAATTTTGCTTAAACCATACATTTAAAAAAAAAATTAAAATTAACATATACTTATATTTAGGGTTGCCAGCTGGTTATTTTAATAAAACCAAAATTTTCTTTCAATAAATTGATAAGATCAGCATTTTCTCCCTATAAATTCACATCTTGGGTCCAAAAACAACGAAATAAAAATTTAAAGTTGCCATATAAGGGCTGCCCGACGTTAATTCGCAAAATTGAGTTTCTTGGTTAAGTTTCTTTATTGAAAAGTTATATTTTCGACCAAAAAACTTGCAGTAATTTTTTAGGATTGCCACCTGGTTTTTTTAATAAAATCAAAATTTTGTTTCAATAAATTACTAAGATCATTATTTTCACCCTATAAATTGACATCTTGGATCCAAAGACAACGAAACAAAGATTTATGGTTGCTATGTTAGGGTTGCTAGACTTTTTTAACTATCTGTACCACCTGCAGCCATCTGACCGTTCTTGAAATCAAGAATTTCAACTTAATTTCAAAAAAGTATGATTTTAACATAACGTTGGAAAATAACCAGGTGGAAACACTAAAAATATAAGGTAATGTTGGATTTTTAAAAAGTTTATCTAAGCGCTTTAAGACCAAAATTTTTATTTTTTTTTTTTTAAATATATGGTTTAAGCAAAATTTAAAAAAAAAACTGGTGGCAACCCTAAAAGTTTTTGTATAGTTTTTAAAAAGTTTATCTAAGCGCTTTAAGACCAAAATTTTATTTTTTTTTTTTTAAATATATGGTTTAAGCAAAATTTAAAAAAAAACCAGGTGGCGACCCTAAAAGTTTTTGTATGATTTTTAAAAAGTTTATCTGCGCGTTTCCTAAACTAAAAATTTGAATAAAATAAAAAAGAAAGAATAAAAATAAAATATTTTTAAGAATTTCTCATAGCTGTAGAGAAATTTTTACATGTGCGTCAAAAGACAACAGAACTACGGATGCGCTTGATGTTGCTTTGTCGATGGTTTTGCGACAACTGATTGAAAAAGTATAAGAATGCGTGTGAAGTTTCTTTTCACAATTGTGCTATGGCCTGTTGACTACTGGCGTAAGAAGACAGAACTATGCTTGATTTTTCGGTTTTAACGCATATTTTTTTGCAATGAATATCTTTTCTGTGAACATTTTTTTTTTTTCAGTGCATTCTCTCTTCTCTCACTAACACACTCTCAAATTTATTTTTGCCGACCCCTGATTTAAACAATTGAAAAAGAAAATTTTTTTTTGTTATTTTGTTCTCGTTCTGTTTTTTATGCTCTTTTGATAAATAAAGTTTTTCAAATTTTGAAACTTAAAAGTCTCTCCAAGCTAAATTAAAACTTTGATGACATTAGTTTCAAACCAAAAGTATTAAAATTGGCGCAGAGAATATTTTAATACTTTTCTTGGACTTATTTTAAAACTAAAAATGATTAGTTTTTTGAATTTAAAGTTATTTTAGGATTTTTTTAAAGCCACTTTGGTATTAAAAAATTGAAAAAACTAAATGGTTTAAAAGTAAATATTTTTTGTGATAAAATTAAAACCTACAGGAATAAATTTCAACCTTTTTTGGAATAAATTTTGAATTTAATACCAAAGCAGTTTAAAATCAATACCGAATGGAATCAAAAGTAAACTATCACTTTTTACTGTGTATAATCTTTTTTTTTCTTGTTTTTTGTATTTTTTTGGTGAAAATTGTTACGGTTTTTGTCTAAAGTTCTTCAGTGCATTGCAGTGCACATTGGAAAAATCTAACATTTTCAATTTTAAATCCAATTTAGAAAAATGTACGTGTATGCGTGCGAAAAGTTTTGATTATAAAAATAAATGTTGTGTTTTTTTTTCGAAATACAATTGATAGATAGAATTTATTTGGCAATTTATCGCGTTTAAAAGTTTACAAAAGCTTAAAAACATTTGATTAAATTTAAATAAATTACTTTTTTTTAACGTAATTGACTTCAAAAATGTTCATTTACCACTTGGTTGCTTTAGAATTTAAAATATAGTTGATGAATTTGAAAAACAGTTGCCGATGTTTTTCAAAGTTATATGAGTAAATGGATGAAACTATGTCAAAAAATTTAGTTTCAAACGAATTGATCAGACCCAATAAACATATATCAGTGAATATGGAAAGAAAACAAAAATAAATCGAAACATATTAAATTTCACTTAAAGCCAACATTCGTTTAACTAACCCACTGACTGAGTGACAGACGAGCAACATTCGCATATTTTTGGTTGCATTAATTTAAAAGCCAATTTGATACCATGGTTGAGTTCATTTCTTCCTATTGATTGTTATGATTTGCATTCATGCACGTGCTGGTATTGCTTGCGTTGGGGTTCCTGCTGCTGGTTTCATCGATTATTTGGTTACGCCGCGTATTTTTCTCCGTATCGAAATATTTTGTAAACAAATCAAGCCAAAAAAAGAGCCAGCCAGCAACAACAAATACAGCAAAAAACCATAACAATAACAATATTGTAGCAACATGCGTGACATGAATTAGAAACACCACATCAAATGGTAGCAACATATACAACAGCAACAACAAGAACAACAGCAACATCAAGCGAAATAATATTGGCAACGGTACTACAGACAGCTAACGCATGAATTCGCAATAATGTTTTGGACTCGTTGCCAAAACTTAAAGAAAAAACCAACCAAAAACATGGATCTCTTTTTAATTTTTTGAAAAAGATAAGAGATAAAAATTGTGCAAAAATTTGTTACGCCGCAGCACCATTTTTATGTTTATTACCTTGTTGGCAACAAAAAGTGTATAATTGTTCAAGTACTCTGTTGTTGGAGTTTAATATATGAAATATATCAGACTTCTATAATTCTAAGAAATTTTTATGTTTGTATGCAATTTGGGCTTTAAGACACTTTAAGTATTTTCTTGAAAAAAAAAAACACTGTTTTCCTAATCAAATTTTAAAAACAGAAGCTTGTGAATCCCGAAGATATGTTACATATGTAAATACATACACACCTGATCAAAAAAATAGATACACCCATAAGCAGGGCTACAATGTGATGAGATTCAATAGTCAAAGAGCGTTTTAACCCTTTCAGGACCAATGGGACTTATATGTCCCATTTGAATTTTCCAATGTCAGACCCAGATTTTCTTTGCGATTGGAAAGAGACTTTCGTTGGTAGAAAAATTGAGATTCATATCCTCAAGACCTCACAGGGTGATCCCAAATCAAAGAAATTGTGTTTTTTTTAACTAATTTTCAGTACATTTTATCTCGAATATTGTTAAATGAACGATATGAAGCATCTAAGTAGCACGTGTAACAGGCTTTCAGCTTATTAGAAATGAAAGGAATTTTCGATTCACTGGTTTACAGGTTGCTTAGATAAATTGGGACACCTGTGTCCCGTTGGCCCTTAAAGGTAAAAAATTAGGTACTTTTGTTTTGGTAAAATTTTTTATTTTTGCTTATTTTACATAAAATACTGACGAAAATAATTTATTCAAAATAAATTAAAGAAAAAAACTATTCAGAAATCATCCATAGTGAATTTTGAACCAAATTTTGTTATTTTTTGAAGCAAAAATAGTCCAGCCAAACTAGGTAAACAGATCTTATTTTGTTGAACTTGACCCGATTTTGATCGGTCACGGCTTATTTTGTTCGTTATTAAATTTGGACACAAACCAGCACATTGGATTTATGCTTCTCTTTCTTTTCTTATAATCCCCATTAAGCCCACATAAGCCTATTAAATCCATAAAACTGTTTTTAAATTTGTACTTAAAAATGGAAAATGATGCTACTGAGGTGATTTTCGGGATACTTGAATCTGAATATGATGTTGGAAAACTGAAAAATTCAAAATAGCGCCGGAAAATTGTGCATACCCCTAATGCCACCCAAAAAAAAAAAAAATTTACCTATTTTTTACCTTTCAGGACCAATGGAACATATGTGTCCCATCATTTTTTTCACACTTGGAATTAAAAAAATTCAGTTTTGAAAAAACATTTGAATAGAAATGCTATACCGCTTAGCACGAATCTGGAAAAAAAAAATTTCAAGCGGTTCAGTAGTGTTCCGGAATTAAAACGCTTCTAAAATTAAAACGGTTCGGTTTGTGCTTCGGTTCAGGGCACATAAAACGCGATGTTTTGGTTCAAAAACAGTTTCGGTTTATAGCCCTGCAAGTTTAATAAGATGGGTCGAAATATACATTGCTCACTTAAAGAAAATAGATTAGTTTTAGATCTGAATATAAATGAAAACCTTTCCAAGATATTAGTAAGTTAATGAATAGATCTACACATTTCATAACAAATGCTCTCCCAACATAAATAAGTAAAAAGAAAAACGTCCACTCCTGCAGTTGATCGTCAAGTTTTAGTGCTGTCCAAAAAATACGCTTTTATTTTTCAAGATGATTTCTGGAAAAATGGAAAATTTCACCATGATGCTAAATTTTGACAGAAATCATGAAGGCAAAATATTTACGGAGAGACAAAATAAAACTTTTATTTGTTTGGGAACAGCTCCGAGAGGAATGTTCGTCGTCCTCAAGGCAAAGAACTCAATGTTCTCTTCACAAAAAAAGCACGTGAAGCTTCTTTGCTTGGAACGTGGTCGGCCCGATACTCCAGACAAAGAGCAAAATGTTTGAATTAGAGTTTAAGGAGATATTGGAAAAGGCAATGCTACCATATGCTAAGGAAAATATGCATTTTCATTGGATCTTTCAGCAAGAAAATATTCTTTTTAATAATTTTTGAAAAGGTCAAAAGACAATAGTATTTTTGTTACTAATATTATGACAATGGACTTATACCTCAAACATATTCTCGTGTATGTTCCCCCACTGAAAATATATATACATTATTGCAACGGTTTTTAGTGGGACGGAGTTCAGCGTGCGTGTCGCTTTCTTGTTTTCCGGCTTGTTGAAATTAGCGCCATGTCCTCTGTCATTGTTGTTGTTAGGACGATTGTAATATCATGTAAATTTCGTGGTTTTCTGTTATAACAATGAGCCAAATACAACCACAATAACAACAGCAACATCGTGTTCTAAAACATTTTTCATGTTACTAATACAGCGACACGTGCAAAATTTTGCGCTGATGTTGAGCGACTGACTGACTGCACGACTAAAACGTTTTGTGGTGTTGTGTTTCTATGTGATGTTTGGTGGTGGTGGTAATGGCAAATTTTCGCATTTCCGGAAATACTAAAATTTTACATTTTTGTATTTTCGTATCTATTAATTTGCTTTTATTTTTGCAGGCACTTTTGGTGTTATTGAATTATCTTTGTAGCTTAAGCGAATTAGTGCCTTTTGTAGAACTTTAACTACTTTACAAGTTATTACTTTAATCGTCAAAATGGTGCACAGTAGGGTAAAAAGTACTAAAACAGAATTATTTAATAAAGATGTACGAGATTTGATACGCATACATCAATCAACGAAATTAGTAAGCTTTTTGCACATGCTTACCCCAATGTGCTGTGTACTTCAACAATGGTGCTAACCAAAGATTTTCGTATCCAAGTAGTGTAGACAATATGCTAAAAATTGCATTTTAATAATGGGTATCATGTGTCTGCAGAATTTTAAAATATAATATGAAAACAGTGGAATAATTTTTGGTGCTGCAAGCAATTTTGATTGAAATACTAAAAAGCCGTCTATCAAACTGTCATTTTATTTTGAAAAGCTTAAGGCTACCTACCTGTAACGCTGTCAATTAATCAACTATCTTCATCTGATTTCAAAAGATTTGCATTACAATTGCGTGGTTTGTTTCTTTTGTGTACTCTCCTTTTTGAAAATTTAACATTTTTCTTTAGTGGTAAAGATCAACATTACCCTGCTCTTTTTACATCAACCGACATATTTTTTTCATTCTGAAGAAATTTCTCCACAAAAAGCATTGCATTTCTTGAGCTTAACACCAACAGTTGACCAATACACAAAAACCACAATTACAACGCTTAAGGGAATGTTGGCAGTTGGCAGTTTAACCCCAAACTCAAGCATTTCACATAGCTCACACCTGTAAAGTTAACACTGTTGAGGAATGTGATAAACGATGAAATGAAATGCTTGTAAACAGTGATATAACAAGAAGAAAATGCTTTTTAATAAAAAAAGTACACAATGAAAAAGAAAGTTATGTTGAAATACAGAAAAAAGAAAAAAAAAAAGAAAAAAAAAATTAAAATACAAGTGAAGAATGGCGTAAAACCAATTCATACTCTTCGTAAAACTTGAGGAATAATAAAAAAAAATCAACAGAAAGAACTCAATGAAATTCCTGACAGGAAAAACATTAAATTCCGTTACAAAATAAGGAAGGATATAAATTCAATTGCGAACAACAAAAATGCACTGAAAAAAACATCTAAATTTATATCAGTATAAACGAATAACTGCTTGCGAGAGCCTTGCTGTAAAAAATTTGCTTATCTTACTCCCAGTTATATTCAGAGTGTATTGCCTAAGGTTACGAAGCTTCTGGAAGGTGATAGAGGAGGCCTGGACTAACAAAAAATTGCAGTTGGAGGGGGGGTCTAAAATGTAACCCTGAGGAGTTATAGGGTTAAAACTGATTTTCTGACTTATTTTAGAAAAAAATCACCCTAACGTTTTAGAGAAAACATGTCTATGGCGAAGTTTTAACTTATTGTAAGAGCTTTGAGATAGTGTATTAGGTTTATAGGGTTTAAAAGGATTTCGCAAAGTTCTAGACCTTTAAAGTTGATAATTTGCCCATTTTTTGACTTTGGCAGCCATTTTAGTATGAAAAAAGTCCAATTAACATACCATTTTATATTTTTTTTTGAAAACCTCGTTTAATTTCCTTTAATCCGATGGTATATTTGTCATACTAATTTTTTGATTGAGGACAAAAAAAAAATACCTTTTCGTTTGAAGGCTCCAGTAGATAAAGAGCAGCACGAGTAGCGCGCACATCATATGCAGCGCAACGCATGCGACTAAACTGTGTGCTACATAGAAAAGTATTTTTTTCCGACCTCAAATTAAGAAATTGCTGTAACAAATGTGCCATCGGATCAAAGGAAATTTAACGATAATTTTGGAAAAAATTATAAAAGGGTACATTAATAGGACTCTTTTCATACTAAAGTCAAAATATTGGGAAAAAAAAATTAAAATGTCAACTTTTAAGGCTTAGAACTTTGCAAAATCCTTTTAAGCTCTTTAAACCATATACACTATCTGAAAGCTCTTGCAAAGAGCTAAAACTTCGCCATAGAAATGTTTTCTCTAAAACGTTAGAATGATCCAAGAAATTTTTTTTTTCTGAAACAAGTCAGAAAATCACCCTATAACTCCTCAGGGGTACATTTTAGATTCCCCCTCTAAGCCCAATTTTTTGTTAGTCTAGGCCTCCTAGAAGCTTCGTAACCTTATGCAATGCACCCTGTATAGTATATCCTTCTTTGCCTTTAAATATCTTTTTGAAATTCTTTGGGAGCGTAGAGCTTCTAAGCAGCTAGTGGCTACAATTTTCTCTAACATTCTCTTCTCAAAGCAATGCCTGGAATTTCTCTATGTGGGATTCAGTAATTTAAGGTTTTCGACCATTTTTCAAAAAGTGACCAAGTTTGTCCAAAGCACAGTTTCATTTTATCGGAAAAAAGTTAAAAGCATGTTTTGTAAGCAAAATTTTCTTAAAGTTTAGTTTCGAAATCATCAAACTACCATAGAAAGCAACTGAAAATCAACCTTTCGAACAAACATTCATTACTCTTACAGTGTACACAACTACCACACTCTCTGTTGAAATGCCGCTACAGGTGTGAAACTGCAGAAATGATAAAGTTGATGAAAAAACAAATGAAAAATAAAAAAAAAAATCTAAATAAAAAAAAAACAAAACTAAAATTAAATGCTAAACAATTTTACTCGAAATAAAATGAATGACTGAGTGTATTGTAAAAGTATTGCACACACATATATATAGTATACCTGTGGTTGTGTGTGCATGAGTGCAGTAAAGTATGTGTTAGCATGGCTAAGTTAGGATTAAAACATTTAGGAAAAAAGCTAAATGAAAGTTGTGCTTTGTAGCGTCATTCGTTGCAGAGAGTAATAGGAAATGAATAAATGAAATAAAAGTGCAGTAAAAACATCAACGTGGTAGAGTGCGGCATTGGAAAACTGCGCTGTAACAGCACTAACTTTCAGTAAAATAGGTAGTAGCAATTTTTCATTATGAGAAAAGTTTCGTATATAAATATATATGAGTTTTTTTAATTGTTTACCCATATATTTCATTCAGAAGCAAGCAAGTAATTTCTTAATTGTTTTATATTTTATTTGCACTTGCAATATATGTTGTGCCAAGGTGAAATTTCTCATTGAGTTATCAATCAATTTGTATATTTTGAATTTAATGAAGTTTATAACGAATACTCTTAACATCCCAAGAACTCTTAGAAGCGTATGTTTTTTATAAAAGTAATGGCTATTTCAATCGCTAACTGATTTTTTTTATGTTGTACCTATATCTTCTGGTCGGTGTGATATATTGTTCAGCATCTCACGGCATATTATAACGTATTCTGATTTTGAGGGGTGTGGCACTGCCCACTTTTCCAGCAAACATTACTTGTCTAATTGTCCTTTTCTTACTTGCATGTGTGCCAACTTTCATTTATCTACTTACGTCAAATACATAGTTTCAGCGACAAGAAAAATTACACTGTGCAACAATTTTAAAAAAATGTGATACACTTGGCTACAATGGGACGACAGCCTAGTAAGACTCCTGATTTGATCAGAATTTTTTGGAGACAGTTTAAAATCATTCACAAATATAAAAATTTAAAAATAAAAAAAACACCAAAAAAATTTTCAAAAAATTCACATATATTTCTTGGACAATTCGAAGCATTTTGTGCTTTAAACACTTTTTTCGTACGATGCCTACTTTTTGAGTAAAAGAATAGTTTTGGCGACCGCGGGCGTTCAACAGCCGAAAATTCTCATTTAACGACTGAGTCCCATATTGTCTGTTTAGAAAATTTATGCATTTTACAATTTAGTTCAATTTTGAATAAGGAAGTTTTTTTGAAAAATTGATATTTTGTGAGTGATGGTCGAAAAACTAAAAAAGACCGAACATTTTATGACAAAATACCCACTGTATTAAATTTGTTCACATAGTATGTTAGGAAAAGTTTCTTGTTGGACATTTAGCTATAATTTTAGAAGAATAAGAAAACGGTTTCTGAAATAGTACACGAACTAGTGGTCAGAAACTGAGGAGTCTCCGCCAAAATACCACTGTGCGATGTGGCCTACTATTAAAGTACGTGTTATTAAAAACATCGATATATCTCCGAAATCAAAATGCGATATTTTATTCTCAAGCCACAATGTTAGGAAACTTTTTGTTAAATAAAAAAAAGGTTGCTGTTTTTATAGCCATTAATTACTTTCATGATCGCAGCAGCTTTTAAACTTTAAAATAAACGCACAAGCACCAGTGTTGTCGCTTAAGTCATTTTAATTTTTGGCATTTCATTTTGAGTGCGCAATGCTACCCTTTATGCCGTCTGTTCTCATTCTCATTCTCGGTCTCATTTTCATTTTCATTTGCACTTTTTTGTTTTACTTTTTATACAAATACAAACATCGCAGCGTTGAATAAACAAATTGTTTGCTATTTGAGTTGCTACTTCCGGCGGAAATTCAAATTTGCACACTCATACACAGACACAGACAGTGTCGAATCGTATCGAGTATGTGTGTGTGTGTGTGACGAGGGGAGCAAAAAGCACCTCACTAAAATACTAATCGAAATGGTGCACAAAAAGTGATGCTTAACTCAAATAATAAACGAAATAAAAACAAGAAAATAATTAATTGAGAAAATTTCCGGAAGTTTTTTTTACCCTGTCTGTCCTTCCTTCAGTTCCGCTGTTGTTGCTGCATTGCGCTGCAGAAGGACAGTGATAGCTAAAAACATGAAAAACAGAGACAAAACGCGTTGACTAAATGAATGAATGAATAGATAGAAGGCAACAGAGATGAGTTGGCAAGTTAAATGAGTTTTATGGGCGGTCAGCGAGGCGTATTGAAATTGAAAGCAGATTCGTTACAGGAGACAAACAGAACAGAACAGAAAAAGGAAAGCACATGAATTATACGAATGTATACAGCTACGAAACCAACACGTAAGCCCAGTTGGCATTTCGTCCATTTGCAAAAAAAAAAAAAAAATTGGAAAAACCTTTAAAATTAAACGGAAATTGTGAATTGTAAAAGATGAACTGGACAGACAAAAAAACTCAGCTGGACAAACACAATTTTATGAAAAGAATATTTCGCTAAAATCATGAAAATCATATAGAGAAATTCAGAAATAAAAAAGGGAAAACGAAAATGATATTTGGAAACAAAAAAAAAAATTTGCTGGACAAACAAATAGAACAACTGAATATACAAAAAACTAACGTGGACAAACAAATAGCACCTTTGGACAAGCAAACTAACATATCATCATAATTTATTATATACGAATAAACAGTTTGAAATGAAGTACGTTGATTGATTACATGTGTTTTTCCTAAAAACCCCGTCTGGCCAAACACAAATTCATAAAAAATTTATAAAAAATGATATTGGCAAAGTCATACAAAAAAATAAAAGAAGTTACATAGACATATCGGAAATCATATTTGGACAAAACCATGAATCGGTTGGACAAACGAATAGAGCAACTGAATGCACATAATAAATAATGAACGAATGATGCTTGAGTTCTTTGTAGCTTGAACAATTAAATAGCTCCTTCGAATAAGCAGATAAAGGATGTGTACATCATTCCCAAAAAAAATCCACCTGGACAAATACAAATCCATATTAATGTTTTAAAATTCAAGGAATATACGATAAGCAAAAGATCCAAAATGATAAAGCGTTTTTTGAGGTAATACAACAGAATTTCACTCAGACACAGAACACAGTAAAAGTGCAAGATCTGAGCAAAAGCTATGTGCATTCAGACAAGAGGTTGTGGCACCTCCCGTACATGTCAAGTTTTCAAAATACTGCATCTTAAGTTATTTACTACTTTGCCAGGCCTGACTAGTTTGTTTTTTTTGAAAACTTTGAAATTTTCATTTCAATCCAACTTTTGATTTATGTCATGAAATGAAAAATTTTAGTTTGCTATCAAAATTTTTCTCTCTGTATCTATACGTTTAGACTTACGCACCAAAAATATGCAACTACACAGTTATTTCTGTTAGTGCAATTCGGTGCTTGCGAAGTTTTCCCACTGCAATTGTTGGCTGCCAGTATATGCGTGAGCGTCTGCATATCAAAAAGGATTTCCTGCTCAGCAGCTACAGTGACTTCATTATGAGTTTATGTATTTGAATTTCTTTTAGCGCCATTTTTTTCAGCTTTTCTTTGTATTTTTATTTTCTTTCAATTTAAATGTTTTTCTCTTTTTTTGTCAAGTGTAAATTTTTCCTTGAATTACCAAAGGAAATGGTGAAAATGTGAAGAAAATTTTTGTGCAACGTTTCCAATGTTGGTATAGCAACCGGATTTCTTGCAGACAAACAAATAAACGTATACATTTGCACATTTGTTGTTTGGGAAAATTATTATTGCTTTGGCGTCAAGTTGTTGCATTTTCTTCTTCTTCTTCAATTCCTTACAAGTTGCAATTTTTCGCTGCGTTGCACGATTAACGTATGCAATTTACAAGAATTTTATTTTATTTTTTTTTTTCAGTTTGTTTGTTTGTGATTTCAAGTTGGAAATAGTTAAGTTTGGCTTATTTGCGTATGTACGTTTGAAGTTTTAACTGTATTAAATAGATACTTGCCTTGAAACTTTTAATTTTTGTTACTTTAAAACCAAACAGCAATTTATTTATTTTTCGCTTAGAATATATTCCAAATAAAACACAAAGCTCCTAAAATATTACTATATATAATGGAATCGAACTCGAAGTCACCACTCAAGGATATTTTAATATTTATATGAATGAAGCTCTACAAATGCAGCTGAAGAAGAGGCCAAAACTTTACAAATGTTTTGTAATATATAACGCTTATGATCGCACTTTTAAGACACTGTCTGTCAAAACTTTTACTGTCGAAGTATAAAACTTTATAGGGGAAGAAACACTGCAAAGAAACCCCTTTTTCTTCACAAATATTATTCCGCAGAACATGAGTTTTAGAGTTTCCCAAGTGCTTAACTGCTATTATAGCTGTTGTCAATAATTTAAATAGTAAAATCAATAAAACTACTGGCATCACTTGAATCGCTGCCATATTCTCTCGTTGACACCAGCTGAAAATCCACACTGTCTGTGCTTCCCAGTCTAGAATAAAAAGTATTTTTTCAGAAGTTTGGCTGCGCGGCATACCAATCAAATTGACTAAAAAGTAAGAAAATTCAAAATAACCTTAATCAATTCGTTATGGGTCCTGGGACATTAAAATTTGGTCCTTAGTCTTTGGTCTTTAGTCTTTGGTCTTTGGCCTTTTGTTTTCGGCCTTTGGTCATTGCTCGTCTTTGGTCTTGGGTTTTTGATCTTTGGGTTTTGGTCTTTGGTCGTTGGCCTTTGTCCCTTTGCCCCTTGGTCGTTTGTCTTATTCTTTGGTCTTTTGGTTTTGGACTCTGTCCTTTGGTCTTTCTTTGGCCGTTTGGTTTTGTTTTTGGTTTATGGCATTTGGTCTTTGGTCGTTTCTCAACTGGTAGAGCTGGCGGATTCATCCCGTGTACCCATTCTCCCGGGTACCTGTTTTTATGTTTCTCTAAGGAAATGTTTCCAAGGAACATTTCTCATGGAAACGAGTGTAAGACCCGTTTCTCAACTGAGACCCATTTTTCATGGAAACGGGTATGAGAATGTTTTTATCAGAGAGCCTGCTCTCTTTGGAGAAACTTGGGATAAACTTTTAGAAATTATACAAAAATGTTCAAGGTTACCACCTGTTTTTAAATTTTGCTAAAGCCATCGGTATATAAAATTAAAAATTAAATTTTAGTCTTCAAACGCTTAAATAAACTTTAAAAATCCAATACACATTTTTGGGTTGCCATCTTGTTATTTTCTAAAATTTTACTAAAATCGCACTCTTTCTGACCAAATTAAAATTTTTGGTTTCAGAAACGCTCAGATAAACTTTTCAAAAATTCTACAAAAACTTTCAGGGTAGCCACCTGGTTTTTTTTGTTTAAACCATATATTTGAAAAAAGGTAAAATTTTGCTGTTAAAACGCATAAATAAACTTTTTAAAAATCTAAAATACATTCATAGAGTTGCCACTTGGTTATTTTCCAAAATGCTTAGATAAACTTTTTAAAAATTGCACTAAAACTTTCAGTGTTGCCACCATATTTTTTGTAAGTTTGGTTTAAATTTTGAAAATTAGCTAGGTGGCAACCCTTAAAATTTATGTTGGTTTTTTTAAATGATTGTTTTGAAATAAAACTAAGTTTTTTTTAATTTATGGCTTAAGCAAAACTTACAAAAAAACAGGTGGCAACACTGAAAGTTTTCGTACAATTTTTGAAAAGTTTATCTGAGCGTTTCTGAAACTAAAAATTTGAATTTAGTCACAAAAAGTATGATTTCAACAAACCAGGTGGCAACACTAAAAATATATGTTGGTTATCTAAGAGCTTTATGACTAATAATAAGTTGGAAAAGGGTCTCATTTTTCAGTAACTTTTCCTTAAATAAACCGATACTCGGGCATCCCGTGCAACCGTTTATCTGACAGTTCTAGTCGTTGGTTTTTGGTCTTGTTATCACTCAAATATCTAAAGCTTTCAGTATTGCGCTCAGCAAATATCAGTCATTTTCTAACGCACTATTGATCCCTTCTGCTTACATTTACGAGGACAGTTGTCATATGAAGAAACCTGTTCGGCTGGCTTACAAGATTTACCTTCTATGCTCGATAATTCACCTAATTAACGCAATAAATTGAAATAACTAAAGCATAATTCGCCATGCAGCTGTCACAGATATTCCACTTAAATGTGGGGCTTGATAACGACCCAAATCGTCAGCGCAATAATTTCACCAATTACCACAACAATTAAACTGTCAACTCCGAACACAACTTGATAACAATTAACGCAGTCAAGACAAATTACGGCCATAAGGAAGCAAATTATTTGTGATAACAATAAGCGCAACAACATCTGTTTATCGCTAATATGGAAGGAAACTGACACCTGGTAAATACGAGTAGGTAAAATTTTCAAACAGATGGTATTACACACAAATATATTCTCAAACACACATATATGATGTAAGAAAGGACATAAAATGTAGTAAATGTATAGGTATGAATTAAACCAAAACTATTTACTTACAATTTCCAAGTTACAAGTTTGTCGACTGTAATTTGCTTTGAAATATGTGGTACAACATTACTACATTGTCCTGCAGAGAGTAAGAGCAGGAGCAACAGCAACGTTAGCAAAAATTAATAAAGTGATTATTTACAAGGAATTGTCGTCTGGTATTTAATACAGTCATTTACACTTATACATATGCAACACGCACAATTGTAGTACATTTTGTGTGTGAGTATTGTTCAGTGAACAGCGTAACTTTATCACTTACCATAATACAAATGGACATGTGCTGTTGCAGTACACACACTCAAACCAAAATGCCTGAAAGTCCTTTTTCGTACTAATGTGAGTTAAAATATAAATCCTCTTTTTATTATCGTATATGTTGCGCTTGGACATTATACATTACATTCATTGCGCTACGTCTCTCATTGTGAATGTTCTTAGTTGACTGTTTTTGTTGCTTAACTACACAGTGATGTGTGAGCAGGGGTTATGTTGGGTACTAACGCACCGCTTAAAATATTTTGTCTGCAACGTGCACTGTTTCTTTATGGTTTCTATGCTTGGAAATCCTAGTACTTATTTGATTTGAAGGCAAAATTTTCCACAGGCTATGGATTCCGAAAGAAAAAAAAAAGTATAGCGCCTGTCGAAGTGAGCCCCTACCTTTTCGGCGGCTCTGATATTCTTCTGTACAGCTCGTTTCTTGTTCTTCTTCATTTGTACTAAATGTCACAGTGAATATAATAAAAAAAATAAAATTTGCTAAAAATTCTATCACCAATGTGTCTCAAAAAATAACAGTTTTCTATTTTTTGACAAATTTTGTAAACTAGTGTTCGCCTTATGTTGATAAACTCTTATTAGTAATTATCTATGCATATTTATCATTCAGGAGAGTGGCACCACCTACTTTAAGACATTAAGTTGATTTACTATAGTCCCTTGGTGTTAACCCTAACTGCATACCGAATTTCATAAAAATCGATGCAGCGGCTTAGCCATGAGAGCATGCTTTCCACTTAGGGGCGTAGCATCGCCCAATTTTACAAAAAAAAAAGAAAAATCCTATGCATTGCTCCTCCTCACAACCTTCCAAGCAAATATGATGAGATTTAGGCATAGAAACAGGGACTGAAACGACTTCGTTTGCCTACTTATAAGAAAATTACCTTGTCTTGGATCGTTGCTAATGGAAATACCCTTATTATCCTTCTTTGCTGTAACTCACAGTGGGAGCATAAGACCAAATAATTGGTTATAGGTTTTCTGTTAAAATGACTTTTCCAGAAAAAATTGCATATTTTAAGGTTGAAAATGTTAAAAAAGCAATAATTTTTACGTAAATATGGTATTTTCCGATAAATATTTAAACTATTCAGTGCCGTTGAAGGCTGTTGAGTGCTGCCGGAAATGAGTAGAAAAACTTTTTTCTGCCTAAAAAACAGTGCATTTTTAAGTTATTCATCTTTGAGTTCTTTTAATAGTTTCTAAAGGGTATTGTGGGCAAATCAAGGCCAAGACATCGACTACAATGGTCCATAGAATTTGAGTTTTGGACTTGGTCTTTGTATTGAGTCAGGAGTATTTTCATATACGATCTTTTTGCGACACCCTAATGACAACTACGCTGGCTAACTGGAAAAAAATAGAAATACATGAAAAGAAAAAAAGAAGTTAAATAAATTTGCACCACTGTCAGCTTGTAACTGTATATCTTTGTATCTACGTAACTAAGTATCTCTTAATCATACATTAAGTATCTTTCGTGTTTTGGTCTCTTGTGTGTGGTGTCCTTTGGTTTGCTTGTTGCCACCAATGCACGTTGGTGTGCGATAGTATATACGTGTGTGTGTGTGTGTAATGTTCTTGTAAGCGCACAATGCGCTTTAATGAGTTTATTATTTTATTATTATGAATTTTTTGCACTCGTAATTCTCTTGTTTATGTTTATTATTATTATCTTTATAAATTTGTTTCTCATTATCATTAAAATATCACGTGGGTGTTATAATAAACAAGTTAAATATTAAGTGGGAAATATTATTTATGCGCTAATACTTATACGTTAACAAAAATTTAATAAAATTATTTAAAAAATTTTTAAAAAAAACTCAGAACCGAAATATAGAAATTTTTGAAAAAACAAGAACATTTGCATTGAAGTAATTTCTCAAGCTTTTTCTTGCAAGTAAAGATCACCCTAATAAAGACATTAAGCTACTTACTTATGTTTTGTTAAAAAACATGACTTCTACAGTGTTGAGTTCGACCGAAAATCACGTATGTATTTTGTTGCTAAGTAAACAGCTGAACATTATATGATTATGCCCTAAGAACCCCTCCACTTTGTATAAAAAAAAAATTCCACTGCAAACCATCAGGTTTGAAGCATTTTTGCATGGGAATTTGGAAAAAAAAAAAATTTTTGGAGCAAACATAGCGGTGGCTCATTAACTTTTTTCGTCATTTCTTTGGCATATACAATCCGATCTTAAAGTATGATATATCAATGTTATTTTCTCAAAGGTCATTGACATCAAGTACCCTATGCTAGTACTTTCCACCAGACCTCAGTTTCTACCATTCCACTATAGGTCAATAGTTACACATTTTGGCCAAAATTCAGTTTTTACAAGTGTTGCCCTTGAGTTTTTGTTGATGCAGTGTAACGGAGAATACTTCAATACAAGCAAAAATGTTTTTTGTTTTGGGGTAAAATAATTTTCCGTTTCTCAGCGATGTGTCAAAGTTGATGCATTTGTACTTTACTGAGATAACTCAAAAAAGTCGTGATTTAAGCTCTTTTTTTCAATCAATAAAAAGTAATTAAAATATTTTTTTTTTTTTTCTAAAATAAAAATCTATAAAATTGATGATGTTATGTATAATGCAATGCAGTTCAAAACATTTAAATATATTTTGGTTTTCTGTGTAAAAATTTAGAATTCAAATTAGACCCCTGACTTTTAGTATTTTTTTTTTTAAATTTTGAACTTCTTGTAAGCTTTCAAAATTTTGTTGGAATTTGTTAGTCCTCAGAAACCCAAAACTAGTAAGACGGTGCTATCGTTAATGTTATTTAGAAATATAGACGCCCGATTTTGTTTGATTTTGATTTTCCGCAATTTCGATTTATTCGAAGTCTGGATGCAAAAGAAAGACGAAAAGAAAAAGAAGAAGCTGTTTTTAAATTTCTTATTAGAAAATACTGAAGATACTACGAGAACAAGTAACTTGGGTAAAAGTGCGCATAATTTTTGCATTAGGTTTTTTGAAAAATAGAGATATTAAAAGTAAGTTGTAGACTGCACAAAATTCTTTTTGCATAATTCATTACTGAGTACGACTTTTACCTTCAAAATGAGCTCTTAAAAAGTGCCAAACAATACTTTCTTCAAAAGTTTTTGCAGATTTAAGATGATATCATGAAATCCAAAGTTGTGTCGTTTTACCCGTTTTATGGGATTTCAAGATGTCATGACATGTCATCTTAAATCAGCCATAACCTTTAAAGGAAGTATTGTATGACATTTTTTAAGAGCTCATTTTGAAGAAATATAACAGAACTAGTGATACATTTGGTAAAAAAATAATGAAAATTTTGTGCAGTTTGCATCGAACCGCAAAAATAGCCAAAATGGCCATTTTTCATGGTGTTGACTTCAAATATCTACAAATCTTGAATTCGGATTCAACGCATGGAGCTACTTTGGAAATGCTTAAAAACAAAACCTTGCTAGTATGTGTTATTTATTTAGAGAGTTTATTACGTGCCATTTTTGACCCGGTAGTCCGAGGGCTAAGATTTTTTTAAGAACTCTTCTTTTAGTTTAGAGTCAACATATTAACTACATTTGCAATCGGTATCCGTGATAATATGGGCGTTATGAGTTTTGGCCAAAAAAGTGTGCCTTTTGACCTATAGTGCATTCTAATGTACCACCTTAATGTCGGAAAAGAATTGATCTCCTCATTATGGTGGATTACTGCGGAAAAGTCTTTCACTTGACCGGTCCAGTCATTAACCACATCCGATATAGTGGTATCGTTTTTAATTGCACTTTCATTTTGCAGTCCTCTTCTTCATCTTGGAACTAAGTTAATCATGCTCATTGTAACTTTTTATTTCGCATATACTTATTCCTTATGATGTTTTCTGTAAAATAGTCTATAAAGCATAATTATTTTGTCAATCACATCCAAAGTGCTGTTGGACATAAAAGAGAAATAGGGAATATGGAATGTCTGTTACCATGCCCGAACCGGGAACATTGGACAGTACACAACTATAGCGCTACAAGGCTGGTCACTAAAAAATTTTGTAGATTCTTAAGTTAAAACGTTTTTTCCGGATATACGAAAAAAGAACAAAACTATTATTAAAAGAATATGTGCCAAATCGAATCATGGTTTTAAATGAAACGCTAAGATCAAAGCTCGAAATTTTTTTGTGATTATTTTTTTAAGATTTTGACCCGTAAAACCTAAAATATTGTTTTAAAAATAAAGACCCGACGGACTTTTTTCTCAGTATTCAGAATACCCCAAAGCAGTGATAAATTAATTTAATACTAGTGCATTTTTTCAATGTATAAAAGCGCATTCGAAGCTTTGGATTTCACTGCCACAAAGACAGGCTCTCTGTAGGAATTGCAACTGAGCACGCATATTTGGGTTGGAGAAGCTTTTAAATCGCCGTGTTTATTGTTTACAGATAGAATTAACATTTTTTTTGATGTTATTTGGTCTTATCATGAATATATAATCTCGAGAATTTTTTCTCAAACTGGAATGGAGACTGCAAGTCAGTTTAGCAAAAAACCTTGAGAATATTTATTCATGCCAAGGCTTATTAATCTTTGCATTCGAATCTTCATCTTTTCCAATGTCCACTTCAAGAAATCCGTTGAAATACTATGCATCGTTGGCCTCAGGGCATAAATAAGATCTTGTTTCGAGGAGGGGGGAAGTGGGGTCCGTAAGCTATTTTGTTTCTCAAACGTCTGAAAGTGCCTCAAAATTCGCATTTTTTAACATTTGGTGGTCAAAAAACTTTAACTTCTTAACGAATACAAAGTTTTTAATAAGTATACATAGCAAAAATTAATTATTTCATGGTTTTATATTTTAATACAACCACTAATACATGGCATTAATCTGATTCCGTTTTCTTTTCGCCCAGTGCATGGTATTTATGTTCCCCATCCATTCAGCAATATTCTTCAAAATAGCTTGTTTAGTCCTACCTATAAGATTCTAAGCTCAAAATGAGATCATACATACTCAAGTCCGTTTGGCGCCTAATCTAAATGAAAAAGTATAATAATTTCTTATTGAAATTAAAAAAAGTAGGTATTGTTTTTTAAGATCAAATTTTTAAATAAAGCAGTTTTGACCTTAGAAGATCCCTCTATTTTAATACCTGGAGTAAACATTCTGTTTGTAAAGCAAATTTAATAAAAAATTTATTTTATATTTTGAAATTCAGCAATTTCTTGTCTGTAGAGATCCCCTTACAGCCTACGCAATAGCGAGAGATATAATCGATGATGGAATTCTTTATGAGATTTCACTCTTCTGGCAACACAGCAACAACCACATCAACATCAACGACGAATGAATGATTCGCTTTCAATGCAATGCAACAATTCTACAATTCAATTTGATTCAACTGGTTTATTTAGCGTGCGCATTCCTTGAAGTTGTTGTCCTTCAAATGCAGCGGAGGAAGAATGATGATGACGATGTTGCTGCGCTGCTGCTGCTGCTGCTGCTTCTACTGTGGCCAATGTTTGTTTGTTTGTTTATTTAGCACTTACGGTTGGTGCGCCTGCAACTTTTGTTGATTTTTCGCCTACTCCATTTTGTTGTTGTTGCTGTTGCTGCTGCAACATTGATTTTTATTGAGCCCACTTGTGTGCTGTTGTTTCTTTTTTTGCATTTTTTTTTTCTCTGTTTAGGCCAGTGGAATTTTTGTGCTATCGACCATCGTTTGGCCTGTCCATCCCTTTTGGTTCTTTTTATCTGTCGCTTTATCCGTTTTACATCCTTTTTTTTTTTTTTGAATTTCTTGTTTTCTCTCACAATTGCAATTGTTTTTTTATTTTTGTTTTTGTTCCTTTCGATGTTGTTATTGTTATTGTTGTTGCTGTTGCTGCAATTTCTTGTTGCTTTAAGTTGTGTGTGTGCGCGCGCGATTGTTGCTTTTAACAACTTGCTCTCTTGTTATTATTGGCATTGCTATGTGAAATTCCCTTTACTATTGTTGTTGTTGTTGCTGTTTTGTTGTTTTCTGATTTTTATGACCCAATAAAATTTTATTGGCTTCCGAGTTGTGATAATTTTCACTTCGGCTTTTCAATTGCATGCGAAAATGGGAAAATTGAAAATTTCGCTATTTCTGTTTTTATTTCAGCAAATGATTGGTATTGTTGTTGTCGTTGTTGGTATTTTTGATTTTATTGTTGCTGTAGTTGTTGCTGTTAACATTTTGATTGTTTTTCCATTTTTGTGTTTATATTGGGTTTTGTTGCTGTTTTGTTGCAACATGGTGATTACAACTTTCTAAGTGTTATTGCGTGTCATGTCATAGAAAAAGGTATAGAAAAGATATTGACGGTTGTAAACGTTATGGTTTTTTCTTCACACATTTTGTAGCAGGTTGATTTTAGAGAGTTAATGATGTTTTTACAAAAAAACCTTAATATACAAGGGCGATTCTTCAAAAAATTTACAATTCAAGGTCCCGGGGTTCAAAACCATGTCTAAATTTTAAATTTGATATTTTAGCTATTTACAACTGATACTTAACCAGAGCTTCTATACGATTTGCTTGAAAAAAAAAAAAAAGTTTAAACATTTTGTAAAGAACGCAAGTGCGCATCATTCTCCGCGTTAGGTTTTTTTTTTTTTATTACTAAACATATTAATTTATCTTTATATAATTAAATCAATAAAAAATTAGGGAGGCTATCCACCACTTTCAACTTTTTTTTTAAAAAATTGCTGTTTTCATTGTGATATTGCGGTTTTTGCAACATTTCGTCATTATCCGTTTAACATAAACGTAGATCAATTTTTACCGGTTTAAACCATTATTTTTTAGTGTGTAATGGCGTTCGTAAAATCAAGGAATATTTAAAACAAATTTTCGAAAACAACCATCTGGCAACTCTAGAAATTTATGTTGTGTTTTACTAAAGTTTACTTCAGCGTTTTGAGATTAAAATTTTATTTTATTTTTTTAAATATATTGTTTGAGCGAAACTCAAAAAAAAAAAACATATGGCAACCCTGAAGGTTTATTTTAAATTTTTGAAAATGTTCCAGAAGTTAAGGTCAACGTAATAATAAAATGAAAAAAATAGGTGGGGACAAAAAAGGCATGTGTTTGTCTAAAGCATTATCACTCAGAAACTATTCTGTCCAGTGCTGGATTACCCATTAGGCCGGACTAGGCCATGGCCTAGGGCCCCCGACGAGCAAGGGCCCCCACGAAAATCTGAGAGCTAAAATATTTAATCGGAACTAAGAAGTGACTGTAGACACGAAGCTGAATGTATCGCGGATAAAATTCAAACCTTCGAATTCGTTTTTATGCTTCTTTTGTGGAGCGATATTTTGAATAACATTCGGGCAACAAGCAAAGCATTACAGTCAAAAGAGATTGATCTGGAAACCTGCGCGTTGATGTACTCGTCAGTTGAAAATTTGTTAGATGGGATGAGAAATAAATTCGAGGTGTTTGAAAACAAAGCCAGATCAATTTTACCTGACACGGATTATGCGAATGTTGCATCGCTCCAGAAGTTGTATTTAATGCGCAAGACTATTTTCGTGTCAATGGTTTTATTGTAATTATCGATACGCTCACGATTGAAATTAACAGCCGAAGCCAAGTTTACTTAGAGGTTTCGAAGAGATTTTAATTTTTGGCTGACTTTAGTTCGACAGAAAATGTTTACCGCGAAAAAATTGTCGGCTTAGTTGACTTCTACCCTCACAATTTGGAAGATTTTTATCCTGTACTCAAACAGTTTCCCGATGTTATCAAATCAAAATTTTCATCAAAACCTAAGTTCACTCAGTCTGAACTTTACGAAAGTTTGATATGAGATAATCTTGAAACTGTTTCCTCAGACGTGGACATTGTTCGTCGCTTTTTTTTAACTCTTGTGATTACAAATTGTACAACAGACAGCTCTTTTTTAAAGTTGAAACGCATAAAAACGAGCAAAGAAGTGTTGTGGGTCAAGAATGATTGGTCGTGCTAAGTCTGATGTCCATTGAATCGGATGTTCTTCTGCAAATTGATTTTGAAGATGTCATTAATGATTTAAGTGTTTACAACCTATAAATGATTTGAATAAGCTGTTTAAATACTATAAATGCATAAATAAAGATTAATTTTACAATTATTCAAAAAAGAGGGCCCCAAAATTTGAATGGCCTAGGGCCGTCATTTGGGTTAATCCGGCTTTGATTCTGTCACTTTAGCATACAAATTTGGCATTGGTACGGCAAGCTTTTTTTGCCTTAAACAAAGGTTTCCGAAGGTCATCCGAAGGCTGAAGGCTTCGAAAAGAAGAATATCTTGGCACACTAGAGGAAAAACAACTATGGCGGACTAACAACAAACCTTAATTGATAGTTTTCTGGAACACGTGAAGTTTTCCAAAGGTCACCCGAAGAATTCATAACCAAAGGGAAGAACACTTAGATATACTAGAGTGAAAATATCAAAGACGAACTATCAACCAGCCTTAATTGAATATTTTCTGGGACACATGAAGGTATTCCAAAGGTCATCCGAGGGATTCATGGTCAAAGTGAAAAACATTTAGGTATACTAAGGGAAGAACATACATATATGGCGGACTTTAAACTAGTCTTAGTTTTTCGCTTTTCAATACATTGTATAGCAACCTCCATCTTCTATATTCAATCCATCATTCTTCTCTAGCATTATTCTGCAAGTGATATAATTAAAAGTATGACTAAATTTCGAAATTAAATTGCATTCGTTGAAGCAATTTCTAAAAGAACACATTCAACTAAAAATCAAACCAATTTCCCTTTTCTCATCAACTCTAAAAGCACATGAAATGAAACACTTTGTCTTCATATTATTGCACCATAAGACGCACGCATTATTTGCCACTATTGTTCGCATGGTTTAGTCCTTTACGACCAAACAGCAATTGTGCAAAAAGCATTTAAGCCACATTGCTGCCACATTGTTGCCACACATTGTTGTTGAGTAAAAGGTGTCTTAAAATGCATACACTTGCACACAAAAAAGGTGAATGATAACAATTGTGGAAATCAGTTTAAGAACATACGAAAACAAAGCAGGCAACACCTAAAAGACATAACGAAAATAAACAAAAGGAAATTGCAACAATTTTTAAAACGCATACAGGTGCATCTTTCCCATTTTCATTGTTACATTTTATACAAATGCATTCTGACTACCTACCTGCCTGCTGTCTGTCCGTTTGGTGCCTGATGGCAACACATCATTCAAGCTGAATGTTGTTGCTATTATTGTAGTCATTGTAAGTGTTGTTGTTGTGTTTGTTGTTGTTGTTGCAATTGTTATTGTCATTGTGCCATTGTCAACAGCAACGATGTCGTCGTCGTTGTCGTGCAGCACATTTTTCGTGTGCAAAACGTGTTGCTGCTCGCACACCAACAACACAAAAAAATCCAATTCTCTCAACCGAGCCGCCAACAATGCATTTTTAACAGTTGAGTGGACATGCATTAACAACAACAACAAAAACAGCAAAAAGTGTAGCGCATACACAACACTAACACCGGCATAAGTACGCCGTTTTGTGTGTGTTTGGCTGTGCGTTAGGGTGCCATTTATTTCTATTTCTTACTAGGGTTAACCTGGAGAAATGGCACCTTTTTTGGTTGGACTGTAATAAAACCATAATTAAAAGAGATTTTGAAAGGAGCTAATGCTATTTAGCGCCAATTCAACCGAGAATAAGAGTGATATGGCACCATATCATGGGTGATTTGGCACCCTTAAGTTTTTGTTGCCAGAATTGTTTCATGTTTTCGTATAAAATATACGTGTCTCATGTAACCAAATGCGGCACATTACATTTTGGATCCAGTCATCTTCTTCCTCTTCATCGGAAGAATAGTAACCAAATTTTATGATTCCTCCTCTTTGGAACCACCATGCGTTTTATTGATAGTGTGTTTCGGTTCAAGTTTTTCTTTTTCTGCTGGACGACATTATCAGAGGACTTAGGAATTCTTAACATTTTTTTTTTGTGTAATTGACTTAAAGTTTTTTGAGGTCATTGGTACAGGCGAGATTTTGGAGAAATGGCACTCAAGCCATATAACCCTCGGTAATTGGGTGCCAATTCTCCTTTAGGTATATACCGAATAAAAAAGCCAAATAACGAATAACTCAGCAGTAAAAGAAAACACGTTCACTTCTATTTATTTTGACATATGCACCTTATAACTGTATCAAATACTCACCGCTCTTCTTACTCTCGAAATATATGGAAAAAAAGTCAACCATTTTCATTCCCAAGTATTTATAGCAACTTCACTAAACTAACTATTCACCACAAAGTGCTACAAAAGCTGCAACTATTGAAATTGAAAAGGGTGCCATATCACCTGGGGGTGCCATATATCTTACTTGGTGCGCTTTCATATATATATGAAATCTTTCGCACTCATAAAATAAATCAAAAGCTATTGCATCTTGTGATCTTTATGATCCATCCTAATGCATAAAGGGGCGCAAGCACAAAAAAAAAAATCGCGTGTAAACCATACAAATGTTCACACCTTTTCGCACGTGTTGCATCATGCCGTTGAGTTGCGGGTGGTGTTGGTTTTGGGATTTGCTAAAAGTAAAAGGGACACTACAATACATATGTTGGGAAAATCCACTAAATACTAGATACTATGCAAGTGTGAGTGTGTGTGTTTGTGTACACAACAAACCGTTATTTATAAAGTAAACTGCATATCGTGCGCAAAGTGTGCTGTATACAGACACATATGGAGCTGAAGCAGCAGCAAACACTGCAAAATCCACTTGTAACTTTACAAATGTTGCCTGCTTTCACTGCTACTGCTGCTGGAAGTACACTGCGCGCAGCATCGTACTTCACTTAAGTGCACATTGGTGTTGTTTGCTGCTTCATTATGCAGCGACAGGTTTTTGGTCCACTTTTTTCTTTATTTACAATACGGCTCATAAAGAATGTGATGATGGTCCAGAAGTGCAGTTGCTGGCATCATTTTATTGCGTTTTCCTTACGGTAGTTAGTATGCTGTTACTGCACTTTTCGACTATTCATTTAAGTGTTGTCAAATTGGGATTGTAAAATTTAAGAAAATACCTAAATAATCCGGAAATTTATTTTGTGCATAAAACGAAAAACTTTGCAAATTTTGTTCCCCTGTTAAATTTTTGTCCTGCAGAAATGTGGAATACTTTTTTACCACTTATTTTGTTACCAATTTGTTTCGATTAATAAAATTAAGTTAAATGTTTTTATATAGATTCATCTAAAAACTTTTGTTACCCAAATAAAGCTGTAAGTAGATAGTAAATGCCTCTTTAAAGGCTTTTTAATAACCCAAATTACCTTTGAATACCTTTCAAACTGCGTTACTTCACAGTAAAACACTACATCACTAACCCAAATGAGGCTGTAGGCACAACCTTTTAGTTAAATTAAATTTTCCTAATCCCAAAACAGTACACATGCAGAGGTAACCATGCCAACGCGCACACATAGTTTTAAGTAACACGCATCTTCCAGAGGCATCTTCATCTCAACATCTACACAGCATTAACATAATCCTTGCGCAATTGCCAACTGCAAACATTAAACTGATCCTAGAAGATTTTTCGCCGCAAACAAATTTCTATAGCATTGTGTGTTTCAGTTCAGTTCGGGGCTCATTATATATTTAGTCCTTTCTGTAGAGAGTCCTTTTTTTTTCTTCTTTTATAGTCAGGCCCATAATCAGGCTTATCGCTTAAGTTAACAATTCAGTTGTTAACAAAATTGTTGTGTTCTTGTATACGTATGCATGCGTATGCGTGTGTAGGTGTTTTTGTGCTTGTTTGTTTGTGTGTTGGCAAGGTGCTTATCTATGCTTACTGTTACTATAGTATGCGTATTTTTGTGTATGTGCTTGTGTATTTTATCCTGTATAATCAATGAAAGAAGAGTCCTCTTGTCGCCACTTCAATTCATTTGAGCTTTTGTTTTTAGTTTCAATTACTCGTCATTACAATCGATAACAAAAGTAGCAAATTCCGCATGATTTGCCATGGAAGCGAGAGAGTCCTTATTGTTATTGTTTTTGTATTTGTTATTATTCTCATTATTGTAGTTGTTGTTGTTTTTTTTATTGTTAATTTTGTATAAGTATATCGTTAGTATTGTAATTTCTAAGTTTTATCGGAGGGCAGCAGCAGCATCAAACTAATGGAAAAGCGTCAGATTGTTAATAATTCAAAGTGATGTATCGCATCAATGGACTTAATGTATTATGTTTTGTAGCGTAGTTATATCGGGGAAAGCAGAAGCAAAATATTTGTTTACGAGTGGATGAAATCAGTTGTAAAGTTGTAGTTTATAGAAGCTTAAATGTTGAATCATTCGATAATAATATGATGGATTAAAGCTTTTTAACCCTTTAACGACTATAAATGCAAGTATGTTTGTCAGAACCCCATTTGCTTGAATGAAAGCTTTATAAACCCCCATTACTTCGATTTTGTCGTAATTTTATTTTGAAATTCTTTCGCGTAATTAGACCTGGTCGTTAAAGGGTTAAATTGTTTAGGTTTTTAGTAATAAGGTCATGCAAAAAATTTTCTGTGGTCACCCTAGCATTTTACAGAAAATTTTTTACTGAAAACTTTTAGCTAATTGTATAAGCTTTTTAAGAATGTATTTGGTTTGTGGGACTGAAGAGGATTTCGCAATGTTCTGGACTTTTAAAATTGGTATTTTTTATTATTTTTTTTTTCATAAGTTTTAACTTAGGCAACTAATTTAATATGAAAAGGGTCCTATCAATATGTCCTTTTTTTTGGAATCTCCGTTAAATTTCCATTAATCTAATAGCACATTCATTATACCAGCTTTACAATTTGAGGTCAGAAAAAAATACTTACTCGCATGCGTTTCGCTTCCCTTTATCTACTGAAGCCTTCAAGCGGATTGCTCTTGAAAAATATTTTTTTCTGACCTCAATTAAAAAACATGGTGCGTCAAGTGAACTACCAATTTAAAGGAAATTCAACGGGAACTCAAAAAAAAACTACAAAGGGATATATTAATTGAACATTTTTCGTACTAAAATGGCCGCCAAAGTCAAAACAAAAAGCAAAAACATTAAAATATCAACTCTAAAGGTCTAGAACTTTGCAAAATCCTTTTAAATTATTTAAATCAAATGCATTTTTACAAAGCTCATATAATTGGCTAGAAGTTTGCAAAAAAAATTTTCCTAAAACGCTAGAGTGACCCAAGAAATTTTTTTCGAAAACAGGTCAAAATATCAGTTTTAACACTATAACTTTTCAGCTTTACATTTTAAACCCACCCCTGGTGCAATTTTTTGTAAGTCTATGCCTCCTCTATCACCTAGCAGAAGCACCCTGTATAGTATTGTCTTGTACTGTATTCTCTTATAACTCTTAAGGCAAGGATGGGACCAAAATGATTTTTCGGAACCATAGATTTTTTCTCAACGCCGTTTTCCATCTATATCCATTTTCATAGACTGAATTACCTAGCTCGTTTGAGCATCAGCTTGCTTTGTTGGTAATTGAGATAATTGGAGCTCACTCAGCTTTATGTAATAACACTAACGATCTTCAAATAAGCTTTTAGGATTCTGGAGTAATTGTCCTCTCTTGACACACTATAACACTTTCAATGTAATGCTGTCCTTAAAAGTGATAACACATCTAAATGGATAAAACGTTTTAGAAGTCTTGATCACTGATTTTTAAGCCAACCTTTCACAGTTATAAGACGAATTCTTCTACACTCTAAAAAAAACTGTGTAAAATGTCACACAAGCTGTGTAAAAAAATGGTGGTAGTAAAAATTTTACACAGAAACTGAGAAAAATTTACTTTGAAACAGGAGAGAAGTTTTTTTACATTGGTGAGAGAGTTTTGCTCATTTTTAGTGACATTTTTTACATAGTTAGGGTATTTCTTTAAACGTGTAAATGCCTCCAAAAACCTCCTAAGCTCGTAAGAGCTATCAAAATCAATACGGATGTTGACAGTTTTAGGAGTTACGTGGTTTTCGAGGCATTTACACGTTTTTAGGAATACCCTAAGTATTGCGTGATTCTCTTTTTATTCGATTTGTGTAAATTTTGACTGTTTTACTGTATTTAGAGTGTCTTTTAGTTTGCATATTGTCAGGTTAATACTGTACCTGCATTTTACATGTTTTGAGAAAGTCGTTTTAAGTTTTTTGAAATTCGTTTTTGTATGGGTTTTTGAAGTTCTGCTACATTTCAAAAAACCGCCTAACCAGGGGTATGTAGCCGTTTTCTCTTCATGTTTCTATAATACTTAACTTAAAAAATCAGAAAATTTAGATGTCCAGTGGTGGTGTTAAACCAATGATATATAAATAGTATCAAATACCTGAACGATATCAGACAAATATTGTCGGCCTAACCAATATCATCTGAGTCCGTATATTTTTCGACGTTCGACTTCGACCTTCAAAAGGTCCATGTTAATCAAGTTACTAATTTGCATTTGAACAGTTTCTCACAAACATTTTGCCATTATGACAATTTGGTCAGAAATGAGAAACTTTTTGAAGTGTAACTTATTTAGGGGCACTAAGGATAAAATTTCAAGGTTGCTAAAGTTTTTCTTACACTTTTTGGCGAGACTTTTGGTGCATCCCAATGTATTTTCTTGCTCTTCCCTTTTTTCTTCACAAGACACCAGGTTTCTTTTCTCACATATCAAGTATTTCTTGTTCGCGGAATGATAAGCCATTTTTATTTTACAACCAAGCTATAAGAACGATATTTTAAGCGTTTCTTCAGGAAGTTTCGGTACATTTTCCACAATCAATTTTCATAAGTACGGCATGAATAATATAATCATTCAAAGACTTAAATTTGCAATTGCCTACTCATACTACAGCAAGCTCACGTGCTCAAAAGTACAACAACAAGCATTTTTCACTTACGAAATGCTGTAACATACTCGAATGTGCGTTACGTGGCGGAAGTAGATATTTATGTTACTTATGTTCTTTTGTTATATTTTTAGTTTGCTTACTCATGGCAATGTAAATTTGTAAAATTTATTTTAATTTCCCGCATTTGCCGAAAAAAAGTGTATTTTTATGAACACTTTCAAACAGCCGCTGCTTACGTTACAAGATACAACATTTTGCATATGCTTAAATCAGCAAATAAGCTGGAAAACAAGCAAATACAGGATGATGGGAAAAATGTATATTAAATTTTATTTGCAAGAAAATTTCACCTAAGTAATGACTAATGACATTTTCATACATACATTTACAGCTGTAAATATAGTGGCCCTCTAGGGAAAAAATTGCTTTATAAGATGTGCTATTAAAATTTTTCAGAACTGCACTAAAACTCTTGATTCTCGTTTCGAATAAACCTTTTTTAAGATAACCTGTTTATTTTTGAGCGAAAAAGGATCAGTGATATTGCCATTTTTATTCCCACACCGTAATACTTAGGTGCGATTGTAATGCGTATTGTGCCTACAAAAAGTTTCCTTGGTGTATGAAGATTAAAAACCCTTATTTGGAAAATCATAGGTGCTACACTTCCGGATATTTTAAATTTATACATATGGTTTTTCTTTATGAATTTTATTAAACAGAACTCAAGGCAAAAAGAACCAAACTGAAACAAAAACAGCCATTTCAAATGTACATATTTGTTGATGATGATTTGAAGTCCGTTCTCAGAATCGATTCCACTCAAAAATATCCAAAAAAAAATCCAATGAAAAGCATCAAAAAAAAAAACATCCAAAAAAACATAAAAAAAAACATCCAAAAATAAAAATTATAAAAATATATCCAATAAAAAAATTATATTTTTATTATTGGATGTTTTTTTTGGGATGTTTTCTTTGGACGTTTTTATTTGGATGTTTTTTTTGATGTTTTTTTTCGAATATTTTTCATTGGATGTTTTTTTTTTTTTGATATTTTTGATAATCACCATCAGAATCGCTCTATATTGTATGTTTTTGAAGATATCCTAAGCTTAAAGTGCAAAAAGCTTCGAAACAAATCAAGGAAATCTTTTGTAATCTTTTGTCATTAAACATCATATACATAGAAATTGAATACCTCAGCCTTTTCTGAAATATATCGATATCGTTTTATTTCACCGAAAAATCTACAAAATGCTCTTTGACGGGTGCTACTTATTTTCTCCGTTTTTGATAAAAATTATTTTCTCACGAATTTTTGAATGCCTATTTTATTGTTTAATCAATTTGGAAGCAATCCGCGAATAAAATTCTTTCTCATTCCAAATAACTGATGCTAACACTTTCATAATAAATTACTTAAGCCATCGAAAAGCTAATCTAAAGCTAAAGGAAAAAGTTATCAATTTATGGTACTTTTTTTATACGTTTTGCATTACTCTAGAACTTTCCATTCCAGTTTAATGTCGCTCGGAATTTCATTCCTCTAAATAAAAATCATCTTAAAATTAGTTAATTTCAGAAAACATTTGTTGCATCCGAAACCAGTTACAAGACAAGTGACTTACAACAAGGCCAATACCATTGCAGTCTTGGTCTTGGACCTTGAGGATTGGTCTTGGTTTTGACATTGAGTAGTGGTCTTGGTTATGATAATGTGTCTTAGTCTTGGTTCGGTCCTGAAAAAATTTCTAAAGATTTTTGAGTATTTATAATTCTAAAACCTTATTTTTTCAAAGCTATTGGGTTTTTAAGATGCCAAATTCTGGATTGAGAGATGATTTTATGTTCGAGGGGAGTGACACCTCTATTAACTATAAATGACCAAGACCGAAAAGCAATCTTGGCATTAATCATCAATGTGACCAAGAAATTTTATCAGCGTCTTGGTCTCAAAGAAGCTACCAAGACCAAGACTCAAGATCAAGCATAATTTTGCTCATTACCATTCCAAACGGGAAATGCTAATGTGAATGTAAGGCCCCATACAGACTGCAGCTCTAATGCACACACATTACAGGCGCAATAATGTAAAATTTTTTATTGCATGATTTTAGGCATTTTTTAAATACATATTTCATAGCCATTGACTAAAAGAAAATTTACCAATTCAGGGACCAAAAAATTCTAATTAGCTTTTCTGATGCTTAACTCACTATTAATCTTGTTTTTGATGTTTTAGAATTTTTTGGACCCTGAATTGGGAAATTTTCTTTTAGTCAATGTCTATGAAATATGTATTTAAAAAATGCCTAAAATCATGCAATAAAAAGTTTCATGTTATTGCGTCTGTAATACGGATTAGAGCTGCCGTCTCTCTGAGGCATTATACTACTTATTAGGTAAGTACTTAATTTTTATATTTTTGATATTCTTCTTTGAATAGACAATATCTTACAGGACTTACAAATAAAAAATTTTCTTTAGTAAGGAGCATTTTTGGTTCTGTTAATGATTTCGGGTCCATGAAATGTTCTCTGAAATGAACCAAATTTTACATTGTGCTTATTAAGACCAAAATGAAATTCTTTGGAAAATTCCAATAGGGTGGCTGTTTATCAAATCATTGTCTGTCTGTCTGTCGACTGGTGGTTGTGTGCGATGCGCATTAAGCAACGCATTAAATTCAATGTCTTTCTTGCCATAACACAATGTGTAGTCTTAATTTGTTTGCATGCTGGCAAACATTTTTTGCATGATTGAGGTGGCCCTTTTCTCCTTTACGGCCGCAAATATATTTTGCTAATGTATTGCTGTAACTTACGACGATGAACACGTTGCGGTGTGTGCATGTGCTTGTATGAATGTAAATAAAAATTTATGTTTCACGCCTTTACATGAAGTGTTTTGGGGTTTTTGGCGTGCGCGAAAAAAAGGGAAATTTCTGCTTTTTTTTCTTGTACTCCCATGTGAACAGATTTTATTTATTTGTTCTGTCGGTATCTGCTGCTGCTACTTCAACTTGGTATAATTTTTGTACTTACTGCGGTATTTAAAAGTCATAAATCACAAATGTTGCATTGTAATTTTTTTCTCATCACTGTTTTTTTTGTATATGTTTTTCCTTTTTCAAACCTTTTGGGAAATTTATAACGCAGCAGACAGAGTATGCTATTGGGAAGTATTTTTCAATTTTTCATAATTAGAAAAATTGAGGTTGGTTTTTGTGTTGCCACATCAAAGGGTTTTTGCTTTATTTAGCGCGTGAAAATGAACGGAAGTGAAATTGAAAACACTTTTAATTTATATTCATTAAGTGCAGAGAAATTATCACTTTCATTTTGAAAAAAGTTCTGCGCTTCAACCCTTTGAGAGTGGAGCAGATAAATCAAAAGCTTAATGAGCATCAAGTTACGTGCACTTTTTTTTTTTCTTTGATATAATAAATTTACCCTTTTTCAGTTAAAGACTTTCTAATTTATAAAAATTATTTTTAAGTTTATGCGTACAGTAGACTTGAAACCAACTTGTGTTGAAAATGACTTATTTCTGGTCGATTCTGTTTTCTTTTGGGACAACGGGAAAATTTGAGAGTAGTCATCTCTCAAATGTTACCTTTATATCGTCAGCTTATAGCTTTCTCCACTTTAAATGAAAACAACAATATTTTTTTTTTTTTTTTTGATTTTTAGTTACAACAAAAATTGTTATATAATTGAGTTTTTATTTTTGGACTTTTTTTCTAAAAACTAATTTATTTTTTTTTTATGTAAAATTATAAATTTGTTTTTGATTTTCTCTGTTAATTATTAACAATAAATAGATAATATCATTTGATTTTTTTAAATGGATTATTTACAAAAGCTTAAGGATTTTTTTTATATTTTGAAATTAAAATATATTTATTTTATGTATATAAAATTTCAAATAAAAACAATGTGTTACTATATTTTTTTTTTTTGTTTTGTTTTTGTAATTGTATTTTAATTTTAAAGACATGCTATACAGTTGCTTTGGAACTTAAACTAGAATTTAAAAAAAATATATATATTGGTATATTCGTGTATAAATTGTTTTGAAAAAAATAATACAAAATATATTGAACTTAAATGCATAAAATATTTTTATATATAAATATGTATAATAATAACAATTTACAATATACTTTGTTACATAAATTTAAATTACAAATATGAAAGCTTTTTTATTTTGTTATTTTATGTAAATATGTAGTAGTTGATTAAATGTTGACAAGAGTTAATTTTTAACTTTAGAAATTTAACATTTTTAAAATATTTTTGAGTTGAAATGTTTGAAGTGGAAAAAACAGACTAAGGGTAATGATTGCAGCGACTATTGCCCTAAGTCCGTTTGTACTAAAGTGCTTTCAAGATGATGTAATTTGTAAAAAAAAAAAATTTCTTATAGTTTGTAACAATAGAAATCGGACCATTTAATATTTCAATAAACTCTTTCCTATAGTTTTGTTTTTCATTTATTGACTGAAATTTAAAATTTAAACGTCTGGAAATTTTTTTTTCATAGGACTTATAGATGGCAAAAACAATAAAATTTTTAAAGTAATAAGTTCTATGTTGCCTAGTAACTGAATTTAAAAATTTTAAGGTGGGGAAAATTTTTTTTTTGGGACTAACAGGCTTATATGATAACATGGCTCGAAATAATATAAGTAAAGGTTCAACAAAATGATTCATAGGATTTTAGTAGACACATAAAACTTCAAAAATTCGATATTAAAAATGATTTTAGACTTTTTATAGAATTTTCCAGCATATTTTTGCCGTAAGTACTACGCCACCAATGTGAAGAAAAATACGATATATGTAACTTTTCCCCAATATGCCCTTTTGATCCATATACATTAGACCGAGTCGAAATTTAGATTCATCCCGAAACCGACTCAAAAACTAGAAGGACTCTTAGAAACGATATGAGCATAATTTTTTTTTTCATTCTGAAAAAAACTAATGGAGCACTTCCAAATCTACTGAAGGCCTATTTTGGCTGAAAAAACATGTTTTTTGGTCATAACTTTTTTTTTTCATTAGAAAATGGATACCCACGAATAAATAGAAATAAAGATTATGTTTTTGTAAAAATTTTGGCGTTTAAAATTTTTTATTTTTTTTTGGTATAGATAATATTCGGTTCCAAAGATCGATTTTTTACGTTTTTCAATTACGCGATCGGAAACACGGTTTCTTACTTAAAAACAAGTGAACTAACAAAAAAAGTGTATGTGGCAAAAAATTCTTGAAATTGTCCAAAGAATACGTGTAAATTTTTTCAGAATTTTTTGAGCGATTTTAAATTTTTCCAAAACTTGGTCAATAAAATAAAACATAAAAAAAAATTCCAAAAATTCTGAAAAAATTCACACTAATTTTTTGAAGGATTCTAAGCATTTTACTTTACGTAAAATTTTTTCCTAGATGACTCGGTTATAAGTAAACCTAGCATTTGATAAATTATTTGAAAAAAATAATAAAAAAAATCCAAAAATTCTGAAAATGTTCACACGTATTTTTTGGAAAATTCTAAGTATTTTTTGATATGCACATTTTTTTGAGTAAAAAATGTTTTTTTTTTTTTTTTGACCGAGTTATTGAAAACGTAATATTATCGAATTTTATCTATAACACCAAAAAAAAAAAAATTTTTAATTTTTAAACGCCAAAATTTTTGTAAGAACATGGTCTATATTTCTATAGAACCCTTGGGTATCCATTTTGTAATGAAAAAAAGTTATGATCAAAAAACATGTTTTTTTAGCCGAAATGAGCCTTCATTAAAATCAAAAGTGCTTCATTGGTTTTTATCATCATGAAAAAGAAACTATGGAGTTGTCGTTTTTAAAAGTCTCTCTAACTTCTGATTCGGTTTCGAGATGAATCTAAATTTCGACCCTATCTAATATATTTACATCAATATGTTTTTCGAGAAAAGCAAAAAAATTTCCGTGATAGATTTTTTTCTTATGTTGGCCCGAGACTGATATATGATAACTTCTTCCAAAATCTACATATATTTTACGAATATGAACTTTTCTTTTTTCTATCACGTCAGGATTTGAAGATATCCAACTCCAAAGTATAGAAATCGTTGTTTCGAGCCGTTTTTGAAGCTACATATATGTATCCGTATCACGTAATTAATATCTGCCAACGGCATCCGATTGCTATAAGCTTACTCATTAAACTTTCCAATTGAATCATTACTTTTCCAGTCATCATTCATTGAGATAAATGTATTTCAACTCCACATAAAGGACTATATTATTTGTATGGAATTGTTATACCTGTACTTCAATGCATGATAACTCGGAAAGTAAAGATCCAATTGGAATACCTACTAATGATGAAAATATATGAGAAAGTTCATGGCTATCCGAAGTATTTGGCTAATGCAAATTGCACCTTTACCAGGAAGCATTCCATATAACAGTGCTAGCTTGCAATACAAAATTTTGCTCCATTCAAAGATAAAAGGATTTTAGAGCAGACAAATATAATAAAAGTTTGAAAACATGTGCCATAGAGCATAAAGTCTAAAGCAGATGCGGGGAAACAGATAAAAGCATTTGAAATAGCTGTTCTTGAAACCTAAAAAACCATTAAAAAGTGTTAAAATGGCGCATGCAGCAAAAGAGCATTCAGCCGGCCAAGCTAATTGCTTAAAGTATATTTGATATAGGAGACCAAGATTACATTGAAAAAGGGCTGATCTAAAATTTCGATCTTGAGAGCACTTTAGTATGGATTTATTTTTGATTTTGAGTATGTTTTATAATTATTATAAACTTAAAACTATTAATGATTTTAAAATTATGACAGTTTTTATAAATAATTTTTTTTTGTTCTTTTTTTTTATAAAACATTAAGATTTGTACATTGAACATTGAAGTTAACACAATTTTCACTAAATTTCGTTTTGCAAATATTGCTTTATATATTACGTATAATTTAACTGAGCGCTTTACTTAAAAAATTAAGGTTTTTAGTAGTAAATATTGACTTAAATATTATGAGTAAACAAGGTGTGTCGATTTAATGCTGAAACTCAAAAACCTCGACATGACGGAAATTCCAGAAAAAAAGTTTTTTCAGTATAAGTTGCATACAAAATATAACTTCTTTAACGTTTAAAGCAAAATTTGAAATTCATGAGAGAATTTTTAAAAATTTTGAAGGTTTTTTTATTAAAATTTTCATATTTTTTCTTTTTATTCGAAAATTTGCTATTTATCTGCGGTAAAAAATTCTTTCAAGTTATTTGAATGTGACAAAGTTTTAAATGTTTCAACAACACCCAATATAATTACAATAGTAACAACAACAATAATAATACAGCTTCTATACACATGCGTACATACTTACATACAAAAATAATAATATTAACATATACACATACATATGTATGTATTTTAAGAGTTTCAAATATTTATATTTCATACTTTTCATTTTATTTAATAAAAATAATTAAGAATTTCTGTTAAAATCACAAAAATTTATTGCTACTGGTTTTGTTTTTGATTTCATTTTTATTAACTCCACTCCACCTTTAGATAAACATACATTCGTACATACAAAGGCCTTCATACAACACATGCTGCATTCGAATACTTTGAGCTGGCATAGACCCCACCCCCCAGACAGCTAAATAGGCTATGAATGAAACAGCACACACAAAAAAAAAACGACGGCTCAAAAGGCATAAAAACGAGAATAAAAAAAAACAAAAAAATTCCATTGCTAAAAAACATAAAAGCTGCTTTTAGTCCGTGGTAGGCGCCATCATTCTTTTCTCGAAAAAATTCTCTAAGTAAAATTTGGTTTCAGGGTCTTAATAATCTTTTTAGCTTGACTAAATAGTAGTTTTTTTTTCCTTTCTCAGCCAAGCTAATTAGCAACAGAAAAACCAAAAAAACAGTGCGCTTTCATAAAGAACGCTTTCTAATAGCGTCGCACTGGTTGTTCCGTAAATTTTTTTTTCCCTTAAAATTCCCTAAAAAAAATTTCCACTAGTTAAAAGTTTTCTAAAAAAAAAACTAAAATTTGACTACGTTTTTAACTACGCTTTTGATTTCCAGGAAATGCATTCCAGAAACGTAGCAAAAGCGATTCTGATGGTTGCACTGCCGCCGCTGCAGGCGTCACTGCATTTTTGTATGTACGAAAGGGAGTGACTACAGGTTGTGTGGCTGCGTCGGCGTTACGTTCTAAACTCCAACCGATAGGTAACCACCAAAATGTGGATGAAGTTGTATCATCTATTGTGCTCTGTGTTGTTGAAGGCAACTCTGTTGTTGTTGTTGTTGTTGTGGAGGAAGCTGCAACTATTGTTGTTGTTGTTTCAATGTTGCTGCTCTGCTCAACTTCATTCGTACTTAAATTGTTAATTCGTATGATTTTGCTATTTCTGCGATTTGCCGGACTACGTACGCTGTTGCTACTACTATTTTCAACAGTATCACTACTACTGCTTGGTGCTTCATCAGCTGTTGTGGGAGTAGTTATTGTTGTAGTGCTGTCAAAACTCAAAAATGGCAATATCTTTGACCATATTGTTGCTGTTGATTCTGTTGTTGCTGTTGCCGTTGGCAAATTTGATTTTGATTCCGCCTCAGTGTCCGTCATCATAATGTTGCCAGCACTTTCTATTGCAGCTAAACTTTTATGACTGGGTGTGGTGCTACTTGTTGGTGTTGTCGTTGTTGTTGATGTTGTTGTTGTTGTTGTAGTTTCAGCATCAACATTTTTCATTGTTGTTGGCAATGTCTTTGCGGATGTTGCTGCTGTTGTTTCTTGTATTGGATCGTTGATATCTTTAATGGGCGCTATATTACTTTTTGCTGTTGTAGTTGTTGTTGTAGTTGTTGTATCTTCAGTACTTGCTTTTACTGTTGTTGTTGTTGTTGTTGTTGTATCTTGTCGTTTGCCCTTCACTAACTCATTTATTAAACTCAATTCTGCGGCAATATCAATTTCACTTGATTGTGCAGATGTCGCTGTCATTGTCGTTGTTGTAATCTCAGCTGCCGGTACTGTTGTTTTTGTTGTTGTAGCCACCTCAGATTCCACACTGGCCACTTCATTATTCAATGCTGTTGGCGCACCTACTACTGTAACTGTTGTTTTTTCAGTAAACCGGTTCAAATCGGCCACACCAGCAGCACCAGCAACATTGTTCAAAGCATTTTCGCTATCAATCTCCGCTTCCACCTCCGCTGGCACCACCAACATATCGAATTCTGGTGGAGTAGGTAACGGTGTCGTTTGTTCATCACCATCAGCTGCAGCAGCAGCAGCATCGAACAAATCCACACCAACCGGTTCAACTTTCGATTTCTTTCGCACCTCATGTGCCGGATCTTCTTGCTCTGTTACGGCAACAATTTCTTGTTGAATGATGAGATCTGCCACTGCATCAAGTTGCAATGAAGTGGCATCATTATTGCTAGGAATCGTTGACAACTCATCATCAATTGTTGTAGATAATGTTGTTGTTGTTGTTAAAAGATTGCTTTCTATTTCGTCGGTTGTTGTCAAAGTGTTGTCGTCGTCATCTTCTAACATGCGCATTGTCACACTGCGTGTACGTTCTTCTTTTTCACGTTCTTGACTGGCATGGGTTTCGACCTCTGCTATTGTTTCGGCCAAAGGTGTAGGAAGTGTTGTTGTTGTTGTTGTAGTCACTTCAGCAACAACTGCATCAAGCGCCGCGGCATCCTTATCCACAGCATTTACGCTGAAGAATGGCAACGGTGTTACAGTTGAACGTGTCACTGTCGTACCCGTTGCAACATGTTCCAATGGCAGCAGCGCATCGACCTTGAGCAATTCCATAATCTCGGTTGCTTTTTGTTGTTGTTGTTGTGTGGATAAACGATCATCTTCGATGGCAATCAGCTGCATGGCGCTGTCATCCTTAAAAATAGCAAATTCTTGCTGTTGTTTATTTGCATGTTGCTGATGATGTTGATGGTGATGTTGATGATGCTGCTGATGTTGACTTTGCATTGTCGTCGCTGCTGGCAACATAATGGCATCAATATCACTCAATGCAAAACTTTGCGTATTGTTGGATTTGCTTTTAGTTGTGGTACTCTCTGTTGTAGATGTTGTCGAGCTGGACGTTGTTTCATCTGCACGATTCAAAGCTACGGGGAAAAATGATCCTGCAGGCTCATCACCATTTTCCATTTGAAATTTACTGGCAAGATCACTCCATAGATCAGTAATATTTACGGCTTTCCAGCCCTCTGGAATTGTGGCATTTTCCATCATTACCATGGGATCAAAAACTGCGCTCGTTTCATTGCTATTTTCCGCAGCGCTTGCGCCGCCATCTGTTGGAAATTTTTCACGAAAAATATTAAATTTCAGCGGTGCATCTTCAATGGGCAAGCGATCGGCATCATCATAGTTAGTGCCGATTGCAATTGGTGGCACACCACCATTCAGCATTAAAGGTGGCTCAAAATTACCTACACCCATGCTATCATCATCATAATCATAATCGTATTCAGATGGACCTTGATTATTGCCGCCACCTTGACCACCCTGTTGTATCAATATCTGCAATTCTTGTATTAATAGCTGTTCACGATCAATATCCACCGTTGGTATGCAACGTGACTCAAATTGTCGTTGACCCGGTGGGCAATCGATTGGTGCATAGCCACCGCTACCCATTTCACCATTTAAAAATTGCGCTCCTCCATCGTTAGATGGATAGCCATTGGAGCCTGTCGTTGCCTGTGGTAACTGCACACGATTCGGTAGTATGAATATGGATTTTGGTGTAACTTTACGTGATTTTTCTAGATTTTGTTGTTGTGGTGGCAACATAATCCACGCTTGCCATGCCAAATTTTCCGCCGTATTTTCAATTGGTTTTGAGGTAATTGGCAACGCTGCTATAAGTGGCTGGCTTGGTGACTGCGAAAATGGATTGCTTAGTGTCAGCACTAGTGCTAACAGTATTTGTTGTAGTATTATACTCAACATTTTGGCAGGTTTGTGCATATGATGTGGCGTTGTGTGGTTGTGATGTGATTTATTGCTAAAGCTTCAGATGTTTTATGTCGCTTTGTGGCATTGAAATTATGTTTGTAGTACAGTTTTATTGTTGATAGCTGCTTCGATCAACTGAAAATAAAAGAAGAGAGAAAAGATTGTTAATAATTTTATTTGATTAATATGAAATGCAAAATTACACAAATTTTGTGATTTTTGACACAATCTAGGGATCTAAGCTATACTTAAGATTAATGCTTTTGTTAGCATAGACAAGAACCTAATGGCTTGAATTTGATTTGTGCTCGGTCATTACGAAAGCATATAAAATATCATATGCAAAATATGAGAAATATGTAGAATGAAAAACAAAGTAAACGAAATTTTTCCTGATAATAATATTTTAATAATAAATATTTAATGATAAAAAAATATCAACTGAAGATTTTTTGTTAATTAAAAAAAAAAATAATGAATGGCATTTAATATGTTCTGCACAATTTGTTAAATCGAACCATTTTTTTATAGCTCTTTTTTGATTCCTTTTATTAATATTTAATCGCTTATTTTTTCAAAAAAATACTTATGTTTCGTTTATTAAAACCCACATATGTAGCATTATACATTTGTGAAAAGAAAAATTAATAAAATAAAATTAAAGCCATACAAAATACTCGTTACATACGATTTCAATTAAATTCATTCAGCCTTTTCATTTCCCATACAACGATTTAAGTATTTAAAAATTCCAGAATCAATTTGATTTATACGTGCGTCCTTTTAAATTGAACACACTTCAACACTTTATAAAATTGTTCGTATAAACAACCATTGAAATGTTCAATGAAAATAAGAGTTAAATAAAAATGAACTTAAATAAATACCACACATTTTGCTGTGATAGATTTGTAGATCAAAAGTAATCACATCAGATGATGCTTCTTATTCAAGCTATGATTTATAAAAATGAAGACAAATAACATATTAACTTTAATGTGAGAAATTTTTGAAAAACTGAGATTTCTAATTCGTAGGTTGCTCTTAATGTAAAAATGGCATCAGAAGATTACTCTGTTAAAAAATTGGATACCATTCAAGATCTTGTGACTATGGTTGTTTTTGTCAGAAACTCTTCAATTTAAACAAGGCCTTCCAAAATCAAATGTTTCAAAATCGCTATGCTACATATCGTGAGATAAAGTCCCTGGACATTGAAGTGATAATCATACATAACAAGTCCATTGCCATTGAGCCGTTAAAAAATTTGTTTATCTTAGGCCATGTCAAATTCGGCAACCGCTTCAAAAAATTATTGTCTATTGAACTAATTAAACAGTAATTTTTCGATTTTCATCAACAGACGCGTAGAGTGCGCAAACTCGCAAAACAAAAAGGATTGTCAACGCCTATATCACTTAATAAGCGTCAATTCCACTACTATCTTCTTCTGTGGAATTCTGACTCGGATTTGGATGTTTCTTCAGAGAACGATGAAGAAACACAAATTTTTTTAACACACTTTTTCAATAATTTTTTTCCAGCAAAATTTTCACATTTACTCTTATGGGTGTATTCTTTGAACCTTTTTTAACTTACAATATAGATATTAGAACTTTGCTACAACATTTGTGTAAGTTTTAATGAGTTTTTGAAAGTTTCCCACTTCACCCAACGATTTTAAATTTTTGTTATTTTGGGCATGGTCGGTCAAAGCTTGGTACTCAACATAAAATCAATATTTTCGGTTGGTTTCTTCGGCAAAAAGATAGCTTATTTAATTCTCTTTACTAAAGAAATTTGAAAAATGAAAAAATAATTATTTTTGCACAATTTATGGAGCTTCGAAAAAAAAAATCCCACTTAACCCCACTTTCCCCTACCATATATGTAGTATATAAAAGCAGTCAATAAACAAACTTTATCAATTTTTGGTTATGTTGGTGCAAAGACGGTCTGAAGAAAAAAAGGGTGTCCCATGATTCTCGCAAGGTTAAAATTAAATGGAAACGTTTATACATGAAAATAGGGTTACATATGAAAAAGAACATCCGGCAGATGCCTCAACTGGCACATACGCACTCTTTTGTCGGAATTTTTCAAACATTTTCACTAACCTTGAACTATTATCTTCCAAAGTTATTTCTTTTGATTGGTTGCCAACACTTTGTAGCTTAAATGACAGCAAATTTAAATCTTGCGTGAGTTATGGGACACTCTTTTGCCTGCGCTGTACATTTACGACGACCACAAATTGATCAGTGATGATGCGACATCAGAAGATAGCAAATGCTTGTAGTGCCATCTACTGAAATCTAAACAAACCAACGTTGTTGGCTTCATCATAGACTACAACCTACACCTACAACCTGATAATGTTTCTAGATGTCGATAGATGGCAGCTGAATCGTTTAAGAAAAATGTTAATGGTTTGTATTATAGCTAAAATTGGTTCTTTGATTGAAACTAGTTTGTCAAATCTTATTTATTAAAGTAGATCTGGGGTTGAATCGCCGCATCAGTGAACGTGTACTTCGCATTACTGAATACATGATTTAAGTCACGAGTTGTACGTTCACGGAAGCGTCGATTCGAACCCTGGTTTCCTGGAAAAAATCGTTCATGGAAGTTAGAGAGGCATGGAAAAATACTGCAAATTTTTTACTCAGTACTCTTTATTAAGTAAGTTCCCAAGCTCGCCAGACCCACGTAATTTCAGCGATCTGCTTGGAACCACGGGAACAGTATATGTTGGGTTATTAAAATATTCTACAAAACATATATGTATGTACATATTTAAGTCAGCTTTACTGCTTTAACGTATGTAAGCTAACAAGCACGCATACGTTTCAAACTACAGTTTCAGCTTTGCTAAAATGACGTTGGTCTGGCAGGCCTGCGATCTTAGACTGTTTATTTGAAAGAGGTTCGACATGATGATGGAACAATTTTTTCTTCTTTACTTCTTTACTACCTTTTTCGAAGACTATTATTTCCATTCACGACTTTAGCTATTTTTGGAGTTCACTCTCAAACAAAGTTTTCAAGGGGATAATACATAATCACATGTGACAAACTTCGTTGTATTATGAATCCGAATTCAAATTAGAAGCAAACTTTTTTCAAATATTACAATTTTAAGCGTTAATAAACTGAATTTTTAACAACATTTGATATTATCAAAGGAACAAATGACGAAGGTACCACATAGATCAACATCACTAAACTATACTTTTGACAGTTTATTTTTGAACATTTAACTATGAATGTAACTTTATTTAATCCATAGGTACTTTTTTCCAACTTTTGTTTTGGTGAATTTTTAATTAAATTGTTCTCCGACAAACAAAAAGTCATGTGGGTCATGTGAAATGAAACTGTAAATTTGATATGATTTGAGATGGAAATCACAAAAATTGCAAAAAATGCTGTTGACATTTTTTGTGCTGTCATGTATGTACTCGTACATATGCTGTCAATGATAATAAACCAAATGTGCTTTTAAGAGGTCATTTGTTTCAATAACTTTGATTAAAAAGTTTCAATATTTGTATATCTACATAACAACAAAATATTAAGCTAAACTAAAATAATCAACAGCGTAGAAGAAAGTGTAGTCTTTGGCCTGAAATACATTAGCCAACAGATAGAAAATACTGAACACAAACAAAGACGCATGCAATTATAATCCTACATTGGCGCCCAACGTGGGCATCATAATCGTACACTGCAATAATAACTGTAACTGCAAACATAAGCTAGAATATTTTTTAAGTATTTTTGCTCCAAATTGAAATTGTGTGGACATCGCTACACTTGAGATTTTTTCCATTCTTTTTGTTCCAAAAGTATCATATTTTAATGAACCATTATTATTATTTGGATTTTATGTCATTTTTTATGAGTTTTGAAGTGCTCTTGACATTTTGTTGAAAAATTAATTAACTGTTCTTTTGCTTTTTTTATTTTCTTTGTACCTTTGGTTTCAATATGTCATCGTACATCATCTACTTAAAAGAATTCCAAGAATTTATCATTTAATACTACAACTGCAACATGTTTTTTTCTTTCTTTTTTTTTTTCAATTTTAATAAACCAATGACTGTTGAAGTGTGTCTTATTAACGAGTACTCTACTTACTACTGTTTTTGAACAGATAATCAAAAAGATAAACCAACAAACAGACAGTTGGACAGATATTTAAACAACAAAGGCAACAACAGCACCAATAACACAATGTACTTCAGAATATTGCTGTTGTTGTTATTGTAACAAAAACAAAAAAAAATGTTTTAATGATGTTATATTGTAAACTTATTGTCTGCATGTTGTTGGCGCTATCGTTAGTGTTGTTGTTGTTGTAATTACTTTTGCATGTACTATATGTATATACCCAAGAGGAAAAAATCCACATACAAAATGGCTTTCTGAAGTGCTTCTTTTTCGGCAATAATCTTCGTAATATCCGTTCTTTCTTTCTAATGAGGAATATCGCAGGATGTTGTTAATTCAACTTTTTGAGTTATTTAAATAAAAATAAAAAACTACGCGACTGGGAGTCGAACCCATGCTACTCGGTTTAGAGTAAAATTAAAAATTTTTTTGCACATCAGACTATGGAGCTTTCTAAAAGGTCATATAAAATTTGTACTTTTAACGAATTTATATATTTTATTTTTTCTCTTTTTAATCATTTCGATTAAACAAAATTGCTCAAATTATATAACGAACATGTCTCTCCGAACAGAATTTTAAATTCGAAGTCTAACTGGAATCTTACTAAAAATCATTTTGTATGCATATGTAAAGTTCTTTATAAACAAGTGCTTTTTAAGTGCTTTCTTAAGAAGTCCTTCACATTTTTACCCTTGGGTAGAAGTACTTGTGAATGATAATGATGTTACAAATATAACAATACAATGCAACAATAAATAAATTAAAAATATCAAATAAACAAAAAAAAAAAAAAAAACCTTCAACAATGTATGGTGTGCGCATTATCGACATTATTTCAGCAACATCAACGTCAACAACATAACATAAAAATGCAACAACAACAATGAGAACAGCTGTAATATTGAATATTTTTTATTTTTTTTCCTTTCAATTATTTAATGAAGTGTACATCATTCGTTATAACAAAAACAATGACATGGAATTTCTTGTAACGCAAAAAAAAAGTTACAATAACGACAATTAAATATTGCAAAAATTTTAAGTGATTGTTGGAATTTTTTTCCAATTATATACAGTATCTATTTTATTTTTTCATAAATCTTTTTGTGCCAATGAAATTTAACAATTGCAATTCCAAACAAAATTCATCTACATTTCACAACTAATCAAGAACTAGAACTATCCAGATGTTATGAAAATATCACTAGCATTGTGAATCCTGACAACCATGAGAGTAGAGCCGAAAATACAACAACACTCCCAAAAGACTTTCACTCTTTTCTAGCTTGCCTCAGCCGATTGAAGAGAATACACTGATTATCCTACCATCGGCAGTTGAACCTTGTATTTGAAAATACTCCATTCAGATTGATTGATATCTTTAACTCTAATCCTTATTGTGTTGGACGTTGAAATAAGCCGCGCGGTAACTGGAAGAAAATGGATTATATGAAAGTTCTGCAAACACCATCTCAAGCACCAAAAAATAATCAGACACCCATAAAAGACCAACCAATCAGCTCTCCCTGATATCAGTCAGCCATTGCCCTTCGTCGAGAGTAAATCTTCAACGATGTCATCTATTTGCTTTCAAACAATGGCAGTGGAAATGGTTCTTGCAAATCTTAACACTAACAAAGACTCTGAGCCTGATGGCATATCAGTCCATGTGTTGAGGAAGTATGCCTCAAAACTAGCTCGCCCTTTGCGCTATATTTTTCGCTCATCTTACACTAGTTGCAAACTTCTGTTCACAAAAAAGGCGAAATCACCAACCCTACTAAATTCCGACCTTTATCGCCCTTCCTAAAGTTATGGAAAGCGTAACAAACTTCCACCTTGTGAATTATCTTGAGTATAACAATTTGCTTAACTATCTTCAATATGTGATCGTCAATGGTGATTTGGTCGCGTTCCTTACTGAAAAATAAAATCAATGCATTCACCTTTATGGCAACAGCATGGTTATCGCTCTGGATATTTCAAAAACGTTCGATCGAGTGTGGCATCACGCTGTTGCATAAAATTTCATTGCAACGGTGTCGATGATTCTTTCGTTCGTTGGATAACGAGCTTCTGGAGTGACCGTTTGATCTGAGTTGTGGTTGATGGTTTTACTTCCATTGTATATTCCATTAACGCTTGAGTTTTTCTGCTTTAGAAAACGCCCCAGTTCTGTGGAGGTTGATATTAAAAGATGGCATATGAATAGCATACTCTTAATTGACCGAGTGGAGTCTTGCTAATAGGGTCGATTTTAACGCAAGAAAGACCCAATGTTGCCTCTCCTCTCCTCTCCTCTCCTCTCCTCTCCTCTCCTCTCCTCTCCTCTCCTCTCCTCTCCTCTCCTCTCCTCTCCTCTCCTCTCCTCTCCTCTCCTCTCCTCTCCTCTCCTCTCCTCTCCTCTCCTCTCCTCTCCTCTCCTCTCCTCTGCGAGATCAACACTTCTCAACGTTCTGGGCATATCGATTCAATCTGAGGTGGACAGATCATGTGTTCTATGTGTCGAATAAAGGGCAAAGTGTATAATTTTCTTGAAACATTGCAAGAAACACTTCACTTATATTGATCTTTGTAGTATCATTTTCACCTATGTATATTCGACCTAAACTAGAATACAATTCACAAAGTTGGGCCGGGGTTTTAAAAACATATTTAAAGCTGATAGACCGTGTTGAGTGTGGTGTGTTTAAAGTAACTATTAAATAGTTACCTCCACTATTGATTCCCTTGAGCACCGACATCAGGGTGTTTAATCTTTTAAGATAGATATTTTAATAGGATGTGCTATAGAGAACTGGTTCCGTTCCTTCATTACGCCTTTTCTCCTGAAGCTATAGGGCGTCTAGTCTGTCCCATCCTTTTTGGGTCACAAAGAACAAGCTTTCTATCGCAATAATTTATTCTTCAGTCTTGTTAATTAGTTGTGGTAAAATCTCCCTGCAATTGTTTTCCCTGTTGGCTACGATGTCAATAAATTCAAGAAGAATGTTCACCGACACTACGTCATCTATCCACGTGCCATGTTCTTGAATAAAATTCAGAAGGCAATAGAGGACATTGTAGACAAAAAGTCCACAGCAAAAAAGCCATTGGAGAAAAAAATCAAGCAAACCGTGAATAGAAATCAAAGTCATGGCGAACGATTGCTCTCAATGAAAATGATTCATTTTAGTCGGGTTATTTCTGTGATCACATAAAAGAAACGTTCTGCTCATGTATATTTTAGAGATTATTTTTTTGAAAGCCGATAAATTTATTATTTAATTTTTAAAAAAATTGTTTTAATGAATGAAATATGTTGTTGTTGAAATAATGAATCACCTCTAAATTTAACGTTTTTGCACAATCTTCGTAAAAATTGATAATACCAATGATATAAAAAATTTCAACAATTTAATGAATAAAAATTAAAGTCGAAAAAAAAGTCCAATTAAAAACAAAAACTAACCAACGATACGGCATATCCAAAATTGATTTTGTTGTCATTACGCGCACTCATTATTTTAATATAAATGTCATTATTATCGGTCAATGGACGACGCGCCATCCAAGAGTTGAACCAAAACAAACGAAGCAGAAATTGGATGTACCACCAGCAGCAGCGTAGGAAATGTGACACGTAGCGCATTAAATAACATGGTAATGTCATAAATTATAGCTATCGCCGATATACAAAGTCTAGCGATTAGGGTGGATCATATGAAAGCGTTATTCGAAAAACTATGACTTATAAATACGAGAAGACAGTATGTGTGAAGAGCTATAGGAAGCCATTTTTGCGAAATCCACCTTTATGGTATCATGTATACATATATAATTGTCACAAAGGTATATAGATAAGCTAATGAGTGGTTATAGACACAAAAAAAAAAAAAAACAAAAAAAAAACATGCGGCAAATGAAAAAACTAAAAAAATTGCATCCGTATCAACTCGTAATTATGTGGGTTTCCTCAATTATGCGGAATTTCAAAATTTAAAACCAGCAAAATTGACACAGCGGACATGTGTGACACAAAGTGTTAGTTTCGATAACAGACTGAAATATAGTTGAATGCAAAAAATAGATTTAATAGATGGCTATGTACCTACTCCCATTTGTGCTGACAACAAAAGCGTCACATCAAAAAACAGAAACTCTTTTTTCTTTATTGTCGCAAATTTTTGTGCCCTGTGTGTTTTACCAGTAATTAATAAACCAAAAAAAAAAAAGAAAGGAAAAATTCCATGGAAATAACTTTGAAAATCCGCAACAAACACCTGCGTTCAATTAACAACAGGTTTGCAGAACCTGCCATTAAAAAAGTACCGCATTACAATGAAAAAGCGATATACATACACATAGGAGATATATAACACACACAAGGAAAAAAATCATAAAACCTTAAAATGTTAAATGAATTTATTACTCATGCGGGTACTCTGCTGTTGCGGCTAAATTAATTGAAAATGTGGTCCAGCGCACAAAATAAACGATTTCGGTTCGTCGAAATAATTGTGCTAAAATATATCTGAATTTTGTATTTTAAATTAATCTTATCCATAGTCATTACTGAAAATGCTTAGGTCGCGAACTGCGCAAATCACTAACGACAGTAAGTCCACATCTGCAAAAAATAAGGTTTTCCATCAAAGACATCCTCAATAAATGTTGAGGAGTATTAAAGCCACTGTTCACACTGCTGACATTTTGTGATGCCTCTATGCACCAAAAGAAGCAATGGCATTTGAATGACTTACAGACTTAAAAATAATCATATGAAACAAATCAAACAGGCTGAAACTGTCGAGTCATGTCTGAAGTAATTGAATATTGAAAAAACTGCGCATTGAGCTCCCGAAAAAAACAGAGAAATTCATTATGAAAGAACGCTATATTGCCTCCCCCACCCCGTAAAAAGTAAAAGTAAAAAGTAAAAAGAAAAAAGTAATATGTAAAATGTAAAAAGTAAAAATTAAAAATTAAAAAGTAAAAAGTAAAAAGTTAAAAGTATAAAGTATAAAGTATAAAGTAAAAAGTAAAAAGTAAAAAGTAAAAAGTAAAAAGTAAAAAGTAAAAAGTAAAAAGTAAAAAGTAAAAAGTAAAAAGTAAAAAGTAAAAAGTAAAAAGTAAAAAGTAAAAAGTAAAAAGTAAAAAGTAAAAAGTAAAAAGTAAAAAGTAAAAAGTAAAAAGTAAAAAGTAAAAAGTAAAAAGTAAAAAGTAAAAAGTAAAAAGTAAAAAGTAAAAAGTAAAAAGTAAAAAGTAAAAAGTAAAAAGTAAAAAGTAAAAAGTAAAAAGTAAAAAGTAAAAAGTAAAAAGTAAAAAGTAAAAAGCAAAAAGTAAAAAGTAAAAAGTAAAAAGTAAAAAGTAAAAAGTAAAAAGTAAAAAGTAAAAAGTAAAAAGTAAAAAGTAAAAAGTAAAAAGTAAAAAGTAAAAAGTAAAAAGTAAAAAGTAAAAAGTAAAAAGTAAAAAGTAAAAAGTAAAAAGTAAAAAGTAAAAAGTAAAAAGTAAAAAGTAAAAAGTAAAAAGTAAAAAGTAAAAAGTAAAAAGTAAAAAGTAAAAAGTAAAAAGTAAAAAGTAAAAAGTAAAAAGTAAAAAGTAAAAAGTAAAAAGTAAAAAGTAAAAAGTAAAAAGTAAAAAGTAAAAAGTAAAAAGTAAAAAGTAAAAAGTAAAAAGTAAAAAGTAAAAAGTAAAAAGTAAAAAGTAAAAAGTAAAAAGTAAAAAGTAAAAAGTAAAAAGTAAAAAGTAAAAAGTAAAAAGTAAAAAGTAAAAAGTAAAAAGTAAAAAGTAAAATGTAAAAAGTAAAAAGTAAAAAGTAAAAAGTAAAAAGTAAAAAGTAAAAAGTAAAAAGTAAAAAGTAAAAGTAAAAAGTTAAAAGTAAGATGTAAAATAACACAGTAATTTTATAATGAAAAACTATACTATACACCAGAAATGCCAAAGTGAGTTTGTAGACCAGCAAAATCATGGCAACTGTTCTTTACATACACACGATATCATTAACATAGATTATCTTGAAAAGGGTAAAACAATCACCACCGAATATTATTTCGAACTATCCCAGTGTGCCAGACGGTTCATATCTTCCCTTTTTTTACCCGTTACGGATCCGTTACTGATCCGTTGGCGGGAGAGATTCCCAAAAAACAAGCAAATCGTTTTTTTTTTTTGGAATTTCTCCCGCAAACGGATCAGTAACGGATAAAAACGCGAAGATTTGAACCGTCTGCCACATTGGGATGCGATAGATTTTTGGATTCATTACTGAAAGAAAATCCCCGCCTTCAAAAAATTATTTATTTTTAATTATTTATTATATTTTTTAGGTAGTTTAAAGCATTTCGTGTCCTTGGTTATCCCTAGAATAATTCCGTAGAATATTTTTGTAGAATACTTCAATCCATTTTAATCCTGCTTTTGGAAAAAGTGGTTCAAAATACACATAAAAATAGCATATAATGAGCTAAAATGATCCATGGTGACTTTGAGACAACGAGTTTTATCAAAAAATCAGTTTAAGAGTTTTACAGTTGGTTGAAATTTCGAAAATGGTCTAGTGACTGTTACTGGAAATATTTTGCACCAAACTGACTTGATGAAAATTTCGAAACTAAAATAAGGTGACAAACGATGGGAGTGGTCAAGAACAAATCAAAAAACTCAGTTAGCATTTTAAATATCTAAATAGAACGTGAAAATATAGACTTTAACAAATTTGAAGGCAAAGCTAGCGGAAATTGAAACTACATTTGATAGCCGTGACTGAGGCGAAGATATTCAATTCGGATGAGGATTTATATAGTCTTGTAATATATGAAAAAAAACACACATTTATACAAAATGCTTTGGCACAAAGAGTTTTTACTGTTCAAAATAAAAATAAAAAAATCAATTTAAACAAATGATCTTCACAGCATATCATTTCTAATTGAAGGTTAAGCATCATTTGAGGAGAAAAAAACTATATACAAAAAAAAAAACACATGCTGTATGTGAACGCACATGAAGCAAATGTGCCTCTTTGCCATTTTTGTAATTAACTGATAAAAAAATGTAATTACATTAAGTAAACCGCTGAATTTTTTTCTTTTGAAAAAGCAATTATATAGCACTGCGGTCATTTAAAAAAAAAAAAACTTAGATTTTCCTCTACCCCACTTTTGGGTTATTTAAGATATAACTAAGTTTGTTTGGTTGCATTATGCATTTGAAAGATAATAATCTAAAAACACTAAATGCAGTCAATTGACACGTTATTCGTGCCGGAGATGACGCCACTCTATTAATCTTTTAAATATTTTTTTTTTTTTTTGCAGTTTTGTTTTCATTATTAATTTCTTATTTATTTTTTTGATAATCTATATACAATGGTAATACATTCCTACTTAACTATATATGTGAATAAAAATTATTATTTTCATATAAGGAATGATTGATTGATCATGACAAAATGCCTTAATATTTGAATTTTAAATTAAACAACGCTTTTTTTGTTGTTTACTTGAACTTTCAATTTGACCTTTTGAGATTAAAGTTTCCAATTGAATATTCGACTTGCTAAAATGATCGTTTAAAGAACTTTTGCTTTTTGACTGCCGAAACAGTTGAATGAAATATGACTGTTGTGATAAGAAATCGCACAGCTTGTGCGAAATCAGCCGAAAATTTTCCCCAAAAATAAAATGAGATCACCGTGAAGAATACATATAATGATTACTGTATTCAAAGTTCAAACGATTATATTAATATTTCTTTTAAATACTTAAAACAAAAATAGTTAAGTTCTTAGCACATGTGTAGGAACTGAATATTGTGTTTGAAAGAGCTGGAACACCGCTTATTTGATTACGCCCATTTTTGGAGTTAAGTATGAGTTTTGCGCTCGGCGCCTTCCTACCAAATTTCGTCAAAATGGCTTGAATAGTTGGCGAGATATTGCGGATATTTTCGTAAGATGTGAAAATGTGTAGAAAAGTCTGATACGGTTTTGCCACTTTAGAAATAAATCCTAAGATTACCTAAATTCTATACATCTTAGTTATTACTTCCAACTAAAAGTTGGTTGTGCAAGTCACGCAGCATGTGGTGGCGGTCAGTGCAACTTTTAACAAATGGCTAAACAATTTAAATTTCTACCTCAAAAAAAAAAAAAAAAAAAAGAAACATTTTTTCTCAAACATCAAATACTGGAAGCCTCATGTATGTATGTATACAATTCCGACTTTTTTTTAGCTTGTTTAACACCATTTGGTGTTTATTAACCCTTTATGATTTGTTGTTCATTGGGAGCAATCTTATCTGATCTAACTTAAGTGAATAAATTTTGTACTATTAATTTAATGGTCTGGGACTATTGATACAAAAAACATTTAATATATAGCTAATTATTTGTTTTAAGTAGAAATATTGTTCAGTACATGTTCTATTAATTAATTAATGGTACCAAGGCTTTATTCCAAAAAATTCACACGTATACTTTGGATGATTCAAAGCATTTTATGCCTTAAACACTTTTTTTGTAAGATGCCTTCCTTTTGAGTAAACGAACGTTTTTTCGACATGTAATCAAAAAACGTAAAACAATCGACTTTTGAAACCGACTTTTGGAACGGACTTTTGAAACCGACTTTTCGAACCGAATATTATTTATACTACACAAAAACTGCATAATTTTTTCAATCAGAAATTTTTGCATGAAAATAGTCTTTAGTTCTTAAGCAACTATGGGTATCCATTCTGAGCAGAAAATAAAGTTATGAGCAAAAAACAAGATTTTTCAAAACAAAAAAATCTAAGAGTTTTACTTCAGTGAAACCTTAATAACTTTTTAAAAAATTATCTGATTTACCTTATTTTGGGCTGAGATTGTTTGCAATTAAATACACCAAGTATTAAATAAAGGTACAAAAAGTGTATGTTTATATAAATCATTGGCCGAAAAACCATGTTTTATTTGGCTTAAACACCAGAAATTGTAAGAAACTACTATTTATTTCATTTACTAATACACAGAAATAGTATTTTTAAAAATTTTAACTGATTGCGTTCACGAGAAAACAATTAAAATTATTTTCAATATAAATTTTGATGCTGAATCCGACTAATTTTCCATCCATTTTGAGTAAAATTAAAAAAATTTTGTATTTTTTATTTTTTTGAGGTTATGTAATAGAACAAGGAAATCCTTAGCCTTAAAAAGCTTGAAGCCCTATGGTTTAACTTCAAAGCCCAGTTTAAGTTATATCGATATATTTTTTCTTCTTCGTATTATTCTAACCTGAAAAGGTGAAAAAAGGACAAAACCACGTTTTTTCGATATTTCGAAGACAAAGATATCGATATAATTTAAATTGATTTTCATAGTTAAAGACTAGGGCTACACGCTTCATTTTCAATCATACGAGCTAACTTTTACAACGAACCCTCTGTACAAAATTTTGTCGAATTATCTCAGTTTTCCCTTGAAATATATTTTTACTGACCCACAAACATCAATCTAGACAGACGGACATTGCTATACCAAATAAAAATGTGACTCTGATGAAGAATATATGTACTTTTACATACCTGCCACGCCTCCTTCTCTGGTTTTTTAGGTGCATATATTATTTTTGCGGTCAACAAAAAAACATATTTGGCTCTTACGATATAATTGAAAGTGTGATATCTTTGTAAATATATATATTTCAGTTTTAATATTTGACACATAGATGTGAAAGACATTTTAGAACATACTTGCATCAAAAAATATTTCGAAAAAATTACGCATTCGTTATTGTTGCGTTTAGGGCTCGATATATCGTTTGCTTGATATCACATAGCACTAACAAATAACTTAATATATTGGGTTCAACTTTGTTTTTCTTAAAGTTACATTCACCGTTTTGAGATGGTTTTAAAATTTTGGATTTATTTTTTGTTCTTCTTTAAGTCATTTTCAGCATTTTGGGATATTTTTTAAATTTCTTATTTTAATCCCTATGCATGTTTAAAATATTAATAAAAATGCAAACAATTTACAGGAAAAAATGAGAGCTCGAAAGGGTTAAACATTTGATTGAAAAGTATACAAAAACAAACCAAAAAAAAAAAATCAGAAAAACACTTCATTCACTCAATGAAATGTTGATACTTGGATACTCCAATTCAAGATATCAGATATGCGCACCACAACAAAAAATAAATTTTTGTTTTATTTATAAATTCGGCACGCGTCTGCTTTTCTGTTTTGGTTTTGTTTTTTGGCTTTTTCTCCACCAGCTACGATATTTTTCAACTTTTTTTTAAATTTTAAATTTTTTGTTTTTATTTTATTATTTGCTTCTTTTTTTTTTTTTTTTGCAGTTCAAATGCCCCACCTTGTTTCACCAATAATATGAAGCACCAAAATAATGTTGCAATTGTGCCTGCCAGCCATTCATTGTTGATTATAATTGATCGTACTCGGGTTAAAACAAAATAAAAAATATATGGTCGAACCTCTAAAGAGCTGTAAAACATTAAAAGTTTCTTTTTGATTTGTAATTTGATTAAATGTTTTTAAAGTGCCTATGGTTGGAGTACTTAATTTTTTTTATTGTATTATTTTTTTTTTTAAGAAAAATTGATGTTCACACGTTTGCAATTTGAGTTTTTATTTTTTGTTTATTATATGGTTTTTTGTTTTTGGTTTCTATTAAATTTTTGCTTTAATTTGACTGCATGTTTTCTGAATTGATGCATTAAAAACGTTTTTTTATGTTTTTATTCACTTGTACCGGACTTTTGCTTGTAGGCACATTATTTTCAGTGCAGCGTGTAGATTTCTGTTTTTTTTTTTTTTAAATTTTTCATTAAAATGCATTTTTGTTTTAAAAAAATTTCACACATTGTGTAAAATTTGCACAGTTGGTGCATTTTTTCAAGATGATTGGAAAGTGTGAAAAAGTATAACATCATATAGTGTTTTTTTTTTCCCAAGTTTATCTCTAAGTGCTCTTAGTTGTTGAAAATGTGCTAAATTTAAGCGGATTTGCATGTTTGGCATAGGAAAGTGCAGATGGAATTTTAAAAATTATGAAAAATTTTAAAAATAAATATAATTAATGTATTTGTTGAATAATATGCCCACAAGAGCCCATACTCATTTGTTGGCGCCACATAAAATGAAAGTCATTTTTTTGTCATCCGGCTTACTTAACTCCTGACTGCATTTGGCGTTTTGGCGCCTTATGTCTTTTGGAAAAACCCATATCAAAATCGATAAAGTTCAAGTCATCCGGGGTCAAGTTTGTTTGAATACTTAAGATAACGAACAAGACATTTAAATGTTTAAAAAGAAGTTAATGAAATATTGATTTTTTCTTATCAAGCAGTAGCAAGCAAATACAGCATGGGTTTCTCCAAAAGTAATAATCTATATATTTTTTATTAGCTCTTTGTTCAGTCGCCGACCAAATATTTTGATGCAAAATTAAATAACTAAATTGTGTACCATTGGTCTTGGTTTTGGTTTTGGTTTTGGTCTTGGTCTTGGTCTTGGTCTTGGTCTTGGTCTTGGTCTTGGTCTTGGTCTTGGTCTTGGTCTTGGTCTTGGTCTTGGTCTTGGTCTTGGTCTTGGTCTTGGTCTTGGTCTTGGTCTTGGTCTTGGTCTTGGTCTTGGTCTTGGTCTTGGTCTTGGTCTTGGTCTTGGTCTTGGTCTTGGTCTTGGTCTTGGTCTTGGTCTTGGTCTTGGTCTTGGTCTTGGTCTTGGTCTTGGCCTTCAAATAATTTTCGAGCATTCAAAATTTCCAAACCATATTTCTTCAAAGGAGTTGGGGTTTTTAAATGCCGAATTTCGAATTGAGAGATGATATATACTTAAATGGGGCGTGAAACACTTCTTAACTGTATATTACTAAGATTGAAAAGAAGTCTTAGTCTTGATGATCATCATGACCAAAAACCAAAACCAAAGCAGGCTTGATCTTGAATTATATCAGCGACTTGGTCTCGAAAAATTAACAAGGTCAGGTCTAAGTTTGCTTATCTCTAATTTTGGAAGAACCTAATCGCACAACGAGAGAGTCTTATACAAATACAACTTTCTGCACAAATGCCTGGGAAATAGAATGAATTCAATAAGTTCGTTATTACCACCTATGGTACACAGTTGACTCCAAAACCGAATGAGGGAGTTGGAGCTGGTGTACGGGGTCAGGCCGCATATATTTACCACAAAAACTCAGTGTTTTAGGCGGAAGCATGTGCAATTGAGTTTTGCCTTAGAGACTTTGAAAGAAGGTTTCTATCAGACAGCAAAATGGCAATTTTTGTCATAAGCTCCTTAAAAATTACATCGATGTTTATTCTTCAACTACTTATCAGACTCGTCTCCCGAAATAAGGTTCACCTTTATTGGCTACCTGAACATATGAAATTGAGAGCAAAGAAAGTGCAGATTAGCTCGCCAGGAAAAGATCAACAATACAACTTGTTGGACCTATTTCATTCTGCAATCCGCCCTGTAGTTCTATAAAATTTAACCTAAACGATTGGTTAAACAGAAATCGTCAAGAAGGCTGGGATAACAGAGACAAGCAAAATCATTCATGCAAACAGTTTCAAAACAAAGAACAAAACAGTTGCTTATGCTGAACATGAAAGGTATAGGGACTGTTACAGATTTCTCTCTGGATACTGCCCAGTTTGGAAGCATCTCTGTAACATGGAATTAGTCCAGAACGAATTCAGTAGATTCTGTGATGAACAAGAGTAAACAGCAGAACATATCATACGTCACTGCGACACTCTAGCAAGACACAGACTTTGTTACTTTTATATCGTCTACTGCTCTACTTCTGAGGAGGACGCCTTGACCCAAAGAGACATACTGGCATTCGTTAATGCCAAACGCATATGAACTGACTTCTAGTTTAGTTTTGTTAGTCTAATTAAGTCTTATCAGGTTGATGAATACGGTGAAATTTGATTTGTTTTATAATAAATTTAACTGGAACGATTTGCCCGATGGATTTTTTTATTTTATTAATTTTTTATCAACTCTAAAATATCATAACATTTCTCTTTGGGGTCTTACCTTTTTTATTTTATTTAATATATGTATCTATATATTTAGTTTAAAAACCAAACTTTTTACAAAAAGTGGAAAAAAAAACACTTTACTGAGGAAAACAAACTTGAGCGCCACGATTTTGAACTATATTTTGGAGTGTTATTTTAAATGGAAATTTTTAAATTTTTACACAAAGAATAGGAAAATAGTTTTTTTTTTTTTAATTTTAGGTACGAAAATAGCACTTAGTTTTTTTTTTTTTTTCTGTTTTAAACAATTTCACTTAAGTACAAAAACTTGTCACTTTTTCGAAAAACAATTTTTCAAAAATTAATGGTCTGTTTTTTTTTTTTTTTTTTAAATTTACATAAGTATTTCGCGTTAATACACACAACTGCGAGTGAAGATATCAGGCTGTCGAATGTGACTTGAATTTATGAAATCTGAAAACAGACTGAAGAAATTCGTACAATATGAAAAACTAAAATGCTACAGAGCAAAAAAAAAAATATTTATTGAGGGAAATTCTCGAACTCAACGCGCTCAATGGAAAATACGCAAAATACAACAAAACGAACGAAACTCAGACAACATCAAAAAAGATAAACTTACGCAATGCGAAGGCGGCAGCAGCGTGGCAACAACACACACAACACGAGTGTGAAGATGAAGCAGGGCATCCGAAAAAAAGAAAGAAATAGATTTTACCAAAAATATCTATCTGAACCACTTTGTCGAGTAACAATATAAAAAATATTGAGTTCTTAAGTTGTGAATATAAAGCGCACACTTGCAGATAACGCGTGAGGAGTTGGAGAAAAATCAACAAGAACGCACGGACATATACTTTGCCGCCAAATCTGACAGGTTTGGTAGTGGAATACACAGAACAATCATCTTCTCATGTGCGTTTGCTGTTAGAAGAGCGCGTCGTATTGCATAGATAACATAAGATATTTTGCTTGCTTGCTGCGCAGCAAATGCATTCGTGCAGTATTTTTATCAGCTGCCAGCATAAAATCAGGCACGCCTAGTTACGGCAACAAATCTTGTGATTTTATTTTGTATCTTATTTTTGCAGTCTACGTACCTGCAAAATATTTGCTTAGATAAAAATGCATCTGCTGGTAAGCAAATAAACTTCGATATTTTGTTTGCTTGCAAACGCTGCTGTAGGTCAGTAGCTGTATATCCATAATTAGGTTAAATTACCGGCAATGTTGCCTGGTAATCAGTTTGTCACACATATGTCAATTGCTGCAAGTCGCTGGCGAGCATTTTATGGCTGGCGCGCATCTTTACATCTTATAGTTTATAAAATTTTATTGTTGTTCAGACACAGGTCAAAATAGCACTGCTTAGGATCTTTGTTTTTATGGCATACTTTCGCTTCGCATTAATTTGTAATCCGTTGAAACAGCTGCTCATTTTCCATTTAACTTATGACGGCAATTAAATAGCGACGTGCTAATCTGGCTGTTTTAGAGACCAGTGTATCGTATTACTGATGTGCACACATCAGGTATTTGATTGAATATTTTTCTACGTTAAAATGGTTGACATTCTAACACCCTGTAGCAACTGACATATTGGACACTAAAGCTATAAACTATGAAATTTAAAATTTTAGTGTAGACGCAAAGTATTTGTAAGCCTTTAAACTGTTTCAACTATCCTCTGCATATGGAAAATTTTAAGCCAATCCGGACAAACCGAGATTTATGCGGTTATTTACGGCAATTTCGAGACTAAGCTCTAAATTTCGACGTAAGCAACGTAATTTACATTGCAAAAGTAAATCTATTCCTTAGAATATTTAATTTTAATCTGCGTATTAAACTCAGCAGGGTTACCGAACCCCTTAACTTTGACAGTTGACATTTAATCTCATTACAAACAAAGCAAATGAATGATAAATACTAAGGAGAAAATGAAAAGCAACTTTAATTTTCCCCTTATGACACTTACTGCCAAAAAACGCCATCTTGGATCCGCCATTTTGAGTTTTCTAAATCCTACCCCGGATTCCTGATTAGCGACCAAAAAAACCCCATGCACGAAATTTGGTTCACCATATTGAATTTTTGACTGCCATATTGAAACGTCCATGTTGGGCTTTGTTAAAAACATGATATTATTGATAAAGTATATCTGCTAAAGTAGCTACATACTACTTCGTTATTTCCAGTACTAGAAACAACTATGTAGTAAGGCTGAAACATTTGGCCTGGCCAAACATTAAATACCCTATACTGCAGTATCTTGAACATTTTTCTTATATGGGAGGTGCCACGCCCTCTTGTCCGATTTCACTCAGTTTCTGCTCGGAGCTTTTAGTGTCAGTAAAATATAGCTCGATTATCTTAAAAAATGTTTTCAGTAAAGGGTTTTGAAGCTTTTGCTTATGTGGGAGGTGCCACGTCTTCTCATCCAAATTAACTCAGTTTTTGTTGAGAGCTTGCATTTATTGTTTTTAGTGTCCGAATAAAATTTAGTTCGATTATCTCACAAAACGCTTTTATTATAGCGTTTTGAAGCTTTTGTTAATATGGAAAGTGCCACGCCCTCTTTTCCGAATTCGCTCAGTTTTTGCTCAGAGCCTGTTGTTGCCTAAAGTTGCATTTTGAATATATTTCTTTTGTATGGGCGGTAGGCGTGTCCGTTGTCCGATTTTGCTCATTTTCAATCCTACGAGCTAACTTTGACAACGAAGTCAGTGTAGCAAATTTCATGCAATTATCATGCTCAGTTTTCCAAAAAAATGCATTTCCATACACAGCCACCCAGCCAGACAGACGGACATGGCTATGCCAACTCAGGAGGTGACGCTGATCAAGTATATACATACTTTTCTATATCCGCCACGCCTCTTTCTCTGCGTTACAAACGGAAGGACAAAGTGAATATACCCTGGGTGTAGGGTATAACAATAACGCAAAGTCATAACGGAGAGGACATTTCTTAAATAATTGGGCATTACCCAAACAAAGAAAATCGCCAACTCTTGCTACAGGGCACAATCGACAAAGTTTGACGGACTCTTCATTCCACAATGCTGATGCACCAAAACAGTTCCACTTCTCACCAATATTTTGACTATGACGGAGGGGATATCGACTTTTTTCCCGTACTTTTGTCATTTTGTTTCTACCGCAGCAAGTACATGTTAACATTTGGAGAGAATTCCTCTGTTGGGCTTTGTTTCTGTGTTGATGGATTTGGAAAAAAAAACCCTGCAAGTCTAATACAATACACCCGTGCGACAGGTGTTTTTTCCACATTTCGTGATATTCACTCATATATAGACACGAAGTATTTCTCCCTCGAGTGATCCCCACTAGTGATATCATACAAAATTTAAATCAAAATGTCAAAGCCGTCTTATGGGGTAGGAAGAAGGGATAATACTATTGTATTTTCGGGAGAAATGTTGGGAAGGAATATATAATAGAGGCGGCATGAATACAATTAATTCGGTTTTGTATATTTGGAATTTTCTATTTTTCAAGAATAACTTTGATCGAAAGGAATGCAAAGTAACTACACCGCACTGATATTTCAGTTTGCCAGCGTTCGTGACCAGAAATATGTAGTTTCGAACAGATTAAATCAAAAAGATTCGACACTTATATTTTTAGTTAGATTTCGAACTATAGTTTTGTTTATTTCTTTACTGTACTTACTAAACAATTCTAAATAATTTCTACTAAAAGATTTTGTTTTTTTTTATTTTCAGGACATCAGCATCATAACTGAAAGGTAAGTGTGTCATACGGTTACTTGTTTTAATTAGGGTACAGTAAATTTCACTTCAAACTGGATTGCAATCCAAAGTCGTCATACTTGACGGACGTAAATATTTAATCGATTACCATCAGATCTCTTAAACAGAAATTAAAAAAAAAAAAAAAAAAATACCTAAATCTGTCTTAAAACAAAGGAATCTGCAAATAATGATGACATTCATAAGAAATGTATCACCTTCATCCATCAAATAGCGTCAAAATAATTAAGTTTATTTAAAAAATTACTTTTCTTGTTTTTCCAATGCGTTTTTTTAATTATATAATTCATTTCACTGGCTTAAGCAATACATACAATAATTATTATTATACATCCGCAAGCCAGCTTATAAGCTGAGTACAGACAGTAAAACCCCAGAATGCCGAACAAGCAAATGCATGCCATAAATTACTAAAGTATCGTAAGCAACGATATGCTGTTACTTTCTGAAGTAAATTGATATTTTTTTCATTATTTTTATTATTATTTTTTTAAAGCCACACAATAACACGTTTCAAAACGTGTCTGTAAACTAATTAAAAAAATATCTATGACAAAAGACGCAAAAGTTATGAAGAAAATCCAAACATACAACTTGTACATATAAATTAAAATTGTTGCATCTTCGTTTGCTCATACGTAATATAATCAATTAAATTTGTCTTGAAAATTAAATAGAAATTAAAAAGTCATGAGTTCATATCGAATTGAAATTTATTGACCAGCAATGAATTGTAAATTACAAGCACGAGTAGTTCCCTATGAACACAAAATTGTGATGGCACTCGTAAGTCAGCCAAGTGTCATTCTATGGCAACAATTGTCATATTTCTGTTTTAAAAACGTGCTGCAGTATAACGTGTATTTTGGTTTTTCGTTTTTTTCTGGCAGTCACCAATGGAATTGTATGATACTTAACACCAATAAGCCACCACACACCACACATTGAGTTCATGGTCAATAGACTCTTCTCGTACCTATAGTAAACAATTGAAAAATAAAACCGCTGACGAATTTTAATGAATTAAATGGGTTAAAACCTAATTATGTGCAAAGCTTGACTTTGTTTTTTTCTTTAATTTTTATTTGTTTCTTTTATATGAAATGCATTGGTTTTGTGTGTCTTTGTTGGCATTTTAAGTTGGCTGTAAAAAGAGGATATCAAATTTTGGGACGTTTTAGAAAACTGTTTATCGCCTGATTTCATGGTGATCTTCGAACAATAAATTTTATCTCAAATGAACATTCAAAGTTTTATTGTATGGTAGACCGGGAAGCAAACAAAAATCATCCCAAAACTAGGTCAAAAGTTAGAAGGACTCTTTAAAACGATAAGTCCATCATTTTTTTCATTCCGATAAAAACCAATGGAGCACTTTTCATTATACTGAAGGCTCACTTTGCCTAAAAAAACATGTTTTTTGGTCATAACTTTTTTTTCACTACATAATGGATGCTTTTAAATAATGGGCGTTTTTTTCAATTTTTTTGTTGTATGGAGACCGACCCGTCCTAGCATACACTGCAACTACAATTCAAGTATTATCAAGATATTTGCACGCGATACTGAACTGAAGTATTTGATAAATGAAAAGCGAGATCAAGACATAACGTATCTTGAAATGCAATGTATTAAAGCTTCAACAAGACGTATTGTGCAGACCCCTTATAAGTACACTAGGCTGATTAAAAAAAAATAACGATTTTTGGAAATTCCATGATTACTCTCAAAAACTGAAAAGATGGAGTCATAGAAGTGAGCTTAGATTTTTTTAAATTTTTTGAAAACCATTTAGAGGTCGCGCAACTTCAGCTTGGTGCAGTTTTTATATAACTTCAATCTTAGGTAGGGTTAGTTGCGAGGGCATCGTTGGCATATATGCAAGCCAACTTCCACTTAGACCATTCTGCTAGTCCATTGTGATCCCTCTTATCTTAAAAATGCTCGGAATGAGTTGTTGTATACCTACCCTACAATAGATAGGAAATTTAGATTCATCCCAAAACCGACTCAGAAGTTCGTAGGACTCTTAAAAACGATAATCTGGATAATTTTTTTTTCGTTCCGAGAAAAACCAATGGAACTTTTTCGATTCTAATGAAAGCTCATTTTGGCTAAAAACATGTTTCTTGGTCTTAACTTTTTTTTGTCATTTTGTCCTATGGTGCTTTAGAATTAAAGATTATATTCTTACAAAAATTTTGGAGTTTAAAATTTTTTATTCTTTTTTTTTTTTTGTGTATAGATAATATCCGGTTTCAAAAATCGATTCTTTTCGTTTTTCAATAAAGAGGTCGGAAAAACGATTTTTTACTCAGAATCAAGGCATCTACCGTAAAAGGTGTATACTGCAAAAAATGCTTAGAATTGTCCAAAAAATACGTATTAATTTTTTCTAAAGTTTTTCAGATATTTTATAATTTTTAAAAACGGTCAAAAAAATAAAAAAAAATTCCAAAATTCTGAAAAAATTCACACCAACTCCTTGAAGAATTCTAAGCATTTTACTTCATATGAAAGCTTTTCCTAAACGTCTTGGTTTTAACTCAACCTAGCATTTTGCTGACAATCGTGAACTTAACGGCTGAAAACTCAATTTGATAAATTTATTGGAAAAATAAAATTCCAAAAATTCTGAAAAGCTCACACGTAAAGAATCTATTTTTAGACCACTCTGAAAACAGTCAAAAAAACATTTTTTTTTATAACTTCAGCAGGCGATGCCCGATGTTTAAAAATTGCTTATCATTGTAAAGGACTTAACTGGGCCTTTATTTTTTCTCGCGTTGTTTGGATCTATGAGGTCATATTCGACTAGTACAACCTAGTTTCTCTAGCTTATATAGTCCTAAATGCCATTTTTTCTTAACTAAATTAAAGTCTTTAAAATATATTTACATTTTTCGCAAAATAGTGCTAATTTGGACCCAATTGGGACCTTTACAATAATATGTATAAATTTTAAACATCGGAATAATAAAAAATATACGATTTCGGCTGTTTTTAAGAACAATTCAAAAAACTGTTTGTTTCCCAGATACTCTCAAAGTAAGCTTTCAAATAGGGCACAGTTTTCAATTATTTTTTCATAAGACAGTGTATTTCATTGTCAAAATTAAATTTGTGTACAGTTTGGTTTTGAATCTTGAACGTTTTGAATCAAATACTTCAGTTCAGTGTAAAACATGCGAAAGTACACTTTATTTTGAGATGTCTTGTGCAAGCCCCTAGTACATAAGAATATACACTCTTCGACAGCAACACCTCCGGTTTTAAAAAATTCATGTATGTCTGTCCATTGGTGTAAATAAACTTTATGGAAAAACTAAGCAAAATAACTCGAAAGCCAGCCAGCAGATTGAAAATGAGTGAAATCAGTTAATAGACACGCCGTCCTACCATGAAAATAAATGTCTAGAACGAAATATTCAGAGCATTTTTATCGATAATACAAACAAAATATACAAAAACACTAGGAACACAAAAAGTAAACTCTGAACGAAACCGTGATGAATTTGGAGAAAAGGGTGTGACACCTATCATACAAGCAACATTTTCAAAATGGTGTAGTGAAAGCGTTCATTGAGATAATGCAACCAAGCTCCACATAGATGCTAAATATAGTTGGTACAAGCTCTAAACAAAAACATTGTAAATTTATACTGAAAGCGTTTTTCTCTTGACAACATTTTCTTTTCATGCTCCTTATTGATTTTTTAAAACTGAAAATTTTCCAGAACATAGAGAAACGTTTCTGTATTTATTTTTTTTTTTTTTTTTGATTTAGCATTCCACATACAGCCAATTTATTCTACTAATTCCACGGAGGTCTACTATCATTTAAATATAATAAATGCATTATTCAATATTTCACTAACAGTTGGCATCCATTAAACTATTCGTAAATGTTGTGACTTAAAGTATTCAACGCCAAAGCAGCTATTTCCTGATTTGCTACTAAAGTATTTATACGCTACCATTTATTATTCCATTAGTTGCACAAGTAATTGCTTTGACATGCAATTAATTTCATTAAAAGGATATCAAAAATTTATACCAAAATATGGCCCATACACATGTGCACAAGTATCAACGTTTCACACATGAAGTAAATTAATTTAGCGTAAAATTTTTCCGAAGCAACATGTTGACAGAGCTGTAAATGAATGCAAGCAAATGTGAAAAAGAGCAATTGATTTGGAGTTTTATTTTTGAAATACATAACTGATACTAAAACAAAAAATCATATATTTTCTTTAAATTCAGCAGCTCAAAAAATTTAAAAATAATTTGAATTTCTACTTTAGTATGCATTCACTTACAGCGCTGCGCCCTCAAACAAGCCACCATCACACATATTGATGTTACTTGAAGCGTTTCAAGTACCATTTCATGCGTTTCTCAGCCAATTCAGTGCACAATTAATAACGACAATGCAAAACACCTTTGACACAATTCAATTGCATTCAATTTGATTCAATTTATAAGCAATTGAATGGAAAAACAGAGTGACAACAAATACCAGTCAACACTTGTTACTTCGTACAATGAGAATTGAACGCTAATGGAGCATAGATAGAGGAGGTTGACAATTTTGCTAAAAAAAATTTAAAGCAAAACTGAAAACGACAGTAGCGTAAATTTGTATGTAATGCATAATTCATTGCGTCAATATTTGAACAGTCAACAACTGCAAAAATAAATAAAAATAAACAAATACAACAATAAGAACTGTCAAACAAATAAATGCGTGCAATTTTATGACAAAATTTAAACTCAATTGAACTCTTTGACATTAAATATGCTACATATTAAAATAACAACAACAAAAATAAGAAAAACGAGGAAAAAATTTACATATGTAGGTATATCAAAATAAATGACTCCCAACTTGATACGGCGTACAGTGACAACTAAAATTATGCATACCAAGGTGGTAAATACTCTAACTCAAAAAAACCAAACAACGATTTTTAGAAATTCTACGATTACCACCAAAATTCTGTAAGAGGGTGTCGAAAAAGTGAGCAGAGAATTTTTCTTAATTTTTTGCCGTTTTAGAAGTTTTGTGATATTTGAAGTTAAAAAAAAATTATTTTTTGTATTTTTGTTTGGAAATCAATGTTTTGCCTTTTTTTCCTTTTATAATAAAAATTACCCTATTTTAACAGAGATATCGCTCAATGGATTTTATCAGTCTAAAGACTGTAATATTTTGAACCAGACACAGCAAATAACTCAAAACTAGAAAAAATAGTGACTTATACTACGTTTCCACCAGAGATTTAGCAGTGATGAGATCTATAAATCTCTTCGTTAAATCCAACCCTTCGGCCGCAAGAGCTTAATTTTTGACAATTAATATCATAAGCGGGAAAATGAGAGTTGTTTTTCTTTTTCCTCTTAATATTCGTATAACATTTGTTTTGTTTTTAATAAAAAAGTTGAGCGGTGCTACAAGTGGTAGCTCTACTGATATTTATACGCAAATTTAAAGCAAATCTGCTCAGAAATAAATTTATTTTTATATGGTTAATCACGTGAATTACGCCGAGACTTAGAATTACATAAACTTCGAAACAGCCGTAAGTCACCTCAAAAATCCCCGGTGGAAACGTGGAATTAATTTTTTACACTTGAATATTGTTTTTTGCTAAAATACTCACAAAAAAATATTTTCGAAATTTCTCCCCACTATAAAACTCTTAAACTAAATTTTTGATAAAACTTGTTGTCCCATGGTCATAATGAAATCATGTAAGGAAGAATTTTCAAGAACATCTTAATCCATTATATCCTGTTTTCAATAGGTCATTTTGTCCCTTTTTCCCAAAAACTTAATTGGTTGAATTGTTCTATAGAAATGTGCTATGGAAAATTTCATGACCAAAGGCAAGAATTGCTTAGAAACTTACTCATCCACTGACTTATCCACAAATGGTCTACTGGGTCACATAAGTTCGACCATTGTAAATTAGTTCCTCAGACAGGAGTTTTCTTTTAAATTTTTTTTATTGTTAAATTGTTAAGAAGTTTTTCGATGTTTTCAATAGTATTCGTGTCATTTCTCTTTTTATCTACCTTTTTTGAACGTTTTTGATACTTTTCATATCAATCCCAATATTGTTGATGTTTTCGATCATCTTAGTTGTACTTTAAAATGACTTTATCAATAACTTTTCCCGACACCTAAATTACTAGGTGAGATGTGTGTACCTTGGTCCGAGTGTACCTCAGTCCGAGTGTCGGTTGTCACTCAACAATTGCATATGTACGGTGGTGGGCAAAACGTTGCCCTAGGGCAGCTTCGTATGAAAGAGAGCATTTTTTGAATATATCTTCGTATAGGATAAAACGAGACAAAAAAAAAGAAGAGAGAATTTTGCCCAGCACCGCATATGTACGATAATGTTCTTCTATGGAATTTTTCACTCATATCGTTGAATTTAGTCCGCTAAGCTGTATGCGTGTATAAAAAGTGATGGAAAAAGTGTTTTTGGTGTGTAAAAATTAGTTTTTGGAGTAAATTGCGAAACATTTTGTGAGAAACTTCCTTGAAATATTTTTAAGTTTTACAACATCAGGAAGGAAATTTAGTTATTGTTTTAAACTTTTTGTGTGTTTCAGATGTATTTTCATTAATATATGTTGTTGTAGTTGACAGTTTTTAAAACATGCTGTCTGTGTGTACCTTGGACCTATGTTTATTGACCAGCGAGCCATTTTCAAAGGGGATTCAGGAAGCCATAATTGCCTTTCAATATACTATTATTATTATTATTTAGGTAATAAATGTATTTATTTGCAAACATTTTTATTTAATTAATTGTTTTTTCTAAATGGACATTTTTGTGTTATAATTTTTGTTTAGGATTAATATTTAATTTTTATCAAAAAAAAAAAAAAATGTTGCTTACGAAGACATAATAAATTGATCTTTCATAATTTATTACCTAAATTAAATGTATTCTCTTTTATTTCTGATAGTCTAAGGTACACTTGCATGGTTTACCTTGGACCGTTTGAGATTGGAACGGAAAAAGTAATATTTCTACTCAATGGTAACTTATAGAAATAACATTGCAAGCATTGTAGAAATATAACTTAATGGAAAATCCAGCACATTGAAAAAACTTAAAAGCGGACTAAGGTACACACATCTCCCCTATTTTTTTGGGGATTTTGCGATATAAGTAATTCAATATAAAGCGGCTTTTATAGACTTTTAAACACCATTCCTTGTTATAAAATTCATACTGACTCTCTTAAATTTGGCATAGCCCGGGCCAAAAGAGTAAAACTGAAAACTCCATATATGTTCAAAAGAGAGCGATGATGAAAAATCGACTAGACGGAGTCTACAAAAAAGGCTGAAATTGAGCATTATTATTATGAAAATTTTTTTCCTAGATTTTGTGAAGTCTAAACATATGCAAATGCAAAAGTTTTTCTATTACTTTTATTAGTAATTGCTTGATTTGAACCACTTTGACCAAATTAAATGATTTTTCAACAATTGCCTACATATGGCTATTATGTTGTCATATTTGTTTATTGGTGGAATTATTATTATTATTTTTTTTTTTTTTTGTTTTTGTTATTTCTACTAAACATTATTGTATGACACTAAAAATACAAATATGGCAAATATTTAATACGTGATATTAAATACATAAAAATAATAAACACTATGACCCAGTAGTAAAAGGAATTCTGATGCTGGAAAGTAAGCAATACAATGTAACAGAGTTAACTCTAACACTTTTGTCTTAATCTGCACTGGGGTGTTTATAAGCGCAAGTGTACCTCACACTTATTCAATAAAGAAAAAAAAAACAAATTTTGTCATAGCTCAAAGAAAAAAAAAAAAAAAACACGCTTAACAACAATATTAAATTCAGTTTAATTTTTTTTTTTTTTTTTGTGCGGAGCACTTTATATTTCAAAATTTCTGTAAATACAGGGCGATAAAATGAATTAAAGCGGAACTTTGGCGAAAAAAAAAACCCAACGAATTTCACCATATAATTCGCACTTTAACAACAATGTACATTTTTGTTTGTTTTTTTTTTTAATTTCTATTTTGTTGTAATTTTTTTATATTATTTTTTTTGGAAAAACAACGCATACATTATATTGCCATACTATATTTTTTTTTTGTATTTTTGTAGGCTTTGCTTTTGTTTGTCGAAGTAAATGTCAATAAATTCATGTCCTTGATTTGTAGTTGGTTGGTTCGTTCGGCTGTGTTATGGTTGAATATTTAAAATATTGTTTTCGCATATATGCGACTAAATATCATTGTACAATATATTGAAATCCGTATTGTGTAAATTTTTTAAGTTGAACTGAAAATCGCATGACATGAATAATGTATTATGTATGTATAGAAGCTATCGTACATGACGTAGTTAATTGTTTTGATTACATTATATATAGCAATATTTAGTAGTTTGCAAATATTTTTTAAATTAATGGAAAAATAACATTGTAAATTTATATACTTACAACTCTATAAATTTAGTGTACATGATTATGATCATCAAAAGTGCTGACCTTTGATTACACCAAAATAATAATAAATTATTTGCGAAAAGTTTGAAAATTGGGTCATACACCATTTAAAGACAAATTGCCAGAAGTTTTGATTTAAAAAGTTATTTAATTTTAAATCGAATTTTAGTGTAATTGATGCAGTTTTATCAAAAGAATTTTTTTTTGTCAAAACGAAGTTTGTTGGAAAAATATAGGGGTGAATCAGCTGTTTTGGGACATCTTCGGGTATGGTAAAGTAAATTTTTTTTATCATGCAAAATTAATATTGTCATTCTGAATACTGTCGTCTTGATATGACCAAGCCAACACCGAAGTGAAAAGATCTATTGCTTATTATAGTTACTCAACGCGTATCGTAATTTCACTGCGAATAGTTTTTTATGATCTGTTTCAAAGTGCTATGTACAGCTAAATTTTTTGAAACGGACAACTTTCTTGCTCAACTCAAACTTTTCTTTGAAGAGTTTTTGGCCAGGATTATTGTCTTATATTTTTTTTTCATGAAAATTTTTAAAATTTCTTATAAATAATGCACTTTTTATTAAACAAATAGATGATGATGAATAAAAACAACATTTTTACAAAGAATTGTTCTCCGAAATCTGCACAATCTTTTTTTGAGGAACTTTCATTAACAAAAAAGTTACGCGTACTTAAATGCCGCTACATAGGTGCCTTGCCTATGCGATTCACACATAATCGGTCACTGCGCGTTCTAACGTGCATTCTCAATTTCTGCATAACTTATGATTTTTTGTTTTGAAACGGCATGCCGCGGAAATCACATGGGCAAGTCGCATATGTAGTGACATTTAATTACGCGTAACTTTTTTATTAATGAAATTTCATCAAATTTTTTTTCAAAAAAAGATTGTGCAGGTTTCGGAGAACAATTCTTTGTAAAAATTTTGTTTATATTTATGGGTAGGTATTGCTTAAATATCTAATTGTTTATTAAAAAGTGCATTATTTATAAGAAATTTTTAAAATTTTTATGAAAGGTCACAATCTTAGGATACTTTCAAGACCTACAATTTATATGCAATTATTGGAAATTTTCTTCAGAGAAATTGATTCTTTAATCAAATGCTCTTTAGCGAAAGGTTTTCTTCAAAATTTTCCTCTTTTCTACACTTTTTATTATTAGATTTAGCCGATATCTTTTTTCAATATCACGGTCTTCAAAGAATTTTTTTTTGTTTCTTCACTGGGCACATAAATAAAATTTGTGTGGTTTGAATCCAACTTATTAAATTCGAAATTTTGACACTTAATCATAAGAAAGTCTGTCAACGATTTCAATGTTTTCTATATGAATTGAATAAAATGCAAAAAAAAGAAAATAAAATACGACATACTTTTACAACTATTTTCACGTAGTAGGTACATCTATCTACCTACAACTTAATTAAGTTCTATTTCATTCAATAGAAATTTGTTGTTGTTGTTGGTTTTCTGCAGCTCAATTAACGCGCAGCAGGCTAAATGTCAACAAAAGTTCTAGAAAACAGAACCAAACGGAGCGTATAGCCAACGCACGCATTATTAAAAAACATTTAAATGTTCAATTAACCGCTTTATAATGGCGTCGCATCAATCAATCAGTCAGTTCGTCAGTCAACCATTAGCCGTGTTTTTTTTGACGCGTATATACAATTGTGGATACCTTCAAATTGCGATAACTCATGAACAGTAAGTCACACAATAGAACTCTAAGAAACTTTTTTATGGAGAATCACGTTCTCTTTCATTTTATATTTAAAAACATTTATTTTTAAGGAGGTATTTTATAAAAACTGGTTAGCGCCGATAAATGGCAAAAAATCACTTTTTTTTAAATAACTTCTAAATAATTATTTTTTTTTTACAAAAGATAAAAATTATTTGTAGAGCATGTGGTTCTCCTTGAAAAAGACCCTTGGACTTTTTATCGTACGACTCACCGTTCAAAAGTTATCGCAATTTGAAGGTATCCACAATTGTATATACGCATCAAAAAAAACACGGCTATTGTGTGCGCCAGTCAGTTCATACAGTTGGGCATGCCAATAGATTGACAGCAAATAAATGTGGTAGACAGTGGTTGTTCGTTGGTTGGTTGGTTGATGGGATGGTACCAATAAACTCGCAACTGCCTGCACGCGATATCACCGTGTTATCGCGGAATCGCAAAGTGGTTTTCGGTTGAATGTATGTGTGTGCGCTTATTCTACTGATGGTTTTGTTGATAGAGTTGTTGACGTGGTGCATGCGGTATATGCGATGGATATATGTAATTTCAATTTTATCAGTCTGGTCTGTCCATTGTGTTCCTTTTGAATGATAATAACAATTTTTGTGTTCGTCTATCTCTCTATTTATTTATATGGTTTTTTCTTTAGCTATTTTGTTATGCTCTTTAATTTTAATTTTTTTTTTTCTTTTATTTATTTTTTTTCTTTTTTGATTTTGTTCTACAGTCTGGTCACAAGTGTAATGTTCAACGGCGCGTGCGCAAGCGCATTGCGCTGCAGACTACACTTTTAAAGCTATGTTGCGTTTTTTTTTTATATTTTCTTATTTACTTGTTGTTTTATGTTTAGAAAAACTAAAGTTATTTTTATATGAGCACACACAGTAAAATTTATTTTTTATGTGAAAAGTATACAGTTTCAAGTTTCCTTCTATCATCAAAAAAGAATAAGTGGAAACTATTTTAACTAAACATGTCATTTCTCTTCCATTTTTTATAGGAACTTTCTTGAGCTACAAAATTATAAGCGTTGGTGAAATGTTTGCAAAAAACTGATTTTCGCGGCCATTGAAAAAATTATAGTTTAATTTTCTTACTTTTGCCTTCCTTCAGTATTGGTTTTAAACTTTTTTGGTATTAAATATCGATTTTTTCCAAAAAAGTTTGAAATTTATACCAAAAAAGTATGAAATTTATTCCAAAATAGTTTAAAATTAATACATTTTTGGCATTGTTCTACACAAATACTTTTTGGTTTTAAAATTAAACTAAAATTTTAACTGTGCAGAAACTTTTCCGTAAACTTCAGGAAGCAACTTGTTTGATTTTTACTTTCTTCTTTCCATTCGGAAGCATTCTGTGCTTTCGTCGAATGTAATAAATGCTAGGTGACTGTTATGAGAAAAATCTTGAACTATTTGATATTATTCTTTGATGCAATTGTTTCAAACTTGGTAAACGATAATACCTGCTATCGATCTATAAAGATTTCGTAGGTGCAAATAAGCATGATTTTGGCTATCAGCTTCAAAATCATTTGTTGCCATTACGTTTTGAATACTTAAATTTTACAGAGTGAGGAGAAGAAAAACTTTCAAAGACATCCCAGTGCGCCAGACGGTTCATATCTTCGCTTTTTTACCCGTTACGGATCCGTTACTGATCCGTTGGCGGGAGAGATTCCCAAAAAAAAAGCGAATCGTTTTTTTTTTTTTTGGAATTTCTCCCGCAAACGGATCAGTAACGGATCCGTAACGGGTAAAATAGCGAAGATATGAACCGTCTGGCACACTGGGATATTTTACTCGAAAAGTAAGTAGCTGGTCAAAATTTTTGTTTTTTTATTTTCTCAGTGTAAACATCAGAACATACAATCAAAAGTAGTCTTTTTTATGATGTTTTGTTTTGTAATTGTTACATATTTTTATTTGTTTATACAACATATGTGCATATTATACATATGTATGTATGTTCAAAATTGTTCTATTGTCTTTTATCGGTAATGACATTGAATGTTTTTATTCTTTTTTTTATATATTTTGAACTGAGTTACATAGATATCAAATCGTTTTAAACATGATAATGTTAAAATGAATTATTATCTTATTTACTCATATTGTTGTTACATGTCGTTATTGTTATCTGAGAAATGTGTAGTGACATTTTAGAAATGACATAAGTAAAACAAGATAACTACATACATGTCAAGGTTCTTTATTTAGATTTTGAAAATTTTCATCACTTATGTCAAAGGAAATTCTTTTTCTGGAGTTTTTTTAGAAAGTGTTCATTAGATGGAATTGAAAAGTAGCTGGTGCAATCAAATGAAGAAAAAAGGAAACGACGAAATTTTCTGAAATTTATTCGTAGCTCTTTCTGCAGGAAGAACTTTGTTTAAGAAATTTATGAAATTTTTCTTTTTGAAACAAAATCTTAAAGCATATGTTAGGTAAGCAAATTTTAATATAAAATTTATAAATAAAAATTTCGTAACTGATATAAATTTTCGATAAAAAAAAAACATTCAAAAAAAAGAGTAAAATAATAAAACTCCCTGACAATGTAACAAAAATATTATTTCATTAAAATGAGTGAATACCTGCAAAAAAGTCACTATGTGCGAGTGCTTGTAGATGAGTTAAAACCATGATACAGCAAAAAAATTTAAATCAGAAAAAAGGACCTATTAATTTATTTAATTTATTAAAATATGTTGATAAAAGCGTGATAAATACATACATTTTGTAGATATTTGTGTGTATTGATGGACAGTTTTTTGACTGCTGCTGGATTGCTGTAACGATAAAAGGAAATAAAGAGATTTTATTAAAAAAAATCAAATATTCTGTAGTGATATAAAATTAATTTAAAACTAAAGAAAAAAAAAAAGAACAATTTTTTTATTTAATGGAGGTCAAAAATAAGTTCAATATATAAAACTTAAAAAAAAATTATCTGGTTTCGCAGTAACTAAACTTTTTTTGTAAGCGGTCTTGTTACACACTTGGCCAAAGTTTCATTTGGAAGGACTGTAAAATTGCAGGGATTATGATGTCCATTTTTAATAAATGTTGAAGCTTTAATATCCATCTACAGTGTTTTGTGGGGTCTGCGCACGACGTCTTGTTGGAATCTTAAGACATTTCGTTTCAAGATACGTTACGTATCCGCTTTTTATTTATCAAATACTTCAGTTCAGTGTCGCGGTGGTAATGTCTCGACAGTACTTGAATATAAAAGAAGAAAATACAAACACTGAGCCATATGCTGCAGTTGCAGAGTACTCTACAAAATGCTATTTTGGTGACAAAAGTAGTTTTTGCTCTCTTTTGGTGCTTTTTTTTGGTAACGCTCTCTTTCTCAATCTCTCTCGCGAAAATATATGAAAGCTACAATTCTGTGTTACTAATGCATTGCAATTTGCAAGTGTTATCATATCACACTTTTTATACTGACCTGAAGTATTTGTTGTATTAAATATAATACACTGAACTATTTGTTAGAAACAGGTTTGCTTAACACTGACTAAACAAGACAGTATAATTCAGTGTCAAATGAAAATTTTAATTTTGAATTTTTTCAGTGTCAAGTGAAAATTTTAATTTTGAATTTTTTATATCAAATCAGTTCAGTGTAAAATGTCCGAGTAAAAACAGTGCACTTTTTCAAGATGTTTTGTACAAGCCCTTACTGTTCATACCTTTCTTTAGCTTAGGTTTCAGTTGCAAAATCATGTTTATTAATTTCCATCTCTGTCATCTCATCGACTTATATGCTTTTTGTACAAACACTATGGCTTATAATCTTTCCAGATGAAAAAAATTAACAAAACAAATTTGTATCCTAAGATTAATAGTTCTCAAAAAATTTTACACTACAAAAATGATATAGTTTCATATTATTCGAGCGCACAAGCAAACCACAAATTCACAAATTTCATCCATTAAAGTGTAAATTTATTTCAACCATTGATTTTAACAAATTTTCTAATAAAAAATGTAAAGATTTTTGATGTTACTTTCCTCTTTATTATTTTGATCACTTAGGGGTAACCTAAGGCAGTCGCCCAACTGATTTAATTTAAGAACCTCACACTACACATTTCAGCGTCTTTTCTCAACAATTGTTGCTAATTCTATCAAATTTTAACCTTTTTTGTCCCTATTGTTACCATTTTTTTCCAATAAACTTAATGACTTCTGACATGACTTGACTTGTTATTCCCAAAAAAAAAAAAATCAAATTAGATTGAAAAGTTGAGACAGAAAAGAAAAGGGATCAATAAATAGATAAATAGAAAAATTTCGTAATTTGTTGAAATTGACAGTTTAATTCAACGCATCAATGGGCGGCTAAAAAAAAAGAAGGAAAAATCCTGCACGCCAACCAACCAACCAATCATCATCAGAAGGAAGAAAGAGAGTACACACAAATTTATTGTTACAAAAATATAAGTTGACAACAACAACAAAAAAAGGTGTCATTGTGACAGTAGAGGATTTTGATTTTTCACTTTGACTTTTTAAGTGTCAGAGTTTGAGAAGGCGGAAGATGTAGAGTTCAATTATATATTTTTATATTATAGCACTTTTTTTTCTTGCTATTGTTTTGTTGTTAGTACAAAGAATTTTTTGACCTTTGGGCATAAATTGATTTGGGTCAATATCTACGTTGCTGCAGTAATGTAGAACAATTTCAATGAATTTATTTGCAATTGAACAAAATCAATAAAAACAAATTTAGAATTTAAGTCTTGGAAAATAAATTTATAAAAAACCAAAAGTATTTTGACCATTTTGTAAAAATATATGGGGAAATCTAAGCAAGTGTGATTTTCAGTGTGAATAGGTCTCGGTTCGCCGAGTGAGCACCCATTGCATTTCCCATCCATTCTAACATGTCTGGGACACTTATTGGATGATGTTAAATACAAAAAAATGCGTGTGCTACTGCCTGGAAGCTTTATTTTTTATTTTTTTGCCGAAATTCGAGCAGAATCCACTAATTTCGAGTGTGAATTGAATAAGCTTTGAATTGAAAATTTTCGTTGCTTACATTGTTGGACAGCTAGTGTCATCTCTCTATAAATGCCGTCTAAAGAAAGACGATAAGTTTCTGATATTATTAGGTTCTTTACTAAAAATATTTAGAAGTCTATTCTCAGAAAAAAATTATTTTTTAAATCAAAACTAAATACATAGAAAAATTTAATTTTATATCATAAAGGTTACTTCAGATCACCTGCTTTGAATTATAAAATATTTCTTTAATGTTTTTGCTTAACAATTTAATTAAAGTCTACCGCATATAATTAAGAAAGAATCCTCCGACAGCTAAACAGGTTCAAAGATTTATCTTTCTCAGTAGAATACTTAAATACTTAGTAAAATAATAAAACAAAAAGTAAGAAAAAACTCTACTCAAAAAACAAAAAAAAAAATATGAAGATTAAGAATTTAAGCCGAAAAGTACAACAAGAAAGTCAGCCGTGGAAATAACAATTAATCAAAGTAATAAAAGTCTTGGGGGCAACAGACGCGCAGAAGAGGAGGCAACAGCATCATTATTAAAGCCAAAATAAAGTATTGATCGGCTGCGACAGGGCAAATTCTTTGGCGTGCTTTAGGCATAATGTTCATTTTTTGTGTTGTCTTCTCGAAAGTGATTAATGTAGGTCACAACAATTACAAAAACAACAATCAATAATGAATTGTATATAAATGAACTCGTATATATGCATATATAGTATGTAATAATTACATAAAAATTTTGACAAATTTTCATATTATATTATTAATATTTTTAAGTTTTATTAATTGGTTGTATCATCTCAGGTAACACAGAAAAGTGTTTTACTTTCAAAATGTCAAACACTCCACAGACCTCTTATTTATAATAAAAATTTACAGAATTTAAAGTTTAAGTTTTTAAACAACCAGTTAGGAAACAACGAATAAACAAAATAAAACCCAAATGATTACTTAATTATTTTTAAGATTATTATTTTGTTTTTTTTTTTTTTTGTTTTCATATAAAAAATAAATAAATAGCAATGTAAAGTCATAATATCATAAAAAAGTAACAAAAAGTAACAAAAGACTTAAAACACGTTTTTAAATGTCAACAAGTACACAAAGATTGAGTATCTCGTTTTGTCGGTTGCCAGAGGGGGTATTCCATGGAATTACTGCAAATTTTATTTTTACATTGTATTACTTATATGTCAGTGGTGTTTTTTTTTTTCTTCTTCTACAGGCCACTCATTAATACATTTGCAATTTTTATTTTTTTCACAAAAGAGAAAAAAGCACTGCAAAGCGCAATTTTTAAGTTTTTTCCTTTTTCTTAAAAATGCAAGTCTTATTTTTTAGCAGTTAAATTAAAAAATAAAGAAATTAACATAAATAAAAAATTTGTGCACAGCCAGCAGACGCCAGTTAAAAATAACGCTTGATTTATTAATTAAAGTATTAACCCTGCTGTAAGGTTAAAAGAAACTTACGAATTCCAGGTTAACGGACCATTTTGGTCTATACCAATTTTTTTTGAAAACAAGGGGCGTAAGTCTATTTTTTATACTTATTTATTTCAATTAAGTATTTGGCAACAAATATTTTCACTAAAAGTTATATTTGTATGCTTAACAAATCGTTTGGACAGCGCATCGTATTGGACTTGACTGAAGGTTTGAAAGGTCAAAATATCACGGCTGATAATTTCTTTTCGTCGTTTGATTTGGCGCAAAAGCTTTTGGAAAGGAAACTGACATACGTGGGTACAGTTCGAAAAAATAAAACATTTATTCCACCGAAGTTGCTCATATTCAAAAAAGTTCCTTTATATACTTCAACATTTGCTTTCAATGAAGTCGCAACATTAGTTTCATACAACAGCCATAAAAACAAAGGTACTGTTTTGATGAGTACGATGCACAAAACGGCAGAAGTTGATGCCAATGGACCAAAAAAGAAGCCTGAGATTGTGTCTTATTATAATTCAACAAAAGGTGTGTAACATTTTTCCAGTGTTCATAGATTTTTAGTAAACAAAATTTAATTTTGTTTTCTTTTAGGAGGCGTAGATACTGTCGACCAAAAGATTGGCTACTACAGTACTAAACGCAAAACAAATCGATGGCCGAATGTTGTTTTTGCAAATATGATAGATATATCAGCATTGAATGCGCTTATATTGTTTTCTGAAATCGATGATTCGTGGGCACCCAGTGATCAAAATCGTAAGCGACCAGAATTTTTACGACTATTAGCACTTTCTTTGGCCAAAGAACATATGATGAAACGAACCAACATACCCAAACAAAATTTCTCAGCAAAGTTATTGGCTGAGGTAAGAGCATCTACCACAGACCCCGTAGCTTCTACAAGTGATACAAGAAACCCACCTGCTAGAAAACGTGGAATTTGTGGTTGCTGCAAATCAAAATGCGATAGTAAATGTGTTATCTGCAGCAAATTTATTTGCAAACTAAGCCGAAAAATTGTTTGTACATCCTGCATAGAAGCGAATAAATAAAAAATTACAATGGACCAAAATGGTCCTTAACATAAAATTTGTAACTGTTTATTTTTCTCCCTTCCAATTTATGTTAGACACTTAATTATTTGAATAAAAACATTGATTTAGAAAAAAACCACGTGAGCTGACGTTTCAAGTCGATATGTTTTACCGTTGAAAAGATAGAAAGGAAAGAAAAAAAAATTTGACCAAAATGGTCCAAACCTAACAGCAGGGTTAAGTATTTTTTTTTTTTTTTTTTTAATTGATTAATTGACTTGCGACTTAATATTTATAATTCCTGTTTTTGTGAAACAAAACAAAAAGTGCTAATTAGCATTGTTTTTAAATGTCAGCTTAAAGAATTTAAAAAATATGATGGATTATTTCGCAGAAATATATGTAAATTTCACTTTACGCAATATATTTCTGAGTGCAATTTAAAATGTTAATTTTAGGATTTTATACGTTATGAAACGTCCGTAGATATCAAATAGTATACTATGGTATACCGTAATACTTTGATGTTCAAGATGAGGTATGACTCCTCCCAAAGCTTATTTAGTTGTCCCGGAGCGACTTCGTTCGTCCGTTCCCATCCATATCAGTCAAACAGTCCCAAAGGGTCTTTTTTTATATCACTGTATTGGACGTTTTATCAGCGAATGTTATTTGTCCCGGTGCCAGAATTTTGAAATATTCCGGGCAATGCCGAAAGTATTTAAAATTCGAGTTTGTTCTAGAATCTCACCTGATAGCATATCTTCAAAAGCAAAAAATCATGCAAATCAGATAACTGATTTTTGAATTATGGGATTTTCCAAGATCCCTGACGAAGCCGGGGGTATGTCAAAATAATATGTATCCTAAGGACTTGTCATGCAAAATATCTATGAAAGGAAAAAAAAAATCATGTAAATCGGACAAATTGTTCTCGAGCTATGGAGACACAGACAGACAGACGGACGTTGTATTTTTTATAGTTAGTATGATTTTCTTTAATAATTTTTTTGGGAAACTACAAAATACGTCTTCATGGAGTTTTAAAATATTTCGCTTAAATATGCGTTATGTCTTGTACCCGATTTTTATTTATCAAGTAAGTACTTCAGCTCAGTGGCACGTGCAAATATATTGACAGTACTTGGATATAAAAGAAAAAAGTACAAATACTGCACAGACCTGTCTTGTTTGATTTGCTTCAGTTTACTGCACAAACTGTAGTTGAAGTGTACACTACAAAATGCTACTTTAGTGGCAAAAGTAGTTTTCTCTCTCTTTTTGTGCTTTTTTACACAATATACTCAGGGTATATTCACTTTGTCCTTCTGTTTGTAACGCAGAGAAAGAGTCGTGGCACGATATAGCCTTGTTCGTCTATCTGGCTGGCTGGATATATATTAGTCTGTGCTTGGAAATACATTCTACTGGAAAACTGAACAAGGTAATTCAATGAAATTTTGTGCAATGCCTCCGTCGTCAAAGTTAGATGGTGGGATTTAAAATGAGCAAAATCGATTTACGGACACGCCTCCCGATCATACAAAGAATATATTCAAACACAGTATTAAGAGCATTATTTTGCTATATCGCCATAAAAATACACATAATTACTAGAGATAGCAAGCAAGTACAAGCTGTGATCGAAATCGAGGAAAATTCGAGTAAGAGGGCGTGGCACCTCCCCTATATGTAAACGTTTCAAAATCTTATGGTGAAAGTGTTTTAAGTATTATGTGCTTTAAATATTTTGTGCAGACTGCTAATAGGTATTTATTCAAAACTTAACTGAATTTTCAATTTTAATTTATAAAACTACCCGACAAGAACACGAACAAATCCGGATCAGGTATTTTTCACGGATATGATCCGATCCCCAATAATAAATATATTAATTTTCTGATGAGGAACTGAAATATCCGGATTTTTTTTTTAGAGATTCAAATTAGTTTATAATTGGTTGATTATGGCTCGAATAATGTACCATAGGGTGGGTTTCGGAAAAAGATCACTAGTATCATAATAATGATTTCCTGGGACAGATATATTTCAATAGTTATAGTACCAAGCGTGCAGCTGCAACACATGTGTTCCAATAGTAACGTGATGAGACATATATGTCCCAGTAGTTCGTTATTATGATGCATTTTAGACCCATATAAGAAATAATGAAACAAAAACATGGGAAATTATCACATTGACTGGTAAAAAACTGATGGGATCAAAATGTGTAGCAATTGATATGAATTATTTTGTTAAATAAAGGAGAACAATCACTGTGACACATATGTTCCGTCGGTATTGAAAGGGTTAAGGGATCCGAATCAGATCCACTTAAACGAATCAGGTCCGTTTTATATTAGGTGTGACGTTCATTCATCATTGTCGGATCAGAAAGCCTGCCTCTTTGCTGATCATTCTCCAGGCAAGCCTAATACGAATTGGATCTCAATCTAAACTTTTTTCTAGTCGGGTAGTTAGTTATATTCTTAAGCTGTCTCATCTGTTGGAATTAAAATACGCCCAAATGCAACGATGCAATATACTTATAAGAAATACATAGTATGACAACAACTTTCTCACGCTGCAAGTTGAATTTAAAACTGAATTCATTAGACAACAACAATAAATAACACATGGAGTCCAAAGCAGAACAAAAAAAAAAGTCATATTTCCTGTAACACTAAATAAAAGATTCATTCCTAACTCACAAGCAACAAGTTTATCTATTCCCTATAAGCTTCCCGGGTAATAAGTCTTTCATGCTCTGCTTCTTGCTGACTTTATAGTATGTGTCTAGAGGGGCATGCAGCAGAATTTTTGTTTAATCGCGATGCACGCTTTTCACCAAACCATAGCAAAGGGTTTTCCCAACATTAGGGAAAGAGAGAGATTAACAACATAAACCTTTTTCTTCAATATAAGTACCTGAAAAGTTTTTAGTTCTTAGCTTAATTTGCTAAGTTTAAGCAGAAGACAATGAAGAGCTTGTGCCATTAGTTTTATGAAGATTTTCACTAACGATATGCCGTTTATTTAAAGTTGCAATTTATTCACAAAAAAAAAAAAAAAAAAAAAGAAGAAAATTTAATAATGCAACAAGTTGGGCTTTGAGTTTTATACAATTTCAGCCAGTAAGAAATCACTGAAACAGAACATAACACTCTGACTGCCTGACTGACAATCAGTCTTCTGCTTCTTTTGCTGTTGCCTTTATGTTAATGTTGCATACAGCAACGGCAACAGCAAAAGGCAAGAAAAGCACCATATAGTAAAAAAAACGTAGCAACAAGGTACCAGCAACATGAATATTGTACTCGGTGGTTGCTGCTATTTAAAGCGCAATAATTCTAAATCAAACAACCGGAAGCTTAAAAATAAAAATAATGTCTGTAGGTAAATTCAATGCATGGTTGGCTGATTTAGGTTGTTTTTATACTTCCCTTTTTTTTGAGTTTTTTTCTTTTGTAATTTTTATTACTTGTTGCTGGCTGGTGTTGCTTATTTTGTTCCGCTTAATGCTGCTGCAGGTTGTTGCTGTTACATGCTGCTGCTGCATGTTATTATTGTTATTGCTAATTAATATGGAGTCATCATCATCTACACCAACAGCAATAGCGCTATAGTAATGCTATCAACATAAATGGCAACTTTTATGGCATAGAGATTGATGTGCAGTCTCAATGTTTTTATGTAAATTGAGTTGATACATTCAACTGTGTTTTTTTTTTTTTTTTTTTTGTATTTTTGGCATTGAAAAAATTTAAGTTCACTTTTTAGAAAAATACCTACATATTTTTAGAAAAAAATAAAATTTCCAGTTTCATATAGATTTAAGAACGTATTGTCCCTATACTAGTGAAAGACACTAAGTCATTTTTTTAAGTTTTGAGATATTAGAATTTTCAAAACTTGGTTTTTGTTTTGTTATACTAAAATTACCTTCTAGCAGAGATATTGTTCTTCTCAGCCTTAAGACTGCAATGTTTAAGAAAAAACTGATTTAGTATATTTCACGATATGTAAGGCGGCAGTAAAGCCTGGATGAATCGTCTTATAGATGAAAGAAAGATCGTGACCGCTAACACTCAAACGAGCTTAAGGGAAATTCACTAACATCTCATGTTCAGTTTGATGCATAAAAGTTTATAGTTACTACTAAGCCATGGTTCAGAGCTTGAAATGTCTCTGCATTATGACAGTACTTAGGTATACGCATACTGAATCCATTACTGCACTTGCAACCGTTTCATAGTTATCGCAGAAGATCTACACACGTCTTGTACACTTAATGTGAGCACCTGCCTTAAAGGCTTAATTTCGCCATGCTCTTCGCACAAGTCTATCAGCTGGATACGACAAACCTCAATGTTACCATTTTTAGAATCTAAACCGCTGTCATTCTTTTGGTAATGGCAACCGGTTGTAATGCAACTCTACAACCAACGAGCTTCTTTCACTCTTTCAGCGAACAATAGCCATCAGGAATTTTTCCGATGGTACGAACCAATGGTCAGTTGGAAGACTCAGTGAACTGAATAATCCAAAGAGTTACCGACTCCTGTGGCACCAGAAAGATTTACGGTAATATTTTGTAGCCAGAAAGCTACTGCCAGTATAGCTCTGAACAGCCTGGTACTGGTTACCAATGCAGATTTGTCATGGATTATAAAACACGTTACTTGGTGCTATTCCCTAGTCAACAATATCAACACGGGGAGGCAGCAAGTTGGTTGGGCACAGATATGGAGAAAATGTCTACATTCCACTACCTCTCAACTATCCGTACAAGACAATTCACTTTTCATATTTTGAGTGGCCAGAGATCCGAATAGAAAATGGGTCTACTACCCCGGCTCCAATACTGGTCTGGTCCCAGCATGGAATAATCAGCCATAGATTGAAATATTTATATACAGTCAAAGCAGACTCGTTGTCCTTAAAACGTCGTATATTAATAAGGAAGAGACAAATTTTTCCATCTTCTTTTACTATATTAGAAATGCATTTCAACTTTGAATTATAGACCATTAGAAAATTTTGTTTGTGTAGATGTGCACAAAGCTAAAATTATTTTAATATTTTGCAATTAAGCAAAGTAAAATTAAATAAAAATTTTTCAATATTCACAACAACAAAATACACAGCCACATAAGCCTGAAAAAAGTTTAAAGCTTGATTTCCTGTCGTTTCGCTGACTTCGCATCAGGGATGACAAATGTACTTTACTATTTTGTACCAAATAGCAAAAAAAGTACTAAAAGTTCCCAAAAAGTACCAAAACTTTAACAGATCCAAGTTTTGCATGAAAATATAGTTTTATGGAAAGAATAACATATATTTTGTAGAAGAAAGTAAGCAAATATAAATCTACAATATATGTTAATAAACAAAACAAAAATTTGTTATACCTTTTTAACTATGTTAGAAATGGAGCACGACTTTGAATTTTACACAATTAAAAAGGTATTTGTGTGAAAATATCCACAATTTATTTTAATATTTTCCCATTAAGCCAGGTAAAATTAAATGCAAATTTTTCAATATCAACAATGACAACGGTCACACAAATCTGAAAAGAGGATACAGCACAAAGAAAAAGACAAAAATCTGACTGATACTGACTTCATGTCTTTTGTTTTCTTTTGTGTTTCACATTCGTCATGGTACCATGGATGATAAATGAGCTTTTCTATTTTGTACCAAATAGCAAAAAAAGTACTAAAACTGTCCAAAAAGTACCAAAATTATTTAGTACATTTGTGGTCATATTTTGACCATTGGGCGATTCTAGTATTTCGTAAAAAGCTCAAATCTGATTATTATATATTGAGTCAGTTCAAGAGGCATAATTAACTAAAAATGATATGAATAAAACTGAGCAAAAGAATGTATTGTATCCTATATTCTAACGATTAACATTCCACTCAAAATCCCACATAAATTTTAACATATATATGTCAACGAAGTTCATTTAGAAAATGTCACAGATCATTTAAATTGGACAAAACTTTGGCGCCAACATAAAATTAATAAAAAAACTATACAACCTAAATAGCTCTATAACATAAAAATTCATAAAAATTATACGAATATATTCACATATAAACCAAATAAATCGCTCAACATGTTTTTCAACTCAAGAAAAAAAAAATAATCACTAATTCTAAATGAATGTGAACAAAAAAATATATCAATGATGAAAAATCTACTGAAGAGAAAATAAATAAAACAGCAAACACATGTATAGTAGATACAATAAAAATTAATCAACAGGCGGCGGCACAAGAAACAACAATCACTGAACAACACTATCATCATAATGCTCACACTTTGGCGGCAGACATAATAACATAATAACGATAATCATCAGTAGTCGCAACAGCAACATCATCATCAACATCATCGACAACACAAAATTGCCATTTACATTCCCTATAAAAAAACACAAAAAAACAATGACGATCATATCATTCCTATAGCCAAGTCAAGCACGCAAAAGAACATTTTAGCAATGATCATGGATGGGATGGCTGGCTGGTATGATGATTGCTCGCATTGCACAAATTTCTGCCCACCCCGAATGTTTAGGCTGCATTTCAACGAAAATCCCAACTTGTTGCAACAAATTTCTTAGGAATAAAGCAAAATGTTGCTGTTGATCATGGCATGATCACATAATAGTAACAACAACAAAAGTATTACAATTTGTTGTATTGACTTTGTTGTATTTCTGATTTTTCTTTTTGTTTTCTTATGTGGCATCATCACACAGTTTTACTTAAGACGAAAGATACCGATGCCAATCGCTTTGTTGTTTTGCTGCTCCAAAGGGCTTTCATGATCATCACGACAAATGTCGTATACTCGCGTCTGTACCATGGGAACCAAACGTTGAATGAACTCAATACTTAGCAGCTGGCTGGCTGGTTCTTTCTCCGACTTCAGTAGTCAGCTTCGGTAGTTGGTTTGCTGTTACTTTGCGCGACATTAAGTAGGCGATTAGTTGGAATTCTTGCGCCCGCTAAATGACAGCAACAGTAGCAGTTTCCAGCATCTTCATTGTCGTCATCATGTTGTTGTTATTTTTTTGTGTCGATCATTGATTGCTTCTATGTGTATATGCATTATTGCTAGTCATTGGGGCCAACTTTGCCGCATTTCAATTTCATTGCTGTTGTAATGAATTTCGCTTTTGCGCTAACAAGTGTATTTTTGTCTGCTGGTGCAGCAGCAACTGCTAGTGCTGTTGTGATGGATGACATTGATAATTCATTGCTTAGTCCCTAAGTTTATAGTTGATTTGTTTTTTCCTTAACCTATTGCTAACAGGTTTCTTTTTAGCTTAATCCTAGATACTTAGTTCTCTCTTTAACATGAAAGTATTTTTTGCTTATTAATTAAATAGGTACTGTAGGAATTGATTCTTTTTCATCATTTTAATAAAATTTTAATTTCGAAAGAGAGACGTCCCAGGAGACTGAGAATTTGGCACTTTAAAGTTTAACTTTTATATGAAAAATCTTTGGGATCGAGCTAATTTTCAGTGGCATACTAGAAACAGTCTAGATTTTTAATTCTGTTCCTATTCCCTCGTGAGTAGAATCAACAACATAAAAAAAAAAATATAAAAAATATAATGGCATCTGATTTATTGCAAAAAAAAAATAAAATTTTTTTTTTGATTTTTTTGATTTATTGCAAAAAATTTAAAATTTTTCAAAAAATCTACTTTGCTTGATGTTAGATCCAAAAATATACTTTTATATGTTGTTGGTTTCACCAAAATCACATAGTGGTTTCAAAAGTATTTGCTTTTTAGTTTTTATATCGATATTTGTTTATTAATTTGCAATACAAAAATTTGTCCTCCTTTTTTTATTATTTTGGAAATGGAATACGACTTCGAATTATACACCATTAGAAAGGTATTTGCGTGTAGATGTGCAAAAAGTTGAAATTATTTTAATTTGTTGCCTTTAAGCCTGCCGAAATTATACACAAATTTTTCAATATCAACAACAATAAAATACGCGCTCACACAGAGCTGCAAAAGAGGATAAAGCACAAAGAGAAAAGCAAAAAGCATAGCACTGTCCGTGTTTTTGTTTTGCTCACGTTTCACATATTTCATTGTACTATGGATGATAAATGAGCTTTTCTATTTTGTACCAAATAGCAAAAAAGTACCATGTGCCCAAAAAGTACTAAAGTTATTTAATACATTTGTGGTCGAATTTTGATCATTGGGCTTTTCTAGTATATATTAATGTATCACATACGAGTATTTAGAAACAAAGTAGCATAGAGATTTGTCTTTATGATTCATGTCTGTACATTAATTGTATTTTTTTTTTTTTTTTTTTTTTTTTGTTGCATTAAGTGATTTCAAGGAAGTCACTTTTAAAGAATCTAAGTTACATTCTTTACAGAAAAAAAAAAAAAAAACTGTTTTTACAAGCGAAAAAACATTCCCTCCTTCGAGTTATGTAGCACTGGTTGCAATGCTAACATTTGTCATAAAACTTTGAAAATGTCAAATGCTTACTTGCAAAAGCACAATGGGTTAATAACTAACACAGCTGGTTCTTGTCTTGTTTGTGTCTCGCGATTTCTATATAGTAAGTTGCGTAAATGTTGTTGTTCCTCTGACGTCGCTTTGGCGGCACATGAGCAAAAACAACAAAATTATAGGAAAAAAAAGTTACAAAAACGTTTACAAAAAAAAAAAAAAAAGTCCACTGTTTCTTTTCTGATGATCTTGCAGATATATTAGAATGAACACTAGTTCTCTTGCTTGGCTTGAAAACCTGTAGTACGTGTTTTAGCTGCTTTTTTTTTGGATTCCTTTGAAATGGAAAACTTGCCATCTTACGTTATGAAATTATTATTTAATATTACATAATATTACATGTGATCACGCCAGCCAAGTCAAGTTAGATCACTTGTGTCCAAGAAGTGTTATTGCTGCTTGCATAATACGATAGGACTGGATTGAATGAAACTTGGCGCCAGTTATTTTTAGCGCTTAATTTATCTTAAATGCTATTTAAAATATTTTATTATGAAGCATGGGAATAATGAATGTGCAACATAATAAGATTTATTTGGCGATAAATGCATAGCATTATTATGATGCTACTTTGTTGTGCCTTAAATACTCGTTTGGAGTACTTTCACACATAAAATGTTGCTTTTCATGGATTTTAAAAAATGTTCAGGTGTATAACTTTGCAATCTTTAACTTCAATCAGCACTCCTCTACGAATAGTCCTTCGCAGATACTTAGTAAAAACCCAAATATTTTTTCTAATTTTTCAATTAATAGGTCATTCAATAAGTCCGTAGGATAAGTAAGAAAAAAACAAAATTTTGACAAAACTCGATTTTATTATTCAACATAGTTGCCTTCGAGGGCGATACAACGAGTATAGCGATTTTCCAACTTTTCGATACCACTTTTATATTACGATTTCTCTTTTTCGTCAAAATAGGCCTCAGCTGAATGTCTTTTGGATTCTGGTGTATAAAAGTGAAGCCATGTTTCATCGATTGTCACATATCGACGATAGAATTCGATTTTATTGCGGTTTAACAGCGGTTTAACACTCCTCTGAAGCATCAATTCGTTTTTGTTTTGGTCGAGTGTGAGCTCACGCGGCCGCCACTTTGCAAAGAGCTTTTGGATAACAAATGTTCGTGTCAAATGGTAAAAAAACTACCATTTGATATCTTTACAATGTCAGCTAGCTCGAGCTTCTTCAATTTGCAATCGTTCATAGCCAATTTGTGGATTTTTTCTATGTTTTCTGGAATGACAGCTTAATTTGGGAGTCCACAGCGCTCTGCATCATTTGTGCTGGTATGACCATGTTTAAATTTAGCAATCCATTTGCATCGATGGAGTAGAGTTTGGATTATGTTTATCAAGACTTTGTTTGGTTTTCACTGCATTTTTTTCATCAAAAAGCAATGCTTTATCAAAACTCGAAGTTCACTTTTTTTTTTTTACTAACCAAAGTTGCTTCACACTAAATGCTATAACTCACGAATCAATAGTCCGATTGGTATGAAATTTATATACGTATCGTTTGAAGGTTAGTACTAAATAAAAATCATATGGAAAAATTCTATTAATGCCATCTATGTGTCATCCTACGGACTTATTGAATGACCTGTTATAATGAAAAGTACAAATATTTTGCAAAAATTTTACTTAATATTTTCTTTAGAACCCTTTGAGCGCAATCCAAAACACCAATCAGAACTCCTCTACGAAAAAATTTTCATTTTCGAATACTTAGAAAAAACCGAAAATTTTTTTGATTTTTCGATTAAAATGAAAAGTGCAAATATTACGGAAAAATGTTAGTAGAATTTTCTTTAGAGTTCTTTGAGCACTATCTAGATCTGTGACCAACAAATTTTTTTTGTTAGAAACTTTTTTATAAAATTTTTTTTTGAATAATTTTTTCACCAAAAAAAAAAATTCAAAAAAAAAAAAAACAAAAAAAATGTTATCAACACTCCTCTACATGGCGCTGGGCAAAAAACGGTACACCTCTGATTTTTGGTCCAATTCCACAGAACTATTTCGAATTTTGTGAAAGAACTCCAGAACTATTCCCAACGGACCCAGAACTCTAAAAATCTTTTCGGTTTTCGAAAATCACGGAGCCAAATGCAGATGAGTTCAAGATTTCATACATTTTCGTAAGGTGAGAGAGAACAAAAAATAAAGCCACAAGAAAAAAAACTTTTCATACTTAAGTAGCATTTTGTAGTGTACCATACAACTACAGTGTATGCACTGAACTGAACTGAAGCAAAGCAAACAAGAAAGGTAGGTGCAATATTTGTTTTTCTTCTTTTATATCCTAGTGCTGTCAAAAAATTTGCAAGCGATACTGAACTAAAGTACACATTTGATATTTTGAAACAAATTTTCTAAAGCCACAAACAACAATGATTGTTGCATTTTTATTGACTCATTAAAGTAAAACAAAAATTATTATTAATTTTTATTTGATTAAGTCAATTTTTCATGGAAAAAACATATTTTATGGTTACTGCCTGCATGCAGAATAAATCATTATGAGAAAAGTAGTATGAACTTCAAAAAGATTTTCATATAGTACGAGTTTTTTTTATGGATTTAATGAAATATTATCATTATTTTTTTTATTATACTTTTTATGTATTTTTAAATATATATGCGTCATAAGCTTGTATCTTGGCTGAGGTCATTGTACGCTATCTTTGTACAAAGAAGCGTTCACTTTTATACATAGACACATAATATATTCCCTGAGAAAAAAATGTGTACTCAACTTTTGAGTACTTTTTATTTTCATTTTTATGACTTTGGGAAAAGTACAATTTTCTGTCAAGTCACTTGACTTATTTTTTATTTTTTTATGCTTATCATTACAGTTGTCCATTGTTTTTTTGATTGCATTCCATGAATCTCAAGCATGCATTTTCAAAAGTCACAGACGTTAAGGTCATTGAAAATGTTAAAAAATTCTAATATTAATTTCTAAATAACTTAAAAACAAAATATTAATAAAAAATTAATTTAAAATGTATCTTTTGATAAACAATTTATTAAAACTTATTTTTAACTTTATGTTATGTTTTGTTTGTTTAGACAATAAAAGTCATATAAAATTATTTAAGATACTTTAATATTTTTTATAAAAAAAATGCATTTCAAAGCTAATTTGTGTTTCATTTTTTACAACTATCTTAAGGAGTTAGTTCTAAGTACACTCGTCGTAGTTGGTTTATTCCTTAACCATTTGTATTGACTTCCGCTTGAGATTGGAGTCTCTATTTTTTTTTGCTGTTTCTACAGCCATTTATTATGCACTCAATGCATTTCCATTAGGAATAGAATAAAAAATTTCACAACTACTTCCGTTATGAGCCAGCAACATTTGTTAGTAAGGAAAAAAACACATGGGAAAACTTCACATTGATGATGTACATTAGAAAGGTAGTAAAGTGGAAGATGATAAAAAAAGTAGTAGGTATGTTGTAATAGAAGGAAATGGTCAATAGCCATAGTACGTAGCAACAATAGTAAGAGCAGCTATAGAGGGGGAGTGTAAAAAATGCATGACTGGACAAAAAATCTTTTGAAAGAGAAAAAAAAAACATATTAGAAGTATAAACATGAATTGCATTTTAATAGGATACCAATATACACAGAATACAAAGAGCTTAACTTAAAATTGAAAAAAATGCAGCATGTACTTAAGTTAAATAGAAAATAAGTAAATGCATTATTACAAAGATAGTAAATTTATGTTAAACTATTAAGTATTTTAAAGAAACTGCAATGAAATCAAAAGTCTATTGATTATATCCAAAAAAACATGCAAAAAAGGATCTAAGACGTTTACGAGTTTTTATTACAAAAATCGATAAATGGGTCATTTATGAAGAAAAAACTGCGAAGTGCTGTTATGTAAATTAGGGAGTGGAAGTCGGAGAGGGGAACGATAATGCACCCTTAATAGCTTTATCAATACATCTAGTGAACGAAGCAAACTTTCGATATTTTTTTAGAAAACTTTTTGTGGAGAATGAAGTTTCCATTTAGATGGAAAAAATAAAAAAATTGCATAATTTCATAATAATTGCTCATATTATTTAATTTTTTAGCAAATGTAAAAAAAACAGATAAAATTTCCTTGAAAATGAAAAAAGTTTTAATTCAAAACCAAGGCGTCTTCCGAAAAAGTGTTTAAGCCAGAAAATGCTTAGAAACGTCCAAGAAATACTTATGATTTTTTTCATAATTTTTCGGAACTTTTTTTGATCAATTTTTGGAAAATAATAAAACATGTCCGAAAATCTTGAAAAATATTATACACGTAGGGGAACTGATGCTATTGTGGTATAGGTAATCTTTTTTTGAAATTTACAAGAGAACCGTTAGATCAAATTCAGTCAAATTTTTTTTTAAATGATCAGTGAAGTATTGGCTACAGAAAATATTTCAATAAAATGTGTGCAATTTCATTTAAAAAAGTTATTGAGCAAAATCTGAAAAAAGTCAAAAAAACTGTTTTCATATAGTTGGCAGGTAATGTGGTATGTATGGTAGAGCAATGTGATATATATACTGATTTGGACTTGTAAAAGGGCGGGTAATGTGGTACATATAAGTAGGGTAATGTGGTATACTTAACCAAATATAAAGTTTGAATGGTATGAAATAAGTTCATAATAACATTTACATTTGTTCTCAAACTCATAGTTTTCATAAAAAAATAAACAGCAATCAAATAATGTTAAGAATAACAAGAAATATTCATATATTACATTAGCGAACAATACCACAGTGGCTAATTTTTAGAAATTTCAAAATTGTAAAAATTTAATTGGAAACTTTGTGAATTTACACAGTTAAACACTAACTTCGCAATAATTTTCACTTACCTTAATTGAATATAAATTTAACTTCATCAAAAAACAACAATTTCTTCAAGCGATTTACGTTTCGTTCAACCGACATCGGAAAAATTTTGTTTGATCCATGACAGCAACACATCCCTGGTTTTTCATATCGGAGATATGCGACTATACCACATTGAAAAACTATACCTCAATAGCATCAGTTCCCCTACTTATTCTTTGCACGACTCTAAATATTTTTTACTTTATACACTTTTTCCGAAATTGTCCGCTATTTTGTTTTCGAAAATTTTTATTCAAAATTTGGAATCAGCGAGCTCAAAAACGCCAATAGCCACCACTTGGTAGTGATATAATTGTCCGCCATTTTGGATCCTATATTTTGTTTTCAAAAAATTTGATCACTAGTTCAAAATCAGCGATCTCAAAAATCGTCTAGCTACAATTTTTTCGTGGTATAATAACTTTTAGAAATTTGGAATCAGCAATCTCTAAAATCCACCTATCCACAATTTTATTGTGATATCGATGCCACAGACGAAAAGTGGGATCTTTCATTTCTTCCACGAAAACTATGATGTGTTATATTTTTGAACGAAAAGTAGGATGTTTCAAACTTTTTAGCGAAAAGTAGGATGTTTTATACTAAAAGAATACATAATGAATCAACCTATATATTTTTCGTGCAAGGCATCGAAACGTTCTTGTTTTTGTCCGAAACCTACTTTTCGTCATATATAATGAAACAACCTAGTTTTCATCAAAATAAGTTTGAAACGTCCTACTTTTCGTCCAAGAATCAACGACAACCTAGTTTTCCTAGAGCATATGATTCATCCTACTTTTCGTCTCAGGCATCGATATAAAAATTTTTTTTAGAAAATTGTCCGCCAGTTTGGATCCGTCTTTCTGTTTTCAAAAAAGTTGTTCCTGAATTCAAAATCAGCCTCCAAGCCACCATTTTGTCGTTTTATAAACATTTTTTGAGAATATTGTCACTAAAAAGCGACCCTAAAAACATAAAAGCTGATATTTTTTAATATGAAAAATATTCAGGATGACTTATGACCGGTTAGAATTGCTTTCTATATCATTTTGCGGTATCCCGAAGACTTCGTGAAAACGAATGCTACAACAAAAAATATTTAAATCATGTAAACGTTGGGTCGAATTGTATCCTTAATGCATACAGTTCAGGGAATAAATTATTCAGCCGATTTTTAAACAAAAGCATTACCTTGTGATTAAAGATCCACTTAACGCGTTATGCTCTGTTACCAGAGTATGTTTCATGTATTGATTTTAACAACTTTTTTATATTATTTATTTCCATTAAATATTTTAGCACATGATGAATTTCTTATGCCTCAAAATTTCAAACTAAAATGTAAATAATTGGTTTTCAAAAAAAAAACATCAAAGAAAATTTTATGTTATCACACAAACATAATTAGGTGTCAACCTGTTATTATAAAAATTAAATACAATACATTTATTGCAACAAAAAACAAACAAATGGTATTGCGTCATAATGAATTTCTCATAAACTTTCATTTTCATTACAAATTCAAAAAAATAGATACATATGCAAGAAATGAGAAGAAAAAAATTCAACTTCATTTGTAAGCAAAATTAAACAGCAATAAATCTCATAAACAAATCATAGAAAAATCCACAGAAACCACAGAAATTAATATCAATTGCCCCACTTTAGACTGGCAGCGTAGTCTGGCTGTCTACAATGTGGGTGACCCCCACTGCAGCTAGATTTTCAATTTGGTCTTAAATTTCAATGCAGTCTTTGTTTGAGTTTTGTTTGCTCTCTCTATCGCTCTTTTTAATGACTGTCGCTTTTTTCCATTATTTAAAATTGTTTAAATTTAGCATCATTAAAGTTGGAGCACCCACGTTCTATTAGAAACTTTAACCCCAAAAGAAAAAAACAATTTCAACTCTCGTTGCTTTTGTATGGCCTGGATGATAATAGTTTTCATAACACTTTCTCAGTCACGTTGTTGTCGCTTGTAACGCACGCAATTTCGTAAGCAGCCGCAATACTCCCCATGCTCTCAAGCTGTGACAATTCACTTTCTTTCCGTGTTTTTTTTTTTTTATTTGTATAAGACATAAATTATCATTTATAATTTAACATAAATTATATATAATGTCCATATAATGATTTTTAAATTATTGAAGAAGAAACAGCAGAAGTCAAAGAAGAAAAATATGAAATTGTGTTACGTTTTTAGATCATGTCACTGGGGCAGCACACTGTAAATTCTATTTAATTTTTCTAGCAATTATACATTAACATACATAATACTTTAAGTATAGATGCTTAGTGTTTTGATATTTACACAAATAAAGCAATAAATAAATTATGATAATATGATAAGCCTCTAATTATCATTTATTTTGTGGTAAATTTACCATTAGGTGTTTGCTTAAGGCATTAAAAATTTAATTGAAAGAGTTGATACAAATAAGCCTAATCCATAAATTGTGCTTATTTCGTATTGATTGCTGAAATCACTTGAAGCCATATAAATACATACATATAAACTTTTATATATTTATATATAGTTATCACATGAATTCGTTAATAATTTGTATAAACTAAGTTATATTGTATATGTAAATTAGGAAACAAGTTATACCCGAATATGTATAAACATATAAAAGATAAATAGTTAAATTTTGCATAATATTTCTAAGTAGCTTTGCTTTCTATCATTACGAGAAAGACATAAACTTAAAGATATTAAATGATGAATGGCTCAAAAAGTATGTCAATAGTGCTTTCATTATTAGCATTTGATGAAATAAATGAAAAAAAAAAATGGTTCATAAATATATTCAAAATCATTTTTTAAAATTAAAATTTAAATTTGTTAAATTTATTTGTTTTTAATCGTATGTTTTGGAATCAATAAATTTTTCGGTTATTAAATAACGCCTTAATAAATTAAATAATTAAAATTAAAACGTAACCATAAAATAAAAAACTTAAACAAAATCATTTATAATCATTATCTTTTTATTAAATTATAATTTAAACATTATATTTGAGGAGTAGTCGAACAAAAGGTAACATTTCCAGTTTAAGTCTTTTTGCTTTTTTTTTTTGAAGAATCGTATGTTAATCTATGAACTACACATTCCAGTTGAATTTGGCGGTCCAAAGAATAACAGTTCCCAAGAAAACCGCGTTTTTCGTCGATTTCCGAACAAAAAGTAACATTTCCACTCCACTTACAATTTTTTTGTAGTTCTGACGAAAAATTACATTTACCTATTTATTACTAATCACTAATCATAGTCTTCGTCGAACATTTTCAGTTGCTTTTATTGTTCCCACAAGGCATCATTTCAGTTTAATGATTATCAAAAAGTAAAATTTCCAAAATCTCCTGACAAAAGGTAACATTTCCAAATTTCAAACTTAGTTATCTCCATTAATATGAAAGTTTTTAAATGTGTAAAAACGCGATTGTGATGCAGTTTTTTTAGTGTATATTTTTGCATAAACATATTTAAAAAAAAAAATATCCTACCTTTTTTAATCACATTTTATTGATTTCTGAAAAAAAAGGAAACATGGAAATGTTTCTTTTTGTTCGATTACTCCTCAACTGTTATGCACTAATATATAATGAGCATTTTTTGACCCCAAGACCAAGCTTGCGGTCAGAATTACTCAATCATTTAAGGATTTTGAGATATCTTTGCTTCAAAGCACAAAACTCTCTCCTCTGAGTCATGTACTGTTCTTTCAGAACATAATTTAACTTAGTACTGCTCCGTATAACATGGGTTTACCTGTAATCTTTCTCATTAAACCTGTTGCTTAAACGTTTCCAGATAGATTGTCACTTTTTAAGTTAACATTCATCTAATCAAAGGTACTTCATATTAATTTAGTCCTTTAAATACATTTGAGATTACTTTACCTCAATGATGATGATTATGAAAAAATTAAAGACCCAATTGAAGACACAAGATTAGAAGAGAAGAAGAAGATTAAGAACATCTGTTATCATAGACCAAATTGAATTCTTCTTTTTTCTGTAAGTGCACCATATCCCTTAAATAGCGACTTTTTCACTTTAAAGCAGGGATATCTCTAAATACTAAAGAAATTGAGTAATTAAAATGTCAGATTCGGTGAGATCGGATTTGTTAAAGATACATAAAGTCCGCGTAAGGAGTAAAAATAAAAATTTATTTTATTTTTCAATATATTCTTCTGCTATCCGAATACATTTTTCTGATCCTTAAAATAACTTATATACCTTGCAAAACTTTGCAAAACAATGTTTTATTTTAGTCTAAAACTAAAAAAAATGCTGAAACTGAGTTCTTCACGATAATCGCTGGGAGCCACGTCAAGATTGCAAGGTGGGTCAGCTAAAGTTGGGAAGCTCACATTCTGCGAGGCGGCTATCACAACACGGCTCTTGTGCACGGGCACATTTTCGTGCAGAAGGAGAACTCCTGTGATCAATTTTCCGCTTCTTTTTTCTCTGACTGCTTGGTTGTATCGTTCTAAGGTTGAAGCGTACTATTTGCCGATTATGAAGAAATCTTTATCTTTGTAATCGATCCCTTTTGTGTCCCAAAAGACTGTCGAAATGTTTTTCACGGCCGACTGCGACACCTTAAACTTTTTAAGTGGTGGTGGTGTGCCTCCTGTTTTGATTTTCATCCACAGTAACACTTCTTATCAAAACTTCATTCGCGAGAATACTTCACGCACCGTTTTTTTTAGGCTTCGTGAGCAATGGTTATATCTGATACTCCAACCATTTCAGTGAGATGTGTCTTATTTAGTCGGCTATCTTCCAATATTAATTTTTGGACTTTTTGAATGAAGTTTGAGCCAATAATGTATATGAGAATTAGTTAAGCTTTGTGGAGCATTCACCAATATATGCAGAGTTTTTGATTGGAATTTGAATCTTTACCCCAAAACTGTAAATTTGATATAGTATTATAGTTTTAAGTTGAATTTTTATAACTAAGTAGTAATAATCAAAAGATGAAGCAAATGTTCGATTTAGTAACCAATCCAATTTCTAAAACTCTAATTTTTTGAATGAATAGATAACTTAAAATGTTATATCTCACAAACAACGCAAGCTATTTCAATGATATTTATTAGATATGTGACGAACATGCATACCAAACACGGATTGAAAAGTGGGCGTACTCAATTAAGTGTCACGCCCTTTGTTTAAACACTTTAAGTGTGTCTACTAAGTTGCACGCGCTTTACTTCTTTTAAACAGCCGGAAATTTTAATTGAACCAAATGTGCAAAATACGAAATTAATGTAAATACTCCAACAGCCCCCCCGCAACCAATGTTGAAAACGCAAAAACATTCAACACAATTTTAACTAAGTAGGTAACAACAATTATCTCATACCTAATTAAACAGCAGCTTATTAATTAAATTTAAAAAAAGAAAACAAAAATTATGAAAATGTAGCAATTATCTTAAGACTCTTGTGGGTTTCTTATTGGAATAAAAATAAAATGCCGCTTAAACTTCAAAGAAAACCTATGAAGTGCACCAACAGCAAACACAGGCGCAAAAATAAATCAAGTTTTTAAAAAAAAAAAAAAAATAAAAAGATAAAATATTAGACAACATTTTCACACCAACGCACCGAAACAAAAAAATTAAAAAATAAACGCTTTCAATTTCAAGCACTTGACTGAAATTGCTACTAATTAATGTTATATTTTGCAAAATATTGGGAAAGTTCATATAAAAGCGAAAAATAGAATTATCGTTTCTCTAACAATTTTCATACAAAAACTTTTCGTCGAGTAAGATATTCAAATTTTTTCAATGTCAAATTTTTTCCATAAAACCTTGAAAAAATTCTGTAAAAAAAAACCGCCAAAACATTAACTTTATACAAGTTCAGTTATCTATGAAATAACCCCATTTTTTTTTTAAATGGCTTATGATAGCCAACCAAATAAAGGGTGTAGCTCTCCCCCCAAAAAACCGCCTGCACAAAATAAAAGCAAACAAATTTGTTGCAATGCAACCGCCACATGCCTTATGCTAAACAACCAATGTTGTCAACCACAAAAAAGGAGCTTTGTTGTGTTGCTCTTCTGCACATGATGCACTAAATTAGTAATGCAGTAACTAATGATAAAATGGCAGCATTACATAAGAGTGCTGCCAATTTTATGGCTTGTTTATATGCAAAATAATGGACAGAAAAGCAACCAAACATATGAAATATATGTTGATGCATATTTTGTTTGGTTAATAGAAAATCGAGCGCAACAACAAACTTGCAGCAGGAAGCGTGGAAATCGCTACCAGCAGCAATATTGCCTGTAGCAATTGTTGTCATATTGTTTTTCTACTGGCTGCTTTAGTAAAAACTATATAACAACATAATCAAATGAGACTATAATAATAATAATAACAATACATTGATGATAAACAAAATTATAAACAAATACATGGTCGTTTGTATATGTGCACAAACATTGTAATATTGTTTGGAAAAAAATACCCTGTTGGAAACTTTGAATTTATTTTAAATGTTACAGGAATAGGAAACAAACTAATGATACTGAATAGTTTACAAATAATTTTATATGGTCAAGTTCTAATGCAAAGAGCTTAGTTTGCACAAACTATGCAAAACAATCTGACACGTTTCCATGCAGTACAGATGGATACTGGAACGTACAAATATTAGCGCAGTTGAAAATTTCATCGCCATTATGCCATTAGATGAGAATTCAAACCATAAACTGATGCCTTTGTTGCGCATCCTTCACATGCTCTTGGTTTATAGAACATTTCTAGAAACTGCACCCTCGAAAATTCAAAGGAATAACATTTTTCGGTTTGCTTGCAATCCATCTACTCGACCAGCAAGTGAACAAACAGATAATCGAGTTCATTGCAATTTTTTCTGATGCTACGCAATATTTTCTATGTTTTACATATTTTTCAATATTATTTTTTTATGGTTATTTTCGATGTTCTTCAGATTTTCCCATGCTTTTCCCACCTTCATTTTTCGATCCTATTCGATTTTTTTTTTTTTTTGATTTTTTTGATTTTTTTGATGTTTCTCAAATCTTTTCGATATTTTTTCAATATTACTTTCGATGTTATTTGAATTTTTTTTGCTTTTCCGACTTTCATTAATTTTTGCAATATCGACATCGATTTAATTCGACTATATAGTCTTTTCCGATAATTTCTCATGATTTTTTCGATATTACTTTTTTATGGGTTTTTTCGATGTTTTTTTAGATTTTGCAATATTTTTCTGAATTTCATTTTTAGAATCCATTCGATTTTATTCGAATTAGTTGATTTTTTGATGTTTTTTGAATATAATTATTTTGATTTTATTTTGTTTTTTTCGAGCTTCTCTGATTTTATCATTTCGATTATTCGACTATATGATATTTTCTGATGCCTTCTAATGTTTTTTCAATATTACTTTTTGTAGGTCTTTTTCGATGTTTTTTTTAGGTATTTTCAGGTATTTTTTTGACCTTCATTACTTTTGCGATGTTTTTCGATTTCATTTATGTGATATCGATGTCGATGTTATTGAACTATGTACATATATGGTCCTTTCCGATAATTTCTTATGCTTTTTCAATATTACTTTTTTTGTTTCGATGTTCTTTAGATTTTGATTTACTTTTTTGACCTTCATTTTTACGATTTCATTAGATTTTTTTCGAGTAATTTTATGTTTTTTGAGGTCCCTCCAGACTATCTGATGTTTTTTGATTTTTTCGTGCTTCTCTGACTTTTTCGATTTTATTTTGATTTTTTCGTGCTTCTCTGACTTTCATTAACTTTTTCGATTCTATTTGATTCCATTCGATTTCAGGCGACTTCATGGTCTTTTCCGATATTTTTTCAATAGTGATTTTTTGATTTGCAGTAAATTTGTTTATATTTTTCGACATTCATTAACTTTTGGAATGTTTTTCTATTCTATGTACTATAAATTTTTCAAATTATTTTATCTTTTTCAATGATTGTCAATACAATTTGATTTTGATTATGTTACAAGATACTAATCGACTTTTGTTGTCTTTTGATTGTTCCAAACTTTTCGACCTTTATTCGACCTTCCCATTCTAATATATATTTTTAAGTTATCTGGAACTCTTCGACATTTTGTAACTTATTTCTGCTTAATTATACGATGTTTTTCGATATCAATATCAGTACTCGTTTTTGATTGCTTTTGGGTGTTTTTCGAATTTGATTAACATGGACTTTCAATATTTTCCAATTCAGTGTTCAATATTTTTCGACATAAGTTTTCTATCGATTTGTTAGGTTTACTTTGGAGTTATTTGATACTTTTGAATCATTTTTATAGTTTTCTGCTTATGATTTAAAAGTTTGTAGTAAATGGTGTTTTTAATGAAATTGACATGTTATGAACTTTTCATGTTATTTTATTTGAAATTAATTGTTGTTTGATATATTTATGTTTGATTAAATCAAAAATCCAAAATATCCCAAAATTCCATTCACTTTTGAAGGCTACAGTTTTGTCGTTAAAAATACAGCTTAATTTTTTATAATTTAGAGTGTTTTGTGAGAAAAATCTGGCAACATTGTTTGCACTACAAATGGTTGCTGCAATGTTAAATAATTCAGTTGAAAATGCAATTGTATGCAAATTGATTCGCACATAGAGCGATGCAATCTTTTTTTATCATCTGGGAATTTTATGTTTTTGTAGCAGTTATAACATTATTGAGAAGCAAAACACGAATGTTGCTATAAAAATTTAATAATTTTAAATATTCTCCAATGTATTGAAGACATCATGACTAAAATACATTAAAACTAATTCACACATTTTATTGACCTAATTTTTTGTGCAAATAAATACATGATTTACAACAAAATACACTAAATAGATTTTCAATTAGCATTGAGCTAAAAAAATTTAAAGTGAAATTAAAGTGTTTTCAAATTTATTGTGCAATGTGCGTATTTTATAGAATTTTATAAGTGATCAGAATGCATTGTATTTATGTTATAGAATTTAATTTTTGAATTTTTTATATAACACTGCGCAATTAAAAGTAAATTCTTTAATTTTATTTGAAACTTTAACTAATTTCTTTGCTTGAATACGTGAAGTCATAAGAGACCTTCCAAATGATGAGTTGTTTTAGTCAATCTGCAACAATCATCAAACTGCATTTTCATTTATTTTTGAATTTTTGTACTCAAATCATTATCATACATAATGCGTGTCATCATTACTGTAATTATTCAGTAAATATACTTATATGTGAATTATGTAAATTTGTTTAAACCCCCCAACCACCTCCGCTGCCTTAAGCTACATGACACAACTTTACTAAGCCATACGAGAGTACATTGATGATATTGCATATTATGTCTTCTTAGCTTCTCAGTCAGTCAGTTTGTGCAATCTTTAATCTCTCGTCTCATGCAAGCAAAATTCATACAAATATTGACTGATAAGACGCCAACACCAACGCCATTGCCTTTGCCGTTGCCGTTGCCAACGATGGCAGTGTGATGATGACAACAATGTTGTTGTGTTTGCATGCGATTTACTTTGAAGTGTAGCCCTGAAGATGCACTCGTATGCACCATTGATGCATTTACAGTTTCATGCATACGCACACATGCAAACAAACATCAAAGTAGTGACTACTTGTGTGCCCTTAAGCTTATTTGTAATCTAAAGCGTGGCTTGAATTTTGCACACACAAAATTGAAAAAGTTAGTATACAATGAATGAAGTTTCTTTTATCAAGCTTCCTGTTATATTTTGAGTATACTAATATATTTCATTTTGGTGTATTTGTGTATTTGTTTTATTCATAATTCATTTGTATTTCTTTACCCACTACTACTAATTTAATAGCCTGCCATCATTTATAGGTCAAGATTTATTTATTGCGTTTTATTTTAGAAACAAAAAAAGAAAAAGCATTCTCTATTACTTATTGTTTAGTGCTAAAGTTCTTTGCTCTTAAATTTTATTAATTTTACAGTTTTTATTTTTATACTTTTACTATATTATTTAAAAAAATTTACCAAAAAATATTCTTAGCTTATTTATTTCTTTCATAAATTTTTCCATGCGATAACATTGTATTTGTTTATAATTTTTTTGCACTTCCTTTACAAAAAAAAAAAAATAAATTATTAATTTCCTGTTTGTAATTTACCACAATATATGTGATAAAGAACAAATCAAATGTCAAAACAAAAAAAATTTTAGCCGATAAAAAGTGCTAATTGAATTATTTTTGAAACATAAAATCCCAAATATTAAGCGCTTTATCAGCTAGTAACTTTGTTTTATTTGCGACATCGCCGATCCTGGATGTCAAATGAAAACACTTTTATATATAAATGCTTTCAGACTTTTCCACATATGATTTGTGTGCTTTATCTGCTCTTATTATAAATTGTCTCAGCAAAAGTCCTTCATTATGCACGATGACAAGATAGTGCCTTCTCTAAAACATTTCCTCTAGCTATGCACGTTATTCAAATTTTCACTATGTTTAAGTTTAGTAGCAATTTCCTATCAATGGCTCCACTTCAACGCATGTCAGCAAAGTTCGTGGAAAAGGGGTAATTCTTCTTTTGAGCTAGCATTGGATATCCTTAATCTTTAACATCAAACAATACTTTTAAACTTTTCCAATTGAACTCCTACTTCCGTATTATCATTCTTTGAAGTAAAGGTACTTTAACCCCTATACAAAGGAATTATTTATATTATATCGAAAAACTGATTTTAGGCAGAAAAAAAAAATCATTCGAATAACTAGGCTTGTTCATATGACGTTTGTGTTCAGTATTCAATACGACTCAATCATGAATAGACTTACTCCTGAACAACGTTTATTAAGTGTGGAAACTTAATACCAAAATGAGTCATCAGTTAGAGAATATTATAGAGTTCTTCAACATCATTTTGGTCGTTATGAGCGTCCAACAGAGCGCACTATTCGTAACACCATCACCAGATTACGAAGCAATTTTATACTATTGGACATTCATCATTTAACCAGAGTGCATAGAGCCCAAAATTAAGAGAATATTGTTGCTGCTGTAGCAGAGTGTTCGTGTTCGTCGCCAATTTCTGTCTTTGGGCAACTCTTATGGATCATTGTGGCATATCTTCAGGCGTGATCTTGATCTGAAGGCCTATAAAATATATGTAGCTCGTACAAGAATTGAAGCCGGCTGATTTTGGGGTAGATTTTAATTTCGGTTTATAGGCCTTAAAACAACTTAAAACTGATCCATTATTTTATCGAAAAATTGTGTTTAGCGTCGAAGCTCATTTCTGGTTGAACGGCTACGATGACAACAAAAATTGCCGTATTTTGGCCGATGAAGAACCAGAAGCATTCCAAAAGCTTCCAATGTATCACGATAAATGTACTGTTTGGTGTGGTTTATAGGCAGGAGGCGTCATCGGACCGTATTCATTCAAAAATGCAATTGGAGCACGTGTTACGGTGAATGCTGCTCGCTAAAGAGCAATGAACAATTAAATTTTGTTGCCAAAACTCTGGATATAAGTGTAATCGACCGCTTTATTGAGGAAAACGTTCGATGAAAACATCATCTCAATAAATGCATCTGTTAATTGGCCACCAAGATCATGTGATTTGACACCATTGGATTACTTTCTTTGGGAATATGTTAAATCACTTGTTCATAGCGACAAACTCGATACTATTAGCGCTTTGAAAACCAACATAGCTCGTGTTATTCAAGGAAAACCGGCCGATATGCTCGAAAGAGTTATCGAAAATTGGACCCACAGAATTAACCATTTAATAGCTAGTCATGGGCAATATTTGAACAAAATAATTTTCAAACATTGAGTTGTAGGAACCGAACTATAATTTCAAATAAAGAATTCCAAATAAAGAATTCAATACAATGATTTTTATGTATTTTATTTAGAAAACAAAGTCAGAAGGTCTTATTAGATGACCCCTTACTATCGGTGAAAATCTGACCAAAAGTCACTTCGAAAAAGTCATACAAGAACTGAAAAAGTGATGGAAGGTGATCAATATCAACGCAAAGTTTTACAATCAAAATAAAACGAATAATTTTTGCTCATACTCCCTTGGGAAATTCAAGAGATTATAACTAAGGCTTAGCTGGAAAAACAAAAAGATTAAGGTAGCAACTCTGAACATATATTGCTGCTGATATCAAAACAAAATAATTAAAAGAGACAAGTTAAATTAAAAAAAAAAATGTTAATTCGTTTCAAAAAAAAAAAAAAAAAAAACAACTCCATTCACTTACCTTTCAGATTTTTATAATCCAAAAAATTCAAATCAAAAACCGCTCGAACGAGACACAAAATTGGCGACAAAACAAAAGTAGAACAGTGACTTTTTGTCGATGATATTCCTGTTTTTTATTTTTATTCGAATTTTGATTTTTTTTTTTTTTTCAGAATGTGTTGTTGTTGCTTTTAGCGTTAATCAAAAATTAAAGCACAAACATTAAAATTTATTTATTTGCTAATTTTTTTATTTAAATTTTTAATTTTCGAAACTGAATTTAACTGGATTTATGATTTTTTTTTTTATTTTATGACGACAATTCACAAATATTATTATTATTTTAAATTAAAACAAACACTTTGTTGTTGTTATCGAGGAGCACTGCGAAATTGATATTTTTTTGATTGTTGTTATTGTAACTGATAATAACAAAAACATAAATTTTTATTTAAAAGGCAACAGAAAATATTTTTTTAGTTGTCGTTGTAAAGAGTGTGACAGACAGTGTTGCAAATGTTGCGGTACATCCGACGTTTGCTTTAACAGTAGCGCACAAAATTATTAGAACAAATTATAAAATTTATAAATTTATGTATATTATTTTGATTTCGATTTTGTTTTTTAAATATTATTTTTTTCTTATTAAAAAAAAACTAATTTTTGCACATTTAACACTGATATAACGATATATTTTGTTTTCAAATTTTTTTTTTATTTCGTTAAACGTTTGATTGATTTATTTTAGCATTTAAACAAAAAATGCTTATTATTTTTTCAACAAAAAATTTTTTTTTAAATTTCATAAAACACAAAAAGCACTATTTCAAAACATTTAATTAACAGTAAAGAAAATAATTCGTTTAAAATCTCGCAAAACTTTACAAAATCTCTTGATTTTTCTGTTTTATTTTTTTTCTTCAATTTTTTCGTAAGACAAAAAAACGCAGCGCTTCGTTCCGTTCAAAACGGTATCTCGCTATTGACTAAAATACAACAATCACAAAAACAAATCATTTTTTCCCATATGTTGTTACCGCCGTCATCATCCCTCTCGTTGACCATTACGCCGTCACAAAGCCACAAAGTCATCGTCGTGTCAGATTGAGTGTCTGCTTCTGCAACATTTGCTTGCTCTGATCGTCGTCGTTCTCTGTTGTTGTTGATCGTCGTCGTTGTCGTCTCGTTGAATAATGAAAGTCGTTTTTGTTTTGTTGTCTACTCGTTATTGTTGTTGTTGTTGTTGTTAGTGTCGTTGTTTTCTCGCCTTTGTAACAAGCACCAGAGCACCAGAGCTAGTCAGTCAAACCCAGACCGCAATGTTTTTTCCCACATTTTAGTACTTTGTTGTAATTGTTGGTGTTGTTGTGGATTTTTCACATGTTCTCATGGAGAACAACAGCAACGCAACAACACTACGTGTATCCAAAGATCGCAAAATGTTGCATTTGAAAAATAAGAGAAAGAGCGAAAGAGTTTTATTGCATTGCATTTTATGGCAACATGTTTCAGCAACATTTTTGTTTTTTTTTAGCTGGCAATTAAGTTATGCTACTTTTTTTTAACAGCAGCAACAAAGTTACTGTGGCCAGGCATTAAACATGTGAGGTTTTTTTTTTGCTACCAAAGCGTGGTAAAATTGTGGTCCACAAAACAAATAAGTCGACGCGTGTTGTACGCTACCAAGAAATCAAGTATTGAGAGTTACTAGAATCGCCCAATGGTGAAAATTCGACCACAAATGAATTAGAAACATTTTTGGTACTTTTTGGACAGTACCTATTCGTACTTTTTTTGCTATTTGGTACAAAATAGAAAAGTTCATTTATCATTCCTGATAAAATGACAAATATGAAACGAAAAGAAAACAAAAAACATGAAGTGAATTACTGATGAGCAAAATTAGTCTTGGTCTTGTCCTTGGTCTTGGTAATTTTGCAAGACCAAGACGCTAATATTTTTTCAAGACCAAGACTTAATGAGCAAGATCAAGACCAAGATTAAATATCAAAACCAAGACCAAGACTCAATGTGCAAGAACAAGACCAAGACTCATCACTCAAGTCAATCAGCTTTTCGTCTTTCTCTTTGTGCTATATCCTCTTTTCAGCTCTGTATGCCCGCGTATTTTATCTTTGTTAACATTGAAAAATTTAATTTTACCTGGCTTAATGGCAAAATATTAAAATAACTTTAACTTTGTACACATTTTCACACAATTACCTTTCTAATGGTGTATAATTCACAGTCGTGCTCCATTTCTAACATAGTAAAAAAGATAGGACAAATTCTTGTCTTGCGTATTAATACATACAGGCCTGTTCCGTATTCCGCGTTTTTTCAATTACTTTTTTATGAATTACTACTTGATGAAAATGGTGAGTCACACGATAAAAAGTATTAGAATCTTTTTTGTGGAGAATCACAGATTCTGCAACTAACATCCATTTGAATAAACGATAAAGTAAGTATGATAAAGTCGAATTTTTCGTGATTGGAACAGGCCTAATAGATTTTGCGGTTGAAAGAGAAGTGGCACCTATCATTGATTAAAATCCTAATCATTTGTTTTATCATTGGACCCTAAGCCTTGGGCTCAGTAAAGATTTTGTTAACGAAAAATATCCAAAACTAAGACTGATTTTGCTCTTTACTAGAAACAATTTGATCAAGAAGATCACCCCCACTGATACTATCGCAGAACCTAGAATCTAGAAACACCGCCACGCATTCCTCATCATGGAAGAGACAGAGGAAGATTTTGGCCCGTGGAAGTATTGCATGAGTTTTTCTTGGATAGACAGTCGGTCTTTTTGTTGCCTTTATGTTCCACGTGTTCTTTTATCCAAATAAGAATTTCATACAGGGTGCTCTATCTTTTATATCGGTATGTAAACATTGAATAACTTTGAGAAAAAACAACCGATTTCTATAAATGATGTATTTTTATTCAGTTTGGTTCTTTACAATTTTTTTGGACTAGTTTTTGAAAACAATATCAAAACTCATACGTCGATGCTGAATATACCCCAACATAGTCATTCTATGATACATTGCACCTTCGCCTGAAGTACGATGAATGTTTCGCAATTTCAACTTATTTTTGAAATCATTGTCCAGCTGTAAACCATAGTTGCGAGGTTCAAAGTAAATAAAAGCTATAACTTTCCAGAAGTATGCAAGGAAATAATCAAGATTTTGCTTTTGGACTCTTTTGAATACTCATGAACATTACAGAGTTACTACCTTTAAAGGGTTGCCGAGGCCATACCGTTGGTTAAGGTTTTTAGTAAAATCATACAGTGCTCTTAAGCTGTGAACTAGAAAATAATTATTTCAGGATAATAAATATTTTTTGTGATCTCAAAACTCAAAGTTGCCAAATCACAGTAAAGACAAGAAACACGACAACTATCACAGTCTCAAAATTTATCTATGTCTTCTGGATCTTTAGATATTCTAATCTAAACAAGTATGATTTTTTCATCATCTTGTATAACAAGATTAGGTAATTCAAAACCTGAGACGGTAGTTAAGAGCAAAGGTTTTTTTCCACAATTTCATAGTTTTTGGATTCTTTTGGCATATTTTAAATAGACCTTAAAATTAACAATCATAATATATAAAATTTCTTTCAACTGAAGGTTTTTTTAACACAATTAATTTTTTCGCTTTTTCAGAATTTGCTGAGCTTGGATTTTCTACGGAATATTATGCGATAATTTACTACTAAGGAAAAAGTAAGTTTTTAAAAAACAGTTCTTATACAGCATCAGCTTTATTTTAAGATTATTTAAAATTAAAAATTATTGTTAAATACCCACGTACTAAATATAAAATACAACATTAGTATCAAAATCAATAAAAAGAAAAATACCCCCATGATTCAATACTTCAATACATTCAATAAAATAAATAATAATAAAAAAATAATAATAAAAATAAAAAAAGCCTAAAAATAAAGCTCTTAAGATGGAAAATTCATTCATTAATTTAATTTAATTTAAATTACTGCTAAACTAAGTAGTAGATATCTAACTGAAAATAAAAGGTAGCAGCATCATTGCTTTTTCAAGTTTTATGAATCAGTGCGGAAAATCGTAAATTTAATTTGGTGCGAAAGAAGAAATACATTTTGTTCAAAAACTTAACGGCTGTGAAATATTAAACATTTTTATTTATAATTTGCAATAAAATCAATTGCTACTTAATGACTAAATTTTCCAAAAATAGTTTCTGGCCATGCTATTGTCTACGTAAATACAAATTCATTCATAAAAAATACACCTAGATGAATATTTCTTGAGGGGTGGGAAGTACAAAAAATGCTTTATTTGCACCGCTAATGCAACTGCATGGTATCACTGAATACACACAGGCGCACTAAATAAATCTAGAAAACAAACATTTTTTCTATTAACATCCTCAAACACATCCACCATCTCACACAAAGTAGATATGTGGCACAAAACATATTGAATATATCGTGCATTTGTTCGTTAGAGACCATTAAGATTATGCATATAAGTATCTTCTGAAAAAGTCTAATTTCTTCTTAAGTGTTTTTTAAATAAACAACAACAATAGAAACAAACATTTAAAGAATTTTTAATGATGTGTTGGCAACAACCCACAAGCTGACACACACGCAGCAAATGCCCAACAATTTGGGGAAAATGAATGCATTTGTTAAACCGACAAATGCATTGAAACTGAATTTTGAAAATTTTGTGGTTGAAATTTGTAGTAATACTTTCATGTTGAAAACAATATAATACATCATTTTGACTAACATTCGTTTATTTATTCATTGCTCGCTTTTATTGTGAGTTCAGCTGCATCCTAAGAATCTTTTGGTGGCGCTGTGCCAGTCATCATCATCCCTCCACAACTTATGCTCAAAAGAAATCGTTGCATGCGTTCTTGATAAATGACAAATAATCACTTTATTGCCTCCTTAGTTTATTCCCCCAATTTAAGATGTCAACTTTAAGTTCCTCCTCGGAATTGTTACACAATTTATTGGAATGTTGAATGCAACTTTGTTAATCATCAACTGCGGAAACTGAAAATGTACGCATATTATTTCAAGTCAATTAATTAATACAAAAATTCATATAAAGTCTGACTCATAAAATTCAGTGAAGCGTAGTTACAATATGAGTGGGGGAAACTAATTAAATGATAATACGCGCTTGAAAGTATTTTTTTTTTTACAAATCTTTGAAGGAACCATCATTCTTTGCGTAAAATGATGAAAGGATTCTGAAATATTCTTGAGTCAGTGTTCATATTAATGACACATATTTAAGGGAAATTTCTAAATGATCTGAAAAAACAATAAACTAGCAAGGGTGTCTGGAAAAAATTAAATATCCTACGCTGCAGAATTTTGAAAATTTTGCTTGTAACGGAAGTACCACTCTCTCTTGTCCCAATTCACTTGATTTTTGCTCAGCGCTAGAGTTAACTATTCCAATTATCTATTCGAAATTTCATGGAATTACTTTAAATATCGCTTGCACTACAGCACTTTGTTTGTATGGGAGGAGCCACTCTCTTTCGTTCGAATTTAACCAATTTTCTGACCAGAGCTTACATGTACTACTCGTAGCATGGGAGTGCAATATGATATGAGTATCTCTAAAAACGCATTTCGTATAGCATTTTGAAACTTTTTACCATGCTCTCTTGCCCGAGTTCACCTAGTTTTTGTCCTGAGCTTGTATATACTACGTTGGCTGCTCGAGATATTTCTGGCCTAGGCAACACTGAGTGTTGCCAGGTGCAATCTGACATTTCTATTGAAAAGTTTGATATTTTTTAGCATAAACGTACTCAGAACGTTTTGACATACGACCATCATTTGTGTTGTTTACAGTGACTTGAAAAAATCAATTTGGCAAAAAATGGAATTAACTCGTGAACATTTTCGTGCGATCATTTTTCACAACTTTCGACGTGGATTATCACGACAATAGTGCATCGATGAACTTAAATCTTTGTATGGCGATGAAGCACCATCCTTTAGCACTGTGAAACACTGGTTTAATGAATTCAATCGTACCCGACGCTCGCTCAAAGACGAATTCCGGGAAGGTCGTCCAAAAACAGCCGTTGTGCCAAAGAACATTGATGCTGTGCGTGTGAAGAAGATGCTGTTGAAGCGTTCAAAAATCATGTTTTGGAGGTGTCTCAATCGGAGTGGAAAAAGTGCTTCGACAGTTGGTTTGAGCGCATGCAAAAGTGTATAAATCATGCTGGAGAATACTTTGAAAATCAATAAAACCATTTTTGATGATAAATATTCGCAATATATCTTCAAAGGATCAAAACTCGGAAAATAAGATTCCCATTGGAAAAATTAGCAGATATCTATATATGAAGCAAAACACTTTAAAAAAAATTGGACCAGTCACTAACATACATATATCAATTTACAAACTTTGGTGTAAAATATAAATTTTTGAAAAACACACTTTTCATGAAAATGACTAAAAACGCCAACTTCAACACCATGTATTTTAACAAAAAATGGTACTAGGACCAAATCCTTCTAGATTATTGTTTTTGCACACCGGAACTACCATATTGCCAAATTTGAGCGAAATCGGAGACAAAAAAATTTTCAGCTGGTACACGTGACATGTTTTGCTTCATATATAAAAATTAGTGTTTGAATGTCTGTATGTTCCTTATAGACTCCCGAACGGCTGAACCGGTCACCGTGAAAATTTATATTCATTGGTTTTTGGGTACGGTGCGTGTTTCTGCATCATTAGTTTTTTTTTTCACCCAAGGGAAATCGGAACCAAAATTGGATGTCGGAAGCAAAATTTTTTTTTGTGTTTTCTACGCGTTTCCTGACTTTTTGCAACATTTTAGTGGGAAAAAAATGTTTTCACCCAACAATCCTCCCTAGGATGTCGGAACCAAAAACTAAAAATAAATTTTTTTTCGTTTTTTCTAAGCGTTTCAGGACTTTCTACGACATTTTAGTTGAAAAAAAATTTTTTTTTTCACCCAAGGGTCCCCCTCGGATGCCGGATTCAAAAATTAAAAAAAAAAACCTTTTCATGTTTTCTATGGCGTTTCTTGACATTTTACGACATTTTAGTTGAGAAAATTTTTTTCACCCAAGGGTCCCTGAAAATAACATTTTCTCGAACTTCAAGCAAGGATATATTAAAAACTTGCAGGTATGTTGATAAAACTGATGATGGAGTTGGACTCAGCGTTAAAAAGTACATTTGATCGGATCTGATGATCACCAATATGGGGTCCGGTGAACTCGCTCCTTTAGAGATGGTATTCGTCACTGAGAGGTATATCCAATATAACTTCTGGCATTGTCCATCAAATTAATCTATTCCTTTGCTTTTTCGATTTTGCTTGGGACGTACGACTATAGCCGAAATCTTATAGTAGCCAAAAGTGAAGATTATGAAAGTTGATACATCGAATTTTGGTAAAGTTTCTTCTGAGTTTGTGCGGTAATTATATCTTACTAGAATCGGACAATGGTCAAAATTTGGCCACAAATGTAGTTAACAATTTTGTTACTTTTTCGACAGCTTTAATACTTTTTTTGCTATTTAGTGCAAAATAGAAAAGCTCATTTATCATCCTTGGTACAATGATTAATGTGATACGAAAAGAAAACAGCTTTTTGTCTTACCCTTTGTGCTGTTTCTTCTTTTCAGCTCTGTGTGATCGCGTATTTTGTCGTTGTTAAATTGAAAAATTTACATTTAATTTTACCTGACTTAATGGCTAAATTTTAAAATTATTTTAGCTTTGTGCACATTTACACACAAATACCTTTCAAACGGTATATTATTCAAAGTCGTGCTCTATTTTTAACATAGTAAAAAAGATGGGACAAATTTTTGTCTCGCGTAACATTCTCAAAAATATCATTACTATAACTTTCGTCGACTAAAATTAGATCTGACGTTATAACTATAACCTTAACTAAGAGTAAGCGTAATAGACAAATAATTTTTGCGCTTTAGTTTTCTTTCATACAAGAAAACAAATTAAAGTTATGCGTAAATGATTCGGAAATAAATAAAAAACAATTAAAATTAACTAATTACAAATAAAATTAAATTTTATTCAAAAACAATCTTTGATTTCAAATGCAAACAAAGATATCAATTATAAATAATACAATGGGTAACAATAACAACAATAATTACACATTTCTACAGCATTGTTATTTTCAGTCATTAAATAAACCATCTTAATAACCAAATCCCCCCTCTCCCCTAACACCACCTCGACTCAAAAGCAAATTTTCATTGCCAAATACGAAATGAAATGTGCGCGCCCACACCACCCCCAAAAATTTCCATATTCCTTTGATTGCGCCTGCAGCAATTCGATATTTGAAATTGGCGTTGTTGCTGCTGCTGCGTCTTTTTCTTCAATTTGAGAAAACACTTTGGCGCATTTTCCGCAAATTTCTCAAATGAGTGAAATTCGGCGGGAAATAAGAACGAAAATGAAAATGAAAATGAATACATTTAATTATTTTTCTAAGCGAAGTAGCACCAGAGAAATGAAAGAAATTTTTTTTTGTTTACACAGTCAATCGAATGCGCAGTAGATGGAGGTGTAGCGCGTAATATGGAGGCGTGTGGCATAGTGATATGCGCATCCTGGAGCATTTGCAGCATGCCACCTCCGTAAGTTCTCTACCAACAGCATCTGCAAGTTTTCTTCAAAAGTAAATAAATAAACAAATTTTGTTTTGTGCGGAGGGCGAAAAATATAAAGAAATAAAATCAATAAAATTTATTTTTCATTCATCTACAAAATTTGCCCAGAAATCTACGGAATTTAAACTGCAGATGGCACACAACGAATATTTCGTTTGGAGGTAGCTAGGTAGCAAGGTACTTAAAAGTGAAAATCTCTGTTGACAGTATTTTGCTACTGATAATTATGCCACGGCGGCAAAGTATTTGCAGAAAATGTAAATACTTATAGATAGTTGCTCAACTTTTGTGAATGATGAAAGCTGAATTTAATTTATTGCTTTGGTGGGTATCATTAACATATTATTAGATTTCTCATTATTGTCAATATAGAGTGAATTGGAAATTTTCCAAAAGACTTAAGCTACGAACTCTGCGCATATATTTAGAAGTACTTATGTGTTTAGCATTTCATTAGCTTAAAAATTTAAATAAAATTTCAAATCAAATTCTTCAAGAGGATTACTTAGTATCTAAAGAATTTTTAAGCAGATGCTTGAACTAATTAAATACTTTTCGTTTAATTAAAATGAATGCACTTAAAGCCATAAATGCACAAAACAAACAAATACCGACTGCATAATTTAAAGCCCATACTTAATGAATAACTAATAAATGCATAATGGCAGGAATACAAGTAGAAGATGAAAAAATCTGGCAAAAAAAGCATCAGAATTGACAGAAATAACAACAACAAAAAAACATAAAATGCTTTTAATTGATTTTTGTGTTTGTCGGACACACTGCAGACCACCAAAAACAAACATTTTAACACTGTGTGGATAACAATGTTGCCATCGGCGCAAAAACTTAGAACTAAAAACTTTATCATATACTGAAAACACATTTTTCCATTGAAAAGTACAAACTAGTAAGGGTGTAAAATTTGGCCTGGCCAAACATTAAATACCCTACACTGCAGCATTTTTAAAATTTTGCTCATATGGGAGGTGCTACGCTCTCTTGTCCGAGTTCACCCAGTTTTTGTCCAGAGCTTGGATTTATAGTTTTTAGTGTCTGAGTGAAAAACGTTTTCAGTACAGTGTTTTGAATCTTTTGCTTATATAGGAGGTGCCACGCCCTCTTGTCCGAGTTCGTCTAGTTTTAGCTTAGAGCGTGCATTTATAGTCTTTAGTATTTGAGTGAAGTTTGGTTTGATTATCTCAAAAAACTCTTTCAGTATAGCATTTTGAAACTTCTGCTTATACGGGAGGTACCACGCCCCTTGTCCGATTGCACCCAATTTTTTTCGAGAGCTTTCATTTATGAAAATTAGTGTTTGCTTATATGGGAGGTGCCACGCCCTCTTGTCCGAATTCGTTAAATTTTTTCTCAGAGCTTGCTCTTACAATTCTTAGTATTATGCGTATTGTGGTTGCATTGTCGTGAAAAATACTTCTAAAATTGCATTTTGAATACATTTTTTGTATGGCGCGTCCGTTGACCGATTTCGCTCATCTTCAATCCCCCGAGCTATCTTTGGCGACGGAGGTAGTGTACCAAATTTCATTGAAATATCTTTCTCAGTTTTCCCAAAAAGTCTATTTCAACACACAGCCAGCCACCCAGCCAGACAGACGGACGTGGCTATATCGACGCAGGAGGTGACGCTGATTAAGAATATATATACTTTTCTATATCTGCCAAGCCTCCTTCTCTGCGTTACAAACAGAAGGACAAAGTGAATATACCCTGGGTGTAGGGTATAAAAACATCGGTAGCTTAGACTAGAAAAATACCTCAAACGTCAAGTAGCATTACACAGTAATTTTAGTTTAATTTTAAAACCAAAAAGTATTTATATAGAACAATGCCAAAAAAAAATATTAATTTTAAACTATTTTGGAATAAATTTCATACTTTTTTGGAATAAATTTTAAACGTTTTTGGAAAAAAATCTTAATTTAATACCAAAAAAGTTTAAAATCTATACTAAAGGGAATCAGAACTAAGAAAAGTAAACTATAATTTCTTAGTGTGTAATAAATATCAAAAAAAAATTAATAAATAGACTTGTTTCGAAATCTATGCAATTTCATTTACTTTTCGTTCCGGAAGGTCGAGTCCATGCGAAAATATATGAGGATCTCTTTTGTGGATAAAAAGATTTGATTAATTTTTATCATACGACTTACCGTGTATATCAAAGAGCTTTTGCAAAGAAAAGTAATTGAAATCGTACGGATTGCGGAACAATTTTGAAAGTCTTAAATTGAGAAAAGTCAAAATTACGGATTTCGTTAGAATTGCCAATACTGAAAGACTTCGTAATGAAGCTAAAAATTGCAGTAGTGCCTTGGTTCATCGCGAAAAGCTTCTTCACACGAACACTTTGGGTAAATTACCCTTTTGTATTGATGATATAATGGGTTCAGTTGTAGAGAAATTTACGAGCTAGTTCCATCAGCACGTATGTTCGCTCTCAGAATTCGTTCGTCTCCATATTGTGTTGCAATGGTGTTTAGTATACGTATAACATTGCACTATCGGGATAGTTTGTTTTTTGGTAGCTCGATTATGTTGATGAATAATGACAATACGAGCATCTTTTCCGACAATCACTCCTTTTCCTCATCCATCTAAAATATTTCTTTTTCTGGAAATCAGCACGGCGCATTGAATTTATTGGGGGTTGGTTCAAGTTATAAAAAAAAATATATTATCTTGTTATGAAAAATTTTTTAGCTTGTCTTTTCGGGGTTAATGTCCACACATATATTGACATAAGTATTCCTATTCAAAGGTTTGCTAGTTTTAAGTTATTTTTTTTGAATATTAGCACAATGTAAAGGGAAAGCATTTTCTTAGCAGCTACTCATTTAATTTTAATCTAAAAATAGCTTGATTTCTTTACGCACAAAATGCAAACTTGTCCACATATGTGGACATTTACTAACTGTTATGTATTCATAACATTTTTTTCAAGAAATTCACTACTTTGATTCAATAAAGCAAAAAACATAATTCAGAAGCTATTTTTTCATAATATTATTGATTCGGTATCTAAAAGTATAAAAATAGGTATATTTTTAATGTCACGATGGTAACGCTATATGCATGCATTTTGATCGAAATTGTAAGAACAAAGAAAAAAAGCAAGACTAAACCAAGACAAAAGGAAAGTAAACGCTTTAACCGAAAGTACCCAAAAAGAACCAAACAAAAAGTTATTGTGGATGGATGAAAAAGTCCAAATGAATTCACTTAAATAAAATGTAGTTTATTTTGGGTGTAAAACACACTGAGGCCAACACTTTCTGTTCATGTGTGTGTGTGTATGCATCACACGCTCATTATGCGGAAGCTTTAAGTGTACGAAAGCATACTCATACTCAAAAAACAGACAGACAGACAGATATCAAAAACCAACGAAAGTGGTGGTGCCACTTGACTCTGGAAACAGCTGGGAAATGTAAACACAGGAAAGGAATAAAATAAAAATGCGCCAAGTGATGAAGCAACACAAGAATCGTCCAATCACTAAGTGAACGAAGCAAAAAACAAAAAAAAAAAAAGTGCCCAAAGTTGGCAATATGATAAGGTGGTTTTTTGGTATTCGCTCTCTTTAAAGTCACAGCAGCATCACAGCGAACAGCAGGAGTTCCAAGAAATTCATAATTAGTTTCGTATTCTGCTTCTATTTCTTCATTTCATGCCAGCAGCAACACATGCGGGTAGGGGCGAAGTTCGAATTAAAAGTCAATTTAAATATTTTTGCTTTTCTTAGCCCAGTTCTCTTTTTGTTCCAAATGAAAGTGCCTTTTAAGTACAAACGAATATTGCGTAAGTTTTAATTTGGCTTATTAAAATATTGATCTTTCAAATTAGGGAGTATAATGAACTTTCTTTTTTTTTTTTGTTTAAGCGGAAATGCACTTGAATTTGAATTGGTATCTCTTATTGGATTCTGTTTTCTTTAAAAAACTAAGCAATTTATGCGCAAATGCATTTGAGTGACTTAAGCTGATGTCAAAATTTAATTAAAGCATCAAAGTAAGTTTTATTTGATTGAATACTTGAGACAAATTGAAATAAATATGTGGGTAAAACTCCGAAAACGTACCAAAACATGCCTTTTTTGTCCCCACCTATTTATTTTTATTTTTTTAATAACTTGAAGGTATATAATATGATGACCTGAACTTCTGGGACATTTTTAAAAAATTAACTGGAACTTTCAGGGTTGCCATATGTATTTTTTTTTTAAGTTTCACTTACACAATATACAGGGTGGCTGATTCGAAGTGTTACCAATTCAAAAGACTATATTTTTAGTTTCCATGCACAGATTTTATTGATCAAACGCTATAATTGTTGGGAAATGTTCAAATTTTAAGAATCTACTTGAGATTTTCGATATGGCCACCTTTGGCCTTAACTATGGCCCGTAGACGGTCGAAGAACGAGTCGCATGCTGCACGAACTTGATTTTGTGGAAGTTTGCGCCATTCTCGTTGAAGGGCCACTTTTAGCGCATCAACGCTCTGGTATTTTTTAGTCAAGATCTTCCTGTCCAACATACCCCAGATTGAGAAATCCAGCGTATTCGCATCAGGCGAATTTGAGAGCCATTGTTGAGCAGAAATGCAGCTAGGAACGTTATTTTCTAACCATTCTTGATTCACACGAGCTTTGTGTGACGGTGCCGAGTCTTGTTGGAATGTCCATGGCTTACGACCGAAATGTTTGCGTGCCCACGGTAGTAAAGCACCCTCCAATACTGATTCACGATACACCTGGGCGTTTACTTTGACGCCAGCGGCCAAAAAAACGAGTGGTGAGCGCCCATCAGCAGTCACTGCAGCCCAAACCATCACATGCGGTGGTGCCTGCGTCCTGGTGGCCAAACGAACATTCAAATTTTCGTAGGACCTCTCTGTCAAGTAAACCCGATCATTTTGTTTGTTTACATATTGCTGGATACAGTAATTTTTCTCATCAGAGAAGACAATTTGTGACAGATTTCCGGCGGCGTGCAAACGCAACAACTCCTTGGCTCTATCGAGCCTAACTTTTTTTTGAGCAGGAGTGAGATCATGCGCCTTTTGGAACTTGAGGGCCTTTAGTTCGAGCTTGTTTGACAATATTTGTTGCATTCGTTCACGCGATATTTTCAGCTCGGCAGCCATTTCTCTGCCACTGCGTCTCGGAATTCGCTCAATTCTGGCCTTCACCTTTTGAACCATTTCTGGTGATGTTGCAGTTATTTTCCGACCACCACCATGTCGTTTGGCAACGCTGCCGGTACCATTGTAACGTGTTATGGTCCGATACACAAACATTTTATTCACTTTTAAATGTTTCAGCTCACGAACAATTGCTGGTAGCGATTTTCCAGCCAACTAAAGAGCAATCACACTATTACGTTTGAGTTCCATTTCGAAAATTTTTTATTTTCAATAAATTGACGCGCAAATGCTTTTGGTTACTTGTTGACAATAGAATGAACTAACATCATGCCAGTTTTTAGACAGCTGTCATGTTCCATTTGTCAGATAAGTCTATCTGAAGTTGGTAACAGTTCGAATCAGCCACCCTGTATTAAAAAAATTAAAATAATATTTTAGTCTCAAAACGCTTAAATAAACTTTAGAAAAGTTCAACATAATTTTTTGGGGTTGCCAGATGGTTGCTTTCGAAAATTTATTTTAAATCTTCCTTTTTTAACGTTTGCCATTAAAATTACACACTTAAAAATAATAGTTTGAATCGTTAAAAATTGATCGACGCTTAAATCGTTAAAACCTCATCGAACTGAAATTGGTTTTAAGCAAAACTAACAAAAAAAAAAATAAAAAAACGAGTGGCAACCCTGAGAATTTCAGAATAGTTTATCTGAGCGTTTAAGAAACCAAAAAATTCAATTTATTCAAAAAAGTAAGACTTATGTAAGATTTTCAAAGATAACTAGGTGGCAACCCTAAAAATTTATGTTGGATTTTTAAAAAGTTAATTCAAGTGTTTTAAATTTTGATTTTTATTTTTTAAATAAATATTGTAATTTAAGCAAAATTTACAACAAAAAACCCGGTGCAGGGTTACTTGACGGAGAATGATAAAATGTTGCAAAAAAAAAAAAAAAAGACGGAGAATGACGAAATGTTGCCAAAACAGTTATATCACAACGAATGTAACATTTTTTTTTAAAAAAGTTGAAGCTGTTGGATGGCCTCTGTAATGTTCATTGATTTGCTTTTATAAAGATAAATAGTAATTTTAGTAATATAAAAAATTACGTGGAGAATGATGCACACTTACGTTAATTAAAAAAATTTTTAACTTTTTTCTAAAAAAAAAAAAACACACACTAATATTCACTGTCGAAAAACCAAAACTGACTGAGCTGAAAATACAATGAATCTCTTTCTTCTTTTCACTTTTAGTTCTCTTTTAACTCAATATTTAAAAAATTTACAGTTAGAATAAGAAAAACTGAGCTGAGATAGTGTAAATAGAGTGACCAACTTCCATTGATACCAATTCTATATAAAAAAATTTTTTTCCAAGAGTTAACACAGAAAAACAGTAGCTGAAATATTTATACAGACAATGTCGTCGTAGTTTTTTTAGAAAATAACATAATATGTGAAACGGGCAAATTAAGTGCACTAAGAAGTGGTTAGGGACCGGATGGAGAATGAGTTTTTAACACTTTATGCTATAATTTCATAGAAAATATTAAAAAATTTCTTTTTTTTTCAAGCAATTCGTATAGAAGCTCTGGGCAAGTATCTGCAATGACTGTATAATAAAAGGTATATATCAAATATCGGTGAATTCTTAAAGTCTATATATTGGGCATAACTCAAAAGAGCTTATAATTTTATTCCAAATTCTTATCAAGGATGGTTGTTTAATGTTTAATGCTGATAAAACACAAAAATATAAAAACTGGATTCTTCTTCATGAAATGTTAACCTTAGGGGTACAGTAGTTGGCAGCTCATAATAAATGTCCCTTTAGTTTTGATTGTTTTAAGCAATTTTTGGATTATTAGTTTTTAAGTGTATTTGCCAATTTTTTTTCAGTTCGGTTCATGTGAGGGTCTAGATTCTTGACTAAGGCTTTTAATTAATAAGGATCTGAAAAGACGACTTGTTAGAGTTTTAAGATATTTGGATTCGAGAAGATACATTATGGCTTGTACTCAATTTTTCCTTATCAAACACAGTTCAGTATCGTGTGCAAATGTCTTGAGAGTAATTACTTGGATATGAAAAAAAGGAAACAAATACTACACAGACCTGCCTTGTTTGAGTTGCTTCAGTTATGTTCCATATTATAAATTTTACTAAAATTTTCTGAGGTATTTGTTTGTTGAAAATACAGTACAATGAAGTATTAGTTACACAGAGCGAAGAAAAAAAGCATAACTTGCGTTGCTAAATGAGTATCTACCACGTTCGTGAGTTTTTTAACTACTTTTTGTTCCAGATTTGGATTTAGCAACGCTCCAAGGTCATATTTGTATGATTATATAATGAAACAACCCATTTTTTGTCCAAATTATAGTAGTTTGAAAGATCCTACTTTTCATCCAAGAATAAATGACAACCTAGTTTTCGTAGGAGAAATGAATCATCATACCTTTCGTCTCAGACATCGATTTAATAACTGGAAAAACAAATTTTCGAATGCGTACTCAAATAAAAAAGAATTTTGGGTTGGTTCCTTAAGAATATTAACATTGCAATAACTTCGCGAAAAAGTTTGAACTTTTACTTATTGGGTGTATGCATTAATTTCCATCGTTTTTCAAATGATGTCGCCATCAATACATGGTGACTTAAATGTTAGATCAGAAACGTCATATCTGAAGCTAAGGCATCTGTGAACAACTCTGCATCATTAGATTTGAAAATTTTCATCCGCATCATAAATTTTACTGTGCTCCAAAATGTCCGAGTTCGTACCGAAAAAGCAACACTTGCGGCAAGTTTTACATCACAACTATATTTCAAAGAAAACAGCTGCCGAAAGTCATCGCATTCTTGTAGAAGTTTATAGGGACTATGCTCCAGCTGAATCAAGCTGTCGTGAGTGGTTTTGACGGTTTAAAAGTGGTGATTTTGATGTCGAAGACAAAGAACGTCCTGGTCAGGACCAGCAAGGTGTGATTCATTATGAGCTGTTGCCAGGTGGCCAAACCATTAATGCTCAACTCTATCGTCAACAATTGATCCGATTGAAGCAGAAAGTCCTGGCAGAGCGGCCAACGTATGCGACCAGACACGAATCAATCATTATCCACCACGATAACGCTCGGCCACATATTGCTTCCCCAGCCAAAAATTACCTGGAAATCAACGAAAAACAACGGATGGGAAACTTTGCCTCACCCGCTTTATAGCCCAGACCTTCCACCATCAGACTACCATTTGTTCCGATCGATGCAGAATGCCCTTTCAGGAATACGCTTCACTTAAGTTCAAGATATCGGAAATTGGCTCGATTCGTTTTTGGCGCAGTTTTTCTGGGATGGAATCCATAAATTGCCAGAAAGATGGGAAAAAGTAGAGACTAGCGATGGGCAATATTTTGAATAAAATACATTGTACCATTTTCTTTAAATAAAGTCTCAAATAAAAAAAAAACGATGGAAATTAATGCATACACCCAATAATAAATTGCGCTTCTAACAATATTTCCCCTACCTTATGCAGCATTTCTCTTAATTTAAGTACTCAAGGCCAAAAAACAGAAAACTTTTTTATTCTTTAAAAATTTTCCTATGCCCCATTTACATTCATTTATAAGAACGACTTTGACAACATGTTGCAAACACAAAAATCTAATCTGAGTGTAAAAGAAGCAATAACAACAATAATAGCAATAGACCCAACTCAGCATATTTGTAGCAACAAATTTTTCTAAAAAGCAGCAATAGCAACAACAAATGCTAACAACAAAATGATACCAATTGACAAGTTAATGCCATGAGAAATGACAATGTGGTCAGTCAGCAGCAACATGAAAACAACACGTAATGGAAGGAAAAAGGAAGAACTGAAAAGAAAAAAAAGAAAAATAGGGAGAAAGTCGGATGCATGTCGTACATAAATATATCCTTGTTGCGTAGGCAGCATTGACATTTAAATCCATACATACATGAATAACAATAACAATAGCAGGCAGCAGCATCGAGGATATCACACAGGATGTGCTATGTAAAAAAAGGACAAATAAAAAAAACCAACCAAATATGGTATATTGTAGCCAACGAAGAGGAAACCCAAAAATTCATTCATTGATAACGCAATAACAGCAACAGCAACAAAATCCATTGTTTAACAAACAGCAAAATAGACACCGACACAGAACGCCAAAAAAACAAAAAATTCTAAGCGTCGACAAGAAAAAAAAAAAAAAAAACAAAAGATTGGCAACATTGAAAATTTGCATGCGTCAAAAGGGACAAACGAAAAATGCTGATGATGTGCGCTGATAGCCATTGGAACACGACGGGGATTTGTGGCCCAATAAAAACAAAAACAGAAACAAACGAAAAATATACCTAAATACGGGTCAACTTTTGTTGCTGTTGTGTTCTGGAAAAAGTTTTTTTTTTTTTTGTTTAATTTTTAGGGGATTTTGTTTGTATTACTTTTTTCTGTTTTTTCCCAAGTTGGCAACGACAGCAACATGTCAACAGTCATCTCTTGCATATCTCTCAAAACAACAGTTGCTGCACGCATTTTAAATTTGCTGCGGGTACGTTTGCATACAATGTCGTGCAGGTGGGGGGAGTGATGTTGTGGAACATTTTTGGGATTTATAACTGTTTTTGACATAATGGTTGACAGAGTGTTGCCAACAGTATGTGTTTTTTTTTTTTTTTTTCATACTGATTTTGCTTTGCTGATTCCATAAAAAGTTGGCAGCTTGTGTTCATGTGCTTAAATCGCTCTATCTTTCATTCTTTTTGTATATGTATGTATGTGCTTGTATGCATGTGTATGTTAATGTATGCGGTTGTAAAGTGTCATAAAAAAAGTTTTTACTTTTTGTGGGATTTGTTGTCTAAAGTGCCTCTAAAATTTGATTGCTTTTAGATTTACATAAATTTTTATATCGCAAATTTTCCTATAAAATATGACATTTGCGGTTGAGAATTTATTTTGATTTATATTGAAATTTATGAAATATCTCTTTATAAAGTCGGGGGTATTAACCGTTTCCTTTTTGAAGTTGCTTGATTCAAAATTTTTTGCTTCATCGAGTAAACTTTGCGTTTAATAATGTAATATCTTATAGTCTCAATTAAATAAAAGTCATTACATAGGTGAATGGCATTAATGAATGCTAATATGTCACTTTTTCTCCTCTACGTTATAACCGTGTCTATAAAAATTATCCTGAATTATCCCCTAGCATCTCTTGAAAAATTTGTAACATTTCGTAAATCTTGTTCCTGTTCACCAAAAGTTAGCGGAAAGAGCTAAGTTGTGAACCGAGCTGGGTTGAGAACCATTTTTAATTTTCTTTCCCTATTTGACATATTGCTAATCTTTCAACTGTAAAGATCATCTTTTGACATGACTCAGTTTTTGTGCCAGCTGCAGACATTGTGTTTGATAATCGAATGCGAAAACTTTGTTTGATTTTTTTTTTTTTTTTTTCAAAGTGTTATTTCAAAAGAAGATATTGAAAGCACGCCATTTACCTCTCGTGATCCATCCACTTCATACTCTGTATCAGCCGCGTCAGGAGCACCGGTGTTTCGTCGCTTCTGGATACCGACTTTTGTTGGAATTTGCCAGATGGTTCACAACCCTGCCACTTTTATGGAACAGCCAAAAATCACTTCGTTAGAAAATTTGCAATAGAGAGTTTAATTTTTATCAAAATTCCAATATGTCTGTTTTTTGCTTCAAAACACTTGACATGAATGATTTAGCTTTCCTAAGGTAAGTGTACTGAATTACGGCATGTTAAGGTACTCACCACTTTTAAAATGGCTCCTAGCCATACAACTCAATACTAATACAATGAAGTAAGATTTCTCATAACAATTGTTTTATTCGTAGTCGATTGTTTCTCATTTTGAGCATCATAATGCTGATATTGTAACAAAACTTTTATATTTTTAGAAATATTGCATTTGTCCCTAAGTCCTGACTAAAATTTTGCGTTGAACCTAATTCCGTACTTGCGTGCACCTTATTCCGTGTTAACTTAATATATGATATATTTTCATTATACAACAATTAACAACGTCAAGTTTCTTCGTGTATTTTACTTAAGCTAGAGTTCGCCTTTTGGCCGAAATTCGACCATTTCGATTTGACCATAAAATAAAGCAAAAAGTTTTTATACCCTTCCTTGGTCGATAAGACACAAAAAGCTTTTAATATTCTTCCTTAGGGTTAGGGTTATCTGCATCGGTGCAGCATAACTTTGCAAAAGGAACAGATAGGATTTTGAATCCAACGAATTTTTCATCAAGAATCATTAATATATCGACGTACGTATTCAGTTTCCCTTGAGATTAAACTCGCACCTGTAACTTATTGAGGCCCAGTGTGTACAGAATGGGTTAAAAAGTCTAAATCGCTTTTCACTCCCATATAACAGGTCCGAAAATTCTGAAAAAATTTAAGCAAATTCCTTGACAAAAAATAAATTGACTTTGCGATGTCTTCTTGATCTAAGCCCCCTATGATGAGCATAAACCGAAAAAAATAGCTCATAATGAAAAATAAATCGACTTTGCTTAAGATTCTGGAAAGTTAGGGTTAATGAATTATTTGAACGTTTGATACATCTATTTTTAGTAACATTTCCATTTCCAGAGTAAAATCATTGTTTAACTACTGCTTTATTAGTTTTCTAAGAATGAACATATTCAAAAAAAGATAAAAAGTCAACACCATACAGAGATTAACAACAAACCATACAAAGCTAATACACACACACACATACATGTGTTACAGTCTTACAACCTTTAAAGGAACAAGGAAGCAACATCAAAAGTGTAAAGTTGCCAACTCAACTCAACTCAACTCAACTTACACACAAGTCGCACTTTCTGAAAGGCGCATTGAATTGATTGTAATTACTTGGGCAATAACAACAACAAATTGCAAACTAAGTAACCGAGCAAGAAGACCGACCAGCCAACTAGCTACCATTAAAGCTCTCATGGGAGTGCTTGAGCAGAGCATTTAATAGCAACAACAACAACAACAACAACAGTAACAACAGCAACATGAGTAGCACAAGTCGACCGAGCGATCCCCCTCTAAGGAGTCGCGATTACGATGCCCATTAACCAGGCTTGTTAACATCAAATGAAGTTATTTTTACGCGAACTGACGTTCATTTAGAGATGCGTCATAGTAAAACTTGGCATGGTCTTAATAATACAAAAACAAAAACAATCGCAACAGCAGCAGTGTTGCCAAGTACATGCAATTTAAAGGAGCTATCAATGTTAACAGACAAATAAATGCACACGCACATGGGAATCAACGTAGTAAATACGACGACGTATTGCAAGACAAACAAGTTTTCACATGGATTAGCTACTGAAGTCATCATAAATGGTGTGAAGCATTTGTGGACATTGATTGTAATGACTTTTTTTTCTCAAATTAAATGTACTTGGTTAATGATCTTTCATAATTTTATTTATTTTGACCTTTTCTATTTACGGATACAGATTTTCCCCATCAAGTTAAACCTTTTCGAAATTAACATAACCTTATCTTATTTCCAGTTAACCCTTTCGAAAAATCAAAATTTACCTTTTTCATATCACATTCAACTTTTTCTAAATCAAATTAAAATTTTTCAAATCAAATTTAACTTTTTCGAAATAAATTAATCCTTTATAAAAAGCAAATTTAACCAAAGAATTAATAGGTATTAATTAATTAATTATAGGTAGTTCTATTTAACATATAAATTTTATGCCTCTTTATTGTATGGGTTAGTGGTGTAGAGGTTTGACAAGTTTGTAATTGTAAGTAAAAAAAAAAATGTTTCTCTCTACCTACCGGTTCAAATCCTAATACGGTCAGTTTGTTTCTTTTTATACCCTACACCCAGGGTATATTCACTTTGTCCTTCCGTTTGTAACGCAGAGAAGGAGGCGTGGCAGATATAGAAAAGTATATATATTCTTGATCAGCATCACCTCCTGAGTCGATATAGCCATGTCCGTCTGTTTGACTGGCTGGCTGGCTGGCTGAGTGGCTGGCTGGCTGGCTGTGAGTTGAAATACACTTTTTGGGAAAACTAAGCAAGATAATTCAATAAAATTTAGTACACTGCCTCCGTCGTTAAAGATAGCTCGGGGGATTGAAAATGAACGAAATCGGTCAACGGACACGCCTACCGCCCACACAAAAAATATATTCAAAATGCAATTTTAGGAGTATTTTTCACGACAATGCAACCAAAATACGCATAAATACTAAAAATTGAAAGCGCAAGCTCTGAAAAAAAACTGAACGAATTCGAACAAGAAGGCGTGGCACCACCCATACAAGCAAAAGCTTCAAAACGCTATACTGAAAGCGTTTTTTGAGATATTCGAACCAAATTCGACTCAGACACTAAGAATCTTAAATAAAAGCTCTCAAAAAAAAATTGGGTGAAATCGGACAAGGGGGCGTGGCACCTCCTATATAAGCAAAAGTTTCAAAATGCTATACTGAAAGAGTTTTTTGAGATAATCCAACCAAACTTCACTTAAATACTGAAGGCTATAAATGCACGCTTTAAGCTAAAACTAGACGAACTCGGACAAGAGGGCGTGGCACCTCCTATATAAGCAAAATCTTCAAAACGCTATACTGAAAATGTTTTTCACTCAGACACCAAAAACTATAAATCCAAAATCTGGACAAAAACTGGGTGAACTCGGACAAGAGAGCGTAGCACCTCCCAAATGAGCAAAATTTTAAAAATACTGCAGTGTAGGGTATTTAATGTTTGGCCTGGCCAAATTTTACACCCTTACTAGTTGTTCTTGGTTTTAACTTTACGGATAGGTAAATATTAATTTTTAATTGAACTTTTTGAGGCATACATATATTTTCAAAGCTCGATATTCACATAAATTTATCAATGTATTTTCTAACACATAATTATGACAAATTAAGAACGGATTCAAAAATTATAGCCATGTTTTTAATCCATGGTGTGGCAGATCTTGTTAGGCTAGGCATGGATTGGCTGTATATGTATACGAAGCAAACACGCCAAGTGTGCCAGCTGAAAAATTTTTTGTCTCCGATTTCGCTGAAATTTGGCAATATGGTAGATCCGGTGTGAAGAACAATAGCGTTGGCGTTTTTAGTCATTTTCATGAAAAGAGTGTTTTTTCAAAAATTTATACATAGCTTACACCAAAGTTCGTAAATTGATATACAAAAGTAACTGGTCCAATTAATTTTTAAGTATTCTTTTTATAAAAAAATATTACTTGGTTAAAAAAAATTTTTTTCACCAAAATTTTTTAAACTTAAAAAACTTTTGAATTTTTTTTAAAAAAATCCCCCTCGATTTTTTTTCTAAATTACCTTAAATTATAGCATAGTTTATTAGCTTTAAAATGATGTATGATTCAAGATGGGGTTCGGTTGCTAGATGAGAGTTTTTGGCTTTTAAACGCCCGCGAGAGGCAAAACTCTTTGTTTACTCAAAAGGAAGGCATCTTACGAAAAAAGTGCACAGGGCATAAAATGCTTAAAATCGTTCCAGAATATGTGTGAAGTTTTTGGGAATTTTTTGGGAAGGTAATTTTTTTTATAATTTTTGAAAAAATTTTTGACAAAGAAAAATTTTTCAAAAATTATTCAAAGAAAAAGAGTTTAAAAAAATTCCAAAAAAATGTACACGTATTTCTTGACCATTTAATGACTAGTACATTTTTTTCGTAGGATGCCTTCCTCTTGAGCAAACAAAGAGTTTTGCCTGCCACGGGCGTTCAAAAGCCAAAAATCCTTCTCTAGCGACCGAATCCCATCATTTTTAAGCTTATAAATTATGCTTTAATTTAAAGTTCTTCTAAAAAAATTTAAGAGGGTTTTTTTAAAAAAAATTTTGAATTTTACTAAAACAGTTAAGTTAAATTCATATTATTAAAGAGTTGTCCCTATATTTACTTGAAATTCTAGTAAAATTTACTAGAAATAAAGAAGTACGAACTATTCCTTTTCTCCGTGTGCTATTCTAAAAGAATTTTTGAAATGAAATGCTACGCTATTCCTGAACCCACTTTGATCCTTAGATGACTAAGAGAAATTTACAAATTCTTGTGTTGACTAAGTCACCCATATTGTCAAAAAAGTAGCCCCTAATTATTTAAGCCTACTTTCACAGAGAGCAGGATAAGCAGCCGTTGTTCCACAGCAACATCCTGTGTAAAAGTATTTGTACACATCCACATCGAATGATGTCCATATAGCAAATATTTGTAAGAATCACTTGTAATAAATTTCTGCTTTTCTTCAATCGCAAAACTTCATAAAATTTTTATGAGAGTCAAACCATTAGCACTTACATAAACTCGCTGACTCGTTGCAACATGAAGTCAAGTAAAATGTTCACATGCCAAGAAAGTTATATCCTGCAAGTGTAAAACGAAAACTATATCTATGTTTCCTTTATATTTCATGAGAAGAGTTTTTGCGCTACTTCTTTTTATATGTCATTCTGTTGATTTCTATTCTTTCGCAAAAAAATGAACGAAATTTCATAACTATACAGAAGACACTTCAATACACATGTATAAAAATACACACAAGTGCACATACAACTATTCGAACAAGTTCGAAATCCCACTTGTGTGGGGTTGCGGGTTAAAAAACTGTCAAAAAAAATTGCCGTAATTCGAACGGAAACGAAAAAAAGTCAAAACCGCTGCATTGTCAGCAGCAAATAGAAGAAAGCATTCAGTAGCACAGTCAGTTTTGTGCTCAAAATCACTTCTTCTGCTTCTTCTCCGTTTCCTCCTCGACTGATGACAGTAGAATTGTAGTGGAATTTTGGGTGAACAAAGCTCAAAGCCCCCTTCTCTTTTTTTTTTCGTTTTGTTCAAACCTTAACTTTCGTCATGTGACATAAAGTGAATTTTCATTTTTAAACTTAAACCCACACAGTGACAGTGGAACAAACAATTGCAATACATTGACTATTGTGAATGTGTTTTTTCATTAATTTTACATCTTTTTTCTCACTTTTTCTTTGTTGTTATTGTGCCACATTTTGACAGCAAATGGGCGTGTTTGCATTTGTTGATATGGGTGTGATAGTTATGTTGTTGCTGCTGCAGCCCTGGTGTTGGTGATAGATGTCAAGTGACGCGCTGTGAAAAAGTCAACAAGTTCTTGGCCAAAGTTCGTAATGTCAAATCGAAAAAATGTCAAAATATTTGTCGACACAAAAGTAGTTCATGATTTTTAGCAATTCGGCAAAAGGGCTGCGCGATGTACCACAATAAAAACTGTGAATGTGTAGAGTATGTGTGCAATATCGTTTGAAGGGGAAGCGCTTCATTGTGCTTGTGATATTGATGTTTACGCTGTTGGTGATGGCGAAGATGATGATGATGATGATGACGACACTGGCTGAGCTGGCAATATTTCACTTGAGTGCTTTTTGCAGTGCTGCAGCTGTGTTATTTGTGTGGTAGACTTTTTCATATTAAGAAATACAAAAAATAAAAACTCAACATTTTTCTGGAAATACTCATATATTGTAGAGCATTGATCTACTAGAAAAAAACTAGTAAGGTTATTTGGTCTGGTCAGAAATTAAAAACCACTCTTTAATGACTTTTTCCCTTTTACAAATCACAATATTTCCTAGGAAAAGTTTATTTTGCTTCGGAAAAAGATCAATATGATGTGGAAAACATTTAACTTAGAGTGTTTTCTAAGGCAAAAATTCTTGGAATCATCCAAAAAATACATAAGAATTTTTTCGAAACAAAACTAAATAAAAAAATTTCCAAAAACTATGAAAAAATTCGCATGCGTTCTCTGCCTTATAAACTTTTTACGTAAAATATCCTGCTTTTGAGTAAAAAAGCGTTTTTCCGACCGAAAAAAAGTATAAATTTTTAACGCCAAACTTTTTGCCAGAAGATAATCTTTATTTTTCGAGCATTTTCTGTGAAGAAAACGAAAAAGGAACGAAAAAAAAATATGATTCAGATATCGTTTTTAAGGGTCCTTCTAACTTTTGCGTCGGTGTGGGGAATCTAAATTTCGGCAGTATCTTACGTAGAGTACAGTAAATTTTAACAATTATGCTATTAACATGATCAGTACAGATCAGATTTGAGTTAGGCATATAGCCAAAATTTTTAATCCTATGAACACACTCTAACTGAGAGGCACCAACAGAAAGAGAGGGAACTCCTTTGAGACGTAGATAATTTTTTGCAATAGGCAACACCTTTGAATTTAGATGATTTATTGAGAGCAAGTACCTATAAGCCTAGAGGACCCAAAATCGACCCATGAGGAACATCTTACTTACAGACTTTTACGATGATATATAATAGAAAGCTTGAAACACTTTTTATTGTTGTTTCCTTCTTGTTTTCAAATAGATTTGAAACAGTGAAATCCAACGCATATGCCCGCGGCCAATTGAGCTTTTGTGCTAAAAGTTTTCCGTATACGTATTCACTCACAGATAAGCGTTTTACTGCGTCAATAGTTGTGTAGCTCTGCATCACTTGCTTGCAGCTTATCCCAAGAGGAAAAATTTCTAGCGCTTCTGATTCAAGCACTTCAAAAGCGCTTGTCCTTATAAATATTTATAAGCACTTTCACTACGATTTTTTAAAGGCTGCCTGCAGTAAGAACAACATGGGTTTGCAGCTAGCCCGGGTGATTTTTTTTTTTTTTGTACTTTTTACATTTTTTTTTTTTTTTTTTTTTGCTTTATTTTTATACCCTACACCCAGTGTATATTCACTTTGTCCTTCCGTTTGTAACGTAGAGAAGGAGGCGTGGCAGATATAGAAAAGTATATATATTCTTGATCAGCGTCACCTCCTGAGTCGATATAGCCATGTCTGTCTGTCTGGCTGGCTGGCTGGCTGGCTCTGTGTGGAAATACACTTTTTGGGAAAACTAAGCAAGATAATTCAATGAAATTTAGGGCACAGCCTTTGACACAAACAAAATGCAACTTTTTGAGTTTTTTTCACGATAATGCAACCAAAATACACATAAATACTACAAATTGTAAGCGCAAGCTCTGAACAAAAACCAGGATAATTCGGACAAGAGGGCATGGCACCTCCCATAAAAGCAAAAACTTCAAAACGCTACACTGAAAGCGTTTTTTGAGATAATCAAACTAAATTTTACTCAAATGCTAGGAACTATAAATTCAAACTCTGACAAAAAACTGTGTGAATTTGGAGAAGAGGGAGTGGCACCTCCCATATAAGCAAAACTTTCAAAACACTGCTGTGTAAGGTATTTAATGTTTGGCCAGGCCAAAGGTACACCCTTACTAGTTTTTTTATTAAAATATTTTTTATTCAACATCTTTTATTTCACTCTTCTATTTTTCTTTCTCTTATTAATATACTTTTGTTCAATTCAATTAAAATTAATAACACAATGATTCCATGTAAGACTGCAGAAAGAACAACATGGGTTCGAACCCAGCCCGGGTGATTTTTTTTTTATTGTTTTTTTTTTGCTTTATTTATTTTCTTATTAAAATGTTTTTTTATTTAACATTTTATTTCACTTTTTTATTTTCTTTTCTCTTATTAATTTACATTTGTTTAACTGAATTGAAACTGATTACACACTGATTCTATGTAAGGCTGTAGGAGCATTCGAATGTCAAACTCTGTTTGGACAACATTTGCTTAATATACAAATCTAATACCTCTTCATATCATCGGGTATGAATGTAGCGGTCTAACGAGTTGGTAAGTATAAGTAAAAATAATATGATTCTATCTATCACATGGACGGTCGTGGATTCAAATCCTGGTGCTGCCAGTGCAAGGTGTATTTTAAGTATACCTTGCATGGTAATAAATAGTTTCCTCAACACTTTTGTGTATATCTCGTGAATGAGAAAACTTAGACGAATGTGGATAAAACCATTGAAAAGAACATGAAATTTTCCATTAAAAAGTTGACAATAACTTATTTCGTGAAGATGCCACATTTTTAAAATTATAAAAAAAAAAAAAATAGTCACGCAATTTTTTCCACCATCTTTTTAATCTGTCTATTATATGCAGCTGAAATCTCCACCTTTCATTGGGAAATCCAACTCTTCATTGAGCAGACAGTAATCTTACTCTATCTACTTATTCAACATGGGGTTTTGGCTCAAGGGTCGACATATTCTGTAAACTAGTAAAGCTAATTTAATGATATTTGGTGCCAAATATACATAATACATAACACTGGTCAAAAATTAATTGGATTATAGCCACGCCGACTTAATTTTCACATCTTACAAGTGTGCTAAGTTGTACGCGCTATACTTTTTGTTTGGCATATCAGGGTATCAGGATATCTTAAAAAAGGGAAAAGTTCATGAATAAAATATAAAATTGAATTTATTTTTTTCGTATTTACAAGCAGCGGTCTCGATATACAAAACGAACAAAATAAAATTAAAATAAAAAATTTATAAAAAATTCCAGAAGAAAATCCGGCAAAATTGTGCAATAATAACAATAAATTCGCATTTGTTTACCTATTTTTCTTTCTCTCTCACACACACGTTCGCTCTCTTTCGCCAGTGATGTAAACAACGTTGGTTTTAAATCTGATTTTAATTGCTTTTCAACTGCCAAAAGATGCAAAACTTTTGGACAACATCAACAGAAGCAGCAGCAGCAACAGCAGTGAGTGGGCTGTTTGTTGTTGATGCTGTGTAAAATTGTTGTTGCTGTTGCTGCTGCTGCTGCTTTAAACGGATGTAATAATGGGTTCAGTACGTGACGGTTGTACGCGTGGCTTTTCTTGTGTAATAAATCAAAATTACTGTAAATCATAAATTTTAATAAGACACAAAGGATTTAACGCGTTATTAAAACTTGGCGTAAAATTAAATTTCAAAAATATCAAAAATGTAAATGTAAATAAACCAAACGACAGCGTCGGCACACAAAAATCGTGATGGTGTAAACAAATTTAACCTTGATATGAATGTGAGAGAGAGATGTGTAAATTGGTAGTGGCAACAGTAGCAACATCAGCAGCAGCAGCAGCGTTGCTGAATTGTTTACATTGTTGGTGGTAAAATTTTAGATATTAAATCTTTTATATTACGAGTAATTGTATTCGCATTAAATTGCAAATAAAATGAGGTATATGGGGCTGTAAAACTTTGGCGCATTTATTTTTCATACTAAAAGTAAGTAAATAATGATTATACGCTACTCTGGGTGGCATAAATATTCTATTTCGTATTGCTTTGTGCCTTTTTAAGTGCGCAGGTGAATTTCATTGATGCGAATTGATTGATATTGCTTTACCACTGATTCCAGCTAACTCATCGACCACGCCCTTTTTTAGGATATGACCTAGTTTTTTGTCTATAGCTCGCACTTACCATCCCTAGTACTTATAACTATTTCGGTTGCGTTATCGTGAATAATGCTCATAAAATTGCGTTTTGAATATATTTTTGTTATGAGCAGTAGGCGTGTCCGTTGACCGACTTCACTCGTTTTCATTCTTAAAAATTAAATTTTACAACGAAAGCAGTGTACCAAATTTCATCGAATTATTTTGCTCAACTCAACTCCTTTCGCTTTACCAAGAGATGGTCAAAGTGAATATCGAAATATCGAATAATAGAAAATAATCTTCCTTTATATTACCCAGGTTTTCAGAAATTTTTATTTTTTTTATCATATTCTATAACCAAATGTAGTGGCATATATTCTTAGAAGTGTATAATGAAATTCTCCAATAGTTGAACAAGAAAATTACGGAAAAATCGTAATTTCCGATAACACCGTCCGACACGATATTGCACAACTCAAAAAAACCAATATATTCTGAAAATATGGCTAAAAATTATTTATATGTGTCTTCCGGATTTTCTGGACCTGGTCAAAATTTTTTTTTTAATCGGTCTTTGAAATTTTGTATACATGTGTAGTGTCGATACACCAAATTTTATGATCCTTACATCTGAGGTATATCATGTCTTCTGAAGACTTATGGAGGATATTAGAGGGAATATTCTTTTAGAAAACTTTAACCCTCTACATCCCCCACAAATGGGTCATTTTTGATCATTTCTCGGAAAGATACAAAAGTTACCTCTTAAACGGCTTAATAATGGATCAACATGTACCACAGAAATATTTGCTATAAAATTTCATTAATAGTTGCCTAACACTAATAAGTCGAAAATTTATCGCGAAGGCCAAAAAGTCGCCAATGTCAATGAAGACCTGACACATTTTATGTTCATTACATTTTTTTACGTACTATTCTTAAGTTTTAAGCTTTTCTTGACTTGAGCGACCCCAAATGTAATCTTTTGTAGAATATTTGGTGTAATATTTTAACACATTATAACCCTTTTTTTTGTGAAAATAGGTCAAACAGACCCACAAAAACAGAATGTAATGGATTGTATGTATTCTCCTTTAACTCCTAGGAGGAGCATAGGGCCAAATATAATGGGTTAATATGTTTTTAAAAACTGTTCCTTATGTGATTTTGTTATGACCTTGAGACAACAACTCTTATCCAAAACGTAGTTTTAAAGTTTTACAGAGGGTATGAAATTTCGTAAATAAGTTTATTATTACTATACGATACAGCACACATTTCGGAAGCAGTAGATATGTTAAGTTGAAATCTCTAGTAAAATTAAGAAAAATCGTATATGGCACACGGTGAAGGAATGGGTTAAAAATTCTAAATCGCTCATTATTGCAACATAGCAGGTCCTAAAATTCTGAAACAAATTCAAGTAAATTCCTTGATGGAAAATAAACTGACTTTGATTACGAGGTTTTTTTGCAATTAAAGCCCCCCATGCCGAATAAAAAACGAAAAACGCTAGATTTTAACTAAAAATGCGATTTTTGACAATTTACTCGGTATGGAGGGCTTAAATTATACAACATCAGCTATTTTGGGCGGGTGGAACTTCAAAAGTCTCAAATGGGACCTCTAATTTTTACTGCGACACTTTTGTCTAAAACATTTTTTCTTATTCGTCATAGATGGCGCTGTAATTGACAAATACCAAATGATAATACAAAGCAATCATAAAAATATGGGGCATGAATTTGTTTGTTTTATGAATTAATATGCAAGTTTCAAAATATTTCACCGTTCCAGGACTTTTGGGACAATATATTTTCTAGGAAATGTTAAAAATTTGTTAATTTAAAAGTTTCGTGCATTTCAATACAAGAACCATTATTTAAATAAACAAATCTTTAAGACAATTGAATTGAACCAGTACAACAAAAAACTGAAAACCTCAAAAACATGACAATTCTCTCAGTTGATAGCAACAAACTCTTTCTTTTTTTTTCCTAAATTCAAAACCGAAATACCAGTAAACCAAAAAACACACGAGAGCGACTCAATTCAAATGTCATTGCATGTGATAAGTGTCAACTGATATTTGTTCGCATCATTTATGCACTAACGCACACATGAGTGTTGTTTTTGTGTTTTGTAGATACACCATACATATGTATTGTGCTGTTGTCTTTAATGTTGTTGTTATGGAAATTTTCCAAGAAGGTCAATTTTAAAATGCATGTTCTTTTCCCCAAAAAAAAATATATATTAATTTATGTATGCATTCTGTCGATGATGAGTCATCAACATGTGGTAAAAATACCAACAAAACCATGAATATGAAAAGGTTTATCAATGCAACAACAGCAAATGACAAGACCATATGGGAATTAAGAAGCCTTATGAATAACATGAAAACCGCCGAAAGGCGCTTCAAAATAAACCATAAATTAGCATCGAAAAATTATCGATAGATATACATATTATACATATTTTTATGTATTTATCTGTGCATGTTAAAATATAATAGCATATCCGAATTACGAATGAGTCACATGGTGGCTTGAATTTTTTGAAACATTTATTTTCTAATTTAGTTGAAAATATACTAAAATTAAACAAAACTTTTTCAACAACTTATGAGATCTTAAGGAATTAGTAGATCTCAGTACTTAGGAGTTGTAAATTCGTTGAAGTGATTGCGTATGCCTGCTATTATCTTTGCCCTGACATGACTTCGAAGGTCACTTCTTATCGCTTCCCAAGAGTAAAAATTTCTAGCGCTTCTAATCCAAGCACTTCAAAAGTGCTTCTCCCATAGAATTTTAGAAGCATTTTCACAATGATTTTTTATAAGGCTGCAGTAAGAATTACGTGAGTTCGAACCCAGCCCGGGAGATTTTTTTTTTACTTTTTGCTTTATTTTTTTTTTTTGTTTACTCATTAAAATATTTTTTATTCAACATCTTTTATTTCACTTTTCTATTTTCCTTTCTCTTATTTATTTACTTTTGCTTAATTGAATTGAAATTGATTACACAATGATTCCATGTAAGGCTACAGTAAGACCAACTTGAGTTCGAACCCAGCCCCGGTGATTTTTTTTTTCCTTTTTTTATTTTTTTTTGCTTTATTTTTTTTTAATAAAATATTTTTTATTTCACTTTTCTATCTTCCTTTCTCTTGTTTATTTACTTTGGCTGTAGGAGCATTCATATGTTAAATTCTGCTTGGACAACATTTGCTTAATATACAAATTTAATACCTCTTCATATCATCGGGCATTGGTGTAGCGGTCGAAAGAGTTGGTCAATGTAAGCAAAAATAATCTGTTTCTATCTATCACACGGACGATCATGGATTCAAATCCTGGTGTTCGAATCCAGTGTTTTTTTTTTATGCTTATTGCGGCATTACAAATAAGCGCTTCAAAAACGCTTTTTGGGAAAGGCTGCGGAAAACTTTTTCTCGCTTACATCCTATGACATGCAATGTTAAAGAGAAAATATAGTTCGTACGGAGCGAAAGCGCTTGTTAGTGGTAAAGAAACACTTCAGTAGGTTTTTTAAGCAATTCTTTTCCCTTTGGGTTAATGCTCATGAAAACAACATTCACAATATATTCATATTCTTTCTTGGAGTCCGTATAAATTACAACTCAAAGTTTTGCTGAGTTTGGATTGGTGGGAATATGAACCGCTGACCTAAAAATTGCATCTAGTCAATTCTATTTATTGTCAACTGTGCTTTTTTATACGATTTTCATAGATGTTGTTTATGTCACAAACTTAAAAATTAGTTGCTTTAGCACACAGAGCAACATCAATCTCTGCTGAACTCTCTAGTCAAATTTGTTACATTTGTATCTGCTGTTGCTGTTGGGGGCTCCAACAATCTATTCAGAATTTAACAGAGCGTAACTCAATTTATTTCACTTTCAATTTTCTTCTTTTCTTTTCCATTTTTTTCTATATTTTTTTAACATGGTAAAATATCGAATACCCACATGCTCTCACATACCCCGCCATAGTAAAAGTGCTGCTGCCATAAAAAATTTTCTAAAGTATCCATTCGAACCGTTCTTGTGTATTTTATTTTTTCGTAGTGATTTTTCGCTTCAATCGTATTTCTTTCGCATAAACAAACATTTGCCAATTTTATTCAATGAATTTCCGTAAATAGGGGTTTTTTGCTTCAGCTTCTTCTTCTTTTCCTACGAGTTTATTTCAATTTAGTTGTTCAATCATCAATCAAAGTCAACAGAAAAAAAGAACCCCGCTTCTTGTTGTTGTTGCTGCTCTTAAGCCGTAATATTTTTGGTACGTTTCGCTGAAAAAAAAAAATGCGTTTGTGACTCTTTGGGGAATAAACGAGTTTACAAGGATTGAACAGTAATGTGGGCATATACATACATACTTACATAGATATGTGCATATATAGTTAGTATGTTTCAGTCGGAGGAAAAATGACATTTCCATGTTCTTTTGACTGGTAAAAAGATAACAAATAAAATTCGACAATTTTATTAAAGAATGGCAGCAGCAATGTGTGGGAATTGACTGAATAAAAAAAAAATATGTATTGTCTTAAGCATTTAATACTGATGTCAATGTGACATATCAGGATTTGTCGTCTACTGGAAGAAAGAAAAGGAGCAGAGAATTTGCATATATTTATTTGGAAGAATATACAACAAAAATAGTAGATGTAACCGACCCAGCAAAAAATTTATAGAAATATATCGCTATTTCTCAAGTTAAATAGTCACCTTAGCTACGTTCAATAATATTGTTAAAAGCGAGAACTTCTCATTTTCTCAAGAATCGAAAAATCTAGCTCTTTAACATTCAATCATGTAACCATTTTTATCGAATTCGAAAAGAGCAAATAATCCGAATGGACTACACAGAGAAAAAAACAGTTCGTACTTACTCCTTTATTTCAAGTAAATTTTACTAGTATTTCAAGTCAAAATACTTAGTTACGATTCCCCATTAAAATAAATTTTACCTTTCTGTTTTAGTAAATTCGAATAATATTTTTTTTGAAAAAATTTAAGTGTTTTGCTGTAAAGTTCAAAAAAAAAAAAAAAAAAAGAAACGAGCTGCCCACACTAGGATTTGAACTCCCTGATATCAACATTTTGTTTTTACTTATAATAACAAACTTTTTAGCCTCCACACCACAGACCTACACATATGACGAAGAAGTATATAAAGCAAATGTCTGTCCAAACATAAATATATTTTTACGAGAATTATAAAGTAAAAATACTTAGTTATATATTTTTCTGATATATACCTTAATGTAAAGTTCGAACAAAAACCAAAAGAAACGAACTGACTAGCACTAGGATTCGAACCGGGGTCCGTCCATGTCAAAGAAACATTTTATTTCTACTTTCAATTAAAAACTTGTTAGACCTCTGCACCACTGACCTACATATACATACTTATATGTGAAGCAAAACACGCCAAGTGTACCAGCTGGAAATTTGTTTGTCTCCGATTTCGCTCAACTTTGGCAATATGGTAGTACTCGTGTGCGAAATTAATAATACGGGAGGATTTGGTCCTAGTACCATTTGTCATTAAAATACATGGTGTTGAAGTTGGCGATTTTATAAAAAGGGTTTATTTTCAAAAATTTATGGCTTACACAAAACTTTTTAAATTGATAATTGTAAGAAACTTATCCTATTCATTTTTAAATGTTCTTTTTATAAAAAATATAACCTTAAAAAAAAAAAAAATTTTTCACCTAAATATTTTTAAATTTAAAAATACTTTGCCATTTTCTTAAAAAAACCACCGTCCGGCATCGTGGCACAAACGACTCATGATAAAAACAACATTAAACAACTTCAAAAACTCATAACTTGAAAACCGTAAAAGATATCACAATTTTGAGGGTAGCAAGATATCTATAATAAATTGTACTTTCAAATAAAAATATTTAACAAAAACTAAAAGGGTGCTACAAGGACCAAAATGGCTTTAAAAAAGAAAAAAGCTTTTTTCCACACAAAATAAAAGTTTTTTTCACAGTGTAATAATTTTTTCAAAAGCTAATAATTTAATGGACCAATCCAGAAAATTTCATTAAAATCGGATAAAAAGCAGAGGAGCTATGAATTTTCAAATATCTGAGTATCCAAAATTTGGATCGAACTTCCTACGGCCGCCATCTTGGAAATTTACGGAATTTCTGAAAATCATTTTACCACTGTGTATATCAAATACTAACTTTTCACCAATTTCCATAAAAATCGGAGATGTCGACCCAAATCTTAATCGATAACGCAAGGATTGACTCATTTAGGATGTAAAAAAGATATCGACTCAATTCAAACCGCCCTTAAAATGCAAATACTAGTATTTTCAACTTTAGTATCAAGTTTTAAGACCCTGTTTTGCTACATTTTTCCAAAAATTGCGTAAAAACTGTCAAAAATCGTACGTGATAAAACCATTGTGAGACTAGATTCGGAATCTTATCGACAAGTACATCGAAAGTGATTTCATAAACTCCATACTGAGTTTCGCTTGATTTTGAGCGATGTCTTCAAGACCGTCGAAAAGTTATATTCGAACATATCGGTTGGCCATTCTCTAAGGAAATTTCGATTTGGTAACGAATTTCAAAAAAAAAAAAATTTACTTTTTGGACAAAAACGTACTGAAACTTGCGTAATGGACACAATAAATAAATTGTAACTCTTTTACTCAAAAATATAAGCTTTTGACATCATAAATAAATTTCAAGAATAGTCCAGTGAAATAAGACTGTGCTTGAAAAATGTACATCCCTTACATTTTCAATCATTTTGATGTTTTAATAGAAATGTCAAAAATCGACAACGATGGCAATGACCGCCATCTCTAGTCTAGACGAAAACTTTTGGCAATGATCTATATAGTATCGTAAGCTTATCCAAAAAGTGTAAAATCTACTCAGCATTCAAGCAAAAAAACAGCACATTTTATCGGCTGCTATTTATACAAATAAAAATTACTTCCAACTGGTGTTCATAAAAATGGCACCATCTCAAAGAATGTCACTTTAAGCTTAAAGTTTTGCAATGTACTGATTACTTTTCACAACTTTATTTGGATTTTTTTATTGCATTCTCAAACAAGTTGAACTACTTTAAATCAAGATCATTTTTAAGTTTCTTAAAGCAGCTTAAAATTTGCATACTTAATTAAACAAGTTCTTTTGAATTGCAGCTAAATGATACGATAAGTAAACATGGCTGCATTAAAACCTTGACTTAGTCTAATCAAATGGATTTGAATTGAAAAAATTAGTATATATAATAACTTGCCTTACTAAGTTACGTTATGTTACAAGAAATTCAAATATAAATACACATACTTCATGTTAAATAATACAAGAAATAAAATTCAGTACACTCTATTCCATATAATTCTTCAAATGGTTTTCTTTCCCGAAATTACCTTATGCTATAAAGGCAGTTTTTTGGTTTTTTTGCATTGGCTTTTATTTCTCCCACGACTTTCCCGAAACCATAGTTTCCTTCTCTAATGAAATTTTCCATATGATTTTTGGACTGCTGCTTGTGAATTCTAATCAAGTGCTTAGTGATGAACTTCACATAATGGTTTCCAGAGAGTATAATTCGGAATTTGAGATGATGCTAGGTCACAAGACCCTCAAAATGGGTCCCTCAACTTGTTGATAAATACATCAGTTGAGCAAAATCATCTTTCGCTATTGAGATTTATGAATTGATATCCTATTTAGCCTTGTTGTACATGGAATTGAACTATCTTTAGATGCGAAAGTGTCATCTCTGCTTGTTTTGAATGCTTCAGTTTTATACTTTCAGCTTTGGATACCTTCTCCGATTCCAAAGCTAGATTTTTTACTTTAATCTACATATCTTAATGTCTGAAGAGATTTCATCATTAAACTGTTTTGCTGCATTTTATCGCATTCGCGAATCGGTGGAAGTAGTTCAGAAGAGAACACTTTGCTGCTTTTCTTTAAATATAGCACTTGCAATTTCAAATACCTACACATGCCTCAAATAGCTCCCGTTTTGTTCACTCTCTTAAGAAGAAGACCTTTTACTACTGGGATCCTGTATATGCAGCACTTCAAACACATTGATATTGTATTTAATTAAAATTAAATTATAAAAGTCTGTATGTAGTTGTAACGAATTTCCAAAAGATTTTAGTATGGCAAAAGATCAAAAGCCTTCTTTCCAGGGCATTTATGCTTACATAAGAAATTTTACAAACATTCATATCATAACTTACGAACAGAAATATGAAGATAAATATAAATGTCTTTTTACTACTGAATTTTTATTTTTGTCCCGGAGGTGCCGGATATAATATTCCTTCCTGCCGCTACTGCTGCTGGTGTCATACATATGTATGTATATGTTGCTGCTAGTGTTAAGTATTTCATTACAGTTACTGCCACATTAAGCAGCAGAAATCAATTTTGTAAATTAAAACTTTGCATTATCGTTGTTTTTAATATTGCGGATATTTCGTCCTTTTTTTCACGTTTGTATGTATTCAAGTACATTAGGGTGTTTGTTAAATCAATTTTGTTGAGCAGATAATCTACTTGAAAATTTGTAATAAATTAGAGCACAAAAATGTTCAGGATTTAATTTCATTTTTTTATCAGTTGAAATTTTTTGAATCAATGTTATACTACGATTCCACTGGAGATTTATGAGATGATTTAAGGCTTTTTTGAGATTTAGCTCTAAATCTTGGCGTTTGTATATCACGTGACTTAAAATATAAAAACAAATCTTTTTCTCCCAAGATTTATTTTGAATCTGCTTATAAATATCAGTAGGGTATCAGATTTTGGCCATTTTCATCCAAGTGGCACCCCTTAATTTTGTCAATTGCCATTAAATGTCATTAAATACAAAATAAATGGAAGATAAATATAAGAAGGAAAGGAAAACAACTTTCATTTACCTGCTTGTGACATTTACTGTCAAAAATAAAACTCTTTTGGTCGGCGGAAACGGGAAGGATTAAACGATAAGATTTATAAATCTCAGCACTGCTAAATCTCTGGTTAAAGCGTAGTGTGAACAACACAAACAGCATTTAAATGATACAAAACGTTCTGAGTACGTAATTGTACAATAATGAAAAACATCAAGTGGATGTTAGCTGATATTACATTTGATGTATTTGAATTGGAGCTGCCATATCTCAAGATTTATCTATTGCACTATGTGTTTTGCCTCAAATTTAAGTTTTAAATGCTGTTTCCAATTTTAATGGTCCAAGTGATATATTTTTAAATAAATAACCAAATTTGCCATGATCTCAAAAATAGTCACCCTAATTCACATACACCTTTACTATTAGGGTGGTCTAAAATTTAAAATTTTTCTTGGGGTTGCGCTGCTACAGCACCAAAATATTTTCTTTGATGTAAATAAGCACTATGTGAAATAACTTTGGAGATATTAGTCATTTCGTACCTTTATTTTCATTTTGAATGGACAATATCTTCAAAACTAAAGATTTTACAAAGAAGTAAATTGCAGATTCGAAATAAGCGGCTCAAAATCCCTTTAAAAAAATTAGCAGTTTAAATTTTTAAACTAAAAATTTTCTCTAATTCAGGACCACATTCAGGTTTTTAAAATGGTATGGCACAAATTTTACATGGTGCTCATTCACATCCAAGAGAACATTTCGGTGCTGCGCATTTCCAAGAAAAATTTTAAATTTTAAACCACCCTAATTAACATTCATGTGTGTAATTGCAATGATGCCAACAATTAAATCAACGCAATTAAGACGCTTTTTGGCCTTTTGATGCAAAAGTCTCATTTAATCAAGGCAAATGAGAAAAAAGTAAATGAAAAATTTAATTTTCCTTTTATTTTTTCCCAAATTAAAATTGAATCTACTCGTGAGAAATTGTAAATGTTGATTAAGTAATGAATTTTAAGTTTAATTAGTAAAGGCAGGCAATCACGCAGTCAGTGCGCTTTTAATGGAAAATTGCACTTTGGCTCAGATGAAAAAGTTCCCACTATTTTTAACCTATAGTGCTATGCGATTGTTGCATATATACGAGTAATTTTACATTTTTGGTAAAATTGTTTAAAGTTAAAAAAATTTAATTTTCAAAAAACTCAATATATTCACCCTTTATTTTGGCCATTTGCTGAGTTTATTCAATACCAAGTTTTTTGAAGTTTTTTTTCTTGTTCTTGTCATATTGTTCTCCTTTTTGTTGTTATTCGTTTCATTCGAGTGCGTTTTTCATTTCATTTCGTTGCGCTTCTTAAGTTTTTTCTGCTCTTTATATGACTTCAATGCCGACAAAACGTATTTATGTTGTTGTTGTTGCTAATGTGGCTGTTGTTGTTGTTTTTGTTTCTGGTGTTGTTGTTTTTCTTGTATTAGCACAGGTGCTTTTTCTTATTTAACCTTTGTTTCCTCTTCTTGTTATATTACTATTGCTTCTTTGCAATCATCTTCATCATTATTACTTATCAACATCATCAGGGTCTTAGGCTGCATTGCAGGCACGCTGCACTGAACACACAATACAATGACGTCGACGACACGGACGTCTTTGCCTTCATCAGACGGAATTAAATCAGACTCAAAAAACAACATCGAAATCGTAATCAAAATCCATTCGGATAGAAATACAAAACTCAGCCAAAGCGATGAAAATAATGTTGCAGAAGAGCTGAGCAACAGCTGTGTGGCAAAAGCTGCCAACCAATTTGATTATAATGTAAATCACTCGATTACAGACGCTGTATCAACACAATTGTCTTCAAGAGTCAATAGGTGTAAAGTAACTATAGCTAAAATCGGCTTTCGGAGTTTCATTTACACTCGAGTACTCGTTATCGGAATCGTAGATCATCTTCTCGAAATATCACGAAAATACATGTCAGAGTCAAGTGTAATCACCAAGCAAATGCTTTGCATTGTATATCCATGGCGCCGCGATTTGGCAATGTTGAACCTAATAAATGAATAAAATTTTTCGATATATCGCCTTGTTTTGAAAGACATTAAGGCCTAAAAGTTAGATTTAAAGTTGTATTTCACATAAAACGACCCAAAACCAGTAGAAAAAATTCAATAAAATTTTTCGATACATCGCTTCGTTTTTGAGTTGACGAGGCAGAAAATTTTTAGGTACAAGTCCAGTTTACGGATATGAAATTGCAATTATTTTATTCAAAGTGTCACTCAGATTCAGTTTAGGAGATAAAGCCATTGGAATATCGGAATACATCTTTTATAAAAACCACAATAAGTTGAAAACTTTTAAATGGATTTGAAAGGTTCTGCAACAACCTACCAAACTGCTGTAGAAAAATTCTAAGTCTTAGTACCTACTTATTCTCGAAATATAAAGGTTCAATAAAAACTAGAAAATTTTACCACAAATGTATTAAATAATTTTGGTACTTTTTGCCTTTTTTTTTGCTTTTTGGTATAAAATAGAAAAGCTCATTTATCATCCATGGTACAATGACAAAGAAAACAAAAAACAAGAAGTCAGTGTCAGTCAGCTTTTTGTCTTTCTCTTTGTGCTGTATTCTATTTTCAGTTCTGTGTGAACGCGTATTTTGTCGATGTTAATATTGAGAAATTTGCATTTAATTTCACCTGGCTTAATGGCAAAATATTAAAATAATTTTAACTTTGTGCACATTTACACACGAATACCTTTCTAATGGTGTTTAATTCAAAGTCGTGTTCCATTTTTAACATAGTAAAAAAGGTAGGACAAATTTTTGTCTTGCTTATTAATAGATAGATTATTTTATTTCATTTTTATTTTCATTTTATGTCTGGATATCTCGAAAACGAAGAGAAATATCGAAAAATTCGTCTTATTTCATGGTCCTACATGGTTTTGCACCTATGAGGAATTCCAAAATATTCTTAAAATAGAAAAAATTTACGATTATTGAAGTTTTTAAAATACACTGTACAAAATAACAAAATAACACAATCTTGCTTAAATCAATATATTTGAATACAATAATCCTTACATATGATGTGTATCATGTGTTCAGCAAACTTATGCTGAATATTACGTGGAATATTTTTGTAGGATGCTTTAACCCTCTATGTACATCCCCCAAACTCTTAACTCTAAAACATCATTAGTGATAAAACTCATTGTCCCAAAATCATGACGACATCACACAAGCAACACTTTCTTAGAACACATTAACCCATTATATCCTGCTTTTATGGGTCTTTTGACCCCTTTTCAAAAAACTGAGCTACAAAGGGTTAAAGTATTCTAAGAAATATTTCACTAGGGTCACCATAGACGAAAAATGCTCAAAATTTAAGAAAAATGTAATAAATATGCAATGCAAGAAGTCTTTATTGATTTTAACAATTTTTTGGCTTTCGGGATGAAACTTAGACCTTTTAGTGTTCAGCTAGAGGTGACTCCATATTCCCCTGTTTTAGATGTAATTTTTGTACCTTTTTATGTGGGAGATGTAGAGGGTTAAAGTTTACTACAAAAACACCTTAGATGGTAGGATCAAATAGTTAAATATGTCGATTTGTGTATTTTTGTTTTGTATTTAAAAACTTTAAAAATCGATTCAAACAAAATCTAACATGCTGGCGATAAACGACTAGAAATGGATATTTTTTTAATGCCTATTTTAAGAATATTTTGGAACTTTTCATGGGTGCAACAAAAAGTTTGATTTTGTAGGACAATGTTTTGAGACAGTTTATAAAAAAAACATTGTTAAATATCGGCGTCACAACAAAAATTTTTCCTGAAAACAATACAAAATTTTTTAGAAAATATGTTAAGTCTTCTTCATAGACACATCTGGCAATCCTAGGTACATGAATTAATAGAAATGGATATAAATAAAAACAAAAACAATTGTAAACTTAATAGAATCTTCGTTTGTTGCACTTCTTGTTGCTGCGGCGGCTGCACTTGACAGCATTTGGATTCCCTTGAAACAACAACAACAACAACGACAACAACAACAACGACAACATTATCAAAAAGTGTAACAACATGCGCGCCAAAGTAAATCACATTACTAACAGGTTGCTTTTGTTGTCGTTACTATTGTTGCTGTTGTTGTTTACATTGAAGTTGTGTCTCTGTTGCAGTTGCAGTTGGTAGCTGCTGCACTTCTTGTTTGTTGGTCGAATCTAAATGCGTTGCTCGTGCAACGCTCGCACCAACCAAATGCGAATGATAATGAAAAACTCAACGATGCATTGCAACAATTATTTAGTTTCATACGGATACATCATATGTACATATGTGTGTGAAGGTATTAATGTGTGTGCATTTAAATGAGTCATCAGAACACGAGGACAAATTTTGATAAGAATTATCAATATGTTATGTCTTTCGTGCAAGCACTTTCGTTCATTGCATTTGGACTCTGAATAAAACTGTGTGAAAATTCACTCAAACTGTGTTATAAGAAAATTTACACAACAGTTACTGTGTGAAAAATTTCAACAGAAAAGTGTTAATCAATGACGCTTTCATTTTTGAGTTAATTTTTCTCAGTTTGTCTTAGAAGTTTTTACACAGTGTTGTGCGGCTCCATTTTACAACGTTGATATCAAATTACACAGAGTTTAGCTTAAAGTTAATATGAAAAAACCAAACAATTCAAATGCCACAAAAACTGTCTTTAGTTTCCTATAATACATAGTTTCATTTCGTTTCAAAAAGTTGTTAATATATCGAATTTCGATTATTTTCAGTGTATTAGCAATGACTTTGTATTATAAATTGCATATCATTGTGTGACAGTTTAAAGAGACACTTTCATCGGTCTTGGGATTTTTTTTCCAATATGCTGTTCTTTAATTTTGTTTTGTCTTCTTGTTTTGATGATGTCATCTTGATGGAACAGGTGTTTTTTGTTTATATGGAGCATGGTAAGAACTTATTTAGTACACATTAGCTGAAGGCATGATGTTGCATTGAAGATGATAAAGTGATAAACTAAAATGTTGTGCAACTCAGCCGTGACAACAAGCGCAGTGCAGTAGAACAATTTTTATTTTTTTTTTTTTAATTTTCTTATATAATTAAATTAAAGGTACCCTTGGTATGAAATTAAGGGCACCCTTGAAATCATTGTCACACATGAATCAAATTATAAGTAAAAATTGTTTTATTTATTGGGTGTACAACTTTAAAACCGGAATGTCCGTACTAACAAATATCGTGAAAGCTCGAACTTTACATATATGTCATTTTGAAGGTACATTTGACAGCTGTCAAAATCAGTCAACAAAACAATTTTATCTTGTGTGCATCATTATTATTTTTCACGATGAATAACTTCGAAAATTGGAGAAAAAGACAGCATTTGCGGGAGGTTCTGTTGGGTCATTTTTTTGCAAAGAAAACTGCTGCCAAAAGTCATGACTGGGGATGAAAAATGGATCCACTACGACAACCCGAAACACAAACATTCATGTATGAAGCCCGGACAACCAGGACCTTCCCAGCCAAAGGCAAATATCCATGGTGCCAAGGTAATGCTCTGTAATGCTCACAGGTGACCTCTATCGAACACAATTAATACGTTTGAAGCGTGCCATCATCGAAAAACGCCCGGAAAATGCGACCATACACGAAGCAATAATTTTTCATCATGACAACGCTCGGCCCCAGTCAAAAATTACCTGGAAAACAACGGAAAACAACGAATGGGAAATTTGGCCTCACCCGCTTTATAGCCCAGACCTTGCACCATCAGACTACCATTTGTTCCGATCGATGCAGAATGCCCTATCAGGAATACGCTTCACTTAAGTTCAAGATATCGAAAATTGGATAGATTCATTTTTGGCCGCCAAGCCGGCGCAATTTTTTTGGGATGGAAATCATAAATTGCCTGAAAGATGGGGAAATGTTGTAGCTTCCAATGGACAATACTTTGAATAAAATATATTGTAACATTTTTCCACAATAAAGCATCAAATTTCGCTAAAAAATTCCGGTTTTTAAGTTGAACTATAATATTACTTTACGATTTCTTATGGTGGAACCAGAGATTTATGTATATCAAAATTAACTTAGACTGAATTCAGAACTAATGAAAGCATTGGTTTATAAATACTAGGCTTTCAATCGAATGAGTTTTCAGGTAGATCAGCTTTTGTGTCGTTATAGTTCTCCTTATAAAAAAAAAAAATATCGATACGTCCAACGTAAAAGTTGGTAATTCGAAAATCGTGGTTTTTAGTTATGAGCAGTTTTGTATTTTAACTTTTTTTTTTTTTTTGTGTAAAAACCTATATAAAAAAAAATTTTGGTTGTGACTTCAAAAATATCTCCCAGGCTTTCATATTTCAAGCTAGAGGTACCAAAATTTGACACAAGATGGAACCAAATGTGCTGATTTTGAAAAACGCTGACCCGTTAAAGTTGGTAACTCAAGTTGGATGTATCGATATATTCTGACTTCCAAAGCACCAGCTGCAAATTGTAATGTATTGCGACTGAAATTATCGACAAAAAAGTTGCATAATTTTAGGAGCTAGTTTTATTCCAAAACATTAGGCCGGGTCGATCAAAAAATAATTGGAAAAACCGCCTTCTATTTTAAAGCTTACTTTGAGAGTATCTAGGATACAAAAAATAATTTTTTTTGGACTTCTCTAAAAACAGCCAAAATCGTATCAAATTTTTTCCATAACTTCGGCAAGTGATGTCCGATGTCAAAAAATGACACATCGTTGTAAGGGGTCTTAATTAATGCCTTAATTGGCATTTTTTCTGATAAAATGTAAATATATTTGCAAAGACTTTAATTTTATAAAGAAAATATGGCATTTAGGGGGTAACGATCCACAGAAACTAGGTCGTACTAGGTGAGTATGACTAGTTAAGACCTTTATAAGAATATATAATCGGACAGTACCTTCCAAAGTTATGGAAATATATGACAAATATATTACAAATTTTTTTTTTTGTTTCTCTCAAGGTTTTTCCAAACTTTTTTTTTTGTATAGAGACCAACCCGGGCAACTATGTATATAGCGACAGCTTAGCGCGCTATAGTCCTATCTCCACTTTATGCAATTTTGAGATTTTTGCAGTTATGGTTTCCTTGTGGGCTTCTTTACCGAGTGGAAAACTGTGGGCTGTCAAAATACCACATAAATAGCAAAATATTCGAGAATTAATAAAAATCATATCTCCTTTACTTTATTTTTGGAAGAGCGCAAATGTGCTGTCCACCTTTTTTTACATTTAAGTATGTTTTTGTTATACTTCGAATATTTTCGCCTCAAATTTTAACCGAAAGTTTTCAGCTACTGGTGGTATTTTCTCATCAGGTCTCATCGTTACTCCTCTGCAGTAAAAATATGAAACAGTCTACAAAAAATACTAGTTCATGTTTAGTACTAGCCCAAAACTAGTGAAAAAGGGATGGCCCCTACCAGTTTGATATCAGTTTGTAGTTTGTAGTGGCAAATAAGTTTGAGTCGTAATGAAAACAAAACACAATTTTGGTTTTTGCTTTTAAAATAATTTGTGTTTTGTGTCACTTAAATTGTGTGTTAAAATAAATTGTGGAAAAAAATTGAAATTAATGAATTCATTTTTATTAATGTTGTTATGAATGTAATTTAACTTTATTTAATTTATTTTAAGAAAAAGTTAACTCAAATCAGAAAAAAAAAAACAAAAATATATATTAGGTACTATAGGTCGACTACACAAGAAACCACTGGTTGAAGACTAGTTGTACACACTACAACTAGCCCCAGACTGGTGTAAACGTAGTGCAGTGGGAGACAGTTGAAATTTCGTAGGGCATCAACACACAAAAAAGAACAGTTGCTTATATGCAAAAAGAACAGTAATAGTCTTACTATTACTGGTTGGTAGAGGACTAGTTAATGAACTACACTTGAACTACTCTGTTTCTCTGGAGGGTCTTTTAGTTCAAAGGTTTTAATATATAATATTATATGTGTTTTAATTGTATGGGAAGTGCCACACCCATTGGGGATATTTTGTTTTTAGTAAATTTCAGAAAAATTACTTTATTAGTTATTTTAGTGTAACGAAAAATTGTCGAGAATGTTTTTTCAAGATAAGACTCAATATGTTCTCAAATTCTTTATACAAATCTGGAAAAAGTATGTATTCGAAACAATCAAACAAGAAATTTTAAAAAGCATATCGATACATCCAACGTATAAGTGGGTAACTCAAGTTATCAACTTTTTACGGGACAGTGCTTTTAACTAAAATTTTCTTAGCTCCCAGCCCTTAAAAATTTCAAGCTTGAGGTACCAAAATTTAGCACAAGATGGGATCTAACGCGCAGACTTCGAAAAACACTGTCTCGTAAAAAGTTGATAACTTGAGTTTTTGGATAAATTTGTCAAAGAAAGTGATAAAACAAACATTAGAATAAAAAAATTAAAAAACATGGAAAATCAATAAAAGTGGCAAAATATATCATTGCTTTTCAAAAAAAAACTTATAAGAAAAGTTTGACTTAATATTTCAATTTATTCACCAATAAGTAATTTTAATCAAAAGGAACTTACTTGAATACTGTTTTCTTTGGCACATTCATTGACAATATAGGACACAAATTGTAGCTTAAGATGAAAATAATACTAAAATTCCGACAAGGCACTTTATATCACTTAATATATTTTCTAAATTTCATAATTTTTTGTAAAATGTAACACCCTTTAACCCAAAATGTCGCAAAAAATCAAAACATTGCAGTTTTCAACGCGTCCTGTCTATGCGGGACAATTAAAACAAACAAAACTGACAGCAGCTTATGTTTGTTTGGTATTTTCAGTTTGTGTTGTTTCTGTTGACAAGTGCAATTCCATGGCAACCAAAAGGATTTGTTGGCCAAATACGAAAAACTTCAACTGTCAAATTTGTTGTGCCAAAAATGTTAAAAGTATGTTAGCTAAAATCGGAACCATTTTCATACACGTTCAGGAACAACATTTCTTGTAAGAATAAAACTGTATGAGCCCTAAAAAATGTGTAAAATGTGATAATGATTGCTTTTGACAACTTTGTCGGTTCAACCTTGAAAATAGCCCAAAATATATAATTTTGACAGCAAAACAGTAATATCCCTGGTGAGAAACATTTATCCCAAAATCTTTTAAAAATTGCAACATTTTAAGAAGCCTCCTACAAGTATGCAATCACTTTAATATTTACAACATCTAATTTATGCAGCGCCTAATTATCACTTTAACTTTTTCTCCCGCCAATTTAGCTTTGCTTACAGCGGCTTATAAGGAATATGGCATTTCAAACTTTTGTAGCGACCCGCAGCATTATATACATTGATAAGAGATATTTACTTACTTACAATGAAAAAATAGCCTTTATACATAAGTAGGTATTCTCAGCAGCAGCACTACTTTCTGCGTAAGAATCAAACAAATCTCTGATAAAAAAGTTTTGAATGGGATCCTATTAATTTTTACTTAACGATGCGGAGAAAATCCCCAAAAACTTGTTTTTCGAGACTAGAATGGTTTTTGTGAAATATCTCCTGAACTGTGAGTAGCAGAAATAGAAAGTACTATATTTTATCGAGAGTAGAATTTTCTATAATTCGGTTTATTATTTAAAAGTTCTTAAATTGATATTCTTTCTGAATGGTGAGTTACGTACACAAAAAAACTTAAGAATCTTTCGTATTTTTTTAGGCTACAGAAAACTAGTGTTATTGTATAAGCTACCACTTGCCCGATTAGCTTTTTCATTGAAATGTTAAAAACCCAAGGCCGATTGCAAAAAATGCTAACAAACTTTAAAAGAATTCTAAATCCAGCCACAGCTTTTTATCACTTCAGTTTTGCAATTGTTATCTAATGAGAATATATATCTACTATTTCAAAAATGATAAGGTAGGTTATTCCTTAAATAAAATAGAAATTATCATTTTTAATTGACTTATCATTTGTTTTGCCAAATTAACTGAAAGATATCAATCATCCATGTGGGGTAAACTTCTATAGCTTGCGTCTTTTCGTCAATCAGAGCTCTTAAAAAAAACTGCTTTCTTATCATTATCTTGAAATTTTTTCGTGCTTCTCCGGTATAAAAGTGCTTGTCTTTAGCATAGTTAACGGTTTTCTAAACACAAAGCAGTCATGAAACTCTTGATAGTCTTGGCATTAGCCGCAGTTGGTAAGGCAAAAATATAACGAAATAAAAACAACTCTATTCTTTAACTTATGAATTTTTCATTTAGCACTTGGTGCTCCACTCGAAGATGAAGAGCGCATAAATGGTGAAAATGGTTGGTATGTGCCTCAACCAAATGGTAAATTCGAATGGATTTCTCGCCAAGATGCCGAATCTATGTTGGAGAACACACCAACAGATCGCGCTTCAACTGTTGTTGAGTTCTATTTGTATACCAAAGCTAATCCAAAGACAGCACAAAAGATATCAGCTGATGCTAGTGTCATGAAATCATCCAATTTCAATAAAGCCAATCCAACACGCTTTGTCGCACACGGCTGGACTGATAGTTACAAGGGACCTGTTAATACTAACGTGCGTGATGCTTGGCTTTCACTAGGTGATTTCAACATTATTGTTGTCGATTGGAGTTCTCGATCAAAGATGAATTATCTCAGCTCCGTGTCGTATGTTCCAGCTGTTGGAAAGTTGATTGCTGAATTTATTGATTATTTGAATACCTCACAGGGTATGTCTTTCGGTACTTTGACAGTGATTGGTCACAGTTTGGGTGCACATGTTGCTGGTTTTACTGGCAAAAATACCAAAAAAGGACAAGTTGATACCATTATTGGTTTGGATCCTGCTTTGCCATTGTATAGCTATGATAGCCCTACCAAGCGTTTGGCCTCAACTGATGGCAAATATGTTGAATCTATTCAGACTGATGCTGGAAATCAAGGTTTCTTGAAACCAATTGGCAAAGGTGCTTTCTATCCAAATGGTGGCAAAAATCAACCAGGTTGTAACGGTGATAGTGGTTGCTCACATGCACGTTCGTATCTCTACTATTCTGAGTCAATAAAAAAGAATGATTTCCCTTCAATGAAATGCTCCGATTATGAAAAGGCAGTTGCGAATAATTGTGGTAGCACTTACAGTACAGTGCGTATGGGTGCCTTGAGCAATGCTGTTGCAGCTGTTGGTGATTTCTATGTACCAGTGAATTCCAAATCACCATATGGTATGGGTGCTTAAAAGTTGAGAGTATATTCTGATGTGAATAATAAAAATATGATTTGAAAAATTGTTGCATTTGTTTGTAAAGTTTTTGAGGAAAACTTCAAAAATAAAAATTTTGTTAAAAAATTTTAAATCGTTGCATTGGCAACAACTGTTTGATATGAGCAGATAGCTACAAGCCAGACTTTCTAGTTTGCGAAATTACCATTAGTTTTGTACATTAATTCGAACGTTATTGCTTTTTGCTTGCTGGTGTGGTTGCGTTGCACAGAAATAGTAAGATTTAAACTGCTTGCTAGTTATTCGTTTAGACCGAAGGAAACCTATGCCTTAGGGTAGTCTTCAATGACATCAGAACTTGATGATATCAGTTCCGAGGTATCTTCAAAATATAGTTCGAATCATCATCTTCTGAAATAAGGCCTTCGCATGTTGATTCAATAGAAGAAACATTAGACTAAAAAAAGAAAAAAAAATTTGGAAATTTCACTATTGCCCTTAAAAAAGATTGTCATAAAAGTGAGCTGAAAATTTTTTAAATTTTTTTGAGGGTCATGTAGTGATTGCTCAACGTTGGCTTATGAAAAATCTTTTTTTGATGCGGTTTTTGTGTTGTAACAATCCTAAAAATGCTCGTGCGATAAAAATTTTCGTCTGAAATCAAGATATTAAAAAAAAAAAATAATATCAAGAACCTTCATATACATCGCATATTGATATTTTAGCTAAAATGCCAACAAAAAAAGTATATTCGAAATTTTACCCTACTGCTAAAGTCTAAATCTTCATGTTGGGTAAGACTTGTTGGTTTTTAGGTCACTATGATATCTGGCAATAAACAATTTTCTGAATCAATTGAACTCATTATACAATGACTATTACCTAGTATTTTTGATCCAATGTTCAAAAAAGGGTTAAAATGGGTTAAAATGTTCAAAATAAATTTTCTGCGGAAAATTTCACAAGGGGCTACGAAAGAGAAGAATTGTTTACAACTTAAGAATAATGCCTACAGATTAAAAAGAAATACAATAAATAAGGATAAACTAGTAATGGTGTAAAATTTGGCCTGGCCAAACATTAAATACCCTACACTGCAGTATTTTAAAAAAGGCTTGCATTTATAGTTTTAAGTGTCTGAGTGAAAAACGTTTTCAGTAGAGTTTTGAAGCTTTTTCTTATATAAGAGATGCCACGCCCTCTTGTCCGAGTTCGTCTAGTTTTAGCTTAGAGCGTGCATTTATAGTCTTTAGTATTTGAGTGAAGTTTGGTTGGATTATCTCAAAAAACTCTTTCAGTATAGCATTTTGAAACTTTTGCTTATATAGGAGGTGCCACGCTCCCTTGTCTGATTTCACCCAATTTTTATTGAGAGCTTTCATTTAGGATTCTTAGTGTCTGAGTCGAATTGGGTTTGAATATCTCAAAAAACGCTTTCAGTATAGCGTTTTAAAGCTTTTGCTTATGTGGGAGGTGCCACGCCCTCCTGTCCGAATTCGTTCAGTTTTTTTTTAGAGCTTGCGCTTACAATTCTTAGTATATATGCGTATTTTGGATGCATTGTCGTGAAAAATACTCCTAAAATTGCATTTTGAATATATTTTTTTTAAAGGGCGGTAGGCGTGTCCGATTTCGCTCATTTTCAATCCCCCAAGCTATCTTTGACGACGAAGGCAGTGTACCAAATTTCATTGAATTGTCTGGCTCAGTTTTTCCAAAAAGTGTATTTCAACACACAGCCAGCCAGCCAGCCAGCCAGCCAGCCAGCCAGCCAGCCAGCCAGCGAGACAGATGGACATGGCTATATAGACTCAGGAGGTGACGCTGATCAAGAATATATATACATACTTTGCTATATCTGCCACGCCTCCTTCTCTGCGTTACAAACGGAAGGACAAAGTGAATATACCCTGGGCGTAGGGTATAAAAACATCCTTCTGCAATTAATGCACTTCAGTGAATTTTTTTCCTATTAAAACCCAATTTTTTTAGGTTGAAAGAGATTAATTAGAACAAGGTATAGAAAATTAATCTTGAAACAACAAGTTTTATTCAAAATTAACATTTCGAGCTTCACGGTAAGGTGAAATTTCGAAAATAAGTTTTTTTGGGTATTTAAACTTAAAAAAGCAATACCTATGTGGTTTATTTTAGGTTCACGATATTATATTGATTCAACACAAAATATTTTACAAAAATCACGATTCGTTCCTAGCATTTTTGAGATCGTAATAAACTCAAAACTTTATCACGCCGATGAGCAATCTCTGAAAGACCCTCAAAAATTTTAAAAATTTCAGCTCACTTTTTGACACCCCCTTTCAGATTATTTGGGGTAATCATGGAATTACAAAAATAATTTTTGTTTTTTTTAATCAGTCTATTTTGCATACAAATTAGTAGCAGACCAAATTACTTTGTAAGAATTCTTTTGAAAATTTCAGTTTAATGAGTCTCCTAAAAGTATGCAATCACTTAAATATTTACATCGGCTTTTTTATGTGGCGCCTAATTGTCACTTTAATTTTTTTTCATCATTCATTCATTTCATTGCTTACAGCGGTTAATAAAAAAACATATCTGTGGCAAAACAGAGCTAACTCGAAGTTATCAAACTTTTAAGAGCTAAAAAACTGCTTCTCAAGTATGTGGGGAATCTCCTCATAAAATGCATTTTTCCTTACCTTAAACTGTAAGCTATGAAACCATTTTCCTTTTGGGATGACAACACTTTACCGCAGATATTTTGTCAAATTCAAACCTTCCGAGAGAAAAGAATAGTATTTATATTTTAAATTTATGACTGAAATCCGAGAAAAATGTCTTATCTTGAATTAGGTTGTTATGTTAAAAGTCCTCAGATGTTTACTTCTAGGTTTATGAACCGCAGTAGAAAAAATAACCTTAATTGGTATAACCAAAAGCAGCACTATTTTCGGAGCAAGAATCACATAAAAATCCTCAATGGATAAAGTGTTGATAGAGACCCCTATTTATTTTTACCGATTACCTACATATATTCCTTAAAAGCTGCTTTGTTTTTCTTACAACTTTTAGGAAAAAACATAAGAACCTTTTCGTGGCATATATTTCAGGTCAATCGCCAAAAAAGTTTTTTTTCATTTTGTTTTTTTTTTTTTGATATGAAAATATTGAAAATCCCAAGACCGATTAACAAATGCCTATAAACTTGTAAATAATTCTAAATTTAACCACATTTTTTTATCAATAAAGCTAAGCAATTATTATCTAATTTAAATATAAACACATCTACTACATCGAAAATGAATAGGTAAGTAATCGCACCATTTTTGATTGACTTATCATTTGTTTTGCCAAATTACCTGCACGATTACAATCATCCTGTAGGGGTAAAATTTTATAACTTGCGTCTTTTCGTCAATCAGAGCACTTGAAAAAAGTACTTTCTTATCATTATCTCGAAAATTTTTCGTGTTTCTCTGGTAGGTATAAAAGCACGTGTCTTTAGCATAACAATATGTTTTCTAAACACAAAGCAGTCATGAAACTCTTGATAGTCTTGGCATTAGCCGCAATTGGTAAGACGATCATATATTGAAATAGAAATTTTACTCTATAACTTATGATTTTTTTTAGCACTTGGTGCCCCACTCGAAGATGAACAACGCATAAATGGTGAAAATGGTTGGTATGTACCACAAATTGATGGTTCATTCGAATGGATTTCTCGCCAAGCTGCTGAATCAATGCTGGAGCACACAACAAAGGATCGTGCTTCAACTGTTGTTGAGTTCTACTTGTATACCAAAGCTAATCCAAAGACAGCACAAAAGATATCCGCTGATGCTTCTGTCATGAAATCATCCAATTTCAATAAGGCCAATCCAACACGCTTTGTCATTCACGGTTGGACCGATAGCTACAAGGGACAAGTTAATACCGACGTGCGTGATGCTTGGCTTTCAAAAGGTGACTTCAATGTTATCGTTGTCGATTGGAGTTCTCGCTCACAGACAATAAATTATCTCAGCTCCGTATCGTATGTTCCAGCTGTTGGAAAATTGGTGGCCGAATTCATTGATTATTTGTATACCTCACAGGGTTTGTCTTTCGGAACTTTGACAGTGATTGGTCACAGTTTGGGCGCACATGTTGCTGGTTTTACTGGAAAAAATACCAAGAAAGGACAAGTTGATACCATTATTGGTTTGGATCCTGCATTGCCATTGTATAGCTTTGATAGCCCCACTAAACGCTTGGCCTCAACTGATGGCAAATATGTTGAATCTATTCAAACTGATGGTGGTGGTTTAGGTTTCTTGAAACCAATTGGCAAGGGTGCCTTCTATCCAAATGGTGGCCAAAACCAACCAGGTTGCAATGGTAATGGTAGCTGCTCACATGCACGTTCGTACCAGTACTATTCGGAGTCAATCAAAATGAATGATTTCCCTTCAATGAAATGCTCAAATTATGAAAATGCTGTTAAGAATAATTGCGGTGCCACTTATAGTACAGTGCGCATGGGTGCCTTGACCAATGTTGTTGCAGCCGTTGGTGATTTCTATGTACCAGTAAATTCCAAAGCACCATTCGGTATGGGTGCATAAGAGTTGAGAGTTTTATTCTAATGTGAATAATAAAAATATGATTTAAAAAATGTGTGGATTTTATTATAAATTTTTTTTAGAATAGTAGAAAAAAAAAATTTTTTTGAGAAAAATTCTATATATCGGTTTGACTATTAAAATTTTTTACTTAATCAGGCATGTTCTGAAATCCGATTTACTTCGGAATCGGAATGAAAGCAATTTTCAAGAGCTCTGCATTCGAACAAATAAGATGTAATCCGATTTGTCATTCAACAAATAAAATTTGCTAATGTTTCTTTTTCGATTTACTGAAACATGAATCTGATTTGATGTTAATTATCGAAATGAGGAGCTTTTGAAAATTGCTTTCATTGCATTCATTTCAGAACATACCTGAATAATTTTTGAACTGAAAAAAATTATTCTCTAGTTTGATTCATATTTTGTCTTCTAAATATTTTTATCCCTAAAAATTATTTCGAACAAATCTATTCGTTCAGACCGACCTTAATGGCATCATAACTTGTTGACGGCAGTCCCAAGATATCTTAAAATTCGTCCTATGATTCATCATCTTCTGGAATGTTTTTTTGGATATCAATTCAAAAAATTGTTCATTATTCCCTGGATTGAAATTCTGAAAGGCAGCAAGTGAGTCTGGAAAATAAAGAATATTAGTAATGGTTTTTACATTTTCGATCTATACTTTTGATGATTACACTATTTCTTGCATTGAACAGTCGATATGCCTTACTTTCAAAAATGTAGCTAACTACAAAATATTCAATCGATTTTCCAGCTACTTAGTTTCTTCTTCAGGACACTTTGCACTTTTTTCACTTTCTTTGCATGGAACACGATTAACGAGGTGTGTAGAATCTTTCCAAAAATGCACAAACTATTACTATTATTATACTTACTCCTACATCGCTACATGATCCTTTTGCTTAAAGTTTACCAAATTCGTCAACAATTCAAACTTTCTTGTCAATTTTGTCTCCTCATAGACATTCAAAAGTGCATTGACGCATCCTTGGCATTGCTCGCAACAGATTTACTGAACCAGATGATACTGTAGTTTGTTCAAATTTTTCCCAATTTACAGAAAAAGAAAATAAAATTTTATCTGAGCGTAATACTTAGAAGCTCATAACCTATTGTGCTGAATACTTTATTGAGAATGAAGAAATATAATTCCAAATTTTATACAAAAATTGTACGCCCACCTATGGATTTCATTTAAATCAATTATTATAAAGTGAATGAGTGATAAATTTATCCACAGTGTTGTTCACATTGTAATATGTGGAAATGAAAAAAGTGACAAAATGAATAAGATTTTACTGATATGGTGTAATTTATACACTCAGAAAAAAACAAAGCTATAACAATAGTTAAACTTGCAATTAGATTGAACAGGTTTCTTTATTATATTGATTGCAAATAAAAATTGTTCTTGTTAGTGAGTGATTGTCATAAGTGTCACGTCGTAAAAATCGAAAGTATGTATAACGATCATATAAGTATTATAAATATAAAACTTTCATTGATTTCTAATGCTCTTTCAAATGCGTTCAGTTATATTATGATAGACATAAACTTTTATGCAAAAACACTTGAAGGTTAGCAAAATGTCATTAGTGTCTTAGTCATAGATGTCACGATATTTAGCCGTCCTGAACTAAGACGTTTAAGTGTTTTTATTACAGAAGACGGTAAATGGTTCATTTAAGAAAAAAGCACCGCGGAGGGCTATTAAATTAGAGGGTTGCAATCGGAGAGGGGGGTGGGGTGGAAATTCACCCTTTGCAGTTTTTTCAACATATCTAGCGAACGAAGCAATAGTAAGATGATTTCAGGAAAACTTTATGTAGGGAATTAAATTTCCCATCGAAATAGTTTTTTTAAAAAATTAAAAAACAAAAATTGCTTATGCTAAAAATGTCGAAACCAAAAAAAAAAAAAAAACAAAAATTTCGAATTCTTGTGTTTTTTACTCTTTTGCTTTAGGGTCAGATATACATAGGTTAAAACATAACTTAATATAAAAAACGTAATTTAACTTTCCTTTAAAATGCGATAATATAAAATTTCCTAGGTTAAAATTTAACTGAAATTAAGCTATTCGAACATGGAAATTTTGTTTATGCGCCATTTCCCAGGTGACGAACGTGACCATCGTACACTAAAAAGTGCAAAAATGTGGAAGTAAAACATATTTTTATATTAGTTTTAACTTCACATTATAGCTCCTAGGTAGCAATATAATTAGTGCCAACTTTAATAGCAGGCGAAGTCGTGGTTCCAAAATACACGCAAAAAAAGACGCAGAACGAACGTGACAAAAATAGTAATAGTTTTCGTGCATATTCAAAGAATGCCAGAATTCAGCGAAACAAGTCAAAATTTTTAGAATCTTATGCAATAATGTTACTTTATAATGTATTTGGTTTGATTCAAATATCTTCTGTACTTTTCTGTGTTTTGATCATAATCTGAATCGATACGTGACAATGTGAACGTGACATTTTTTCCACCATGGAAGTTTTAAATTGAAAAGCTTTCAAAAAAGCAGGATTTCCCAGTGAATGTTGGTTCATCTAATCTTGTTAATGTGGCATCTTAAATTTTTCCAAAGGAGGTCATTTGTCCCTATCTATTTTACATGTGTACCAAATCTCATAAACTATGATTTTTTTATTTTTAGGGGCATAGCATCGCCTGTTTTCTCAGTGAACATTATTTGTCCTGGCGCTTTGTGCACATGTATCAAATCTGATATATTTGCCATAAATATTTTGGGAGATATGATGAAGTGGTTTATGTGGGGGCGTGTTACCCCCATTTTTTTCAGTGCATAATTTTTGTCTTGTGCTTTTTTACATATGTATCAAATTTAATTCATGAACCTTAAATAGTTTCAGAGATATGATGATTTAATTTTTTTGGCTTACGGTGGACTTTTTGCCGGAAATGCCGATAACTACTCAGATTGATACACATTTCTCATAATAATTTTATCAATGCATTACCTATTTTAGAAAATTACTGGTTATAATAACAATACAAATGTACACCAGTATCTATTTTATTATTATTGGAAAAATTACCTAAAAATAATTGTGGGTGATTCTCTGAAAAATGTACCATTCCAATGTCCCGGGGTTCAAAAGCAGGTTTAAAGTTCAAATTTGATAGTTTAACTATGTAATACAGATACTTTACAACAGCTTCTATACAAAATATTAATGTTAAAAAGTAATTCTTAATATTTTACTATGAAATTATAACATGAAGTGGTAAACTCATTCTCCTGCCTGTGCCAAACTTCTTGTTAGTGCACTAAATTTGGTATTTCGACAGTGAGTGTAGTGCGTTTTTGTTAAGTTTAGAAATTTTGTAAAGAACACAATTGTGTGACATTCTCCTGGAAGGTTTTTATATTACTAAACGCGTTCTTTTATCTGCACAAAATTAAATCAATTTAACATAAGATTTCCCACCCACTAGTTTCAATTTTTGCTATTGTCATTGAATTGTTTTTTTTTTATTTTGCAGCATTTTTGCAGTTTTCTGGCGGACATTCTCCTGCCAAGTTTCCTTCAAATTCTAAATTTTTTTACATAATTTTTCAAAATTAGTATTTTAAAAATTAGCCAAGTGTACCGTTTTGAATTGTTTAATTATAACTTATTCCTGAAGTTTAGGCCGTCATATTCTATATCTCCAGTTAAAAACAAAAAAATTTAAAAAAAAAGGTGAAGACGAAAAAAGGCATGTTTTGGTATATTTTTCGGAGAATCACTCATACAAAAATGCCTCGATTCTCACTTTCATGAGTACGTTATGTGAAAATCAGTGCATCAGTGCATAATTTGAATTCATTTACGTCGCGTTGGTTGTTCCTAAATTTTAATTTACTTAAATAACTTGACTTAAAGAGAGATCGTAATGTATTTTGTTATTTTTAAAAAAATTAAATTAAGCGTGAAATAAAATGGCAAGTTTTAGAGTATATTCATGCGAAGTTTAAAAATAATTATTTGCTAGAAATGTATTGAAAAATAACTCCACCGCATTTGCGTATTTTTCAATGCCTGAATACATTGAGAAAAGTAAAATTGTACTGAAATTTCCAACTCTAAGTCTGAAATAAGATGGTAGTCCTTTCTTATTTTCAGCTTACCAGAAGAAGTACCTAATCACAATGCAATCAGTCATTTTTAAAAGCTTTTGTTCTTTTTGATATAAAAATATTGGGAAACCCAAGACCGATTAATAAAAAGTGTCAAAACATATAGACTTTTAAAGAACTCTTAATCTAACAACAACTTTTTGCAACTAAGTTCAGCAACTGTTATCTAGCTCGAATAATATGCACCTACAAATGTCTACTTAATCGAAAATGATTAAGTAATTTCTTTAATAAAATTGGAATTATCGCTATTAATAGCAACATTTTTGATTGACTTATCATTTGTTTTGCCAAATTAACTGAAAGATTACAATCATCCGGTAGGGGTAAAATTTTATAACTTGCGTCTATTCGTCAATTAGAGCACTTGAAAAAGTGCTAATCATTATCTAAAAAATTTCTCGCGCTGCTCTGGTATAAAAGCGCTTGTTTCTAGCATAATAAACGGTTTTCTAGAAACATAGCAGTCATGAAGCTTTTGATAGTCTTGGCATTCGCTGCAATTGGTAAGACAGAAATGTAATGATATACAAATTTTGTTCTATAAATTTTGAAATTTTTAGCACTTGGTGCTCCACTCGAAGATGAACAACGCATAAATGGTGAAAATGGTTGGTATGTACCACAGAATGGATGGATGTCACGCGAAGATGCTGAGTTAAAGCTGGAGATCGCATCAAAAGAACGCGCTGAAACTATTGTTGAGTTCTACTTGTATACCAAAGCTAATCCAACGACACCACAAAAGATATCCGCTGATGCTGCTGTCATGAAATCATCCAATTTCAATAACGCCAATCCAACACGCTTTGTCGCTCACGGCTGGACTGATAGCTACAAGGGGCCACTTAATGTTGACGTGCGTGATGCTTGGCTTTCACGTGGTGATTTCAACATTATTATTGTCGATTGGAGTTCTCGCTCACAAATGAATTATCTCAGCTCCGTATCATATGTTCCAGCTGTTGGAAAATTGGTGGCCGAATTTATTGATTATTTGAATACCGCACAGGGTATGTCTTTCGGTACTTTGACTGTGATTGGCCACAGTTTGGGTGCACATGTTGCTGGTTTCACTGGCAAAAATACGTTGAAGGGACAAGTTGATACCATTATTGGTTTGGATCCTGCTTTGCCATTGTATAGCTATGATAGCCCCACCAAGCGTTTAGCCTCAACTGATGGCAAATATGTTGAATCCATTCAAACTGATGCTGGAAACCAAGGTTTTTTGAAACCAATTGGCAGAGGTGCCTTCTATCCAAACGGTGGCAAAAATCAGCCAGGTTGTAACGGTAATAGTGGTTGCTCACATGCACGTTCGTACCTGTATTATTCGGAGTCAATTAGGAAGAATGATTTCCCTTCAATGAAATGCTCCAATTATGAAAATGCAGTTGCGAATAATTGCGGTAGCACTTACAGTACAGTGCGCATGGGTGCATTAACTAATGTTGTTGCAGCTACTGGTGATTTCTATGTACCAGTGAATTCCAATTCACCATACGGTATGGGTGCATAAGTGTTGACAGTATATGCTAGTGTGAAAAATAAAAATATGATTTGAAAAATGGATGCATTTTGCTATGAAATTTTTTCGGGAAGATTTCAACAAATTATAGATCGGGATGAGTAACTACTTTCAGACCTTTTATGAGTTTTTGTGACTAACAGTGCGAAGCAAAATTTTGCTATTGACAAGTATTTAGAATACTTATGTATGTACATATACTTAGTCAAGTCAAGTTAGGTATGTTTAAAAATGCTTTTGATTAAGAAAAATAAATCCTGTGTTTTTTGAAATTGTTTTATTTTGAGGTATATAGATTTTATTGGTCTATAGGTCTAGATTTTTAAAGAGATCATTGTCGCATAAGAAGTAAGTGAGGCTTTAAGGTCGCGAAAATTTGTTTTTCGAAATATTTCGCGAAAGGTAACTCCAGAAGAAAAATGTTTGTCTACAGTTTTATAGCTCAGGAAGTCTTTAATTCATAATTCATTTTGTTTTTCGCTTACTTATGACATGAAAAACCGGATGGTAAGGGTGTCCCATAATTCACGCAAGATTTGAATTGTGTTCCCAACCAAAAAAAAAAAAGTTAAAAAAAGTATGACAACAGCTTGAGTCAAGTAAATGTAAAGCACTTCACGAAAAAAGCACGCGTTTTCATTGTTGAAAAATACTACTGCAAATCTTGCGTGAGTTATGGGACAGCATCCAACATAGTTGTTGACTAACTTAAGAAGGATTAAAACTTTTTGCTAATCGTTTACCAAACCAAGTGGAGGCTATTTATGAAAACAAAATTTAAAAATATAATTTGAAAAAATGGGTACATTTTATTATGAAGTTTTTTCAGGAAGATTTCGACAAATTTTTTATCGGAATGGGCAACTACCGTCAGAGCTTTAATGAGTTGTTTTGACTAACAATGCGAAGCAAAAATGTTTTTGACAAGTATTTAGAATACTTATGTACATATACTTAGTCAAGTCAAATTATGTTTAAAAATGTTTTTGATTAAGAAAAATAAATTCTTTGTTTTTTGAAATTGTTTTATTTTGAGGTCTATAGATTTTATTGGTCTATAGGTCTAGATTTATAACGAGATCATTGTCGCATAAGAAGTAAATGAGGCTTTAAGGTCGCGAAAATTAGTTTTTCGAAATATTTCGCTAACGGTAACTCCAAAAGAAAAATGTTTGTCAACAATTTTATAGCTCAGGAAGTCTTTAAATTATAAAGATATTTTGTTTTTGGTTTACTTATGACATGAAAAACAAGATGGTAAGGTTGTCCCATAATTCACGCAAGATTTGAATTGTGTTGCCAACCAAAAAATAAAAAAAGTATGACAGCAGTTTAGGTCATGTAAAAGTGGAGCACTTCACGAATGAAACGCGCGCTTTCATTGTTGAAAAATATTACTACAAATCTTGCGTGAGTTATGGGACACCATCTAATATAGTCGACTAACTTTAGAAGGATTATAACTTTTTACTAATCGTTTAACAAACCAAGTGGAGGCTATTTATGAAAACAAAATTTTTTAAAAATTTCAAAAAATAGTAACATTGATTTAATAAAATAAACTCAAAATTCTTCACTTTCCACGTCATGTACGAGGTATATTTTTAAGAATTTTCTAAACTATTTTTGCCTTTGTTTTTAATCGATCAGCAGTTCTATTTCTTAAGCGATCAACACAAACAGACAAAAGGCAATTTCAACACTTAATTTTAAAAAGATAATAATAAAACAAACAACTTCACATGTTCGTTCACTTTAATATAAAACTTTCAATTTTCAAACTTAGCCAAGCACTCCAAATGGAGACTTCTCATTAACTGGCACATAATAATAACCAGCTGCCACATAACTATTGGTCCAAGCACCCATGCGTACCACACTAAATGTGGCGCCACATTCCTTTGCCACAGCATCTTCATACTTTTCACATTTCACTGCAGCAAAATTATTCTTTTCAATTGATTCAGCATAATATGGCGCAGAGACAACATGAGCACAACCTCCATCCCCACCGCAAGCAGGTTGTCTTTTACCACCATTTGGATAGAACGCAGCCTTACCGATAGGCTTCAAGAACCCCAGCTCACCACCATTAGTCTGAATTGTCTCAACATAGTTACCATCAGTTGAAGCCAAGCGCTTCTCAGTATTCTCATAACTATATAATGGCATGGCAGGATCCAAGCCAATAATGGTATCAACTGGGCGCATTGTATTTTTACCAGTAAATCCAGCAACATGTGCACCCAAGCTTTGACCAATAACATGCAACGTATCAAAGGACATTCCATGTGATAGATGCAAATAATCTGCAAATTCGGCAACCAATTTACCAACATCGGGAACATAACGTACGGAGCTAATGTAATTAATCGTTTGCGAACGAGAGCTCCAATCAACAGCTATTACATTGTATTCACCTTGTGAAAGCCAAGCATCACGCACTTGAGAGTTCAAATCACCTTTATAACTGTCAGTCCAGCCGTGAGCAACGAAGCGTGTGGGATGAGCGCCATTAAAATTGGAGGATTTAATTATATCATCATCAGCGAAAAGTTGTTGTGGAACTAATGGATTTGATCTGGTATACAAATAGAATTCAACAATAGTCTCAGCGCGTTCTTCAGGCATATTGGCCAAAATTTTTTCGGCATCTTCTATAGAAATCCACTCAAAACTGCCATCGAGCTGGGGTACATACCAACCATTTTCACCATTGATACGTTGATCCTCCTCCAAGGGTGCACCGATTGCTGTAATTTAGTGTGAATTTAAATTTGGATATTGTTACTATTTGTAATGAGAACTTACCGATTGCGACTAACGCCAAGACCACCAAAATTTTCATGACTGCTGCTTTTCCTCAATTGATTATCCACTTCAGTAGCACTTACTTTTATATGAAAGTACGCATAAAAATACTGAATGCGATATGTGATATCTTTGAAATCTTTGAAATTTGCAAATATTGTAAATCTATTGATAAAGACCAAAATATACATGGTGTATCGCATAAGGTTGTGAAGCTTCTGGGAAGTAAAAGAGGAGGCTAAGACTAACATAAAATGGCACCTAGATAAAGGTCTTAAATGTACCACTGAGGAGTTATGGGGTTAAAACTGGTTTTCTGACTTGTTTTCCAAAAAAAAAAAAAAAAAGTTTTATTGGATCACATCAACATTTTAGAGAAACATTTTCTTGGGATAGTTTTTGTTAATTGTATGAGCTTTCTAAAAGTGTATTGTTTCATAGGCTTTAATAGACTTTTGCAAAGTTTAAAATTGATAACTTAGTTTTTTTTTCCAATTTTTTGAATTTGGCGGCTATTTTAGTATAAAAAATGTCCAATAATAATACCTCTTAATAATTTTTTTGGAATCCTCTTCAATTTTTCTTAAATTTGGTAGACATATGTTATACCAATTTTTTTCATTGAGGTCAGAAAAAAATATTTTTCAAGTACAATCTGTTTGAAGGCTTCAGTAGATAAAGGGCAGCACGCAACGCATGCGTGTAACCCGTGTGTTACATATACTAAATATTTTTTTTCCGACTTAAAATTAAAAAAGTGGTATCACAAATATAATACCGAGTTAAAGAAAATTTATGAAGGATTCAAAAAAAATAATAAAAGGATATGTTAATAACACATTTTTCATACTCAAATGGTCGCCAAAGTCAAAATTAAGGAAAAAATATTAAAACATCAATCTTAAAGGTTCAGAAATTTACGAAATTCTTTTGAACCCTATAAACCAAATACACTCTTAGAAAGCTTATACAATTGGCAAAAACTTTTTCATACAAGTTTATTATCTAAAATGGCCCAATACAACTTTATTTTTAAAACAAGTCAGAAAATCAGTTTTAAGCCTATAACTCTTCAGGGGTAAATTTTAGACCCCCCAGGGACAATTTTTTGTTATTTTAGGCCTTCTCTATCACCTCTTTGAAGCTTCATAGCCTTGTGGGATACACCCTTTATATATATGTCGTATTTTCATTCATTTTTTTAATTATTTTAACAAAAACTTCGTATTTTATTTGAAATTTAAATTATTTTATTTTTTTTTTAAAATTCAATTTGAAAATTTATTTTTTTTGAATTTAAAAACGAGGCAGTCTCGATCTCGCCACTACCGTATTTCGAATAATTTTTATATGTTGCTTTCTCAAAATTATTCAGTAGCGCCAGTCGATTCCACCCAAGCTTTGACAGAAGAGTCGCCGCTTGTCGTTTTGTATTTAAAAGCACACAGTACTACGGCACGGCCATCCTGGCGTTTCGCACGTCCTCGTGCGACTCATCTGAAACAAAGACAAAATTCTTTACAGTATTTCATTCTACCACTCGGCCAATTCTGGCCAGAATAAAATTTTCATTAACAAAAAAAAAAAATTTATTAGCTTCTTCATACATAATTTAACAACAAACTTAACTTCTATTACAATTTCATAGTTCATCAACAAATCAACAACAGTCCTATTTTATTAAACGATTCAAATGCCATTTGTCATGTCCCATATAACATTACATGAAACACCAAAAATAAAAATAAAAATCAACTTCAAACATAATAAACATTGATCAGTCAAGTAATTTCTCTCCAATTACTTAAAAAAAATCAATTATCACTTCTATCCAGTGACAACATAGTAACCTCTATCCGGTTACTAAACTCAACAATCACTTCTATCCAGTGATTTTACAATGCCTCTATCCGGCACAAACAACTCATACCACCTCTATCCGGTGATATTTTTACAATTTTACACATTTACATTGCCTCTATCCAGCAATGCAATCACTTCTGACCACTACAATGCATATTACATCCTTACATTTCAAATTACATTAATCATACATAAACAGAAAAATTCAATTATTCTGCTCTTCATCATTATCATCATCAATTTCAACAGGGACGTGACCTTCAGGCATTCGTCTCATACGGTCATGAGCATACTTGTACGTCCGATTACAATTTAAAGACTTAACAACATATCGGTCACCGTCCAAAACTTTTGTCCAGTCTTGCTTTAGTACTATCAAATCTTATTTTATCATAGCATGCATTTTTTTCTATATTAGAAATGGCCTTATTTCGAGCTTCATCGAGGTTTACTAATGGTTCACTTGCATCAGACACTAATATTTCAATAGGTCTAGCTACTTTACCTATAAGCAATTCTAAAGGACTATGTTTGGTAACTCGACTTTGGGTACAATTAAATGCTAACTGAACATCAGGGAGAGCATCCTGCCTGGCGCGATTACTTGTTTCAACTGCAGTGAGCATGTTCTTTAACGTGCTCATTACACGCTCAACTTGGCCATTTGCACGAGCACTACCGGCTGCAATCAAATGTAGATTAATATTGTGTGATCTACAAAATTCACTAAATTCTCGACTCGCGAAACAACGGCCTTGATCAGCTATAACTCGTATTGGGGCACCAAAAAAAGAGATAGCTTGCTTTAATGCTGCAATGCTACTAAGGGTATCTATGTTAGTTGTATGATACAACAAAACGTATTTTGTGAACGCATCAATCAACACAAAAACGTACTCTTTTCTGTCACTTTTTCCACTCAACTTTCCAGTCGCGTCAATATGTAGAGTGTGCCAAGGAACTGCTATTTTAGGTATAGAATGTAATTCAGCTTGGATTTTACCGGAGTGAGACTTGGAAATTTTACATGTCACGCAATTATCCACAAATTTCCTCACGAATTTCGACATATTTTCGAACCAATAATTTTCGTAGACTTTCTCTAGGGTTTTCTCATAGCCCAAATGCATCAGTGATTCGTGAGTGTTATTGATGATTGACCATCTTAAAGACCTGGGAACTATTGGCAAACATCTTGATCTACCATTACGTTGTATTTTTCTATAAAGAACTCCTGATCGAATGTCATAAGTCTGAGAAATGTCGTCATTTAACCTATTCTCATTTAAATCAGATACAATTTTTACAATTTCAGCATCTTGCTGTTGCTCTGCCAAAAGCCAATTATCAGACAACTCAGTTATGTTAACATACTTTGGCTCAATTTTCTCGTATACTTTAGCAGAAGAAGGTAGTGGATTCCTTGAAAAGAAGTCTGCATGACACATGTTATTTCCTTTTCTATAAACAACCTCAAATTCAAAAGCCTGTAAGAAAGCCCACCACCTGTGCACTCGGGGAGTAAGGTCAAGTTTTTTACGTGAAGCTTGTAAAGAGTTACAGTCAGTAACGACAACAAAGCTACGCCCGTGTAAGTAGTGCCTAAAATGCTTAATTGCATTGACAACAGCAAGAGTCTCCAACTCGTACGAGTGGTACTTGGATTCAGCAGACGAAGTACGCTTGCTATAATAGGCAACTACAAAAGATTTTGTATCTTTTTTCTGCATTAAAACAGCACCGTATCCAATAGCACTAGCATCTGTGTGAAGCTCTATTGGACATGAAGGATCAAATATTGTTAGTACAGGCTCAGAAGTCAATACTAATATTATTTGCTGTCTTATAGCTTCATGTACAGGTTTCCAATCAATTTTACTCTTACTAGACGTCAAATTATACAATGGAGCCATAATTTGAGAAAACTTAGGAACAAACTTCCTAAAGTAAGATGCAAGTCCTATAAATTGCCGTAACTGAGTAACAGTTTCAGGTGGAGGCAGAGCTGTTAAAGCTTCAATCTTTTTGGGGTTTGGTTTCATCACACCAGCACTGACCTCAAAACCAAGGTATTGTACTTTCTGTTTAAGGAAAGAACACTTTTTCAGATTCAGTGAGAATCCTTTATCGGTGAGCACTTGAAGTACAATACGGAGTCTTTCCAATGCCTCTTCAGCATTATTGGCTACAATAAGGATATCATCCATGTACACAACAACAAAAGAATTGACCAAATTACCTAAAGCATTCATCACCGCACGTTGAAAAACTGACGGTGCATTTCTGAGACCAAATGGCATGGTCATAAATTCATATTGACCGTCAGGGGTTACAAAAGCTGTATATTCAATTGAGTCAGAATGGATAGGTATTTGATGAAACCCTGAAGCCATGTCTAGGCTAGTAAAGAAATAAGAACCATGCAGCCGGTCAATTTGATCTGAAATGAGCGGTAATGGAAATCTGTCTGGAATAGTATTATCATTTAATTCACGAAAATCCAAACACATGCGATCCGAACCGTCTTTTTTCTTCACAAGAAGTATGGGACTCGCAAAAGGTGATGAACTAGGACGAATAATACCACAATTTAAAAGTTCATTAATTCTATCTCGAACAATACTACGCTCTTCGGTACTTAATCGATAGGGTCGTCTATAAACTGTTTTGTTAGGATCTTTAAGTCGTATCTTCATTGGTGCTGTATCAGCATGAGAGCTAGGGATTCCCGTTATAAAATTCCGTTTGAAAGAATTCAAAATATCTATCAACTTTGGTTTAAGATCCTGGGAAATGTCTGTATCTACTAAATTAAAATTTATAATTTCAGGCGGAATTGCTTCACAAGAATAAACAAAATTTACCTTACTGAAACATAGTTTGTCTGAGGTCATATGCACAGCAATACCTTGATTAAGAATTTCGCGACCAACTATTATTTTATGACGCAAATACGAATCTGGCAAAACATGAAACAAAATTTCGCAAACAATGCCATCAACTTCAATAACCGTAAGAATTTGAATTGTACTGTTTACACTCGTTTGTCCTATTCCTGTCATTGTCACTACATTAAAACTACGTTTACCACGAAATTTAGAACTCACTGATTCTTGAATCAACGAACATTCTGAACCAGAATCATAAAAAAATACAAATTTCTCACCAAAGTGATGCAATGCTCCAGCAGGTGTACCGACAACACATAAGTCCACTCTTCGATCAGTTGAAGAAACTCCATCACTATCACCAATTCTTTTCCGCACAATTTTGGGGCAGCTGGATGCGTAGTGACCAGTATCTTGACAATTGAAACAGGTAACACTTGGCTTCACTGGATTTTTAAAATTATTATTGTTGCTCAAATTTGCAACATGTGTGTTGATGTTTTTAAATCTGCATTGCAATGCCTTATGTCCGGGCTTGCCACAATTAAAACATTGCACGCTTGATGATGATGTTGACGCCTTGTACCTTTTTGTGTCAGGACCACTTACATCATTCTGCGTTACTGCTTTCTTCTTAAGAAAAGACATAGCCTTCAGCTCTTGTTGTAGCAGACTTCTTGTGCCAATATCTGTTGTAAAAGTCAAACGATGCACTCTAGGCTCAAACTGAGAAATATGGGCTAACACTGTGGATACAGCTATCTGCTCAGTAGACAAGTTTTTCCATCTAGCCATCAAAGATGTTAGCAGGGTTGCAGCATATGCAGATAGGCATTCACTGTCCTTAGGTCGACTGTTGTTTAAATTCATCAAAAATGCAGCTGCGGTTTCGGGGCAATCGTATCGCGCAGAAAAAATTTCCTTAAATTCTGCCCAGGTCATTTCTGGATATGACACTTGAGATAGCCAGACGGATGCCTGCCCTTTGAGAGCACGACTTAGAATATTCATCAAAGAGGCATTTTTCAGAGACTGCTCAGAGATGCACATGTCCGCCATTGCGATCCAAGCTCGAGCGTCAGCATTCTCAACATCTGGGTTGAATTCCGGCAAATACGTATTAACGCTGGACGATGGCTTGAGTGCTTCTACAATGGCCAAAAAGCTACGATTTTGTTGCTCGAACAATAGGCGCCATTTTTCTTCGCTTGCATCTTGTAGGGAATTTTGAGTCAATCCCACTTCTGATGTCGTATTTTCATTCATTTTTTTAATTATTTTAACAAAAACTTCGTATTTTATTTGAAATTTAAATTATTTTATTTTTTTTTTAAAATTCAATTTGAAAATTTATTTTTTTTGAATTTAAAAACGAGGCAGTCTCGATCTCGCCACTACCGTATTTCGAATAATTTTTATATGTTGCTTTCTCAAAATTATTCAGTAGCGCCAGTCGATTCCACCCAAGCTTTGACAGAAGAGTCGCCGCTTGTCGTTTTGTATTTAAAAGCACACAGTACTACGGCATATATGTATATACGTAAAATCAATGATAAACTTTATGCTCAACAAAATTTGGATTATTAAATGCCAAAATCAACTCTTTTTCAGATAAGAAATTTGTATTCGAATATTTCACGATAATGTATGATATAATAATAATATAATTCGCTCAAAGTTTTTTTTACAAGGATTGGTGAACAAGGGTCATAGTTATTTTCGAATTTTGAGATATCGTTACCTAAAGTTTAAAAAAAGTCCGTTTTTATTCTTTCCAAAACACTCACACTGTAAATGTTAAAACTGTGCGATATCGATATTGATGAAGTTACCAGAATCATCCAGGAACTTCCAGGTTACCGGACATAATCCCAACGGACATAATCCCCATTTCGTAAATGGGGATTATGTCCGAAAATTTTTCGGTCATAATCCCCATTTTGGCCATGGGGGTTATGTCCGCAAATTTTTCGGACATAATCCCAATGGGGGTTATGTCCGAAAAATTCAATTAAGATTGAACAAAATTTTTGCAATAATCCATTTAAAAAATTTATATAGTGTTGGATGTTATGGACTGATCCGCGGCCGAAGGCCGCCGCGAAGCCGGTGTTGGATTTTTGGGAGTTTTAAATCCTGAGCTGCGGCCGCAGGCCGCCCACTTACCCCTACTCTTATGAAAAATTACTGTGGCTAGCAAACTAGGTGTTGGATATATTAAAGACTGATTCGCGGCCGTTATGGGGACTATGTCCGTTTTTTCTTGGGGATTATGTCCGAAACACTTGCGAACATAATCCCCATTGAAAAAATGGGGATTATGTCCGAATTACTTGCGGACATAATCCCCATATCGTGAATGGGGATTATGTCCGTGGGGATTATGGCACGGCACCGAACTTCCACCTTACTCCATCAGATGAAATAAAAATAATTTTTTAAAAAAGAATGATGCACTTACCATTATGAGTATACTTTTAACCAAATCTCACGCACGTTCACATGTCTGTGCTTATTCAAAACAAAAAAGCTTTGCTTAACTTATAAGTGTTAACTCAATTAAGCATTATCTGTTATTTCTTATCTACATAGGAGCTAATATTGGCATTTAATAATCCAAATTTTATGGCTAATAAATTTGATCAACGATTTTACATTTTGAAATTTACTTTGATGCTTATCAAGAGAATTGGAATGTTCACAAATATCAATGATATCTTATCTACTTTGAAATATTTAAGAATACACAATTATACTAACATGGAAAATCATAGGAAAAAAGCCAGCAGTCATGAGAACTCTGGTGGTTTTGGCTTTAGTCGCAATCGGTATGTCCTAATTGCGAATGGTACCAATAACCAAAACTATTTAAATTTCCTATTAATTGCAGCACACGGTGCACCCTTGGAGGAGGATCAACGTATCAATGGTGAAAATGGTTGGTATGTTTCACAGCTTGATGGCAGTTTTGAATGGATTTCTGTAGATGATGCCGAAAAAATGTTGGCCAATATGCCCGACGACCGCGCTGAGACAATTGTTGAGTTCTTTTTGTAAACCAGATCAAATCCAACAACTGCACAACAGATTTACGCCTCCGATGATATAATTAAGTCTTCCAATTTTAAAGCCGCACATCCTACACGTTTTGTTGCTCACGGCTGGGGTGACAGCTATAAAGGTGATCTAAACTGGCAAGTGCGTGATGCTTGGCTTGCAATGGGCGAATACAATATTATCGCTGTTGATTGGAGCTCTCGTTCGCAAACGATTAACTACATCAGTTCAGTGCGTTATGTTCCCGCTGTTGGTAAATTGGTTGCCGAATTTGCAGATTATTTGCATCTATCACATGGTATGTCCTTTGATACGCTGCATGTCATTGGTCAAAGCTTGGGAGCATATGTTGCTGGATTTACTGGTAAAAATACTATTAAACAAGTTGATACCATTATTGGTTTGGATACAGCTATGCCACTGTGGAGTTAAGAGAAATCTGATACGCGTTTGTCTTCAACTGATGCTTACTATATTGTAACGATTCAGACTAATGGTGGTGAGCTGGGTTTCCTGCAGCCTATTGGTAAGGCTGCATTCTATCTAAATGTTGAAAAAAGTCAACCTGGTTGCGGTATAGATGTGGGTGGCTCATGTTTGATCTGCGCCATATTACGCTGAGTCGATAGAAAAGAATACTTTTGCTGCGGTGAAATGTGCAAAGTATGAAAATGTGGTGGGACAAAAGGATGTGGTGCCACATATATTGTGGTACGAATGGGTGCTTGGACCAAGTGTTATGTGGCTTCTGGTTATTATTATGTGCCAGTTAATGACAAAGCTCCATTTGGAATGCTTGGTTAAGTTTTTTGATAATTTAAAGTTTTGCAATAAAGATTTTTAATTTTAGTCCAGATTATATATAGATTATATATATCTTTATATATATAACGTACTTAGTTGATCCTTCGTCTTTAGGTGTTCTCTGTAGTTATTGTAGGAACATAAACGACTGACGTTAATCAAACTGTAAAAAGATCAGCTTTTCGGCATTTCACAAAAATTTCAGGCAATATTTTATTAGTTACTAGCTTGTACCCGGTGGGCATTGCCTCTCCTTTGTCCCGGTGCCTTTAACATATGTTTATACCAAACCTTATTCATCTGCGTTAAATAGTTTCATAGTTATTTATGGCACCAATTTTAAGCCAATATACTCTAAAAGTTTCGTGGCAAAATTAAATACAAATTTTTCAATTTTACATGAACAAAATACACGGTCACACAGAGCTGAGAAAAGACTAAAGCACAAAGAGAAAGACAAAAAGCATAGCACGGACTTCATGTTTTTTGTTTTGTTTATATTTCGCTTGAATTATACCAGAGATGATAAACGAGTTTTTGCATTTCATACCAAATAGCAAAAAAAAGTACTTAGTGTCGGAAATTATTTAATATATTTGTGGTCGAATTTTGACCACTGGGTGATTTTAGTACAAAGTATTTATCACCTACTGCGAGATGTAGATGGCGCACATGCTGTTTGATATATCACGCTCTAGTAATGACACAATCCTTTTGCTATAATTTTTCAATATTTTTGCATACAGTAGAGGGGATACACTTTATTCCTTTTGATTGTTGTAATTAAATGCATTACAGTCGACATCAAATAATACGAATTAAATAATATTTGATAAAAAAATATGTATTGTGGTATGTTAAACTCAGCAATATCAAAAACAACTTATCACTGAGTTTCAGAATTTTGGCCAGCTTTTTCATTTTCCGACCACCGTGCGTCGACTGTATTTTGCGTTTACAGCTTGAATTCGATAATACGTATAAAACAACCATACATTAAAACAAATTTTTCTGAATTTGTGTATAAAATAAGAGATAGATTTATATGAAAATCGTTCTTTGCAAATATACGACTGAATTTTCAATTAAAAATTAATTAAAAACAAAAAAAAAAGTTTTACAAAAAAATCAATGAATTCCGGTGTCTGACAGCCGTTTTGAAAAAGTTTTCCCTCCATTTTAGTGGAGAAGCCTTTCTATTGCTTAAGTAACCAACACCGGGAAAATCATGAATAATCATTCCGAGGGAATTTTAACAAACTATCTTGCATTCTCTATTGCAGTTTGAGAAAAATTTCCCGGGAATAATGATTCACGATAACCCTTCATATTTCCAAATCCCATTAGTCTCTCCCTTTAGCAGTTCCTTATTAAAAACCAACTTCACATGTATATATTCACTTTATTATGCAACTTTCAATTTTCGTACTCAACCAAGCACTCCATATGGAACTTTGTCATTAACTGGCACATAATAATAACCAGCTGCCACATAACTATTGGTCCAAGCACCCATGCGCACCACACTATATGTGGCGCCACATTCCTTTGCCACAGCATCTTCATACATTTCACATCTCACCGCAGCAAAAGTGTTCTTCTCAATTGATTCAGCATAATATATCGAAGAGATAGCATGAGCACAACCCCCATTCCCACCGCAAGCAGGTTGTCTTTTACCACCATTTGGATAAAACGCAGCCTTACCGATAGGCTTCAAGAAACCTAGCTCACCACCATTAGTCTGAATTGTCTCAACATAGTAAGCATCAGTTGAAGATAAACGCGTATCAGGTTTATCATAATTCCACAGTGGCATAGCTGGATCCAAACCAATAATGGTATCAACTTGTTTCATAGTATTTTTACCAGTAAATCCAGCAACATGTGCACCCAAACTTTGACCAATGACATGCATCGTATCAAAGGACATACCATGTGACATATGCAAATAATCTGCAAATTCGGCAACCAATTTGCCAACATCGGGAACATAACGCACGGAACTGATGTAATTAATCGTTTGCGAGCGAGAGCTCCAATCAACAGCAAAAATATTGTATTCGCCCATTGCAAGCCAAGCATCACGCACCTGAGAGTTCAAAACACCTTTATAACTGTCAGTCCAGCCGTGAGCAACGAAGCGTGTGGGATGTGCGCCATTAAAATTGGAGGATTTAACTATATCATCATCAGCGAAAAGTTGTTGTGGAACTAATGGATTTGATCTGGTATACAAATAGAATTCAACAATAGTCTCAGCGCGTTCTTCAGGCATATTGGCCAACATTTTTTCGGCATCTTCTATAGAAATCCACTCAAAACTGCCATCGAGCTGGGGTACATACCAACCATTTTCACCATTGATACGTTGATCCTCCTCCAAGGGTGCACCGATTGCTGTAATTTAGTGTTAATTCAAATTTGGAGATTCTTGCTATTTGTAATGAGAACTTACCGATTGCAACTAACGCCAAGACCACCAAAATTTTCATGACTGCTGCTTTTGCTCAATTGATTATTCACTTCAGTAGCACTTACTTTTATATCAAAGTACTTATAAAAATTTTGAAGTACTATATGCGATATCTTTGAAATTTGCAAATATTCTAAATCTATTGATAAAGAACAAAGTATACATGCTGTATCGCATAAGGTTACTAAGCTTCTGAGAGGTGATAGAGGAGGCCTAGACTAACATAAAATGGCACCTGGATGAATGTCTAAAATGTACCACTGAGGAGTTATGGGGTTAAAACTGGTTTTCTGAATTGTTTTACAAAAAATAAAAGTTTTATTGGATCACACTAACATTTTAGAGAAACATTTTCTTGGAAAAGTTTTGGTTAATTGTATGATCTTTCTAACAGTGTATTTTTTTTTTATGCTTCAATAGGATTTTGCAAAGTTCTGGACCTTTAAAGTTGATAACTTAATTTCTTTTTCCAATTTTTTGAATTTGGAGGCTATTTAAATATAAAAAATGTCCTATGAATATACCCTTTAATAATTTTTGTTGGAATCCTCTTCAATTTTCCTTAAATTTGGTGGTACATATGTTATACCAATTTTTTCATTGAGGTCAGAAAAAATCTTTTTCAAGTACAATCCGTTTCAAGGCTCCAGTAGATAAAGGGCAGCGCGCAACGCATGCGTGTAGTCCGTGTGTTACATATAAAATTATTTTTTTCCGACCTAAAATTAAAAAAGTGGTATCACAAATGCACCACCGAGTTAAAGGAAATTGATCATGGATTCAAAAAAAATTAAAAAAGGTTTTTTAATTACACCTTTTTCACACCCAAATGGTCGCCAAAGTCAAGAGTTAGAAAAAATATTAAAACATCAATTTTAAAGGTTCAGAACTTTGCGAAATTCTTTTGAACCCTATAAACCAAATACACTCTTAGAAAGCCTATATAACTGGCTAAATCTTTTCATACAAGTGTATTCTCTAGGGTGACCCAATAAAACATTTTTTCTAAAACAAATCAGAAAATCAGTTTTAAGCCTATAACTCTTCAGGAGTACATTTTAAACCCCCCCAGGTACAATTTTTTGTTAGTCTAGGACTCCTCTATCACCCTCCCGAAGCTTCGTAGCCTTGTGCGATACACCCTGTGTATATATACATATGTATGTTAAATCAATGATAAACTTTATAAACAACTAAATTTGGATTATTAAATGCAAAAATCAACTCTTACCCAGATAAGAAATTTGTATTCAAGAATTTCACTATAATTTATAATTAACCTAAAACTTCTAAGTTGACCATAACTTTTCTTTCGCCTTCAGTGGGCTAACAAAAGTCAAAGTTCGCACGAAATTCTTTTAAAAGGATTGGTGAAGGTCGACAAATTAAAACTGAAATAGTTTCGATGTTGCTTTCAATTCTGTGCTAGAGTCCGGCAAAATTCCCCTAGTATGTCAAAATTTTGAGATATCGTTACCTAAAATTTCAAAAAAACCGTTTTTTATTATTTCCTAAATAATCTCACTATAAATGTTAAAACTGTGCGATCTCGATATTGCTGAAGTTACTAGAATCATCGAGGAACTTCCGTTGGATGAAATAAAAATACTTTTTTATAAAAAAATGATGAACTTACCATTATTCAGGCCCACAAAAAAAAAAAAACACACCCTGCGCAAAAGATCAGACCATCTAAACTTTATGTTTTTATGGTCGTTTAATCTGAATATGGTACCAGAATAGTGAAGTTGGTTTGCGTTCTTCAGAAATCAGCAATCATGCTGAAAATTTGAGATTTTTTTCAACATTATTTCTGATTTCTGTAAAAACGCGAACCAACTTCACTATTCTGGCCCTATATTCGGATTCAGTAACCCCGAAAACATAAAGTTCTGCTGGTTTGATCTTTCGCGCAGGGTACTTTTTTTTGTGGGCCTGTGTTATTAGAATACTTTTAACCAAATCTCATGTACGTTCACATGTCAATTGCTTGTTCGAAACGAAAAAGCTTTGGTCAACTTAAAAGTGTTAACTCAATTAAGCATTATCTGTTATTTCTTATCTGCATACTTAGGAGCTAATTTTGGCATTAGATAATCCAAATTTTATGGCTTATAAATTTGATCGACGATTTCACATATTGAAATTTTCTTTGATGTTTATCAAGAGTATTGGAATGTTTATAAATATCAAAGATATCTTATCTACTTTAAAATATTTAAGAATACGCATTTATACTAATATCTCATCAGTTGCACTATAAATCCCACCAACTAATAAACAATTAATTTTTCTATAAAAGTAAGTGGCATTATTGTGGGCAAGCATATTAGCAAAGGCAGCAGTCATGAGAATTCTGGTGTTTTTGGTTTTAGTCGCAATTGGTACGTTCTCACTACAAATAGTACCAATATCGAATTATAAACTAATCCACTATTAAATTACAGCAATCGGTGCACCCTTGGAGGAGAATCAACGTATAAATGGTGAAAATGGTTGGTATGTGCCACAGCTTGACGGCAGTTTTGAGTGGATTTCCGTAGGGGATGCCGAAAATATGTTGGCCAATATGCCTGACGATCGCGCTGAGACTATTGTTGAATTCTATTTATATACCAGATCGAATCCAACAACTGCACAACAGATTTACGCCTCCGATGATATAATTAAGTCTTCCAATTTTAACGCCGCACATCCTACACGTTTTGTTGCTCACGGCTGGGGTGACAGCTATAAAGGTGATCTAAACTGACAAGTGCGTGATGCTTGGCTTGCAATGGGCGAATACAATATTATCGCTGTTGATTGGAGCTCTCGTTCGCAAACGATTAACTACATCAGTTCAGTGCGTTATGTTCCCGCTGTTGGTAAATTGGTTGCCGAATTTGCAGATTATTTGCATATGTCACATGGTATGTCCTTTGATACACTGCATGTCATTGGTCAAAGCTTGGGCGCACATGTTGCTGGATTTTCTGGTAAAAATACTATGAAACAAGTTGATACCATTATTGGTTTGGATCCAGCTATGCCACTGTGGAGTTATGATAAACCTGATACGCGTTTATCTTCAACTGATGCTTACTATGTTGAAACTATTCAGACTAATGGTGGTGAGCTGGGTTTTCTGAAACCTATTGGTAAGGCTGCATTCTACCCAAATGGTGGAAAAAGTCAACCTGGTTGCGGTATAGATGTGGGTGGTTTTTGTGCTCATGTTCGATCTGCGCCATATTACGCTGAATCGATAGAAAAGAATAATTTTGCTGCGGTGAAATGTGAAAAGTATGAAGATGCCGTGGCAAAAGAATGTGGTGCCACATATAGTGTTGTACGCATGGGTGCTTGGACCAATAGTTATGTCGCAGCTGGTTATTATTATGTGCCAGTAAATGACAAAGCTCCATTTGGAATGCTTGGTTAAGTTTGAAAATTGAAAGTTTTACAATAAAGATATGCCGTCTTAGTCTTGATTGTATGTCTTCATAATTAGACAGTATCTTCGTCCACTCCAAATGTACTTAGTTGATTCTTCGTCTTTAGGTGTTCTCTGTAGTTATTGTAGGAACATAAACGATTGGCATTAATAATACTGTAAAAAAAATCGGATTTCGGACTTTCGCAAAAACTTCACGCAATATTTTATTATTTACTAGCTTGTACCCGGTGAGCATTGTATCTCCTTTGTCCAAATCTTATTCATCTCCGTTAAATAGTTTCATAGTTACTTGTGATGAGTTTTTTCCTGGCTGTAGCGTCGCCAATTTTTCTAGTTGATGACATTTGCTCTGGTGCGCTTTACATTCATATATGTAAAACAGATTCCATCCGTATGTTTAGAAAAGTTTTTGAGATGTGTCGAATTTCGTTTTTTAGGTGTGTGGCACCGCCAAGTTTTCTGTAAGTTTTATTTAGGTCGAATATTTAGGATAGCCCTCATACAAAAATTGTATTAAATAGCATTATCTCGAATGCAGTTTAAACGCTTCACACGGAATTTACAACAAGTAAGGGGGTAAGTAGGTATATTCGTGCAAAATGTTAAGGGGACAATTACAGGTTAGTCTTACATTCGTCTCCACCAGGGAAACTCTGGAAGCCCTGGAAGCAGGGAGAAAAATTACATATAAATATTTTTGCCCGAATATCCACAAATGCGTAAAATTTTTTTTTTGCTATGTGGCTATTTTTCGATCATCCTCACATTTTCATGAACTTTGACCTCGATAAATCGCCACTTCGCATCATCTAATCGTCCCTATTTTTTGACTTGTGCATTATTTGACCAAACTTCACGAAATAAAGGGTTGTAGCGTATCCGAATCGAAAAAACTTTCAGTTAATCATGTCTAATATGCATACTCAATATGTATGCTGAATTGTGCAAAACCGCCATTGTTCGACTTTTTGAACAGTCCTCCCTGGCAAAAGTATAACAGCCAAAAAATGTTGGTCAACGAATTCGAGCTTTTTGGGTCATAAGTGCTTTAGAGAGATTACTTAAAATTCTATATTCGATCTTAGAATTTTTTGGACCCTGAAATGGGAAATTTTCGTTTAGTCAATGTCCATGAAATATGCAATTAAAAATGCCTAAAATCATGCAATAAAAAGATTCGCATTATTACGTCTATAATCCGGATTTAGACTGTCGTCTGTCTAGCCTATTATCAATTTTCAAAATAATTTTACGTATCTACCGAAAACAAACTTTTCTTTGAATGGGCTTGTACTTACGTTTAAATTTCTTTTATTGATACTTCTATGCTTAAGACCTAGGCCTATTCTAAAGCAATTTCTTCAAAATCGTCCAAATACTTAGTAAAATAAAAAAACTCGATTTGGAAAATTAGCTTCTTTTTTAGATTACGTACAATATTCGAAAATTGCACGATAATGTTGTATTCAGTTAATAAGTTCTAAGTTGATCATAATTTTTTCGTTTTTTATTCTTTAAAGCCATAAATCATTTGAAACTTTGCTTCAATGTAGATTTTATATATTATGTATATTAAAAGTGTGGTTCAGCCTGCGTTACTGACTTTTTTCGAGGCGATCGAAGATCTTCAAAAATCATTTTTCGAGGGTGATGCATTGAATTGAGCGAATCAGACTTTCTCAAAAGAAAGTAATTGTTTGTAGATTAATACTTTAATTATATCTAAAATTGATAATTCGCTGTCCAAAATAGGGTGCCACATGTTCAAAAAAATTACTTGTTTGTTAAAGATCCTGAAAACCCCAAACAATCCGCTGAACCGCCTCAAAAGTTACAGTTCAATAACGAAAGCGGTTTTTACAGTTTACACTCAAAATTTGTGGATTTTGCTCGAATTTCGGCGAAAAAATTAAAAATTGAAGCTTCCAAGCGGTAGCACACGCATAATTTTGTATTTAACATTATCCAATAAGGGTCCCAAATATGTTAGAATGGATGAGAAATAAAACGGGTGCTCACTCGGCGATCCGAGACCTATTCACACCAAAAGTCAGACTTGCTGAGATTTCCCCATAAATATAATTAATAAACGAAATTTGTTTTGCACGTAAGTTGTACTCACAAAGAGGTAAAGCAAACATCCGTGGCGATAGCAATAGTGTATAAATAAACTCAAAATATCCCATCATATATTATCAATTCATAAATGTCATTGCTTTTAAAATCATCATAGCATTAATATCATTATAATCTTAGCTAAATCGGCAATACTTCAGATAAGTCCGAAATCTTAAGTGTCCATTAAAATTTATTGAAAACAATAAAAAACTTAGTATTTCCATTCAGTCGATTTTTTTTTGACACTATAAGGCATTTAGCAAGAAGTTCTAACTAAGCTTTTCTTCCTTAGCCGGGGTGAAGCCGCCGACATCTAGGGTTCACCAGAAAATTTATATATTTCCAAGGAAAACACAAGGCATTTTTTCATAAGACGTTAAACTCACTTTATTATTTATCATTAACATACTTGACGGCCAACAAGAGAAATACAACATACATGAGCTCCAGAGTATGTATGTTTTTTCAACTCTATTTTGAAATCCTTTCGCGCATTTTGAGCTGGTCGTTAAAGGATTAAACAGTAATTTTTGCAATTTTTCAACAACAGACGCAAGCAAGTGTTAACATGGAAATCGATTACATATGTTTCGGCTACTTCCACATACATACTTATTAGGGTGGGCCAAATTGTATGGACGAAATTTTATCGACCTCGGCTACCCCCCTATGTGAAAATTCATTCAATTCTATGAATATTTGCCCAATGAACTATACCTCTGCGTTCAACTTTAGTTCGGCGCATTTTTGATCGAAAATTTTACCTTTTATTAATATTTTTTTATTTTCATACTAAATTTTAAAAATTTTATAAAGACAAAAGTAATGTCATTATATGATTTGGCTGGTATTCTGTCAGTAATCAATTAAATTGGGTTCTGTTTACACAAAAAGTTTACTTGATAATGTGGAATTGATGCTATATATTTAAAGAAGTGATATGGGTCATGGCCATGGTAATTTTCCATCGAAAATGCGCCGAACTAAAGTTGAACGCAGAGGTATGGTTCCTTGAGCAAATGTTCATCGAATTGAATGAGCTTTCACATAAAGGGGTACCCGAGGATAGTTTCCAAATCGGCCTACCCGAATATATATATATATTTTTTGCTCAAAAGTATTCTGAAATTAATATAAATTTTTTTGAAATAGTTTGTTGATGAAACCTTTCTATTGCTTGTGTAATCAATACCCATATTACCAATTCCCATGAGGCTCTGTCTTTATCAGTTCCATCACATGTAAAGTTACTTTATTATGCAGCTTTCAATTTTCAAATTCAGCCAAGCATTCCAAATGGAGCTTTGTTTTTAACTGGCACATAATAATAACCAGCAGCCATGTAAGTGTTGCTCAAAGCACCCATACGCACCACACTATATGTGGCACCACATTTTTTTGCCACAGCATCTTCATACTTTTCGCATTTCACTGCAGCAAAAGCGTTCTTCTCAATTGATTCAGCATAATATGGCGCAGACCGAAGATGGGCACAGAGACCATTCACATCTATGCCACAACCAGGTTGACTTTCACCACCATTTGGATAGAATGCAGCCTTACCAATAGGCTTCAAGAAACCTAGCTGACCACCGTTAGTCTGAATCGTCTCAACATAGTAAGCATCAGTTGAAGATAAACGCTTATCAGGTTTATCATAATTCCACAGTGGCATAGCTGGATCCAAACCAATGATGGTATCAACTTGTTTCATAGTATTTTTACCGGTAAATCCAGCAACGTGTGCGCCCAAACTTTGACCAATGACATGCAGCGTATCAAAGGACATACGATGTGACAAATGCAAGTAATTTGCAAATTCGGCAACCATTTTACCAACATCGGGAACATAACGCACCGAGCTGATGTAATTAATTGTTTGCGAACGAGAGCTCCAATCAACAATGATAATATTGTATTCACCCTTTGAAAGCCAAGCATCACGTACATAAGTGTTAACGCCATCTTGCCAACTGCCACCCCAGCCGTGAGCTACGAAACGTGTAGGATGTGCGGCATTGAAATTGGAAGACTTAATTATATCATCGGAGGCGTAAATTTGTTGTGCGGTTTTTGGATTCGATTGCGTATACAAATAGAATTCAACAATAGTTTCAGCGCGGTCAGCAGGCATATTGGACAAAATTCTTTCGGCCTCTTCTACAGACATCCATTCAAAACTGCCATCAAGCTGTGGAACATACCAACCGTTTTCACCATTGATACGTTGGTTCTCCTCCAAGGGAGCACCGATTGCTGTAATGTATTAGAGGATTAATTAATAATTGGATATTGCTACTTAATGTACTTGAAACATACCGATTGCAACTAATGCCAAAACCACTAAAATTTTCATGACTGCTTCTTTTGCTGAAATGCTTGCCCATATTATTGGCGCTCACTTTTATACGAAGCTAATGCTTTTTAATTGACGTCGATTGTAGTTTTACTGATAAGATGTACAGAGTTAATCCAAGGTGGAAACGATATCTTTCGTATTTGTTAACAGCCCAATTACTTATATTGATAAACATCAAAGTATACTTATATAGCAATTTGTTTAATCCGTAATAAAGTTTATTTTTAAGTCATAAAATTTGGATTATGTATGCCCAAAATTAGCTTCTTTTTCAGATTACGTACAATATTTGAAAATTGCACGATAATGTTTTATTCGTTTAATAAGTTCTAAGTTGACCATAATTTTTTCGTTTTCAATTCTTTAAAGCCATAAATGATTTGAAACTTTGCTTCAATGTACGAGTAGTGTGGTATCAACCGCGCAAATGTGCTGAAACTGTGAAACCGACACACTAAAAAATGATAATATATCATTATATAAATTTTCTTGAGATTCTCGTAAAATTTCCTTTAATTTGATGGCTCATTTGTTACACCAATTTTTTAATTTGAGGTCAGAAAAAAATACTTTTGGCGCGTTTTTCTCATATAAATATAATCTATTAACAGAATTTGTTATGCCCGTAAGTTGTACCCACAAAGAGGTAAAGCTCACATCCGTGGCGATAGCAAGAGTGTATAAATAAACTCAAAATATCCCATCATATATTATCAATTCATAAATGTCATTGCTTTTAAAATCATCATAGCATTAATATCATTATAATCTTAGCTAAATCGGCAATACTTGAGATATGCCACAAATCTTAAGTGTCCAATAAAATTTACTGAAAACAATAAAAAACGAAATATTTTCATTCAGTAGATATTTTTGACACTATCAGGCATTTAGTAGTTAGCGGGGTTTTTGATAACAACTGTGTTATCTTATACTGTAAAACAAAGTCTTGAGATGTAAAGTCTTAAATAGCAAGAGGTTCTAACGAAACTTTTCTTCATTAGCCGAGATGAAGCCGCCAAGAGAAACAAAGTATCATTATCAGGAAACACTTTCGTTTTATGTAAAATACCAAAAAATTTCAAAGATAAAGCTAAACAAATACCATGTATCGAAAATTGGTTGGCTGGTTTGCGTTATGAGTAAATGGCGTCAACTAAAGCAAAGACAAGAACCGAAAACTATGTTTCCAAACCAATTATAAACAAAGGCAAAATGTCATGGACCATTGGAACATCTCCAACGTCAAATTGATCATCAGTTGCCGACATGATCTCATTACCATATGAAAGCGTTTACTAAAAAAGGAACCCTAAGGCTAGCAGGAGACATATACTTTCGAAATCATCGTATAATCGACCCAAAGAACAACAATGTCGTGAATCGGTAAAATATTAGGGGTTATCGTGAAGAAATATTCCCGGGGAATTTTTCTCAGACTGCCGTGCCGTGCTTCTTCATTCATTCTTCCCCCATTGAACAGAATGAAATACGCTAGCTTAGAAGTTACCATGCACAACCAAAGTCTAATGTTCCGAGAGGAGATAAAGAACACAAAGATCCAGATTGACATACTAATTTGGTAGCAGAAATCTTCTTGACGATGAAAAATTTAGCAAAGACAAGAACCTCGCATATTTTTTTCCCACACCAATCTACAAAAAGAAAACGCTGAAGGATCTTTTAGTGTGATGTTACGTCCGAGGGTGTCATTATGTCATTATTTACCAAAAGAACTTAGCATTTGCTGTGGTGTCTTTCGCTAACATCATTAGTTTTTATTAAAACTTTAGTGTGACTCTAATTAAGCAATCATATAAAGCATTCCTGATTTCCATCGAAACATCATAACATTACAATCATTTCGTAATCTTCCATAATCTATGCACCCATTCCGAATGGCGAAACGCTATTCACTGGTACATAGAAATCACCAGTAGCCACGTTGGTATTACTCAAAGCACCCATACGCACAGAGCTGTAAGTGCTGCCACAACTCTTTTTGACAGCATCCTCATAATCGCGGCATTTAATCGAAGGAAAGTCATTCCTTTGTATTGACTCTGAATAATACAAGTACGAACGTGCATGTGAGCAGCTAGTATCCGAAGAAGCACAACCTGGTTGTATTTTACCACCATTCGGGTAGAAGGCACTTTTGCCAATTGGCTGCAAAAAGCCCTTCTCACCACCATTAGTCTGAATCGATTCTACATAGAAAGCATCAGTTGAAGACAAACGTTTTGTAGGGCTATCATAGCTGTACAATGGTAGTGCAGGATCCAAACCAATAATAGTATTAATCTGTTTCTTGGTATTCTTCCCCGTAAAGCCAGCTACATGAGCACCTAAACTATGACCAATCACTGTCAAAGTTTGCATGGACATACCCTGTGCAGTATTCAAATAATCAATAAATTCAGCAACTAATTTTCCAATATCAGGCACATAATGCACCGAACTGACATAGTTGATGGTTTCTGCGCGTGAACTCCAATCGACAACGATTATGTTGAAATCACCATTCGAAAGCCAAGCATCACGTACTCTAACGTTGATAGGACCTTGATAACTATTTGCCCAGCCGTGAATGACGAAACGTGTTGGATTGGCGCTATTGAAATTGGATGATTTGATGATAGCATCAGAAGCGATTATTTTTTGTGGTGTCGTTGGATTAGCTTTGGTATACAAGTAAAATTCGACAATGGTTGAAGCGCGTTCCTTTATAAAGTTGTTCAGCATTGACCCTGCTTCTTGGCGTGACATCCATTTGTCGGTACCATCGATCTGCGGCACAAACCAACCATTTTCACCATTAATGCGCAGCTGATCTTCATTTGATGGGGCGCCAAATGCTAAATAAAGTTTTTAATTTTAATAGTTTTATTGTTGATTTTACGCCCGCTTGGATTCCTTACCAATTGCGATTAAAGCGAAAATCACCAATAACTTCATTACTATTTGATTTCTTTCTTTTTATGCATCTAGAAAAGACGTTTTTATAGAAAAAAATCACGTTTTTGTGATAAAGCTATTTTCAAGTGGCCACTCAAAGACATGTGCTGTAGGGAATCTCAAACCTTTATCAGTTTGACAACTGATATGTCATATAAATATTGTATATCAATCTATTTAAAACTAAATTGTTGTTGTAGAAGAATGCGTAATAGTTGATGACTCGAAATATTCATAAAAGCAACCAGCAGAATAAAGTGTATTGCCGCGGATTATAAAAGCATTTCGAAATATATAAAAATAAAAAATATCTATTTTAGATCAGACGATTATGAGATATTGACGATTATACCAAAATAGATCATAGAGGATTTGCAAAAGCTTGCATTCGATGAAGATGATTCTTTTTACTACCCGCTTTTGATGTAGTTATCTAAGTCAAATAGTTCAATATCGATTTCAAAAACTCCATGCCGCACGTTCATATCATCGTAACAAGACTTGACCATCTCAGTTTTGTATTCATATGAAATATAGTTTTATATTCTTTTCTATAGAAATATTTTCGAGGGTAGAAAAAGTAGAAAATGGAGTGTTTTTATTAATTTTAGAGCTAAAAAAGTACTAAATTTTGATTAATTTTAGTACCAAAATGAATACTTAATTCAGAGGAACTAAATTTTTATTATTTTTAGTATTTAGAAAGTGATTAATTTTTGTACTTAATTTTTTTTGTATTTGGCAAAAAAATACTTAATTTAGTACTGTTTTGGATAGTAGAAAAAGGAGGTAACAAAGCGATTTTATTAATTTTACTACTAAAAAAGTACTACATTTTTATTAATTTCAATACTAAAAAATACAAAAATAATTATTAATTTAAGTACTAAACTAGTAAGGGTGTAAAATTTGGCCTGGCCAAACATTAAATACCCTACACTGCAGTATTTTTAAAATTTTGCTCATATGGGAGGTGCTACGCTCTCTTGTCCGAGTTCAACCAGTTTTTGTCCAGAGATTGGACTTATAGTTTTTAGTGTCTGAGTGAAAAACGTTTTCAGTAAAGCGTTTTGAAGCTTTTGCTTATGTAGGAGGTGCCACGCCCTCTTGTCCGATTTCGCCCAATTTTTGTTGAGAGCTTTTGTTTATGATTCTTAGTGTCTGAGTCGAATTTGGTTCGAATATCTCAAAAAACGCTTTTAGTATAGCGTTTTGAAGCTTTTGCTTATATGGAAGGTGCCACGCCCTCTTGTTCGAATTAGTTCAGTTTTTTTTTCAGAGCTTGCGCTTAAAATTTTTAGTATTTATGCGTCTTTTGGTTGCATTGTCGTGAAAAATACTCCTAAAATTGCATTTTGAATATATTTTTTGTATGGGCGGTAGGCTCATTTTCAATCCCCCGAGCTATCATTGACGACGGAGGCAGTGTACCAAATTTCATTGAATTATCTTGCTTAGTTTTCCCAAAAAGTGTATTTCAACACACAGCCAGCCACCCAGCCAGCCAGCCAGCCAGCCAGACAGGCGGACATGGCTATATCGACTCAGGAGGTGATGCTGATCAAGAATATATATACTTTTCTATATCTGCCACGCCTCCTTCTCTGCGTTACAAACGGAAGGACAAAGTGAATATACCCTGGGTGTAGGGTATAAAAAGTACTAAATTTAATAGTACTAAATTTTTATTATTTTTAGTACCAAAAAAGTAATTTTGGTTCTAATGTTTTTTCCATTTTGGCAAAAAGTTACTGCAAGCTGGAAATGGAGCGTTTTTATTAATTTTATTACTAAAAAAGTACTACCTTTTTATTAATTTTAGTACTAAGGACACAAAATTCATTATAAATGTTAGTACTAAAAGAGTACTTAAGTTTTTTTAATTTTAGTATTAAAAGAGTACATTATTTTGGTACTAATTTTTTTACGTGTTTGGCAAATAATTACTTAATTTAGTACATTTTTGGAAGATAGAAAAAGTAGGCAATTTAGCGTTTGCATTAATTTTGGTACCAAAAAGTATTGAATTTTTGTACTAAATATAATGTACTTATGATTATAGAGTGTTTTTAATGATTTTAGTACTGAAAAAGCACTATATTTAGTAAAAAAATTATTACTTTTTAGTACTAAAACTTATAAAGACACTCCATTACCAACTTTTTGTACCTTCCAAAAATGTACTTTATTTAGCATTTTTTGCCTATTGCCTCATATTACTAGCCTTTTTCAAGATCTTTCGAAAATAGATAAAAATTTTAACATCGGTTAGGAAATGTTTTTTTTGAACCATTTTGTGAAGCAGTACCGGCATTTGGAAATGTTCAAAAAATCATAACTCCTAAAACGTAAAACATGCAATACTAATTTTGGGTTCATATGAATGGTAATTTCGATATATTTTGGAAGTTCAAAAAATAGGTCACGGTTTCCCTTTGTCAAATGCAAAAAACTAACTGCTTATAGCCTGATTCTGTACCTTTCAAAAAATGGTCTGAACATAAAAATCGGTTAAGAATAGTTTAAGTTGTGGACTTTTATGTGATGAAGTGTTTGTCATAAATTATCGGTTTTTTCAATTTCCACACGCTTCCAATTTCCACAAAAAAAAAAAACCCAAAAATTTTTTTTGTCCAACTTTTTGTCGTTTTAGCCATGAAAAGAACCATGTACCAAATTTCAGCAAAGTCTGAGATGGTGAGGTAAATTCATGAATTCAATTCAAGACCTGAAATGGCTTTTATGAGATACTCGAATATGTTTCAAATTACTCGTACTGACATAATCATTTTGAATTATTATTCTGCTCATTATAGGTTATTTATTTTTTGGGAAGTCCAGAGATAAAACACCCTTCTTATTTTTTATTTTTATTTCAGATCAAAATGGGTTTTTAGTACAAGGTGTAATGATTTGAATGAAACACTTTAGCCGCGAATAATAATTGGAGTTACGCTTACACCTGAGTTAGATGATGACGATGACGAACCGAAGAGACCACTTGAGCTTGAGCTAGAACTTCCATTGCAACGACGGCGTGTATTGACGCTAATGCTAGTGCATTGGGAATTGTTCACACGTGTATAGTCTGAAAGAAAATACATATAAAATAAATAAAGATATATTACGTGATAAGTGCAACACTGACATATCTCGAAATTTGATGAAATTGAACGATGTGCACGATTATTGTATGCAAGAATATCAAATTCTACAATATAAAATTTTGAAATGCGTCCGCGTTTTACCAAATGAGATGTCAAGAACTTACTCGTTGCTGAATTACAACCTATGGCCTGGAATGTGCATAAGTTATCAAATTTCTGGCAGAGATTAGATTGTCCGAAACGTGCACAAATGGTTGCATTCGAGCGTTTACAATTAGGCCGGATGACACAAACGCGAGCTCCATTTTGTGTATAGACCATATTGATGCCATAAATGAAGGCTGTGTACAGAAACAAAAGTTTTTAAGCATATTAAACGTTAAGAAGTTAATATTTTGTAATTACCAAATGCTAACACAATTAAGAATTTCATGTTTTTTTTTTTTTAAATTTTGGAATTTATTCAAATCGTTATATGTACTTTCGATGGTAATTTATTTTTATCACTGTTTTGTTTTTCTATAAAGGCTCATTCCTTTTATAGTTAGTTGAAAAATTTCCGGAAAGCATTTCATTTGTCATAGTTTTCAAAATAACTATGTCAAGGTAGCAATATTTGTGCAAAATTTTAAACACATTTTTTAATATTTAAACCTTTTATTTACTTAGAATAGATCAAGGTGGTTTTTGTCTAATGTTTGTTTAAAAAGTTGTGTATTTTTCTAGTTAGCACAAGTGTATATTATTTACTCACAATTCTGGCGTCGAAAAATCTATAAATATTCAATGCAAGTGTTTTATTTTGCAAAACTTTTGTTTTCTTATTACTTTAAATTGAGTTGAATCACTTCTTCATTATTCATCTTATTTGGATCACTATACCAGTTAGGGCCTCAGCAAAATCTTGAAACTTCAAAAAGTTTTTCAAAATCAATTAAATCCCTTATCATGCAAAAAATTTAAAAACTTTTATTTAAGATATAGTTGGCTGAATTTTGGTTTGCAGAAGATTCCAAACGTGAATATCATAAATATTAGCCATAATTATGTGTTAACTATTGGGTCTATAACTTAATTCGTGCGGTTTTTTTTTTAAATTTGAACGTTTATTTAAGAAAAACATGCACAATAGTATTATTCAAAGTATTGTCCATCGTTAGCCACTACTTTTTGTCATCTTTCTGGTAACACATGGATTCCGCGCCAAAAGAACTGCTCCGGTTTTGAGACACAAAATGAATCAAGCCAATTTCTGATACCCGGTGATAGCGTTTTGCATAGACCGAAATAAATGACCGTCGGACAGGGCAAGGTCCAGGCTATAAGGCGGGGGAGCCAAAACTTCCCATCCAATATTTTCCAAATAGTTTTTAACATGTCTTCCAACATGTGGCCGAGCGTTGTCATGTTGAAAAATTATGACTTCGTGTCTGGTCACATATTCCGGTTGTTTCTCGGCTTTGGCTCTATTTAAACGGATCAATTGTGTTCGATAGAGGTCACCAATGCCCGATTTTAATAGCTCATAATAGAGCACACTCTTCTGATCCTACCAAATGCGGAGGATTACCTTGGCACCATGTATATTGCCTTTGGCTGGGAGGGTCCTGGTTGTCCGGGCTTCACATATGAATGTTTGCATTTCAGGTTGTCGGAGTGGATCCATTTTTCATCCACAGTCACGATCCGATGAAAATTACTTATTTTTGTAGCGTTTAAGACGTATTTCGGACATTCAAAATCGTCTTTCCACATCTCTCGGCTTCAAATCATAGGGCACCCAATTTCCTTGCTTTTAAATGTATCCGGCTGCTTTTAAACGTTTTGAAATGGCTGCTTGAGTGACTCCCAGCGATATTTTGGCTGACCAGGCTGTTCTTCGTCTTCTGAGCCAAAATCAACACTTTTAAATAGTGCAAACCACTTTTGGCACGTTCGCTCAGCTGGAGCATGTTCACCATAAACTTTCACCAAAATACGATGGCTTTCGGCAGCAGTTTTCTTCATATTAGAGTAATGAAGAAGAACTCTCTGCAAAAACACTTTTTCACGCAAAACGTTCGACATATTTTAGTGAAACGAAAAATTTTTTTTTAGGCGTCACCAAAGATTAAAAATGCTTGAAACTTAAAAATAATGTGTTAAAAGTTTTAATGAAAATTCAACCCCCAGTATGATTTTGACTTGGACTATAGTTTGAATAATGCGATCTTCCAAATTCCATAAAATACCGATATAACCTCAATTTTCATAAAACTGCAAATTTTCAAATCGAATGTGGGAAAATCAGAATTCAAACTTTTGTAAACTACTACTTGAGAAAAATATATACGATTTTATGAAATTAAATAGGGATGTAAGGATGTAAGGCAAAGAACAAAAACATTTTTTAACATTATTTACTTTCTATAATGAAACAATTTAATTCATGTATGTGTCTTTTTAAAAATTTATTTTTTATAATTTACATAAATAAATTTGAACATCCCGTTGCCATTGGTATTATCCCGCATTTATAATGATTGGACGTACATTAGAAGTCGAACCAGAACTCGAGCTAGAGCTTGATCCACTGCAACGTCCGTTTGTATTCAAAGCAATTCCCGTACAAGAAGAGTTAGCGACAACGTTAAACCGATTGGCTGTGAAAGAGAATTACGTATAGAGTAAACATTCCTGAAGTTAGAAAAATCTGAATAAAAACTTACAAGTTGACTGTCCACAGTTGGCAACATTGAGAGAACATCTATTTGCAAAATTTCGGCATTGCCTTGAAGTGCCAATGCGTCCGCAGACACGAACCGTTGAACCGCAATTGCGTGATGCAGTAGCGAGACAACTCAAAGTGGTATTGAGATTGTTGCTACCACTGCTACTTCCACCGAAAAAAAGCGAGTTGACATAAGGCATGAAAATGCCAAAAGCTAGATAAAATTTTAAATTGACAATTTTATTAAGTAAGTACGTTTATATTATCCAAATGGTACTTACCAAAAATAAATCCAAATAGTAAGAGTAACTTCATTTCGTCTCAGAAACTTTATGCGCTATGCTTTTTTCATCGCTTATGCGGTGATATTTAAAGTAAAATATTGACCTTGCGTTTAATATAATTTTGTTTTTGAAGAAATTATCATATTTGCACTATAAAAAAATTTAGTTTAAATATATTTCGTATAAGTTCATTAGGGTGGCCGTTAAAAGCAAGGTCATGATGGATAATCGTCAATCGGTTTCAAATGTGAAAAAAAAATTCCATAATTTTTTAAAAATTTTTTGTTGATTGGTTACTTCCTGATTTTACTTTTGACTTTTGACTTTTTGTTAAAAGTTTCCATCTCTCTCAAAACGATAAAGCTAAATGCATCAAATTTGGTACAGATTATGCTTAGTATTGTGACCTGATTGGGATTTAAAATTATCGTGATAGGTTAATGTTCATGCCTTCCTTCCACATAGACTTTTTAAAATATTACATGGAAGGTAGGCGTGAAGCCTAATCGATTACGCCAATTTTTGATCTCAATCATACCACGATCCAAAGTATACTCTGTACTAAATTTCAAGCATCTAGCTTTATCGTTTTTGCCGCAACCTTAGTTTTCCCAGAAGACAGATGGTCAAGTTAACCAAGATCCCAATCAGGGAATCTGGAATCAGCCTAATACATAATATGAAAAGATCAGGAAACATTTTTTCGGCATTTAGACGCAATTTGCCACTATTCATCAGTGAAATTCATCAAGAAAGCCATTTAAAGCCCATCCTAATGTGCAAAAGTATTTGTTTTCTCAAAAATAAATTTGACAATTGTTCAAACATGGGGGAATAATTGTATGTTATTTGCCAATAAAATGCGTTTAAAATTTGTCATCAAATAACAATATGTATTGTGGAGAAAGAAAGTACATATATAAAAATAAAATACAAACATACTTAGATACAGTGCAAAGCAACCAGTCATGGACACATTAAATAGATCTTAATAATTTTCAATTCATTTAAGTTGTGTCTCTCTCTTGTTTGGCACCTCGACGCCAGTGAACGAGAGTCCTTTATTTCCTAAAAGAATTCTACATTGTCCCACATTCGCCAATTTCGTCAACCCAGACCTTCGTTTCATTGATGACTAATTTGCATTAAAGTTATTATACTTTTGGTACATTTTGAACAGTTTGAGTACTTTTTTGCATTTTGCAACGAAACAGAAATGCTCATTTATCATCCCTGGTACAATGTAAAATGTGAAACGAAAAGAAAAGAAAAAACATGAGGCCAGTGTCATTCAGCTTTTTGTCTTTCTCTTTGTGCTGCATCGTTTTTTTATATTGTGTGACCGCGTATTTTGTCGTTGTTAATATTGAAAAATTTGCATCTAATTTTACTTGGCTTAATTTCAAAATATTTAAATAATTTTAACTTTGTGCATATTTACACACAAATACCTTTCTAATGGTGTTTAATTTAAAGACGTGCTCTATTTCTAACACAGTAAAAAAGGTAGGACAAATTTTTGTCTTGCGTATTAATATATAGATTTTAAACATAAATTACTTTAACTTAACTTTGACTTTAAAATTCTTTTAAAAATATTAAAATTTGGACAAAAAATTTGCTTAATATACAAAGTTTATCCCTCTTCATCATATGGGCCTGATAGTGCAGAGAATATATTTCAATCTCTCATATGGACGGACCACGGTTCGAATCCACAGCAGGCTGGCTGTGTGTAGAAATACATTTTTTGAGAAAACTAAGCTACATAATTCTATGAAATTTGGTGCACAGCCTTTGTCGTCAAAGCTCGCTTGGGGGATTGAAAATGAGCGAAATCGGTCAACGGACACGCCTACCGCCAATACAAAAAATATATTCAAAATGCAACTATTGGAGTATTTTTCACGATAATGCAACCAAAATACACATAAATACTACGAATTGTAAGCGCAAGCTCTGAGCAAAAACTGGGTGAAGGGCGTGGCACCTCTCATATAAGCAAAAGCTTCAAAACGCTATACTGAAAGCGTTTTCTAATATAATCGAACTAAATTTTCCTCAGACACTAAGAATTATAAATGCAAGCCTTAAGCAAAAACTAGATAAAAACGAACAAGAGGGTGTGGCACCTCCCATATAAGCAAAAGGTTCAAAACGCTATATTGATAACATTTTTTGAGATAATCCAACAACATTTCACTTAAATACTAAGAACTATAAATTCAAACTCTGAGACAAATCTGAATTCGGACAGGAGGGCGTGGCACCTCCTATATAAGCAAAATTTTCAAAACACAGCAGTGTAGGGAATTTAATGTTTGGCCAGGCCAAAGGTAACACCCTTACTAGTTTTTGTTTGTTTTTGTTTTTTGTTGTGTTTGTTGTAAGGTAAATATCACTTAAACTTTTTCCAAAAAATTAATTGACTGGATGGTCATTCAAAATTCTGAATTGACAGTAAGGTAAAATTTACTTTAATGGGGAGTTGTCACTATTTAGACTGGAAATTCTGGTAAAATTTATTAAAAATAACACAGTTCGTACTATTTGCTATTTGTTCTCTCCGTGAACCTGACTAAACTTTTATGATTCTGTATTGAATGTACGTTCAAGCGCTTTATATTTGTACTCCCTTATTAAATTTTATCTATATTTGAATGCTGTGAAAGCTGCAATTATTGAAATTAAAAAAAGGTGCCATACCAACTGGGGGTGCCATATCACATGGTGGTTCCATATCTTCCGAGCTAACCCTGGATGATATTTCTCCCGACGTATTTTACACATGCATCAGTAGATGTTATAGGCCGGTGCCTGACCAAAAAATCATATGGATTTTGTATGGAGAAAAAAATCACACATTTGGAGCTGAAAAAAAATTTTCTAAGTCCCTTATCAGTTATTTTTGGTGTTTGTCAACAAACTGATAAGAGTTGGTGAGCACGTGGTAAAAAAAAAAAAATGTAAACAAAAGTGGCATGGTGTGCTTAGTGCTGGGGGGGCGCGCGAAGTGATAAGTCGGTACGCTAGTCAAAAATAGAAAAAAAAATGAAAACAAACTGATATGAGTTGTGGCGAGCACATAGTAAAAAGAAGAAATGTATACAAAACGAATCTTTGACTTTTTACCCCAGTGTGAACATTAAATTTTTTTTATGTCTGCCTATCATTTATTTTCTTTGATATCTACCGCACATAGTAAAAAAAAAAAAAATGTATACAAAACGAATCTTTGACTTTTTTTACTCCAGTGTGAACATTAAAATTTTTTTATGTCTCCTATCATTTATTTTCTTTGGGGTATCTACCATTTGTGTGTAAAGCAGATATGCATGCAAGCGTAGTTGAGGTCAACGCTGTATAATCGCAGTACAAAAGACTAGAAATTAGTACATTTTTGATTGTGCAGTCAAACACAAGTTCAAAGAAAAAAAAGGATTAAAATTAATTTTTTAAAATAATCATGGGGAAAAGTGTCGATTTTGTTGAAAGAGCTAAGATTGCATTTGAGAATGCTAAAATTAACTGTGAAGTTATCAAGCATAGCGTTAAAGAGTGTACTAGCGCTAAAAAGGCTCTCCAAAAAAAATTAAGGATGGCAGGAACTACAGGCGCGAAACAGCAAATTACTTGTGCCTTGGGTCTTGTCAAAGGTTACTGCACCAAGCTCAAGTTCCTCCATGGAGCTACTGGTGCTGGCCTTTCGCAAACCAAGACCAGACAGAACTGGAGATCACTACGTGTAAAGTGGTTGGATGTTGAGTCAGCTTTCGGTGGACGGTAAGCTAGTTTTAAAATTAATTCTATCATATATTTAACTAAATATTTTTTTATTTACAGAATACGTACAGGTGCTATTATTAATATGACCCATAAGGAGCCGAAGAGTTTCCTGGAGGATTGCGCTAATGTTTTCCAACGGCATATAAAAAAAATATTGAGGGAAGAGATGGCTCTCAAGGTAAATGCTGTATTTTGTGGAGAATTCCACATTATCAAAGGAAATAAAGAAATTCAGGAGAACAAGTTTATGAATACAAAAAATGTAACCATCTTCCGTGAAACTGACCTTAATGCCTTGTTCAACGATCACATCCGTGATACCATCCTAAAGAAGTTGGAGGAGTTTCAAGAGCGTGATAGTGGTTGGGCGTTGGCGGCTATTGTTAACTTGACTATCGGCATCAACAAATTATTTTTTCATGCACCCATGTTTTATGCGGTTTCACAACTAGCGTAATTTAAAATATGAATGTGTTCACAGTAAATAATCCACATTTTATCACTTGTGGTATTGGAGGGATAAAACTGAATTTCTCATAGTCGTTTTTAATATTTATTTCCCACCGAAATTGTTCACCCACCACAAAATTTTCATATAAAATGAAGCGGATTTTGGGATATTACCATCAGAAAATCTAAAACCATCAAACAAAATGGTAAGTTTTTAATATTTTTAAAATATTATTTTTTATTATTATATATTTTTTTATTTATTTCATTCTCTTTTTTTCAGGACGTCACAGCAATATTTAAAAGTTGCAACAAGACCAAGAGGAACGTCAGTCCGAAAGGACTGACGCCTCTAAAACAGTATGCAATTAAATTTGCAAAGAAAATTATTAAGAAAGATGGCACTCCGGCCATCATCATGGAGCTGGAGGACTTGGTCCTCTGGCTCCCCAACTCGTTCCTCGATCTATCTGAGATCGAGATCAGAAAAATAAACGAGGGCAGCTTCATGCTGCTAAGGACGAAGAGGGGAGAGTTAGTCCTACAAAAGGAGAGTTGGGATGAGCCCATCGACTCTGGTAAGTAATCGGCAATAATTGAAATTGAAATTGAAATAATAATACTAATGCATTTTTTTTTTTTTTTTTTTCTTCTTTTTATTTTCAGAATAATCAATCAAATATATAATTTAATATATAATTATATATATATATATATAATAATATAATTTAATATATGTAATGAAAAAAGAGAATAAAGAAAAATTTTTGTTTTTAATACAATATATAATATCTTGTTATTTTTTCAAAGTTTTGACAATAGGATCATTATTTATGCACATTTGCAGTGCTAATATTTTAAAAACATCAAATGTAAACAATTGCATGATTATGCATGACTTTCTTGGTCTTCACTCTTGAGCTTGATCTTGGGCTTATGTAAACATTTCATCTCCTTCATATATTCTTATAATACAATTTGGTATAAACAATTGTATGGTTATACGTGACTTTTTTTGGTCTCAATCTTGGGGTTTTTGTTGATTTACATGTGCTACCAGCGGTTTGTATGGGTGAAATATGAAAATATTTTATAACTTTAGAATTTAGTATCTTAGTATCTTTGAGCCTACACAGTCAACTAAAAATGGAAAAGTATCCCAAATTTGAAGAGACCAATGCGAAAAAAAAGCAGTATACTGTTATACAACTACCCAAAAAGAATGAGGATAATAAAAAGGATGATAAATACATAAAGAGTGATATTAAATATGTGAAATTCAAGTGAAAATTAAATTTGAATTGCTGTTGTGTATGTGTATTCCTACAAGTGGTTTAATTTGATTTAAATATTTCTGAAAAGTGAATAAATAATAAAATAAAAAAAGACAGATAATTGTTAAATTTTTCAAAGTTTTTTAATTTTATTTAAATTTCATTATATATATAACATGTATATTTTGATTATGATCAGTACACAGATTAAAGTATATAATTTTTAGCAACCCAAGAATTGTGATTAGTAGAAAATCCTAACCATTTCACAAAAACTCGGTTCCCTTTAGTTTTTATAACCTTTTCAACCAAATATATATTTGGATAATGTGTTTTCAGCAACTCGTTCTCATAAAATCCGCCAATAATCGGTTGGCCTTGATAATCTTCTAGTAAGTATGTAACAGGATTCGTATTTTGTATAACACGAATTTTGAAGATTTCAGTACTCCAATTGGGTGTGTATCCTTTATCAAAAATATGTTTGTACTTGCTAATACGAACATGATCGCCAACTTTTAGTTTACCTTTTCCAGAAATTTTAATATGATTATAAGCTTGTCTAAGTATGGAGCGTTCATTTTTTTTGGTAACAGAATTTGGTGACATTCCAATAGTTCTATGTTTATTGTTGTTGTATTGAGCAATAAGTTCCTTATACATATTTATCCATTGATAGTTTCCTTGCAAACTAAATTTTTTCCACATCATTTCCTTAAAAGTTCTATTAAATCGTTCTACAATAGAAGCTTTCAGTATACTATATGTTGAGTAGTGATTAATTTCATGTGTTCTCATCAGATTTTGAAAATTTTTATTATAAAACTCTTTACCATTATCTGTTTGCAAGTTTTTTGGCATTCTTTTTTGTGATAAAATTGATTTCATCGCAGTGGTAACATCATCACTTCCTTTTGATTTAACGGGGACAACCCAAGCAAACTTTGAAAATGTATCTATTACCGTTAAAATGAATCGATACCCTTTATTATATTTTGAATAAGTTCCCATTTCAACAAGATCTGCTTGCCAAAGATCATCAATACCTTTTGTTATTACTCGTCGTCGATTAAAATTTCTGCGTGCTTGTTTATGCAGTTCCTGAACTACCCGTTCCCGTTCCATCTCTAGTTCCTAGCTCAGATTTTATTTGTTTAAGAGTTAAATTGATATCCTGTATTGTATTTGCAAAGGACTTTTTGTTGTCCTCTATTGTTTCATGAATGCGTTTTTCCAAGTCATCAATTGTTTCGCCAACAGTTTCTGCTGAGAACTCAATTTTATAGGAAAGCAAATATTTTACTTGTCTTAATACTTCTTTTAACTCTTGCTGTAAAACACTTTGCTCTTGTATAGATTTATTAAGTTTTATTTCCGTATTATTGATTTTTTTTATTAATAATTCATCAATTTCTTTTCTTAATTCTTGAAGACTATTTTCTATAAATGTTTTATTAACAGCATCATTTTCTAATACAGGATTAGCAATGTTTTTGATTCTTCGCAAATTGAAATTAAAATGTTGATCGCTATCTAAATGAAATCCAGTGTTTATTTTAGGACACCTTCTCTCACTTTGATTGATATAATGTCCAAACTTATCGACAGGCATTTTATGAATATTGATAATGGGGTGCTGAGTTAGCTATTTATAGTATAATTTTTGCTTCTCTCAATTCTTCAATGATTGAAACAATTTCATTATTATGGTTTGAGTGACCAGCTGCTGATGATGAAATTAAAAGACGCAATCTATCTATTAACTCATTGGGATCATCCCAATATACATAGTTTATCTTTTTTGTATTTAATTTCATTAAACTACCTCCTCTTTTTCCTATTAGTTTCCGGATGATATTTTTATATTTTTTCCCTGGATTTCCCTGAATTTGCTCATCAGGTTGATAGTTCCGTCTAAAAACATTAGTTGCTAATAATATTTCTTTATATGTTTTTAAATCATTGTTATCATAGTTTTGTGGGGAACGGAAAACTAAAAGTTCATATAAGCCCCGTGTAATAGGCCATTTCGATTTACCAATAGTAACATCATTTTCGTTGAAAGAAATAGACTCATTGCCTAGCCTCCATTTTTGATTCTTATCTTTCTGTGGTCCATAAGCTTTATCTAATTTCGATGAAGAGATTTTTGATAAATTGAGTTCAATTCTTTTCGTTGGCGATGATTTAATGGTGTCATTAAGATGATTATCATCATCATCATCATCATCATCATCATCATCATCATCATCATCATCATCATCATCATCACCATCATCATCATTATTATCTATATCAGTGTCAAATGATTTAAAGACAGCAGATTTTTCAGTATCATCAATATCTTTATCTAATTCGGAAGGTGATGTTTTAAAAGTCATCCTTTTTTTTTTAGTACTAGGTGGAGTCTTAGTAAGATTGTCAGCAATTTTTTTTCTCTTCTGAAACGGTGTGCTGTGGGTGGGAAAATCATTATCACTGTCTTTAAAGGTGGTATTTTCATCTTCTTTTTTTATTCTTCTTTCCTCAATTATTTCTTTTAATGGGTTAGTTATTGGTTTAAATGTTTTTTCTAAGAGCTCTTCATCAGCGGTTTCTCCAAGTTTAATGCTTCTATATTTCTTTTTCAAAATGTTTCGAGTTTTGATGAGATTTTTAATAATATTTTCATCCATATTATGTGCACCAAAATAGCAATAGATTAACAGGTCAACAGATTAGATAACAGGTAGCTGTTTAACAGGATCAGATTAGAAGGCTAATCAGGTGGTAGTTAACAGTTTAATAGTAGTATTATTACTAAGATGGTTAAACAGTGTGATGTACCCTTTTATATATTTATATATACATCAAATCCTTTTCTATAGCGACCATTGTTCATAGGATCATCTTTGCTAATAACAAGGAATCCATATTTTGTCTTCCAGCAATTGGAGCATAATTCCTGAAATTTTTTATACATCATATCGGAACCAACATGGTCATTATAAATGTGTCTAATATTCAGCTCATCCTGCTTAAACATGATAATCATATTTGCATTATCACGAATCAGGTGCTTTGGTATATGAGTATAAGTTTGACATAAATAGAAACTATCAACTTCCTTATGACGTCCCATACAAAAATATGATCGTACATGATTTTGTTTTTCACAAGCTATATCATCAAATATAAATATTGAATTTGGTTTTACTTCATCTGGCGAGAGAACATCAGCGTTATTTGAAAATGATGAAAAATTTATTTTCTTAATAGGTTTTATTAATCGTTCCAAGTACTTATATTTTGGTTGATGCGATGACTTTGAGTATAAGTAAATATTTTTAAATTTTAACCCATTAGGACTTTCAATAAGACTGATCATCACATTTGTTTTCCCACAATTTGATGGGCCGACAATAAGGGCTCGAATAGAGTTCGGTAATAGTGAGCTATGTCGCACTCTATTTGAGACACTTAATTTCGCATCAATATTTTTAACATTTATTGATTTATGTTGCTTTAAAAAGCGCATTATAGCAACTGATGTTAGAATGTATATAAAGAGTTCTTATATCTGTTTTTCAACCACTCTGCTTTTGATTTTAGATTGAAAAGTATTGAAAATGCCAATCACGTATAAAAAGGTGATCAGTCATCATAGACCTGTTAAAGGAGGAGGTTTTCTGAATAATATAATTAGCAATCTCCCCATTGAGCTTCATTTACCTGGGTATCAGTTTTGTGGACCTGGTACCAAATTAAGGAAACGTTTGGCAAGAGGTGATCAAGGAATCAATCCGTTGGATGCTGCTTGCAGAGAGCATGATATAGCATACTCAAACAACAAAAATTTAGAGGAAAGACACATTGCTGATAGAAAATTAGCTGAAAAAGCTTGGGGGAGAGTTAAAGCTAAAGATAGCAGTCTTGCTGAAAAATCAAATGCTTGGTTTGTTACTAACGCAATGAAAGTAAAAACAAAATTTGGAATGGGTAACGCCTCTAGGAAAATCAAGAAAAATTTTAAAAAAATAAATGGCAATAAACTATTCAAGGCTGCATTAAAAAGTGCAAGAAAAAATATTAAGAAAACAAAAAGTTTAAAAGATGCGATAAAAATATCACACAAAATAGCAAATAATATTTTCAAAGGAAAAAAGTCTTTAATTAAAACACCACGAGTAATACCAATACCCAAGTCTGGAGGGTTTCTTCCACTAGCACCAATATTTGCTGCACTTGGTGCACTTGGAGGTTTAGCTGGGGGTGTGGCTGGTGTTACAAAAGCAATAAATGCTGTTAAGAATGGTAAAGAACAACTAGCAGAAGCACAACGTCATAATAATACAATGGAAGCAATTGCTATAGGAAAAGGAATGTATTTAAAACCATATAAAAAAGGACTTGGACTATATTTAAAGCCCTACCAAAAAAACTAATAGCGAAGCTACCTAAAAGAGCCCTCTCCGATTTAGATTTGAGAAAATATACAAAAAATATTCCAAATTTTAGAGGTGTGTTTATGCGTGATACACTACCGAATAAACCATTTAAAGCGGAATGTGGAATAATCAATCTGGATACTTCAAAAGGTAAAGGCACTCATTGGGTAGCATACTGGAAAAAGGATGATAAAATTGAATATTTTGATAGCTTTGGAAACCTGCAACCACCTAAAGAGTTAATAAAATATTTAGGCGAAAATATAAACTACAACTATTTCAAGTATCAAAAATTCAACACAGTAAATTGTGGACATTTATGTATACAATTTTTGTGGTCAAAAAATGTAATTTGAAAAAAAAAAAAAAAAAAAAAAAAAAAAAAAAAAAAAAAAAAAAAAAAAAAAAAAAACAAAAAAATAAATATATAAATAAAAAACATGTGTGGTTTTATTTTAGTTTATTCATTATTTTCATTATCATCATCAGAACTTTCATACATGTTACTGTAAAATATATTCTCATTTTGCTTTTTCATCTTCTCAATATTAAGGTTAAATGATCCATTTGAATCTTTAGCTTTTATTAAAAAGTGTGGGGTTCCATTTAAGTAATCCATTTGACCCTTACTAATAATGAGGAATCTCTTGGGCAAATAAATGTAGTATCCATGATTAACGAGACATCTAACACTTTCACCATATCTCGTTTCTACTCGTTCTATCTTGTTAACTTCATACTTTTTGTTTTCCTCCATGTCCTTCAACGGCAAGTATTTAATATTGGGGGATCGAAACAGTTTTCTCAAGCTCGCCTTCATTATTATTATTATTATTATTTTTCTAGATTTTCCTGCAAGAGCACCTTCTTAACTGATACTTAATATCAAATCTATTCAGCTTTTATACTCAAATTTTTTTAAATTTCTTATCAGTTGTGGTTAAACATGGTTCTCAAATATGAAAAAAAAAAAAACTTGTTATCAGCTGCAGTTAAAAACATGGTATCCAAAAATATAAAAATTTTTATCAGTTGTGGTTAGATATGATAATTCATTTAGATTTAGGTTTTTCCCATGTAAACAGTTAATTTCATCATATTGTGAAATATAAAAACTGTAGATATGTGTGTGTGTATGTGTATGTGTGTGTGTGTGTGTAACCTAAAATAGAATTTCTATATTAGCACAATTTTTGTGACCAAAGGGCTTTTAGTAATATAAAAGATGTTTTGGTGTCAAGTTGTTCGAGATGATGACAAGTACTGTGCTTGTCATGCACAATGGAAAAATTTCAAAATCATAAACGCTATAATTTTAGATAAAACGTTAGATATAATTCTGACTCCAGAAGGAGGTGTTAGAACAACAATAGTTTCTCTAGGTAGAGGACAACAACTACCATCCAATCTTCCAGTATTCGAATTCGGTCATGATCAACATGTGAGGATTGAAGTTCTTGGAGGAAGTATAACATTAATTGGATCACTCAGTGCAGGTTGTAGAAAAAATATAGATACTACGCAATACATAGCATCATGCATTTTTCGAGATATAGAAACTTTGAATGAAATGTATGAAAAAGTATATAACATTCCTATGATTGGAACCTCTAAACCTCAGAAAATAAAATTTCGATATGCGAGAGAAATTGGAGATTCAATCGTTGATAAGATTGAGGAAGAGGGAGGGATAAGCATCCAATGATTTATAAATTAGGAATAAAACAGAAATTCATACATCATTTGCAATTCAACCTTTGCTTAGATAACACATCAATCTAATAAATTTAAAAAATAAAAAGAAATGAAATATAATCTTATCATATTATTATCATATTTTTGTATTGTGCAAACATTATCAGCTGCTATACCTATTGATTTGAGCCAGAATGAATTTGAAAAGACTGAATTTGCTGTAAGACTACCTAACAATGATCTTGTAAGCATAAAGCTGAACTTTAAACTAATGAAATGGGATCAAAATGCTAATAAGCCATTGGAAGGAGAGGAGGGATTAGAACCTAACAAGACCACTACTGAAATACTTCCATCACCATTAGCATCATCATCTACAGAAAAATTTTTTACTGTTCAACAAGCTATAGAGGCGTTTAGGCAAGACTTAATACAAAAAGAGAAAAATATTGCAGGAATCATTGAAAGTGTTCAACCATTTTATAGACACTTCCAGCTACAATACAAGGATAATATTATGTTGAGAATTCGTTGTACATATGATGCCACTTATACTAAAAGAAGTCTTCAAATTTCTTGCTTTGAATATCGTCAAATTGAGTCGGAAAGAATTTTGAGTAATGGGGAAATTGAAACCGTAACTGAGGATGATACTACTACACGCTCAAATGTAACCTTAATAGATGTCAAAGAATATAAACAAGATTTAAAAATGGATATATCATAATTCAATCTCCAAATTTAAACTATTAGTAGGTTACTGGTAGTCACCGTGTTAAGAACCTTAAATTAAGTTTTTAAAAATGAATAATAAAATCCGAGTAAAAATTTTAGATAATTTTTTAAGTGATGAAAAACTATTATGGTATGAGCATAAAGCTATTTTAAATAATATAAAAATATGGTTAAACGAATACAGTTTATATGAAAAAATTAAATCTAAGCATGGTAATCATTATTCAAAATGCGTGTGGTCTAGAGATACAACAACCTGTGGACCTGATACCTGCAACTGCTTCTATATCGATAAGAAATGGATTGAAGCAATAGATATAATGAATTTTTATTATGATTTAAAGGCTAAAGCTACATCATCACTCATACAGTCATTATCGGAACAGCAATAAGAATGTTGGAGAGTAGAATCTTGGTTGTAGATGTGCAAGGTTTTTATAACAAGAACAACTTTATTGTGAAAGAAATAAGTATTCTATTAGATGATCTACAATCTCAAACGTTTATTATCGAGCCTCCTTTTCAATATTCATTATTGTCGCGGAAAGAGAAATCAACATGTATCTGGCTTTATCATCATCATCATGGACTGAAGTGGGAAGATGGCGATTCAACTCTATTAGATGTAGTAGAATATTTCAAAACTTGTATTAAGAATAAGAAATTTATTGGCTATGCTAAAGGATTGGAAAAAACATGTTGGATTAAAAATCTTTTTACAAATGAAATTCCTTTCTATAATTTGGATGACTTAGAATGCTCAAATTTGAATACTTTATATAAAACTAATTCATCTGTAAATGCTTGTAAACATCATGAAAAAAAAAAAAATATGTGTTCTGAAAAAAATGTATTACTATTAATGAAATTTATAAAATCGCATATAAATAAAGAAGATAAATTGTAATTTGTGCTTTCCTTTTTAAATATCAAAACAACCATAAACTACCTCTCATTCCTTATTCAATACCCGTGATGTCAATAACAATCTCTTTGAGTGGAAATACATCTATTCTGGTTGGGGAATATTTTCCACCAATCGAACTACCAACAAGATATGTTTGTGGACTTATTGATTTTGTAGCATTCAATTCTATACCTAACGTAGATGTTCACAACAATTTATTTCATATAGGAAATCATATTATTGAAGTTCCAGTTGGTTCATATGAGCTTGAGGACATTGCTTTCTTTATAAACTCGAAAATAGGAGATTATGATGAGGCGATTAGGGTTTTAATTGAAGCTGATAATATCACTCTAAAAACGAATATTGAAACATCTATGGACATAGATTTCACAAAACCTAATAGCATTGGCCAGTTGCTTGGATTTAGTAAACGGATATTAGAAGTAAATCCGGTTAAACATAAAAGAGGGTTTGTGGAAGAGATAGGATTTGAAATCCCTGTTACTCCGTTCAATCAAACTACGATATTTGAATCTGATTTACCTCTCAATATTACAAACGTAAACACATTACGCATTGAATGCAACTTAACAGTCGGTTCCTATGCCAATAATTCTCTAGTGCACACTATTCATGAGTTTCCTCTTGATGTTCCACCTGGCTTTAAAATAAATGAGAAACCACAAAATGTCATTTATTTGCCAATGAACTGTCGAGAGATAAGCAACATAACGCTTAAAATTTCAAATCAAGACGGCGATCTTATAAATTTTCGAGGAGAAAAAATTACTGCTAGATTGCACTTTAAGCCGGAATAATGCTAATATACAATAAAGATATTATACGAAGAGAACTTGGATTCATTCAGCTGCCAACCTCTCAACAATCAACATTAGAGAAACCTTTGAAGAAGCAATTCAAAAAGTTAACACTTCAAAATAAGGATTATTTGAAATCAATCGGACTACATCTATATCATGACTGAAATACTCGAAGTTCTTCAAAAACCCTTACAAGTTGAAAGTATTATAAAAAAGGAATATCATAGTTACTCACCATACTTAAAATCGTTTAACAACAATGATGAGATTCGTATACCAATTCAAAACCAGGATCTGCTTGTATTACCAAGTGAAAGTATGATTTACATTTACGGTTTTATTTCAACTGCAGATAATTCATCTCCAAAAGGAGATGTACAACTTAAAAATAACTTTGTTTCATACTTGTTTGATGAAATTCGTTATGAAATAAATGGGTTTGAGGTTGATCGCACACGCAATCTTGGTATTGCATCTACTATGAAAAATTTTCTATCATTAAATAAAACTGAGGATGAAGCATTAAAAAATGCTGGTTGGAGTATTTCTGAAAGCTTAAAATTAGAAAAAGGGCATTTTAACTTCTGTGTTCCACTGAAAATGTTACTTGGATTCGCTGAAGATTATAATAAAATAATACTTAATTCTAAACATGAGCTGATTCTTCAACGTTCAAAAAGTGATGAGAGAAGTTATCATTCTGGCGCTACCCCAGCTGAACCATTAAACTTAACAATAGTAGATATAACATGGAAAATACCTCACATACAATTATCAGACTTTACTAAATTGGAAATGTTTAAAATAATCAACAACAAAAATTCTATACCAATCTCTTTTCGAAGTTGGGAATGTCATGTTAATCCTTTGCTAGATAGAAGCACTAAAGTATTATGGAATGTGAAATTATCACCACAAAACGAAAGACCCCGATTCATTATAATCGGGTTACAAAAAGCTAAAGCTCTAACCAATCCAAATACATTTGATCATTGCGATATAACAAATCTAAAAGTTCATCTTAACTCTGACACATATCCTTATGATGATCTGAATAGTCGCTTTGATATGGGGCGATACGCCATTTTATATGATATGTACTCAAAATTTCAACAAAGCTACTATATGCGCGAATCTCAACCATTGCTAGATATTGTTAAATATAAGAATCTTGCACCTCTTATTGTTGTTGATGTAACTTATCAGAATGAAGCTGTTAAGATTGGCCCCATTGATGTGCGAATTGAATTTGATACATCAAAAGGTATTCCTGAAAATACAACAGCATATTGCTTAGTAATCCATGATCGTGTAATTGAATATTTACCATTAACCGGTGAAATTAAAAAAATAATTTAAATTTATTTAATGTAGTAAAATATGTTATCTTTAAGAAATTTTTTTTAAAATAAAACCTAAATAAAAAAGCTTAATTTAGTTCGTTTTATTATCGTTTATTTAAATTTTTATTTCAGTTAATTGTATAATTAAAATAGGACAATATTCGTTTATTATAATATCAAATTCTTAACACTAAAATGACCCCAAGGTAACGTTTCATAAGAGTCTGATATTAAAAATCGCTTATCATCATGCGGACTCAGTGCAATCTTTGATTGAGTCACGCTACTAACCTCATGTTTTTTAAAGCAAATTAAATTCTGACTAACCACCTTCGGTTTACCACTATTAAGGCATTCGAGATAGTCATCAAAAGTTATTTTATTTTTAACTATACTTGTTTTGATACCCTTCGACTTTCTAACTTCATCCTTCTGCTCTACACCCTCTACCCGAGTTGCATACATTTTCGATCGAAGACCCACAAATTCCCGCATTACTTTTCCTTCATTTTCATCCTTCATCATGCCCAATACTTTTTTATTAAAAGTATTGGGTATGTTGAAAGGATTCTCTGCTGGATAATCACTTGTGTCAAAGTACTTAGCTCCATCACGTCTAATACTTTCATACAAGTCGTGATCAGTCACCTCATAAATAAGAGAATCTGTATCTGTGTAGCAAATGGCGCAATTAGAACCAAACTGGGTGATCATATACTCATAATGAAAATTGTATATAGTTGTTTTGGCCAAGTCGAGTATGCACATACCAGCGTAGATCGGCTTATTGAAAACTATCTCAGTTTTATTAAGCTCTATGGCAACCAACTCATCATCAAATATAGTGGAGGCTTTAAATTCTGGTTTAGCAATATAAGCTTCGGCACCAAATCGGCCCAACCATCTCATAATCAGCTTGACAATGCTGTGTTTACGGATATTCTCCATAGTCTTCCCGAACACAGCGTTATTCATGAGCTTGTACAAATTTTTGTCAAACTTGTTTGTGGCGGCTGTTCGAAGGTATGTATTCAAGTCAATATATGACTTGAGCCATGGAGATTGATTAAATTGTAAAATCCGATGCACTTTAGTTATTTTTAATCCATATTTAAGAGCTTGCTTGAGGGTACGATAATGGATGATATATTTTTTTTTATCATACAAAGTAGCTAGCAATTTCTTCTGTTTTGCTCCTGGAGGTGTAGTATGTTCAGGACAAAACGGAAGGTCCTTATGTTGATCGTGCAGATCACTTGGATATTCCAAGTCTACCTCAAGGATGTAACCAATATCTGAATCATCAGAAACATCTTCAACAGTAATATTTTGATAATCCTCCACCCAGCTGAAGTTACCGTGTGGAAGATGCTGAGACATTGCCCAACCGTACTGATTGTTAATATCAAAATACATCAAGTATTTTGCTGGCTCAGTGGCATTATAGTCAGGCAAGTATTTATTATTGGCCTTAACATGACGCTTACTACATTGACTAAGTCCACCACGGATACCCCGTTCAACAAACATGAGCATATTAACATCCGTTAATAGCTCTAGGGTTATATCAGTATGCTTAAGCATTGCATCCCACGTATACCCCGGTAGAGTGAAGTAGTGTGCAGGGTCTAAACCATATGTTCTATGGCAACTTGAGCGGAATTGCTCAAAAACATCGGCTAATAAAAGCACATCCGTCTTTAAATATAAGTCTGAATATTTACCCAAATTAGCAATATTTAATTCTAACCATACTTTTTGAGCATGCTCATAGTCTTTTTCATTGATATCATAATCATTTAATTTATTATAAAACTGTATGATATCGGGTAGAGAAGTATCCGAAAATTTGGATGCATCATCACAGTAATCGTAAGGGAACACCCCCTTACGTGTTAATAAATTAAATTGTGACTCTGTTAAATATGAAAATTCGGACTTTAAAATGGGCCAAGTTGTGAGGTATGAGGCCAGTTCTTCTAAGCTGCTGCTCATAAATTTAAATGAATCTATAAATCTATATTTAATTAGGTATTCATCTAAACGCTTTGTAAATGAAATGTAGCGTTCTCTATTTATAGGTAGTAGATCAACACGACCTTTCAACTCAGTTGCTAATTTTTTAATAATAAAATGAGAATCATAACCACTAAGATTATGAAATATAATAGGAATCGTATGAGAGTCCTTGAAATTAATGTTGCACCCCTTATGGGAAGGTCCGCGATAATTTCCCGTTAAATGACAATGGTCACGCACTTTCTCATCTTCGATGGTAAATGGCTTTTCGCAAATATGGCATACAGTAGCCGAATCAAATTCATGGATCTGATCAACGGTTAGTGTATCCATTGGCAAAGCACAAAGAAATACCGGTTCAACATCTTCTGCAAATTCTTCGAGTTCCCGCACGAACCACTCGATACAATCACTGCCACGATGGCTTCTATAAAATGATAGCGTGGGGTCATACGCACACTTAACATAATAAGCAGCACTATGTGGTATATGCTTTTGATATTGCTTTTGGGTTGCTTTTTCTTGAGCACCAACATTTTGGGGGGTACTCACTTCAACCAAAAGACATTCCAAATCAGCATATATCACAAATGGAGCTGACACCTTATTTTTATAATTACCGAAACTTAGCAACTTATTCTCCTCCGTCGGCATCCTGATTTTACAGTTGTTTAGTTGACCGCATTCCTCAGTATGCGCCTCCAACTTAGCGATCGAAGTAAAATAGTGGAGACACCGGTCGCAGAAAAATTTTTGGTGTTGGTTCTTGGATAGTTGGCTCGATAACAGCCTCGATAAATTTTTGATCCATACAAAATGGTATCTGACAGGATCAGCAATATCTTCATCTTCATCGTTTTCATTCTCAACCTCCCCATCTTCCTTTCCATAGTATATATTCTGTACCATAAGGAGGTTAATATGCTGCTCCTTTTTATCCTTTGTCAGGTAAGTGGGTAGCACAATGAACTCCCCCTTAGTTTTCTTGAGAATGTATACGTTGATTGAGAGACCATTTTGCTTTTCAAAGCGAGGGATCTGTCTCACCGTCATAGGAAACTTGATCGCAGCTAACTTTAACTCCCTCTTGTAATCAGGATATGAAGACATTCGATCAGAATGATGGCCAGCAGGGTGGAGAGCGGATACCACTGCCCAAGCAAAACAGGCATCATCATTGTTTTTAACGTTGATGCATGCGTTCTTTGCGACAATACTCTTTGGCAATGGTATGTATGATGAACCAAGCTGTGGTGTAAATTTGTTGATGCCGATAGTCAAGTTAACAATAGCCGCCAACGCCCAACCACTATCACGCTCTTGAAACTCCTCCAACTTCTTTAGGATGGTATCACGGATGTGATCGTTGAACAAGGCATTAAGGTCAGTTTCACGGAAGATGGTTACATTTTTTGTATTCATAAACTTGTTCTCCTGAATTTCTTTATTTCCTTTGATAATGTGGAATTCTCCACAAAATACAGCATTTACCTTGAGAGCCATCTCTTCCCTCAATATTTTTTTTATATGCCGTTGGAAAACATTAGCGCAATCCTCCAGGAAACTCTTCGGCTCCTTATGGGTCATATTAATAATAGCACCTGTACGTATTCTGTAAATAAAAAAATATTTAGTTAAATATATGATAGAATTAATTTTAAAACTAGCTTACCGTCCACCGAAAGCTGACTCAACATCCAACCACTTTACACGTAGTGATCTCCAGTTCTGTCTGGTCTTGGTTTGCGAAAGGCCAGCACCAGTAGCTCCATGGAGGAACTTGAGCTTGGTGCAGTAACCTTTGACAAGACCCAAGGCACAAGTAATTTGCTGTTTCGCGCCTGTAGTTCCTGCCATCCTTAATTTTTTTTGGAGAGCCTTTTTAGCGCTAGTACACTCTTTAACGCTATGCTTGATAACTTCACAGTTAATTTTAGCATTCTCAAATGCAATCTTAGCTCTTTCAACAAAATCGACACTTTTCCCCATGATTATTTTAAAAAATTAATTTTAATCCTTTTTTTTCTTTGAACTTGTGTTTGACTGCACAATCAAAAATGTACTAATTTCTAGTCTTTTGTACTGCGATTATACAGCGTTGACCTCAACTACGCTTGCATGCATATCTGCTTTACACACAAATGGTAGATACCCCAAAGAAAATAAATGATAGGAGACATAAAAAAATTTTAATGTTCACACTGGAGTAAAAAAAGTCAAAGATTCGTTTTGTATACATTTTTTTTTTTTTTTACTATGTGCGGTAGATATCAAAGAAAATAAATGATAGGCAGACATAAAAAAAATTTAATGTTCACACTGGGGTAAAAAGTCAAAGATTCGTTTTGTATACATTTCTTCTTTTTACTATGTGCTCGCCACAACTCATATCAGTTTGTTTTCATTTTTTTTTCTATTTTTGACTAGCGTACCGACTTATCACTTCGCGCGCCCCCCCAGCACTAAGCACACCATGCCACTTTTGTTTACATTTTTTTTTTTTTACCACGTGCTCACCAACTCTTATCAGTTTGTTGACAAACACCAAAAATAACTGATAAGGGACTTAGAAAATTTTTTTTCAGCTCCAAATGTGTGATTTTTTTCTCCATACAAAATCCATATGATTTTTTGGTCAGGCACCGGCCTATAACATCTACTTGCATCAAGTCTTATAAATCTGAAATTATATATATTTATATATATATAGATTTAGAGGTATGATGAACTTCAATTTAAGATAGGGCGGGATCCGCCCATTTTTCTGCCGGAAACTTTCCCCTCCGACTCCTTTTTTTTGTGTACCAAATATTTTACATTTCCGCTAAATAGTCTCAATATTTAAGAAGTGACTTTTGTTCTTTTATTAGAGATGAGCAGCCAAGACCAAGCCACCATATCAGTCTTGATCTAAGACATTAAGTCTTGGTCTTGGTTTTGTTATTGAGTCTTGGTCTTGATCTTGGGTCTTGAAAAAAATTCTAAAAAGCAGATGATCTTGGTTTTGAAATTATATCAGCGTCTTAGTTTTGGTTTAAATTGGTCATTTATATTAAAATACAGTTTTTTTGCTTGAAATGATGCTCTTATCAGACTCATGCTATAGCGAGAGTGAACGCTACTTAATGTGGTGCCATATAAAGGGCAAATACTTAATCGAAAAGCTTGAAAGAAGCATAGTGTACAATTTGAACTATTTTTGTTGGAAAGGCGTGTCGCCTCCCCTACAAATTAATACATGCTAAATTAAACCAAAAAAAGAAAAAAATGTATATTAAATTGCTCGGCAAATGGCTTAAAATTGCAAATCTTTACAAATTGTGTCGCATGCCGTAAATGCTGTGTGAAATAAATTCATTTCATTTTGTTGCTTATATCCGGCAATAATGCACAATTTCCGGTAGCAAAAAATAAAAAAAAAAAAAAATGGAGAATTAAAAACAAAAAAATAAAAAAATATGAAGCATAGAATTATGGCACTGATTCTGACATAAAATGGTGATGGTCTGCAAGACTGGCTACACCAGTCCAAATGACGGATACAAAGTGAATTTTCCATTTTGTCCTTTATATTTTATTTTTTTAAGTAAATTTACTGGATGAATGCATTTGGTTTGTGTTTTTTTTTGCATTGCAGTAGTGGTAGTTTGTCATTTCATTTTCATCTTCATCTACTTCCGCTTCCGTGTTTTTTTCATTTTCATTTTCATTTTTTGATTTGTTCCTTGTAATTGTTAACTAAATTAAATGCTTTAACTGTGAGCGTTTTGTGTTATGTTAAGTCATATAAAAAAAAATTTTTCAAAATGTCAACATTTTATGTAGTTTTAGTCAGAAATTTCCACTTTTTTTATGTCTTTTTCCTTTAACTTTAATTATTTGCATTGTTTTCTTTAGTTGACGCTCAAAGCTTACAAGTTTTTTGTATGTCCTCTGCTTCCTGCTGTCTTTTACCATGTTAGCAGCACATTTTGGCCAACAACATGTTAGTGCATTTAGCTTTTGCTTGTAGTCTTCTGGTAGACATTAAGCCAGTCAGCTAGTCAGCCAAGTACACTGTAACTGCTAACAGGATGCGCGCACATTAGGGAAACTGCATATTTTTTCACCTAACTGGTTTTACATTGAAAAAAGTTTGAGAAAATTGTTGAGATATTTGGACTAAACTGCATACTCTGCGGTACAAAGTTTGAAAATTTTCAGCCATATGCGCTGTACGAAGTCAACTAGAAGCAGGAAAGCTCTCTACTGGCTCTTTATATCGAGACAGTTTGTTTTTGTGATTGAAGTCCCAAATATATTTTCTTCCAGTGTATATCATTGTTTTTCCTTACATTCACTTACATATTCACACTACACACTTTGCTGTTTTTTTTTTTTGTCTTCCATACACAGAGTACAAGGTTTGTTTTGTCTAACGTTGTCGTCAACTATAATGAGAATTTAATGAAACTTGGCAAGGAAGAAAGTTTTGAAATTTTCCTGCTTCTGTTGACAATTTTGATTATACAGATTTCTTTTTACTTTTTTTTTTATTTTTCTACTGCATTTTTATGGTAGTTACCATACCATCAAGCAAGGCATAATGTTACCAAACTATTTTTAATTATGTTGTTTGTGCAGAGATTTTTTTAAGTTGTTTGCAAGTGAAAACATAAAAAAATTACAACAGATTTAAGAACTTTTAAAGAACTAAAGAACTAAATGACAATTAAAATTAGGGTGTTGGGAATAATTTTAGAAAAGAGATTTAATTTTTGATCAAAACCATCTCTAGATTCAAATTAAACTAGAATTGAAATAAATATGATTTTCTGATTTTCAGTTTGAAGAATCGGTTCAGATAAAAATTTGCTCATTTATTTTCGTATATTGAATGGTTTTTGAATACCAATTAGTTATAAGAACGGTCGCTTTTCAAACTTTTATGCGTTTTGGTCTATTTTTTCATCCTTAGACTAAAGAGAGGACTATCTAAACCTTTTTTTATTATTTTAAATGAGCTTTAAGTATAAGTTTGCCGCATTTAATATGTTTTTATTGCTATCATGGTGTAAAACAATTTTGACACTGTTCGATATATTTTGAACTCTTCAACATTTTTCTTTTCTATTTTTCTATCTTTCTTCTTCATGTTTATAGACGTTTAAGAACTTTTCTACTCTTTATACTTTTTTTTACTTTTGTTGACTTTTCTATTTTTTCAACATTTCCCCTAATTTTTAATATTGTTATCGACTTTTCAAAAGTTTTTAAAAATTTTTGACACTTAACTATGTCTTAACACTACTCTATTCTTTTTGAATTTACCGATATTTTTCTGTTTTTTTTTTATTATTGTACACGTATTTTGTTGATATTTTTCGATCCTTCTTAGCTTTTGCTTTGATTTCTATTCACACTTTCAAAATTTCGGGTTCATTAACATTCTTTGACTTTTGCGACGATTTTTACTTGTTGTTGTTTTTAATACACGCTAGTCTTTTGGATTTAAAAAAAAAGTTTCGATAAACCCAAATTTTTAACGGGATCTTGTTTAACATCATATTTAGACACATTTTCCTCAGAAAAGTCTGCAAGCACAAGGAAAAATAAAAGTTCAATCTGGAATCAGAATTGCACTATTGCTAATGGTTTTTGAGATATTTTAACTTAAAAGTTCTACATAAATACAGTTTTTTGCTATTTTTGAAGTTATGCAAGGGCACAAGGTAATATCTAGTCGTAAAACCTAAGCTTTTTCTTTAAATTTTACTCCGCTTAGTGCTGGACCCTAGTCGGGTTTTTATTTTTCGTGGCCCGCGTGCCTTTACTCTTCGACCGCGGGTTCGGGCCTTGAAATCAAGTTTTCGGCAGACTTGTAACTCATCCAAAAAGCCCGAAAATTAGAGGCTCGTAAATGCCTGGAAATCACGGGAAGATTGAGAAGCATAAGCTTGAAAAAAATTCTGCTCTAACTTAAAAATATGTAAAATAATGTATAAATGTATGACTAGGAATGACAATGGAGTAAGTCAAGTCAAACAAATCGTCTTATTATCATCAAGCTTCATCAACAAGTTTCAACTAATTTAATTCATAAAAAAGTGTGAGTATGTAATAATATGGTAGTATCGGGCTGGGCCGGGCTCGGGCCTCTACAAAAAATATTCATACGTGCACGGTTCGTTTCATGCACGGTTGGGTCTTAAGAATTAGGCCCGTGCAAATCTCTTCTCTGAATTATATCTGTATCTTTCAACGTCTCTGAAATATTCTCACCTAAAGACTAAGCAGGTAAAAAACACTGTTTTTGGCAATTTTTACCTATCAATATCGTCTCTATTTAAGTTTGGATATATTTGAAGAAAAACCAAAAATTTATTGGAAGGCTGGTTTGCGTTACTAGTTTCGGGTCCCACCATAGTTTATCCTTAACAGAAGCATTCGCCGACATCCAAAAGAACTTTCAAGCATACTTTATTTAACCTTTAGCATAGATTTGTTGAGAATCACAGCAAAACGAAAATGTATGGCAAATTCGAAAAATTCTAATTTTTCTGTTTTCGCCTTGCTGTTGCACCATTTGACACGATTTTGCACAAATGAAAAAAACCAATATATTCTGAAAATATGGCTAAAAGTAAAAGTTGTGTTCCCGATTTTCTGGATCGGGTCGAAATTTAGATTTGTCCGGAACCTACTCAAAAGTTAGAGGGATTCTTAAAAACGATATCTGCATCATTTTTTTTTTTTTTTTCACTCTGAGGGAAATCAATGGAGCACATTTGATTCTACTGAAGCCCTATTTTGGCTAAAAAAAACATGTTTTTTGGCCATAACTTTATTTCCTTTTGTAATGAAAAAAAAGTTATGACCGATTAAAATAAAAAAAAAAAATAAAAAAAAAATATGCAGATATCGTTTAAAAGAGTCCCTTTAACCTTTGAGTCGGTTTCGTGATAATTTTATTTTTGCTTTATACAAAATCGAACCGGTCTACTCAAGGGGTCTAAAGACTATAATATTTTGGACCAGAAGTACCAACTGACTCAAAACTAAAGAAAGATGACTCAAAATTTTTCGCTTGAATAGGGACGTTATTTTATATATTTATTGACACTTGGAATCACTTTTACATACCTACATATTAAATCGTTTTGAATTCGTTCTCATTGACATTTTTTCCTAAGACGTCTAGAAGTAAGATTAACTTTTACAAGACTTTTCTAATCTTTTGGAAAGTTTACACACATTTCAAAATGTAAATCGCTTTGTTTTGATTTCATTGCTACAATCCAGTTTGTTCGATGCAATACAATATATCTACATTAGGTACGTACATTCACTGTTAAAATTTCTCAACTCAAATTTTTCAACTTTTTCTTCAAGGATTTTCCACACTTTTCAGTTATTCAGCAAAACAGTTTTCAGATGGTATTAACTCGATCGAAACGGTACTTGGGAACTATATATTATGCTATTGTATTGTAATTTGATAAATTCAGTAGAAATTTTGTTCTTTTTTTTATAAAAACTGTAAGATTTCTGAACCGAATATAAAAAGCAGAAATTATTTCAATCATTAAATTAACTATGTTATTCTCCGAATTTGTATTTCACATTGATATTAGAGTTATTCACGATCTGGAGTAACAAGCTGAGTAACAGGGTAAAAGTGAACTCAGTTACTCTGAATAGTGAGCATACTCAATACTTTGCACTTATATTTGCTTTTTGTTTCTCAAAATAATTTTAGCTGCCAACAAAAAAAAAATTTTTTTAATTGAATATTTTGCTCTCATTCAAATTTTTATTTTTGATGAACGAAAATTGCCTCTCAATCATAAACAAGTTCAAACGTTTCTATAGAAATAGAAATAGTAAAAAAAAAGGCAAAAGTGTAAGATTATTTTACACTAGAAAATAGCTTGACTAAAAGGGTAAAAGAGTAACAGAGTAACTTACGTATATTTTGTTGTTGTGGTTGTGCACTATTACCCTGTTACTCTGTTACTCAGGACGTTACTCTAGATCGTGAATACCTCTATTAATTTATAATGTTTTCTTCCAGATATTGAATCAACTTTAACTTGTGCGACAATGCAACTTAATGTTTATGCCAAGGATACTAAATAAAAAATGCAACCACACTGACAAAGCTTTCCAAGGGATAATTGGAAATGCAACGAAATGTGATGAGTAAAACGTAAAAATTGCAAACTGCTGCAACAAAAACAAGAGGTAACAAAAATAGGATCAGTTCCTGATGCATTTATCAAACGAAAACAAACAATAAAGGCCAACAACAACAACAGCAATAACAACAACAACAAAAGCAACAACAACCACAATAACAATACAACACTAAAAAATGCCTTCAACATGATATACGTTTTGAGGAAATCAACATTATCGGATATAGAAGGAGCAACAACCGCATCAGCAACAACGACAACAAGAGCAAAAAGAAAAGCAACAGCAGCATTTATAACAACACCAAAATCAACAATACCAACAAGCAAAGCAAAAGCAGCAGCAACAATAACAACAACATACATCACTGAAGAAACAGCAATTTCTAGAGCAACATCATCATCGAGGTTCTCATTAACAGCTTTGGCAAGAAAATCCAATGAGAATAATAAACGAAGCATCAGCAACAACAGCAACAACAACACACATCACATGCATCACCAAAACAACTACAACACAAAGTACAACGACAACGATGATGATGCAAGGCAGCAACAACAACAATGCCAACAACATTGGTTGCGCACATGCTTTGTGGTTGTCATTTGTCTGTCTTTGCCCCCATCAACAAACGTGGCAGCTCATCCGCTGTCACAACTTGAGCAGACATCATCGGCTTTGTCATCATCCACATCCGCATTTTCATCTTCATCATTATCATCGTCGGCTGCCTTCACATCATCATCATCAGCATCATCACAGCAACATCTCCCGCAGTCTTCAAGATATTCACAGTTAGCTAACGATTTCCACATAAGTGGGAGTGGCGGCCGCAGTAGTACCATGCGTTTTGTTGGCTCTCCACTAGATGGTGTTATTAATGGGGGGGCTGCCGGCGCTAGTAGTGGTGTTGGTACAAGCAGTTTTGGTGCTTCCGAAAATAATCACATAGAATGCCCCAGTTTTGATGAGAACTCTGCGTGTCCGTGTTATAAATTTGAGGATGGTAAGTACCTACGTATACGTATGTAGATATGTGGGGGATACACTTTTAGAAATGCACATAGGCTTCTTGATGATTTCGTATACCTATATGAAATTCTATTAAATTTAAATCAGCGTTATGTTGACGAAACTTCAATTTTTTTAGGAACTATTTTTCAAAAATGTGCCGAAAATTGCACAAAATTTTGTTGATTTTGATAGACAATGCTTTTTCGAGAAAAATTGTTTGTATATGCAACCAATTTTTAACCTTTGGTTCAAATGTTCTTCCGGTCTTCCTAAATGGCTACCAAATTTCTATCACTTTTTTTGGTAAATTTGGTGGATTATGAAAATTTTGTCGAAATGCTGAAAAGAAATAATTACGGGAAAAAATTAAAATTACGAAATATTGAAAGAGTTTATAGACAATGCCCAAAATGATTTGAACCCGGAAACTCTAAAATATAAAGTACACTACCGCTTAACCATAACGCCAGTTGATTTCAATCAACATTTTAGAACTTTCTCAAAATATTCCGAGTATCGCAAAATTTTTCGACTTTCGCAAAATTTTTCGACTTTCTCAAGAATTTTTAACTTTCTCAAGATTATTGGACTTTCTCAAGATTTTTCAACTTTCTCAAGATTTTTGGACTTTCTCAAGATTTTCCAACTTTCTCAAGATTATCCGACATTCTCAAGATTATTCGACTTTATCAAGATTTTTCGACTTTCTCGATATTTCATGAATTTCTCAAGTTTTGTAGACTTTCTCATGATTTTTCCACTTTCTCAACATATCTCGACTTTCTTAAAATTTTTCGATTTCTCAAAATTTTTGGACTTTCTTATAATTTTTCGACTTTCTCAAGATTTTACGACTTTCTCAACATTTCTCGACTGTCTCAAACTTTTCGACTTTCTCAAGATTTTTCGACTTTCTCAAGATTACTCGACATTCTCAAGATTATTCGACATTCTCAAGATTTTACGACTTTCTCAAGAATTCTCGACTATCTCAACAGTTCTCGACTTTCTCACGATTTTCAACTATATCAAGATTTTCTCAAGAATTTTCGACTTTCTCAAGAATTTTCGACTTTTTCAAGGTTTTCGACTTTCTCAACAATTCCCGACTTTCTCAAGATTTTCGACTTTCTCAAGAATTTTCGACTTTATCAAGATTTTGCGACTTTCTCAAGATTATTCGACTTTCTCAAGATTATTCGACTTTATCAAGATTTTCGACTTTCTCAAGAATTCTCGACTTTCTCAACAAATTCTCGCAAAATTTTCGACTTTCTCAAGATTATTCGACTTTCTCAAGATTTTTCGACTTTCTCAAGATTATTCGACATTCTCAAGATTATTCGGCTTTATCAAGAACTTTCGACTTTCGCAAAATTTTTTGACGTTCTCAAGAACTTTCGACTTTCGCAAAATTTTTTGACGTTCCCAAGATTTTTCGACTTTCTCAAGATTATTCGACATCCTCAAGATTATTCGACATTCCCAAGATAATTCGACTTTATCAAGATTTTTCGACTTTCTCAATATTTCATGACTTTCTCAAGATTTTTAGACTTTCTCATAATTTTTCCACTTTTTCAACATATCTCGACTTTCTTAAAATTTTTCGATTTCTCAAGATTTTTGGACTTTCTTACAATTTTTCGACTTTCTCAAGGTTTTACGACTTTCTCAACATTTCTCGACTGTCTCAAATTTTTCGACTTTCTCAAGATTATACGACTTTCTCAAGATTTTTCGACTTTCTCAAGATTATTCGACATTCTCAAGATTATTCAACTTTCTCAAGAATTCTCGACTTTCTCACGATTTTCGACTATTTGAAGATTTTCTCAACAATTTCCGACTTTTTCAAGATTTTTTGACTTTCTCAATATTTCATGACTTTCTCAAGATTTTTAGACTTTCTTATGATTTTTCCTCTTTCTCAACACATCTCGACTTTCTTAAAATTTTTCGATTTCTCAAGATTTTTCGACTTTCTCAAGAATTTATGACTTCCTCAGCATTCCTCAACTTCCTCAAAATTTTTCGACTTTCGCAAAAATTTCTCAACATTTTTGGAATTCATTGAGATTTTTCAGCTTTCGCCACATTTTTTGACTTTCTCACGATTTTTTGATTTTCGCAAAATTTTTCGACTTTCTGAAGTATTTTCGATTTTGGGAAGATTTTTCGACTTTCGCAAAATTTTTGGCTTTCTCAAGATTTTCGCCATTTGCGATATTTTTCGACTTTCGGAAAATTTTTCGACTTTCTAAAGATTATTCGACTTTCACAAGATTTTTACAAAAAAATTCTCGACTTTCTCAAGATCATTTGACTTTCTGAAGATTTTTCGACTGCTTCAAATTTTTATTATTTGTTGGAATTTTGGCTTTTTCACATTTTCCGTTCAAAGTTATCATGTTATCAAGGAAAAGTCCTGTAGAACACTTGCAATAGAATGTTAAAATCTGACTTTGTTTGATGTCATATATCGTCAACTTCTTTATATGCAAGCTTTGCAACTATTTCACTTCTCGAATTAGATTATATATAAGCACAAAAGTACATATGTACATACTAAATAATGTTCTTGCCCAAAATACAATCTATGTACTCGTCGTAGCATAGCCTTCAAACACATTTGCATAATAAAATAAAATTCATTTAAAACATTTATGAAAGTCAAATCGAAAATGAAGGCAAACTCTAATATCCTGGAAAATAGCAAACACACGAACGCATACATACGTAAAACAAGAGCATCATGCATTGCTTATACTGTCTTGTTGAAATATAGAGAATAGAGAAACATCTATTGTTTCAAAAAAAAAACATGTATCCTTATCCAGCTTAAAATTGTACTGATGATGATGGCGATAGGAATGGTAGTTGTAGTTTGAAATGGTTTGGCTAACACCAAAGTTCACTTCTGCATATTATCTACGTGCTATAGAGGGCGCTGTAGCTTAACACTGTTATCCATGGAATGCAGGCAAGCCATTCACTTCACCCTTTGCATTTTATGTATCATCAAGAAATTTGCATTTTTACTCTTGAGAGTAGAGAGCAAGGGTAATGGCATACAACATTCTCCGCAGTGGTGGTGTATGTGTTCTTGCATTTTTCTTAGTTAGATGTAGGATAGTGAGGCCTATATAGTACATACATATGTGTGGGAATGCCTCTGAGTATTTATGCATAATAAATAGATAATGATTAAATTATAATTAATTGAAAATTCCTTTTGGAACATTGAAAATGCTATGAGTATCTTTTGCTTTCGTTCGAAATATACAGTATGCATATCTTGATAAGTGAACGTAGATAGTAGACCAACCCACTCAAGCTATAGATTGAAATAATTAATGAGCGGTCAAATTATTTAATGTATTTAGAGCAATTTTATGTATTAATAACTATGTAAAGTGAATTAGTATAGAATAACCACAGATTTCTAATTGGAATGAGTTATAAATTTGGCAAATTTTCTTTTGAAGTTGGAAATCATAAGCAATCATAAGCACTATAATATTATTATGGCTTAAGGTTATATGTTTGTACATTACTCTTTTCTCACTTTTCTAGTTAGGTCTAGGCAAAACTTCAGAAGAAGTTCCATGAGAATAAGTTTAGCGTAGGAGAATCTAGTTAGTTTCGCCTTGTAGAAACTATTTTGACCTAGAACTTAAGTAGCTTAGGTTCGATGAAACTAGTTTCATTCAGGATTTAGTTAGAAGTAGGAATATCTAGTTTGGTCTTAAAGAAACTATTTTGGCACAGGAAAACTAGTTTAGCCTGAGGAAAACTTTTTTGCACCAGAAGAATCTAGTTTAAGCCAAAAGAAATTAGTTTTGATTCGACGAAACTAGTTTGGTTCAGGAGAACTAATTCGAAGTGCTATAATCTAGTTTTGTCTAGCGGAAACTTTATTAAGTTGGAAGAAACTTGTTAGTTCCATGAGAATAAGTTTGGCATAAAAAACTAGTTTTGGTTTGATGAATAGGGTTTGGTCCAGGAAAACTAGTTTGACGTAGGAAAATCTAATTTGGCCTTATAGAAGCTAGTTTGATAAAAGAAAGCTAGGTTTGCCTTACAGAAACTTATTTGGCCCTGATAAACTAGTGTGGCCTAAGAGAAACTTGTTTGGCTAAGAATAAACTACTTAGTTTAGTCCAAAAGACCTAGTTTGACGTAAGAAATCTAGTTTTTCCTTATAGAAACTAGTTTGGTCTACGAAATACTACTTTAACCTAGAAGAAACTTAATTGGGAAGAAAAAATGAGTCTAGAATCAATGAAATAAATCTTCTTTGTAGTTTTTGACAGAAATTAATGTTTGTCAGGCATTACAAAGAGCTAAACGAGGACATGGTTTTGCTTTGATAGCACAGGCTTACAAAATAAAAAAAGATCCTGCTGTTTTGACCACACCATGTGTTTTAACGTCCTGAATCCAAATCCGGGGTCCCTTTATTCCCAGATTGTCACAATGAAAAGATTTCAAGGCCATATAGAGGTCAAAATTATTATAATACAGAATTTCTGTAGAGAAATATCGGTCGAATGGTCCTAGAGCCTTGTTTGAACAATGGAAAAAAGCTTAAAGGGTGTATTTCCGAATAAGACGTAGAACTTGGACTATAAAATTTCTGTGGCAAGTACGAAGTCGACCCGGTACCTACTTTATTGATCTTGCAGTCTCGCCTCAAAATTAAAAGAGAGCTCCGGTTCCAGACTAGCGCCGATCTGAGTGACACGAACTGGGTGCAATGGGTTGGACCCGAAAATTCTAATTTTCCTTGGTAAGACCTTAGCATTTGAGTTAAAAATTCCTGTGTTCCGAAATTTTAAAGGTCAGAACACTATGGGCTGGCACTGGGCGGAGTTCACGGCTACTTCCTCATGTCTATGTGAGGTTCCTGGATAATTCGACGGCAGTTTACTTGACAAGTTTTTATAGAAATTTTAAAGTCAAATGCCAAGGTCTTACCTCGAAAGACTAGAATTTTTCGGGTTCAACCTAGTGGACCCAGTTTGTATCACGCAGTCGGTACTGGTCTAGACCCGGAATTCTTTCCTCATGTTAAGGTGACCAATAACCGGAATTCTTCCCTCATATTAAGGTGACCAATCTAGTAGATCCGGGTCGACTTCGTACATCCCGTACGTCTCATCGAGAAAATGGAACCCTCTTGCCCGGCCCCCTTCCTCTTAGGCCGGCCATGGGTGTGGTCCAGAGCTCTTTTCCAATGTTCAAACAAGGCTCTAGGACCACTCGATCCAGGACTGCCCCGAGCGATATGTCGATATGTATAATTTAGGTTTATTCGGGTTTTAGTTAGGTCTACCGTGCCTTTACCGATCAGCTACTGAAGAAACTAAAGTAATCGCCAAGAAGAATTCAAGAAAAATACTTTATACGTGGTTTTGATAGTGAAATTTGACACCTTTAAAAACAAAACCATGTCAATAAATCTGTTTTGTTAATATGGTAACCTGTAAAACCTGTCATATGTAAAGTTTTGTAAAATTTTTACTAGTTTTTGGTTAAAAACAGATAGACATGCTAAAATATTCGTTCAGTCATATCATCTTAAACTAAAATTTAATCAGATGTTCAAAGTGTAGGACAAAGTTGTCAGCGTATTTCACAAGTTTTCATGTGTGTTGTAGTTCCGAGAAATTGGCGAAGTATTGAAATATTATGGTTGTTGTAGGTGCCAGAAAATTGGCTTACTTTTGTTCTAGGCTGACTACATTGGTGCACGACATCATACCATGTAAGTTACTGATTATGAATATGACGGACTCTTCGGAAACCATACAGCGCAGCCAAGACTTTGTATGGAATCAACAAGAATATAGAGAAAACGGTAGACAGCAAGTCACTTCTAAAAAGTTATTGTTGAATAAAATATGAGAACGGGGAAAACCTTCGGCAGGGCTAAAAATTTGAATTCCCATGCTTAACTTACATTTTTTACAAATTACCAGAAATGTGAATTTAGGTACCACGGTTGCAAGAAAGAAAAAACATTAAAGATGTATCTTTTATGTCGGAAAGATGTTTATATTTAAGTCTGCACTTAAAAAAAAAGTATGCAACCACAACATTTTCTTCCATCACATTAACAAATACTTAAAGAAGATTGAATTTTTTATCCATCTATAAATTTTTCCGAAAAAACCAAATGAAACCAAAAAAAAAATCATGCAATTTCCATTAAATCTGCTTGTTACTCACAATCTACGTTTTCTTCATTCTTTTCATTTCTTTTTCTTCACTTTTTCTTTCTCGCCATTATAGGACTCTTTCTGGAGTGTCCTGGTACAACATCGATGTCATTGCGCACCACATTGGAACGCATTACATCACCCATACATTCATTATCAATTTATGATTTCGATCGTTCGGTCACGTCGCTATCGCAGGATGTCTTTCAGCCGGGTGTCAATATAAGACATTTGCAATTTTCACATTCGCATCTGGAAACGCTAAAGGATAACAGTCTGAAGAATGTACGTGCAACATTGGAATCGTTGAGTATTGTTAATGGAAAATTAACACAGGTAAGTGTGTAGGTGTGGTGTGAAAATGTGTGCGTGTGTGTGCCTGTCTGCGTGCGTCAAAATATTGGTTGTCTGTCTATACATTACGTGTAGTGGGGATATGTAAACACTTGTTATGGAAATGTCTACTCTGTTGCTCTGCTGTTGATGATGATGACGACGTATTTTTGTTGTTTTTCTACAAAACTTTTATAATGATTGCTGTTGTTGCTATTTTTAGGGGATATGAGTGTTTTGTATCATCATCTCATCATAACATTTGAAGTTGTGTGTTGAAATGTTAACGTGCTGTTCATGTTATGTTGTTACGTACGTGTATATCCCGTATAAAGGATAACGTATTCCGGTGCCGTTATACGCTGCTTAATATTAGGGTGCTCTGAAGAAAACAAATTTAACAAATGGAGCACAAGGTTTTTGCAAATGATTCTAAATGTTTTAAAAATACTTCGCTTAAACTGAAAAAAAAAAAAAAACATTGCATACTTTTTGGATTACTTTGAGTTTCTTTTAGCACAGTAGAGGCCATAAAAATTACTTCCTCTGATTATACTTAACATTGAAATTTGAAAATATACCGAAAATTGTAATCTTTATAAAGCGCCGAACAGTGGTCTAGAACACAATTCTGGCAGATCCAAAATGGCGCACAATTTTCTCAAAAACTGATCATATCACGATACAATTGTGGCTAGGAGGTTTTAGAGATCGCTGATTCTGAATTCGGAATCAACTTTCTTGAAAGCAAAATGGCCGACCTAAAATCGCGTAAAATTTTCTCAAAAAATTATTATATCGAAAAAAAGATCACGGGGAGGTTCTTGAGGTCGCTGATTCTGAATTTGAGATCAATATTATTTAAAACAAAATAGCGGATCCAAGACGGTGGACAACTTTCTCGAAAGCTGATTAAATCAAAACAAAATTGTGGCTGAAAGGGATTTTGAGGTAGCTGATTTTGAATTCGGAATCACCTTTCTTGAAAACAAATTGGAGGATCCAAAATGGCGGACAAATTTCTTAAAAAATTATTACATATATCAGAACAAAATTGTGGCTAGGACGGTTTTTGAGGTCGCTGATTCAGAATTCAGGATCAACCTTTTTGGAAACAAATAATGGGATCAAAAACGGCGGTTAGCTTTCTCAAAAAATGGTTACATTACTACATAATTGTGGCAAGGGGGGCTTTGAGTTCAAAATAACGGACATTTTTCTCAAAAAACTTTGTATCAAAACTACATTTTGGCAAAAGGGTTCTTGATTACTCTGATTTTGAATTCGGGACGGATATAATTTGGTCGTTCGTTTTGTGGGATCCAAGACGGTGGACAACTTTCCCAAAAATTGATAATATTATGGCTAGGAGGGTTTTCGAGGTCGTTGATACTGAACTCGGAATCAACAAAATGGCGGATGCAAAATCACGGACAATTTTCTCAAAAAATGATTGTATCAAAACAAATTTGTGGCTAAAGGGTTCTTGAGAACTCTTATTTCAAATTCACACTAGAAAAAGAAATACAAACTTTCTGGTATATAGAGTAGAACGGGGTAATGTCGTGCACTCAACTTTGACATGCTCGTAAAGCCGTACATCTCAAGCGAATGCGACGCGTAAGCATCCGATCGAAAGATAATTTCGTTGGTTACATCCGTGTGTAACAACATTTGTGTAGCGAGTTATTGTGTTTGTGTAAGTGAAGAAAAAAAAAATGTGCACGACATTAACCCCCTCAAAATTTGTGGGGTAATGTCGTGTATTGTTTTCCGAGTATAGTAAAGGTACCAAAATATGTGAGAAATGATAGGTAGTGGTTCTATTAGTGGAGATTTAGCATTATCATGTATTTATTCATTATTATACAAGTGTGAATTACATAATATGTTGTGTAGAGTAGAACGGGGCAATGTCGTGCACTCAACTTTGACATGCTCGTAAAGCCGTACATCTCAAGCGAATGCAACGAGTAAGCATCCGATCGAAAGATAATTTCATTGGTTACATCCATGTGTAACAACATTTGTGCAGCGAGAAATTGTGTTTGTGTAAGTGAATGTGCACGAAATTACCCCAATGGTCGTTTTAAAGGATAACTTCGATAACTCGGTGAAGCCTAAAATTTTTTTCGAAAACCAAATACTTCTTTTCTTTGGCAGGAAATTTGGTTTAGAAAACACTTACCTGGTATATTTTCCCGGAAGGAAAATTATTTTTCTGACCCGATAAAAAAACACTTTTATCGTCCCGAAAGCGTGCGTTTTGAAAAAAAGGTTACTCTGTAGAGACGAACTGGTGAAAATTGCTAGTATTATATGCATAAGCTCAGTAGGTCAGCAGGTCCCTACCTTACGAACAGTTGGTAAATCATTGAATTCTTTGGGCTAAAAGAGCCAATGCACGACATTACCCCCTGCACGACATTACCCCGTTCTACTCTACCTACATATAATCATACAATGTGAAAAATAAATTTATATTTCGCAACACCCTAAATATATGTTAGCAATTGTATATACGACTATGACTACGTAGTAAAACGTGTCAGTGTTACGTTATCATTTATAAATTCAAAATAATATGCTGCATTTATAGGGGAAAGGGTGGCGCCACTATGCTCTTGTCGGTGTATGGTTTACAGTAAAAAAATGTTCACATGTTCGTGTGAGTGTGTGTTTGTGTATAAAAGTGGTAACATTTGGAAAATTGAAATTGTTAAACATGGTAATTGTATAGCATTGGAAGGAATAAGGCAGTCACATACATAGAGGATATAAGGATTCAAGGATATGCGCTCATATAAAATACATATTATACATTTGATGTATGTGGTCGTTGGTTTTGCCTGTAGCGAAGAAGGAAGAGTTGTTACAAATTGTGGCTTTTTAACATACGCAAATACATTCCGTATATATTTTTAAATTAAAAACTTTGCTTACAAACGCACATTATTTTATGGATTTTAATTTATTTTGCAGAAAATAAACAAAATAAAAAAATTTAATTAAAACAACAATTATACAACAATTATATTTGTTGTTCTGCTCGTAAAAAACACTTGTTACGACAATATGGTCCTCTTTTTTTCGACAGCAACATGGCTGTCAATTTTGCTGCGCTTTCTGTTGGTGTGAGAAATTTATGTGTGCGAGCGTGTGGTTTAATGACTTCCTCGTTTTAATACTCTATATATGTTTATATCCGTATAATAAGAGTAAACTAAAAGGATGTCGCATTAACAGCTAACACACACATGTTTCATTTCACTCAATTCCATCTAGTGTTATGTCGAATTAAGCTGAATTACCACTTTAATCACAGATTTATATATAATTTTTAAATTAAGTTTTACTTTTAGTTTTTTACAGTGTATTTTCATAAGTGCACGACAGCAATATGACATCTGTGAATACTTTGCAGTTTCTGTTTTAATATACCGTAACAAATTATGTTTTTAACACCTTTAAAATTATTTTAATGGTAAAATTAGCAAAGTTAACAAATCTATATATTGATCCGCAAGACAAAAATTTGTCCTACTTTTTTCACTATATTAGGAATGGGGCACGACTTTGGATTATACACCATTAGAAAGGTATTTGTGTGTAAATATCCACAAAGTTAAAATTATTTTGATATTTTGCCATTAAGCCAGGTAAAATTAAATGCAAATTTTTCAATATCAACAACGACAAAATTCGCTGTCACACAGAGCTGAAAAGAGGATGCAGCACAAAGAGAAGGACGAAAAGCTGACTGACACTGACCTCACGTTTTTATACCCTACACCCAGGGTGTATTCACTTTGTCCTTCCGTTTGTAACGCAGAGAAGGAGGCATGACAGATATTGAAAAGTATATATATTCTTGATCAGCGTCACCTCCTGAGTCGATATAGCCATGTCCGCCTGTCTGGCTGGCTGGCTGGGTGGGTGGTTGGCTGGCTGGCTGGCTGGCTGTGTGTTCATATACACTTTTTGGGAAAACTGAGCAAGATATTTCAATGAAATTTGGTACACTCCCTCCGATAGCTCGGGAGATTGAAAATGAGCGAAATCGGTCAACGCCTACCGCCCATACAAAAAATATATTCAAAATGCAATTTTAAGAGTATTTTTTACGGCAATGCAATCAGAATACGCATAAATTTGTATGCGCAAGCTCTGCGAAAAAACTGAGCAAATTTGGACAAGAGGGCGTGGTACCTCCCATATAAGAAAAAGCTTCAAAACGCTACACTGAAAGCGTTTTATGAGATATTCAAACCAAACTTGACTCAGACACTAAGAATCATAAATAAAAGCTCTCAACAAAAATTGGGTGAAATCGGACCAGGGGGCGTGGCACCTCCCATATGAGCAAAAGTTTCAAAATGCTATACTGAAAGAGTTTTTTTAAATAATCCAACCAATCTTCACTCAAATACTAAAGACTAAAAATGCGAGCTATAAGCTAAAACTAGAAAAACTCGGACCAGAGGGCGTGGCACCTCCTATACAAGCAAAGCTTCAAAACGCTGTACTGAAAACGTTTTTCACTCAGACACTAAAAACTATAAATGCAAGCTCTGAACAAAAACTGGGTGAACTTGGACACGAGGGCGTAGCACCTCCCATATGAGCAAAATTTTGAAAATACTGCAGTGTAGGGTATTTAATGTTTAATTTAATTTTATACCCTTACTAGTTTGTTTTCTTTTCGTTTCATATTTATCATTGTGCAAGGGATGATAAACGAACTTTTCTAATTCGTACCAAATAGCGTCCAAAAAGTGCCAAAATTATTTAACATATTTGTGGTCAAATTTTGACCATTGGGCGATTCTAGTTTAAATAAATCATTAATTTCGAAAGAGTTTTACGTCTGGGTCTTAAAAATTTTCAGAATAGACAATATATATTTTTTTTTGAAACTGATTGCTTTTGGAACAAAGGAAACAATTTCCTTTTTCGATATTAATTACATCAAAATGGTCTGGTGAGTCATATGTGAAACCATATTTTTCCATGCCGAGTTTCATAAAAATCAGTGTTGCAGTTTACACGAAACAGCGTGAAAAAAAAAAAATATTTGACCGTGCCCTCAGGCCGTTAAAGGTCAGAAAAACGCTGTTTGTATGAAAATTTGTTGGCTTCAATCGAAAAAATAAATCCTATCTTTGAAATTATTTGACATAGGTGAATGAGATTTGGTTCATGTATGAAAAATCATCCAATAAAAAAAAGGACAGTGCCCTCAACCCTAAATTTGTCGTTTATCTGGATATATTTGACTCTGTTGAATGAGATTTGGTACATGCGAGTATGATATTAATACTGGGTAAAAAATATTCAATAAAAGTTAGAAGGGGCCACGCCTCCTCATTTTAAAAAACTGAAACTATTTGACACGGATGAATAAGATTTGATTTTAGGTAACGTGTGGCGATCAGCATTCAAATCTTATTCACCTGTGTCAAATAGTTTCAGAAATATGACAAATTTGTTTATTTCTTTGATAGGGGGAGCGTGGCTTCGCTTAGCTTTTATTCAATATTTTGTACCCAGTGTCAATTTCATAAGTCATTTTTTTTTTTTATAACAATTTATTCATTATTCAATATTATTTTATAGGCCATATATCTACCAAATTTAATTTACCTACGTCAAATACTTTAAAAAATAGGATTGATTGTTTCAATTAAGGCCACTTATTTTCATTTAAATAGCTTTTTTCTGACCTTTAACAGCCTGGGGGCACGGTCAAATATATTCCGATCGGCACCAATATTTTTTTGTTTGGCATTTACACCAAAGCCCATTTGAAGAAGCAACAATAAGAACGTTATTTACCATCATGCAAACAAAAAACATAAAAAGAAGAGAAATTTTGACTAGTCTACTGGGTCTTAAGAGATCTGCAGTTCTGAGTTATGTTCTTCTAAAGGTTAAAAAATATTATTTGTTTAAATGTATAGAGCCCAAGTAGATAAAAATATAAACAGCTTGTTTGCTTTTAACTTTCGATTTTGAAATCTTCATACTACACGGAGAAAAAATATTTTGTACTTACTACTTTATTTCTAGAAAATTTTACCAGAATTTCAAGTCAGAATATTGTCAACTCCCCACTGAAGTAAATTTTACCTTACTCTTTCAGTCAATTCAGAATTTTTAAATAACCTTACAGTGCAGTAATATTTTTTTTTTATATATTTAAGTGATATTTTCTCTAAATGCAAACTGTAAAGTTCAAACAACAAAAAACAGGAACGAACTGACCGCACTAGGATTCGAACCGGGGATCGACCATAAAAAAATATTATTTTAACTTGTAGTTACAAACTTGTTACACATCTACACTACTGACCCGTATGATGAGGAGGTACAAAATTTCTATATTTAGCAAATATCTGTCCAAACATTAATATTTTTATTAGAATTATAAAGTCAAAATGGTTATATACATTTCAGACGCAATAATGTAAAATTTTTTATTGCATGATTTTAGGCATTTTTTAAATATATGTTTCATAGACATTGACACAAAAGAAAATTTCCCAATTAAGAGTCCAAAAAATTCGAATTTGCTTTTCTGATGCTTATTTCACTATTAGTCTTGTTTTTTTGATGTTTTAATTTTTTTGGATCCTGCATTGGGAAATTTTCTTTCAGTCATTATCTATAAAATATGTATTCAAAAAAATGCCTAAAATCATGCAATGAAAAGTTTCACATTATTGCATCTGTAATGTGCATTAGAGCTGCTGTCTGTCTGGGGCATAACGTAATTTGTGTTTGAAATTCTTTTCGAATGGGAAGAATGCTTTAGTTTCGAATTAACTAGCATATGCCCTGTGTGAACCGTTGCTTTAGCTAACTGACTCTCCTACCTTAACTAAGTAGTTAGTTGATTCCAAAGTGTAATAACAATTAAATAATAATGCTTTATAACAAAAATGTTTAACTGAAAATGTCTAAAGTCAAGGGTTTTTTCATCCTTCTAATTTGTGGCCATAAAAAAGCAAATCACCAGGCCATTTAGTAAAAGAGGCACATTTAACAGAAATTTATTGTTCGAAAAGGAAAAAAAAAAGAAAAAATAATTTAAACCTCTAATTTTTATTGCGCCATTTTAAAAGAAAGATTTTTTCCTTTCCGTTAACACATTAAGGCATCTAATTTACAGCCACAACCACTTGTATCCTTTGTCATAAATTTCTCTTTTATAGAGACGCGTACCTACTAATTTTCAGAAGAAGAGAGCAAAAAATCATTAACAAAAAAAAGGAAAATCCTTCATTTCACCCATTCAAAAATTCCATAAATTTATCCATTCTTTTTTTTTTTTTCATTTTAATGTTTTATAATAATTTCTAATGGTTATTAACTTTACCGTTATTTGTCTTGTATTATGAATTATATATATAGAAAGTATATGACTTGCCGCTCTCTCAAACACACACACACACACACACCATCCATTGTTTTTTCAAGTGTTGTGTGGTACAGCAACCACGAAGTCATTCCGACGAGGAAATGAACTGGAAATTCGCGTAATTGGACTTGATTTAGAGCTCCTTGATGCGCAATTTTATTGTTTCGTCGACATGTGTTTTTTCGTGTGAGTGTAGGTATTGGGCGAAAGTGTGTGCGTGTGCTTGTGTGTTATGAATGAAAATTATTTTATAGAGCAAGGCAATTGTTTGTTGTGGTGGCAGCAGCTTTTGTTTTTCTTGCCTTTATTTTTGTTGTTGTTCTTTTCGATGTCTTTGCGCTTTTCCTGGATTTTTCTTCTCTTTTTTTTTTGTGAGGGGTTTTGTATTGATGCTGCAAAAACAACAATAACAACATATTGTTCACTATTGTTGTTGTTATACAGCTTGAGTCTCCACAGAAGTTTTCTTTTTGGTGTTTTATTTTATTATTGTTGTAGAGTTAATGGTTTAGAAAGCGATTGAAGTGGTTTCAAGCAGGATAATTAGGTTGAGTTGGAAGGATATTTTCTTATTCCTTTTTTTGTGTTTTTTTTTTGTTTTAAATTTTTTTAAATTTTTTACAGAAAACATTAAATTGTAAAAGGCATAAAAATTTAACCATTTATTATAAGAAAAACATCAAGAGATGGAGAAAGTGTGTTTAAGTAAGACCTAAGTAAGGTGTAGTTATGCCAAATATAAATTTGTTATTAATTTTAAATGATTTCTTTTTTTTTAGATTTTTCTGTATTTTTACTAATTGGAAATGCTTTAAAAATAAAAATTAAATGTAAGCTTTAATTTTGCTAATATAAAAGTAGGTACATACTTTTAGGCATTATTGTATTTAATTTATTCTGGCTGGCAATGCCATGTTTTTGTTTAATAATCTAGCTTGCATAGTAAAAATTTTAGTTTAATTTTAAAACCAAAAAGTATTTATGCATATAGAATATATTGGAATAAATTTTATACTTTTTTTGGAATGAATTTCAAACTTTTTTGTAAAAGAATTGGAATTTAATACCAAAAAAGCTTAAAATCAATACTAAAGGGAAACAAAAGTAAGAAAAGTAATCAATAATTTTTTAGTGTGTGGCAGTAATACTGCAAGTTTATATTCCTTTGGAATCGCTAGAGTCTGCCTAGTTCTTGATATTTTCGTAAACATACGTGTATATGAATTTTAGCTATAAGGACAAGACACGGTGGCGTCTTTGAGCGTCAGCATCATAACAATAACAAGTTGTCGACTGCATGACATTGTCTATTACGTTTCACGATCAACGAGAAAAAGACACTAACGACGAGTAAAAGTCATGAATGCAGCCTGCTGTTTATTTTGTCCATTGAAATTATAAAAAAAGATATTAAATAATAAAAGTATTATTGAGGCACAACTTTTTTGTGCCCTTTGATCGCTTTCCAATGAAATACTGAGATTGATAAAGACTTTATTTTTCAACTTTCAAGGTTTCTTCTATCAGTCGTCAAAGTTATTTGAAGAGTAAAGAATAAAATACAAGCATCTCCAAAGTACAGTTCGCAAGATATCCTTTCGACTAAGGGCAAAAACACAAACAACAATATGTAACAGTTAAACATCGTTCGCATTTTTGAAAATAACAAATAAAATACCTAATGTGCTGGCTGGTAGAATGTGCGTAGAAAATAATAACAAAGCTATAGAAAGCAAATGTGCAGTAGAAAACTAAAGAATCGTTGTATGTCTTCAAGTTTTGGCTACAAATATACTTATTTTAATCCAAATCGCTGCTGCTCGCTCTCCGTCTATATGTCTTTTTTATATGAATTACCAAATCCTTAAGCCTTTTTAAATAAATCGACGTCACTTAAATTTTGCAAATTGGCGGGTTGCAAGATTCTGAAATTGATTGATGATGATGTAAAACACAAGAAAGAATACATTCACTTTGAAAAAAATTTCGGGATTTTGGAGACATTCATCCTCGCAATTTCATCCTCTGACAATGAAATTCAGGTCTGATTGACCAATTTTTATGCAACAATATTTGCTTGAGTTTTTAAATGTCTAAATACTTTTCGATATAATCTTATGTATTCCAATTTTCTTATAAAATTTCTACAAATTTTCTCATATTAAATTATTTTATACCAAAATCCTATAAATTTTAATCCAAATTTCTTATAAATATCTAAATTTGAACCAAAATACTTAGTAGAAAACATAACCTTAGAGAAAAAAAATTTTTTGTTTGTCCTGTATACATTTTTGCTTGGGCCCCTGTTCCATAGAATCTATATATAAATACATGAACAGTTTGCTTTGCCTCCTTTTTGCAAGCTTACCTACAATTTAACCGATTTTCGATATTTTTTTATATGAAAGGTACTGTGGTGTAGAATGCACAAAACCAAAAAATATCCTTATAAGTTGCCATTAAGCATAAGGATCGAAGTTTCTCATGTAATTACAACAACAACAGCACCCACAGTGTTATACTGTGTTGCTAAGAAAGTGAATGAGACAATGGAGTGAGAGAAATTTTGTTGTTGTTGTTTTTCTCATGCTTGCACGAAACCTGTTCCGTTGCACTTTGTCAACGTTCTGCACCGATATTTAAGATGTTTCTCTATACTTTTGGACTTTTACCGATATTTTAAATGTTTCTCGATACTTTTGGACTTTTACCGATATTTTGATACAGTTGGACTTCCACTGAAATTTTGGATGCTTTTTGATACTTTTGAACTTTTACCTATATTTTGGATGTTTCTCGATACTTTTGCACTTTTAACGATATTTAAGATGTTTTCCTATAATTGTGGGCTCTTTTAGACAATTTGGATGTTTTTCGATACTTTTGAGATCTTTTCGATATTTTGGATATTTTTCGATTCTTTTAGACTTTAAGCGACACTTTGGATATTTTTCGATACTTTTGAACTCTTACCAATACTTGGGATGTTGGTCGATATTTTTCGGCACAAGCACTACCTACACCAATTTTAATGTTATTCGGTTGGGAGATACACTGAGCCTGCTGCTTCCAAAAACGGTTACTACGATTAATGAATACTCAATGTTCTGGCTTTATTTTTTACCAAACGGTACTCGGAAAAGGTGTATCTAAGTATCTCTTTAAGTAAAAGGCCAAAATTTGGCCACTGGCGATACTAGTACTGATAGTTACTCCGATGGACAGAACATGCTGAACAAGCTGACAGTATTGTTACATCACCGCGTTTTCCTCGTTCAAATCTCGATGTTTTTTTTTTATGTTCGCAGCTCTCTGAGACTGGTTACGCCATTGAGAGAAAGTATCCCTGTTAGAAGGGAAATTTCGATTTTTTTCTCTCAAGAAGGGATATATGAATATATTTTCGTGAAATAAAAGTCACTGAATAACATTTAGAAAATAATTAGTATTTTTTATTTAAGCTATAGTTCTCAAAAACTTATTACTTTTGCACAACATTTTCACATATTGTTGCTGATATGATGCTCTCAACCCGCTCGACTGTCGGTACATTTTTGTGGTTTGCCACCTACGCACATGTTCTTGCAACCAGCCATTTGGGTTTGGCTCCAATCTGTAATGAAGAAAAAAACAAAAACAAAAAATGTTACATAATCAACAAGTTTGTTTAACTTCTTTTTACACCAGCAACCTCATAATACTCACTTCCCCTGGGTGTTGTATGACAATTTAAATTTCTTAAAACACAGGCATTTGCCACCAAACGACATTGTTGTCGATTTCTACTGCGTACACACAATTTCTGACCATCTCCAGGGCATCTTAAGGGTCTACGTGGACAAGTGATTACGCAACGTCCAGTTGTATTTGGACGCAAGCCTCTGCATTGTGTTAATGGTACATTGGACCAAGCTAAAATGTTACAAAGGGTGTAAAGTCAATAGAGTAGGTGCTAATCAGTAAAACCAAAACTTGGCATCATTTTGTTTATTCTTCTGCTGTGGGTTACCCACATATGTATGGGCGACTATAAAACTTACCCTGAACTGGACGTCCTTTTGGACAATTGACACCATGCAAGTGGCAAATATTATTGAATCTTCTGCACATGCCGCTACGATTGCGAGCGCATACTTGAGGAGTACGTCTGGTGCACCTTGGTGCTGGTCGACATGTTGGCACAATTGTTGGTCTTGGTGGTGCTGTTGTTGTTGCTCTTGTTGTTGTTCTTGGCCGTACTGTTGTTGGTGGTGTTACTGTATCATCTGGTTTTGCCTGTGCATGTTGTACAGCAACAATTGCAAGGAGTGTTAGAGCTAAAAATTTTTGCTAGTTAATATTTCGACATTTCGAGTTGGTCCTTTTAGTTTTCACTTACCGATAATGTTGAGAGTTTTACTACGAAACATGGTTGATTTGTTCACTTGAGTTTGGTTTAGCACTGATGATATTCTTGAGCGATTTATTCAATTTATAGTGAAATCAAAAATACTTTACTGACTTTTTTGAGTTCTTTGACATTTGTTATGGTCTTTATATCCAATTTTAGCTTAAAGAAGAATTTCTTTTTTAAGAAATATAACTTTTGTCATTTAGAGAGTACACTTGTGGGACAAACCTTTGTACAATACTATTTTATTCAGGCAAAAGATTTCGTTCCACTCGCTTTCTTTTGTTGACTCTCACAGTGTCGTGCATGCACGCGATTTTTTATTCATTGTACTTTTTGTGTTATTCTCATGTACATAGGTATCTGGCTGAAACAATGGATTGTTTAATTACATCAGTAGCATTTTTAATTGGTGATTATTGTATGGAACTTTATGTTAAATTTCGCTATTTCAACAGAAATAGATTTTTATTTTAAGTTACTTGAACTCAGTTTATTCATTTAAAGAAATTTAAAGGAAACATTTTACTTAAATAAATATGTTTTTTAAGAATTTTTAAGTGACTTAAAGTGTTAATGACATGTATATATTGAAAATTAATTTTCTATGGCACTTTTGGTCATATGTTTGCAAAGCTCGATTTTCATATAAATCTATCAATGCATTTTTTAACACATAATTAAGACAAATTTAGGAAACGGATTAAAAACACGGCTATAGTGAAATATGTTTCGTCTTTCGCCGCAAAGACTCATCAGACTATTTTTGTTGTAATTATAATTATTTTTACTTTACTAAATTAATTATTAATAAATAAATAAATAAATAATTGAAAAATTGCAAGTTGCAAAACTTTGTGTATGGTCTGAGCAGGAGTTAAACCGAGGACGTCTCGGTTGGTACAACTCTCAAACGCAGTGCCAGTCGCTAGACCACTGCACCATCCTTGCCCTCTTGCGAAGCCGACTTATTGCCAGTTTGTGTGTAAATACATCACCGAAAATGCCATAATTGTTGTTTGTGTTATTTATTGATATTTGGTTTAGCTATTCCATTGGAATTAGATTCAATACCATTTGGTCGGTGGCAAGAGTTACCACCTTATCAGGGCGTATTCTTCCAAATAACATTTTGAGAATTTTAAAGTGTGTTTGTGATATGTTTTATGTGGATTTTTTTGTTGCATGAATTTTTTATCCATGTTTATTTTTTTAAAATTTTTCTCTCATGAGATTTTAATTTCACAAAATTTCCATCTAATAAGATTTTTGTTTTTGCTCTTTGTACAGTTTTATGTATACGGTTTTTACTCTATCCAATATATGTTTCGTAGCATCTCTATGTCTGTTTGGCGATTTATATTGAATTATGTCTTTCCCTAATGAGATTTTGATTTGATAGTTTTTTTTTTTTAATATTTTTTTTTGCATGCATTTGATTCTTGTCAGTTCTGTGATTATGATCTGTTGATGCTCTTTGCTTACGACACTTTGATCTTATGATACCTATTCCAAAAACAAATTTATTTGTGAGACAGTGACAGTTTTAGTACCTAAAGAATTTTTTTTTTTTTTTCAAAAATTTTTCTCATGAGAGTTGAAATTGTTAAGAAGTTGCGTTTTTGAACATTTTTCTACCAAATTTTATTACTCATAGATAGTTTCATGATTATTGTGTTATTATGATTAACTAGAATCGCCCAATGGTCAAAATTTGACCACTAAAGTATTAAATGATTTTGGTACTTTTTGGACAGTTTTAGTACTTTTTTTGCTATTTGGTACAAAATAGGAAAGCACATTTATCATTCTTGGTACAATGTCAAATATGAAACGAAACGAAAAAAAAATAAGTCATTGCCAGTCAGATTTTCAGATTTCTTTGTGCGTATTTTTTCGCTGTTGATATTGAAAAATTTGGATTTAATTTTACCTGGCTTAGTGGCAAAATATTAAAATAATTTTAGCTTTGTGCACATCTACATACACACAAAAACTTTTCTAATTGTGTATAGTTCAAAGTTGAAGAGCATTTCCAACATAGTAAAAAAAGGTGGACAAATTTTTGTCTTGCGTATTACGTAATATATAGAATTCTTCTATGAAATATTGATTTCATAAGATTTTAATCGAATTAAATTTTTCATCTGTTGAGGTGAAATGAAACATTTTCATCTCGTGGAATTTTATTTCTTATTACGCCTTATAGCCCAGACATAGCCCCTTCCGACTACCACCTATTCAGATCGATGACGCATGGCTTGGCTGAGCAGCGCTTCACTTCTTACGAGGATACCAAAAAATGGGTCGATTCGTGGATTGCATCAAAAGACGAGTCGTTCTTCCGGCGCGGAATCCATATGCTGCCAGAAAGATGGGAAAATGTTGTAGCTAACGATGGACAATACTTTGAATAATATACATTGTACCGTTGTTTCCAAATAAATGCTCAAAAACCGAAAAAAAACCTTTAAAATTAATTCCAACACCCAATATTATCTCATGTGATTTTATTCAATGATAATTTTTTTTATCTGTTTCACTTGAAATATTTTCCTAATAATATTTTTTTGTATCATGAGATTGTTTGTTCATCTGATCACTATTCATCAGGTCACTATTTCATACAAATATTAAATTCATTAATTCACATTTATTATTTGATTAAAGTTTTATCTCAAGAGATGATTGTGTCATGATATTTCGATTTAATGAGATTTTTTTCTGGTAGTATTTATTTTCGTGATTGTTTTACGACTTTTGATTTTTATTTGTAAATGCATTATTATTTTGTTATTGTAGTTTCCTAGTTATTAAAACTTTTTATTTCATGAGATTTTGTGGCATTTTTTAATCGTGAGATTTATATTCTATAATAATCATTATGATAATCTGATCTTTTAAAATTTTTGCTTACAATGAAAGCGTCAGCCTGAAGAAATTTTTTTCTACGATATTTTTCTCTCACGAGACTATTTTTTTAAGAGATTTTTGTTGTGAAATTTTTATCCTATGAGATTACTGTTCAACCGTAGTATGATAATAACCATCACTTCATGATAATTTTCTTTTATGAGATTTGTGTTTTGTTATTTCTTTATCGTATTGACACTTTTGTCCCGTGAAATTTTCATTTTACGTCAAATTTGTGATATTTGTTTAAGATGAAATTTTTTGTTTCATAGATTTTTTACCGTGCTCCGATATTTTTGATACTTATTTTATATTATGCTTTTCCATTGACATTGTTATCTTATGAGGATTTTATTTCATGAGATTTTTTATTCTATAAGATTTCGATTGTACCGTATATTTGTTTCGTATCGTGATAGGTAAGTCTTTATTCATTGAAAAATGTCAAAATCTTCATGTTCTGCCAATTCTTCTTCTTCTATTACTGCATCTCAACGGTTGATCACCTAAGCTCATATTACGACATCTAAACATTTGAGTTCTTCTCCAATCTGAAATTGTAAATATTTATGAGAAAATTTTTCAATTTCATACACTCAACTATTATACTTACTGCTTCGAGGCTGCGTATGACAATTGAGATTCCTTAGAACACATTCATTGGCGACCAATCGACATTGTCTCTCATTGGCAATTCTCACACAAAACTTTTGATTATCATCTTCTTGGCATCTTTGTGGGCATTGTGGACTGCAAGTGCTTACTTGACCCGTGCTTATGCCCCTGCATTGTTCGATTTTAACCCTGGACCAAGCTTAGAAAAAGTAGAATTGAATGGTGATATTACTAAATATCATTTTTTCGAACTTGTACCGTTGATTGGACGTTCACGTGGACAGTTTACTCTCTGCAATTGGCACATATTTCTAAATCTTCGGCACATGCCGCGGCGATTACGGCCACAAATGCTTCTACTATTTTCATCGCAATTTGCTCTTGGTCGACAAAAAGGTTCAGCAGTGGGTAATGATGGAGCTGCTTCTGTTGTTGTTCTTCTAGTAGTTGAAGGTAGAATTGTCGTTGTTCTTCTAGTTGTCGTTGTCGTTCTTATTGTTGGCCTTGTTGTTCTTATTGTAGTAATTGCCGTTGCCCTGATTGTTGTTGTTCTTGAAGTTGTTGATTTTTTTGTTGTAGTTGTAGGTCTTGTTGTATGCGTTGTTGCTGTAGTTACTCTTGTGGTTGTTGGTCTTACAGTTGTTGTCGTGGGTCTTGTTGTCTGCGTTGTTCTTGGTGTGGTTGTTATTATAGTTGTTGTTGTAGGTCTTGTAGTTGTTGCAGTGGGTCTTACTATCTGCGTTGTTGTTGTTGGTCTTGTAGTTGTTGTCGTGGATCTTGTTGTATGCGTTGTTCTTGCTGTGGTTGGTATTGAAGTTGTTGTTGTTGGTCTTGTTGTTGCTGTAGTTCTTCTTGTGGTTGTTGATGTTGCTCTTGTGGTTGTTGTTGTCGGTGTTGTAAATATTCTTGTTGTGGTCGATGTTGGCCTAGCAGTTGATGTTGTAGACCCCGTATCCGGAATTTGTGTACTTTTAGTAGTTGTTGGTCTTGTTGTATTAATTGGGCGTCTTGTTGTTCTTCCAGTTGTTTCTAATGTCATTATTGGTGTTGTTGTTGTGGTTCTTGGTACCGCGGTGGTTCCATTTTGTGTAGGAGTTGTCGTTGTTGTAGATGGTGTTGCTGCTGTATTTTGTACAATGGCAATAAAAAGAACTACAAAAATATTATTTAAGAATTAAATATAAAAATATATTTATTTTTACGCTCTTACAAATTACACAAAAGCTTTTCAAAAACATTTCATGCTTCATTTTTTGCCGAACTTTTGAAATGATACTGAAGAACAACAATACGGAAGTGCACATTTATAGAAAAATTATGAAAAGATGTTTCGTTTCCAAGCTGTTTAAATAATATTAAGTATGAAATAATAAATGCATCTGTCTGATGAAATGATTTTTTAAGGTACATTGCATAAAATAAAAATAGCAGCGATGATTTATATTTTTTCGCATAATATATAGATGTTTTTTAACTGGCTCTAGGTCATGTGTTCAAATTAAAAGATTTTGGAAAATTTTTTAATTCTTTAACTTTATTATTCCAATATTTCGAGTTGAACTACAACTCATCATCAGGGTGCTAAAAAGTAAATATAAAACAAAAAACAAAAAACTATTCAACACAAGTTCCACAAAATTTTTTAACAATGCACTATTCTTACATTTAATTTTTCATGCTTATCATAACACGGAGTCACTAAAACTAAATCTTGTTATTGTTGATCCCCCTTTTGACTTACTAAATACCTATACATATGTGCACAATTCTCTGTGTCCGTTTTGTAGTTACCCTGCAGTTAAATTTGGATCTAGTCCCAAAGAGTGACTAGTTCGGCAACTGTTCAATAAGGTACTAGCGTTGTTCTAGTTACCACGTAGTGCACAGATCGTCAGTTGACAGAAAAAATACAAAGTTTTCATGTTTTTCTTTGTCTTTGTTTGCTCTTTTATTAACTGAGAAGTGCCGCTGATTGAGATATTGTAGTATAGTGAGAAAGTAATATGTACAAACAGTCACGTTTTTTGGTGTTCCGTTTTTTTAATAAATTTTAATGGAAATATGTTACTTTAAAGTAAAAAAAATGTTTTGATATCAAAACCGACGCACTGTTTCACATCTACATATATTGGATTATCTGAAATTGTGTTAATTTATTGATTATTTGAAAAAAATTGTAAATTTTTTATTCGCCATTTAAATTGCGCATCAGCTAATCCGTCAGTGTTCGCTCATTCTTCTTCTAATTACATCTCTCAATTTTAAGATACTTGTTCGCTCAATTTTTAGATACTCGAAATCGAGTCTCGAAGCTCTCAAAATTTTCAACTGTCCCTCGACTGGTGAATAGGTAATGCAGAGGGAGACAATTGTCTCTCGGCTAGCGAAAAGGTAATGCAGAGGGAGACAATTGACGATTCGTAGGACATCAACATTGAAAAATCGTCAGTCCATTATATGAAAATTCGTTAGTTGTGGAACTAGTACTAGTCCTGTTTGGAAGTAGTCAAAGACTAGTCATGCACTAGTCCGATTAACTGCAGGGTAATGCGTCTCTTTGCTGGAGTGCTGATGATGTGCAGCATCTCTAAGGTGAGGCGTTTGGTGTAGTGGCTCTCTTTCTGTAATATTTTTGTATTTTTGAAATTTGGTACATGGCCCTTCAAAAGACAGTGGGACGCGAGTGCAGTTTTGTTGACACTTCTGTGTCCAGCTTTTATATCCGATTTGTGTGCAGATATCCTCGTCTTTAACTTTGATTTGGTTGTGCCAATGTATACTTCGTTGCATATATTGGTTCCGTCACTATTGCATAGTATGCTATAAACTAATTGGGATTGGTCCAGTTTGTCAATCGGTTCTTTGGTATTACTGAAAAGCTGTTGTAAAATATTGCACGTCCTAAAGGCTATTTGGTATTTGTTCTTGTCAATGATGTCAGATGCAGCGAATCTTTCAGCGAACTCAGGTATGTATATCACAGATTTGTATTGTTTAACACTATCAGGTGTCTTTGGTGGATATTGTATTCCTATATTACACTTATGTATGATTTGGTCAATTATTTTTGGTGGAAAATCATTTTTTCGTAGTATTGCACTTATTTTGAGTTTATTTTGTGTGTGAAACGCACTGTCACTGATTTTTAAAACTCTATCCACAAAGTTTTTTGCCATGTTGAAAATCATTGTCTTTGGATGTTTAGAGTAAAAGTTAATAAGACGTCCAGATGCCATGGGCTTTTGATACCAGTTGATTTTGATGAGTCCATTTTGTTTTGTTATAAGTGCATCTAAATATGGCAATTCGTTCTCTTTTTCTTCTTCCATTGTAAATTTTATGTCCTTATGAAACGTGTTCAGTGTCTTGAGTACGTCATCTGCTGCATCCTTCTTCACTATTGTAAACAAGTCGTCTACATACTTATTTGGTCATCAGGCGTGGTTTAGTTTTAAATATTTCCATGCGCGTTGTCAGTAATTCCTCCATTACTATGTCTGCAATTATGGGTGACACTGGTGAACCCATCGGCATGCCACTGCGTTGATTATAAATTTTTCCGTTATATTTGAAGTAGGGGAGATGTGTGTACCTTGGTCCGCTTTTCAGTTTTTTCAATGTGCTGGATTTTTCAAAAAAGTTTCTTTAGTTTTTTGACTAAGCTATGTTTCTACAATGCTTGCAGCATCAAATGACGTGACAATGATATTTCTATGTTTTACCATTGAGTGGAAATATTACTTTTTCCGTTCCAATCTCAAACGGTCCAAGGTACACTTGCATGGTCAAAAATAAAAGAGAATACATTGTATATAGGTAACCAATTATGAATGAACCATTTATTATGTAACCAAAAGTAAAATTTTTTTCAATAAAAAAAAAAATTAAAAATCAAACAAAAATTATAACACAAAAAAGTCCTTTAAGAAAAAAACAATTAATTAAGCAAAAATGGTAGCAAATAAATAAATTTATCACGTAAATAACAATAATAATATTATATTGAAAGCCGATTATGGCTCCTTGGTTGCCCGTCAAAAAAGGCTCGCTGGTCAATAAGCATAGGTCCAAGGTACACACAGACAGCATGTTTTAAAAACTGTCAACTCCCATAACATATATTATTGAAAATACATCTTAAACACACTAAAAGCTTAAAGCAATAACTAAGCTTCCTTCCTGATGTTGTAAAACTGAAATATCTCTATAGTAAGTTTCACAAAAAACGTTTCTTAGTTTACTCCAAAAACTAATTTTTACGCATCAAAAACACTTTCTCCGTCACTTTTCTTACACGCATACGGCTAGATGGTCTGAAGTCTACTAATATCAGTCAGCGGTATGAGTGGAAAATTCCATAGAAGAACATTATCGTACACGTGCAACTGTTGAGTGGCAACTGGCACTTGGACCGAGGTACACTCGGACCAAGGTACACACATCTCCCCTACCGATTTTCCTTAGTGATAAATTTTAAAATATTCATAAATAATTCCTTAGTCATTTTTGTGTATTCTTTGATTATGTCCCATTTGTCGTCAATTATTTGAAGTGCTAAATCCACCGGTATACTCGGAAAAAGGGATACGACATCAAAAGAAACTAAAATTTCATCGTCAAAAACCTGTGTGCTTTCCACTTTTTTCCTGAATTCTACTGCGTCTTTCACGTTAAACACTGAATCTTTGGTCAAATTGTTGAGTATGTTCCCCATGTACTTCGCTAACTCATGACAGGGGGAGTTAAGGGAGGAGTATATCGGGCTTAGGGGGGTATTATGTTTGTGTATTTTGGGGAGTCAATAAATTCTAGGGGCAGTCGTTGCATTATTTGTCATTTTGAATTGTTCACGTGAAGAAATAATTTTATTTTTGTATAATTTTTCTACTAAAAGTTTGTTTTTGTCTTGTCGAGAGCTCGTGGGATTTTGTCTTAATACACTGTATGTGTTTATGTCATTTAATATGACTTGCATCTTCTTATCATATTCGCTTTTCTCCATAGCTACGGTCACGTTACCTTTGTCAGAATTCATAATTAAAATGTTTTTATTTTCACGCAAGAATTTCTTTGCTTGCCCCACTGTATCCGTTATATGTTTGTCTCTTATATTCCATTGCACCTTGTTCCTATGTTGTTGTATAAGTTGCGTAAATTTTGTTCTGGCTATTTCTTGTTGTTCTTTTTGTGTGTGTGTTTGCACACATTCCTCTCCATCAACGATCGCATAATAGTTTTATCCTATGATATTATTTATTCATTAGTTAGATTTTTATTCTACAATATTTTTTGTCTTAACCATATTTTTGTTTTGCGATTTTTTTGTATCATGAGATTTTATTCACATGATTTTTGTAGCTGACAACGCTTTATTTTTCAGTAGTATTTTTATTTCCAAAATTTTCAATCCATTGAAATCAATTTTTCTAAAATTAATTAAACACATTCAAATGCATATTATACAAACTCATTATATTAATATTTTTATCTCATGCAACTTTGTTTCAAATTTCCAATGATTTTGTCTCAAGTGATTTAAATACATAGGTTTTGAACAATATATTTGTTTCGTAAATGTTTTTCTGTATACTTAATACTCATATGTTGTTTGATGAGATTGAGATCTCATGACAATATTTTTCTTAATCTCTTTATGTCATGAGATTTTAATAAAATTATTTTTTTTTTTTTGCTTAAAAATTTTTCTGTGTATATAATACGCTTTTGTTGAGAGTTTTTAATGTTGATTATTATTAAATTTTCAAAAATGTGTTGAAATTTCACTCAGCATTGTGTAAAATTCTCTCATCAATATGTAAAATTAACTTAGAAATTTGTAAAATTCTCTCAGTGCTCGTAAATATGAAAAATTTGTCTCAGTTTCTGATTGAAAATTGGAATTGAATGCATATCGATTTCTTTTATAATAAACACAAAATTAAACTACTCAATATATTTTACACAAAACAGTGTTAATCTTTTACTCAGCTTTGTATAAAATACTCTTAACAATCTATAAAGTTTTACACAGCAATGTGTCAAACTAAAACAGCAATATTTTATATTTTTCTCAGTTTCAGCCTTAACTAGAAAGATAGTAAAGTGTGGCCTTTTATTTTGGACTAGCTTTTATCCTTTAAGACTCTGTACTAGATGCCTTCGTATTAGGATCTAATGATAAAAATGGTCTTGAGTAAAATACCTCGTTAATATAAATTTAAATTTAATTTTATGGAATGTAAATATCCATTGTTCAATAATATGAAATATTAATAACAACTGTCATTTAAAAATAAAATTTACCCAAATGTTTCCATGAAATATGAATTTTAAACAATGCATATCGTATTGTTTTGCCAAGTAACGCCAAAATGCGGAAATGTTGCTTCGGCAAAAGAAAAGTCTCAGCAACTTTAAGTATAAATAGCTCGATAAATGTCTTCATCATTATCAGTTTCATTCAATAAACAAGCCAGAGATAAACAAACCAATATGAACAGCAAAACCATCATCATTTTCGGTAAGTGAAGGAACCGAACAACTATGTATGAAGAACAACCCAGCTAAAGGATATAATCTATTTGTTACTTTTAGCAATCGTAGTCTTCGTTGTTGTGCTACAACAAACTCAAGCTACGCCACCACCAACAACAACAACCCGCGCAACAACAACAACTCGTGGTACAACTACAACAGGAAGACCTACCACCAGACGACCCACCTGTCGCCCAATACAAAAATGTTCCGCTAAAGAACCAAAAGTTTGTGCACGTAGCCGCACAGGCATGTGCCGTAGATTCGATAACACCTGTGAGCTGCAGCAAGCAAATTGCCCAAAAGGACGTCCACTGCGCAGTAAGTTGAAGAATAATATTGCACAATATTTTTGTTTCGAAATTGTAATAATTATCTTTTGATTATTTTTATAAAAATAGTTTGGACCAGCGTACAAATGGCACAATGCAGCAGTTTAACTGGTAATGCCACTGGACGTTGTACTGAAGTTTGCCCGCGTAGACCGCGTAGATGCCCAACCACTGGACGTAAATTATGTGTGCGCAGCAAAGATGGCCGACAATGTCGCGTTGTTGCCAATGCGTGCGCTTTGAGAAATCTGAATTGTCAATCCAGGCCAAGAGGAAGTGAGTATTGCTGATCTGAAGCGAATTTACAATTTGAAGAATATCTATTTTAATGTTTTTTAATTAAAGATTGGTGCCAAACTGGAATGGAACGTTGCAAGGACATGTGTGTTGGCGCTGCTGCAAAGAACTGCGTCGTTACCAAAAGTGGCTGAAAACTTCACAGTAATAATTACTTTCTATTATAATTTAGTATTTTGATTAGCGCAATTTAAATATAAAACATATGTGTGTATCTGTACCCGTGGGTACTTTTGTAAAATATAACAAAATCTTATAAAATAAATAAATTAAAAAAAATTTCACACACTAAGTTTTTATTTCATTTAAAATTGAAGAAAAAAAAAAAAAACACTTTTCATTGAATTTGAGAAGCTACAATCTCAAAAATTCTTCAAATTAGTCTTAAAATATTAGCCATTCCATCCATGCCTAGCATAACAAGAATTATCAAACCCCCGTCCGATTAAGATGAAGTTAAGAATATGATTTCGTTTCGTGCCAAAACCACTAACAGTGGCTACAAATTTTTTTGGAAAGTTATTGAATTAGGGTAAAATACCTAATTAAGCACTATTTTACAAAAAAATTATTGTTTTAAAAGGTCTTTTTGATCTCTTTGCAGCCATTTAAGTAAACATGTAAGCAAATTTTCTTTGATTTTTGACACCCTCCCTCTACATTAGCAAAAATAAGCAAAAAATGAGCTGAATCCGAAATCGGGATCATAATTGCTCATTAGAGTGGTCCAAAATCCGAAAGTGTTAAAAATCAAGGTGCGCGCGACATTTCTGATTCTTTGGATCCTGCTGATTACAAAATGTGCTTTGGAACCAAAAAAAAAAAATTGCGTTTAGGATCTTAACTTTAGATATTCCGCAACGAGCTTGAAGGTACTTTTTTAGGAATTTTTGAGTACTTTTTTTAATTTAATTATACTTTAGTATTTTTAGTGAGTAAAAGTGTTACTAATAGCTTAGTTGTTGAAATTATTTAAAAGATAAATTAGTGCATAAAAATATAAAAATTAAAAAAAAAATTTGCTAGAGCAAAATATGAAAAAAATCAGTTCTTGAAAGTGCAAACACCTCAAAAAATTAACAAATTTTGAAGTTTAAAGTGCCGCTAAAAAAAAATTGGGAAAGAGTAGACTTACTATTATTAATGCAGAATTTGGCTCAAAATATTCTTATAAAAATGCAATTTAATTTTTGCAAAAACCTTATCTGGTTAAAAAGATACAGCGTTTAAATTAAAAAAAGTACTCGAAAACTAAAAAATTCCTAAAAAAGTACACTCAAGCTCGTTGGGGAATATCTAAACGCAATTTGTTTTGGTTCCAAAGCACATTTTATAATCAGCAGAATCCAAGGATTCAGAAAAGTCGCGCGCTCCTTGACTTTTTAACACTTCTGTTTTTTTCCATACAAAATTTGGACCACACTTTTGCGCATGTAACATACTTACCTGCATGCTTTCGAGAAATCTATTCTTATCACTCACTGGTGGCGAATAGTGGATTTATTATGATAACCTTAAAATCAAAGCTACATACGCCAAGCCCGGTCAGCTAACCACATCGACGCCAAAGCGAAATATTATTGTTAATAAAGTCATGCTCTGCATATGGTGAGATCAGAAAGGTGTGGTATACTACGAAGTGCTTCCGTGTGGTCAAACCATCATACGTAATTTTTCATCACGAAAACGATCGGCTACATGTAGCGTCTTAGAGCAGAAACTATTTGGATGGAAGTGGATAGGGAATTTTGCCTCAACCGAATTAAAGTGCAGACTCCAGACGTCGTCCGATCCATTCCACTTGATTTACACGCTCTTACCGGAATAAGCTTCACTACAATCGAGGGAGTCACAAATTGGTACGATTCATTCTTGGGCTCAAAAACGAAAAATCTGTTTAGTCTGGAATTCATGAATTGTGAGAATAAAAAATATGATTCTATTTTTTACACAATTTTGAAAAAAAGCGCTGGAAACTTACTTCTAGACCAAATAATTGGTACTATACCTTCGTTAAGTCAGTTTGAACGTAGTCGACATTTTCGAAAAGCCATTTGATGCCCTCGTTCCCAGCTGCATCTCTTATCATAAGCTGTATATTAAAACGCAAGACAAAATTTGTCCTACCTTTCTTACAATGTTAGAAATAGAGCACGACTTTAAATTATACACCAATAGAAAAGTATTTGTGTGTAAGTGTGCACAAAGTTAAATGCAAATGCAAATTTTTCAATATTAACAATGACAAAATACGCGGTCACACAGAGCTGTAAAAAGGATACAGCACAAAGAGAAAGACAAAATGCTGACTGACACTGACTTCATGTTTTTGGTTTTCTTTTCGTTTCACATTTGTCATTGAACCAGGGATGATAAATGAGCTTTTCTATTTTGTACCAAATAGCAAAAAAAGTACTATGACTGTCCAAAAAGTACCAAAATTACTTAGTACATCTGTGGTCAAATTTTGACTATTGGGCGATTCTAGTGTACATTAATTTTCGTGCACGTTGAGCGGCAATATATTTATTACAAAAAAAGGGGAAAAATATAATCATATGGAATTTGAGAAAATCTTTTTCACTTCAAATCAATTTTAATGGCTAGATGTAGAATTAAATTTAATCAAAATTTTTTAGTTTTTTTTGTCTTATGTAAGATTTTTATCAACCACACTTTCCATGTATAAACAAAACTTGAACCCTCTTCCTTCCTAAATATACTAACGCCATACTTGAAGAGGCCCTTTTTCAAGAAACTGAATTATAATGGATTAAAGTATTCTACAAAAATATTCTACAGAAAATTTCGCTATGGTTCGGCATAGACAATTAATTCTTAAATCTGCTTAAGCTAAACACTTTGTAAAAATGCCGCACTTTTGTACAGTTCAGTTATGCCAAATAGAGGGTTATTACACTATGATACTTTTTGCATAAACTTCTTGCAAATTACAACACACGAATAGTGAAGATGGTTTGAATTGCTTTATACGCACACGGTATATTCACTCTGTACTTCAGTTTGTAATTTAGAGAAATAGGAGTGGTACTTAGTTATGGAAAAGCATATACACACTAAAAACTGATAGTTTACTTTCCTCACTCTTGATTCTTTTTAATAAGAAAATCTGAATTTAATACCAATAAAGTTTGAATTTATTCAAAAAAAGTATGAAATTTATTCCAAAATAGATTAAAATTAATACTTTTTTTGACATCGTTCTAACATGTCCACTACTCATATATATAATAAGACATTTTTAACGCAATATTTAGAGTACCATTAACGATAAGATACTAAAATAAAAATAAACACTAGAAATTCCTATGGCAAGCTCTGAAAATTTTGGTGGTGAATTTGAGCAAGAAAATGTACTAAAAGAGTTATTTGAGATAAAACAACCAAATTATGTACATTAGTACTCGTATATAAGGGATAGTTCGTTCAAGCTCTGAACAATAATTATCTTAAATTAAGAGTGATTCACTCATTTTCTGAACAAAAACTGAGTAGAAAAGTATAAGGGGCGTCGCACTCCAACACGAACATTAACATCGTCCTGGCTTTAACTCTTATGCTCTAGAGAATTTGATAAGTGGAGGAGTATAAAGCAGAACTTAAGTTTCGATGATAAGGTCGACGACATTACTTTTAAGTTATGTTGGTGGTAATAGCTCTAGTAGGTTAAACTTTAAGCCATTGACATTTATTTGGGTGACACTCGAGTACACACTATATGATACTCAAACCACAGTTATTGAGTAGGAATGTAGGGCGAATGTATGTATATCTTTACTAACAATGTGCGATAATTTGAAAACTGAGGACCTGCTTATGTGCTCATCAAAACTAAATTTTTGAGTTGCTTGATTCTCTGAAGAAATACATATTGAGTGAGGTTACTTGGAAGTTTTTCATTTTTTTGACTAAGTACTTTTACTTTATTTTGAGTAACTTTCACTTGGATTAATATTAGCACAGTCGTCCCGTTTTCTTTATTATTTCACAAGAACAGCAAGTAACATTTAAATAAATAATATTCTCAATATGTTTTTTAAATAAATATTGATTGTGTGCTTCAAGAATGACATATTTTGCATTGTAATTATTGTAATAAAACAATATTTTAACAATTCAATATAAACCGCCTTTTAAATCTTTTACAAAAAGAAAAATTTAGTTTCTTTATGAAATAAGTTAATTGATAAAATAATTTACTTTTTTTTTAATTTTTGTAATGAAACAAATCCAGTAATATTTTCGGGTATAAATATGAACAATTTTCAAAGTTGAAGTCACAGTTCTCCATTGGAGTCAACAGACATTTTTATTTAACTTTATCAAAAAAACTTAAAAAAAAACTTAATAATGAATAAAGTTATTCTCACACTCGCAATCTTTCTCATTGCTTTCGCACTCGTTAATGCCGACGGTAAGTGTCGTCGCCAGTGTACATCTAAACGTCCAAGCCGTACGATTTGTGCACGCAATTCCAAGGGAACACAATGCCGCAGAGTACAGGAATGTAAAATGCGTGAGGACAACTGTCGCCTTAGGCGTCAACGTAGATCAGGTTAGTACTTTAATCAACGATATTCCCCGATATCCTGCAATATATATGTAACTTCTATGATTTCTAGAGTGGCAAGAAACTAGCTTGAAATCGTGCCGCAGAGGTGATGGCAAATGCGCTAGACGTTTTCCACGCGCATCAGGACGTTGTGAGCGCCCATGCAAAGATATCGGTAGGGCACAGTGTTATCGCAACAGAAAGGGACAATGCCAATTGCTGAGACGTTGTCAGGCACAACGTTGGAACTGTCGTAACGTAGGAAGAGGTAATATATCAAATAAACGTATAGTATTGCGTAGAACATCAAGTTCAATTGGACATTTTTTTATCTTATTTACAGAAATGGGCGTAGTTGATAGACGTCAATGTCGAGGCATGCAACAAGGTGGTGGTGCACGCAGATGCAGATCAATCAAAGATTAAACTGAACACCTAAGTTGACAAGGCATGGATGGATCTTTTTTTGCTGACGTTCGATTTTCTATATTTCTTATTCTTATAAATATTTTGCTGTACTCGTATATTCATTATAATTTTTCTACATGGCTCCCAGAGCTGTAACATTTTTTTAGTCCAAAGAATGTTGCCAATTTTGAGGCTGTGTGTATAAAGATCATAATGAATATGCGACTATATAATTTCAAAATTGTTTTTAATCCTTTATAATAAATATTCCTAAAATTAGTGTTGCGAAAAATAATTTCTTTGTGTTTTATTGTAAAAAGTCTTAAAAAGTTTTTGATAAAAATTTGTCTGATGACATGATAGTGGTGGTGATCATTGATTAATAACGAAAACCAGTCTTCTGATAATTTTTTTTTTTTTTTATCTAATGCAATTTGCTTTATTTTTATAATTTTGTTGCTGTTTTTACTGGTGCTTGCAAACAATCGATAGTCGCGACCATCGATAATGGACGATAGTTTGGTCACTAACTAACATTTCAGTGCAAACTTTACTTATATAAACATGAAATGAAAATTATTAAAAAAAACATATGCTTTAGACTGTAAATATTTATATCACTTTGTTTAGCTTTAGTTAAAAACTTGTCCATATTCTAGACTTCATCCACAGAAGAAAAACTTGCAAAAACAGTGGTGTTATTCGATGTTATCGAAAGTACGAAAACGGTAGGATGAAAAAATTAGCATGAATAAGTACTATCGATAGTCAGCCATAAGCCATTGATAGTCGCGGTAGTGCGAGACAATCGATAGTATCGATATTGCCATCGACAGTTTGCGAACTCTAGTTTTTACTAATCCACACTGAACAGTAAGCTCAAACCAACAATGTCATCTGATCTATGCTTGTTGGTAGCTAGTTAATGTAAATCATTATCTGTTCCATCTGGTCGAGTTATTGAATCTGAGCGAATTACTAGACTATTTCGAAATTCTTGATTGATGATACCAAGCTGTTGTATATTTGTGGTCATCTTTCAACATTTTGAATTGTTGCCTGACTCATTACTTACAACAAACATCATTAACAAAGTTCGACTGGAGGTAGAAAAATAGAAGACAACCACTGAATGAGAGTGAATTCTTCTATGACATCTCCATATACAATATATACACCTCTATCTATCATATAAAAATTAAAGTTTGTCTGTGTGTTCCTTTGTTTTGGATTCGAAAGCCACTTGACCGGGGAAGGCTCTTGGCTAGAAGAACGGGCGATGCCACACCCCTAAAAAACAAAATTTGACATATCTCCGAAAGTGTTTGACGCATAAGAATGAAATTTGGTACAATTCTTAAAGTTACTAAACCAAATAACACACTTTAGAAAAATAGGCGGTGCCACGCCCCTAGAAAAAAAAAATTCAACAGAACTGAATCTTTTTGACGCATTGGAATGAAATTTGGCATATATACAAAAAGCACTAAGCCAAATAATACTCATTAGAAAAATGGGCGGTACCACGCCTCAAAAGACAAAATTTGACATATCTCAGAAACTATATTACGCATCGGGATGAAATTCGGCAAATATGTAAAGGGCACTAAGCCAAATAACATTTATTAGAAAAATGGGCGGTGCCATGCACCTCTCGGAGAAGCAATTTTTTTTCTTAACTTAAAGGTGGCCCCTCCTTGGCTATCGAAACAAAAATTTTTTTCCTTTTTACCGTGTTTTTTAAGCCTTTCATGACTTTTTTAAGCATTAAGGTGGAAAAATATTTTTCACACTTGGAAGTCGGAACCAATTATTAAAATTTTTTTTTCCTATTTTCGTGTATCCAAAAAATGTAATTTATCATATCTCTGAAAGTATTTGACGAAAAGGATTTAATTTGGTATATGTGTTGAGAGTATCGGGACAAATAGTGTCCAAAGGAAAAATGGGCGGTGCCACGCCCTTACAAAATTCAATACCTCTCAAAGTATTTAGCGCACATAGATGAGACTTTGTACGTATATACTTAAATAGCATCGTGTCAATTTACATTCTTTGGTTTGGCCTTGCCCTCTGTTCAAAAAAGGTATAGCAACGCACACCGGAAAATGCTAGTGTTTTTGATAAAAATAAAAAAATTTATTTTTTTTTTATTTTCTTCGTCTGGAAATGGCCTTTCTATATTATTGAGTGATATCCATTTTCTAAAGGCTTATAACTTGGAAAGTTATTGCTTAATATAAGAATGACCCATTGATAAAAACTAGCTTTACTATTTGCTGGCTTTGATGTCCGTAATACCCGTAATTTTATATACGTATTTTTGTGAATGTGTGTTTAAATGAATTGATTACTTGATATTTATTGAAAATGAGAATAATATGCATATATATTTCTTACGAAAACCATTTTCCCCTTTTCAGATCCCAACACGTGCCCTCAATGCCATGCAAAAACTAAACGCACTCGATTTTGATTCGAACGAAATCAATAAAATCGATGACTACAGTTTCTATGGATTACGCCTCTCAAAGTTAAATATGAAGGGCAATAAATTGCAGAGCATACCGGAACATGGCTTTGTTGGCCTGGAAGAGTCTATGCAAGAGATTGATCTCTCCGACAATCGCTTGCGTACATTTCCTATGTTGGCACTACGTAAATTGGATCATCTGCGCACGTTACGTCTATCGAATAATCAGATATCAACATTTTATGGTGATATTACGCTAGCAACCAATAACGTATCCGCAGCATCGACATTAAGACTACCATCCTTAATATTTCTCGATTTAAGTTCGAATCAATTTACTGAAATCGTCGATGATTGTTTTCGTGCATTTCCGCAGCTGAAAACATTATCACTTTATGCAAATCAAATAGAACTGGTGCAGCCCGATGCATTTAAGAGCCTCAAAGAGTTGATGTCCCTGGATATGTCGCATAATCGCATTATCACTTTGGACTCCAAAATCTTCGAGAAGAATAAACGTCTGCAGACCGTTGATCTCTCTCATAATCATGTGCATTCAATTAGCGGCGTATTCGCAGAGTTGCCACAGCTACGTGAGGTCTTTCTCTCTGAAAATAATATACTAGAGTTACCCGCAGATGCATTCACTAATTCCACCAATGTGGATGTTATTTATTTGGAAACAAATGCCATAGCGCACATTGATCCAAATGTTTTTAGCACGCTGGTGAATTTGGATCATTTATATTTGCGCAGCAATTTCATACCGCTGGTGCCAGTGACGCTCTTCGATAAATGTCAGCGACTCACATCGCTGTCGCTGGACAACAATGAGATACAAGATCTGGAGATTGGCATGTTTCGCAAGCTGGAGCATTTGCGTGAGGTGCGTCTACACAACAATCGCATACGACGCATACGCAAAGGTGTCTTCGAGCCTCTGCCCGCTCTACAAGAACTGCATGTGCAGAAGAATAACATTGAAGACATCGAACCGGGCGCATTTCAGAGTTTAACCAATTTGCAGCACATTAATTTACAGGATAATCAGCTCACCGTGCTGGAGGATATCTTTCCCAGTGAAACGGCCAATTCATCAGCGCTGCTTTCCATACAACTTGAGGCAAACTATCTGACAAAAGTGCATGTGAAAACATTTCGACGGCAGGAGCGCATACAAATCATGTGGTTAGGCGCAAATCGCTTGCTAAAGGTGGACAAAGCAATGTTTCAGGATTTGCGTGAGTTGGGGCGTCTCTATTTGAGTCAGAATCAAATACGCGATATCGAGCGTGACACTTTTGCAACGTTGAAGCATTTGCGTTATCTCGATTTAAGCGAGAATCGTCTGAAGCTGCTGCGCCGTGAGTATTTTGCCACGCTCTCGAGCTTGGAAGAGTTGAGCCTTAGCAATAATCTCATCGAAGCCATTGAAGGTTTTGCATTTAACAAATTGAAAAATCTCAAAGTGCTCGATCTGTCGCATAATCCGATTGTACAGCTGACACGTGATGTTTTCCTGGAAGATCTTTTTATTACACATCTGAATTTGCAAAACACCTCATTGCGCAAGATTGAAATGCATACCTTTAAGCCGCTGCAGAATCTGAATGATCTCAACTTTGAGCATAATTTCCTCAGTCCTGCTGATATACAGAAGTTGGATGTGCCCAGCTTGCGTAGCCTGCATCTATCGCACAACAACTTCAGTCATGTGGGTGCTGGTGGCATTGTCACTGGCATGTTTGACAAATTGCGCTCGCTGCAGCAGCTTACCTTGGCGAATTGCAGTTTGGACATCATACCCGACGAGTTGTTTACACGCAATACCAATCTGGTCAAATTGGATCTCTGCGATAATCTGCTCACCGTTATGAATCGTAATATCTTCAATGGTCTGAATGTCTTCAAGGAGTTACGCCTCTGTCGCAATTATCTCAATGAATTTCCTCACATTGCACTCTACAATCTCTCCACATTGGAGAATCTTGATTTGTCACGCAATCATCTCATCTCGATTGACTTCTTCAAGCTGAGCGGCATCCTTAATTTGCGTCAATTGAATCTTAAAGATAATAAGATAGCAGCGCTCAGCGGTTTTAATGCCGTTAATTTAACGCAACTCGATAGCATCGATTTGAGTGGCAACTCTTTACTCTCGCTACCTGCCAATTTTCTACGTCACTCTATTAATTTGCAGCGTGTTGATCTCTCCAGCAATCGCTTTCTGCAAATTCCCAGCTCTGCACTCTCTGATGTATCCATACCGCGGCTCTCTTGGCTTAATCTCACCGGTAATCCCATAAATAAAATTTACACTGTAAAGGAGGAGCGTTATCCGTATTTGAAAGAGCTTTACATCTGCCAAACAAATCTCTCCATTTTGACATCTAAAGACTTTGAAGCATTTCAGGCGCTACAGCATTTGCATCTCGTGAATAATCGCATTACGCGCATCTCGCCTGGTGCCTTCAAAACACTGACCAATTTGCTTACACTCGACATAAGTGTTAATGAGCTGGAAATGTTGCCCAAGGAACGTCTGCAGGGTCTTAAGTTATTGCGCTTTTTGAATATTTCACATAACACGCTTAAGGATTTGGAAGAGTTTAGCGCTGATTTGGCGCAATTGCAGACATGTGACTTGTCATTTAATCAATTGGATCGCATATCAAAGAAAACATTTCGCAATTTGTATGGACTGACCGAACTCTATCTGATGGGTAATCGCATGACAGTGTTGTCTACGGAGGCGTTTCGTTATCTGCGAAAGTTACATGTTTTGGATTTGCGTAAAAATTACTTTGAGTTGATACCAATTGAAGCATTGAAGCCATTGGAAACGAATATTAAAACATTGAAATTAGAAGGTGAGTAACGAATTTGAGTTCTCTCGATTGTATTTAATTTTTTTTTTAAATGCAGTCTATTGAGTAAGAAATGTAATTAGGGGCCGTCTGATGGGTTGAATTTTACTCGATTTCTGGGGCAATACTTTGAAGTGAAATATACATATGTGGCATGATTGAGAAGTTCTTGACTCCCGATCTTTTTGGACTGAAGGAGAAAGTTTTTGCCTGGAAAGTTGTTCAACTGTAATTATTATTCCGGACGTCACATTTTCATGAACCCCTCTCCCCTCTGCCACAAATGGACCCCTTCCTCCCTTTTTAGACGTGACGTCCTTTATGGACGGCCCCTTAGGAGTAAACTCGACTGTACTAAGTTTCAACATTTGCTTTCAGCTTACCTGGGAATTTGTTCTACACTTTTCAGGAGGCTAGACCGTCAGACCGTGAGAAGTTCTCGACTCTAGATCTTTTTGGACTGAAGGGGAAAATTTTTGGCTGGAAAGTTACTCAACTGTAATTATTATTCCGGACGTCACATTTTCATGAACCAACCCCCTCTGTCACATGACGTCCTTTATGGACGGCCCCTTAGAAGTAAACTCGACTGTACTAAGTTTGATCATTTGCTTTCAGCTTACCTGGGAATTAGTTCCACTCTTTTCAGGAGGTTAGACCGTCAGATAGGCAGACCAACAGATGGAGAGACTGAAATATTAACGATGACCTAACAACTAAGCATGCGACGATGTTCTAACAAATTACGAAGCTTTGAGTCAGAAATAAACTGATATCTCCAGCCTTAAAAATCCATAAAAACCGCCCGAAAAATTTTAGAATTCGGTGATCTTTGCCGTTCATTTTATATTGTTGATTGAAAAAGCCCTGCATTCACATACCGCTGGACGATATTTTTTAGGGCTTACATGTTTCTAGAAGTTTTTATAAGTACATACCCCAATTAAAATGAGTTTCATCCACAAAGAAATTTGTACATAACCCTTTTCCTTTACAGTCCACTATAATGCTCCTACTTGAGTACTTGGTCCTCTGAAAGTCAAGTTGATCTACATATGGGCTAATCCTGCGTTGCGAACGTTACATTCGTACGCATATTTTTCAATCCTGAAGACGCTCTGAACGTTAAACTCTTAGTTTACCTGTAGTGGTATGTTACCCTTTGAGAGCACTTTCAAAAGGCATTTAAAAATATTTCTTGGCTTGTATCAGTTACGATATAATCGTGCCTAAAGTGCTGTTCGAACGTTACAAAAAACAGAAGTCGTTGTGGAGATCAATGTACATTTTCAAAATTTTTAGCAAATTTTGCAGTATAAACGAAAAAGGAAAATCCTCCAAAGAAAGAGGAATATTTGAGCATATCGAAACTGCTTTTGAAGGAATCAAAGAGTCCTTCGTTCGTACAAAAATTTAACTTTTATGTGTTGCGCACGTTACGTTGCGAACGTTACAATTTTTATTATTTATATACATTGGCTAAAGCAAAATGGTTCAGTCCCTTTTTAAATACCTTAAACACAACATATTCACTGGTTTATTTGTGAGAGAGGTTATAAAGAAGCGCAAGGCACACAAAAGTAAAATGTTTTATTGTGACTGCCTCCAACGTGGTAAATACGCTGTCACAGCTTAGCTATTAAATCGATTTTTATGAAACTTCGATAGAAGATAGAACCCTAGCAAACAATGTTAAAAATGTTGGTTTTTAGTGTGTGCTTTCACGCTCCTAACGGTTAAATGCACATGCGTGGCTAAAACACTGCACCAATTATTAAGAAAATTGAAATGGAGAAAGTTCCTTAGGAAGCGTTTTAAAAATTTTGTTGTTTTTTTGTAGGCGGTGCCACGCCCTAGCGGTAAAATTTGCTGTCACGGCTCCATAATTGTAACAATTTTTAAAAAATTCGGAATAAAGAAAGAACCTTATGGGAGTATATTAACAACTCTTGGTTTTTTAGCGGGCGCTACCACAAAACATGACGAACTCTAAAATATATAAACCAACCATATTTTGCCAAACAAACAAATAAGTAGATACATTTTATTTTGTTTTATATTGTAAGTTTTTGTTTAGATGAAAAGGAAGTGCGTGTCATTTCTATGCAATTTTCATTCATCGATGTTACTTTTGGCCAGTTAAAAAAAATCTTTTACGTCTTTCAAAATAAGATTTTGAGCCCTTACTAACTGGCAAATTTGACGTTTTACGATTGCGCCTATTCCATCTACGGCGCCTTTGCTATGAGACGTTGCGAAGAGATTCCACTCAAAATGGCTTACCTTAAACTCTTTTGCGAATTGTGGAATGCTCCTTAATATAAATTTATTTTTAAATTGGCTACCACACCCACCAGAAAACAAACTAATTTTTGCTATGGAATGCTCGTTTTTGATGTTTTTAATGATAACACTAGTTTACAGCCAAAATTCCCAGCGAATGCCGTTACTCATTTTATATGGAAAATGGGCTGCTGATTCCGAAAATCGCATTTTTTTTTGTTTATTTCGTGTCGTTTTCGAGATATCGGTCATTTTCGGTTTTTGGACCAAAAAAAAAAGATAGTTCCATTAAAATACAAATATCTCAAGAACCAATGTTTGTATTTAAACAAATAATATGTCATATTAAAGGTAATTAAATTACCTACAAATATTATCCACATCACTTTTTGGTTGGTTCGTTAGTTTCGGTGAAATAAATTGATTTCTAAAAAAAAAAATTTTTTTTTTTCGAAAAAATTAAGAAAAAATCAAATTCAACTTCAAATTTATACAAGAAGACATATTTTTTTTATAATATTTTTTTTTTGTATCATAGACTATATATTTGTGAAGAAAATAAGATATCATTTAAGAAAATCGATGGAAAAATGCAAAAGTTGTATACAATTCATTGATAAGTTACCAAAATGCGTTTTTCCCTATTTTTCTGTTTTTTTGTAATAAACTGTTCGAAAATTTGAAACTTTTTGTAAAAGAAATTAGAAAATCCAAAAAATTCTTAAAGAAGGCATTAAAAGGAAATACCCGTGCCTCGCCGTTTTTCTCTAGCACGTCAGATTTTTTTTTAATCGATTTTTGAAGTTTTTTAATCCACTGTACATGAAAAAACAGAAATAACGCATTCTTGTGTTAAATCGATGAATTTAACTATATGATCCTTACATCTGAGGTGTATTATGTGTTCAGTAAACTTATGCAGGATACTGCGAGGAATATTTTTGTGGACAATTTTAACCCTCTAAAACCCTCACATGTGGGTCATTTTGACCCCCACATGAAGTTCATTTTGACCTACATGTGCGGGTTTGAGAGGGTTAAAATTGTCTACAAAAATATTCCGCGTAGTATCCTGCATAAGTTTGCTGAAGACATGATACACCTCAGATGTAAGGATCATATAGTTAAATTCATCGATTTAACACAAGAATGCGTTATTTCTGTTTTTTCATGTACAGTGGATTAAAAAACTTCAAAAATCGATTAAAAAAAAATCTGACGTGCTAGAGAAAAACGGCGAGGCACGGGTATTTCCTTTTAATGCCTTCTTTAAGAATTTTTTGGATTTTCTAATTTCTTTTACAAAAAGTTTAAAATTTTCGAACAGTTTATTACAAAAAAAACGGAAAAATAGGGAAAAACGCATTTTGGTAACTTATCAATGAATTGTATACAACTTTTGCATTTTTCCATCGATTTTCTTAAATAGTATTTTATTTGCCTAACAAATTTATAGACTATGATATAAAAATACAAAATGATTTTTAAAATTTTTTTTTCTTGTAAAAATCTGCAGTTGATTTAGACATTTTTGTAATTTTTTCGGAAAAATATACTCTTTTTTTCTGAAATCAATTTATTTCATCGAAACTAACAAACCAGCCAAAAAGTGACGTGAGTATCATTTGTAGGTAATTTAATTACCTTTAATATGACATATTATTTGTTTCAATACAAACATTGGTTCTTGAGATATTTGTATTTAAGTGGAACTATCTTTTTTTTTTGGTCCAAAAACCGAAAATGACCGATATCTCGAAAACTACACGAAATAAAAAAAAAAAATGCGATTTTCGGAATCAGTAGCCCATTTTTCATATAAAATGAGTAACGGCATTCGCTGGGAAAAAAAATTTTAATCATTTGTAAACTAGTGTAATTGGTAGAAAGCAGTACACGTCGAATTTATTATGTGTAAGCTGATCACTAACAACAGCAAATGAGGAGTGATTTTTCAAAAGTGCTTATAACCAAAACGAGGCAAAAGTAATGTCATACACATTATTTGCATAACAATCGGTTATTGGATAAATATTTTTTTTTTTTTAACTAAATATCATTAATTTCACGCCATCAGGTAAACTTTTCACGAAAACAGAACCCAATTATTTAATAAAGGATCAGGCAATTTATATTATGATATTACTTTTGGCTCGTTTTGGTTATAAGCCCTTTTGAAAAATCACTCCTCAAATGATTTAATGCAACCCTGTAGCCATGCTACGCAAGTAAAAATGGTTACTTGAGCACAACTGAAATGTGCAGACTGGATTTCATTTTGCCAAATGAGCCTGTAATTTTCGGCAAAGTCAATCTGCAAAATTACCTCAGTTGTTTGCAGAGTTGCTCTTTTTTGCACGAACTATTTTTTCTGAGATCGCCTAACATACTTATAAATGAATTTTGAAAGATGGTAATTTTCTTTCCAATTCAAAAGTTAAATCTGCAAGCTTAGCTTCCGTGTAGCTCAAAACCATACGATTATTAATTAATCTCCAATGCTTCCATTTGGTAATCTCTTTTTATTCTTACAATAGCTTTAAAATAATTTCATTAAATTTTAATTTTCCGTTGCGAACGTTACACAAGTTTATATTAAGAAAACTTAGTACTTCGTCATAATTAAATTTTTTTTTTTTTCTTAGCTTAAAGCGCAGCATCAGCTTTGTTTAAAATGCTAGAAGGATATAAAAAAATTTTATACTTTATTCCTATATATTTATAAAACCCTATTTTCTGTTGCGAACGTTACAAAAAATAGACTTTATTTTCTTAGCATTATTTAATATCTTCCTGTGGATCGTCCAAATCTTTTCTTTCATCAAATTGTGGAAAATTGATGCGAAAAAAGTAAATCGAAGAATAGAGCACACAATGGTTGTTTTAAACTATATTATGAACATCCGAACAACACGTATATTTCGGAAAAAAAAATAAAAATAAAAAAAATGCTAGGTAGAGGAGGTTTTAGGACTGATTTTCATACTAGCGATCGCCGGATATAATTTTTCTGTTGATATTTTTAAGAGCACATATATGGCCTATTATTCAATAAATTAACAAAAGAAGAAGAAGCAACTTTAAAATTTTTCTCTTGGTTGACCTTTTTTCGGATTTGCCCATATGTAGACATATGTCTAGTAAAAAGAATCATTTTCTAGAAAATTTTCCAAGTCCACTTCTACAAATTTTCTTAAACTTCACTTTAGGAACTTGATAGCACAGAAAGGCTAATAGATTTGTATTTTAAGCCAATCGGTTCTATTCTTAATTTTAACACTATGGAGAATAAAGATGGAATAAAGATGCACAAAATGGAATGAGATTCAGCTTTCTTTGTATATCACGTCCTCTAATGTACTCTCTCAAAAAAAAAAATTATTCATTCCTTTGAAGAAAATACGTTTCAGAGGAAACTCGCAGATTCATATGCAAAACTGGAACTTTTCAAGCAGACTGATGGATAAATCCTGAGACCGAATTCTATTACAATATTTACGCGAGAAAATCTTACCGGGAAATATAATGACATTCTTTTTTATTCGTAGAGTCTTACTCCAGCAAATGTTGCAATTGGAACACCAAGTTTTCAAATTAAATATTTTACATTAAAATAAACCAACTTTCAGGTTGACCATCTCCGATCACGCTGAAACTTTAGGAAACTTTAAAGATACTGAGAAAAGACATAAATATTTCAAATTGAAATCGTATATATGTATAAATAGGCAAACGAAATCGGTTCAGTCCCTGTTTCAAAACTTTAATCTCAGCCGATTTTGTTGGAAAAGCTGTGAGGAGAAGGACTATATTTTTTTTTCAAAAATGGTCGGTGTCACGCCCCTTAATGGAAAAAACGCTCTCATGGCTAAACCACTGCATCGATCCTCACGAAATTTGGTTTGGAGATAGAGTTCGCAGAAAGAAACGACAATATGAACATTATGTTTTTTAGTGGGCAATTCCAAGCCCTAAATGAAAAAAAAAAGTCTCACTGCTAAACCGCTCTATCATATATAAACTGTTCCGTCAATTATTATAAATTTCCTAGTCAGGAAATTAAAAACTTTTTGTGTTTTATTGCACCCACAACGAAAAATATTAAAATATTTTGTTTTACAGTGAACAGTGCCACGCCTAAAAAGAAAATATGCAGACACAGTTATCAATGAATTTTGTTTCCTTAAGGTTACAGCAGCGTATTCTCATTGAGCCCAAATTGAAGTAGCATAATTTCGGCCACAAGCCAAAGTCTAGTATCTTCAAAGCGCTGTATTTTTCTCAAAATTTTAGTATGGTTTCCTGGAGAAATTTGAGGTACTTATGCAAAAAATGAGAATTTTTTTTTTGGATTTTTGCCGCAAAGATATTCCTGTATTTCCTGTAAAACATACTTAAATATCAGAAAAAAACAATAGTGCATTTTGGGGGACAGAGAGTACGTTTTAACCACCTATCATAAGTATTTTCTTAGATAAGATATCTCCCACAGCGACTAAATATCTCTATAACGTTCGCTCAAAGCTTCTATACCGGCAAAATTTTATGCACATCATAACAGTAAACAAATGACATAAAATTGTCATTGTTACACCAGTCAATTACCCACCCTTTCCCCTACCAACTCAATTCAGGTTAACCAGACAATCTGCCATATACCCATTATATTGCAATTTAATAACCCCGAATATAAAATTTTATTATGCATAAAATGCATTTATTTACGTATTATTTTGTGTTCATCAACAGCGATTTTAATGAAAATCAACGCATATTAATAAACGTTTATTTTCATTGCTTTTTCTTTCTCTTTCTGGCTCTTTTTGCTATCCTGCTCGCTGTTCATCTTCAACAAACTGTCAACTACTCTTGGTTGGAATCGCACATATCCAACAACATAACAAACTATCGCATAATCCACCCCAATCAACAAAATGATGTTGACAACAATGTTGGCTGTTGCTGTTATTTTTTGGTCGTCATTGATGTTGTCATTGCTGTCGTTGATGTTGATGATGATGTTGCTGTTGCTGATGACACACTATACAAACAACAACAATAACAATAACATCTAACAGATAATCCACTGCATTGCAGTTGTGATGCTCATAAACTTTGGGAATGGTTACGTGATCATCGTAAATGGTCCTCAAGTGATAGAATTAATTATCTAAGGTGCGAACACCCGGCTGAATTGCGTGGCAAGGTATTCGCTAAAATGGAACCACAACAATTTTGTGATGCACCATTAATACCGAAAATTGCCATACAGGATATACAACCATATTCGGTTGTTGTTTCATGGCAGAGTCGCGAACATTTAGGATTAAATGGCTATGAAATTGTCTACCATGCCATGGATGGCATCGATTCGGATGAGGTAAGTTAAAAGTAATATGTATGGCGCATATACCATGTGTACATATATTGGGGCTAAGAGATTGAAATGTTGTGATTAAGTTTTTGTATTTTAATGGGTCAATGCTGGGTGATTAAGAAAGTTAGTTATAACATTAATAAAAAGATTCATAAAAGTACATTAATGAGCAAACAAAATGTGCATTTTAGGCAGAGTTTATTGGCATAAGTCATGTCGAAAAATTTCAATTGGTGAACAATCATAAAACACTGCTTTGAAGTCAAAAATCTGCTTATATTTTTGTGTTTCAACCAAGATTTGAAAATTTATTCAAAAAGTCGGTTTTTAAAATTTGTTCATTCCTTCCAAATAATAGGTTTCCTCCCTCAAAATTGATTTAGTAATATATTCGACCCAAATCTCTTTCCACGAGGCCATGTCTTCAGGTGGCTTTATCTGGAGAATGAGTTTATTTGTCAGGATTACCTCTATTTCTCCAGATATCTTTGCTTAACCCTCATTCGGCTGACTGGTCACCCGGGTGACCATTTCAACTTTCTCATTAAAAAAAATATATTTTCATTCAGTTTAGGGAACCCATCTTCAAAGAATGCCCAAATTAGTTAATTTCAAGATTAAAAACTGCAAAAATAAAATTTTAATTTTTTTAATTGATCACTTTTTTTGTTTTTAAAAATTTGTATTCTTATTTCGGCTGACTGGTCACCCGGGTGACCATATAAGAAAATATAAGAACTTATGAAAATAAAATTTTATTTTCTTATTCTATAATAAAATGACTAGAACTGACTAGTATAAAATAAATAAAATAATTGTAAAAATAGGCAGGGACATTTGGCTTTTACAAGTGAAGCATTTAACAATGGACTGTGTGTGCTTCTGGCATACAGGTTGATTGCAAATCATGCAAGCAAAATTTGGCATTTTCCTTTGATTGGCGTTCGTCCAGCGTTATCGCGGAGCTCTATTTGGTGTCCAGGTTCAATGATAGTACTCAAGCGAATATTCAAGACTGCCTCAATGACAGTTCGGACATACTTAGTAATGCTTCAGAACGGCAGGATTTAACGATCGATGCTTAATGTTACTCAAAGCTCGAAAAAGCCCGTTTGGATATGCGCGGCGGCTGATATTGGCTCGAATCTTTGGACATTCGTTTTCCTCATCGTTCTCACTGTCGAGCTCGTCCACTTCGTCCACTATATCACCTAAGTACCTCGGCATCCGATGCAACTTCTTCATCTGCTATTCACTTATCATCTTCATTTTCCAATCCATTGCTAGTTTCAAGACCTTTGCGACCGTCAATGCTCTATATATTCAATATAAAGAATTAACATCTTTTACTTTCATATATGCACATATTTATGTATATTTTATGCATTGTATATCTATTATATTTAGATTATAAATAAGAGTTCAGCGATAAATATGAGTTTTAGAGGGCAGCACCTGGCTGGTTCTCAAACCACGGAATCGGCTGCCGCTGTCTTAACATTACCTGCACTAACTCCATGACCATTGTTATTTGTTTCAGCTTTATTTGCATTATTTTTCCACTTTAAACGCTTCGCACATTCCATTTTCACGATTTTTTATCAATTGAATTAAAACAATCATTCACTTGTCAATAAAGTCAGCTGTTGCTGTTGCCAGATTGTCAATAAAGTCGGCTGTTGGTGTTGCCAGATAGCTATTCCGAAATGACCAACATTTCCAAAAATATTTTTTCTTATCAAAAACTTATAAAAACTATATAAGTAGTCATTTTATTCATTTATTACAATTTAGTCACACGGGTGACCAGTCAGCCGAAATCAGTTGTAAAAATCTTCAGCCGAATGAGGGTTAAAAGTGCAAAAAATAGGTGTTTGGAGGCTTATTTGAAGAAGTGTAACACTCACAGCAAGCAGTGCAAATAATGTTTGTTATTGGTATCAAAAAGTCAGAACCTTCCTCATTAAACCATATTTTTTAACTTTTCTAATTAGATTCTTACTTTCCGTTTCTCATTTCAACTCCATACAAAAAAAAAAAAAAAAACCGCTATTTTGAGCAAGAATTTCTGGAGAACTAGAGTTAATTCGGACAAACTTATTATATATTTAATAACATCAGTGAATCTGGATTTACTCAAAAAACTAAGGCCGCACGAAAAAAAATGTAATCCTTTGTATGAAGTAGAATTACCATTTCTTCAATGCTTGATTACTCGGAACGTAACGATCTAATCGGAATAGTTAGAAGGAAAGGGGGTTAGTGTAGAAGGTTATGGCTATTAGATTTTATCAAAAAAAATTTATTGCACTGTCCACTCTAAGTATTACACTACTTCAAATATGACATTGATATTTGACTTTTAAACAAGGATTTCTGGAGAACTATAGCCAAGTTGGCTCGAAATCGACTCCGAAACCCTATGCCACAAAATCAGTGTTGCCCTGTTGTGAGGAGGAAAGTTGGCGGAGCCGCGTTTTCCTCCTACAAATCATCGCTTCGTATAACCTGCATATTTTTATACAATATTATATTTTTATTTATATATGTAAGTAACTAATTATTTCTGAATTTCAAATGAAATGTAATTATTTTTATTATTATTAATTAAAATAATGATTTAATGTCGTAATGATGTACATAGCTAAGAAAAATAAGCGTAATTTAGCTTAGATTAAAATCCCCACCACATCCCTAAAAGTGATATAATCGGCAACACCGCACAACAGCTGTTTCTGATACACAGCTGTCGTTTGATTTGCTCATTGTCAAAGAATGATAGCACAAATTTTGACACACAGCAGTGGATCGAGACAGTTTTTGCGTGGCCGGCGGCCAGCAAACAACGGCAGCAGCAGCAGTAAGCAGAAGTAGCAGACAAGGCGGAAAGCAGTAATCCAGTCTTTGAGTGGCCGGTGACAAGCAACAGCAGCAGTAAACAGACGAAGCAGAATAAATCTAAAAAGCAGGAGAAATAGTAAGCAGCAAGGAAGCCATACATTTCGGTAGATTAAAGCAGTGGCAGTAGTAGTAGTGGTGTAGTACCGTAGTGACGTAGGGACCGCGGTACTAAACACACGCAGCCCGATAATAGATCAGTTGACTGTGGTTAGTGCAAGAGTGAAGTAATATTGTTGTGTAGGGGTGAGCTACCAACAAAATCAGCTACTCACGGCCATAAGCCACGTGTTTGAAGTAATATTATCGCATAGGTGTGAGCAGCCCGATACGAAATCAGCTACTCACGGCCATAAGCCACGCGTTTGAAGTAATATTATTGAATAGGTGTTAGCAGCCCGATACGAAATCAGCTACTCATGGCCATAAGCCACGCGTTTGAAGTAATATCGTTGCGTAGATGTGAGCGGCCCGATACGAGATCAACTACTCACGGCCATAAGCCACGCGTTTGAAGTAATATTATTGAATAGGTGTTAGCAGCCCGATACGAAATCAGCTACTCATGGCCATAAGCCACGCGTTTGAAGTAATATCGTTGCGTAGGTGTGAAAGGCCTGATACGAGAGCAGCAACTCACGGCCATAAGCCACGCGTTTGAAGTAATAACGTTGCGTAGGTGTGAGCAGACCGATACGAAATCAGCTACTCACGGCCATAAGCCACGCGGTCATGACGGTAGCCATTTCATTAGGTGAGAGCGAGACAACAAACCACTACTACACTAGACTAAGCCACAGCTAGCGGCGAAGAGAAAGCGACGCATAGGAGCAGAGAGTGGTGGGAAATAGAGAAAGACATGCTTTAGTTATTATATATATATATATTGAGAGAAACCGAATAAAGAAATGAAATTGAACTAAATTAATGAAACCCCAGCCCGTGACTTTGAATTTGACCAAGAGGCCATCTTTTTCTTTTATAAATTTTTGTAGCCGAACCCCTGGCCACCGGCGAGCCGTTGATTGTTTTACCTTTTTCAAGGTAATCGATGTGAATGACACCTCGTACATCCAAAAAAAAAAACAATAGAAATGATCTTGTTGGCCGATAGACCCACGATGGCCTTCTTTGTTGTACGTTCTCGCAAAGAGAACCACTAAATTGATTATTTCTTGATCTCTTGTGTCTTGACATGGATCCATATTTGGTCCACGGTAACAGCGCAAAAACTCTCCTTGGAAGTAGTCACATGGTTGGCGTTAATGATCGAGTGTGAGCGATCGCGGCACCCATCGTGCGGATAGCTTTTTTTTCTCCAAATATTCATTTAAACTGTGAAATACTCGCTCACTTGAGATGCCTAAGTACATTCAATACAGTTCCATAGGTTTAATCGAAGATTTCTGGCATGACGACTTCTTTTGGGCGACCACAACGATTGGCGTCACTTGAGATCTTTTTAGATGATAGCTTTTGAAAACTTTCACTACAAACAAATTTTTAGGTTGATCATCACTGATTACGATGAAACTCAATGGCATGGCACTTTACTCGATTTGACTATAAACGTTTTTTTTGACTTTGCCCGAAAACGGTTCTGTAGACCATCTAAAGAAAATAGTAGGATTTTATTTTTTCCAGCAAAATTTGAACATGTACTCAAAGCTGTAAGGTCTTTTTCATTAACTTGTATGACAAAGGTATAATTTTGTAAATTCTGAAAAAAAACTTACGTTCTACAGGACACTTAGGACTATCATTGAGGTTTAGATAGAACTTACGAATTTATTTATTTTTTAGAATTTCAGCTTTACTGTCAAAAGTTTAAGGTAATGTACCCCAATGGTAGTCTTTCATATCTTGTAAAAAATATTGAAATTTACAGAAAAACTGCATTTTGCGAAATATTTCAATTTGAATTTGATTTATTTTCTTCAGATTTTTTGACATTATGCCCTATCCTTTGCAGTTTAAGAGTACACATAAAAATCTCAGACGTACATTTAAAAGATAACTTTACATACATTTAACCTCATATTATCGTTTCTATAAGAAAACTTTAAGTAAAGTTTTATATTGAGATAGCAATCTCCTTAAAGTCATTGTTTAAACATGTCTATTTTCATTTTTCTTTTCTTCTGCTTCTTCTCTTCAATTTCTTTGCATCCCATAGATACGCGGCAAACGGCTTAATGGCTCAGCAAACTCTGCAAAACTAACGCGCCTTATACCCAATATGCGTTACCACATTTGCGTCATCGGTAGCGGCAATTGGCTAACAGAGCCAGTGGCAAATGCCCTACAGAGGATACACTTTAATGATACCTTCCTTATGCTACGCGATGAACCGTTAAACAATGAAATGCTACAGCTGGAATCAGCAAGGGTGGTAGCGGCGACACTACCCCAGCAGCAGCAGCAGCCGCACCTTCAACAACAAGCACTCATCGAAAATACCATCATTGCTGACAATGCGCTACAGGAGATTCTTAAAAATTCGCACATTTCTACATGCACCGATGTGCAAACACTCGATTCAACACCCAGCCTTATCACCGATGAAAATGGTCTCTCCAGCAATGGCATCATACACTCCATACTGACGCGTCGCCTTGGGCTCATCGTTGGCTGCTGCTTGGGCATCATTGTCTTTATTGTGATGATTTCGGTGCTCAGTTATATCAAACTGAAGAAACAACGCATCGAAAACGCCAAACGACAACAGAGTTTGCCGCCCGAATTCATTTCATATCGTCATTTTTCCATACCCAATGAGGAGTTGGTACGTTCTGGTACCGTAATATCAAGTGTGCCGAGTGGCATAAGCGCGCACATTAGCGGTACCAGTTTAAGTACGAGCACAACAGCAGCAACAACACCAACAATTGGTGGTGGTGGTGGTGTCATTTCATCGGGTTTATTAAAAGGTGGCAGCACATTGCCGGATGTTGCTGGTGTCGCTGCCGCCACAACGACTATTGTTGCCGGTGGCAATGGTTCTGTAAATTTAACCGCCTCCTTGTCAAATGATTGTATTGCAGCAACACCAGCAACTACAACGGCAGCTGAAGCAACAACAGCGGCAATGCTGGCCGCTGGTACGATTACAACGACAACTATGGCAAATAACCACAATCATCACGTGCACCATAATCATCATCAACACCATCAGCATCATCAGCAACATCTAGGTAATCATCATCCGCAGCATCCACAGCAGAGTGTTGTCGGTTATAATATGGCGTCTGGTGTGGTATTGGGGGCAAATCATTTGAGTGCTTGTTAGTTGGCATCCGGCAGTGTCTTTGGTATGTATGGGCAATGGCGGTGTTGTGTGGAGCTGAATCTGCTGATGATGATGATGATGTTGCTGCGGGTTTCATAACAATCAAAATGCAAACGTAAAACCAGTGAAGAAAAAAAATATCCACTAACTATCTATCTATCTATCTATGATAAGGTTAATTTCAAATGAAAATGCGCAAAACTTTGTAAGTATCATTAAAGTGTAAGTTAAGTAGAGAATAAGTCGAGAGTAGGTATCTTTTCAACGTTTTTATTAAGAAGTATGTTGTATTCTTAGCACAGCAGGTGTGGGTATTTTATACGTATTTGCGCAATACTCGAAGTAGGCTTGAGAAGTGTTGCTATCAATTTTTACAATTGGGCGCGTAATAATCACAAGATCTTGGTAAATTGACCAGTTCTAGAAATTCTAACAAGTTTACCAATTTACATCGCTAAATCTCATATCTTACAAGCTCCTGGATGTTTTTTTTCTCTAAATTATTTTCGACACTATCCAACTTTTATTTCTTAAACTTTTACTGACTTATTTGCTAGATATTCACCTTTTCTTTTGAAATTTTTGCTCTTTCTTATTGGAACAGATTTTATAGATTTTTTTAACATATATAATACATACTTCTTAATTTATACCGCCTTCAACAATGTTTTATTAATACTTTCCGACTTTGTTTAAGTAGTTATCAAATTTTATGATATTACAGTCTTTATGTTTTTTTTGAAAGTGTTTGATATTCTTAACTTTAGAATTAGAGTAAGAAAAGTGTTGGGATCTTGGTCTTTTGTGTGCTAACCCTGATAAGACTCAATTAGAAGTCACTTCATAGGCGTATGGCATCAATAAATCTCAAAATGCCCCTTGGCGCTCACCTCAAAATTAGAATGATACGCGATAGAAAAGTAACAAAGACTGTGTCTTGCTAGCCTGTCACAGATACATAGAATATGTGTTGCTGTTTCCTCTAAAAGATGCGTTCGAGAAATTTTTCTTGTTTGAGCAATGTCCCGTTCGTATACTATATTGGATATGATATCGTTCCCGCCTTCATGAACTTTCCTGTCCAGTCAATTGTTTAGTTTAAATTTTATAAAACTCCGAGCTCTGCCGCAGAATGGAGTAGGTCCAACACGTTGTTTTGATGATCCTTTCTGTGCGAACTGATATGCAGTTTTATTTCCGTCAATTTCACTATATCTAAGTACCCGAATGAGGAGAAACTTATTTCGGGAAGCAAGTCTGATTAGTAGTTGAAGGCACTACCAAACTAAGTAACATTGTTGTAATATTGAATGAGCTTAAGGCTAAAAGTCCCACTTTGCTGTCTGATAGAATATTGAAGTTTATTCCACTAGAAAGCCTTCTTTCATATTTTTTCAGCCAAAGCATGTACCTTCGCCTGAAACACTGATGTTTCTTGATTCATATCTGCAAATATATTTTCATGCGGCCCCTTATAGACTACTCCTTCATTCGCTTTGGAGTCGTTTGTGTACCGTAGGTGGTAATCTCCAACATATTGAGGTCGTTCCTTTTCCCAGGCATTTATGCTGACGAATGTAATTTGAAAGTTGCGCAAAAGATTATTTGAGTATGCAGTAATCCCTCATGGTGATGGTAAGGTTTTTGCTGGTGTTTAGCTACTTCCCGATGGTGGATTGTTTGACAGTTCCAGCCCAAATTTTGTTCAGTTTCAATACGAACCTTAGAGCATCCTTCCTTTTCTCCAAATGCACAGGGTTAGGCGCATGAACTGCCGCCTAATCAAATGATCATAACTTTTTGTGTGAAATTATTTTATTGATTCAAATGATAAAAATGTGTGGAAATAGCACATCCATACTGGCATATTTTTTAGTCCTCACCTTGTACTCTAAGATGGCCCAGATGGAACAGTCCATCGGATTTGCGTCTGGCGAATTTGGGAGCCATTGTGTGGACAAAGTGGAGGGTGGAACGTGGTTTTTGAGCCATTCTTGGTTCACACGAGCTTTATGAGATGGTGCTGAGTCTTGTTGGAACGTCCATGGTCTGCAACCGAAATGTTTCGTGCCCACGGCTCTAAAGCAGCTTCCAACACATTTTTCCGATAATATGTAGCATTGGCTTTGACACCAGGCTCGGTAAAAACGATTGAAGAGCGTCCATCGGCGGTCACAGCTGGCCATACCATTAATTGAGATGGGAAATTACTTCGGGTGGCTGTTCGTACGGTCAAAGTCTTGTAGGAGCGTTCGGTCAAGTATATACGATCATTTTGAGAGTTTATGAACTACTCAATCGTAAAATTTTTCTCATCAGAGAACACAATATTAGGAAATTGGCCACGTTCGTGCAAGAGTAACAACTTCTTTGCTATTTCTAGTCCATCTTTTTTTTTGCCTTGAGGTAGATCGTGTGCCTTTTGCAACTTGAAAGGCTTCACCTTGAGCTCATTTTGCAATATGCGTCTGATGCTTCGCTGGGATATTTTCAGTTCTTTGTCCATTTGATTACCACTACGACGTGGATTTCGTTCAATTCGGGCCTTCACAACGTTACCAGTACCATTATAATGAGTTATGGTACAATGCACAAACATTTTATTCATTTTGTGATGTTTGAGCTCATGAACAACAGCTGGTTGCGATTTTCCAGCCAAATATAATGCAATCACACTATTACGTTTGAAATCCATTTTGGAAAACTTTTGTTTTCTAAAACTTAGACGCAAATGCTTTAAGCTGCTTGTAAACAATATGGTATAAATTTGACACATCTGTCTTTATCGGTTTGACAGATGTATCGGTTTGAAGTTGGTACCAGTTCATGTGCCTAACCCTATAAAGGTTGTAAATGAAGCTCCACTTCCAAGGCAGTAGTTGGAATAGTTTTTAACTTTAATAAACGGTGAGAGTTTTATTACAATTTACTACTAAGGTTTTATTGAATATTCCGCTGGTTTTCAAAATATTTCTAGGTAATATACCTATACTTCTTCGAAGCTTTTTGACTTTTAATTATTTTGAAAACATTTTTGTGACAGTTTTTCTGAAAATTTTACATTTTTGTTAACCATATTTCTAATAGTCCGGGAGCCGGTGACAGTAAAACTGCACTTACACCGATTTTCAAAATTTTTACATGAATGGATAGTGTGTGGTCATAGGTACAATTTAAGCTTGGTGTGCCGCGATTTGTCCTGGCACCACTATTTTTTAGCAATTTTTGAAATTTGCATTTTTGGAAGCAAATCGCACTCATACGGATTTTAATTTAAAAAACGCCATTTTGTTGCAAATTTTTTTTAATTGAAGAAAAGTTTGGTGTGCCAACTGATATCCTGGCACAAAGGTCTGGCACACCAATTTAAAGGACATAAATGCAAAGAAATTTTTTTTTTTTTTAATTTGCTTGTTATAGCTCTACTTGGTGACATAGTACAAAGCCTAACCAAAATACCTGTCATACCAATTATATCTAGTCCAGCGATGAACATTAAAACCATTTGAAGAGTGGAACGTTAAAACGTCAAAATCAGCAAAGAAAAGCAAAATTTCCGTGCAAATATCACTATAAAACACGAACAACCATTACGTGCACAGCGAGCTGACATGCTTGATGTGCTTGAAAATTACCACCAAAATACAAACTTTTTCAACTTGTCTTCATCTTCAAATTGAATTATTTTTTCATTCGCTGTGTTACATTGATTACAAATGAAACAATTCATTTTGAAATTTTGAAGAAAAAAGTGCAACACGGTTTGAATTCGTTCAAGCGACGGATATTATTGAAACAATAACTAAACTCCCTACACTGATTAGGACGTTGAAAAGTTCAGAATGTTATAACAGACATATTTTCATAAGAAACAGTTGATCCAAACTATGATATCTGAGGTTGAGGATATATTATAAACTGGTATGACAGGTATTTTGGTTAAGCTTTGTACTATGTCACCAAGTAGAGCTATAACAAGCAAATTAAAAAAAAAAAAAAAAAATTCTTTGCATTTATGTCCTTTAAATCGGTGTGCCAGACCTTTGTGCCAGAATATCAGTTGGCACACCAAACTTTTCTTCAATTAAAAAAAATTTGCAACAAAATGGCGTTTTTTAAATTAAAATCCGTATGAGTGCGATTTGCTTCCAAAAATGCAAATTTCAAAAATTGCTAAAAAATAGTGGTGCCAGGATAAATCGCGGCACACCAAGCTTAAATTGTACCTATGACCACACACTATCCATTCATGTAAAAATTTTGAAAATCCGTGTAAGTGCAGTTTTACTGTCACCGGCTCCCTGCCTATAAGACTTGTTAGACTTTTAGGCTCTATTAAATTACTTTTAGCTTTTTTTTTAGTTTATTCTGCACTATATTTCTGTAAAATAAAAGTCACATTCGATTTTTTCTGTGATTTCAAAATAATAAATATTTTTCAATTTAAATTTTTTTATCTTTCATTGAGTTCTGTAAACAAACTGCATCCAACAAATTAAGCTGAGCGTTACATCATTTTAGCAGTTTATTCCTGAGAAAACACATTCAAGCCTATTTCGTGAAAAATTTATGAATTTTACCAAACATATAATATTTTTATATAATGCAAACAATTAAAAGTAAATATTTTCATTTATTAAAACAATTTAGTTCAATAGAAATGTGTGGCATTTTTTAGGGTTAGTGATATAATCAGAAAATAAGTTTTATTAAGTTATAATTTCTATTAGTATAAAAAAGTTAAAATAATAATAATAATATAAAATTAAAACAAATTAAACATATAATAATAATGATGATGTATATAAAACATATAAGCAACAGCGCAAAATGAAAACATTCTTATAAATAATGCTAGTAAAATATTGTAGATAATTTCGAAATTTAGCTTAATTAACATTAAAAACAGAAAACAATTTAAATGGTTAAACAATAAACTACAAAATTAAATAAAAATTCATAGTAATCATAATTTTCATATGCTGAATACATAAATAAAAGAAACAATGTCAATGACATGGAAAGCGCGGTAAATTAAAAACTCATACATAAATAGCATAAAAATCACAAATACTTCATGAAGCAGACTAAAAAACATCTTAAAACAGTAAAGTATTTGCTTGGAAAATGAAAAAAAAAAAAAAAAAAAATAAATAAAAATCATATAAGCAAACATATTAAGTAAGCAACTTAAGCCAAATACTTAGTTAGTTAGCTAACTAACAAGTAGTTTATTAATAAGTGTAATTGATATGTAAACAAACTGTGCGAGCGAATATTTTTTAAGTTCAGGGAATGAAGGAATCAGAAAGAAAATTTTAAAAAAAAACAAAAGTTTTTATTTGAATGTACTTTGTTCTTCAATGGTTTTTCCTCCATTTATTCAATTTTAAATTTTTATTTTATTTAATGTAGTCCACTTTTAGGTCGATACACTTATTCCAGCGATTTTCCAACTTTTTGATCTCGTCCGAAAAGTAATTTTCAGGAAGGTCTGCAAAATACTTTTCCGCGGCGTCGATATATATCCTTGCGCGAGCTGAATTTTTTATTGATGAACCATCTTTTGAGGTTTGTGCACAGATTAAAGTCTGAGGGAGCCAAATCGAGCAAATAAGGTGGATGAGGCAGCAATTTGAACCCTATATCGTTGATTTTAGTCATGGTTGCGATGCTCTTATGTGCCGGCGCATTGTCTTGCAAAAACAAAACTTTTTTTGCTTCATGTGAGGCCGTTTCGCAGCAATTTCGCCCCTTCAGTAGCTCCAATAATGCACGGTTATACTCGCTGTTGCTGGTTTTTCCTTTTTCGAGGGAGTCCATGAAGAGTATGCCATGACAGCAGTCTCATCGGAGGGGTTGCCGCTGTGGACTTCATCGGCAGTGGAGTTTCGGCTAACACAAAACTCTCGAAATAATATTTAACCAACTTTTGTTTTGTTTCCGTCGCCGCTTTGCTTCTCAAAAAATAATGTTTTATGAGAGAATGAAAATCGTTTATTTCCATACTCAACATGATGCCAAACACATTAACAAAAATCGGCTGTCAAAACAAAATAAATGGCTGTATCGCGCTGAAATTTGACATGTCTGCCTAAATATATAAGGCACTTTAATCTTTCTTGCGAACGCAGCGTATTCTGACAGTCAAAGAAGTTACTTTTCATCCCACTTACTACTTACTACAAAATAATTCATGTCAAGAGTTTCCAAATAGAGCACAAGACAGTTACTTAAGCTTAGTTGGAAAGGTGTACGAACTGATTCAGGAATTCTCGCCGAATATTGCCCAGTAAGGTAACATCTTTCTTACATGGGATCAGAATATTTTTTGTAAGTTCTGAAACGACACGGAGAAAACAGCAGAACATATTCTACGTCGTCATTGTGAAACAGACTTTGTTTATTTTGTATCGCAAGCCCCCCCGTACTTCAGATGTGGGCGCCTTTCCCATATGGACTGACTTCTAACTAAGTCTAATCGAGGTTAGCACAATAGGCCATTAAGGCCGCGCTGACTTTTGGCGACTGAATCCCAAACATTTCTTATTCAACTTCATATATGCGGAAGAAATAGTTTTTAAAACTGCGCTCCGATTGAAAGAGGTTGAGTGGCTTAGCTTCAAAGAATTTGGAAATGTATATTTGCTTAGGTTCTTTTTACAAGAAATCATCTAAGTGTTATTAACGAACACTTCATCTTGCTAGGAAGTTCACTGTAAACGTAGAATTGAGAGATTGCTGGGTTAACCGCACTACAGACTCAATCGAATACCATTAATATCTACACGAACAGCTCATGGGAAGAAGCAGGAGTGGAAGCTGGGGTTTTCATTCCCGACTCAAGACTGATGTTGAAACTGCGACCTAACTGCAACATTTTTTTTTTTTTTTTCTCATGAATAGTGAAAATGTATTTGCGCTCTTAGGCCCGGTCGTCACTTGTGCCCGTGGTATTGGACTCTCCTAAGCGTACCACCAACTAAAACTAACCCCTCTTCATCGGGAATACCTCCCCCCTAGGAAACCGTTTTTGGCATTGCATCAGAGGATTTCCCTTTAAGGCATTTAATGTCATCTCTTCATTTGCCTACGTTGGGCATCCGCTTTATTTCTGCTGTAAGTGATAGGGACTGAAAAGTGCTTCAGCAGCCCTTGCCAACATCTTTTTTTTTTTTTTTTTTAGCAAAGGGGGAAAACCGGGAGAGGAGATATCGCTTCAGAACTTATGCCTTAGCCGACGACGAACAATGTCCTACTGATTGCGATCTCTGCCAGGACGAAAGTTGTCCTGTTCTGGAACCCCCTTAGTTTCTGCCAAAGCGAACAGCGCCTACTGTCGAGACCCCCACTAAAGAAGAAAATAAGAGCGCCAGCGGTTAAGCAAGATGATATATAGCGGTATCGTTTTTTAATGTTAAAGGATTTCTGGACTTCTGGCAGCTTGATAAGCATCAAGGTCTCTCTTCTTTAAGCGAAGTACGCTCTCTACATATCATCAAATTAATAAAAAAATTTCTTCTCTTATCAGCATAGTTGGTATAATGTTTTCGATTGTAATTGCACCAATGCGATTCTGTAAGTACTGTCTTCTCTATGCCCAATTTCTGCAGTTGAAGAACGTTTCGCATCGTCGAGTTCTGCGTCGCCGTATATATCAATTGAGTTGGAGGCGATTAGTATGGCGTTGATGTCGGCCACATAAATTTTTTAAACCCTACACCCAGGGTATATTCACTTTGTCCTTCCGTTTGTAACGCAGAGAAGGAGGCGTGGCAGGTATGAAAAAGTATATATATTCTTGATCAACGTCACCTCCTGAGTCGATATAACCATGTCCGTCTGTCTGGCTGGCTGGCTGGGTGGCTGGGTGTGTTGAAATACATTTTTTGGGAAAACTGACAACATAATTCAATGAAATTTGATATTCTGCCTTCATCGTAAAAGTTAACTCGGGGGATTGAAAATGAACAAAATCGGTCAACGGACACGCCTACCGCCCATACAAAAAATATATTCAAAATGTAGTAATAAGAGCATTATTTGCAATAACAGAAGCAAAATACACATAAATACTAGGGAAACTAAGTGTAAGCTCTGAGCAAAAACAAGGCGAATTCGAACTAGAGGGCGTGGCACCTCCCATATAAACAAAAGTTTCAAAATGTTATACGGAAAACGTTTTTTGAGATAACCCAACCAAATTGCACTCAAATACTTGGATCTATAAATGCAAGCTATACGCAAGATCTAAGTAAACTCGGACAAGAGGGAGTGGCACCTCCCATATAAGCAAAAGTTTCAAAATTATATAATGAAAGTGTTTTTTGAGTTAATCCAACCAAATTTCACTCAAACACGAAGAACATTAATTGTAAACTCTGAGCTTAAAGTAGGCAAAGTAGGATTAGAGGGCGTGGCACCTCCCATGTAAGCGAAAGTTTCAAAATGCTATACTGAAAGATTTTTTTAAGAAAACCTAACCGAATTTTACTCAAACACTCAGAACAGTAAATGCAAGCTCTACGCAAAATCAAGGTAAACTCGGATGCGAGGGCGTGGCACTTCCCATATAAGCAATTTATTCTTATACTCTCCTTATAATATAATTGAAATGCAGTGTAGGGTATTTAGCTTTTGGACAGGCCAAAGATACCACCCTTACTAGTTATATTGACAGTCAAGCAACTCTCAAGTCCCTTAAAAGCTTTAAAATCAAATCCGAGACAGTCTTCCGTTTCTACACTCTATTTTAAGTACTCAGCAGTAAGGCTGAAACGTGCCACAACTGGGTACCTGGTCTTACCGGTATAGAGAGTAATGAAATAATTGATGAACAGGAAAAAGCGTGAAGATTTCTTGAACATATAACTATAATGTAACATTTCAGAAATTACTAATTTAAAATGAACATACTTGAATGCCAGCAAAATAACCAGCAACTTTTGGCCAACCTTCTGTAAAAACAAGACTAACGACCTTTTCTCTTTGACTCGTTAAACATGAAGACTCATTGTGGGACTCATCACTGTTCACTGTCTTATCGGTCCCCATGATCACAGAATGAACATTTTTGCTCAAAAGAGCTAGAAGAGAACTCGGAATATATACTGTGTTATTGTTTGGAGCATGACAGATATAGAATCTAGATTTAAAGTTCTTGGAAAAATGTTTTTAATAATCTTGAAGAACTTTCTGAGGTAGATCATCCACCAATCAAAGATTATGCAATGGCTACAAAAGCCTTTAATCTCAAGCATAATGTGGGCTTTAAACTATAAAACTATTTACATTTACGTGACTCAACTTCCGAGATGATGTTGTATCACTATTGACTATTTTGGTCTATGTGTGGCCATTAAGCCGCCACTTAAAACTAACCTAACTTATTTACTTCCTGATTGAGTTAAATATTCGATGATACTTTAAAGACTACCGACTTAATAATGATCAAGCTTGATATTTATACTAAAAATGAGCCACTGAACAAGCTATCATCTGGAAGAGATTCATACTTAACAACCAACCCTGCCATTCCGCGAACTCAAAAATGTACTTCGTACTATGAAACGTACATACTTTGTGCGGTAGTTTATAATGAAAAAGTTATGTTGATAATGTCAAGCTCCAAGAGTTTCATTTCATCAAACGAACCTTTTTTATTTTTCTAGCCTAAAAAATATTTATATAAAACAAAAATAAAATAAAAAAATACTTTTAAAAAATATTAAAATATCTATATAAAATAATTAAAATTAATATCTAAAAAAAAAAAATATAAAATTAGCGCATAAATCAAAATGACATTAAAGGAAAGAAAACAATATTGTTATAGTGTATGTAAGTTTTAAAATATAATTTTTATTTAAAACGTGAATAAAAAACACTTTTTGTATAAATAGTTTATAATTAATGTTATGTTAATTTTTTGTAAGAAAGAAAAAATCATATGCCGGCAAAAAAATTATAAAAATTTAAACCACAATTAATTTTTTGCTGAACTTTTAAGAACCTTATTAGTTTTCATATAACTTGCCAGCATAAAAAAAATATTAAATTTTATTTTAAAATTTAATATAAAATATAAATAAATAACATACAAAGAATTTATACATAGATATGATGATGCAAATGAGTAAAACACAAAAAGTAAAAAAAAAAAATTTTAATAAAAAAGATCGATACAAATTTCTATAGCCAAAAAACCAAATAAAAATAATAATAAAAATAAAATAAATATTTAATTAAAAACAAAAAAAAAAAAAATTGCAAAATGAAATAAAATCTATAGTTATGCAAGATGCATACAAACATACACAAGAAATAAATGAAATTAACAAAAATAGTAAAATTAAGAAAAAAAGAAAAAAAAATCAAAATTCCCCATAAAATAAATCAACAACAATAAATCAATGGATGGAACACAATGAAAGTTGAAATAAAAAGTCAGAAAATAAAGAAAAAAATAAAAATAAATAAAAAATAATAAATGAACTCTCCATGTGTTTTATTATATTTATATTGTATGTATTTGTTTTTGTATTTCATTGTCGTCGTCGTATTGCAGCATACATAGTTGTATTGTATTTTTAAAGAGCGTATGTGTGTGTGTGTGTTTTGATGGAGTATCAACTCGTTTATTTACACAGCTGGTCCAATTTTCATCAATGGGGAATTGTTTTTTTATTTTTTCAATTCTTGCAATAACAAATGCTTTAAGAAAGCACTACAGAGCACTACAGAGAATTGAGTATTGGCCCTTTAAAATAGCACATTTCCATATTTTCGCAGCTTTGTTCATGAGTAAATACGAACTACTTATTTACAAGAGGAGGAAGTATATTGACAATTGAATATTTCATATTTAACTTTTATTTAATATCCCACTTTAGTATTAAAATAAATTGCATTAATGAAAATAAAAATATAGGGTTTTAATGTACTGCCTGGAAATTTAGCATTTTGACAAAATTTAATTTTTTATTTTTTTATTTTACTAAAATCAACGCTCGAAAGCCCAAAGCGCTGCAAATGCTCAAAATCTCAGGCAGCTTTACGCACCCGCAGATTATCTGGCAGAAAACTCCAACAGAGCCGCCCTATCAAAGACAAAAAAAGAGTATTTTTGTGATATACTGAATCCCATGTCTACCACATCCCCGCAACCAGAATCACCAACTACAACTGCTGCAGTGACTCGCAGTAGTAGTCGAATACAAACACCACCGCCTACAATCGATGAAATAGTGAAAGCTATCCAAAGCATGAAAAACAACAAGGCCGCCGGTAAAGATCAATTAACAGCTAAACTGCTAAAGACATGCCCCATAACATCAGCTAAAATTCTCCATCCTATGCTCACTAAAAACTGGAGTGAAGAGCGTTTGCCAGAAGATTGGCTACATGACATGTTAGTCAAACCTAAGCAAGTATCGAAACTATAGAGGCGTAACCTTGCTCTCAGTACCATCAAAAGTATTAACGAAAGTGCTTCGGAACAGGGTAAACGAAAAACTTGATTCGGCTATTCGAAAGCAGCAAGCAGGATTCCGGCGAAACCGATCATGCGTGGATCAAACCAACACCCTCAGAATAATTGTCAAACAATCATGCGAGTGGCGTACTGCACTTCAACTTGTCTTCGTAGACTATGGCTCTGCCATCGACAGTGTCTCCCGAGAAAACATCTGGGTTTTACTGCAACGAAGAGGTTTTGCCGCAAAGGCCATAAATTTAGTACGTACACAATATAAAGGCTTTAAATGCAGTGTCTTACACAACGGGTTGTTGTCACCGACACTCACCACTAATTCAGGCGTACGGCAGGGGTGTGTACTATCACCATCACTCTTCCTTATCGTTCTTGATGATATCCTAGATAAAGCTCTTAATAAGGCCAAAAGGGGTATCCAACTTTACCGAACATCTGGAAAATCTCGACTACGCTGACGACATCTGCCTCTTATCAGCCAAACATTCAAATATACAAAGCAAAATTGAAGACCTTGACTTGAAAACACAAAAGGCCGGCCTTAAAATCAACGTAACTAAGACAAAAAGCATGAAGTTAAACGCAAACAGGAATGACATCACGTTGAGAGCTGGCAGTGATGACATAGAAAACGTCGATAGCTTCACGTATGTAGGCACCATTATCTCCATGGATGGTGGAGCAAAAGAGGATATCAACTCAAGAAAAGCAAAAGCAAAGGGCGCGTTTGCTCAACTGAACAAAATATGGTCTTCACCCGTTATATCCACTAAAACGAGAGTGCGCATTTTTGATTCGAATGTGAAATCGGTTTTGTTATATGGATGCAAAACATGGCTTGTTACTGAACAACTAATGAACAAGCTGCAAGTATTCGTTAACAAATGCTTAAGGCGTATACTAAAGATTTGGTGGCCTCGCACTATATCAAATGCCGAGCTACATCAAAAATGCAATCAGAGGGCTATAGCAAACGAGATCAAGCTGCGCAAATGAGGATGGATTGGTAACACTCTCCGGAAACCACACAGCGAAGTTTGTCGCCAGGCTCTTGAGTGGAATCCACAAGGCAGTAGAGCACGTGGTAGACCCAAAACCAACTGGAAAAGGTCGCTGGAAAAGGAAACCCAAGAATCGGGAAAATCGTGGCAAGAGATCAAAGTCATCGCAAGGAATCGCGATGGCCTTTTAGAAGTAACCGTTTAGAAGATATTCAATAAAAATCGGTTTTTTGGCATTTTAAGGGTTTTTTCAGAATATCTTCTAAACGGTTACTTCTAAGTGTACACATATCGCACATTTTTTGTAGATCTTGTAATTCTCTACAAAATTGGTCCCTTTACTTTTTATCGTAGTACTTACCAATTCGGAGATATCCTTAAAAAACCAGTAATTTCGAAGCCTTAACGGTTATTCAAGAATATTTTTAAGGTCATGAGCCGTTCGAAAAAAAAAATTTATACGGTACATAGAAAATTAAATTATCTTTTAAACGGTTTTTTAACTTTGTTTGCATGGCTCCTTATTGATGAGTTATCGTAATTTAAAAAGTAAGATATTTTAATATAAACTTATACGCAGCATTTCGTATCATAACTGTTCACAACTTTTTCAATTGGGTGATCTCCTAAGCTATAAGTCGTACGAAAACATTTTTGACGTACTTTTGCAGGAAATTTCCTGTGCTACAAAATTGGGGACCAAAATTTTCTGTAAAAATTAGCATTAGCGAGATATTTGCAAAAAACTGATTTTATTGACCTCTGAGCCCGAATAACTTTTTATGCGCACACGACTTTGCAATGGACTTTTCACAGTTTGTGTATCATGCATAAATAAAGACAATTCCGGTGAAAAATTTCCACTGGGAATTTTTTCGCACAGAAGCTCTCTTATTTTCCTGGGCTATTAGCATATTAGTTCGATGCTCGTGCGATTGGAAATGAGCGATCAAAAACATTGACCACACAAAGAGGATTATTTTTTATAAAACAACTATAGTAATCACAAGTACTGCATGATACGCATGAACTCGGCCCGGATGCGATTTTTGACATAATCCAACCAAATTCCTCTCACACACTAAAGAAAGAAAATGCAAACTCTGATCAGACTCCTGATTGATTCGGACAAGTGGTGTGGCACCTGAAATACTTTCAAAGTATTGAAAATGCTAAAGTGAAAGCTTTAATTGAAGTAACGTAATAAAATTTCGCACAGATACTAGGAATTCTTAGTGAAAGCTCTCAGCGAAAACAAGAAGAACTCAGACAAGAAAGCTTGTCTCGTCCCGTAAAAGCAAAATTTTCAAAATAATGCAGCGTAGGGTTTTTAATTTTGGTCAGGCCAAAAGTACCATATATTCTACGAGGTATCCCAAGAGAAAGTCTATATTTGTTTAGACTCCTGTGTGAATGCAACCGGAGTATTTCAGTCGGTAGCCGGACTAAGCCGCGCGTTGTGTGTACGAGAGTTTTACAAAAACGATGATTGGGCGACTGCCAGATTTTCTACCGTTCTTGATAATCTTGGTCGTCCCATTTTTAGTTTTTCCAATGTTGTACCGGACTCTTTGAACTTTTTCACCCATTTTCGATGGATGCCTAATTTTATTTTTTCCACTAATTATAAACTTTCTTTTGGAAAAATATTTAGTTTAATTTTGTGGCTAAGTTTATCACTATCTCCAAAATAAGCGAAAATTTGATAAGCCAATAAGAAGACTAGAATAGATAACATAGCCTCGCCACCCCGCCACCCCCCCCCCCCCTTGAACACAATCAAAATAACTTTCGCCGGACTGAGTTGAGTTGAAAATGCACTAACAGGAATAGTGCTACTGCATGCTAATTAAACTGACATGCAACAGCACCTGACATCAATATTATCTAACCCTGCACCACATGAAGCACCACAGGAGATACTTAAGAAACTCAATTAAAGTTTTTAATGAAACAAAAAAAAAAGACATCCAACTTGCACCTTTTAATTGCATAATCACTGGTATTTAAATGTGGTATTTTTCAGGTTGTTTTTGTGGTCCTTGCAAGAAACTCGGAGGGAAAAATAAACAGCAAAGAAACAAAAACATTTTAATAAAATGAATAAAGCTTAAAAACGCTTAGCTCCAACTAAGTAGTGGGCATAAATAAAAAATGAACTTGGTTTCAACTTAAATACTCTGTTGCTACAGTTGCTGCTGCTAAGGATAAAACGTCCTGTTGTGTCCCTTTTTCTTTTGGTTTTTGTTCGTTTTTTTGCAAAACATTTAGAAAATTTGCTTTGGGAATATCCATGAATATTAAATTATAAAGAAAATGTTTGAAAATGTTAGATATAACTCTGAAAGGAAAAAATATACAGTTTAACCCATTTTTGACCGCTTTCCGATTAATCGAACAGTAAAATTGTCCATTTTCAATAAGTTTTTGAACTATGAGAGTAAATGTTATTAGAATGCTTAATGATGTATATTACTTTGATCTTTTGGCTGTTCAAAAATACTATTTACCCCTTCACTACCCCCTGTCAGTAGTTGGAGAGGAGTGTTTGAAAAATACTTTGCCGACAGACCTTTTTTTAAAAAATTATTTAAAATATATAGTAATGACAATATAAAAAGTTAATGATGAGGTCTTATAGCCAGAAGTTTATACTATTATTTGCAATTTAAAAATAAGCATCTTTCCTTACTGGCACACATATGAGTCAAAGATAGTGTTCGATTAATCGAACGTTGGCCGTTAGCCCATACCGCAAGATCCCATACAAATATGACCAAAGAGGGCTACCCATAAGGCTCGTGACACCCGCCGCTATGTCACGGTAGCAAGGACTACATTGGAGTATGGGCTAAAGGTGAACATTCGATTAATCGAACACTTGATTTTTTCCACATAACGGTAAAACGAGTAAGGGTAAAAATTTTTCGATGACGGACTTGGATTCAGAATGTACCAATTACTCTTAAAATATACTTCATATCAAAATATAAAATAATTTTAGCCGCGTGGCCGAAAATGGGTTAATGGATCATTGCAATTAAGTTCAGTTTCATAAAAATTTTTGCATAAAAACTTCATAACTTTGACGTAAAATGTCCCATATTGCATAATACTAACTAATGTACTTTCTTTGTTTTTGTTTTTTCCAACTACTGTACACATGTTATCAACACTGTGTTGCATGCAACATCCAACATGTAATTAAGTCGAATTTTTTTTTCATTTTTAATTTCTTTGCTACCACTTTTTGTTGAAGTTGGCAAATGTAAAATGTTCTTTTTGTGACAAAAAAAAAAAAAAAAAAAATTACAACGAGCGCATGGTGACAACTTAAATGACACTCCTGCAAACAAACACTCATACACCCACACATCAGTTGAAATGTAAATGCATTCATTATATTGCTAACACATACATACACGAGGAAAACTGGGAAATGCGCGTATAAATTGCACTTGGCGCTAATAATGTGTGTCTAGTTTAGTATGCATGTATGTGTTTGTGTTAATGTAGTGTTAGTGAAAACAAAAATTTGCTGTCTTTTTTCAGTTTTTTTTTACTTCACGAGTAAAAATGCATTTTACAATTTGCATTATGCTTTGTTACCCAGTAGAAAATATGTCTAAGTTTATTTATTAAATTCAGTTTATAGTAAGATAAGACTTAGGGTTGATTTCACAATGTTCAGTTAAGCACTCAAACATTAAATTTCAATTTCAAATTTCAAAAAAGAGAAACCAAACAGCGCCATCGTCACAACATTAAAAAAGCAAAAAAACAATTTTTTTGACGAGCGACAAGAGATATACCTCTTTTAAAAATGACAGATTCATATAACTGTGCACAACTTTTTAAATTGGGTGATTTCCTAAGCTATAAGCCGGACGAAAACATAATTTAAATCTTGACAAATTCTTGTGTTACAAAATTGTGGACAAAAATTTTTCTGTGAAAGTTTGCGTTAGCGAGATATTTGCAAAAAACTGATTTTAGTGATATTTGAGCCTTAATAACTCTTTATGCGCACAATGGACTTCAATAGACTTTTTTCGCATTATTTATCACTTGGGATTTTTTCGCAGAAAAATTTTAATTTTTCTGGGCTAAAGCATTTACTCAGATCACTTAACTGAGCTTTTCTTATTTCCTACCGACCATTTTATACAAATTTTGCACAAAACTTTACAAGCGCATGATATTTCTATTGGGGTCCGGTATATTTTTTTTCTCACCCACTTTTGTTTGCTTGTACTCGTATTTAACTAATTTTCTTTCATGTTTTAAATTCGCTTTAGGGACTGCCAACAAAATGGTAGTTGGTCTCTTTTTTCTTTTTTAAGGATATTAATTTTTTATTCAACTATTTGCAAACAATTTACACTTTTGCTAACATGCACTAAAACATACACAGATCTAACTCATACGTTAACATGGGAATATACTTACATACATATAGAATTATGCACTTACATGGAAAAATGAGCTGTCATTGTCTGCTTGTCCTTGTAGTTGATTTTAGTTTTTTTCTTTTTTTTTTTTTTCAGTTAATCTTTTCAATTACACAATTGAAGAGCGAAAACTGAAGAAAAGGAGGAAAAAACTTTTCAGAAAAAATTTCAAAAAGACACGCGAATCCAAAATAAAACAGCACTGCGTGAGTTATCATATACAGTCAAAGAGCCCAGTGTGCCAAACGGACCCGTTTTGAATCCGTAACGGGTTCATATTGTATTTTCGTACTTTTTATCTGTTACGGATTCGTTACTGACCCGTTAGCGGGAGAAATTCCTCCAAAAGAAGCGAGTTTGAGTTTATGAGTTCAAAACGGCTTCTCTTTTTTAATAATGTTAATGCTGTTTATAAAAAAGAAAAAAAATGTTGTGGCGCTTATATTTAATTAAAAAAAAAAACAGAAAAAAAATTAATTTATTAACCAGCGGGAGGCGAACCCGGGATTAATTTACGAACAGTAGACTTTAGACAACTAGGCTATTGACCTATGTGATGTAGACTTATCTGATGTCGAGATATGTTGACATGTAAAGTTTGTATATTAATCAAATTTCCGTTTTTTTTATAAGTATTCTGTGGTCTTTCTCTTCCCTTATTTTGATAAAAATACTACCCAAATTTGAAATCAAAAACGTTTACAAAAAATTACACAAAATCATACGCATTAACGCTAAAAAAAAAAACAAATAAAAAATGTTTTTTTTTATCATCATTAACATTAAATAAAGCAAATCCGTTTTGAGTTCGTATTTGAAGTTTTTACGGGTTCGAAACGGATTTACCCAGGTTCGAATCCTACCACAGGTAGACTTCTATCCTTTTCTTCTTCCATTTTTTTCTTATTTTTTTATTTAATTGTTAATAAGCTCATCAAAACGTTTTTTTTTTTTTTAAATGCGAATCCGGTTTGAATTCGTTTTTACGCACGTTTCGGATTCGAAACGGGTCCGTCACTGCGGATCTACCTGGGTTCGAATCCTATCATAAGCAGATCATTACATTTTTTTTTTCTTTTTTCCTGTTTTTCTTATATTTTTTTATTTTAACTGATAACAAGCGCATCCAAAATGTTTTTTTTTTTTAAACACAGCATTAACATTATTAAAAGCAAATCCATTTTGAGTTCGTTTTTGATGTACGTTACGGGTTCATAACGGATCATCATCCGTTTTTGTGCACATTGGGAGCTATAGGACTTGCGAAATGGATTACGAGCCTTTACGGAAGATGGTTATATTAAGTTAAAAATGTCTGCAAAAATACATCAACACACAATTCACAATCAGCAAATTTGTGATAAAGGACTTCAAAAGTTAAATTGTTTAGAATTTCCATTCACTTAAGCTTTGACAGTTTAACTTTTTGGTGAAGTACAAGTGCTATTATTTTGCTGTTATTTTACTCTCCCTCTGCTAACATCTGCACAATACTTCAGTTTTAAGTGCTATATCCTTGATTGTAGCGAATATGAATGTTAATAGAGTAAAAGCAACAATTTTCAACATTTTGGACATTTAATGCTGAACTCACAATATGAAATTTTTTTCTTTCTTTTGGCTTATTTTGAGTTAAATGTTCTGTCTGCGAAAAAGGATTTACCCAAAATTACCTTGTCGCCGGCCGTATTGGTGTTGCGTTGGCGTTTATGTTTCTGTTTGTTTGTGATGGGTTGCGTTTTCGTTTCCTTTTATTATTAAATTTACGGCATAAAATCTGCAGTGATACCATTGCAAATTTGATATATCGAATAAGTTGAAATTTCGACTTCGAATTTCTATCTCCGAGTGTAAAAAAAAGTGATCAAGTCTTCCCGCCAACAACAAGAGGATGAAAGTAATATACGTTTTTGTGCTTATCGGACTTGGCGGTCCAACGAACATTTCAATACTCCCCTGTAAAATAAGAAAACTTCGATTCGCTTGGTTTTCCTCTGTGAGCATTAATATACTTAGGCGAATTTTGAATATTTGAAACTCGATATGTAAGTAGAATGTACTTCAGAACCCTACGCACAGTTTTCGTAAGAGTTCAAGGAACAAGTCCAGATGAAACTGACCAAATGAAAGCAAAGCAGTTAACCGTTATAAAATCCATTAAAACAGCAAATAAGCGGGTGCTGTCCAATAAGTTGAAAAAATATTGAAAACAACCCCACCCCGGAATTCACATCTAAACTTCTGTGAAAGATTTTAATTTAAAATAGAATCGCACAATGGTCATAATTCGACCACAAATGTATTAAATAATTTTGGTACTTTTTGGGCAGTCAGAGTACTATTTTTGTTATTTGGTACAAAATATTTAGAAAAGCTCATTTATCATCCCTGGTACAATGACAAATGTGAAACGAAAAGAAAACAAAAAACATGAAGTCAGTGCCAGTCAGCTTTTTATACCTTACACCCAGTGTATATTCACTTTGACCTTCCGTTTGTAACGCAGAGAAGGAGGCGTGGCAGATATGGAAAAGTATATTTATTCTTCATCAGCGTCACCTCCTGAGTCGATATGGCCATGTCCGTCTGTCTGGCTGGCTGGCTGGGTGGCTGGCTGTGTGTGGAAATACATTTTTTGGGAAAACTAAGCAAGATAATTCAATGAAATTTGGAACACTGCCTCCGTCGTTAAAGTTAGCTCGGAGGATTGAAAATGAGCAAAATCGGTGAACGGACACGCCTACCGCCCATACAAAAAATATCTTCAAAATGCAAATTTTGGAGTATTTTTCACAAAAATGCAAACAAAATACACATAAATAGTACGAAATGTCAGCGCAAGCTCTGAGCAAAAACTGGTCGAATTCGGACAGGAGGGCGTGGCACCCCTCATATAAGCAAAAGCTTCAAAACGCTGTACTGAAAGCGATTTGACTCAGACACTAAAAACTATAACTGCAAGCTCTAAGCAAAAACTGGATAAAATCGGACAAGAGGGCGTGGCTCCTCCCATATAAGCAAAAGCTTCAAAACGCTATTCTGAAAACATTTTTTCAGATAATCCAACCAAATTTCACTTAAATACTAAGAACTATAAAAGCAAACTCTGAGAAAAACCTGGGTGAATTCGGAGGGCGTGGCACCTCCCATATTAGCAAAATTTTCAAAATACTGCTGTGTAGAGTATTTAATGTTTGGCCAGGCCAAAGATAACACCCTTACTAGTTGTCTTTCTCTTTGTGCTCTTTTCAACTCGGTGTGGCCGCGTATTTTGTCGTTCTTAATAGTGAAAAATTGGCATTTAATTTTGCCTGGCTTAATAGCAGAATATTAAAATAATTTTAACTTTGTGTACATTTGCACACAAATACCTTTCCAATGGTGTACAATTCAAAGTCGTACTCCATTTCTAACATAGTAAAAAAAGTAGGACAAATTGTCTTGCGTAATACTATGTAGATAAAGGACAAAAATGAATCATGAATCAATCGAAAAATTCTCTTTCGGCAATTTATTCACTTCTCGAGAAAGAACATTTGCAAAACGTAAATTTTCTTTTCAGCGGAGATACTTCTACCTTCAGCACTGGCAATTTCCACTTGATTCTGATAGTTAAAAATCCACATTTTGTTTAAAAGAATCAAAAACAAAATAATATTACAAAATTTGGTTAAGGTCTACGAGCAAGGTCAAATAAATCTTCAAACCTTCACATTTTGTGAGAAGCTGATGGAGTTTGGTTAAAAAAAAAATTCCGTTTTTCTTATTTCTCTTGAGTGCTAGGTTCTTCTACTTAGTTAAGATTGCGAAGGATACTCTTCAACATAGATATTGAACGAGTCCTGCTGAAAAGATGTATTAGCTTCTGCTATCGCATTTACATCTATGACTTAAGCAACCTTATGGATGCTACTCTAATTGATAAATTTGGGGTCAATTTTCACTTGAATGAATTGGAACTTTGATCGGTATTTTGTAACAAACTATGCTTTATTCAGTTATCGTTATATGTCATGCCTATCTATCATGAACGCTTACCTCAATTTCGCCTATTAATTTGTTTTCTGTATTGACTTTAATTTCTTATTGTCTCAGCTCTCTATATAATGCTAGTAATGAATAAGATAAAATTTGGCCACTTTTATAGTCACCAGCATCCGTTATTTCGACAATTCTCCTGGAAGGACTTCAGTGAAATCCGAGTTATTAAATTTTCTTTTTCTTCCTCAGAAAGCTGCTTTCGTTGAAATAAATTTTGAAAGTTTTGGAGAGAAACGATAATGCCATAAGCTATAGAGAAGTTGATGTTACTTTATTACCACCAAATAATGACGATGAAGACCTTACTCAGGAGATTGATTGCAATATTTATATACATACACATCTGCCAAAAACAACAATCTGAATATCAATGACTGTTTTTCTAAGGTCAAAACTTTTCTTAACGGAAGATTTCATGCTATCACACCCCTTTCTCAAAAACATTTAGTTTATGAGTATATGAAGCCATATCTCGAAAGTTATAGAACCAGAAAGTTCATTAGAAAAAAGTAGATTAGGTTTGGTTACAAATATTGGTTGGTAGATAATTTCCATCACCAAGGCGCTTGCACCATAACGGATAAGCTCTCTTCAAATTGTTCAGGCATGACAATTTGACCAACTTGAAGAATAATTGAAGAAGACATAGAGAGAAAGTGAGATTTTTTACTGTGCTCTCAATGAAAAAACCGATATTGATACCGGGAAATATTCCTAATTTACCATATTTATAGTCAAACAAATTCTGATGCAAGAAATTTAATAAAAAATTCGGTAAATTTTTAGCGCTTTCTAGGTTAATAATTAGATATTTTGTCACCCATAGGGTATTCTATATATTCCTGAAAAATTTTTTCTTGAACTTTTTTCTGTACGACTGCTAAGCTCCCTAAACTAAGTTTGGTTTATAGTTGATGAGATGAATACTCAATCGCATGCAAAATTTTGAAAGAAACGTCCAAATGGAATGTCTTTGTCGAAGCAAAATTTGCTTGGATATTGAACAATTTTTTTAAATTTTTTAAAAGTCAATAAATATTGAAAAATTTTGAGAATATTAAAAAATCCAAAGCAATTGAGAAATAAATTTATTAAATGTATCGAAAACATTGCTCCTTCAGTCAGCAGGCCTCCTTGTGCAAAACCTTCCTCCACTAATCTCTTCTTTTGTTTTACCTTCATCACTAAACTGAGGAGGAAGCTGAGTTAGCAAGTTCCTAGAACAATGTTAAAATTTTTCGCAGGTTTATAATTTTGTTACTTTTGCTTTGGACAGCAAAAAGCAGCATTAGCAACATCCCGAATAAGCTTATGCATAGTTAAAAAGCAAAGTCAGTCGTAGCTGTTGCGGATTAAGGGCGGGATGAGCTGACATCACGGCGGCATTACGACGAACAAAAACTTCAAACAAAGTTAAAACGTTTGTTGAATTATGAAATTCATAAATTATCTATCTATGCGAAAGTTGTGCGTGCAAACTTTTAGCGCTGTACAAATTAATGTGGTTAAAGCTTCATGGATTAGTTGATGATGAACGTTGAACGTAGAACGCTGAACACCGCTGAACGAACGATGGTGGTGCGCGTATTGGATTAACAAAGGATTCAAAGTTACTAGCAATTAACTGTTTCCCCGGTTGTGACTTTGCTTTGGCAATTAATTGCTATGGCAGCGGCAGCAGCAGCAACATCGTCGTTCGAGTGTACAAATTTTAATGCAACAACTTTTAGTTATAAATGTGGTTGGTTTTCTTTTCTTTTTTTTTTCTATTTGAATTGAATTTTAAACTTTTAATAAAAATAATTTATACATTTCATTTTTCTTCAGCGCAATTGCAAGATAATAAATTGCAAGTTTTTTCTTTTTTGTTTAACGCCAACATACCCATAATGTTGCCTGCTGCCCATGCAACATTGTTACATAATAAAAATCCATTTAAAATTCATTTCTCGCGCGCTTATCCAGGACTAAAATGTACGTGTAATTGCTTAAGCTTTTTTTGTTCGAACTTTGCAAACTATTTTTTTTTTATATCTGCAATTTAATTGTTTTTTCTTTTTTTTTATTATTAAGAGTTTTTACACATGACATCATGTTACATCCCTGGCATATTTTTATCCTTTTGCACTTTTCTCGACTTGTGATATGTTGCATTTTTCAACATGATGCCATGTTTTTTCGAGAATTTTTTTTTTCTTTTTGTTACTTCAACAGTAGATTTTACCATTGTAGTTATTGTTTTGAATATTCTTGTTGTTGTTGCTGTTGTTGTGAAGTTTTGAAAATATGTTTGTTTTCAACAATGTATAAATGGCGCTGAGTTTGTTTACGTATTTTTTCAAGTGAAGCGTCATTGCATAGTGCGGAATTTAGACAAATAAATGGAGAATATTTTTTAATCAGAATAACTCTGCTTGGCAGTGTTGCATAAAAATCAAGGTCTAGAGAACACAACACATAGTTTTGCAAAAGTTTTAGATGAGTAGTGTTCGAATCCGACCTCAGACTCATTTTAATACTTGAACATTTAGAGGGATCCTAACCGAACGAAAATTCTGAACATTTTTCTAATGCTTATTCGGGTTTACTGTAACTAACTTATGCCAGGGTGATGCTCGCCGGTTTGTCCAAGCGGTTCGTGGAAAATAAGAAAATTTTCAATTTTCAATGTTCAGATTTTATTTGTTTTCTTAATAAGTCATTTGCTGCCGCCCTTAGCATACTTAGTTAGTACCTTAGTCTTGTGCTCAAAATTTGTGTCGTTAAATCTTAAGGATCCTCCTCCACTAACTTTCAAGTTTCATAAATCAGGCGCAAGATGTTAAAACTTCCAGAATTGTAGTTGGACTTGTCGCGGAAACCAGCTCGATTCAACTATACAATCAGCTAGCTCCACGGGCACTTATTTCACTATGTCTTAAGGCTTCAAATATGCAGTTGGTGAAAGATACTCATACTGCTCTATACAGCTTCCTTTTCTGAAAACATAAGACTGGATGGCGACCTTGTCTTCTCTTTCTTTAATGATTTTCAATCTGCAAAACTATGATGCGTTTCTAAGGTATGATTTCGGTGTTGCGCACTGCAAGACTGACTGTGTTGGTGCGACAATGAATCCTGCGAGACTGATCACTCCAACTTTACTGTTGCGGTATTTAACATAAACCAGTTTGCACGTGCAGCTGTGGATCTTCTGTACCGTTGCTGTGGAGTTTTGTTATTGCCGGAGTTGTTGTTATTGTTGTTACGTATGGGCTGTTGATATATTTGTATTCCCCTGCTACCGGTACTTCGTTTTGATATTAAGTCTTGGACATTAAGTTTTGATCTCTTTGTCATGAAAAACTTTCTAAAGATTGTTAAAAATTCAAATTTGATATACAATATTTTTCCAAAGCAGTTGAGTTTTAATTTTATGCTTAAAGAGGGCGTGTCACATCTACTAACTTTAATTGACAAAGATTTTGATTTTGTTGATTAATTTGAGGTTACTTAATTCGAACCTGGAAACCGTTTTTCTCTACACATCTGGGGTGCAAGACATCCTTGCTATAAAGTTCAGAAATCGGTTTTTTTAGTAATATGGTGCTCATCTAGGCTGTAGTATACTTAGTTCACGTTTTCCAATGTCATTGATTGGACCATATCTTCGTCAGCAAATTTCACCTCTCAACTTTTCCAATTGAACTATCACTTTCCGAGACATAATCTATTGTGATAAGATGGTAAAATATGATTTGTCAGACATTTTTCGAAATGTGTTTTTTTTTATCTGGGCATCTCTCAGTGAGATCTAGGCGCTGGCAAAATCACATACTGTTATGACTCCTGGTTAACAACACAGTTTTTCTATGACTCAAATTGGCCCGGTCCCCTATCCCGTTGAAATTTTATTTGTGAATTTTAGAACTCATGCTACTTTGGGCCTAATCAAGAAAAATCCGTTGGAATTTTTTGTGTCTCTCAAACGGTTTTCGAGTATCGGTTGGGGTAGTTTTCTCCCCCAAATTGGTTTTTGTGAAGTTTTTGCAAGTTTATTTGAAAAAAATGTATAGTTTCCTTGATATCTCTTTTTAAATGTTGTCTTTTGATCAGTGGATCACCTGATAACCACTCAGTTTACTTAACGCATATTCCAGTGGCCACTGACCACGCGCCTTAGTGACCACATTGGGTCATTAGTATAAAAAGTCTATGTTTTCAAAGATAAAATTCTGGTTTTAGGAAGAAAAAACTACACTAAAACCACACATTGTTTTACATATTATTTTATGTTCTATGGATCCCATTTGGCTTCATTATAATCCATTTATATTCCAGTGGTCCATTAGCAGGTAACCAAATAGCCATATTTGGTGCATAATATAAAAAGTCTTTATTTTGACTGATAAAATTCTGGCATTAGGAAGAAGAAACTACACTAAACTGATATATTTTTTCAAACACTGTTTCATGTTCTATAGATCTTATTTGGCTTTGTTGATAACCAAGTGGCCATATTAGGTTCTTAGTGTTTAAAAGTTCCTATTTTCAAGGATAAAATCCTGGCATTAGTAAACAGAAACTACACTAAACTGATGCATTGTTTCAAAAACTGTTTTATGTTCCTTAGATCCCATTTGGTTTTATCTTTATCCACTCATATTCCAGTGGTCCATAGCCAGGTGACCAAGTGGCCATATAGGGTTCTTAGTGTGATAAGTCTTTATTTCAAAGATAAAATTTTGGCATAAGGAAAAAGAAACTACACTAAACTGATACATTGTTGCAAACATTATTTGATGTTCTACGTATCTCATTAAGTTTCTTTGAAACCCATGTATGATCCTGTAATCCATGACCACGTGACCAAATGGCCATATTGCGCAATTCTAAGCTAAATGCTCAAAACATACCGATTTTGCACTTTGAAAAAAAAAAATCTAAAAATTCTGATGCGATGCGGCAAAACTGGTTACGGTATTGTTTTTAGAATGTCAAAAATCTTTAGAATTCAGAATCAAAATATATATTGCTCACAAAATATGGCGACGCTTTCACAAATCCTCAATATTATCCGAAAAGTATATATGTTACACATAGGCCCAGGGGGTAGAAAACTACCCCAGATATTTCGACATCGGATATCTCAGACAAGGCAATCCCGATTTGAATTATTTCTTCACATACGGAAAGTGCCATCCTTTGGCAACATGAAGAAACTGCTGATGTTATTATTTTAAATATCAAAACATTTTTTTTTTTATTTTTTTTTACAAAAATGGTCTTCTTGGAGACTTTTGTTAGTATGAAGGGTTGGTGTGAGCGTGATACATAAATGATAACCAACATTCTAAAGATCAGATATGTGTCCACAAGTACTTTTTAAAGTTTCTAGTTTCATAGTAGTCCCTATTTCAGTTTAGGTGTAGAAAACGATTCCGTAGACAAAAATCAATAACTTAAATACTGCCTGGATATGCGCATTTTCTGCACTTAATTGCCGGGATTATTTGGGTCAGTTTGTTTTACTATAATATTAGCTTTACGATTTCATTTTTGTATTTTTCTAAGCTAAATTTTTATCTTCTTTTCGTCCGCTCTTTTCAACTGAAAGCAACACTGTGCACTATTTATAGTTTCATATGTGTTTGCAATATGCAACTCATATATGAGCGTTGAAAAAAATTTACTTTCAAACAAACACTCACACATACTGCATAGTATGCATTTACATTGTACAACAGGTTCTGGCATTTTATTTTTTCGCAGAGTTTTTTCTAAAAACTAAAATTTATTGTTAAAATTTATACACAAAACGCATGTTTTGGCATATGGCCATATTTATGAGAATTTTCATACTTTTCCCGCAATTCGCGTTATTTTTTTGTTGCTCCACACAAAAACTACTGCTATTTTGCGAGTATAGCGATCATACTACCACTTTGTTTGTTTGACCATTTCCGACAAAGGTTTTTTTTTAAATTTTTTTTTATAACGAAATTTTATCTGCCGTCATGAGTCTTTGTCCGCTCCATTGATTTAATTGGAAAAGTTTTTGGTCAGCAGCTTTGAAAAAGAAAAAAATAAAAAAAGAAAACTTTCGTAAAACAAATGCATTCTATACATTACCACCATATTTTCGACTGAATATTTTGTATAAAAAAATATATATTTTTTTAAAGTTAATGCATACGTTAAATTTTATTGCATACATTTGAGTTTTAAGTGTTTCCCTCGAATTTATGGGCATTTTATAATGTTTTGTTTGTTTTTATTATGAACATGAATAATGTCGTAGACTGTCTTAAAACAGATCTTAAGCTTTCATTGACTTATATATCGAAAGTTAAATACCTGTAACTTCGTTCATGTGAAAAATTCAGAAAATCGGTTAATATTGAGTGCACTTGCGATGGCGCAAGAATGCGCAAAAAAGTTTCCAGCAAAAACTGCCAAATTGCGTTGCTCAATATCACATGCAAAAAACCAAATCAAATCCATACTGGCAACTAAGCTGTGGAAAAATTTTTCGATTAAACTCCACCGTCAACACACAAAAAACAAAAATAAAATCGAATGTGACTGTCGCATTGCATGCATGAAACAGTTAAGGAAATCAAATCCTTTATACCACATATGCACACCAATTGTTAAAATTGCAAATCGAAAAATGCAAAATGCTGCTGTTGCGAATGTGTTGATAGGTGATGATAGCAACACACAGCACACACATACAGACACACAAATTCCAATCGCCAGTTGTCATGCGTTTCCTAAGAAAATGGTCACAGTTGCTGCAACTGCTGCAATTGAGATGACATGAATACTCCAGGTACGAGTTGACATTGCGGCGTTTGTATACAAATAGTGGAATTTTTTAGTTTGGGGTTCAATTGACTGTTTTACGCCAAGCTCTAGGAAATCCATTAGAACATGCGCATTTCTTTTGTTTTTTTGTTTTTCAAACATCGCTTCAGAATATCGAGAGAAGTATCATTGTACTCATTGTACTTTAGGTAATGTTTCACAAGAAAAGTGTTGTCTACTCGATGGCAAATTTGCAGCACTATTACAATGTAAAATTTTTGTACAATTTGCGTAGCGAAAAAAGTTCAAAAGTTCCAAAAATCGAAAAGTGTCGAAAAAAATGTTATAAATGTAGGGGAGAGTCACTGGTGCAAATTCTGTTTTTGAGCCATAACTTGTTACTAAGTAGTTATAACTTTTCGGGAGTTTTATATATCGTTCGAAAAGTACGAAACATACGCTATATCTAATCAAAGAACGGATAATTATTTCATTACACACAAACGTTATGGCAAATTTTTGAATGACATATTTTTCTGCTCTTTAAAATTTGTATCCTGGTATGGGACACCCCTGATGTAGAAATTTATAAAATGCATAAACACAAACCTTCATTCATTTACCGTTACATTACTGCAGATATATGACAGTTGCACTCGATTTGAGTTCGAAAAAAAGAGTACCATATCCAGATATATGATGGGCCTTATCGTAAATAAATATTCTCGAGAATTTATTCTCTTACTCCCTAGTTTACAATTGCAAAAAAAAAATTTCTGGAAAGGGAAAATTCACTGAAAAAATATTGCAATCGCCAATAGTTTGGAAGGAAATTTTTTTACGTTTTATTTCAGCGTTTCCAACTTATATCGGTTCTACTAAAACAACTTTTCACTTCGACATTTTTTTTGTTGTTTTTTTAGTGAACTTTTTAGTGCCAACTTTGAAAATCCACTAAAATGTTTAAAAAATCATTTTGAATTAAAAATGCAAAGTATTATCTTAATTTTCACAAATTTTATCCAGATGTAATTGGTATTGCTTGTTTATCTTTTTTTTATTTTAGCTGTCAAAATCCAGAAAAATGTCAATTATGTTGGAAAAACAGCGTTGCCATATGTTTGTTTTGTTCAAAATGTCATCGGTATTGGAAAAACTCAAAGTGCAACTGGTTATTTCTGAAAAAATCAATGATATTAAAATAAATAAAGTATCACTGTTGGAAAGTGAGTTCCAATTCATAAAATATTCACTACTTCTAGTGCTCCCTCTTGAGAAGAAGTATATTCTCGAGATTGGAGACTCCCTTCAGATTTATGATAAGGCCTAAAAACCCTTAATGCTAACGCATGACTTTTTCCTTTTTGAATTGGCTAAATCAAAACAATAGCACTTTGAAGCAGATCATAAAAAAGTATTCACAGTCAAATTACGACACGAGGTGTCAAACAATAATAAGCAATAAATCTTTTCACTTCGGCAATGCCTTAAAAGCTTGGTTATATCAAGATGACAATTTGTCAGTTGTCAGATTGGATCCACCTTGAATGGATAATATCTTCAAAACAACTGCAATTACGAAGAAATCAAGTGCAGATCCGAATTAAACGGCTCGAATTCTATAAAAGAAGTTGAACAGCATAAGACTTAAGAACCACTTTTCGGTTTAAAATATGGTTTCTGATCCATAAAATATTCACTGAATTGATAACCTTGATTTTGAATAACGTTTAAAATGATATGTCAATGAAACTTCAAATTTTTTCAAACATTACAAACTTGGCAAAATCCTTATGCCTTCCTTGTTAAAAGATTTGTGTATTTAACTGCGCAGCGTCTTGGCTTGAGCTTATTGATTTGGAAATAAATGATTCTGAGATGGCAATCCTATAATATTACGATTCAGAGATGCATGAATCCAATTTAGGGCCTTTAACTACGTTCCGAACGGAGGTTTAGCTGTGACGAGATTTAAGTGTAAATCTCATTGCTTTATCCTTCCCATTTCCACCGGCCTAAAGAAATTTATTTTTGACAGTACTTGTCGCATGTGGTAAAATTAATGTTCTTGTTTCCATTTCTTCTCTGCTTCCATTTGCTTTTTTTTAATAACATTCTATGCTAATCGTCAAAGCTAAGTAGTGCCATTTTGTGGAAAATAGCCAAAATTGGTAACCCTATTGAGATTTATACGGAGATATGAAATAAATCTCGTCAAAAGTATATTCATTTTTGTTTGGTAAAACTCGTGATTTACAACTATCATTAGACTTAAGTCTCGAAACAGCCGTAAATCACCTCACAAATTTCAGAAGAATATTTTTAATTCTTTCTAAAATAAATAGCATCTTATAGCATTCCGATAATACATACAAATAACCTTAATCATTGCTGATGGACTGTTAAATGCTTAATTCAAGTCTAGTAGTATCGTCTGAAATTTGGGGTATAGGGATCTATTTTTATTTTTTTTTTTTTAAATACTTAAATTAAACATTTTGGCAAACTTAAAGTATCGACTGTAACTGACTGACATCAATGACAGAGAATATTTGCAAGATGTTATTCTTACTGACCTGTCCATTTTGCTGTTGTCGTCACTGTTGGCAACGCTGATATTTTTGCTGATGCAAAAGGTATGCTGTCATTGTTATTGCTCCATACATACACACAAAGACACAGTGACAGCACTTGTTCACAAAATGCCATTAACACTTTGTTACCGTTAGTAAGAAAGCATGCTCTGACAACAACAACAATTACAACAAAAACAACAGAAACATCAATGGAAATATTTTTGCTGATGTGTCAACAATGCGCACACCGTTGTCGTTCACGTTCAGTGTTGCTGTTCAAGAAAAACTTTGATTTCTTTTATTTGTTTTCTCTCTCTCTGAAAGTTCTCTAACAAGCGCAGCATTTTATTGCTGAGTGGAAGAGGTTTTTCTGTTGAATTTGCTGTTTTTTGAAAAAGAAATGTAAAGAAATTTAAAAATAAAAAAATCAAAGTGAAAGAAATTGTTTGCCGCAAATTAAGTAGAATCCTCAAGAAAATTCAACTCATTTTGAGTGCAAAAGAAAAAAAAAAAAAACTCAAACTCAAACACCATACCACAAAAGACGAACTTTATTTGTCTTAACGAATGACATTAGCCATGTTCTTATATATATACCTATGTATATGTGTATGTTAGCTTGTACGTGTAGATGTTTGTGCATATGTGAATTCATTCTCTACCACTACAGTATCAAGTTAATTAAAATGTTGACTCCCAAAAGTCAGGCATACATTCTCATAGGACCACATTGTATCCCAATAGGAAAATTAACTCAAACTGTTTGTGTCATTGACATTGCTTGCATTAAATTGACGACATGATGACTAAATGAATGAGAAAGATTCAAAAGCAATTAAAGAATTAACAATTGACAAAAGCATTTAATTGCCTAATTAAGAAAGTTCGGATCAATCATGAGGGCAAGAAAAAAGTAAAATATATAACGACCTCGCAAGAATAGGGTATTTGGTATGCCTAAAAGTCTGCTAAAATTAATTCCTACATTCTTGATGACCTAGAGAACTTAAGACACGTCGAAATAAGGAATTTTTTTCACTCAAATAGAAAGTTCTCTTGACTACCCCTTATTACCTTTTTAGGTTATTTAGTAAACCCTTTTTTGAGAATTTTGCCATAGCATATAAACGGTCCAGAAAACTATCTAGGTCTATGCTATAGAAATGTCCCCCATAGAGTAAATCCAGACATGACATCACTTTAAGGGCTTTCAAGGAAGGATATTGAAACCTTTACAATACAATTTATTCACTATTCAGCATAATTATTTTGACAAAATTTATTTGTGACTATGGAACGATCAAAAGAAAGAAATGCATTCCTTTTCTGCTGATAAGACTACAAGCCACCACGAATTTTGTCGTCCCATAAATATTTTGACATCACCTTACAGTGATTATTGTGTTAATGCAAAAGCTGTGATTCGAACGATTCAAATTTATACTGTGTGCTGAGCCAAAAAATTAAAAAAAAACCTTTTTCGCTCATGCAGTGTTGCCGTATTCTGAAAAACCTGACTTCACTGCAACTGATCTGAAGATAGAAACATTTCAACTAGAAACATTTAATTTTCAAGGTAATTAAGTTATGTTTTTAAAGCGTTTTATTTGTTAGAATCTACTAAAAATTAGTTCAGTTCAGTTCAGTTCAGTGGCATCACCCCCGCTAAATTTTACTGAACTAACAATTTGAAAATGTTCAAGTTTTATAACTCTATCGAAGACATACCTTAAAAAAATCGTTTTTTTTTTTTCGAATACGGCAGCAATGCAAAGGTGATGTCAAAATACTTATGTCAAGGCAAAGTGCGTGATTTTCTTATCAGCAGAAAAGAATGCAAGCGGAAACGACCAAATACTTATTATTATTAAAGCTGTCAATACAGTCCTTCTTTTGATCATTATTATCACACCGTTTCTTTTGACAGTTCTATTTTGTCAAAATAATTATGCCGACTAAAGTATATCTAGGCAGCATCGTATCTAGGGGCGTTGGTGCAAAAAAAAATATATTTAAGAATATCAAAAGTATATGGCGCAATTGAGCGGAGTCTGCAAGGTAGTGGAGACCGAAATTGACCAAAAATTTACATTTTCAATATCATTCTAGAAGGATATCCAAAAACCGATTAAGTCGTAAAAAGTGATAAAACATATTGCATTGGTTCAGACTGGATTTAGGTGCCACAGAACTTAAAATCCAAATTCCACATTGGTCATTTGTGTGAAGACGACTGTGGCTGCAAAAGAAATTTCTCGACTTTAATTAAGTCACTTACAAACACAAACGAACATGGAGATAGTAGTGGTACATTTAAACTTGCAAATACACCAAAATAAATTCTTATCTTTCCTAATACATACATAGCATGTTAGTACCTATGTGTGTACGAATGGGGCCATTTTACCAAAAACTCACTTGCAATTAGCAATGTAAGCTTAATGTGGTACCATACCAAATTACTTGAAGTATTTGTGGCCACCAACAACCAAGTTGACGCACTCAGTTTCATTAATCTTGTGAAGAGGTAGCAGCATCAAGTGAGTTCCATGCACCTACTGCTGCTTCTGGCTGGCTTTCTGCAGTTGGGAATAACTATGAAGTCTATTAAATTAAAATAGTTAGACATTTTGTACTTGCTTAAGTAAATGAATTAAAATAATGACTGCATAAATTATTTATTTGTTTTTTTTTTTTAAATTTGGAAAAAAAATATACAAGACAGTAGAGGACATTGTAAGACGAAAGTAATCAGGAAGATATCGCTGAAGTAAAAAAATTCAAGAATCGGGAAAGTTCGTAGTGATATATTATAGTTGCTACTTAATACACTTGCTACTTAAATACCTTGCCATACAATTTACCAAAGGTCAGACGTTTTCGTCGACCGCGTGATATCTTACGATGCCCAAAATCAAATTGCCAAAGGTTACCTTTTTATCATTATTCTATCACTAATAATATCTTGATGTCTCAGCTTGCCTATCTTCTCTTTAAGGCTCAGATATCTTTGTCGAAAAATAATAGTTCGAACTTCCAGCATATTGTTGACATAGATCGCCTATTGGTTTAGATATCTTTGGGATCAGCTATCTTTTTCAAATGTCTAACACTCCGAAAATCTAGCTGAAGCAAAATATTTTCGTTAATTCGATTTCTACTGTACTTACTCGCTTATCCTTTAGATGGGGATCAGTAATCTTCTTCGTCAAACGCCTAGTAATTATATATATTTTAATACTAGCATCCCATTGTCCCAGATCAGCCCTGATTTCAATAGGGATTAGTAATGAGCAAAAATAGTTTGGTCTTGGTAATTTTTCAAGACCAAGACTAAGGTCTAGATGCTGACATAATTTCAAGACCAAGTCAAAGGCTACTATGGTCTTGGTATTGGTCATGATGATCATCAATATACAAATTAAGAGCGAAACGTGTTCAAAACACTCTCTCTTCTTATACTAAAGTAATAAGTATATCTAAGCTGTAAGTAAAATTGGATAATCAGAATTCATAACAAGTTACAGAGGAATACTTACCTAAAATACAATCCTTTGTTATTTTTCATATTAAATGTAATGCTCGCAATATAAGTAGTTATAAATTGTTTTCTACTTTCATGAAGAGTAGGTTTATTTATTCCTTGACATGACATAAAACTTTACAATGAAATCATCCAAAATATTTTGAAATGGAATAGTTTGAAAATATGTTCAAGCATATGAACACAATTCACTAAAAATACATGAAACACATAAAACGAGTTTATTTTCAGTTTGGCCAAATAGAGTATTTTAAGCTCTAATTAAGTACATTTATTTTAAGATAACCAAGACATGCATTCTAGAAATGCAATCAATCTTTTCTACTGCTCATTTAAGCACTTAATTTTTGTAACTATGCGGGAAACCAATATCTAAACAAAATGGTATGTTATGTTACTTAGTTATTTTGCTTCAAGTACATTGCATTTAAGGAGTGAAATTCATATTTTAGATATCAAATATAATATTGTGGACGTTCTTTTGAAAGCAATTTGAAGTCATCAAAGATACGAGCAATATTTGAAAACTCAAAGTTATTTTTAAGAGCTTGAGCTATTACTACTAAATTAACTAATGTACGAATGAACTCGTATGTATGAAAATATAAATTGATTTTAATAAATTATCCTGAAAAGCATAAATGGCACTATGGTTAAGGTATGAAATTTTTCATATTGAGATGAGTGTAAATCTTATCCCATTATAAACAAGTTTTTGAAAAAAGGGGTCGAAAAGACCCTTAAAAACTCGTTATGATGGGTTAAGATAACCTGAAATATTGTTCATTGCTTGATTCTACATTAAGTTATGTGAACATCTTAACCCATTATATCGCGTTTTTAAGGGACTTTTTGACCCCTTTTTCAAAAACTTGTTTATAATGGGTTAAAAAAATTTCCAAAAATATTCTAAAAAAATTTTAATAGGGGGCACCGAAAAAAAAAAAAACCGTCCGGACGTTGGGAACCGTCTTTGACTAAATATTTACGCCCGATTTCGTGATATTTTTTGATAATAAAAATCAAAAATTCGTTTTTCATGAATGAAAATAATGTTGTAGCGCAAAAAAAAAGGTACCACTAGTTTTGTCAGAAAAAATTCTAACAAAATGTATATTTCAAATTTTTCTAAGATTTTTTCTGTTCAATTGTGGAGTGCTCAAACAGGGGATTTGGAAAAATTTCGACTTTTTTGAGCTGAAAAGTTCACTTAACGTCAAAAATGGACGTTTAATCAAAAACGGGAAAAAATACATAAGAATCAATGTCTTGGATTTCAGTTTTCGACCTACTACGATGCTGAGAATTGATTCACTTCAACCTTCAAAAATATATCGACACCCCTTCCCGTCATCTCTCAGAGCTAGGGTGGCGGCAATCTTTATGTTGATAGTTAAACTTTACAATTCTATCGGTTGCGCGACAAATTTTAAGCTTTCGTCCAATACGCACCGGTCTAGTAAACATAGATATTCTTCGTTTCGACTATGAAGCCTTCGGGTGACCTTCGGGAACATTTATGTACAGCATTGAAGATTTCCTATACATGAGATACACTCACTGCCAAATTTTCAGCTCAATTGGCCAAAAAGTTTCTGAGTGATAATGCTTCAGAGACATACCCAGTCATTTCTAAACTATACCACTAGGTTCTCACAGTCCAGCTTTTTTTATGCAACGTTATTCATTCCCGTTTATTTATAGATTGTAAAATGTTATTTTCAAAATTTCTATATTATCGCTTAAACGATAGGTACCTATATTTCTGAACTTTTTACTAACAAAGTGGATTTTGGTTTTTTTTTTTTTTAGAAAACATATTAGAAATAAAAACAAGAATAGTAATTTTCAATGTAAATTTAGTTGATGAATCCGACCTCAAAATTGATATATCTCGTATGGTTCTCAAGAAATCCCAACCTCAAAGTTTTTTTTTTTTTTTTGAGGTTTTAGAGATTATATAACAAAAGAAAGAAATCCTTAGCCACAAAACCAGATAATGCAGCTTGAAGCCCCAGTCTTTTACTTCCAAGCTCAGTTTATTGATATCTTTTTCTGGCTATTGGCCCTGGACTAGTTTCACACAGCACATGTTCTAGTTTCACAACAAACGAATTTCCATGTTCATGACATGACTCGAGTCTCTTAAATAATGGAGCGTTGTAACTAGCAGAAGCATGAGTTTGCAATGATGGGACTTGGAGTTGCAGTTCTAGTTTCAATGTAGTGCATAAATCGACAGTTGACAAAACAAAATAGATTACACTGTGAAACAATTTCGAATTTTTTTTAAAACACATTAGAAAATCCAAAAACTTCTTTAAGTAGACGTTAAAAAAATACCCGTTTCTCGTGGTTTTTCTCCAGCAATTCACATTTTTTTTTAATCGATTTATGAAGTTTTTTTATTCACTGTAGGTATATGAAAAAACCAAAAATACCGCATTCTTGTGTTAAAGCGATGAATTTAACTATATGATCCTTACATCTGAGGTGTATCATGTCTTGAGCAAACTTATGCAGGATATTGCGGGAAATATTTTTGTAGAAAATTTTAACCCTATTTGACCCCCACATATGGGTCATTTTTGCCCTTTTCTTAAAAAGGTACAAAAATCACACCCAAAACAGGGAAATATTTGGTCAGTATGTACTCCAAAAATATTTGCTATAAAATTTCACTACTAGTTTTGAAACACGTAAAGGTCGAAATTTGAGCCCGACACCAAAAAATCGTTAAAATCAATTAGGACTTTTCACATTGACACGCTTACCTTAAGTTTTAAAAATTTTTCGTCTTTGGTAAGTGAAATTTTTTGTAGGATATTTTTGAAAATTTTTTAACCCATTGTACCTCAGTTTTACAAAAAGGGGTCAAAAAGACCTAAAAAGACAGGATATAATAGGTTAATGTATTCTAGGAAAACGATCCTTTTGTGATTTCGTTATGATCTTGTGAGAACGAGTTTTGTCCAAAATGTTGTTTTATAGTCTTATAGTGGGGTGAAATTTGGAAAATATTTATTGTTAGAACTGCTTACTGATTTTAACGATTTTTTTGCTTTCGGGATAAAATTTTGCTTTTTTAGTGTTCAGCAATTATTAGTGAAATTGAATAACAATTGACTCAATATTTCCCAGTTTTGGGTGTCATTTTTGTGCCTTTTAAGAAATGGGCAAAAATGACCCATATATGGAGGTTGTGCAGGGTTAAAATTTTCTACAAAAATATTCCACGCAATATCCTGCATAAGTTTGCTGAACACATGATACACCTCAAATGTTAGGATCTTATAGTTAAATTTATCGATTTAACACAAGAATGCGGTATTTTTGGTTTTTTTATATACAGTGGATAAGAAACTTCAAAAATCGATTAAAAAAAATGTGACGTGCTGGAGAAAAACCACGAGCCACGGGTATTTTTTTTTAACGTCTACTTTAAGAAGTTTTTGGATTTTCTCATGTGTTTTTTTTTTTTGTGTCGAACGGTGTTATTAATTTTTCTTCAAGACAAGGCAAATATTCAACTGCTAGATTGGTTAACAGGTAATGCACAGGCAGATAATTGTCTCTTAACTGTTGCAAAGGTAATCCATAGTGGGACAGTTGACGATGCGTATGACATCAACATTAAAAAATCCTGAGTGCATTTGAACATCCAGATGAAACAGAGCAATTCTGCGATTGAGTTCAGATTCAGCATCAAAAAGTATACTGGTTTAACTATTTTTTTTTTTATTTTCTGGTAAATAACGGACCCCCTAGGGTACATAAGTTTAAGTTTCAGAAGTAGATTTTTTCAATTTAAGTACCAACTATTAAAGCAAACTTAGTTTATGATGAATATTATAAAGTTTTAGGAATACATCGTTACAAAGGCTGCAAAAACAAAACTAACAAAAATATAATGCAAAATGTTTCAATTTATTAAAGACTTCAATGAAAGAAAAATGTAAAAAAAATTTAAAACAGAGCTATAACCAGTGGCGTTTATACTGGGATGCACCTGTGTTCTCCCGAACGAAATCCTAAATGAAATGTTTCCATCTAATGCAAACGTTTGACATGATTTCATTTTGTAATATATTATATATTTTATTTACATTTAAGAAAAACTTTACATATAATTCACGGCACATCACTGGATTTAGACACATGAAAACTTTTTTCTTACGGTTTATTGTGGCATGCCTTTTATAATTTGAATTCTTATGAAAACGGACATTTTCAATAATCCCCTCTTCGTTTGTATTTATTCTATTGAAATTCACTCTTATGAATATTTATTCATTGATGTGTTATTGTTGTTTGTATTCAAAAGTTTCATTTACCAAATGCTTTTGTTTCAATTGTTGTTGTAATTAGTTTTATGAGTATTTTCATAAATGGAAATTTTATTATTTTTGCAAAATGTTTGCAATCCTTAATTGTATGGCCAAATGATAAATCTAAATAATATAAAAGAAACCATTTGAATATCAAATGAGGAGAAGAAGAAAAGAAAAAATTTCATTTGATTACAATAAAATGGTAAAATTTTCTCAAAAAAATAAAGCACCAACACCTGCAATACTTGAAACGTAATCAACAGTTAAGGCAATCTCGGCAAATATACAACAAAAACAACTCCAAAGGTTTTACAACACTCTGTAGGTAACGTCTTGATTTGGTTGGTAAAAGGTTACCAATTCACAATGTGTTTTCATCTACAACAGTTGCTGCTGCCGCTTCCTTAAAGTGCCATCACACAAAATGTTGAAGAGAAAAGAAAAAGAATTGCAAAAGATCTTAGCAAAAAAGGTGTTGTTGGTTGCAGCATCGAATTTCCGTTTGGGTTGGCATAAAAGTCAAGAGTTAAAGTTTTTTTTTTTTTTTTTTTGTGTTTAGGAGTAGGGTTGTTGGTTGATAACCAAAAACTTCTTGTTTCGTTTTCTCACTTTTATGTGGAAACATTTTCGAACGGATGCTCGTGAAGTGTTTGTTATCCTTTATTTCTTGGCGCATTTATTTTGCGTTTTGTTGACAGTGTTTTGTTGTTGTTGCTGTTATTGCGGCTGCCTTCATTTTAGTTTATGGCAACAGGATATCGAATTTGTTGCATGTTTTTCTTTTCGGTCTTTTGCTTTTCGCTCTTTACAATGTATATTGATAATAAAGCAAGAAGGTATTAAAGCGGCAACATAAAGAAAGCGACAAAAATAAATTGAAGGAGTTATTCCATTATTGTATGCTCGAGAAACATTTGGATTTGTGAAAATCTTTGCTTTTTCAGTTTACCTAATATTTTAAGCATTTTAGACAGTTTTCCAGTTTCTCGATTTTATCAATATTTTTGAAATTTAGCGAAATGATTCCACTCTTTTAATATTTTTCGGCTTTTTCAACATTCCTCTTCCGACGTTATTGAGATTTTTCAACTTTTTTAACGTTTTCTAACTTTATCGACATTTTTCCACTTTGTCAACATTTTCTGACTTCATCAAAATCTATCGAGTTTTTCCAACATTTAAGAACCTTGTCAACATTTGCCAGCTTGATCGAAATTTTTCGACTCTACCAAAATTTCTCGACTTTGTCAACATTTGCCGATTTTATCGACATTTTTCGACTTTTTTAACAATTATCGACTTTGTCAACATTTTCCGACATTATTGACAATTTTCGAATTTTTCAAAATTTTTCGACTTTGTCAACATTTTCTAACTTCATCGACATTCATCGAATTTTTCCAACATTTAAGGACCTTGTCAACATTTGCCGGCTTCATCCAAATTTTTCGATGTTATCAATATTTTTTGGCTTTGTCAACATTTTTTGACTTTGTAAACATTTTATGACATTATTGATTTTTTCGACAATTCCCGACTTTGACAAGATTTTCTGACTCCATCGACATTTATCGAGTTTTTCCAACATTTAAGGACCTTGTTAACATTTGACGGCCTCATCGAAATTTTTCGACTTTATCAATATTTTTTGACTCTGTCAACATTTGCCGATTTTATCGACATTTTTCGACAATTATCGACTTTGTAAACATTTTCCGACATTATTGACAATTTTCGAATTTTTCAAAATTTCTCGACTTTGTCAACATTTTCTAACTTCATCGACATTTATCGAGTTTTTCCAACATTTAAGAACCTTGTCAACATTTGCCGGCTTCATCCAAATTTTTCGATGTTATCAATATTCTTTGACTTTGTCAACATTTTTCGACTTTGTAAACATTTTATGACATTATTGATTTTTTCGACAATTCCCGACTTTGACAAGATTTTCTGACTCCATCGACATTTATCGAGTTTTTCCAACATTTAAGAACCTTGTCAACATTTGCCAGCTTATTCGAAAGTTTTCGACTCTACCAAAATTTCTCGACTTTGTCAACATTTGCCAATTTTATCGACATTTTTCGACTTTTTCAATATATATCAACTTTGTAAACATTTTCCGACATTATTGACAAATTGAAAATTTTCGAATTTTTCGACTTTGTCACCATTTCCTGACTTCTTCGACATTAATAGAGTTTTTCTAGCATTTAAGGACCTTGTCAACATTTGCCGGCTTTTCGATGTTATCAAAATTTTTTGATTCTATCAACATTTGACGATCTTATGGAAATTTTTTGATTCTTCAACATATCTCGACTTTGTAAACATTTTTCGACATTAATGACAATTTTCGACTTTTTCGACAATACTTGACTTTGTCAACATTTTCTGACTTCATAGATATTTATAGAGCTTTTCTAATATTTAAGGACTTTGTCAACATTTTCCGGCCTCATCAAAATTTTAAGATTTTATCAATATTTTTTGACTCTGTCAGTTGCCGATCTTATCGACATTTTTCGACTTTATCAACATTTGTTGATCTTATCGATATTTTTCGACTTCTCCAACATTTTTCGACTTCGTAAATATTTTCCGAAATTATTGACATTTTTCGATATTTTCGACTTTTCTCGACTTTGTCAATTTTCTGACTTTATCGACATATATTAAATTTTACCAGAAATTCTTCGACTATATCAATATCAACATTTGCCGATCTTATCGACATTTTTTGACTTTATCAACAATTCTCGACTTAGTAAACATTTTTCGACTTTGTCAACATTTTCTGACATCATTGACAGTTATCGATTTTTTCAAGATTTTTTGACTTTCTTCAACAAAACCTTGGCAACATTTTACTTTATCGACATTTTTGGACTTTGTCAACATTTTCCGACTTTTTTATTAATTTTCGGCCTTGTCAAAATTTTACAACTTATACGATATTTTCGACCTTTTTTAACTTTTTTGGACTTTCTCAACATTTTCCGACTTTTCAACATTTATCGACTTTGTCAACATTTTTCGACTTGACCAACTTTATGGATACAAATCCACCTTCTCAATATTCTTCGACTGTTTTATTTGTAATGTATGCAATATGTATTTATTTTACTTATAGAATAACCCACACACACCGACTTGTGCTGTAAATGTTTGTTGAAGGCCGATTGTCCTTTGAATTTTTATGGATACTTAGAATGTTACGTTTAATGTTGACGCTGTGTGCTGCTAAGGTAATGTTGCATTGTTGTTGTTGTTGTTGCTGCTGCTGTCTGTTGTTGTTGTTACCTTAATGGCTGTGCGTACACAATTCAACTTCACAATTGATGTGAGGTTATTTGTTGCTTTCATTTTATTATATTTTGGTTTTGGTCCCATAAAGTTTTCCTTGACGATTTCAAAGTTCAAATTTTTTGTTTTTTTATTTTGCATTTTAAAGCCCCGTACAAAATTTTCCCAAGTTAAATATAAAACTTAAAATGTTCCAAAGCAAATTACATTTGTAAATCCAATTCTAATGGCATTTTGCTGTCAAACCGCAGGAACATTTGTAATACAATAAAATAATGTAATGCGTACGTAAAAACACAGACACGCACACAAATTTGCACAGGCACACACAACTTACGCACTTACATATATTGTGCGGCATAATGAAGGAACAAAAAAAAACAGCAAATAAAAAAGATTTCAAAAAGTGGCATCCTTAATCATTTCTACATGCAAATCCCTCGCCATATTAGCAAAAATTCAAAAAAGCACACACACTCGCAGGCAAACACTTGTGTAGCCACACACACATAAAAGTCCTTACGCACCCACACACACACACACATTTGTATATAGACACGCAGAGGTAACAGCTTATGCTCAAGGGAAGCACGCTTATTTCTATAAAATGAATTTAGCTGCACTCAAAAGTACGCACTTTTTGCGAAACCCCCAAGCACTATGTCAGTGGGTGTGTGTGTGTGTGTACGCCTAATGTACCGCTATATTTTTGTTGGCAGTTTGTACCAGAAATCAAAAAGTTCTCCCCAGGATATAATTTTTAAATTTTAAATATTTACATCTGAAACAAGTCAGTATTTTTTCGTGTGTATATCTGTGTATATTTGCGTTTAAGCGCAACATGTGTTAATTTAGTTATTTATTTTTTGTTTTTATTTTAAAGTTGCTTTCTAAGCTAAGTTACACCATTTATTTTGCGGAATAGAGATGTAAACTGATTAAAGCAATGATCAATGAACTTTTGTTGCCAATAATTCAGGATATTCGTGTAGCCGACCTCTGATTTCAACAATTGCTTTATTGGGGGAAACGTTCGATGGAAACATTATTTCAAGAAATGATCCTGTTAATTGGCTACCAAGATCATTTGATTTGACGCCATTTGATTACTTTCTTTGGGGATATGTTAAATCACTTGTTTATGTCGACGATAATGACGATTTGGAAACCAACGTCATTCGTGCTATTGAAGGAATACCGGCTGATATTCTCGAAAGAGTGGTCAAAAATTTTACAAAATGAACCATTTAAGAGCTAGTCGTGGGCAACACGAAATAATTTTTAAGCATTGAATTGTAGGAACCGAAGAATTATTTCAAATAAAGAATTGCATCAATACATTGATTTTTATGTATTTTATTTAGAAAACAAAGTAGGAAGCTCTTATTGTATCACCATTTAGTAATTACTAATATTTAAAGTATTTTTAATTTTAAGAACTAATTAAGTTTGAAAAAATTATGAATTTCTAGTTAAATAAGTTTAGAATTAATTTAAAACCTAAGGATTTAGCTTAGCGAATAGTTTTAGAATAGTTGCTTCCAACGGGTTTGACACCTATTGTACAACCGCTTGACGTGCAGTTGGACAGGAGTTCTATGACTATCGCATGTGGCAGCAACCCTGGTTCCGAAGCAGTGAGTACCAACTGTCGTATCGTTCACTAGTAATCTAGCCGGTAACGAGGTAAGACGTGTGCTTTGAATATTCCAACCGTCCTTGGATGAAACCGAGACCTTTAAAGAAAAATCAATACATATGTATTTGTGGATATTGACTAAGGCCATAGGCTTTGTTTTCTTAAGAATTTTCTGACCTGAACAAAGAGTGTAGCTGCGGTGCGGACTCTTGTAAACAAACAAGAAGAGGTAAGCAGACGACAACGAATCCTGACATCTGGATGGAAACACAGACTTGCGACGCAAACACAACAAGTTCACAGGGTGGTAGTGGTGACACTTCTCCTGGTTTGGTTGACTTTCATATTCTCGCCTTAGCTATATTTCATTAGCCATACATAGCCCATTTGCCACCCGTATTTTTACCGTATATCTGAGCTTACAGTGATATATTTTGAGAATGCTTTCCAGCAGAAATAAAACCAGTGAAATAAAATCAGTGAATTGTTGTGGAATAAATTTTGTATACTAACCCTGGGCACCGACGCACAGTGTGAGATTTTGCCAATCTAGGACGTCAAAATGAAAAAAAAATAATGTGCTTGAAAATCGATCATATTTTGTAATTTTATAGAAAAGACCCCAATTCTTACGAAAATAAGTAGTGATGAGCAAACCAAGACCAAGACCAAGACCATAGCAGTCTTGGTCTTGATCTTGTTCTTGCACATTGAGTCTTGGTCTTGGTCTTGGTTTTGATATTGAGTCTTGGTCTTGATCTTGCTCATTAAGTCTTGGTCTCGGTCTTGGTCTTGGTCTTGAAATAATTTTCAGTGATATTGAGTATTCAAAACCATATTTTCCAAAGCAGTTGGGTTTTTAAGATGCCAAAATTCAAATCGAGAGATGATTTTATCTTCAAAACGGGCGTGAAACAACTTTTAACTATAAATTAGCAAGACTGAAAAGCAGTCTTGGTCTTGATAATTATCGTGAGCAAGACCAAGACCAAGACTATAGCAGTCTTGGTCTTGCCAAAATATCAGCATCTTGGTCTTGGTCTCGCAAAATTAGCAAGACCAAGAACAAGACGCAAGACCATGACTAATTTTGCTCATCACTAAAAATAAGCATAGAAGAGAATGAAAGAAATGTCATTGGCATGATAACAGCTATCAAACACGTACTATTGAACAGCATGCAAAAACAAATTTTCAAGCTTGCATCGATAACAAAACTTTGAGCGATCAAATTGAAGTTGTGCGCGTTTGTTTTTTGGCAAAAAGTTTTTTGCATTAAAGGTCAATACTTTCACTAAAAATGTTTGATGTATACAACCCTTACATTTGCATTTAAATCAAATTATTTTATAATCAGGTAAAAGGTAAGACAAATTTCAAAAATCTTGAATGTTTCATAGACTATAACTTACAAGTTGGGCATGGTTAGGCTATGACAAAGCATACAAGATGAGCATACTTACTCATATAATAGACTTAAAAAATAAAATCTTGCCCATTTTTTGCCCATAGACTACTTTTTTTACAATGACTGAAGTGTTATAATGAACAATTGCACTGAAATCATGAAAAAAAAAATTTATGTTATCTTTTTTAATCACTCCCATTTTTTGGCAGTAGTATTCAGTTACTACTGAAATGGTAAATACAAATTTTCAAGTTGATATCTTCATTACAACCAATTTTTTAAGTTTTTTTTTTTTTACAAAAAAAAAGGCACATTTGTATGGGAGTTGCAAGTAGTTTTTGTCCGATTTTTTTATCTCTGAACCAAACCTCCACATAAAAAATTAAAGTATATATCCAAAATTTCAACTTGATATCTTTGAAACTACGGCTATAATTGAATTTTGACGTCCTAGATTGGCAAAATCTCACACTGTGCGATGGCTACACCCCGGCTAGCGGTAAAAAGGTTTGATACAATACAAAATTTCAAGAGCCTAGCATTATTGTTACTATAAAGGACCGTCATCCACCGTGCGGCTGGTATCGTGTTATACCCAGTAACTCAGAATTATATTAAACTGGGTACCATTTTCCAAAGGTTTAAGTTAGCTTTGTTCTCTTAACAGGAGTATGATAATGTTCAATCGCGATCTGCTCTGGATCAGTTATAGAATAGTTAATTCTGACAAGATTAATCTTATAGAAAGCTTAGTAGATTTACTATAAAGACAACACTGTGATGGAAACAAAAAGATGAAAAGTGCATGATTCTTTTATAAGAAAACATTTTGTTGTTCTATCTGCTTTCTCAAATATATTTTTTTTTATTAACATTAGATAAAAAAATGTTGGCATTTTTAAGGGGACTTATAAAAAGGTACAGTCTTTTGGAAAATCAACTAACGCAGTGAATATAGTTCAATGATTTCGTATATTGCTCCGAATGTGTGCTGTTCATTACAAACCACATTAAAGTACCCCTATGAAACTGGCACATAATATTATATTTTAAGTTAATTAAAAAAAAGGATCGCAATTAACTTACTTCACTTTTAATTACAATATAATGCAAAATCAATGTCAAAATTTCGCTAGAGAAGAGAAAGTCAAAATGAAACAGACATGGCAGCAAAAAAAAAAGGAATTTTTATACTGCTATTTTTTAACATAACCAGTTAGATGCATATTATGCATATGTATGTGTATTTGTGTGCCTTAACGTAACGTCGGTGTATCTTTGTCTGTGTATGTTGGTAACCCAATTTTCAAAGTTATTCAAATGTGGTTGCATCAACTTTTACCAACACAAATTAAATTTTTATTCGAATGCTGCTCATGTTGTTGATAATCTCAGTGATGATGTCAATGCTGATGATGATGACGATGATGGTGGTGATGAAAAGTTTTCACCAGCTACATACATAGACACACACACGCACACAGAGTAGCTGCGATGCCACTGCTGAGTGTCAAAGTGCTTAAAGTAGTTGAGGGAGAGAGCGACAGTTTATCGCATGGGATTTTATTTTAATTAAAATATTCTTTCTTTTAGTTTAACTGGGGTCATAATGTCGGGGTACTCTACTGTACTCTGGAGAATATATCATATGAGCAGAGTTTCAAGCATACATTTATGTTCATTATGCTTTATGCTGCAAGCGATAGGTAGCTTAACTCAATTATGTAGCATATATTTTATTAAAATAATTAAGCGTAAAAGTGAAAAATTAAAACATAAAATTTTCATATACAAGCAATAGAATTTGTCAAAAGTTTAATGAGTTCATTTGCTGCATTTATTGCGTTTCACAATCCCTCCCAAATCAACATCAATTTTTGAAATTGTTTGCTTTAGTGTTACGAATAAAATTGCGTTTTTTCTGTTGCATGCAGCATTTGTTGCAAGCAGCAATTTAAAATGAAACCTTTACGGCATCGTCATCTCAAGCGTAATCGTTGATTTTTGTGATGAGATTTTTCGTTTATTCCTTTTTTTTTTTTTGCTGTAACGTTGCATGCAACTGCTTTGTTGACGTTCCAAAAGGAACTCATACAAAAAAAAAAAAAAACACCAAAGAAATTTTCGATTATAACACTAAGGATCAGAGCATTAAAACTCTCAGCATATGCAAAACGGAAAAGGAAATGGAAATGAGTAACCAGCAATGGCAGCAGCAATACTGGTGGCCATAACAACAAAACACTTTAAGTAATGGAAAAAGTGCTGTTGCCTTGAATTGTGCACATTCAGCATAGAACATTTGTGCTTGTGCTGCTGCTGCTGCTGCTGCTGTAAAATACATGTTGTACGCAAGCACTGTGTGTCGTCTATATAGCAATTGGCAACCAGGTTGAACAAATGGTCAGTTGGTTACATTGAAGGATAAATGTGCATTTGGCTTAATATATTTTCTTAGGGCAAATTCATGAAACACTCATCAATGAGCTATTTAATATAGTTTAAGAATTTGCTTTTTCTTTCATGGTTTGTCTATTAGGTAGGGTCGAAATTTAGATTCATCTCGAAACCAACTCAAAAGTTAGAAAGACTCTTAAAAACGATATCTGCATCATTTTTGTTTCGTTCCGAGAAAAATAAATAGATCACTTTTGACTCTACTGAAGGCCCATTTTGGCTGAAAAAACATGTTTTTGGGATACAACTTTTTTTTTATTACAAAATGGGTACTTAAAAGGTGCTTTTAAAAATAAAGACCATGTTCAGTAACGCGGCCGGAAAAATGGTTTTTTACTCAAAAGCAAGATATCTAACGAAAAAAGTGTATATAGTCAAAAAGACTTAGAATTTTCCAGAAAATATGTCTGAATTTTTTCAGAATTTTTTAGATATTTTATAATTTTTGGTCAACTTGGTCAAAAAAATAATATAAAAAAAATTTCTAAAATTCTGAAAAAATTCACACATATTCTTTGAAAAATTCTGAGTATTTTACGTCATTGAAATTTTTTCGTAGATGCCTTGGTTTTGAGTTAACCTAGCATTTTGCTGACTAACGTAAGCTTAACAGCTTAAAACTCAATTTGATAAATTTTTGAAAAACTATCAAATATCTGAAAAAATTCTGAAAAAATTCACTGTACTATTCATGGCTATATTATATTCCTAATCGTAAGCATACCTTATATTAGAGTTCAGCTATCTAATATTCTAGTCCTACACCTACCTTTCTTTTGAGGTCGTACTATTCATGGCCATCTAATATCCTAATCCTGCCTTCCACTAGAGGTCATATTCTTTGAGGCCATCTAGTATCTTAATCCTTCACCTAACTTTACTAATGGTCATACTATTCGTGACCATCTAATATTCTTATCCTACACCTACCAACCTTCCATGGAAAGTTGAGCTATTTGTGGTCATCTCATATTCTTAATCCTTAGCATGTTTTTCATTAGAGGTAGTGCGGTTTATTCACGCCAATGTTATATTCCTAATCCAACATACCTTGCATTAGAGGTCGTACTATTCTTGGTCATCTACTATTCCAATCCTACACCTACATTCCATTGGAGGTCGTTCTATTCGTGGGCATCTAATATTCCCAGTTCTGAACATAAAGGGTGTTTTTTTTAGAGGTTTGTTTTTCGAATAGAGATAAAACTGGCATTTTGTGGTCAAATCTGGCAACTCTAATGTCATTTATGTTCAGTTTGGTTTGCCATTTCATCATGAACAGGTTGACAAAAGAACAACGCTTGCAAATCGTGCAAATTTATTTCGAAAATAATGGTTCAGTTCGCGAAGTTTACCGCAAGCTCCGTCCATTTTATGGTCGACATAATCGTCCATCAGAGCAATTACTTCGGTTAACCATGGGTCGTTTTCGCACTACGTTTACTCTATGTGATAATACGCATCCGCAGAGACGTCGAACAGTGCGCACCGAAGAAACAATTGCCGCTGTAGAGCAAAATGTTGAAGAGGACCCGAATGAATCGATTCGCCACCGTGTACAGCAATTGGAGCTTTGTCCATCAACTTTATGGAAGATTTTGCGCAAAGATCTTGGCTTGCGACCTTACAAGATCCAGTTTGTGCAAGAATTAAAGCCGCGAGACCATGCAATGCGTCGTGATTTTGGTGTATGGGCCGAAAATGAGATTGATCTCGATGCTGATTTTCATCGCAAAATTTTGTTCAGTGATGAGGCTCATTTTTGGTTGAATGGCTACGTCAACAAGCAAAATTGCCGCATTTGGAGTGAAGAGAATCCACATGAGACCCTTGAGACGCCATTACATCCACAAAAACCGACTGTTTGGTGTGCTCTATGGGGTGGTGGAGTCATTGGGCCATACTTCTTCCGAAATAATGCTGGAGAGTCAGTTACCGTTAATGGAGACCGGTATAGAGCCATGATAACCGACTATTTTGTTCCCGAATTGGATGGCATGAATGTGGATGAGTTGTGGTTCCAACAAGACGGCGCTACATGCCACACAGCGCACGTCACAATCGATTTATTGAAGGAAACATTCGATGAGCGCATAATTTCGCGGAATGGACCTGTCAATTGGCCACCAAGATCGTGTGATTTGACACCTTTGGATTATTTTCTTTGGGAATATGTGAAGTCGCTCGTCTACGCCAACAAACCAGAAACGTTAGGGGACTTGGAAGCCAACATTCGTGGCGTAATTGCCGACATACGGCCCCATATGCTCGAAAAAGTGGTTGAAAATTGGACCTGTAGAATTGGCTTTATTCGAGCCAGCCGCGGCGGCCACATGCCCGAAATCATATTTAAACAATAATGGCATAAAATTATCCTTCCAATAAAGCCAAATTGATGGACATTAAAACGAGTTTCTTGTGTTTTATTTCAATTCGAAGTTCTATACCTCTAAAAAAAACACCCTACATCTTTCATTAGAAGTCGTACAGTCGTCATTCTATTCATGGCTATCTAATATTCCTTATTCCAAGCATATATTTCATTAGTAGTTGTACTATTCATGGCCATTTAAGTAGTTTTATAATACAACATCTACTTTTCTTATACTCTTAATACTGAGCTTATCTTCCATTAGAAGTCGACTTAATCGTTGGCCTCTAATATCCTTCCTCGTTTTGCACCCACCTACCAGTAGAGATCGTACTATTCGTGGCCACCTATCACCGAATCTTAATTTCCATTGAGATCATACTAGTCGTGGCTATCTAATATTCTTTATCCAAAACATATATTTCATTGGAGGTCGTGCTATTCGTGGGCATATAGATATTACCCCCAGTCCTAAGCCTGCTTTCATTCTATTATTTTTCTTAAAACGGAACTTGAATTCTGGACTGGCTGAGTATATCCTAGCTATAGAACCGTGGGTATTTGTTACAACGTTTCACGCAGTGAGTTACTACCATAAGCCAGGGTATTAAGTACTACTTACTTGCATTGATCTGTTAGTAAATGCTTCCAAAACTTTTGCCACAAGTGCGCAGTATATTATGAATTTTCCCACTAGTATATTTGCATATTTTGTGTAAATGCATGCTTATTGCATATGTTTTTTTCTTTACCATGTTTGTATAATGCACAAATTGTCAAAAAGTGTATGTCGCCGCAAATGTTTCAAAGAGATTTTCCTTCTTCAAATTGCTATCGTATATTGCTGTTGCTGCTGCTGCTGCTACTTTCTCTGAAGCTGGTAAATCGTTTTATTGCTTCCTGTATTCGTTTTGCAGCTGCAAGGCGAATTTTAAAGCACCACCACCACAAGAATATGCAGAGATTCACACCAACAACATACAAATACATATATACAAGGATGTGCATCAACATATTAATGTATGCAGAATTTTATGTTTCGATGCAAGAATCATTTGCTATGGACATTTTGGTCATGTCGTTGTCATTGCTTTTGTTATAATGTCGCCGTTGCTGTTGCAGCTTCTTCTGTCATTTCTGTCTATGTTGCAATTTTCCAAATGGACAATAATTTCTACTCATGGATGGATTAAGACGTTTAACTGCTGCTTGAGGTCAACATGTAGACAACATGAAAATAATGATCGGTATTGCTTTTACAGTTTCCAGCAGGATTTCTTGTTTGTATTTGCCTTAAAGTTATGTATATGAAATGTAGCAATTTTAGAATTAACGCTTAAATGCTGTTACTTAGGATACAGCCGATTTTCAGATAATTTCTTAATGTTATTATGGGCTAAATCTGCTTTTTGCAATTTGGTTAATTTTTGTCATGTGTTTAGTGCCAAATTTGTAAAAAGCAACATCACTTTGCTGTAGTTTATGAACATTTTCAAATTTCAGATTATAAATCTGCAATATTGACATTTTTTTGGCGGAGCATTTAAAAAAATTTTTAGACGCTTTCTCCTGACACTAATTTTTCGATATTTTTAAAGCACTTATTTATGACACTATTTTGTGACACTTTTTTAGGCCACTTTTTTTGCGATACTTTTTGCTCCAAATTTTTCTAACTAATTTTCGATATATTTTCCGTAACATTTGTGGGCACAGTTTTGAAATACTTTTGCGACACTTTTTTTCGATAAAATTTCTTTTGAAACTTTTTCTAAAACTTTTTTACAAGACTTCCTTGTGTCTTTGTGTCACTTTTCTGATACATTTCCTTAACATTTTTCGAAGTTTATTGCGACACTTTTTTGCAACACGTTTTTCGAACTTTTTTAAAGTATTTACAATACGTACGACACTATTTTGTGACACTTTTTTACGACACCTTTTTGAGTCACTTTACGGAACATTTTTCCGATTCCTTGCTAAAAGTTTTTCCGACTTAAGTTTCGATACGTCTCTTTTTTCGATACATTTTCAGTTAATTTTTCTATACTTTTTCCGACACTTTTTCACGACAGTTTCTTTTGGCACTTTTTCAAAAACTTTTTTGTGATTTTCTTTCGACACCATATTACAACACTTTCTTTTGACACATTTTCTGACACTATTTTACGACACATTTTTCGACAAGTTTTATCGACACTTTTCCTTTGCAATCACTTTTTTCAACATTTTTTTCTGAAACTTTTATGAGACATTTTTGTGACCTTTTCTTGTGAGTTTTCTTCGACACCGTATTGCGATACGTGTCTTTGACGCTTTTTCTGACAATTTTTCGATACTTTTTTGCTACACTTCTTCTTGGCACTTTTTCTGTCACTTTTTCCGACACTTTTTCACGACACTTTCTTTTGACACTTTTTCTGAAACTTTTTTACAAGACTTTTTTCGGCACCTAATGCGGCAATTTTTTTTGACACTTTTCTGACACTTTTTTTGATACATTTCCTTAACATTTTCCGTATCTTATGGCGACATTTTTTTGCAATACTTTGTGACTTTATTTCGACACCATATTACGACACTTTCTTTCGACACGTTTTAGCGATACTTTTTCTTTCAGTCACTTTTTTCAACATTTTTTTCCGAAACTTTTATGGGATTTTTTTCGATTTTTTTTGGACTTTTCTTCGACACCGTATTGCGACACTTTATTCTGACACTTTTTCCATAATTTTTTAAGAGAATTATTTGACAAATTTTCCGAAACTTTTTTGGACATTTTTCGTTAAATCCCAATATATCTTGCAAACTATATAAGATATTTTGACGAAATAATATAGGTAGGTGCAAAACAAGTGAATGGAGTCATACAGAATGCCACAACCTTTTTTTAGCAATCGAATATTTTGCTACCTTTGACTTTTTGTAATGTTACACTGAACGAAACTGAGATTTTTTTCTAGCAACTCTAACGTAATTGTGCTTATTACTTATGCTGCGCTTTTGTTATGCAGCTACATAATACCTATATTCCTCTCAAAATAAACTTACGTAAAAACTCAAAACCATACTTTTTACTTGTACTGTACAGTATAAATTGTTATGCAGCACAAAAACCGCTTGAGTTGTTTATGAAGATTGAAAATTTGCGGGTGTGAATTATCTGCATACGAAATCAATAACCATTTTGAATAATCCAACAAGAAGAAGAAACGTGAAAGGAACTACAAACAACACCGTAGGAAATAATACCGACAACAGCACAACAATAGCATCAAAAGGATAACGAAATTGCGTTAGTGTTTGTTAAACATCGACATGCGCCAACGTCGTTCGTTGGGGGAAAACCAAACGTAACTGCAACCACTGACAGGCAATGAATGGAAAAACAAGAAAAGCAACAACAATTGTACAACAATAGTTGTTATAACGTACTTGTTGTAATAACAAAAACAACATAGTAAGGATATAGATAGAATTTATTCTCAATATCCTTAATTTATGCAACTAAATGGAATCAATGAAATGAAACGAAATGAAATGAAATGCAAAGCAATAAAATTGTTTATGTTTGTCTCTCGTTCTCTTTGTATTCGGCATAAGAACAACACACAACCCATTGTAGCAACAGCAATAGCAATTGCAACAGCATCAGTAACAGCAATAGCAATACAAGCAAATAAACATAAGCCATAAAGACTAACAGGCAAAACTACACTATACAACACAATAACCAGTGGCAACAAATTTAAATATTTGTCCAACATATGCAGCAGCAGCAGCACTAGCAACAACACAAAGCATGTCGTAACAACACAGTAGTACACTTAACAACAACATGCAATCATTTTTGAACAACAACAGCTACTTTGAATTTTTTTAACTCTTTTCGTTTTACACTTACAAACACAAATAGCAACAACAACAACAACATAAAATCATTGTTATATTAGAAAATTTACACTACATACTGTTGCATAATGTTAACACTAACAACTACAGTGTAGCAGCAGCAGCAACAACAACATTCGCATACAATAACAGGATAGCAACATCAAACAGTTTGTGGCATCAATAAGTTTGTTTGTAATAATACAATAAACACTTGTGAACACAATTACAAAAGTATATACATACATATATGCATTGTGTAGAAGGGGAGGGGAAGGAAGGGTCACTTCAAAAACAAGTACTGCATTTCTGGGCGCAAACTTATTTTACTCAGAAGAAAAATAAGTAAAATGGCCTTTTATTTCGGTCTATCGAAAAAGGAAACATTTCTTATTTTTTTTATTTTTTTCGTGTCGTTTGAATCTTCTAAAAGTAGAGGACTTCCACAGAAATTCATGAACTTGCAAATTTTTTGAAAATTCTCTCTATTTGCGGAGAGCAGTCTTTTCTGCGGCCCTCAGGGTTCCACTCCAATGATTGACGACAAACTTTAAATGGTATTGTAGTTTGCATAGTTCATAATCCTTTCGTTTAGGACATATGATTTATTCGGAGAAAGAAAATTGGCAACGTCTTTTTAGAAATTCGACTTCCTGGCTGATCCAGATCTAACAAATTTTTAGAATGCAACAAAGTTGGTTCGAAAACCATTTAAGTTCCGGAAAAACTGATTTTCGCAGATTATTTCCGAAACTATTCAAAATTCGTGAATTAAACTGTAATATAAATTGTTTCGTAGAGAATAACCGGAATCACTGTAAAAACCAACTTTTTCAAAATTTTGGAAGTGTACTTCCAAAGCTGTGAGTCACATGCGGAAAGGACTTCTTGTTTTTCAGATTTTTAAGATATTCCGAGCGGAGTTGCGAAGCTCGACAGTGCTAAAGTTCTTATCAAATAGATTTCATTCCTTAACCCGTGTCTCGTAGTTCAGGAATGCTCCAATAGAAGTGGTTATATTTTGAAATAACAAAAAAACTATAGTTCCTAAACCAATAGAGGTACCATCTTGGTATTGATTTGGTATACTTTTGTTTATTTGGAAGACCGAAAAAGGTAGACCATGGAAGGTTTTTTGTAATTTTAGTACAAAATTTAGTACAAAATGTAGTACTCAAAAGAAAATTTAGTACTTTTTTAGTACCAAAAAGAAAATTTAGTACTTTTAGTACTTAATTTTACACTTTCTTAGTACCTACTGAATTTTGAATTAATTTTCTACTTTTCAGTACTAAGTTTTATACTAGAATTTTGTACTTTTTTGTACTAAGTTTTGCATTTTTAGTTCTTAATTTCGTACTTTCTTAGTACTAAATTTTGAAATAATTTTTTACTCTTCACTACTAAATTTTATACTAGAATTTTGTACTTTTTTGTACTAAATTTTGAACATTTCAGTACTATCTTAGTACTAAATTTTGTACTTAAATTAAAATAAAAATACATTGTCCTTGTGCTTACAGCCTGATTCAATACCTTTCAAAAATTGGTTCAAATACGAAAATTGAGTAAGATATATCAAAGCAACGAATCCATGTTCCAAATTTCAGCAAAATCCAAGATGGTGAAGTCAATTTTTTTTACACTGTATATATTTTTAGAAAATGAAAAAGAAGAACTGCATTTTTAGTTCTTGAAAATGACGTCCCTTTTCCAGTGGATCATCATATTTAGCGATTTTTTCCATGAAAATTTTCTGCAATTAGTTGCATTAGAAATCTTGAAATTACAGCATTTCCAATTCTTCCTATAGATAAAGTTGTACCATTTCTAGTATAAAAAAGCTATCGTCACTTCACGCGAAAAATCTCCAACATATTGTTTTCTACATAAACAGTTAACATTACTGACCTGAAATCCAGATTTTCAAACATCTGCAGCTGTTGGTTGAAAATGATTTTCTCTAACGCATTTTGCCTTCCAACAAAAGCGAGCAAAGTAATCATTAGGAAAACAGTAAGCCTGATTGTTTGGCTGGTAGTAAGAGAAGCACCAAAGACCTCGCCATAATCTTTTTAATACCAAAACCCACACTTTTTCATGAAATATCCGTAGATATACACATTTGCATACGTGAACAATGATGCCCGGTAACAAGAACAGCAACAACAAGAGCTTCAATCCATTTTATTGAAATGAACATTGAACAGTGAACAACTCCCCAGGATGTTTGTTACTGGGGGTAAGCAGTATTTACATCTTGTCATAAGCAGTAAAGCATTTTCACTTCTATTGTTGAAGCCGCTGTATTCACATAACATTTGCATGTAATTCTTTTATATTTTTTTTGCTGTGATTATCTTAAAAAAATAACATTTGTCTTCATCGTATGATAAGCAACACGAACAAAGCAAACACCATTTTGTATGAAAACACCTTTTGTAATGTTTATATCATTAATGATAAAGTCAAATAATGCGATAATGGAAAATTCATACTTTTTTAACAAAAGATAAAGCATGGGATTATTATGTATGGAGAAGATTTCAAAAATAAGAGAACATGAAACTCATAACTTAATAAATCGGGGAGCCTCAGATGAAAACTGCTTGGATGTGATATAACTCAGCCTAGTTAAATTATCTTTCCTACAAATTATCGTTCGTAAAATTATAATTTATTTCATATTCTTTTCTATCAGTTTATAAATAATTTGTATAATTATTAATTAAAATAACTATAAGCATTAACAAAGTAGTTAGCTAAGCAAGATAACCATAATTTTAGTTAAAGTTAAAATCCCCACCACATAAACAAAACCAGACGCAACGGCAACACTGCGCAACAGCTGTTTTTGACACGCAGCTATCGTTCAATCTGTTTGCTGTCACAGAAACTGAAAATTTAGACGCACAGCAGTGGATCGAGACAGTCTTTGCGTGACCGGCGGCCGCTGAACAACAGCAGCAGGAGACAGAAGTACAGGACAAATTGGTAAGCAGCAAAGAAACAAAATATTTAATAAGTGAAAGTAGTGGTAGTCGGGGGCATTGTAGCGTAGAGGGAAAACAGCCTCACGATCAAGCCCGATAATAAATCAGTTGGTCGTAGGAGTGCCCTCTCTCACTCCGAAGAACAAAGGAGATGCAGAAGGATAGATAATAGCGTGGGGTAAGAAAAGTGACCATTGCGTTAGTTGTGAGCAGCCCGATACGATATCAACTGCTCATAGCTAGAGGGGACGCGTGCAAGAGAATACCATTGCATTTGAGAAAAAAAAAAATCTAATATAAACACATATTCATTTGTACAGAGTCAATTAAGTGAATTTTTTGAATGAAATCACCATGGGATATATTAAAAAAAAGTGTTTAAAGGAAGTGACGCATTATACGACAAATCATAGTATAAGTTTTAAATTTCACACCAGAAATTAAGAACAAAAAAGCGTTAGAGAATGAACTGTTTGGTAAAGTTTAAAAGTTTCATACTGAAACAGGCTTTGTACATATCTATTGTTAAGTTGTTATACATCCAAGTGGACATAAGAAAAAATTATAACCGACATAAAATCACTTTAAACTTGTATTTTTACTAGCACTTTAGTCATTCTTTTAAAGTAAAAACTTAAAAACAACACTTAAGCTGAACGCAACTGAGCTGCAAGTTCATACAAAATGAAAAATGAAACTGCAACTTCATGCCAAGTTTGTTGCAAATACTCGCACTCCCTCTGTACCGCTCTCTGCTCGGCGCTTGCAACTGAGAAAGTGTACAAAAGTCAACATCACTTTATTGAATTAGCTAAAGTTAAGGCTCTGCTGCTTTCAGGTGTTTGCTTTTAGCTAAAGCTTGTGGCCAGTGGTTTAACAAATGACATAAAATACAAATTCAAAAAGAAAAGCAAAGCAAAAACTTAAAAAGTTCAAAGTTCTACCCCTTGCTTTAACCCTCATGAGTCATGTTGCAAGTGGGGTAGTAGGGAAATTATTAATGCTTTGCTGAATAAAAGCATTTAGTATCAACAGTGAGCCACAATATTAAATTGGACAGCCTGTTAGGGTTATGGTTTTCGTTCTTTTAAATTGAATTTAGACAAACTTCATCAGAAAGTTTGAAACTTTACATAATAAGTAAATGCGGTAAGCAGTAGGTGTTCCTTATTTCTAAGAGAGAAAAGTAGAAGTTAACAATTTACTGCATTCGTAGAGAAATCTATTTGGAAAAATGTAATAAATAATGGGAGTCTGTATCGTTTCACAGCAAGTGAAAATAAAAACAAGTTAACAGCATTTTTATTTGAATAAAAATTATTATAGGTATAGTACTTTTAGACTTTTTCAATTTAAAGCATCCTTTTTATGATTTTGCACATCTATACGTATATATTAATACGCAAGACAAACATTTGTCCTACCTTTTTCACTATATTGGATATGGAGCACGACTTTGAATTATACACCATTAGAAAGGTATTTGTGTGTAAATGTGGACAAAGCTAAAATTATTTTGATATTTTGCCATGAAGCCAAGTAAGATTAAATGCAAATCTTTTAATATTAACAACGACAAAATACGTGGTCACACAGAGCTGAAAAGAGGATACAGCACAAGGGGAAAGACAAAAAGCTGACTGACACTGACTTCATGTTTTTTGTTTTCTTTTCGTTTCACATTTGTCATCGTACCAGGAATACTGAATGAACTATTCTTTTTTGTACTAAGTAAATAGCAAAAAAAGTACTGAAACTGTATAAAAAGTACCAAAATTATTCAATACATTTGCGGCCATTGGGCGATTCTAGTTATTATTATTTTAGTTCTTTGCACGGAGTTTATGGGCTTTTATATTAATGAATGTTTACTCGGAAAAAAAGGATTTAATTGAAGAAAAGCAAATGAATCTTACCTAATAGGAAAAATGGCAGTGGGAGAAATGATTAACACTATTCTATGGGAGAACACCTTGTGTCTAAAGATAACTTCTACTGCTCTTCAAAGCAAGGATAAGGCAGAAAAAAATCAAGCCGTAAAAACTAAGGATAGGAAAAAAAATTTAATTTGCAGGGCCTTAATTGCGCAAAAATGTTCGAAGTCGGTTTTTCTGAGTAGCGATGCAAATATAGTTTTTCGTTTATTATTATCTAAGTACTAGGCAGTCATTTTTTATTTGCGATTTTTGTCACAATAGTAGGCCCAAAATGGTCACCTAGATTACCCAGAGATACCTTTGGTCATGTCAAAAATATATTATGGACTTTTTTTTATCTATTAGTGAGTAAAATAATTTTTTTTTTTTAAATTAAAATTAAAATTAAACTAAAATTTTTACTGTGTACGAACACATAATGCTTTTCTACGCTATTTAAAGGACAATGTGCAAAAAAATCGAGAAGATTCCAATTAAAAAAAGGGCAGGTCTGTCCTTAAAGCTGCGTAAAAAGTCCGATCATGTCCGATCACAGAGGTTTGCAAGTTGTTTGACCTTTGACTGCGAAATAATTGAATGTTGCTTTCTACCAAGCCTTGTGTGGAGACAAGAATCGGAAGCCTCGTTTTCGTCACACAAACAAAGCAAACAGAACAATAAATACAATAATTCAAACTATAAAGAAGAAATATGTCTAAGCAGTACGAATAAGATAATAACTATGTATTTAAATATTAAGGAAAAAGTGCAACACAGAAAACAATTCACGTAAACGGTAGCCCTGCGTGATGAGACAGCTACGAGCTTGAAATTATTCTTTCATTATTCAGTCGATCGTCAAGATTCATCAAGGAAACATCATCAGCTGCAACTAAAGAGCTCTCATGCATAATTTTACATTTGCAACAGACTCGGAAAAACGCGATGATTTTTCGTATATTTTCGTGAGCATTAGCAAGTAGCTGCGTTGTAACACGGCACTGCGGTTAACACAAAATATATAGGAAACGAACGAACAGGCACGAGAGGGACGTAAAGCTTACGGCAAAAACAACACTCACGAGTTCTAAGAGAATGTTGACAGTGGAACATCGCGTTACGTGGCAGCAGAGAGGATAAATAAAGAGGAAGACTTAAAATCGAGACAAACAGAAACGAAACAGAGTATAAAACGAATTTTGTACAATTTTAACTATGCGTGTGGTATTCCTCTCAGACCTGAAGATGTTGGTGTAGTTTACAGCCAAGGTCTATGCGAATATAAATTTTGAGAAGCCAAATCTTTGGATGCCGCTGAGGTTAACCCCCGCAAAAGATTCGTTACACTTGAAAATACCAAAATAAAGGTTAAAATTTAGTTTCTAACTTTCATAGAAAAGTTGAATTCTTATAAGACTTGCCTGAAGTTTTACAAAAATCTTTCAAATCAAGTTCAACATAAATTCAAACTTTTGCTACAAACGAAACTTCTTGATTGCTAGCAACACTTTGTTAGCGTAATTTAAAGGAAGTAAACGTGTTTTTTTTTAACAGAAAATAAAAAAAAAAACATTTTTATATAACAAAGCAGACAATAACCAACATCCTTATTAAGTTTTTTCACACTAAAGTGCACTTGACGCAGGATCTCATTAACTAAACAAAAGTTCATGAGGGGAGAAAAAATGAATACAAAAAGCACGTAAAACCTCAACAACAACCAAAAGAAAGAATTTTCATTGTGTTTAAAAAAAATATATTTAGAAAAAAAATGCGAGAAAAAAGTAGTTGCTGCTGCATTATCCTTGATGAGAAAAAGTACTACAGAACCGGAAATTCTACACAATTTTGCGTGCTGCTTACGCGCACTTACATTTGCGTGTTGCTAGCTAAGTTTGGTGCTCAACAACACTATTATGGTTGTTGTCTGTTGTTGTGCTTTTTGTTATTTTCCTCCCGCACTCTCCACACCACCCACTTAAAATCCGAGCAATGTAATGAGTGGTGCAAAAGGACGTTAGAATGCAAACATGATGAGATAATCAGAACAAAACAGGATGACAAAACAATGACTTAAACGTTGACAGTGATGATGGCGCAAGCAACAAACATACAAAAGCTGTGCTGATGATTAAGACACATTGTGTTGTTGACAACGAAAGTAACAGCAACAGCAGCAGCAACGACTTGAACATTTTGGCGTTTCATGCAAAGTGCGTTCAGTTGTTAAAGTAACAAAATGTTTTATAAATTGCAGGCGACTCTTTTTAAATCTCATGATAGTTTAAGATGTGGGTTTGTTTAAATTGCAATTGTTGCTAAGTATTTTTTTAAAGTCACCAGCTAAACCTACACTTTTTAAAGTTTCCCGCAAAAGTGAAATGGTCATAAGCGAAAAAACACTTAATCCATACGTGCGAATTGGTTAAGTGCAAAATGTGCCCTATTGCTTAGATTTGCATATGAAAACCAAATTTGAAACACAAAATAACTTTGACTTCAATTTCAACAAGTCCCTGCCAAACGCTTGGAAATCTATACGCAATTTTCTCGATTTACATAAATTTTTGAAGGTTTTTTACCCTTTTCTTTTTTTTCTTTTGTCCTACATTTGTATACTGTATATCCGCCAGGAGTGTTGAACCGGCATATTTTTTATTGTGGTAGTTAAAAAAAAGAGTTGTTAACAAAACAACAACAACAATAAAAACGGTTTATTTGAACCAGCTGCAAACTAAAAAAAAAATAGATGCTCAAAGCTCAAATGCCATTACACTGAGAGTAAAAATGCATATGAATATATTACCAATTTGAAATAAGAACGAACCAACTTTCAGTTCAAATATCGCACTGAAACTTTTTGGCATGCTACTTTGCTCGAATATGACTACACAGAAAAAATTTACTGGTTCTAAAATAAAATGGGAACGTATTTGATTTAAAACATGACTGTTTTTATATCAAAAGTTAAATATTTTTAAATTAAAAGAAAATTTCATAAATTAAATATCTTAATATGTGATTAAAAGTATTCGTTCTACAGTTTTTGATACGAAAACTTTTTTGGGTTTTTGATTTAAGAACTCTTGTTTTTAATTTAAATACAAACCTCTTTGGCGCCCTTTTGTAACGAAAAGTTTTTAATTTAAACACATTTTCATTTGATTTTACAACTTTTTTATTGTGTGTAAACATGTATTTTTTTTATTTTGCCCGAAACCAAATTTTTAAACTTTTTTAGTTTAAGAAAAAATAGGTTCAGAATAAGATATGCAAAATCCTTTCCGATGACTTTTATCCCTTGACATGACTTTCCCAATTCACGGATTTCCTTCTCCAGCGACCTTCATCAGGTAGTTCCTGGTCTACCACGTCCCCTACTGTCTTGTCGATTCCACTCAAGGACCTGGTGACAGACTTTGCTTTGTGGTTTTCGAAGAGTATGACCTGTTCATCCCGACTTGCTTGATTTCGTGTGCTATGGGCATATGATTGCATTTTAGGTGAAGTTCGGCATTTGAAATGGTGCGAGGTTTCCAAGCTTTTAGTATGTGCTTTCGTTTTGGCGAAGATAACGAAGGATGACCATAATTTGTTCAGTTGAGTAAGCGCATCTTTCACTTTTGATATTCTTGAGTTGATATCTTCTTTTCATCCACTATCAATGGAGATATGCTGCCTAAAAACGTAGATAAATTGATTTTTAGGCCGGGCTTTTCGATTTCAAGATATGGTCTTTAATCTTGTTTTGTATATCTAAGTGATTGGACGATAGAAGACAAATGTCGTCAGCGTAGTCGAAATTCTCTGCCTGTTTGATGAAATTACAACGGATACCTCTTTTGGCCTTATTCAGAGCTTTTTCTAGGAAATCATCCAGAACGATAAGGTGCAGTGAAATCCATATGTTTTTTTGGGAGATATTATTGAAGGCAAGGTTAAAGTCCACGAAGTTACGCTGTTCGGCAATTATTCTAAGGGTGTTAATTTGATCCACGTCTAATCGGTTTCTCCGGAAACCTACTTGTTGCTTACAGATGGCCAAATCAAGTTTTTTTCTTACTCTGCTTAAAAGCATTGTTATCAGTACTTTTGACGGTACTAAAGAACAAATTCATTACTCTATAATTTCGTCACTGACTAATGCCTTTGGCAACTTGACTAGCATTTACCAATCTTCCAGCAAACGCTCTTCACTTTAAATTCTGGAAAGCAGATGTTGTAGAATTTTAATTGATGTTATTGGGTATGCTTTCGGCTATTCAGCTGTAATTACATCGATGCCGGTGACCTTGTTGGTTTCCATGCCTTGTATAGCTCTCACTAGGAAGCAGCCTTGCGGTGCTCTATGATGCTCTTCAATGCTTCAATCACATTCAATCGTGGCTGTTTCAAATTCTTTCACGAAAGGCATGCGGAATCCTCGTCGTTCTTTAGTTTTGATACGTTGAAAATGTAACTTCTTTGGCCTTTTTAGGTATAAAATTCAAGGCCACGACATCTTTTTTGCGATTTTTTTTTTCAACACTTTTTGTTACATTCCGTTTTATCTCGCAAGCTATCCAAGCTACTTTGACGAAATTTTATTGGAAGGTTAAAAAAAGAATACCACATTGCTAGTTTCCTGAAACACTCGCAGATTCCCGAAGATCAACCAAAGCCTTTCAAATCAAAACAGGGAACTAGAGAGAAAATTTCTATGGCGTACTATAAACAAACTTAAACTGATTCATTTTCTGGGACACCCAAAGGTTTCCGAAGATCATCCGAAGGTTTCGTAGTCAAAACGAAGATTATCAATGTACACTAGAGAGAAAACATCTATGGCAGACTAAAATCAAGTTTAATTTGGTTCATTTCTTGGGTCACACAAAGGTTCCTGTAGATGATCCAAAGGCTTTATAGTCAAAACGAATAATATCTAGAGAACAAACATCAATGGCTTACTATAAACAAGCTTTAACTCATTCATTTCTTGGGATTCCCGAAGATCTTCCGAAGGCTTCATTGTCAAAACAAAGAATATTTAGGTACACATGAGAAAAAACATCTACAGCAGACTATCAACAAGTTTTAATTGATTCATTTCTTGGCACACACGAATATCATCCGAAGTCTTTATAGTCAAAACGAAAAATATCTAGGTATACTAGAGGGAAAAATTTACTATCAACAAACTGATTCATTTGCTGGAACAACGGAAAGTTTCCGAAGGTCACCCGAAGATTTCATATTCAAAACGAAGAATATTTAAATACATTAAATATACTAGAGTGAAAATATATATGGTATGGATTCCCGAAGGTAACCAAAACGAAGAATCAAAAAGCATTAACAAGCCTAAATTGACCACTTATGCTTGAAACAAAAAAATTTTCTCCAAGTGTACACAAATAAAAGTCATATTTTGTTATATGCGAATTGTACTCGCATATGAATCAACATCACATTGGAATTTATTTACATTTGCAATGAAATCTTTTCACGGAAATATTGAAAATGAAAAATGGCTTTCACAGATGAAAAATTAATATGTTCAACGTTGATTTTGTTTGTCAAATAAATGGCGAAAAAAATTCATTTTAATTTATATGAAATACTTGCAATAATAGTTTTATGGAAAAAGTGAAAAAAATCTCTATCAACAAAACAAATCAATTTCCTAAAATAAAGGAAAAACTCAAATTTTTCGTATATTTTTTAGCATTTTCTAAATCGAAACTATAAAATTCCATTTAAAAATCGAAATGGCAGAGAGAACAATTGTAAAAAGTGGTGCCACAAATGCAAACATTTGCATGGGCTGTTGCCAATTGGCAATACATGAAGGCCATAACAGACTAACGAGCATAATAACTTTTTATGCATTAGAAAAATAAATAAATAAAATAAAAAACTTTTCAAAAAAAAAAAAAGGAAAAGAAAAACATAAAGCAAAAGTAAAATTTATATAACGTATGAAAGCATAAATGTATGTATATGAAACGCACATACCATAACAAGTACTTACATATAGATGAGGCAGCGATTTTTAAGTGAAAATCGATAGCGTAAAGTTTTAAATTGTGAAAAATTTTAAAATCGCACACAGCTGTGGCGCATACGTTGAAAAATTATGCGAAAACTCTATTTACAATGGTGTATGTAGGTTGTCTCAAATGTATGCGATTTCTTTTAAGTTTTTTTTTTTTTGTTTTTGCATTTTATTCATTTTTCATGAATTTCACTTTATTTTTTTCAAGCAAATATTTTTTGTTTTTTTGCTTTTACATAAAACCAACAGAATTGATGAAGTTAAAATGTTAAGTGGATAGGAGCAGCAGCAAAAAAAAGGTAGTAAGTAATGGATTGACGTAGGTGTTTTGTTAGTCAATATATTGCACACAAAAAAAAAAAAACAACACAGTCAAAGAGTTGTTGTAATGGTAATAAAAGCAATAACAACAACAACAAAAAAGAAAAGAACAACACATTGATTTGCTGCAAAGATTTTCCAAATTTATATGCACAGCAGGATATTCATGGTATTGGCATTGGTAGCAAACGCAGCAGCTGTTGACAAGAATATTCGACCCAAGGGCACAATACGATACGACTACGATTTGCGTATTGTGTATGTGCGTTTACGTCCGTGTGTGTGTGACCGCTTATGTTAATGTGTGCGTAAAGGTTACTCAGTGATGAACTCTGACAATTGTGTGCTAGTATTAATCACAGTCTCCGAACATTTCTCCTTTTTTTCAAGCAGAAAGGAAGTCAGGAAACTTATTGAAATTCTTAAAATTTAGTAATTTAAGGTACTTTAATAAGGTAATTTTTTGTAAAATAGAAAAAAAAATTAGTAAGGTCGCGCTAAGAGTGCACGCTTTGCGCAAATTGACGCTCAAAGTAATGCGTGGCGAAGATCAAGTTGTGTACAGCGATCGTAGTGAGCGCTTTGAGCAAAGACTGAGAATGTGAAACAAAAACAATATGTAACAAATACTTAAAATGATAATTTTTCTGTTCTAATTCGACGAAAAATACACTTAAAAATGCAAAACCAAGCGTCTGCGGTGCTTTAAACGAAAATTTGCATACGCGTTGCTGGTATCTTGAACGCAAAATTCATTGCTTCGTGTTTTGCTTTTTTATTTGTTTGCTTGTATTCTGTGCGCTTTTTTATACAAACCGTTCTACGCTGTTTTAAAGCTGAAGCATTGCGCTCAACTTTGCTCAAAGCGCGCACTCTCATCGCAGCCTAAGATGTTAACTCTGGCCTGGCCAAAAATTAAATACCAAACACTGCGGCATTGCATTGCATGTAAAGTAAGTGCCTTCTTGTCCAAGCTCACATAGTTTTTGCTTAGAGCTCACGCTAACTATCTCTAGTTCTTGGGCGAAATTTTGTTGAATTACCTCAAATAACTCTCTTTAACTTCAAATAACGCTCTTTAACCGAATCAATAAAACTTTTGATCAGAGCTTGCATTTTTTATCCTTAGTGTCTGAGTGATATTTGGTTTGAATTATCTCAAAAACAACTTTAATGTATGGCATTTTAAAGTCTTGATTATACTACGTCCTCTTGTTCAAATGCACCTAGCTTTAGCTCAGAGCTGGCACTTTCTATCTTGTATCGACATCCCAAGTGACATCACAAATCTTATATCCATCTGCATTGGTATATTCACCTAAATTGAATATTCACCCACGTTAAATATAATATTCACCTCAAGTGAAATATTCATCTCAATTGAAATATTCACCTCAAGTGGAATATTCACCTCAATTGAAATATTCACCTCAAGTGAAATATTCACCTCAAGTGAAATATTCACCTCAAGTGAAATATTCACCTCAACTAAACGACTATAAAAGAACGAACGAAAAGTATATAAGAAATACATAGGTAAGTAAAAGTTCAATAATATCAAAAACAACCAAAGTATTGGTAAAGGTCCAAAAGTATTGAAATACATCGAAGAAATCGGTAAAAGTTCAAAAATATCAAAAAACATCTAAAATATCGTCAAAAGTCTAAAAGTTACGAAAAGCATCTAAAATACTATAAATGACTGAAGGTAAATTGCATATGTCATATTATTTAGAAAACGTTAGAAAGTATTGAGCTATAGTATTTAAAAGTCCGTTTTGGCATTATTTTAATTACAAAATTTGAGATCCTTTAAAGTGCAAACGTTTCTTCTTCACTTCACATTTTCACTGGCCTAACTCACAACTATTATTGTTTAAAAATGAAACCTCTAATTGACAGCACTTTAAGACCTTAGACATCTTAAGCATTGTGAAGCTAAGTTTTTCACTTAGAAGTGTCAGTTTCCTTAGCTTGTTTGTCAGTTGCAGTAAATGTTGCAAGGCTACTCGTGCGTTTTACTTAACATTTACTTATATATCTAGACATAGTATTCAACTTCCTGTCCCCCCCCCCCCCCCCCTCAAACCATTATTTTGATGTCTCACACTAATGTTCATTTCCTGTAAAATGTATGTTTGTGTGTGTGTGTCTGCACATCATTGCTTATATTTCATTTTGAAAATTTGAGGCTTCCGCTTCGGAAGTAATTGTATTTTCAACGGACGTATGCGGTGTAGAGAAAACCGCTTTTATTATGTTGCTGCCTTTGCCATTTGCCAATGTGTTGCTGCTGAGCGTGCATATTATATATGCGGTCAGTGAAAGCAGCAACATCAGCAATTGCAATGACTCTGTTAAGTGCGCTATTTAAATTGTGACCAAGTCACGTGCTGTGACATTTCCTTTCTCCATATAATCGAATGCATTGAAAGTCACACAGAGACATATAGGCATATACGCATACTTACGCGATATTTGCGGTTACAGTTACACGGAAAATTTGCAAACGATTGATTTGTATTGTCCTTAACGTTAGCGGTTATGGTTAAACACTATTTCGTTGAAAAGTACATATGAGGAGTTTTTTTTTTTTTCAAAAGGTCGTATTTCCATGTTAAGCAAATTTTCAGTAATGAGAAAAACTTTAAGGAGCTGTTTAAATTTACTTTTTTTTTAATGTCTGCAGTGTTATAGTGAGTTGACCAAAGATTCTAATTCATTCACAACTTTTATTCTTACATTTTTGTATTTAATGAAAAAACTGTTTAAAAAAACTTAAAAACTTAATTGTAATTACTCGATGAACGACAACACTGCCCATCCGCACGATCTTTAACGTTACAGTCAACTATCAAAACTTGAAATGTATGTACACCGTATTTTAGTACTAGCGAGTGTTGCCGTCTCATTCACTCGTATTCAACATGAATGGCTGACAATTGCGCAGCACAATTCTTAGCCTGACGTTTAAGCGAGTCTGAAGTTCAAGTTGGGAAAAACTTCACTCGTTGCAAGAAACCCAAGAAGCAAACAACGTAAAATTTCTGTTGTTGATTATTTAGCTTAATATAAAGTTTTCAGTAAATAAAATCAAAGTAAAATCAAAAAGAAAAGTTTTTGTTATTGTCGTTTTTTATTATCTTTGCCCAAAAACAATTACCTGGTTCCCACAGGAGCAGCTTCATTGATGCCCGAGAGCATCGCACCAGCAGTAGCTGTATGGAAAAGGCATTCAACAGTATGATCGTCATCCACAATGGTCAACGCGGGTGCAGCCCAACATTGCAGATCACCTAAGGACAGCTATCATCAACTGCAGGTGTCGTATATTTCTTCTCAAAGGGTATCTCATTTGGAATTTTTTTTTACATATATTGAAAAATATAAATTTGGTTCCCTGCCAAATAAAATGTAAAAAACTTTTGGAAATGTAACTACACGTTACAGTCGACTGTCAAAACTTTCAATAAGTATGTACATTGTATGAATATTGCCGTCTCACTCACTCGTGTTCAATATGAATTGCTGACAACTTCTCAGCACAATTCTCAACTTGAAGTCTAAAGATCAAATTGGGAAAATTCTTCACTCTTTGAAAATCTACCACGCAGCAAGCAACGTAAGCCCCGAGTTGTTAAATTTCTCCATTTGTTTGTACCGTTTCTCTTAAGTAAAAGTTAAATAAAAATCAAAATATAGTAAAAAGTCTAGAGTTTTTCATTATTTTGCCGAAAAGTTTGCTCATACTTTTGGAAGTAATACGCTTTTTGTAGACTTCATTTCACTCCTGATCATTTGTATGGACTCATGGTCACATCCAGGGACTCCTGAACTTCTCCATAACAGCAACGTAACCTTCATCGCCATCGTGTGTATGACCAGTGGGCTAAGATAATTTATATGGCCATCGCAGATGCAGCGAAGCACTCATCAAAGGTAACCCGTTGAGATTTTTATATTTAGTGAAAGCTATAAATTTTGGTCCCCGACCAAACAAGCACTTGGCACTTCAGAGTAAGTAAAACTTTACGGAACCATCCAATAGTTCATATGTTAGGTAATTTATGTTTAAAATTTTTTTAAAGTAAAAATTATGACACTGATTTTTCACCATGTAGTTGTACCAAACTTCATTAATTTCATAATTTTCTTTGTAGAATACAAAAACGTAAATTTTCACAAGACTTCATAATTAAGATATATTCTGTTAAGTATTCTCGAAAAATTACTTTTTGCATAGTTTTTGAGGTTATACAGGGTGTGTGGGAGTCGGTAGATTACCAAAAAATGTAAGATTCGTGGGGCTATTCCGAATATTTTTCTCTATACCATTTTCCCGAATTTGCAAAACAAACAGAGTTATTTGAGTAAGTCCATTCAGTGACAAAGTAATGTCATAATATGAATTGGCTGACATTTTCTTAGAGATGAATAAAATGGGCCAATGTTTTCATGAGAACTTTACCCGATAATGTGAAATTAGTTGTATTAAGTTTAATAAATGATATCGGTCGAATAACCAAGTAGTATGGTACAAAATATGTATGACGAATTATTTTGAGAATTTCGAAAAATGGAACTAATAAAAGTTGTTCAGAATACCATATTCTCAGGAATCTTACATTTTCCGGTGTTCTACAGATTCCCACCTACTCTGTATTTATACGAGTACTACGGTGAGCTTCAAATAAATTTATGCAATTTGCTTAAATCAATACCCATCATAATTTTGTCAAATTATGATTTCTAAATAAATCTTTATTCAGAAGGTAAATGAGCTCACTAACAAACGTATACAAACCAATAATAATGCCACGTTAGTAAGCCTGTAATATGCTTTCATTTATTGGTGCGGATTTCTTGGTGAAATTTTATATTATTTTTTAATAAACCCATCCGATATTAAACTAATACATAAGAAATAAAGAAAAATAATGACATAAAACCATATACATAAGCCAAATAAAATGAAAAACAATCCATGAAATTCATTTATGCATAATCCTTGCTTTAAAAACCAACAGACAGACGTCTTAAAACAATTTAATGAAAACAAAGAATTGAAGAATTTACATGAAATGAATTCCAAAATAAATTAGAGCTTTTCTATATGACATGAAATGAAAAGATTTAAAAGGATATAAAATAACGTTTGAATTTAAAAATAAAAATTAAAAGAAAACCACAAATTGACTGAAAGCATGAAGAGCACCGCATATGTATGAGAAAATTAAATGAATAAAAAAAAAAATATATCGCAATATAAATATTATTTCTGTTTAAATAAAATGTCATAAGGACACTTATAAGAACGCAGCAACAAGTGTTAAAGCAACATGACTCGATGCTGCCACATGAAACATACAGTTGACAGAAATGTGATGACAAAAAAACAAAAAAAAACTCAAAGGATATATGACTGAAATGAAAACGAAGGAATCATTTTTAAGCGCATCAAAGAGACATTTTCATGCAAACATATCAGTAATGTCGTTTTTAATTATTTTAAGCATTGCATAAATTGAAAAGAACATTCGTTGCTCTTTCCTTGATTTGAGAGTAAAGATAAGTCAAGCAAGCAATTTTAGCAACTGTCTGCTTTGCTGGAAAAAAAGATTTATAAGGCAGGAGCTGAAAAAATGATATGTGTCATTCTTCGAGATAGTGACAACCAAACAGCTGAATAACAAAATTTTATAAAATATACGAAAATATACCAACTAGCTGTTTTACCCGGCGTTGGTCGAGATTTGTTTTATTTTTGCTTGAGTTTTTTCGCAGAAAAACAAAAACCAAATTACTTTATATCATTAACAACACTAAAAAGAATCATAACTAGCAAAGATTTTTCTCAGATCTTGCACATCTCAGTTTCGGAGTGATATTTGGTTGGATTACCTGACATTAAAAAACCTTTTCATTATAGCACTTTCAATCTTTTGCTCATATGGGAGGTGCAACGCCCTCTTGTCCGAGGTGGCTTAGTTTTTGCTAAGAGCTTGCATTTGTAATTTTCAGTGTCTGAGTGAAATTTTGATGGGTTATCTCCAAAAAAACTTTCAGTATTGTGAGGCTTTTGTTTTTATGGGAGGTGCCACGCCCGCTTGTCTGAGTTCACTTAGTTTTGCTCAGAGCTTGCGCTTACCGTCTTTAGTATTTATGTGTAGTCTGGTTGCGCTGTCGTGAAAAATACTTCTAAAGTTGCATTTTGATTATATTTTTTGTATGGGCGGTAGGTGTGTCCTTTGATTGATTTTGCTTATCATCAATAAATCAAGTTAAATTTAACAACTGAGCCAGTGTATTCAGTTTTATTGAATTATCTTACTTCCAAAAAATATTAAAATGATTTCAACAGACAGTCTGATAGACGGACATTTCTATATCGACTCAGGAGATGCCGCTGATCAAGAATATATATACTTTTCCATACCTGCCACACCTCCTTCTCTGCATTAAAAACGGAAGGACTAAGTGAATATGCCCTGATTGTTGGATATGAAAATGCGTTTTTTAAGCAGGAAAGCACTAAAAAAAGCTAATAAGGAAAACTATTTTTTTAATAATTATCACATCTTAAATATTGCTAAAAATCAAAATGTATCGAAAAATATCGATAAAACTCAAAAAGTATTGAAATATATTGAAGAAATCGACAAAAGTTCAAAAATATCGAAACACATCTGAAATATCATTAAAATCCAAAATGTATCGAAAAATATAAAAATACTTTGATTTATTCGGTGAAAATCCAAAAGTATCGAAAAATATCGGTAAAATTCGGAAAACTTTGAAAAATAATGAAATAGGTACTTCGAAGAAATCGATTCAAGCCCAAGTGTATCGACAAGAATCGACAAATATAGTAATGCATAGAAAAAATCGGTAAGTGTGCAAGTGTATCGAAAAACATCGAAAAAATGGTTAAAAGTCAAAACGTATCGAAAAACGTCTTAAATATCGGCAAAAGTCTAAAAGTATTGAAAAACATCCAAAATATCGGTATAAGTCCAAAAGTATCGAAAAACATCTAAGACATTGGCAAAAGTAGTGATGAGAAAACCATGACTAAGACCATAGCAGTCTTGGTCTTGCACATTGAGTCTTAGTATTGTTTTAAATAATTAATCTTGATCTTAGTATTGATCTTGGTCATTAAGTTTTGGTCTCGGTCTTGGTCTTGGCGTTGAAAAAATTTCAAGAGATTATTGAGTATTCAAAACTTTGAGACCTTATTTTCCAAAGCAGTTGTGATCATAAGATGCCAAATTCAAAATTTTATCGTCAAAATGGAAGTGAAACACCTAATAACTATAAATTACCAAGACTGAAAAGCAGTCTCGGTCTTAGCGATTATCGCGTGCAAGACTTGGTCTTGTAATGATATATGCGTCTTGGTCTTACCAAAACCAATAACAAGACTCAAGACCAAGACTAATTTTGCTCATCACTAGGTAAAAGTCACTCTTATATCATCAAATTAGTATAAGTAATAGCGTTGCAAATTCAAAATATGATTTTTATGTTAGTATTGAACTTTGTTTTTAACAACTTTTTACTAAAAAAAAAAAATGGTTTATCTCTGAAAAATCACATAAATAAGTAAGCAAGTTTATATTTTTATTATTCAAGTAGAATGTTTCAAGAAAAAATTATTGAAGTCGGTCTTGAATTATATTGCAATTAGTTGTTTTATATGGTTTTCATATGAGCAATTTTATATAAAGTATTAAAAAACTGAACATATTGTTATGCTAGAAATGCATATAAGAAGGAGCGTTTATTTGTTTTATTCAATTTTATATAAGTACGAGTAGGTGCTATATTAAAATACTCTGTACGCTTAAACTTATTAGTTCCCTTTTTTTTAAGTTTCACTTAAAACATTTTTTATTCCTCGCTTAATATACTTACATAGTGTAGCCTACTTCTGTGCACATACAAATTGTATGCCTTCATTAGAATGCGTTGCACGCGCAAGACATTAGTAACTGCAAAATAAAAAATGACTTAAAAAACGAATAGAAAAAAAAGCATAACTATGTTAGTATGTAATACAAATGTGTTTAAGCACATACACATGCATGAGTGTGCGTTTGTCTTTGCCCCTGTGTCAACATATATTCATGTGCAAGTGTGTGTTTGTTTGCCATATCATAGGCGATGGGGATTTACTTTAATGAAATGAAATGAGCAGCGAATTAACAATGAAGCTGATGGCGAGCCGACAAAGATGACAATTGTGTTCGCATACAAAATGAGCAAAATGACGAGAAAAAAGAAGGATAACAAAAAAAAAAAAAAAACATAAATAAAGGAAAGAGAGATAGTGCTTACGTGCTCACAAAAAATATGACAACCCTGGACGGAAGCAGCGCTACTTTGTTATTGAAAATTATGCGCAATTTAAAATTATTTACGAACTTAATGTAAGAGTTACGGTCGCTCTCCGTTTTGGCCAATTGAATGTATTTGTATGCTTAACAGAGCTTGAAAATGTTGCACTTATATTAAAATGTTCAAAACAAGATTTTCGGTACGCTGTTGCTCAAAGCATGCCCCATCTATCCTATATATCTGGTTGCATTTTCTGTCGACCAAGAATAATATTTTGAAAGTTGTGCTAGTCTATCTTTGCATTCAGTCTTTACAGTTCTTTGTTTACAATATATCATTTCAAAATTTTATTGTGATATTGAATTGTCTACACGAAAACAATATTTATTTCAATATCTCTCATGTAAAAGATTTTCAAAGTTTCGTGTAAAATTATTGAAGTACAAATTTAATTTAATAAACGCACTCTTCTGCGTAACTTGCTTACATTTGTATGAGTAGAGGTCTTAAAGTTTATCATCTATTAAATATATGTGTACTTGTGTATGATGAATATATAGTCAGTGATATGCCCGCACGTGACATACATGAATGTCGCGTTATTTGTACGTGCGGTAAAGAAACAAACACAAAAAGTTTATCTCTACGGAAAAGTACAACAATGATGATAACAAAAGTAAATATGTAACAGAATACAAAGGGAAACATAATCGCTTTAACTGTTAAATAAATGAAACAAAAATTCATAATTTAAATTCAACTAACTTTTACTGAAAAAAAATATGCATAAATTATTTAAAAAAATCAATTTTTTGCAAATATCTCGCTAATGGTTATTTCTAGGTTAAAAAATTGTCCGTAGGAATATTCATAGAGAATTGCTTGTCCTACAAATGGCATAAAAAATTTTTTCCTATTGCACATGGTTTCGGAGATATTTTGCGAAAGCTGTTTTTTTTTCTAAAATTTAGGATTGTCATAAGATATCTGCAAAGCTATAAGTTGTACAAAAGAGAGTGATTTTAATTTTTTTAAACTGGACCGAACATGTCGTCTTTTAAATACTTATGGGTATCAATATACAAAAAAACACTTTTCTTAGTTTTGATTCCCTTTAGAATTGATTTTGAACTTTTTTGGTATTTAACTCCAATTTTTTCCAAAGAAGTTTGAAATTTATTCCAGAAAAGTATGAAATTTATTCCAAAATAGTTTAAAATTAATACTTTTTTTGGCATTCCTCTATATAAATACGTTTTGGTCTTAAAATTAAACTAAAGTTATGAATATTAAATTAGACCAAGTGTAAATTTGTTAATTAATTATTATTATAGGCTTAATTGGTCAGTGAAATAATATGTAAAAAATAGTAAAAACGACTATTTTACATTTACTCCCTACGTTTCGGCGATATGAATGTCACCTTCATCAGGGGTAGTTTATTAAATCTTTAAACAAAAAGAAAACAATATTTAAAACACAAACATTTTTGAAAAATGAAAACAAAAACTTACAGAAGAAATTACATTAAAAAACAGAAGCAAACAATTAAATTTATCAAAGATTTTAAATTTAAAAAATTAAACACTGCCGGTAACTGAACGAAATTTATAAGTTTAAAGGGCAATATGATAGCTGCAACTAATGTTGTCTTTATCTTCTTTTGTGTTCATTGTCGTCTTTATTTTTTGTTGTATTCTTAGGCTTTCCAATGTAAATCGCGCGTTTTCTCTTTTTTCTTTGTCCAAGATCTTGATGTTGTCAAAGTCAGCTGTGTGACCGCTCTCCTTTAAGTGTTGAGATAAAGCTGTACTCTCTCGTCCTTTGTTTGCATCGCCCTTATGCTCACCGACTCTCGTTCCCAAAGCTCTTTTCGTTGTGCCAATGTAGACTAAGTTGCAATCGTCTCCTTCTTTGCCTTTGCATCCGATTTCGTAGACAACATTATTGTGTTGCAGTTTTTCAATTGGTGTTTTTGTTGTTGTAAAAATGTTTTGCAGAGTATAATTTGGTTTGTGAGCAAAATTTATGTTTCTATTGTTTATGATGTTCTGAAGACTATGGGGGTTATCGTGAATCAAGATTCCCGGGGAATTTTCTTAAACTGCAATAGAGAACGCACGGCAGTTCGAGAAAATTCCCCGGGAATCTTGATTCACGATAACCCCCTATGTGTATTAGTGAGCTTAGGTATGTAAGAGATGCTGTAGAATTTTTTGCTTACAGTGTTGCCAGACTGTTCAATTCCGGTTGTATTTTGGTTATTATTGGGTCTTAGTTTATTTATGTTTTTAAGGATCAAGTTATTTATAATACCCATTGGATAGCTGTTTTTATTTAAAATTTCTTTGATTCTGCTGATATTTTTGTTATGAAATTGTTGATCACTTATTGTGAGAACTTTGTTGATAAAATTGTTTGCTGTATTAATTTTCTGGCTTAATGGTTGTGTTGAAAAAAAGTTAATTATTCTGCCTGATGATGTATCCTTAGTATACCAATCAAATACTATTTTATTGTTCATTCTATGTATTCTTGTGTCTAAGTAGGGTATGCAACTAATGTTTTCCATTTCTATTGTGAACTGCAATTTGTTGTGATATGTATTAAGTGTTGTTTTCTTTTTGTTTAAAGATTTAATAAACTACCCCTGATGAAGGTGACATTCATATCGCCGAAACGTAGGGAGTAAATGTAAAATAGTCGTTTTTACTATTTTTTACATATTATTTCACTGACCAATTAAGCCTATAATAATAAAACTAAAGTTTTTAATATGAAAATAACTTATTTTTGTCTGAATGCAGAACAATCTGAATACATAAAAATCTTAATATTTTTATTAAAATGTAACTTGTTGGTTAGATAAAACCATGGCAACATAAAAAACAACGAAACCCGGAAGTGCATAGATAATATATAAACCTTTGCCATGCACACCATCATATGAAAAACAAATTTAATTTTCAGTTGTATTGCGCTCCCCCCCCCCTCCCCCAATTAAGTGCGCCAATAACTGTAAATGCCAACTTTCCCTGCGCAGGTTGTTGCCGGTGGTGTGTTGGTTAAAAGTTAAAAGTGCCACATATCAGAAATATGAAGTTGTTGCACCATTTGTGGCGCTCGCACTTTTCTCTCTGCTGCAGGGGATAGTGCAGAGTTGTGTTTTCGTTTGAATGTCAGTCAGCTTCTGCACCTGAGTGTTGTGTACGTTCGCGTGTGCATTTGGTGTAAAATGCTAATTTGCTTAGGAAAAGTTGCACTGCCGTCGTACCTATAAGTATATGTATGTATGTATATGGTGCATAGTATCTTTCACTCCAATAGACAATCGAATGAACATTAGAGCACAATTTACAAAGTTTTAAAGGAAACGGAAATGAAAATGCACAAAACTATTAAACTAAGCTGCTTGATTTTGTAAAATTTGCAACACTGTCTGTCTGTCTCCCAGTCTGCTTGCGCAAATAAAGGAGGAAATTCATCATCATAATTTTTTTTACAACCAAAATAGTTTTCGTTAGAAAATGTTTCGTTTTTTGTACTGTCAGGGCGCAAATTGACATTTCTAATTAATTTTATTTTAACAAAAAGTTGAATTACCCGTAAGGTAACACTAAGTTGTAAAATGATTTACTTGCAACCGCTCGACAAATAGTTGGACAAGAATCGTACGATATTTATCGTCCGTGAAGAGAACAGCTGTTCAATGATTATGATTATGATTATGATTATGATTATGATTATGATTATGATTATGATTATGATTATGATTATGATTATGATTATGATTATGATTATGATTATGATTATGATTATGATTATGATTATGATTATGATTATGATTATGATTATGATTATGATTATGATTATGATTATGATTATGATTATGATTATGATTATGATTATGATTATGATTATGATTATGATTATGATTATGATTATGATTATGATTATGATTATGATTATGATTATGATTATGATTATGATTATGATTATGATTATGATTATGATTATGATTATGATTATGATTATGATTATGATTATGATTATGATTATGATTATGATTATGATTATGATTATGATTATGATTATGATTATGATTATGATTATGATTATGATTATGATTATGATTATGATTATGATTATGATTATGATTATGATTATGATTATGATTATGATTATGATTATGATTATGATTATGATTATGATTATGATTATGATTATGATTATGATTATGATTATGATTATGATTATGATTATGATTATGATTATGATTATGATTATGATTATGATTATGATTATGATTATGATTATGATTATGATTATGATTATGATTATGATTATGATTATGATTATGATTATGATTATGATTATGATTATGATTATGATTATGATTATGATTATGATTATGATTATGATTATGATTATGATTATGATTATGATTATGATTATGATTATGATTATGATTATGATTATGATTATGATTATGATTATGATTATGATTATGATTTTGATTATGATTATGATTATGATTATGATTATGATTATGATTATGATTATGATTATGATTATGATTATGATTATGATTATGATTATGATTATGATTATGATTATGATTATGATTATGATTATGATTATGATTATGATTATGATTATGATTATGATTATGATTATGATTATGATTATGATTATGATTATGATTATGATTATGATTATGATTATGATTATGATTATGATTATGATTATGATTATGATTATGATTATGATTATGATTATGATTATGATTATGATTATGATTATGATTATGATTATGATTATGATTATGATTATGATTATGATTATGATTATGATTATGATTATGATTATGATTATGATTATGATTATGATTATGATTATGATTATGATTATGATTATGATTATGACTATGATTATGATTATGATTATGATTATGATTATGATTATGATTATGATTATGATTATGATTATGATTATGATTATGATTATGATTATGATTATGATTATGATTATAATTATGATTATGATTATGATTATGATTATGATTATGATTATGATTATGATTATGATTATGATTATGATTATGATTACGATTATGATTATGATTATGATTATGATTATGATTATGATTATGATTATGATTATGATTATGATTATGATTATGATTATGATTATGATTATCATTATGATTATGATTATGATTATGATTATGATTATGATTATGATTATGATTATGATTATGATTATGATTATGATTATGATTATGATTATGATTATGATTATGATTATGATTATGATTATGATTATGATTATGATTATGATTATGATTATGATTATGATTATGATTATGATTATGATTATGATTATGATTATGATTATGATTATGATTATGATTATGATTATGATTATGATTATGATTATGATTATGATTATGATTATGATTATGATTATGATTATGATTATGATTATGATTATGATTATGATTATGATTATGATTATGATTATGATTATGATTATGATTATGATTATGATTATGATTATGATTATGATTATGATTATGATTATGATTATGATTGTGATTATGATTATGATTATGATTATGATTATGATTATGATTATGATTATGATTATGATTATGATTATGATTATGATTATGATTATGATTATGATTATGATTATGATTATGATTATGATTATGATTATGATTATGATTATGATTATGATTATGATTATGATTATGATTATGATTATGATTATGATTATGATTATGATTATGATTATGATTATGATTATGATTATGATTATGATTATGATTATGATTATGATTATGATTATGATTATGATTATGATTATGATTATGATTATGATTATGATTATGATTATGATTATGATTATGATTATGATTATGATTATGATTATGATTATGATTATGATTATGATTATGATTATGATTATGATTATGATTATGATTATGATTATGATTATGATTATGATTATGATTATGATTATGATTATGATTATGATTATGATTATGATTATGATTATGATTATGATTATGATTATGATTATGATTATGATTATGATTATGATTATGATTATGATTATGATTATGATTATGATTATGATTATGATTATGATTATGATTATGATTATGATTATGATTATGATTATGATTATGATTATGATTATGATTATGATTATGATTATGATTATGATTATGATTATGATTACGATTATGATTTTGATTATGGAACAGCTGAAAGACGTTGATGAAATGTAGATTGAAACTAAGATAGACAGATGCAAATTGAGTTTTGCCCAGGCTATTGGGAAAAAATCTTGTTTTTCTGAACAATTGAAAGCTGGTCAGTTATACTTAGTCAATCTATAGCAAGAAAATGAAAGCACAGCAGACTGAAAATCTGGACAAACCAGACTAATCTAAACTGGACAACGTTACCATATTGAAATAGCTGAATTAAGTACCAATCCACTTTGATTTCATGCTTTGACACTAGAGTTTATGCGTATTGAGATGGCGATAATGTACAAGGGAACTCTGATAAAGACAGCTGAAGCAGATTGAAGCTGACATCTGTCTATGCTTTAAGGCGTGAATATTCGTTTCACTTAATTTCCCTACAATTATTTTACATACATTGCTGCTGATGCTGAATGACATTGTTGCAATATTGCATGATATTAAAATTAAAAACTTAAGCATATTTATAATGAGAAAATTTTCGTAGAAATTGCAATGCAATTAAATAATAAGCCACTGTCAAGCGCCAAATTAAACTACAAAACCACGAAGTTGCGTCAAATCTGACACATGACATGTTGATAGAATTGGTGCATGTACACACATGCGTATGTAGATAAGTTTGTTTTTATGCATATGTGTCTGTATGTATTAAAACGAACATGCATCACGTGACTAATTAGTATAAATTTAATGCGCACATATTGTGGTTTCGTTAGCGTAAATAAGTTGTACTGACGTAAGTTTAGATTATTATTATTATTTTTTTTTTTTTTCTTTCTATAAAACACCTCTGTGGAATTTCAATATCTAGTGACCAGATGGATACACGAGCCATCGTTAGTATTTGGAATGCACAAACTCTTTATAAACACCAAAAAACATCACGCTATCAGTAAGCTCCAGAATTTACATAATTTTGCTACCAACAAGCATGTATCAAACGACATGTTTGGTTGAGTGTACAATAACAAAAGGACTGAAAAATTTGCTAAAAATAACATAAAAGTTTTTTTTTCAAGAGATTTTTCAAAAACTACTTTTGACTTTTATTCAGCCGGGGACTGAACTCTTTTTTGTATTTTAAGCGTGTGCCTATTATATTTGTTAACAAAGAAATGCCTTTTTTGTTAAATTTTTGCGGTGTAAAGTTGCCGTGGCCGACGTTGACTGCGGACGGCTGCAACGTGAACTGATTCTTTTGACGAAGGGGGCTGTGACGATGGAATACCACTGGAGCAGTGCCGATGACCACCAGGATGATGCTGTTGATGTTTTCGATGATCACAAACACTCGTTAGCTATGATATTCCGAAAAAAAAAACGCATAAAACGAATATCCCTACCAGTTGTCTTCTTTCCAAAGAGAAATACTAACTTTTGAGTTTACTATAACGTTATAATTTATTCAACGATTTTAATTTACCTTTAAGTATGTAAGTTTTTTTAAGTTTTAAAGAAATTTAATGTAAAAAAGAATTATAATTTAAAATTTCGGCGGCCGCTGCTAAGCACGATGGAAAAACTAATGACAAATGCTCATGAGTTTGACGTTTTCAACTCATACGCATGAGAGTGAGAGAGATGACGGTATGAATTGAAGGATTTCCTATGGATACGATTCGCGTTGCCAATCGCGGGAAATTATAACCGATTTTTAGGAGTCTATGGGTATTCCTGCGTAAAAAATTTTTGTAAAATATTAAAGAGTTTTTGACGGTATAAATATCATTTATAAAAATTAATAAGAGTAAAGGCTACAAAATAAACCTTGCCTAGAATTAGTCACCAATGTCAGCAGATTACTGAATAAAACTAAATTCATTATATATTTTTTAAATTCGTGAGTGAATTTTCTTATGACACTTTTGTTTCTACTGGGCATAGAGTTTTGTTTGTGGGCTTATATACTAGCTGCTGCTACATAACTCTTTAAATCCTATCAACTAAGTGTCAGGATCACAAAAACACAATTTTATACAAACACACACACACAAATAATCACACACATATACATACATACACAAGCATTTTCATGAAACTTTTGTCATATTTTGCGGTTTCACAAATGTTTGCATATAAAATGCATTTGTTTTGCTTTAAATTATGTTCATATACTTATGTGGGTGATTGTATACATATGTAGGTATATGTATATGCATAATTGTAGGTACGCTTGTGTTGTTGCTTTTGTGCCATAAACATGTTTTCACAATTATCAATTAATTTTGGCATTAGAAAATCAACAATGGCGCAAACAGCAACAACTACAGCAACAATTGAACTAACTAAAATTGTAGTGAGGTATATAGAAATACATTTTCACATTTATGCACACACGCACACATTCAATATTCAGTGTTTAGTAACCAGTGTATTGCTGTGCCATGCCACGCCCATTATGTTCACTTATTCAGCACTGGAATAACATTCATTAAAATTCCGAATAACACGGCAATCAATGCGCTTGCATATTTGTATTTCATTTCATTTCGTACACAATCATGAAAATTAAAAGCAAAAAAAATCGAAAATTATTTAGAGTTGTTTTAGCTAGTAAAATTTCATGCGATTTGTTGATGTTGTTGTTGTTGCTGCTAAAAATATTGCTATTGCATATGAATTATGTGCAAAATTAAGCCGATTTCTCGCTTTTTGATTGATAAGTTACGAAATACATTTGCGGAATTATTATGTAATCGTATTGTAAACTTTTCCAATGCGCTGGAAAATATGCATGCAAATTGGTACCATAACATATATGAATATATGATTTAATTGCAAAACAAAAAATTTAATTTTTTAGTGTTTGCAGTAAGTAAATAAACTTATTTATATGAAATAATAATATATTTAAAATAAATAAAATTTAGTTAGAATTTCACGCAATTATAAATTACTAAAACAAATCATCAGCATGTCAATAGTAGTGTTTGTTTTTAGCACGTAAGTGGATTTATTGCAAAAATTTAGCATCGAATTTTTTTTTTCTGACACAACTTGTCACATTTTATTATTAGTCAGAGAGAATATTCGAAATTTTTGAATTTTGAATCTCATGCGATTTAAATATACAAAAAATATCATGCGATGCTTTCATTATTAGCTTACGAAATTTTAGAGTTTTTATAAAATCTCATGCGATTTATGTGAAAAAAATCCCATGCGATGTATTAATTATTAGGTTACGAAATTTTTTAATCATCTTATGCGATTTAAATAAAACATGTTCATGTGACATTTTCACCATTAACTTACGAATTTTTATAAATACTTAAATAAAAAAAATATCATACGATACTTTAATTATAACCAAACGAAATTTTTGAATTTTTATAAAATCTCATGCGAATTAAATAAAAAAAATTCATGCGATCCTTTCAATAGCTTACTAAATTGTTTAGCTTTTATAAAATCTTATGCGACTTATGCAAAAAAATTTCATGTAATATTTTCATTATAAATTTTTGAATTTTTATAAAATGTCGGCGATTTAAATAAATAAATTTTAGCGTTATTTTCATCATTAGCTTACGATAATTTTAAATTGTTGTTAAATCTCATGCGAATAAAATAAAAAAAAAATTTCATGCGATATTTACATTATTGCCTTACAAAATTTTTGCAATATTTTCATAAATACATATCTTACGAAATTTTTAACATTTTATAAAATCTCATGCTATGTATTTATATGAAAAAATTTCATGTAGTGTTTTCATTGTCAGCTTACGAAATTTTTGAGTTTTTATAAAATCTCATGCAATTAAAACAAAAAAAATTTCATGCGATATTTACAATATTGGCTTACCAAATTCTTGAATTTTTATGAAATGTCATGCTTTTTATATAAAAAAAATTCGTACGATATTTTCATTATGAGCTAACGAAATTTTTTAGTTTTCATGAAATTTAATGCGTTTTAAATTAAAATATTTCATGCTAACTTTTCACTAGTAGCTTACAAAATTTTTGATATTTTATAAAATTTCATGCTAGTTATATGAACAATTTTCATGCGATGTATTCATTATCAAATTACGAAATTTTCAAATTTTTAAAAAATCTCATGCGATTTAGATACAAAAATTTCATGCGATATTTTCATTACTAGCTTACGAAATTTTTTGGATTTTTATAAAACCCATGCTATTTACATGAAAAATTTTTTGCGATATTTTCATTGTCAGCTTGCGAAATTTTAGAATTTTCATAAAATCTCATGCGATGTAAATAAAAATATTTCATGCTATATTGTGATTATCAGCTTATTTTCGCGATTTGTTTCTAATTTGTGATCTAAGCGAGGTTTTTCATAAAAAAAAGATAAAGATTTATTTGAAGTAGGTACAAGCATATGTATTTTTGATCTTAAATAATTATATATCCACATATCTGTTACTCAATAGCTGCATTTATGTATATTTAAAAGCAATAAACTAATTAACTTAATTGAGTACGGACACTCGCATGTTAATAGAGTGTTATTAACAAATGAATTATTTATTCACCCTTAATAATACTTCGAAGCATATTGAAGTGCAACAGACTATAAAGTTATTACATAAATTTAGAATATGTACATGATAAAAAAAACTTACAATATTTGAAATATTCAAGAGCGTAAGTTGATTTTAAATTCTGGGCTATAAAGAAGATGGGCGTGTCTTTGTCAGATACTTAATTTTGTTGCTTTTCTCAAATAGTTTGGCTGTTATTTATTTATATCTCAAAAATGGGTCAAATTCGTTTACCAACTTTAATCTGCTTTCTCAAGGACTATACAAAATAAATATATCTGAAAGTAACATTACTATTAATATATCTATCAACTGAAAAATGAGCTGTGTATTATTCTTTAAACTTGAAAGCACTTTTTATTTATACTATGAATATTATCCCAATATGTACGTGTTTTTTTGCAGTGTAATTGATAATAAAATTTAAATCAAAACTTAATTGAATTCCAATTAATTCCACTGAATATATGATAGGCTTAGTTAAACAACATGCACAAAATCATTCTTTTTCATGTACCTTTTTCCCGTTGCAATAAAAATTTGTGAGTTTATACATAGATATATACTATATGCATATATATAGATTGCATTTAACAACAACAAAATATTTTCAATATTATAAAATTTGTTTCATAAGTTACTCATATTTAATGGGCGTTTTTTCAGACGTATAGAATTTGCGCCTTGTACCATTTAAACCAAAAATTATTTTATAAAAAAACCAGCACTTATTTAAAGGTATGCTTTTGAGCATGTAACTGAGTTGCCAAGATTTGAACAACTCAATTTAAGTCACACAAAATGAGTTATTTTCTATTTAAACCCTTGTCTAGATTATAATTAACTTCATATGTGCATTAGCTATAGAAGCTTAACACCGAATTTTTAAACGGTAAGAAAGTGTCTGTGAAATTTATAATCCACTACATACACAGTAAAAATAAATTTCTGATATTTTATAAGTAATTATTTGAATGTATGGACTAGTTTCGAAATTATAAAATAAAAAATTAAATCATAAAATCGCATGTAATTTTACTAAAATTTCTTGAAACTAAAACTCCAATTATTTTAAGTTTCCTGTTATTAATTATAAAAATCAGACAAAATACTTACTTACATATAGGTTCAGAAAATTTATGGATTATCTTAAAGACTGATTTACATTAATTTAAAAAAAAAAAATATCATGAAATTTCGCAATTTTACACTTAAGAAGCTGCATCTCAGATATCATTCCCTCCAACTAATATTGCATTTTTCTACCGTTCGAAAATATTTTTCCGTGTATTGCATGCTTGCTTATGCAAACTATTAAAGTGGGATTGTTTGGATTTCTATGCAATTAGTTGGCTTGCAAAGTGATGTAATGTGGACATTGTTAATTAAAGTTAATGACTGTCAACTATTAAGTTAAACTACATTAATTAAAATGTACTTAATCAAAAGTTAGTAGGGCTTTCTCAATATTAATAAGTATTTTGAGCAAATAATAAATGTTCAGAACATTTTTTATTTTTTTTTGTAACTTTTTATCTTAAGCACTGTGGGATTTTTTTTTTGCCCAACCTATATTTAGTAAACTTTTAACTCTAAATTAGCCTCATTTTAATTGAGGTTGTTAACGCGCTCGCTTTACTAGCAAAGCATAACAAGGACATTAAAATTTATTTTCGTTTTACTTTAGTACCACCACCATCATGGGCAAATCAGTGAACCAGTGACTGGCTGGCTGACTGAATGACTGAATGAGTGAGTGATTCAGCCGAGAGTGCTTTGATCACGCATTTTACACTTGCATTTTAAGTGTTGGCTTTCTTGGTCCGGTCATGCCTCTTTGCGATATTAAGATATTTTTCTTCTTTTCCTTCTTAGGTTTAATTTCATTCTTTGTTGCTCTTTTTTTGCAGGCAGCTCTCTTAACGCTGCAATGATTTTAAAAATTTTCGGAATTTATTTAAGGAATTGCTGATATAAAGTATCGATATATTGGCAAATTCAATGTATTTTAGTAAAATTACTGAAAATCTTGCATCGCTGAAATGAGAAATTCTATTGAGAGATTTATTTTAAAAATCATGAGATCTATTATATTTATCATGGGATTTATTTCAAATGTCATGATATTGATCATATATATTATGAAATTTGTTTAAATGTCATGAGATTTGTTTTAAATATCATGAGATGTATTTTAAATATCATGAGATTTATTTTAAATATCGTGAAATTTTTCTAATGTATCTTGAGATTTATTTTAAATGTCATGAGATTTCTTATGTATGTATATCATGAAATTTATTTTAATTATCATTATTTTTATCATATATATCATGAGATTTATTATACAATATGCATCATAAAATTTATTTTAAATATCGTGAGATTTATTTTAAAAATTATGAGATTTATTATTATTATTTAATTATATCTTGAGATTTATTTTAAATTTCATGAAATTTATTATATATATCATGTGATTTATTTTAAATATCATGAGATTTATTTAATATATCTTGGGATTTATTTAATATATCTTAAGATTTATTTTAAACGTCATGAGTTTTCTTATATATGTATATCACGAAATTTGTTTTTAATATCATGATTTTTACTATATAAATATATATCATGAGATTTATTATGTGATGTACATCATAAAATTTATTTTAAATATCTTGAGATTTATTTTATGTCATCAGATTTATTTTAAACATCGTGAGTTGTTTTTTTAATCTCATGGGATAATCAAAATTTATTTTTTTTGTATAATCTTTACAAAATACATAATTTAATAACAATGCAAAAGAAATTACTTTACTATATCATGTGATATTTAAAGAAACTGATATGTCTGCAATTTAAAAACTGTCAATAATGTTGAAATTAGATGATATATTTAAAATTTTGTCTACAAACTTGAAAGCTTTTTAAATTTTTCCAAAAAATATCAAGTGATTATTTTGCCGTGTATGAATAAATTTTTGAGCATATTGTGCAATTTTTTATATCATGCGATTTTTTATATCATGTGATTTTTTATAGCATGAAATTTTTTATATCATGCCATTTTTATAAATGTCATGCAATTTTCACGAAAATTTTAGTTTTTTTAAAAAATTTGTATACGTATATGAAGTGGTAATAACCATTGAATAGTTTGCCGAAACAAAAACTAAAATGTGAGGTATCGAAAAAAAGAATATCAAAAAGCACCCTACCTAATGTTATGTGCTTAAAATCGTGTTCCTTCTAGGAATGTCACTTTTTTTGTACATCTCTCTCTATTCTATTTGCGCTCTGTTCTGCACTGCACTGACTTCTGTTGTAGTTTTTGAGTTGAAATTGCCAACCATTACGAAAGTAATCGAGAAAGTCAAAGTGCAGTTGGAGTGCTTTCTTGTTTCAAGTTTTAATGATCCAAGTGGGAAGCACCCACCAACAACTACAACAACAACAGCCAAGTAACGCACGCAGTAGTTGACTCCATTTCAAATTCTTGCTTTTTTTTTCCTCGTTGATTTCAAATATCTTGGTACAACTTCATGCAACCATGACTCTACTCCTTCTTGACTGGTATTTGCTTGGTGCTGTTTCTTTTTTTTTCATTCACTTTTACTCCTTTTCATTTTGATGAACGGAAAACTTTTTAGATAATCAAGTATCGCAATTAATTCATGGAATCGGTGTAGACATGGAGAATGTATTGAAGCAGACGCACAGTAGCGTAAACAACTTATGTTGGGTCCACCTCTGTGAGCACTTTGACTATAAGTGATTGTGAAGAAAAAAAAAAACTTTAAAGTATTTATGTCTGAGCTAGTTTTTAATGCTTCAAATGCAAGTCCTTAGCTTACTGAATACAGAGCATTTAATTTGTGGAGGAATAACTTTGTTCTTTTTGCCATGAAAAGTAGAGACAGAAGTGCTATTTCGGCAAAATGGAATCAATGTATTGCGTATGTATACTAGCGGAATTAACTTAAAATAATATCCATAATAATACACACGTGACGCTAAAACTAAAATCATATGCACAGAAGAGCACGGAATAAAATTTCTTAGAAAACTTAAAATACACAAAAATAATTTTCTAGAATTTGTTCTGAAAATAAAAATTCATCATGAAAAACATTTTGCAACAAAATATTTTATATTCCCCCAGACAAATAAGCAGACAAGAAAAATAAAAATAAAAATCAAAAATAAAAAAGCAAAAGGATGTTGTAACTTCATTGCGTTGCTAATGGCGAAAAATAAAAATTGCTACAATTTATTTGGGCAACAAAAAAAAATTAATTTCTCATACCAACAGCATTCTAGCAATTTTAACGCCAAACACCCACAACAGCAGCGGCAGGATACTTTATGCTGCACAGCAAATTAAAGGCATCAAAGTGGTGAAATGCTGCTGCTATACAACGCAGCAATGTGTTGGGCAACAATGTATGGTGATATGAAATTCAGTTTTTTGTTGAACACATTACTAATAACGCAACTAAATTAGAACAGAATTAAACTTTAGTTAGAACATATTTTGCAAAATAGAAAAATCCTTCAGTTCTCTTTATCACAAAGTCATAAAATTTTTCAGATAAAATACGTCAAAAATTTCGCAAGTGAAGCAGAAGTGATAGTAGTGGAGAAACTTGCATGCGATAGAATCTTATGAACGAAAAGTCGTAAGAGAAGGAAGCCAAGATACTATGAAAATTACATACGATAAAAAATCATTTGGAAAAAAAATATGAGTAAAATATCGCATGACATTAAAATCATTATAAATGAATATATCATTTTTTTAAATTTTGTTTGAGGAAAATTTGGAGATATAAAAAAAAGACGAAAAATTGTAAAAAAAAAACATGCGACAAAAGTCTCTTTCGACATAAAATACACTTCAAAAATTATTATTAGGAAAATATCGCATGATAAAGAAATCACTACAAATAAATGAATCAAAAAAAAATTGCAACTCAAACATTCAAATTTTTGTTTCAAGATAATCACATGGGATATACTCGTAGCGATAAATCATATAGGAAAAAAGTAAAAAATCGTCTCAGAAATAAAATGGGTAAAATATCGCATGATATCGAAACATTATAAATAAAAAAATCAAACGAAATTACAATTCAAACCTTAAAAATTTTTAATTCAAGATAATTGCATAGGTAAGACCCGAAGTAACAATAAATCATGTGGGTAAAAAGTAGCATGTGTTGATCAGAAAAATACTAAAGTTGAACATAACTGGATCTTAGAAAAGAAAACTTTTAAAGCACCAATGGCAATGTTATGTCTTTATATTTAAGGCACTCTTTACCAAATACTCTTTCCAACCGCTTTTCAGTTATTCATCAGCTGATTTTAAAGATTATAATAATTTTCATTCTTGTCTTTAATTGATTGGCTCAGGTGGAAGTTGCAGGTAATATCGCTTAGCTATTTGAGGCCTTCACTTGCGAGAGCATCAATCTTTTGTATTGTCTGCATGATGATATCTAACTTCACTGTTCTGAGAATTGCAGAATGAATTATTTCATAAAATTTTATCTTATCGCCAATTTTCATTTTTAACTTTTTATACAATTTAACCGCATTTCCCTTTAAAGAAGAAAGAGACAAACAAAGCAATACATGTCGTACTCACGGAGGACTAAGCTCACGACTCTCGCGAACCTCTAACCAACTGAGCTAAGGAGCCATTTGGCCATCAGATACTTAGTGCTTTACTTAACTACATCAATTGTATCTACCATGTTTCAAAATTTAAATTTTTTTTGCTTATAAGGTGCATTAGACTTCGTACGAAAAAAATGCACAGTATATCTAAAGGATTTATTTTAATAATTCAAGCAATATAAAATGTTCTTGACATGCCTCCAATTCATCAACTAAGTATAAATGATATAATTCCATGAAACCTTCCAAAAGTTTTAAACGCTTATAAGATTATTTTATGTATATCATGCAATTTTTATAAACATCGTGCTATATTATGTTATTTTTAAGTATCATGCGATTTTTGTAAACACATGCAATTTTTCGATACCAAGCGATTTTGTAAAAAACATCCGATTTTTGATAACAATATGCGATTTTTCAATATAATGCGGTTTTTATACCATGCGATCTTTGTTAAAATTATGCTATTTTTGTTAAAATCATGCTATTTATATCATTATTACATTTCTGAATATCATGCATTTTTGGAACATCATTAGATTTTTCTAAATATCATTTTATTTTTATATCGTGTAATTTTTTAATGTCATGCGATTTTTGTAAATAATATCATGGAATTTTGTAAGTATCGTGTTATTTTTACAGCAAGTGATTTTTTAGTATCATGCGATTTTTTCATACCATGCAATTTTGTAAACAACACGCGATTTTTGCAAATAACATGCAATTTTATTTAGAATCCCAGGTACTTATGTTATTAGTCCCTGATTCATTTCGCCATCTTGCAGTTACATTTTTTGTATCATGCGATTTTGTAGTACCATACGGTTCTTATATCATGCAATATTCGTTTATATTATTTTGTTTTTATATCATAAAATTTGTTAATGTCCTGCAACTTTTTAACGTCGTTTGATTTTTGTTAATATCATGCTATTTGTTTAACGTAGGAATTTTGAAAAAATAATTTTTTATACCACAAAAATTTTTGTAAAAAGCATGCGATTTTTAATATCATGCGATTTTTTGATATCATGCGATTTTTTAATATCATGCGATTTTGGTAAAAAACGTTCTATTTCCAAATTTTAACTTCTAAATTCTTCTCTTCGCAATTTTTCTAACATGAAAAAACTAACCGAACATGTTGTATTTAAGGCGATTACGAAAAATTTGTACTAAATTTATTTTTCCAATCAAAGTTGAAAGTTATTTAGATAAAGCAAACACTAACACTGTAAAATACGCATCCATTTTTTGGTACCTAAGTATGTAATTCCAGTAAAACATCATTAATATAGAGGTCAACATTGTTGCAACCAGCCACTTGCTCGATTACACGCAACACATTAATTAAACTCTTTTAAGTGCCATAACATTTTTGTGGCAGATTTCAAGTAATTTTCACTACAAGAACAACAAAAACAAAAAAAAAAAAAATCCGTTGTAATTTTAATTCATAATTTTTTTTCGAAATAAAAAAATAAAGTTTTTATTTAGCGGAAATGTTGCAGCAAGAGCAAATTGTTGCGGTTGCAGCGCAATCAAGGCGAATGATATAAATTATACAAAATACATGCATATGTATATGTGTACATAAATAATTTTTAACTGCGTATGTGTATGTGTATGAGTTTTTATATGTGTGTGTGTATGTATGTATCAGCACCCACCACAAACATTGCCAAACATCAGTAGCAACAGCAGCAACAGAAGCGGCAAAAAAGTTGTTAACGACAAAATGTTGCTTAAATATTTTGAAACCAACACACTCACATCCAGATAGTGGTGGCAACAACAATAAAAAATAAAAATGCTTAATACAACATCATCAACAACAAAAATACTAAAATTTAACATTTTTTTTTTTTTTTCCTTTTTTGATTTGTTGTTGCTGTTGCTGCTGCAACGCCAAAACTGACATGTTGGTCAACGTGGTTAACTGCGGATGAGCGCTTTATTTCGAAAAAACAAAAGGAGACCAACAAAAAAACCACCAACAGCAGCGTTTTCTGCATTTGTGTGGATTTTAACGTATGTTGGTTTTTGTCTATGTGTGTGTCTTTGCTTACTTATGCTTATGTGTATGTTAGCTGGGTTTTTATTGTTGCTGCTTGTTACTGCCGCTGGGATTATTCGTTTGTGTTTAGATAAAATTTTGTGTTAAAAATGTAAACACATAAATTTCACATTTTCATTCTACAGTTTTTCCTTTGTGTTTTCATTTTCGTTTTTAATTAACGAATTAATTTGCAAAGTTTTAATGAAAAACACAATGTTTTTTATTATGATAATCAGTTTTTTGTGTTTGTTTGTTTGTCTGTGATGCTGACGTAAATTGACGAAAATTTGTGATATTTCCATGTTATTCTGTTCATTGTGAAATTTTGGTGGTTAAGAGTATAAAAAAAGAACAAGAACTTATTTAGAAAAAAATACTTTTTTTTAGCTCAAAAACATGTCGGTGTTAGTAAAACGCTGTAAAAAAGTTTTCCATCAATCATATTTTTCGTGCACAAGAATCTATCACAGGTATTCAAAAGCAAATTGCGTAAAAATCAATTACATTTCTTATTAAAAACAATGTTATTTATCTGGTATAAAGAAAATTTTTATTAAATAAACCGTAATTTAACATTGGTCATAATCTTAAGAGTCTGCAAGGTCGCTGGAGAAGTTAATACAAGAATCAGGAAAATCGAGACCAGAGATAATAGACATTACAAATCATCATGACAAATATAGACGTTTAATTTTAGTGCTATGCTCTTCCTAGGAGGTACAGGACAATATACATGATCTAAAGGCCATTTCTTGCTAGAAATGTAGCATAGTGGTTTTCAGATAAAGTTATCTATCTATCATCAAAACTTTAGAATCGCGCGCCACACAGTCTTTTTTGAGAGAGCATTAGCCGGTCATAAGTCTAAAATTTCTGTGTCCAAAGTTATAATATTATTGCAAAAGTTTAAAGAAAGATATCTAGTTAACATATTTAAAGTATAAAAATACAAAGAAATAATATCATTTCAGTATTTTCGTACGCTGAATGTGATGAATTCAGAAAATGATAATTTCTTCCAAACATCTTTTAAAAATATTAGAGCATAAATAAGTATATCTTCAAATTATGAAATCTACATAACTTCAACAATATATAAAGTACAAGAATAATATTTGATATCTACTTTAAAATGAACAGCAACATCATAGTTGAAAATGGGTATGATCGGGTCTACGAAACACCCACCTCACATATGGTCCATCTACAAAACTGCGTGAATATTTGAAATACAAAAAAAAAATTATTTCTGAGATAGAATTGATAACATCTTACTCTTATTTGAAAATGATCATGATCGCATCAAGGAAAACTTCCGCCTTATTATTTTCGAAAAATGTTATCCATAATTTTGAATCAGCAAGCTAAAAGCCACCCTAGCCACAACTTTGTCGTGATATAATCATTTTTAAAGAAAATGTTTCGGCATTTTAAGTCCACCATTTTGTTTTCAAAAAAGATGATCCCGAATTCAGAATAAGCGACATCTAAAACTATCCTAGCCACAATTTTGTTTTGACATCCTGGATGCTAAATTTTGTTTTCAAAAAATATGAGCCCAAATATAGATCTAATAACCTCAGAAACCATCCTACAAGCAATCTCATTATTAAACAATAATTTTTTGAGAAAATTGTCCGTCAATTGTTGATCCTGAATTAGGAATTAACCTCAATAACCTCCCTGGCCACAATTTTATTTTGACATAACCATTTTTTGTGAAGGTTAGCCGCCATTTTGGATCCGCCATGATAATATAAAAATAATCGTTTACAGAATCCAAATCAACTAGCCCAAAAACATTAGAGCCAAGCTATCATCGTCGTTTACTTATCAGATTCATGAGTTGGTACAGGACTTTCACTCTAATTTAAACTTTTTCCACACCAAATTTAACTTTTTTCAATTCAATTTTAACTTTTTCCAAACAAATTTAAACTTTGCAAAAAAGGTGCGTAAAGTAATATTTCTCTGCTGTTATCATTACGAAACATTGGAAAAATTTTCAAAGTTTAATTGGATTCGAAAAAGTTTATTTTGATTTGAGAAAAGTTCAAATTGAATTCAGAAAAGATCAATTTAGTGTGGAAAAGGTTTAACATGGATTGGATATCCTGTGTTATCTTTTGCTGAAGCTTGAAGCAATGTTATGTCTGCATGGATTCAGCATTATACTCTTAGTCTTGAATGCATTGTTTTTTTCGCTGACTTTATGCATTTCCACGACAAAATTTTAAAGTTTTTTGACAGTACTAAGTTTCTAAGTGATAGATGGCAGATATCATTAGCATAAAAGATTTCTAGAAACTGTAAGTTAAAGTTCTATCGGATTTCTTTTTCAAAGGTTTAAGAGCTTTCTCGTCAAAACGATAAAGAAGAGAGTTGATGATAGATAGTGTGCCAAGGATAAGTTCTATAAAAACTAATAACAGCTCTATGGACCAAGTCTTATAATAAATAAAATTCATGTACATTCGTATGTATATTCACATAAGTATTTGCTACCTAATTGTAGAAATAAAAAACTAGAAATTCTAATACAAAGGGCGCACTTACATATCATAAGACTCTTCAAAACTCAAAAAAAAAAAAAAGAAATAAAGAGAAAAAACTCGCAACAAAGCAAAGAACAAAAGAAAAGCAAAAAAGCTAAAAAGAAAATCCCTTTAATAGAAAAGTTCAAAATTTTGCCGCTAACCACGAAGGAAAAGCAACTCAAACTCTTTTCCAGGCAAGGCAATCAGACAGCTGAGGCCTCGAAAAAAAAAACCGCTACTAAAGTTGGGTTTAATTTAAGTTTGGCACAATGGCAACGACAACGACAACGACAATGACAACGAACGAGCGATATACAAAGCGTATTTTTAGCAACTTTTGACAAGCGCAAGCCTAAAGAAAGCAAAGCAGCAGAATGGCAACGCCGCCGCCGCCGCACACATGTCGTTAGCAGTTTTATGTCATAGTTGCAGGAGCATGCAATCAGCGGGAAATTGTAGAATTGTGCAAAATTTTGTAGAAATTATGTAATTGTCTACATTTTCGTATGAAACATATTGTGCAATATTTTTCAATTTTAAGTCACATTATGTTATACATATAAATTATGTACGAGCAAAGCAACTGAGCAATAATACTGCTCAATAAGATCGTGCAGTAATATTGCGCAATAGTATTGTAAAGTTGACTTCTTGAATAAGATTGTGCAATAATATTGCGCAATTGAAAATATTACAGAATAAAATTTAGCAACTATTTTTTGTAATATTTACAAATTTAACGTATGTATGTACATAGTGCAAAAGTTATAAAAATAAACATTTTTGATGGCGTTTTTTCAATGCTATTGAGCAATAACTTTAAAAGTTTTACGCTTTTTTACGTTGCACAAAAATCTCATTAATTTATATGTAAACAATGCAGCACAACACTGTCATACACTTGCTACAGCAGCACAAACAAGTCTTACGCATTTTTAACATGTTGTCATTGCTATTGCTGCGGTACGAAGACTATGCAACTGCTTAGGCAAAAAAAAAAAGAAACTATACTTATAACGTTGTTATAACATGTCATACAGCCTCAAGGTATGCAATGTAATCTTATGCCATTTTACACTAGATTTGTGTGCGCGTATATGTATTTTCTTTATTTAGCCATCTCTTGTTCTCCTTTTCTAGCATGCTTTATCGAAGGTACGTACACACAACGTTAGCGCACTTGACTGTGGTTGTCCTCTTTGTTGAATTAGGGTTAAGATGCCTTGAAAAAAATGCAATGAAAATACGCTACTAGAAAGAATCTAAATTTATCTATATGTATGTATGGAACAGGTAAAGTGCATGTGTAAAACTACAAGTTCTGATGACATTGCAGTAGTTAAGTGGTTGTTTTGTTGACGGCCAAAATTTGGTAAAAGTTTCGTGCTCTTAATTGGCATGAACTGCTTTTTTTTAAATAAAAAACTTTCTTTTAAATAATAAGTGACAAAGGTTCAAAATGGTGAATATTTATGCTTTTATTTTGTGGCTATTAAATCATTTTTTAAACCATTTGGTCTCATAACTTTTTCGTAAAATATGTAGGCATATTACACAGGTAACCATAATTATTTTGACAAAATCTATTTGCTACTATCGAACAGTGCATTGCTTAGAACTTTCAAGAAACTGTGCGAAAATGATGCTCAGAAGAAAGACCGTAGTTACAGCCATAAACATACCAAATATTTTATTGTTGACCGTTTACATTATTTTTCTGCTGATAAAAATTCAAGCAAACAACAAATACTGTCGTTTCACAAGTATTTTGACATGAATTTCTTACATCAAAAATGCCAAAAAATAGTGCACAGTTAAAAGCATAATTTAAATGTCTTTCAAACGAAACGTCTTTAGTTGAAATTTGACTATCCATTCTTTCTATAGATCAGTTTAAGTGAAGGCATACATAACGAGAAAAATATTTTTTTTTTTTTGGAATACGGCAACACTAGACGAGGAAATTTTTTTTTTTTTACTTTTTTTAGCTTAGTTTCAAGTAATCGAAATAAATTTGAATCGTTCAAATCACAATTTTTATTGTAAAACAGTGATTATGCAAAGTTGATGTCAAAAGACTTATGCCACGACAAAATTCTTTGTTTGCATGCATTTTTATCAGCAGAAAAAGAATACAAACGGTAAATGATAAAATATTTGGTAAGCATATGGGGAATCCATGCGAAATTTTTTGACGAAAAATGTTTACCCCGGAAATGTATTCTTCAATAGCTTCCTATGACCCATTTAAATTTTAACTGCAATCGGTTGCGCCAAATCCGATATATCCACCAAACAGTTTATTATATTGACCGAGTAGGGAGAACTTGTTTCTTGTATCATCCTGAAAAATATTTTCGTCACGGATAAAAAAATTTTTCCGCATGCATAACATGATTTTTTTCCATTTTCATTTGGGTTTCGACTTTTCATATCATGGGGCCCGAAATTTTTTGTCTTTTGGTAGTCAAAAAATTTTCAGAGTGGAGAATTCCATATTGCCCTCAGGAGCTCGATATGACTGATGCGCGGGAAAATATTTTATATGAAATTTTCTCGCTAACTCATCCGATAATAAAAACTAGTAAGGGTGTAAAATTTGGCCTGGTCAAACATTAAATACCCTACACTGCAGTATTTTTAAAATTTTGCTCATATGGGAGGTGCTACGCCCTCTTGTCCGAGTTCACCCAGTTTTTGTTCAGAGCTTGCATTTATAGGTTTTAGTGTCTGAGCGAAAACGTTTGCTTATATAGGAGGTGCCACGCCCTCTTGTCCGAGTTTCTCTAGTTTTAGCTTAGAGCGTGCATTTATAGTCTTTAGTATTTGAGTGAAGTTTGGTTGGATCATCTCAAAAAACTCTTTCAGTGTAGCATTTTGAAACTTTTGCTCATATGGGAGGTGCCACACCCCCTTGTCCGATTTGACCCGATTTTTGTTGAGAGCTTTCATTTATGATTCGTAGTGTCTGAGTCAAACTTGGTTCTAATATCTCATAAAACGCTTTCAGTATAGCGTTTTGAAGCTTTTGCTTATATGGGAGGTGCCGCGACCTCTTGTCCGGATTTGCTCAGTTTTTTCTCAGAGCTTGCGCTTACAATTTTTAGTATTTATGCATAGTTTGGTTGTATTGTCGTGAAAAATACTCCTAAAATTGCATTTTGAATATATTTTTTGTATCGGCGGTTGGCGTGTCAGTTGACCGATTTCGCTCATTTTCAATCCCCCGAGCTAACTTTAGGAATGAAAGCAGTGTACCAAATTTCATTAAAATATCTTGCTCAGTTTTCTCAGAAAGTGTATTTCAACACACAGTCAGCCACCCAGTCAGCCAGCCAGACAGACGGACATGGCTATATCGACTCAGGAGGTGACGCTGATCAAGAGTATATATACTTTTCTATATCTGCCACGCCTCCTTCTCTGCGTTACAAACGGAAGGACAAAGTGAATATACCCTGGGTGTAGGGTATAAAAATGGGAACTGTCCAAATTTGAGCATGAATTGCAAACAAGTTGGGCGTATTTTACGAAATTTTTTTTTCTTCGTGTGTCAGGTCCAAAACTGATTCCATTCATTTTGTCTTCATTGCCTGTGTTTTGAGAGCTCTTTACATAGAGAAAAAACAAAATAGTTCGTACTACTTTATTTCTAGTAAATTTTACTAGAACTTCAAGTCAGAATAGTGACAACTCTTCAATAAAATGCAATTTACTTCTCTAGTTTAATTGATTCAGAATTTTTGAATAACTTTACAGTATAGTAATTTTTTAGAAGAAATTTGAGTGATATTTACCTTTCTGTCGAAGAGTCCATTTTTCATTTCCTTTGTGATTGCCCTACGTTGGCTAACCGACGTTATAAGGTGTTCGAAAGTCATTTTTTCGACTCTCTTGAAGATACCGCTCAGAAGAGTTCCAAATCCATTCTGGAATCTATAAAAATTTCTAAATGGTTCATATAGGTTGACAACGAAGTTACATATCGGATATACAATGAGCCCAATCGTGGCCTAAGTTATGATAGCAACTGCTATCTCCCACGCTAGCCTAACCTACCTAACTGTAAAGTTCAAACAAAAAAACGAATGAACTGACCGGACTTGGATTCGAACCTGGGTCCATCCGTGTGATGGATAAAAAAATATTATTTTTACTTACAATAACAAACTTGTAGAGGTCTTTACCATTGAACTATATGATGAAGAGGTATAACATTTTTATATCAAGTAAAAATGCGAATATAAAGTAAAACAATTAACTCGTATGTGTTTTTGATGTTAATTACTTTTATTTTTTTACCAACAGAGTGGAGTTAAAATTATGACATTGATTTTTCTCCGTGGTCCTTTAAAACTCTTTGCCTTAAAGTTTAATCAAAATTATTCAAGGATATTTCCAATTTATAACCAATTTTCTTACAAAAGACAACAAATAAAAAGAAAAAATATTTACATTTTTGTTAAAAATAAAACCTTCATTCTCATAAAACTATAGCCCATATAGCTTAAGCCAATATATCACCAATGCGTAGTTGAATGACCCATACAAAAACACAGGGTTTTTTTTTTTTGTTGTTTTTAATCAAAGCCAGAATTCCCACACAAAAACATAAAAATCCAAAAAGATCCGTATCCCAACCAACAACTCCCACAGAGTACCGTCAATACAACGCGTGATTACTGCCACTTCAGTGTCAGAAGATGTCAAATCACGACCCAAACGACGTAAGCAAAGCAATAAACTGATGGAAAATACGATGGTAATGCCATTGCGGCGTTGGCAATGCCATCAGAAGCTGGAAAAGTAGAAGTAAAAGGCGAAGGCGAAGACGAAGTGGAGGAAAAAGAACTCAACAAAACAAAAGTTTCGTTCGTTTGCCTTTTTCTTTTATTTATTTTCTTTATTTGCGTAATAAATGCGTTGTGCAGGTATTTCAGAGTCAGAATCAGAGTCAGCATGAGTATTTTGTTGCCATGTTTGACATTTATTTAAAATTTCATTGTATGCGTGAAAGTGTGTTTGTGTGTGTGTGTGAAAATTGGGAACAAACCCAAGGGGACAAGAAGTGCTTCAAAAACCCTTCTAAAGTGCATCCTTTTCACCAATAAGCGCTTTCGCTCCGTAAGAACAATACTTTCTTTTTAACATTGCATGTCATAGGATGTAAGCGAGCAAAAGCTTACCGCAGCCTTACCAAAAAAGAGTTTTTAAAGCGCTTATTTGTAATGCTGCGGTAAGCGTTTTTTCAATAAAATTAAAAAAAAGAAAAAAAAGAAAAAAAAAAAACTGGCCGCGCCAGGATTTGAATCCACTACCCTCCGCGTGCTAGATATTTTTTTCTTACATTTACCAACCCTTTAGACCGCTCCACCAACGCCCAATGATATGAAGAGGTATTAAATTTGTATATTAAGCAAATGTTGTCCTGCAGCATTACATAGAATCATTGTGCAATCAGTTTCAATTCAAGTAAGCAAAAGTAAATAAAAATGAGAAATTGAAATAGAAAAGTGAAATAAAAAAGGTTGAATAAAAACTATTTTAATAAAAAAAAAAAAAAACAAGAACAAATAAAAAAACGGAAAAAAAAAATTGCCCGGGCTGGGTTCGAACTCACGTTGTTCTTACTGCAGCCTTATATGGAATCATTGCGTAATCAATTTCAATTCGGTTAAACAAAAGTAAATTAATAAGAGAAAGGAAAATAGAAAAGTGAAACAAAAGATGTTGAATCAAAAATATTTAATTAAAAAAAAAAAATAAAGCAAAAAAAAGTAAAAAAAAGTAAAAAAAAAAAATCTCCCGGGCTGGGTTCGAACTCACGTTGTTCTTACTGCAGCCTTATAAAAATTCATTGTGATAGTGCTTCTAAATTTCTATGGGGACAAGCACTTTTGAAGTGCTTGGATCAGAAGCGCTAGAAATTTTTCCTCTTGGGAAGCTACTACTATGCACGAGTATAGTTAGTGAGTACGTAAAAACCATGTTTACTGCAAGATGACAAACATGACGTGAGTGCGTGAAAACGTGACACATTTTCACTTGATGCCACTCAGGGGCATGATAAGGACATTTTGGCTTTGGCTTTTTTCTCACGGATTTTCCCGCACTTTCCACTTTTTACTTTCATTCATTTACCTTGTCGTCTTTGTGTAGATTTCATTACATTTTATTTTATTTTAGATGTCATTACTTTGTATTATTTGCGCGCGGCTTTTTAAAAGGTTTACACTGTTGAATGGTGTCAACCCGGCGGGGAGAGCAAATACTGGTGACGTTTTTAAGTGGAAACATGAGTTGAGTATCTGCTCTAAAATGTGTCAATCGCAAAAGCGCATATTTCCTACAGGGGTTCAGAAGCAAAAGTAGCGTAAACATGTTAGTCTCCATATCAGGTAGTTAGAAAGTTGTTCTTTTGGCTGTTATGCATGTGTGTTTGTGTGTGTGCTTGTGAATTGTAAATTACATATTTAATTTAAAATTGTGTCTTTTGCACATTTGTTGTTGTTGTCGCCAGTGCTTTGCTTGTTAACCATTTTATTTATTTTTGTATATGTATGTATTTGTGCATCTGTGTAATGAATGTCTAAGTATATTTTCTTTATCTCTATTTGCACGCATGCATGACAAAGGAAATGTCACGTTTTTTAAAGAACTAATTACAAAAAAAAAAAACAAACTCATGAAAATTGTTGAGTAAAATTTTAATTTTGAGCAAACAAAAATTTTTGTTAATTTTTCTGTTGTTTATTGTCTTTTTATTTACTTAAGAAAGCAAAACATGTACTTTGAATTTATTTACTAAATGGAGAAAAACTTTGCGTACTAAACATATATGTACATACAAATCCCTTATTTATCCCACGAAGTGATTTGCCGCAGTTTCATTTAAATAATTTTGAATAAGGTTTGAGCTTTGAAAACCAACAAAACAAAATTTTGGCTAGGAAACACTTCACAAAAGTTGTGACCACTGCCCAAAAACAATACACAAGACAATACTGATTGGGTGGGCGTGATATCTTTTACATAAAAACTTGCACTTAACTATATAAGAGAACATCTGCTGAAGCTATCAAGCTCAAGAAAAAGTAACGAGGACTATGCTTCCTGTTTTGTACGTAGTCACAACGCTAAGAACAGTATCCACTCTGAGAAAATCGGTGCTTAATATTATTCTTCACTATGAACGCCTGTGTCAAGCATTGTTTTGAAAAACTAAGTGGTAAACACCTTTGCTACTTAAGCTACGATTTAACATTTAATAACTTATTACCTGTAGAATGATTACTGCTCGGCAGACCAACTGTTATAAGCTTTTATGTCCATTTAATTGAAGGGTATCGTAAAAATGTAGACAAATATTATAGTTAAAAAAAAAATGAAATATTGAAAAAAAAGTAAAAAGTAACAAAGACTATAGAAAAAACGTGACCAAAATCAAAGAGTTTTAAAAAATATTGAGAAAATTGAGAAAATCTTTGGTGCCATATGACAACGCTCGTTCTTAATATTTTATAATTTTTCAAAAAATTATCAAATTGCGAGTTTTCAGCTGTTAAGCTGACGCAAGGAGTGAGATCGAAAAAATCTTAACACACGTTTTACCTAATAATTTTTTTTGGTTGTAAAATTTAAAAATTTCTTTGATCTAGTTTCCTTTGAAAAATATGTCAGTTATTATTTTTAATGACAAACATGTTGATTTGTTGTGATTTTGATCAAAATGAGTGAAGAAAAAGAAGTACGTCTTAAAATTATTGAAAATTTTCAAAAAAATCCAAATTGGTCTTACAAAAAATTGGCCAAAGAATTGAAGGTCTGCCGTCAAACTGTTTCCAATGTTATTAAACAGTTTCAGGAGAATTTGACCATCGATAGGAAACCTGGTTCGGGAAGAAAACAAGGACCACATGATATTGGGAAAGCCAAGAAAATTGAAATCATATTGAAAAGATCTCCAAACACACCTGCTAGAAAAGCTGCCCGGTTAGCCCAGTGCTCTGACTTTTTGGTGCGAAAAGTTAAAGCCAATGCAGGTTTGAAAACATAAAAGTCCAAAAAGTTCCCGACATGAATGTTGCAAAAAATTTAGATGGCAAAAGTATCGAATTTTATACAAAAATATTCATGTTGTATAATGGACGACGAAACGTATGTACTGGCAGATTTAACGTAGCTTCCGGGTCCAAAATTTTTATGTTGCTGATGCTCGAGGAAATGTCGAAAAACAGTTTAGAATCCAAAAGCAGACAAAATTTCCTAAAAAATTCCTGGTATGGCAAGCTAAGTATATGCAGTTGCGGCAAAAGAAGCAAGTCATTTGTTACATTAGGCTCTATAAATACCGAAATATACATCAAAGAATGTTTGAAAAAAAGACTTCTTCCCTTCATAAGAGAGCACAATGTGTCCACATATTTTTGGCTTGAATTGGTATCATGTTACTAAGGCAAGAAAGCTGTGGAGTGGTACCAAAGTAATTACATAGCTTTTGTACCAAGAGAAGCCAATCCTCCAAACTGTCCGGAGCTAAGACCAGTAGAGAATAGAGAGGTATTGGGCTCTTGTGAAAAGAAACTTAAAGAGCACAAAAAAGGTGTTCCAAAATATAGAAGATTTTAAAAGGAGATGGGCAAACTGTTCCAAAAAGGTGTCTGAATCAACTATCAAATATCTAATGGAAGGCTTACCGAAAAAGGTCCACGAGTTCATAAATAGTGGTTAGAACTATAAAAGTTATATTTTTCTGTAATTTGTAAAATATTATCAATTAAATTATTGAATTTTATATATGCTAAGATTGTTTCGATCTCACTCCTTACATCAGCAAAATATTAGGCTTATTCAAAACCAAGACATCTACAAAAAAATTTGGTAAGACATAAAATGCTTAAAATCCTTAAAAAAAGTAGGTGTGAGTTTTTTCAAAATTTTTGGAAACTTTTTTATATATTTTTTTGATCGTTTTGAAAAATTATAAAATATCTCCAAAAAATCTGCAAAATTTTACTCATATTTTTTTGGATAATTCTAAACCTTTCTTTCCTTATACACTTTTTTCGTTAGATGCCTTGCTTTTGAGTAAAAAATCGATTTTGGAAACGTAAATATTAGGTATCTATACCCAAAAAAAAAAAAATTTTTTTTAGCCAAAATGATCCTTCAGTAAGTAGAATCAAAAGTGAACCATTGGATTCTCTCGGAATGAAAAAAAAAAAAAATATTCAGATAGCGATTTTAAGAGTCCTTCTAACTTCTGAGTCGGTTTCGGGATGAATCCAAACATCGACCCTATTTAAATTAATTTTTGTTTTGTCTGCGCCGTCGCAATCTGATTATAATTTTTCGAATGCTAATCGGTCCATCCTATGTCTTTTAGTCTGAATTGGGACTTTCCGTGATGATCTTCAGCAAAGATTTTTTTTTTTTACCAAACGCCGCCTAACAGTTCTGTTAGAAACTGCAACTACAAATGCTGCCTGGACGACTACAGCAGACTAAAAATGATCCCGATATAATCCCTGCGCGAAATAAATATCATCTTTTCAGTTGATTTTCGTGATCTACCGCAATTTAATTGTTGCGTTAGTGGTAGCATATCCTTACTTAGAATTTTTTGAGCTCTTCCAATTATTTTGGCTATTTCCCGTTGGCGTCGGAACTCACATCGTAGCTTCTTGATGATGAAACGGTCTTCGTTCGAAAACTGCCTTCCACGACCCTGTTATATTTTTGGTACAATATTGAATATTTTTAACGTTTTCCAAAGCTCCAAATATATTATTTGATAATTTCGTCAAATGGTTTCTTACTATTACCGAAATCTACAATATTTTTTGAGCTTTTCTAATTTTTTGAATGTTTTCCAATACTTTTATATACTTTTGAATATACCGGAAAATTACGCAAAAAGCTTCAAGCTTTTAATGTTATCTTAGTATTTTTTCAAATACTTATTTATAAGGACAAAATTAGGTTTTTGGGGAAACTTTTCAAAAAAGAAGCTTTTATGGAAGAGAGTCTTAAGTTAAGTCATTAGTATATTTTTGGCATCATACATAATATAAAAGAGTTTAATACACTCGAATACATGGTAAAATTAGAGATTTAATAGCCGTGTTTTTTTTGACGCGTATATACAATTGTGGATACCTTCAAATTGCGATAACTCATGAACAGTAAGTCACACAATAGAACTCTAAGAAACTTTTTTATGGAGAATCACGTTCTCTTTCATTTTATATTTAAAAAAATTTATTTTTAAGGAGGTATTTTATAAAAACTGGTTAGCGCCGATAAATGGCAAAAAATCACTTTTTTTAAATAACTTCTAAATAATTTTTTTTTTTTGACAAAAGATTAAAATTATTTGTAGAGCATGTGGTTCTCCTTGAAAAAGACCCTTGGACTTTTTATCGTACGACTCACCGTTCAAAAGTAATCGCAATTTGAAGGTATCCACAATTGTATATACGCGTCAAAAAAAACACGGCTAATAAAAGAAAAAAATTTTTATTGGTTCATGGGGAAGGAAGATATACAAATTATAAGATTTGTGTTGCCATTTGGCAACATTTATGAATTTTCCATATTATTTGAAAAAGCTTTTTTACTCAATCTTATGCAGTTTCTTTTTTAATTTTTCATTTTTACATTTCTTATGATGAATACTGAAGGTTTAGTAACATCGCACTACTAGTGCCACTGGGAGGATAAAAGGGGCCATCAACCCAGGCAAAATGCTTTAAGAGGACGCAAAATGAATTCTTGAAAAAAAAAAAAAGGTTATTTAAGACTAAGCTGACTACATTACAGACCTTTTTTTTAGTCACACAAAGTTTGACCTAGCGCAACATATCTATTTCATATGGGACGAAAAAGGACCCAAAATGAGGTGTGTTTCGGCTTAGGAATATTATGACTTATTAATGTATACTTTTTTATTTTATTAATTTACAGAAAACTTGAGCAAAACACAAGGTGTCAGCAAAATAAATGAGCAACTACCTAAATATAAGACTTTGTATACAAACTCGTTCATAAATAGAGTCTTGTTTGTTTTAACCTTTATCTAAATGTATCAATTTTATAGTAAATTTAAATCATTTTTTTCATGCCTTTTTTATCATCAATTTGAGTCTCAGTCGTGCGTGTTTTTGTCGCATTATTTGCCTGCGTGTGTGTTTGTTAAGGATCATTGGCTCGTCTAAATGCGTCACCTTGAACTTTTGTCTGTTGTTGTTATTGTTGTTGCTACGATAAACGGGCGCGCTCATGTTGCGATTGCTACATCTGCTAATGTTGTTGCTTTTTTTTTTTTTTTTTGTTGCCACGTCCGTCACCTTAACTTTGTTGTTTGCTTGGGGTTGTGCAACATTTTACAAGGACCTTTGCGTTCATTTACTCTTCGAATTACGTAGATGTCCTTTTGCAACATTTCGAACTTGCGCGTTACGCGTGAAAGAGAGAGAGAGAGTTAAGTAAATTCGTGCACTGTTCTGGTATTTTGCTCTTAATAAGAGAAGCTGAATCTGTTGTGTTTGTGCTCATTTGCTTTTCAGCGAGAATGTTGCTATCCAAAGGTTGCTGTCATTTGGCAACATGTGAGTCTGCAGCAATTTTTGCGACCTTGAGTTTTATTTTTAATTCCTTTGATACTTTGGGCGTTTTCAATTGGAAAATGTGAAATGTTTTGTGTTTTTAATTTATCTTTAAGTTGTTGCATATTTTAATCTATCTATATCTATTAATGGATTTGTTGCTGACCTCATTAAGTTAATGACGTTGCTTGATTTTGAGAAAATGAACCGCTTAAATACAAGCTGCATCAACTTGATGTTTCAACAGAAATGATAAACGCTATTAAGTATTAATACTACACAACAAAAAGTGCGCCTTGGACAGGCACTGAACTTTTAAATTATTCAATCTACATGTGTCAAAAATTTGACGTTAATGACGACATTTTATTGTTAGGTGATTTCAATTTGCCTGACCTAAAATGGACTTTGTCTGAGGAAATTTTAACTGATTTACAACAAGTTAGTTGTATAACGAATTGTCACGGACGACAACTTGACTTAGTTTTGGTTACAGATAGTAGTAAGGTTGTTGTAAATAACGCCTTCAATGCCCTAAGTGTGGTTGATATTTATCATCCACCTTTGAATATATTGTACCAATCAGATCAAAATAATTTTTATAATGAATGCTCTTCTATTAAATTTTATGAATTCAATTTCAAAGAAGCTGACTTTTGGAAGTTGAATGACATTTTAAGGAACAATGTTAATAATTTTTTAAACTTCTTTGAAAATAATTCTTTGGATAATAACATTAAATTTTTCTATAAAGAACTTTTTAAGGCTATAGCTTTGGCAGTGCCATATACATTTAAATACGTTAATAACTCTTCATAGCCTTGGTATACAAGAGACTTAAAGAAAATTCGTAAAAGTCGTAACAGGGCTTGGAAAAAATATATCTGTAGTCAAAACCGAAACGATTTAGAAAATTACAACAAACTGTTTGACGAATTTAAATTAAAATCAGCTTCTGTTTATTCTGAGTATTTGAATAAAATGAAGCTGAACATTCTCCTAGACCCCAAGAATTTTTGGGGATTTATTAATTCAAAAAAAAAGTCAGACGGTTTTCCGACTGAGTTCAAGACTGGTGACGAGCTTACCAGCAACCCCGAAATAATTGCGGGGTTGTTTGCTAACTTATTTAAAAATTCTTTTTCATCTGACTTATTTAGCCCTGACATCCCCTATTTTGAATTCATGGAAACTGACCCGAAAGTTTCATTTAATGCAATATCTTTCTCCCTTGAACTCGTGGAGAAATATATTGCATCTATTGATGACGATATTGGAAATGGACCTGATGGTATTCCAGCAACATTATTAATTAATTGTAGCTCTATCTTGAGTCATCCACTCAGCTTTTTTTTTAATAAATCTATTAACGATATTTTTCTCAATTTTGGAAGGAATCATTCATAAGTCCAATCTTTAAGAAAGGATGTAAAAATGATGTTTCAAATTACAGGCCCATAGTCAAGCTATCATCAATACTAAAGCTTTTTGAAAAAATTATATACGATCAAGTCAAGGTGTGCTGTGGTGAAGTCATTACATCACGTCAGCATGGTTTTGTTAATGGCACAACTACAGTATCTAACCTTCTTGATTTCACTTCTTTTACATTAAATTCTTTGGACTCTGGTGGGCAAGTTGACTGTATCTACACAGATTTCAGTAAACCATTTGACAAACTACCACATAACTTAATTTTGTTTAAATTAAAAAAGCTTGGATTTCCTTTAAATTTTGTCAGTTGGATCGAATCTTATTTGTCTGATCGTTCATATCAAATAAGATTTCGGAAGGTGTTGTCACCTCCTTTTACTGCGTCTTCAGGTATTCCGCAAGAAAGCCACTTGGGACCTCTCCTGTTTATTTTAGCAATAAATGATGTTACTCACATTATTAAAAACTCTCATTTGCTAATATATGCAGATGATATGAAAATATACAGGATCGTAAAGGGAATTGAAGACAGTTTCCTACTTCAGTCTGACTTGAAATCTTTTGAAGTTTGGTGTTGTAAAAATAGCTTACATCTCAATTCTGATAAATGCCAAACAATGACTTTTTCTAGAAAAAATCAAATCGTAGAGTTTAATTATAAATTTAATGATAAACATATCTGTCGTGTCGGTTCAGTCAAAGACCTTGGTATAAATTTTGATGCTAAACTAACGTTCAATGAACATATTAATCAAATTTGTAAAAAATCTTCATCACTGCTTGGCTTTATTAAACGATGGGCAAAAGAATTTAATAGCCCTTTAGTAACGATGACTTTATATAAAACAATTGTGCGTCCTCACTTAGAGTACGCTAGCCAAGTTTGGTCACCATTTTATAATATAAACATTGATAGAATTGAAAGAATTCAAAAAAATTTTGTTCGTTTTGCTCTCAAAGGCTTTAATTGGGCGGATTTTTCAATCATTCCTCCTTATGAGGATCGTTTGATGTTCTTATGTATGCAGTCTTTAAGTACGCGTAGAAATATAGCGGATATACTTTATCTGCATCAGCTTATTACAGGGTCTCTTGCCGCACTAGAGCTTCTTAAATATATTAATTTTAATACTAACCGAAGAAGTAATCGTAACTCTAATCAATTATTTTATCAACCGGTTAGTAGAACTAATTATATAGCTTCAGCCCCTTTTAATCGCATGACAACTCTTATTAATCATTGCGAAGTATATAGCATTAGCTTGTCAAAAGTTCAACTCAAACTTAGATTGAAAAATTATTATAATTAAATTCGTTGGTTATTGGTTGTTTTTTATTTAATGTTTGTGTTGTCCGAGCCCCACAGCATGCAGGGTTAATTTTTTCTAACATTCATTCCTTGGATTATGCTATTACATACATACAACTGCATTTATGCATTTGTAGTTATGTATACAATACATTTTCCTAATTTATTTTAAGCTTTACTTGATTTAAAGCTTGAAGCTAAATAGTCAAGAAGGCTAATAGCTGTAGTAGCTAAACTCTATTATTATTATTAAAACGACCTCTTGGCACCCTCTCGGCTCGAAAGTTTTATTAGTGACGGTCAAAAATTGTACTTAAATTTAGTTTCTAAGGCTAACGTATCACAAATATTGTATACCCCATAATTTTTTTCGGTTCGAAAGGGTACGAACAGCTTGTATATCTTGTGATAAATAACGGGATGTAACGAAAAGTATCGCCAAAAAAATGAATGCTAAAAGTATTGAAATCAAAAGGGGTGCCATATCACATGGGGGTGCCATTTCACATAGGGGTGCCATATTTCATGGAGGTGACACTTTTCCCAGGCTAACTCTATTCTTAGGAGTAAGCACCACTGCTCATATGTTTCTTCCATTGCTTGTTTTCACTAAGTGTACAATTACTTACTACTGGTCTCCGCAGAGAAATCTAATTGAGTAGTAGCGGCACTAAAGGTGCTATGCACCATTACGATTGCTGATGCTCTGACCTTCAATAATTGAAAAATTTTGTACGCAATTTTTTTTTCTCTTCCATTTAACATTTCACTTTCATTTTATTGCAAGTTTTTATTTATTTTTTGTTAAGCTACTTAACCCTTAAAAAGGTATCTTCTACACAAGACACACCTTTTCGCATCTCTTGTGAAAAAATTACAAAATTCAAGGAACAATTAAATTTAATGGCGACGCAATTAACTCTTTATTTTCATGCAACCAACTCACAATTTTTACACTTTTCGAAAATTTGCGCGCCTTTTGCGAGTACCCGACGCATCCTCCTTGGGAGTGCGCTGCTGCCCCCGACTGACCCATATATATTTGTCAAAGTCACGTTAACGCTTTGCTAACTTGTGATATAAATTATCACAGGCAAAAATGCTGCATAAATAAGGCCGCATAGCAACAATTTGAATGGGTAAAGAAGAACTCGGCCGCGCGGCGGCACAGAGGTCATTTAATTAATTAACCCACCAAAGTAACGCACAAAAAGCAACGAACCAGAAAACCATTCAAAATATAAAAAAAAACGCAAAAAAACGAGGCAGCAACGCTGCAAAATCGTGCAACATTTTACCTCTGATGCTGACCCTTACAAAGAAAAAAAAAAAAAGTGGCAGCAAAAGTAAAAAAACCAACAGCAACAACAACGACAACATTAAACAACTGATGGACATCGCCGCTATGGTTAAGTAACCTAAAATGTGGTAAATTGTTTGCATTTTTTTGTAACGAAGAAAGCAACAACAACAAAAAAGTTGGTAGTTAGATATTTGGTTCCTGTTGTTGGTGGCTGTTGCTTCTTTTCCTTTTCTGGCTGTTAATTTGCAGCACCCTATTTTAGCATTAAGTACCTTCGGTTCTTTTTTTGCTCAACTTTTTTCCTTTCTTTCTTTTTCTATTTGACTGGTTGAATCGCTTTCTGTCTCCCTCACTCACACTTACAGGGTGTTTTTCTGCATGACTTGGTGTGTATTCAACTGCTTTGCTCTACGCATTCAAACTGATTTCTTCATTAAATTTGCATAAAAAGCAACAACAACAAAAACAACAATAATCCAAGTGAAAAAAAAAACATCTTTTAATTTAAAAGCGTGAAAGAACCACCATGGTCTTTGGTGTGCGTAAAGTAAATAAATTAAAGCAGAATGTAGAGAAAAATTGAGGCCGAGTTTTGGACTTTAAATCATTATTTTTTACTTTTTATTACGTTCAACAGATTTTTCGCCCAAGTTAATTATAGTTGAGGGCTTTTTTGTACATTTCGGATTATTATTTATCAAAGCTAAGTTATTTTTAGGTATCTTCTTCATACTTAACTTGCACAAAATTATGGAGCGAAACAAAAACACGTCTTGGTCTTGGTCTTGGTCTTGGTCTTGGTCTTGGTCTTGGTCTTGGTCTTGGTCTTGGTCTTGGTCTTGGTCTTGGTCTTGGTCTTGGTCTTGGTCTTGGTCTTGGTCTTGGTCTTGGTCTTGGTCTTGGTCTTGGTCTTGGTCTTGGTCTTGGTCTTGGTCTTGGTCTTGGTCTTGGTCTTGGTCTTGGTCTTGGTCTTGGTCTTGGTCTTGGTCTTGGTCTTGGTCTTGGTCTTGGTCTTGGTCTTGGTCTTGGTCTTGGTCTTGGTCTTGGTCTTGGTCTTGGTCTTGGTCTTGGTCTTGGTCTTGGTCTTGGTCTTGGTCTTGGTCTTGGTCTTGGTCTTGGTCTTGGTCTTGGTCTTGGTCTTGGTCTTGGTCTTGGTCTTGGTCTTGGTCTTGGTCTTGGTCTTGGTCTTGGTCTTGGTCTTGGTCTTGGTCTTGGTCTTGGTCTTGGTCTTGGTCTTGGTCTTGGTCTTGGTCTTGGTCTTGGTCTTGGTCTTGGTCTTGGTCTTGGTCTTGGTCTTGGTCTTGGTCTTGGTCTTGGTCTTGGTCTTGGTCTTGGTCTTGGTCTTGGTCTTGGTCTTGGTCTTGGTCTTGGTCTTGGTCTTGGTCTTGGTCTTGGTCTTGGTCTTGGTCTTGGTCTTGGTCTTGGTCTTGGTCTTGGTCTTGGTCTTGGTCTTGGTCTTGGTCTTGGTCTTGGTCTTGGTCTTGGTCTTGGTCTTGGTCTTGGTCTTGGTCTTGGTCTTGGTCTTGGTCTTGGTCTTGGTCTTGGTCTTGGTCTTGGTCTTGGTCTTGGTCTTGGTCTTGGTCTTGGTCTTGGTCTTGGTCTTGGTCTTGGTCTTGGTCTTGGTCTTGGTCTTGGTCTTGGTCTTGGTCTTGGTCTTGGTCTTGGTCTTGGTCTTGGTCTTGGTCTTGGTCTTGGTCTTGGTCTTGGTCTTGGTCTTGGTCTTGGTCTTGGTCTTGGTCTTGGTCTTGGTCTTGGTCTTGGTCTTGGTCTTGGTCTTGGTCTTGGTCTTGGTCTGCTCATCCATGACGCGCTTACCTTAAGTTTTAAGAAATTTTCGTCTTTGGTAACTTGAAGTGAAATTTTTTGTAGGATATTTTTGCAAAAATTTTTAACCCATTGTGGCTCAGTTTTAAAAAAAGGATTCAAAAAGACCCATAAAAACAGGATATAATAGGTTAATATATTCTGGGAAGATAATCCTTGTGTGATTTCGTTATGATCTTGTGAGTACGAGTTTTGTTGAAAATGTTGTCTGAGTTTTACAGTGGGGTGAAATTTGGAAAATATTTATTGTTAGAAGTGCTTAATGATTTTAACGATTTTTTTGCTTTCGGGATAAAATTTTGCTTTTTAGTGTTCAGCAACTAGTAGCGAAATTGTATAGCAAATATTTCAGTTGTGCATACTGACTCAATATTCCCTTGTTTTTCTTAAAAAGGTACAAAAATGACCCACATGTGGGGGTTGTACAGGATGTTAAAGTCACCCCTGCTTACGGTACATAAGCGTATAATATATATATATTTTTTTTTTTCTATGGATGATCCACTTAATCTTTATATTAATATGCAAGACAAAAATTTTGTCCTCCTTTATTTTACTATGCTAGAAATAGGATACGACTTTGAAATATACAGCACTAGAAAGCTATTTGTGTGCAGATGTGCACAAATTTTTCAATAACAACAACAAAATACATGGTCACACAGAGATAAAAAGATGATAAGGCACAAAAGGAAAAAAACACAAGGCATAGCATTGTTCGTATTTTTTGTTTTGTTTACATTTCACATTTGTCATTGTACCAAAGATGAGCTTTTCTATTTTGTGTCAAATAGCAAAAAAAAGAACTAAAACTGTCCAAAAATTACCAAAATTATTTAATACGTTTGTGGTCAAATGTTGACCATTGGGCGATTCTAGTCCAAATAAATTCATATTTATCAATGTGCGAAAAAAAATTTTCAATTTTATAGACCTATGCAGGAGAAAACTACAAAAATATAGTAAAGTTTTGGTATTTTCACTATAAAAAAATAACTTATAAGCTTGCATAATTTAATTTTCGAATTGAGAGATGATTTTATGCTTGAGAGGGTTATGACACACCCATTAACAATAAATCGGCAAGACTGAAAAGCAGTCTGTGATTTTTGCAGCACCATAAAGTGGAAATGAATACGAAGCACACGATTTGTCAATAGTAATGTACATATTTACATCACAACTCAAAATAGACCCAGGAGATGTGTTAATTTCAATGATTTCAGTTTTTCCCCAAACTCGTTTGGTCGACACTGGATTTTTGTCATCTCATTTTTTTACCAAATTTTACTTAAACATCAAAAACTTTTTAGTTCTATCCAAAATTTCTGGCATTCTATTTTTTATTTTTAATTTTATAGTCATTCGGGTGACTAGTTAGCCGAAATCAATTGAAAAAATCTGCAGCCGAATGAAACTTACGGTATTTGCAACTGAAATTTGAGTTCACCACATAAGGGTGGGATTAATATAATCAGCTTTCATGTGACCTCCCAATTTCTTCATGGGAAATTTCATAAGTGTGATACAATTTTCTCCTACAACAAGTTTAGCGAAATTGTCAAGTGATTATTATATCCTTCAATTCATAACCTTCACTTTAATATTCTCACTTAAGTATCATGCTAAATACAGCGCATATAACACAATTTCATAATTAACACTAAAAATACGTTATTAAATTCATTTTTATTTCATTGCGCTGCAACAAATTGAAAGAGCCGACATTATGCCCTAAGTATTTTATGAACATTGATATTATCTTTTCAATACTTTTTTTGTTCTAATTGCCTTATAAACACCCCATAACAAAACCTTCACACATACTCATACACTCACATGTTGCCAACACACTGACACTAATACTAATACATCGGCAACATTTACCGTATCATGTGCCAACTTAGCATGTTTTTATGATACACTTTCTCGTACAGTTCATAAAATCTTCTATGATGCCTTTAGGTTAAACAGGCTGGCTGTACACATAAAAAATGCGAGAGAAAAGAATACTGCCATATCATTACGTAAATTACACGCGCACAAGGATGCAAAACCAAAATGAAAAAAAAAAACTCAAGTTTACCACGTAAATCTGCAACAACAACAAATTAACGCCTGCTATTAGTTAGAGCTTAAAAAATGTCTATCACAGAAAGTTGGCTGGATGATTTGTCAAGGTCACGCCGCTTTTGTGAGTAAGTGTCTGCCTTAGTAGCGCTCGCTCCTCGCGCTCAAGGCAATGAATTAGTGAACACAAAGAAAGAATGAAATTCTGCTGACCCAGATATAAAATTCAGATAAAATGTGATTAAAATGCTATGATTTTTTATATGTACGCAACATTGGGACAAACACCAACACCAACAAAAAAAAAGTGCTCATGGTGCTGATGATGATGGTTGGCAACGACGACAATATGATGGCAAATCCAAAAAAAAACGAAAAAATTTCAATACACTTTTTGATGCTTTATGAGGTGTTTAATGTGGGCGTCAGTTGAAGTTGAAAATTGATGAATAAGTGAGATAAATGTGGATTTTTTTTTTCTTTTCCATATCGGATTAAATAAATCTCGTGTTGTGTTAATTAAAAGCGCCATTGAAGTGATTGAAATGATTTAAGTGCGGAAAAATTTCAAATTAAAATGATTTTTTTCTGAGTTGTTATTCTTTAGAAATCTATACTGGGGGGGAAAAAGGCGTACTTAAAAGTTTGTATTAATATTGGTATAAGTGCATCTAATGTAGTTGGTATTTAGTGGGCCCGAAAATGCGTAATTGATTTATTTTTAGTCTTATCCTTGTTTTGATTTTTTTATACTCTACACCCAGAAAAGGAGGCATAGCAGGTATGAAAAAGTACATATATTCTTGATCAGCAATGTTCACGATAACATAGCCAAAATAGACACAAATACTAGGAAAAACAAGCTGGGTGAATCTGGACAAGAAGGCGTCGTACCTCGTATACAAGCAAGAGTTTCACACAGCTACACTGAAAATGTTTTTAGAGATAGTCCAATCAAATTTCACTCAAATACTAAGCATAGTAAACGCAAGCTCTGATCAGAAACCAAGTTGATTTGGACAAGATAGCTTGGCTTCTCCCATACTGTGAGGAGGAAAGTTGACGGAGCAGCGTTTTCCTCCTACAAGTCATCGCTTCGTATAAAATGCTTATCATTATGTATCATATTTTTATTTATATATAAGTAACTAATCATTTTGTTGTTTCTTGCTATAATATCTTATTAGTTTTTAAGAACAACCAACTTAAAAACTTGAAATGTAATCAAAATAAGGATTTATTATCGTAAATAATTACTTAGCCAAGAAAAATCAGCCCTCATTTAGCTTAGGGTAAATTCCCCACCACAGCAGCAAAACCAGATGCAACGGCAACACTTTGCAGCAGCTGTTTTTGACACGCAGCTGTCGTTAGATCTGTCTGCTGTCAGAGGAAAATAAAATGAATTTATGCTGCAATTAGCCAAGAAGTAGCGTTTCGTAACGTAACGTCACGGTTGCTTGTCAACGTAGCATCGATTAGTGAAAACGGTAGGCAACGTTCGAAATGTCACCTTACAACTTAAAAATTACTTGAAAAATTCCAGTTTTTGTAAACAAGCATCCATTGTTATACTTATTTTAATTAATTTGTTCAAAAAATTCCATTTATAACATCCTAATTTAATTTATTTTATCTAACAACGTAACGCGACGTTTGAAAATCTAATTTCAACAGGTCTCAACGTTGCGTACCGCTACTTTACGATTTCACTAATTGCTTACACGCTTCTGCCATTTGATAGATTTTGACAGAAGTCACGTTACGAAACGCTACTTCTTGGCTAATTCTACCATTAGACGCACAGCAGTTGATCATTGCAGTCTTTGCGTAGCCGGCGACCGGCAAACAACAGCAGCAGCAACAGTAAGCAGAAGCAGCAGATAAAGCTGTAAGCAGCAAGAAAACAAGGTATTTGATAAGTTAAAGTAGTTGTAGTATTAGTAGTGGGGCGTGGCAACGTTGAGACCGCGACAATAAACACTCGTAGCCCGAAAATAAATCAGTTGCCTGTTTTTAGTATAAGGGTTAGGGGTTGCACAAACGAGTAGCACGATAATATATCAGTTATTCGTGGTTGCAATTTAGCCTCAAATGGAGTCGGGTATGCAAATAGCAGAGTAGTGAGCAGAATATGGGGTATTTAGTCGCGTATAAAAGAACATTGTGGTCAACAGCGTGAACGTAGTATAGGCGGATAGTGCTCGCTGGCGGAAAGAAAACCACCACATTAGATGTGGGTGGCCCGATAATAAATCAGTTGGTCTCCCTCCGAAGTACAAAGGAGAAGCAGAAGGATAGATAATAGTGTGGGGTGAGAAAAGTAGCCATTGCGTTAGGTGTAAGGAGCCCGATACGGTATCAGCTTCTCACGACTACAGAGTACGAGTGCAAGAGTATACCATTGCGTTAGGTGTGAGTAGCTCGATACTATATCAGCTACTCACGGCAAAAAAAGCATGCGTTCAAAAAAGTAGCAATTGCGTTAAGTGTGAACAGCCCGATACGATATCAGTTACTCACGGCTAAAGAGCACGCGTTCAAGAAAAGTAGCCACTGCGTTAGGTGTAAGGAGCCCGATACGGTATCAGCTACTCACGACTAGAGAGTACGCGTCCAAGAGTCCTAACAGTTAGAGAATACGCGTACCATTGCGTTTGGTATAAGCGATGCAACTAATCACTACTACACTCAACTAGGCTACGGCTGGCCGTGGAGAGAGCAACGCACAGGAGCAGAGAGTGGTGGGTAGTAGAGATGTGTGTCTTATTTATTATAATATTATAAGAATATTGAGAGAAACCGATTAAAAAAAAATGAAGTAAATTAATAAAACCCCAACCAGTGCAAGCCGCTGGCAAAAAGGTTCGTTATAATACACTCAAAATTTTCAAAACGCTCTTATGCAAGCGTTATTTGGTTTGTTCTCTGTAATATGCGGTATTAAGCAGGATCCATCAAGATGACCTCGAAAAACAAAACTCCATATCATTGGATATTGAGAAACAACACAAGAATAGTGTGGACATTTTTATACCCTACACCCAGGGTATATTCACTTTGTCCTTCCGTTTGTAACGCAGAGAAGGAGGCGGTGCTGATATTGAAAAGTATATATATTCTTGATCAGCGTCACCTCCTGAGTCGATATAGCCATGTCCATCTGTCTGGCTGGCTGGGTGGGTGGCTGGGTGGCTGGCTGGCTGTGTGTTGAAATACACTTTTTGGGAAAACTGAGCAAGATAACTCAATGAAATTTAGTACACTGCCATCATTGTCAAAGATAGTTTGGGGATTGAAAATGAGCAAATCGATCAACGGACACGCCTACCGCCCATACAAAAAATATATTCAAAATGCAATTTTAGGAGTATTTTTCACGACAATGCAACCAAAATACACATACATAAATACTACATATTGTAAGCGCAAGCTCTGAGAAAAAACTGAGCGAATTCGGACAAGAGGGCGTGGCACCTACCATATAATCAAAAGTTTCAAAATGCTATACTGAAAGAGTTTTTTAAGATAATCCAACTAAATTGCACTCAGACACTAAAAACGATAAATGCAAGCTTTGAACAAAAACTGGGTGAACTCGGACAAGAGGGCCTGGCATCTCCCATATAAGCAAAATTTTAAAAATACTGCAGTGTAGGGTATTTATTTTTGGCCTGGCCAAAAGTTACACCCTTACTAGTTTTTTTTCGAGATATTCAATAAAATTTATTACAAGTGCCAAAAGACGTGAATATCTCATACGGTATATATATTTTTATTCTCTCATTTCTGAGCTATCAAATTGGCTTTGTTCGATATATCTGCCTTAAATCTGGAACTTATATTTATAAGACTATGCGCTTGCATGCACTTTAATGCAATTTCTAATTAACAATCCAAACTTCTGTAAAGAATCATACAGCAGTCCTCCATTTAGCTTATGCAGCGCATTAAAGACCTAAAGCCACAATTAATTGCATTATCATACTTTTATCGTTGCATCATTCTGCGTTGTTATTTTGCTGCTGTTATTGTTGTTGTCTTAATTTATTCCTTTAGATCCTTTATTTTTATAATTTCTTACGTATCATTAAGTTCGTGAAAAATCAATGGACCAACAAAATACACTCATTGTTGTCCCTGCCGGGGCTCGTAGTGCTTTTTACTTTCTTGCGTTCTTTCCTGTTGATGTCCTTCTTTCTATAACTTACAGTGATCTGGCAGCATCACCATTTGATTTTTTTATTTGTTTTTTGTAAAATATAGCTATTTATTGCATAACATGTACGTGACCAATAAAAATTTTTATGTTCAAAACCAAAAGGAACAACAGCATCGGCACCGGCACCACCACCAGCAGTTGGCGACTTTGCTCTGATCCAGTTATTTAGTTGCTTACTGCGCTGGATGAGCGCTTTTGTTGAACACAAAATGAAGCGTAATGATGTTGTTGTGGTGCTTCATGTAAGTGTTTTTTTTTAACGATTTCCCAACTTTTTTCTTCGTTTTTTTTTTTCTTTTTTTTCTTAAAATTCATATGGCATGTGATTTCTTTTTTTATTTTCTATTATATTTCATATACACACATATGTAAGTCCTTAGGACTATGTGTCCTTTGTAAGATTTGAATGTTCCTACTGTTGTGTCAACATTTCTACCGCAGGAAAAGTAAATAAACTCGATGCAGAGTTGCTTTGCAGCCGGCAAATTGCAGCCTTTATCGGCTTATTGCCATTTGAAGGAATGCGCTGTCCGAAATTATACTGGACCAATGCAAAGAGCACCGTGAAGTTAAGCCTTCAAGGCAGGTAGTGATGAGGAAACCAAGACCATAGAAGTCTTGACCTTGGATATTGACTGTTGGTCTTGGTTTTGATATTGAGTCTTGGTCTTGGGCATTAAGTCTTGGTCTTGGTCTTGAAAAAACATCTATAAATAGTTGAGTATTCTAAATTTCCAATTATTTTTCCAAAGCATTTGGGTTTTTAAGTTGGCAAATTTTGAATTCAGAAATGATTTACACACGCCAAATTAATATAAATTATCAAGACTGAAAAGCAATCTTCGTCTTGATGATCATTGTGACCAATACCATAGCAGTCTTTGTCTTGAAATTATATCAGCGTCCTGGTCTCGAAAAATTACCAAGACACTTACACTTTTCATATTTCCCTTTATTCCAATGATTCCTTTTTTCTATCTTTTGAACTATATTTATTCGCATTGAGCTTTCAATCTGCGGTTAAAAAGTATACTATTTCGGCTAAATCATGATTACGAAAGTGCTACGAAGTTCAAAGGCACAACACTGTTGGCGCAGTTAATATTGTAATGCAATTTCATATTGTGTGTTTGTTGTCAACATTAGGTATTGTTGTTTTTCCATCCCGTTTAGTCTGCCTGGCTGTCTGTTTGTTTGCATGTACTACATATCGATATGAGCGACCGCTGATGTTGCTCCTGCTGCTGCTACTCTGCCCAAGTTTACCACACACACAGATTTTACCTGACAGATTTAATGGCTGCACAAATGTTGCTGGTTACCATAAAATGGTCATAATATTGTTATAATATTATTGTTGTTGTTTTTTTATTTTTTATCTAATTCATTTTTTACTGTATTTTTTGTTGTTGTTGTCGTTGTTGTGTCAGCACATTAAATTTTGCCGCTGCACCAAGTGAGTTGAAAATAAATGTTGCTGCTGAGTCGGCACTTTTAGACAGAAAAAAAAGGTTTTTATGGCTTATTTTTTAGAGCAAAAATGCCAAAGTGTAGTTAGGGGCGTGACTTTATTTTGGAACCACATTATCATTTGCTTTTAAAAGGAACCCAAATCTTTTTTCCTTCAAGTATTTGAATTTTTTTGAAGGCTCTTCATTCAGATTTGTACAGTTATTTCGTCGACAGTACCATACGTGTAGATAATTTCTGCGATTTTGTGATTTTTTTACAGTATTTTTACTTCTTCCAAGATACATTTTCATAAGAGCCCAACACCTGACAAAAGGTCCTGAGCAGTTTAGGGAATTCGCAACTTTTGAAACAAAATGTACAATTTTGCTCTTATACCACTCTATAGCAGCTTTAGAGTAGTGAGAGGTGGCTTAATCAGGCCAGAACATTACAATACTTTTGTGTCCCCGAATAAGTAACATAAAACGTTTTTCAAGACACGCGTCAATATAAATTTTCCAATTTATTGTGCCCAGTCTTACACAAAAGAAAAATGCTTCTCAGACCGAAGGTGCTTGTGCCCTTGGGAAATTTTGTGATTTTCTGTTCACTTATTTTGCTCTGTAATAGCTTTTGCATTGGAGAAGTCGTTAAAAGTCCTAATGTCGAAAAATATTGGTAAAATTCTAAATGTAAGTATATCGAAGAAATCTGTAAAAGTTAAAATTAGTATATCGGAAAGCATCCTATACCTATATCAAAAAAGTCAAGAAGTATCGGAAAATATTGAAATACATTGAAGAAATCGGTTAAAGTCCAAAACTATCGAAAAACATCACAGCTATCGATAAAATTCCAAAATTATCGAAAAACATCTAAAATATAGATTAAAGTTCAAATATATCGACAGCATTCAAAATATCAGCAAAAGTCCAAAAGTATCGAAAAATATTGAAACGCATTGAAGAAATCGGTTAAAGTCCAAAACTATCGAAAAACATCACAACTATCGATAAAAGTCCAAAACTATCGAAAATCATCTAAAATATCGATAAAAGTCCAAAACTATCGAAAAACATCTAAAATATTGATTAAAGCTCAAATACATCGAAAAACATCCAAAATATCGGCAAAATTATCGAAAAATATTGAAATACATTTGTTCGGTAAAAGTTCAAGAATATCGGAAAACATCTAAAATATCGATAAAAATCCAAATCTATCGAAAAACATCTTTAATATAGATTAAAATATTAAAGTGTCGGCAAAAGTATCGAAAAATATTGAAACACATTTAATCTGTAAAAGTCGAAAAACATCACAACTATCGATAAAAGTCCAAAACTATCGAAAATCATCTTAAATATCGATAAAAGTCAAAAACTATCCATTAAGGTCCAAAACTATCGAAAAACATCTAAAATATCGATAAAATTCCAAAGCTATTGAAAAACATCCAAAATATCGTTAAATGTCCAAAAGTACATCGAAAAAATCGGTAAATGGCGAAAAATATCGAAAGACATCATAAATATCGATAATGAATAAATTAATTCATGAAGCAGCATTAGCACTTGCGCCGCATTTGCAAACGATAATTTTTATGCTAACATTGAATTTTTTTTTCGACAACTTCATACTAAAAAAACAAGGTTTCAAAAATTAACAAAATTTGTATGCAAGTCTCTTCATTAGCATACGCAGAATGTTTCAAAATAAAAATTATTAAAATCGATTTGGTACATTTTGTGCTAAAGCGTTACATAGGGTTTTCATATAAGCAAAAAATACTACAGATATAAAGTTTCCGCGACTTTATTTTCTTTTTTGTGTGCAATCTTTTCATTATATCACTCACACGTCATGTTGTAACAATAAACGAACAAAATTGCATTTACTAATGTTTTGAGCTAAACTTTGAACAAATTTTAAATTTAAAGAATACAGTGTGTGTATAATTACTGAAAACTCAGTTTTGTTTACCCTACAATTACAGTTAAAGTTGCAACAATATCAACAGCAACAACAAAATAACAGACAAAAAAACCTAACAACAGCAACCAAAACTGTAATAAACTCGTTATATGAACTTTCAAAATTGCTGACTGTGTAACAGCGAAGACGAATAAATGAATTAAACACTTAAATAAATTCTTCTTCTTCTTCTTGTTGTTGGCGGTGGTGGTGGTGGCAATATTGCTGTTTTTGTGCAACTGCAATTGCAATTATTCTGTTACTTGCAACAGAACAAAAAGAAAGAAAAAATAGATACGCTAAAACTAAAGTAACAACAGCAGCAGCAGCAACTTAAGCAACTGACATACAGCTCATGTAGCAACAACAAGAGTAATGTAACAACTACAACAAAAAACAATAACAACTTAAATTGCTTGCAATAACAACAACCAAGAGTCATCAACGTTGTCGTTTCATTTCATTCAGTTCTTACTGCTACTTCTGCTGTTGCTGCAGCATTTGCTGCTGCTGTTGGTTCCACTGTGTGTTTTTTTTTAACGTTCAACATAAAAGCGCGTCACTACAGCATACAACATACGATACATTCGCATTGTGAGTCAAAATGAGAATGAGAATTCAAATGAAATGAAAGATATTTCAACAAGAAATTGCATTGTTAAGTTGGTAACGTCTGTCGCGGTGTGTGGTGAGTTGATGGTTGGGGTTAGGAATTACCCAAAGCTCGGTGAAAGCACCTACAAAATGTTAAATTTTTAAGACCTTAAACGGTTTTTGCTTAAACTTTGTCAATAGCAGTTTCAATTACATTATCATTTAAATATTATATACTAAATATTCAAAGCAGCCAATAAAAAAATGTCATTCGAAAATTTATTAAATTTTTTTATATATTAGAGGCTGTTGGACAATATAAGTATATGGTGATTTCATTTTATTTTTTGCATCCACGACGTCTTAAATGAAGATCCTTCCAGAAAAACGCCAGTTTGGAGAATGGCATCCAATTACCGACGGTGATATAGTTCCGATACCATTTCTCTTTTTGCATATTATAAGATATTTAAAAGTACAAACATGAAGCGATCATCCAAAAAGAAAGATCCAAAAATAAAAACATCCAAAAAAAACATCAAAAAAAACATCCAAAAAAACATCCAAAAATAAAAAACTTCCAAAAAAAAAAACATCCGAAAATAAAAACATCTAAAAAAAATCATCCAAAAATAAAAACATCTAAACAAAAACATCCAAAAAAAAAACATCCAAGAAAACATCAAAACAAAAACATTCAAAAATAAAACTATCCAAAAAGAAACATCTAAAAATAAAAACATCCAAAAAAAAAAAACATCCAAAAATAAAAACATCCAAAAAAACACCGAAAAATAAAAACATACAAAAATAAAAACATACAATGAAAAACATCCAAAAAAAAAAAAACATCAAAAAAAACATCCGAACATAAAAACATCCAAAAATAAAAAACATCCTAAAAAAACATCCAAAAAAAAAACTTCCAAAAAAAAACACCCGAAAGTAAAACATCTAAAAAAATCATCCAAAAATAAAAACATCTAAAAAAAATCATCCAAAAATAAAAACATCCAAACAAAAACATCAAAAAAAAAAACATCCAAAAAAACATCAAAAAAAAAAAACATCCAAAAAAACATAAAAAAAAATCAAAAATTAAAAACCATTTAATGTAGTAGGTTGATGGAAACTATTCTTATACAGATTTTTACTATTAACTTATACGATACATTATCCTCGAGTTGAATTTAAAGCAATTTTCAGTCCAACGAAACTCTGTTCTGGTTTGAATATGATGACTAACAGATCCCAAATGTACTGTTTCAAAAGATAATTCAAAAGAAGGATAAAGATTTGAATGAAAATATTGCAGCTCTCAAAATTAGCAAAATTTTTAAAATGCTTCTGTGTATGGTTTAAATTTTTAGGCTGGCCAAATATATCATCCATACTTTATTGCATTCATTTTGTTTCCAGTCTTGACTCTAAAGATTTGGATTTGGCTGTTTTTTGTAATAAATACGCTGCATAACTAACACTTTCAAATCCAATAACTGAAGTTGGATGTAACCATTCTATAACTTAAGATAACAATTTAAAAGCTTTAATATTTTGGATAAAAAATATCAAAGTTAGTAAATGGCAGCTAATACTAAAGCACGAAAAATATATTTTAATAAATGGCTACCGCATTAATTCTAAGTAAAAATGCATACAGGCAAAACATTTTATCATCTATACATATTACAGTGTATGTGTATGCACACAACGAAATATTATAAATTTGCTTAGAGTCCTAATTTGCGCCAACCCCCTACCTGTACGCAAACTTATCGCTCGTATGTTGTTAGCTCATCAAAAAATGTCAACTTAAATCTAAAAACTTGCTATTTAATTTCACGCTTCGTATAGCTGCCAGCAGCCAGAACTTGACACGATGTGAAATATGAAAGGCAACAACAACAGCAGCAGTAGCAACAGCAGCAGCGACAACAACTAAATATTTTATGGGTTAAAATTTTGCCGCACTTTGTTGCACATATGAAAAGTGAAAAAATGTTTTCAAAAATTTTTCATGCAACCTTGGAAAAACGCGAGCAAGCGTACACTCATTCGCTCGCTTGCTACTAAACGTCATGATTAGAGTTAAAATACTTTTAACGAGCAGCAGCAGCATCAGAGGCAACAACAGCAACGACGGTGCCAGCAGCAGCAGAATTGGACTTTAAGTGCATAGGGCTTCATGTGTATATGTATGAATGTGTGTCCGTATTTAAGCTTGTGGCTGCGTATGTCAGTCAGTTGATGTCAAGCGCGCATCATCATCATGATGCTGCCGCTGCTGCAACATGCTCCAATTATAACGAGGCAGCCGTTAGATAGAAAATTGAATTAAATTTAATTAAGCCAAATTTGATGAATATCTCTTTAACCTTTTTAATGCATGGTTGCTACATTTCTAGGCTAAAATTGAATATTTTATGTGCAGGCAGCTGCAGCAAACTAAATTTACTATTCAAAATTATATACCAAATACATTATAATGATTGAAAAACCAACAATAGCTTCTACTTACAAAGTATTTGAATTTGATATTTGCATGAATTAATTAATAATCATACGACATGTTGAATATATAATCAAATTTCAAAAATGCATTACATGACTATCACTCTACTAAAAGCATAGCATAACAAAATAAATTTCAATGCACCCTGTGCCACTAATCGAAACAATTTCAAAGCAATGACACAAACCAAACACAGTGAGGTGAGTCCAGCATATGGTGAATATTGTTCGATATAAAGATCAATGCATGAAACTTCCAATATTGCAACCATCTGCTCAGTATTGTTTTGATTGCAGTGCATTGAGTTAGAATGTTGACTGTTGCATTAGAAATGTTAAACTTTTGAAATAAGATTGTGAGTTTAAAGATTTATATCATTTGAATGAAAATAAATACAACTTCAAAAAACTTGGAATTAGTTACGATTTCGCTAAAACAAAATTTCAGTGATCTCAAAAACGTTAGTTTTGAGACTAAATTTTGCAACAAAATAAGATAAAGATGTCATTTAGTGTAAAAATACTTAGTTATTTGATTATAAAACTAAGGGTGCTTTGTTTTTAAATAAAAGCATAAGCATTTTAGAACTTTACGATTTTTTTAAATAAATGTTATTCACACGACATGTTGTCATTTTAACTAAATTCAAAGACTTAATTGGTATGTTGTAATGGCCAATTTCAAGAACTTAGTATTCTTCATATGTACTTAGTGTACTAAAGAATGCTTAATTTATAATACTGCTAACTAATATCGGGAATGATATATGGGTGTGCAAATTTGTCAACAAAACATTCAGTTACCAATAAAATTTTGGTGAAAATTTTTAGGAATGCTGCTTTTACTAATTTATTGACATTATGACTATGATTTACTGAAAATATTTATATTGAAAAGACTTCTTCTTACACAGGTGAATAAGTATTTTATTCAATGCAGTGTAACTCATACGTCATGAAGGACCCTTTTTTTCTAAAACATCAATAGCAAACTGATATACTTCGTGGCCACATTTAATTGTAAAATATTCTTAAAAATAAATTTTTTAACTAAAAAATTATCAAAATGTTATAACTTTGAGTTACATCGGAAATAAATTGTGAATATCTGGAACTATCAAGAAATAATTACTGCTTTAACCTGAGGATTGACAGCTCTATTCATATGTTTTTAAATTGTCATATTAACTATTTGAGCATAAAAAGTTCAACATTTTTTCATTTTTTTGCTAGAATTAGTTGTCACTCATACGCCATGTTGTACTTTTCACTAAGACAAAAAAATCTATTTATAAATTATGTCGGCCACTTTTACAATTTGATTTTTTTTAAAGAGACAATATTCAAATATAAATCTTTTCAAGATGTAATTCATTTATTTGCATCGATAACAAAAAACACACACACTTCAAAACTGAATAAAATGGTGAAAAAAGTAGCTAAATTGACACTAGTGTGAAAACTGAACTACTTTTGCCGTCCTTTTCTTCCTAGATTACCATATAAGTAGTTCTCGAATTCATTGAGCTTAAAGGAGAACTTTTTCAAACTTTATCGGTATGCCTGTAAAGAGTAATGCTATAAAGTGTAAAAAACATTTCCAATTCAAGGCACAAATAATCCTCATTCAAACGAATAAGAGAACTGTTTATTATTAAGATTGCAAAAAACGCTCAATTACGTGTATCTACTTTTTTGACATATCCGATTATATTTTTTAAAATAGGCAACGCTTTGCTCTTTGCGCTTTTTGCTTTACGCTTTGCGCTTTGCTTTACTGTGATAATCAAACAAGCGTATTTTTTCATTGTATAGAAGCTCAAAGCTTACAGCTTTACCGCTTTAACATTAAGCGCGGTTCAGAAAGCTAAAAGCTTTCAAAAACTTTTATTTAGATGATTTAAAAGTTTTATGTTTAGATAAACTTAAAAAAAAACTTTAAAAAAAGATTACTTCAGGGTCTGGCTTAAATACATGCTCACGAACACACTCACACAAGCACAAACAGGCGCCTAATTATGTTAATGAACAGACGATGAAGACGCCGCTGATGACAACTTCCACGAAAAAGTAGCACAAAATATGGCAACTACTGAAACGCAAAGTTTTCTTGCCTCACATGACTGTTGCATGCAACTGCGACTGCTGCTACTTAAATGCTCCCCTAGCGCACTGTGTGTAGCAAGCTGCAACCCTAAGTTGAGCACTTTTTATTACAAGCAATTGCAACGGTTACACCGACAGCAACAACAACAACGCGACAAAAAATTAAAAGAAAAATATAAACTTAAGTGCGGAAATGTTGGCATGCACTTGAAAAATGAAAAAAAAAAACAAACTGCTACAGTTGCACTTACTTTTCTCACTCTTTGTGTGTGTGTGTGTGTTGCACTCAGCGTGTGAAAAAAGTGACGCTAATGAAAACATTTTGCTTTCTTTTCAATTTTAAACCAAAAAAAAAAATAAAAAAAACTTCTTGGTTGCTTTACAACGACAGCAGCAATACACACACATACAAAGTAAAAGCAAAAGAGTATAAAAATCCCGTAAGGTATGCAATAAAAAATTGCATGAATAATTAAGAAAACATTAAAAGTAAGAAACTGCAAGCGGATTTTTTCACAATTGGCAGCAAACAAGGTATTAAAATAATTCCAAATGAAAGAAAATGTTTTCAAATAAAAAAAAAATAAAAAAACTTGCAATTTAATGAAAGATAAAAAAGCTGCTTGAAGCTAAATTCATTGCAAAGGTTACTAATAAGTGACTTACGTTAAGCAGTGGTGCACATTTTCTTGGGAAATATTTTCTACAGATCTTTACTGCTTTAAATGATTTATTGAATTCTTCAAATGAAAAGAATGTCTTCTGACTTTAGAACTGAAAAATCATTACACGTTCAGTGAGCATGTATTGAAGCATAGGCATTTAAGGATTAAGCAAATATGTAATTGTATCGGCTACTATTTGTCAAATTTATTTTTACTTAATGTGAGCTTTATGACTTAACTGATTTCAAGTAAGTCTGACTTTTTCAAGTCAATCGGCAATTCAAAAATTTTAGTAAAAACTATTCGGCATTAACTTTGAATATGCACATGATATTGTTGAAACACCGCAATGTAATCAGACAGCCACATTCTAAATATATGGCAAGTTCTGACAAAATCATTCTTGGCTAGCTAGAGGGTTAAAGTTTTGCGTAGTTGGCCAGTATCTGACATAAAATCTCAAATTTTTTGGTAATTAGTATGTGTTTTATTCACAACCCAATTTTGTTCACAAGCTAACTGCTTTTTTCACCATATAATTAAACTTTGAAGTGTGTGTGTTTTGTGTTATGACAGTGAAATACATTACCGATGCAATTAAATGAATTACATCTTTAAAAAATTTATATTTAAATATTGTCTCTTTAAAAAAAATCAAATTGTAAAAATGGCCAACATGAATTATCAATTGATTTTTTAGTCTAAGTGAAAAGTAAAACATGGTGTGTGATCAGCAAATGATTCTTGCAAGAAAATTCGAAAATGTTGAATGCTTTATACTCATATAGTATGTAGTTAACATGGCAACTTAAAAAAACATATTAATAGCACTGCCAATCTTCAAATCAGAGCAAACTTTAGCGGTTATTATTTCTTAATAATTTCAGATATTCATAATTTATTTCCGATGCTACTCCGAGTTATTACATCTTGAAAATTCTTTAGCTGGAAAATGTATTTTTAAGAATATTTTACAATTAAATGTGGCTACGAAGTATATCAGTTAGTTTTTTTTTCAAAAAAAAAGAGTCTAACATGACGCATGAGTTGCTCCGCATTGAAGAAAAATATTTTTCCCCTTTGTATGAAGAAATCATTCCTATGTGTTTTTAGTAGAGTAGAACGGGGCAATGTCGTGCACTCAATTTTGACATGCTCGTAAAGCCGTACATCTCAAGCGAATGTGACGAGTAAGCATCCGATCGAAAGATAATTTCGTTGGTTACGTCCATGTGTAACAACATTTGTGTAGCGAGAAATTGTGTTTGTGTAAGTGAAGAAAAAAAAAATGTGCACATTACCCCCCTCAAAATTTGTGGGGTAATGTCGTGCATTGTTTTCCGAGTATAGTAAAGGTACCAAAATATATGAGAAATGATAGGTAGTGGTTCTATTAGTGGAGATTTAGCATTATCATGTATTTATTCATTATTATACAAGTGTGAAGTACATAATATGTTGTGTAGAGTAGAACGGGGCAATGTCGTGCACTCAACTTTGACATGCTCGTAAAGCCGTACATCTCAAGCGAATGCAACGAGTAAGCATCCGATCGAAAGATAATTTCATTGGTTACGTCCATGTGTAACAACATTTGTGCAGCGAGAAATTGTGTTTGTGTAAGTGAATGTGCACGACATTGCCCCAATGGTCGTTTTAAAGGTCAACTACGATAACTCGGTGAAGCCCAACATTTTTTTCGAAAACCAAATACTTCTTTTCTTTGGCAGGATATTTCATTTCAGAAAACACTTACCTGGTTTATTTTCCCGGAAGGAAAATTATTTTTCTGACCTGATAAAAAAACACTTTTATCGTCCCGAAAACGTGCGTTTTGAAAAAAAGTTTACTCTGTAGAGACGAACTGGTGAAAATTGCTAGTATTATATGCATAAGCTCAGTAGGTCAGCAGGTCACTACCTTACGAACAGTTGGTAAATCATTCAATTCTTTGGGATAAAACAGCCAGTGCACGACATTACCCCCTGCACGACATTACCCCGTTCTACTCTAAATCATAGTCATAATGTCAACAAATTAGTAAAAGCAGCATTTTTTAAAATTTTCATATATCATTCCCGATATAAGTTATGAGTATTATAACTATACAATGGGTTCATTTGAGTAATACTCAATCCTTAAAATTGGCCATTGCAACATACCAATTAAGTCTTTAAATTTAGTTAAAATGTCAACATGGCGTATGAGTAACATTTATTTAAAAAGGTGTAAGATTCAAAAAAATAAGCCATTTATTTAAAAGCTAAGCAGAAGTTCTTGCAGCCTTCATTTTATTTCAAAAGTTACTGAGTATTTTATCACTAATTGCGGACATATATATCTCATTTTGTTGCAAAATTTAGTCCAAAAACTATTGTTTTTCAGCACACTGAAAGTAGGTCAGAAAAACCTCAAATTAAAAAACTGATATGACAAATTAACAGCCCAATCAACGGAAATTTAACAAAAATTCCAAAAAAAAAAATTACAAATTATGCTAACGCGACTTTTTTCATACTAAAATGTGGGCCAAAGTCAAAAAATAGGAACAAAAATGTAAAATATCAAATTTGAAGTTCCAGATCTTTACAAAATCTTTTTAGACCGTATAAACCAAGTAAAATCGTAGTAATCTGAAACCAGTATACATGTACAGTTTTTTTGTGTGGCTAAAGTGGCAAAAAATACCCATAAGAATAGGATATAATGGGTTAAAATTTTCCAGAGAATTATTCTTTGCGTGATTTCATGATGACCATGGAACTACGTGTTTTATCCAAAATAAAGAATTAGAATTCGTTTTTTGTAGTTATTTTAACTAAGAAAACAATATATTGTCGATTTGAGGTGCAGGTAATTGCATTCTTTATATGTATATAAGTATACCTTGATCAAGCCGAAAATTTTGATATATCGTACGAAACCGTTTTTGAGATCGTAAGAGAAAAAACCACCGAGATTTTGTATAAATCGACGTTGCGTGACTTTTAAATGACCCTCAAAAAATTTGAAAAAAATCTCACTACGCTTTTTTGACATCTTCTTTCAGATTTTTGGGCGTAATCATGGAATTTCCAAAAATTGATTTATTTTTTTTTTTTTTTTGGATTCAATCTAATTTATGCGTTAAAAATTATTAAAATTCGATAAACAAGCAAGTATTTTCGAGTTAAGTTGAATTTATTTTTTTCGAATTTTCAGCATGTGAGGTGCCATCATACCTCTTTATCAATATTAGCCAACATTTTGTTCAGAGCTTATGTTTTGCCAGGAAAAAAAAACGATTTCCAGATTATGCAAAGATTTAAAACCAAATAAGATGCATTTTGCGGGATATGCAAAACTAAAGAAAGAACAAAACTCAAAATAATCATAATAAACACATGTTATTCGCAAACGTTTATCATAATTTTTTCACAAACAAAATTTGCATAGAAAAATTGCAAATATGAGATATGGCCAAGAGCATGCAGCAGCACTACATAACATATTCACAACGAAATCATCCCGTGTGTGAGATTTCAATTTCGAAACACAGACTTCTTAAATTGTTATGTTCCTAAATTTTGCATCATAGTTCCCCACACTTAACGATGTGCTACAACTACGTTTTTTTTAGAAATATCACTTCTTGCTATTAGAAAATTTGTACAAAAATAATGCTTTGCTTAAAAATAGTTACCATCCTTTGAAGAGATAAATGTCATATACCTATAAGTATGCAAACATGAAAAATATGATACACATTGTAGGATTTTTCCTGCAGGGACCATAAAATGCAGCTGTTGCAAATAACGCCAGTGTTTGCTGATTATGGAAAAAAGTAAATAAATAAAGGGGTATCACAAAATTATGCAAATCTAACAAGAAACAAATTTTTCACTTTTTTTATAAAAAAAGAAAAACCATACACATTCTCACACATTTAAATGATTTATGCCATATAAATACCCACCCAAATGCTAAAATTTTAATATACGAAGTATTCATATGTTCTCTAATACGAGATCATGTTAAATCAAAATATATATTATTGTTAATAAGATATTTATCTATAAAAGGAAGTCTTTTCCAATGGATGTTGTTCCCTCAATAGGATGGGTCGGTCACAATAGGAAAAAAAAGTTTGAAAAACCACCCCATCTTTGAAAGCTTACCTTGAGAACATCTAGGAAAGCAAAACATTTTTTTTTTTTCGACCAAAATAGTCTTAATTCCATAGCTTTGGTAGGTGATATCCGATGTTTAAAAATTATATATCGTTGTCAAGGCGATTATTAGGCCAACATTCTTTCTCTTGTCTTTTGGACCTCTGAGATGGTACTCGACTAGTACTACCTAGTTTATCAGATTCGCTTCCCCCTAATTGCCAGTTTCTCTTTTAAAAATAAAGTCTTAGAAAATATATTGAAAAGATCCAATTAAGGTCCAATTAAGCCCTTCCCAACGTTACATAATTTCTAAACATCGGACTTCACCGGCCAAAATCAAGGGAAAAAAATCCTGTTTTGGGCGTTTTTAGAGTGGTCCAAAAAAAAATTTATTTGTTTCAAATGGTGAGCAGTTTTTCCAATCCTATCTCCATACCAAATTTCATAAAAATCATTGCATTGGCTTAGCTGTGAGAGCGTTTCTTTCGTTTAGGGGCGTGGCACCGCCCTCTCTTTCTCACAGTATTTTCAATAAAAAAAAAATCAAACGAATATGATGAGATTTAGGCGTAGAAACAGAGACTGAACGAAATGATTTCGTTTGCCTATTCATATTTGTTTAGATTTAAAAGTTTCGTAAACTAATAATGAAAATATCGCATGAAAATTTTTTACTTAAATCGCATGAAATTTTCTGATTCAAAAATTTCGTTAGCTGATAGTGAAAATATCGGATGAAATTTTTTCATATAAATAGCATGAGATTTTATATAAATGCAAAAATTTCGTTAGCTAGTAATGAAAATGTCGCATGATATTTTTTCACATAAGTCGCATGAGATTTTTTGCTTTAAAAATTTCATTAGCTAAAAATTAAAATGTTGCATGAAATTTTTCATATAATTCACATGAAATCTTATAAAAATTTAAAAATTTCATAAGCTGAAAATGAAAATATTGCCTGAACACTTTTCATATAAATCACATGAGATTTTATAAAAATTCAAAAATTAAGTAAGCTAATAGGGAAAATATCGCATGATATTTTTTTTATATAAATCGAATATTTTTCAAAAATACAAAAATTTCGTAGTTAGTAATGAAAATATTTGAAAAAATTTTTTCACATAATTAGCATGAGATTTTATGAAAATTCAAAATTTCATAAGCTGAAAATAAAAATATTGCTCGAAATTTTTTCATGTAAATCGTATGAGATTTTATGTTTCAAAAATTTCTTAAGCTGTTAATGAAAATATTGCATGAAATTTTTTCATATAAATCGCATGAGATTTTATAAAACCTCAAAAATTTCCTTAGCTATTAATGAAAATATAGCATGAAATATTTTAATTGAAATCGCATGAGATTTTAAAATGATTACATTAAGATTTTATACTAATCGCATGAGATTTTATAAAAATTCAAAAATTTCATGAGCTGAAAATGAAAATATTGCATGAAATTTTTTCATATAAATCACATGAAATTTTATAAAAGTTCAAAAATTAAGTAAGCTAATAACGAAAATAAAGCATGAAATTTTTTTAGGTAAATCGCATTAGATTTTATTAAAATTCAAAAATTTAGTAAGCTTAAATGAAAATATCGCATGAAATTTTTTTTTATATAAATCACATATTTTTTAAAAATCCAAAAATTTCGTAGCTAGTAATGAAAATATTTGAAAAAACTTTTTCAAAAATTTAGTAAACTGATAACGAAAATATCGCATGAAATTCTTTCATATAAATCGCATGAGATTTTATGTTTCAAAAATTTCATAAGCTGATAATGAAAATATTTGATGAAATTTTTTCATATAAATCGCATGAGATTTTATAAAACCTCAAAAATTTCCTTAGCTATTAATGAAAATATAGCATGAAATGTTTTAATTGAAATCGCATGAGATTTTAAATTGATTATATGTACTAAGTTTTTTATACATATCGCATGAGATTTTATAAAAATTCAAAAATTTCGTAAACTACTTAGTATTGAATATTTTTTTTTTTTTTCTAGATACTTTTAAAGAAAGCTTTCAAGTAGTGAGAAGTTTTTAAACCAGTTTCTTATATCAAATTTTATAAAAATCAAAGGAGCAATATAGTTTAACCTTTTAAGACCACAAAAAGATAGGGCACATCTTGCGCAGCCAGTAGCAAATAATTCATTTATTTTCCTTGCAAAGAAATTAATCAAAATGCGTAGCCTGCAAAAGAACTTACTTGGTTGCTGAAGAGCGCACAAGAAAGCAACTTAACCAAGAAAACCCAAAAAAAAACTTAATTTTCAAGATTTCAATTAGATTTCCACTACAAGGATAAACAACAAAAAAACAAAAGATTTCAACAGCTATAGTTGTATAATTGAAGTTTTTTAATTAAACGAAAAAACAAAAGCAAAAAAACTAAAAATGTAAATTGAAATACAAAGCAAGGCCACAGCTGCGCATAAAACCAAACCCACAAAAAAGATACAAATGTAAATAGATACCTCTTACACCAATACAAATGCAACCAGACAGACAACATGAAATGTTGCTGATACTCCACAAAAAAAAAATATATATATATATATATTCCAAATTAACAGCGAACAGCAATTGCAGCACCGCAGCAAGCAATTTACAGCAAAATTTAATTGCATGCAACAAAATATGCAACCTAATTAATTGTTTGAAAAAAAAAAATGTATTTAAATAAATTCAAAATTTCGACTAAATTTTAAAGCTTGTTTTCAAAATTACAAAACAGAAAAAACAATAATTGACATGTGCTATCATGTTTGTTATCATGAAAAAACACAGCCAGCAGGCATATTAAATTTATTACAACAAAAATGCCAGCCAGCGCAAAACTAAATTAGCATAGTGCCGCGCAACAGCAACAATAACAACCATAGTTGACAGCAACATAATCATGAACTTTGGCTATTTGGTACACCACTGATTAGCATAATCAGGCAAAATGCCCAACAAATTAAAATTAAAAATTTTCCGCCTAAAAATATGCAATGGCATTTTTTCGGTACTGTTTTGTTCATCGAGTTTAAAGGGGGAGGGGGGTTAACTGTTTCATTTTTTTTTTTTTTTGTAAAATTTTTACACTGCCATCATAAAGGCTTCATTTAAGAACCCAGACTTCGTAAATCAGTTTTTGTTGACTGTTTTTTAAACGCAAATAGCTAATGACTTTTTTCTTCAGACAATTAAGCAATCAAGATGGAACCGATTTTTCGGTATTTGATAATGTTATACCTAATACAGTGACTCACAGATCCGATCGAATTCTTAAAAAAATATGAAAACCTGGTAAATTCGTTATTTTGATTCACTCAAATGCTTTTATATTCATATTAGCCATCTTTGCCCGCTTTGCAAGGCATGTTTGTTTTGTTTTTTGATTCCCAAAAGCTTAGAAAATATAGATAAAAGTGTTAGTTTACGCCACTGCGACGTCAACAATAAAAATTAAGGTATAATGGGGAAGTTAATTTCATTTCAAACCATCTTAAAAATTCCCAATTGCATAGCTGGAGTGTCCCAGAAAACCAACAATTAAGGCTTGTTGCTAGTTTGCCATAGATGTTTTCGTTTTGACTATGAAGCTTTCAGGTGAGCTTCGGAAACCTTCGGTTGTCACAGAAAACTATCAGTTAGGTTTTATTGATAGTCCGGGAACTTTCAGGTATTCCAAAAAACTATCAATTAAAGTTTGTTGAAAGTTCGCCTTAGATTTTTTCCCCCTCGTGTACTAAGATATTCTTCGTTTTGACTATGAAGCCTTTGGATGGTCTGCGGAAACCTTTGTGTATAGCATAAAAACATTTCCATACCTGAGATATACTCATTTCCAAATTTTCAGCTCAATTGGACAAATGGTTTCTGAGTGTTTATATTTCAGACACACAATCATTTTTATATGTGTATTACAGAACTACCCAGCAAACATTTTCAATCGCGGACAATCTTCCAACTTTTTGGGGATGCATTTAAAACTCTTCTACGCGAACTTTACGCAATAAAAATTTTCCGCGAGTAAAAGAAGATTCCTCCTTACACTCTTCAGGAAGATCATTGCAAATCAAACATCTTCGCGATGAATGTACAACTTTTCCAAGCGAGTTTTGCGCCACAAAACTTCAACGCGAGTAATAGTAGATTTCTCCTTGCACTCTTCTGGACTCTTAGGACTCAAAGCTTTTACTTAGAGGGGTCGAAGACATCTCTGGTCAAGTCCGAAATCTATTTTTGACCTTTCCTTATCGATTGGAGTAACAATTTTTCTTTTTTTCAAAAACGAGCCCAAAATGTTCACTTAGATGGGTCGGAGTCTCTGGGCATCTGGTCATGTTCAAAATACATTTTCGACCTTTCCCCATTGATTGGTGCAATAAATTTTTTTTTTTTTCAAAATTGGGCGTATACAGTCACTTAGAGGGGTTGAAGACACCTGTGGCCATGTTCAAAATCTATTTTCGACCTTTCACCATCGATTGTAGCAATAAAATTTTTTTTCAAAAATGGCCCGAAATCGGTCACGTAGAGGGGTCTGGGACGCCTCCGGTAATGTCCAAAATATATTTTCGACCTTTCCCCATCGATTGGACCAGTAAAATTTTTTTCAAAATTGCACCGAAATCGGTCACTTATCGGTGTCAGATAGGTGGTCATGTCCAAAATCTATTTTCGACCTTTCCGTATCGATTAGTGCAATAAAAATTGTTTACAAAAAGAACCCAAATCGGTCACTTAGAGGGCCCGAAGCCAACTCTGGTAATGCCCGAAATATATTTTCGAACTTTCCTCATAGATTGGTGCAATAAAAACGCCTGACCAATGCTTTTTACGTGTTGTTTAGTTCTTGCTAAAACAGGGCAGGACCTGCATTTTCGTAGCATTTACATACCTCGTGTCTTGGTTTCCAGATTAGAGTCATATCATTTCTCATGGATAAGTCTTGGAGAAATACAAATCAATTTCAGATAAGCCTTGAATAAATTTAAACATTATTTAAGATTTCAGAGTCGCTTGATTGTCCGTGGAAATGCATATGTAAGTCGGAACCGGAAGTGCGCGTACATAGACAATTTCTATCGCATAACTCTACAGCGTGGACCTCTGTTTGAAATCGGAAGTTATTTCCAACATCTGGATTAGTTAACTCTTCAGAAATTGTAATTATTTGAATTAGACACAAAATTTATGAATAAAAACACCTTCCAACCAATGCAGTTCTTCCCAACCAAATGAAATATTTTAGCACCTTTTGATAAAATCTATGCCATATGGCATAACGCGAAATAAAAAAAAATCGTATAGCATTATTGAGCCATGTAAGAGGTCTAAAGTTTTTTGCACTTGTTAAACCAATATTCAGCTTTTTAACGACATACATAAAATTATCAATTAAAACTATTTGTTTAATAAAAATAATAAAAGTATGAAGTGATCTTTTTTTGCAAAATACGTCCTCGGATATTGTTATTCATTTTTTTTTTTTTTTTTTTGGTCATACAGCTAACAGCGTCCGCCAATCAATATAATACTTTTTTTATCTTGTACTCAAAACATTTGAGAAAAACAAAAAAATTTGAAAAAATTAATTTTTAAGTTTTTATGACTTCAATCAGACCTTGAAAAGCGACTATGCCATAAGGCATAGAATAACCGAAAGGATAAAAAACTTTATACCTGATCAAGGATTGAACATTTGAGTCGCCCAAATGAAGAAGCAGTTAAAAAACTAATTTTTTTTTGGATATTTGTATTTTTGGGAGTTAACGAATCCAAAAATATGATTATGAAAAAATATGGTTTTTTGTCTTTTAACTGCTTTTGCATTTGGGCGAACTATTTATTAATTAATTGCAAAACTTCGAATTTAACAATATGTTAACTACATAAAGACCAACATGAGCTCAATCTTTCAACAAACTGAAATTATTGCCGAAAAAAAAAAAACAACCTTTGAATAGAAAAATTTTAGTAATGAAAATTGCAACAAGTAACCACCACCACGACCTAAATTCGCTTTCATCAATTTAGAAGAGAAAACCAAAATCCATTAAGTTGCAATGCAATATCCGCATCGTATCGCAAAAGTTTCGCTTTCACTTATGCACGCAGAATGCAATATGCCACCGATTTGGACGAATGCAATTTTCATTAATGAAAATGTACATCAATGCATGTATGTATGTAAATACGAAGGTTCAGCAGCTGAACATATACGCGAAAATGTACACGCACATTCCAAAACCAGCAACTTTCGAATACGTAGTTAACAAATTTGTTGGTAAGTTAAATTAAAGTGACTCGAACAGTTTCAAAAGCTTTGAGTTTGGATGCAAAACACACCTAAAATGACCTTCAAATAAAATCATTCATTGGCACAAATATTTTCAATGAAATTCCCTCTTCAAAGTTTCAACTCATTTATCAACTTGTGATAATTCAACAATTTATAAAAATCTGCTTTGAAATTATTTGCCGTACTTAAGCTTGAAAAAATTAAGTGCAGTAGCAAGAGCACATATGCCAGGTACAAAGTTGACAAATTCTCTCCAAAAGTTGAATGCAAATTTCAATTTCAATTAATGTCTTCCAGCGGTGGCAACACGCAGTGTTCAATTAGAGCATGAAAAGTGAACAACACACGCATACTTTATACACAAATACACAGAAATAAAAAGCAAAGTTAAATACTTACAAGCAAAAAAGGACATCAGAGGTAAAGTTTAAGGTGATGAGTGGCGCAAATGTTTGAAAACATAATTCTACTTATGTACAGTTGATGGCATTAATAATGAATTTACAATATTTTCCTTGTTTCAAATATAACTATAATACTTTTAATTATATGTACTATGTATGTATGTATAGTATGTGTTTGTCAAATAAAGCAATCATATTTTTTTTTATATAAAATTTTTCACATTTTTACATTTTATCCCAGCAAACATTTTCAATCGCGGACAATCTTCCATATTTTTGGCGATGCATTTAAAGCTCTTCTACACGAGCTTTCCGCGATAAAAATTTTCCGCGAGTAAAAGAAGATTCCTCCTTACACTCTTCTGGAAGATTATTGCGAATCAAACATCTTCGCGATGAATATACAACTCTTCCGGGAGAGTTTTGCGCGACAAAACTTCAGCGCGAGTAACAGAAGATTCTTCCTTACACTCTTATGGAAGATCATTGCGAATCAAACATCTTTGCGATGAATATACAACTCTTCCAGGCGAGTTTTACGCGACAAAACTTCAGCGCGAGTAACAGAAGATTCCTCCTTACACTCTTCTAGAAGATCATTGCGAATCAAATATCTTCGCAATGAATATACAACTCTTCCAGGCGAGTTTTGCGCAATAATTTTATTTTCAAAAATGGGTCCAGTATGGTCACTTAGAGTGGTCGAAGACATCTCTGATCATATCCGAAATCTGTTTTCGACCTTTCCCTATCGATTGGTGCAATAAAAATTTGTCACCGAAATGGGCCCAAATCGGTCACTTAGAGGGGTCGGAGACACCCCTGGACATGTCCAGAATGTATTTTCGACCTTTCCCTATCGATTGGTGCAATAAAATTTTTTCACCAAAATGGGCCCAAGTCGGTCACTTAGAGGGGTCGGAGACACCCCTGGACATGTCCAAAATGTATTTTCGACCTTTCCCCATCGATTGGTGCAATAAACTTTTTTTACAAAAATGGGCCCAAATCGGTCACTTAGAGGCCCCGGAACCAAGTCTGGTTATGACCAAAATATATTTTCGACCTTTCCCCATCGATTGGTGCAAAAAAAAAAATTCATAAAAAAAAGCCCAAAACGAATAAAAAAAGATTCGACTAAGTCTCTTCTGGATGATGGTTTGAAATCGAACTTCTTTACGAATAACCAACAACTCCTTCATACGAGTTTTACACGATACAAGATGGCCGACTACGACATGACGTCATCTCCTGAGAAATTTCGAAAAAATTAATAATTTTTTTTTCTAAAAGGCAATATTTCTGAGGCCCGGTATTTTTCACGAAGCAAAATGTCAAACTACACGGTATATTTTTAGCGGCACATAAATTTGAACAGTTTATTGTACAAAAATTAGCAATTTCTTATGAAATTATTTTTATGTCGCCATTTCATATTTTATTTATTTTTATTTTTTTTTTTTCAAGTTTTTTTTCGCTTTGAAAAACATGTTGCGGAGTCGTCTGTTGACCCTTCCTGGGGATCATTTGCAGATTCATCTTGGGGAGTCGCCAGATGACTCTTCCTGGGGATCGTTTGCGGATTCATTTCGGGGAGTTGTTAGAGGATTCTTCTAAAACAATCGTATTCGGCCGGACAATTTCTCACGCCTGAACATTCGCGGAAGAGTAGAATGCGACTGTCGCGGACGATTGATTTAATCGTCTAGGAGAATCGAATACGATTCTTCCGCGATTGAAAATGTTTGCTGGGATGAGTCATGTCAAGGATAAAGTCAGCAAAAATACCAACAAACACAAGCACCACACCATAATATTAACCCCGTATTTGCTGTTGCTGTTTGTGCGCTACACCTGCACAAACACAATTCAATTATCTCAAACTAATCCTTGACGAGATTGCCACGAAACGTGTCAGTATAGGTTGATGTTTACATGTGTCGGTGTCGAGTCTGTCTGTCTATCTTTGTACATGTTTCTATTTAACCGTATTTATTAGTGTGTGTTGGTGTAGATTTACGTATGTGTTGAAGCTGCCACGCATCAGAACTCAATTTTAAATTAATTTTAGCACTGAAAGCTTTTTTCACTGGCACTGTGTTTGAGTGCCCGCTTTTTTTTTTCCTATAGCTTACTTGACTTTGAATGAATGTTGGTGATGTGGAATGTGTTTTAGCAAAGTAAAATACTTAAATTACTCGCTATGTTTGAACTGCATGAGCATAATGATTTTGTTAACCACTACCAAAGTGCTAGAGAACATTTTTCTTACAAGGAAACACAAATTTTTTGAAATATTTCTGAAAAAGTAGTTCTGAAAATCGATTCTTTTAAGGCAAATCGCACTTTCATTTGTCCCACCAAGGCAAAAAGTTAATTTCCTTATAAGCACGTTCACTATAGAATCTCAGGGCAACGTTACTTAACTAGGCAGCGTCTAAGCATTTGATAGTAGTGTGAGAAGGAAAGTTGGTGGGATCGCTTCGTATAACATGCGTTTTATCTTACAATATCATATTTTTATTTTTTTTCGAGTACATAAGTAGCTAATTATTTCTGAATTACAAGTGAAATGTTATTAATTTTATTATAATTAATTAAAATATTGATTTATTTTTGTAATTAAGTAGTTAGTTAAGAAAAGATAACCAAAGGTTTAGCTAAGGGTAAAATCCCAACCACACCAACAAAACAAACGCAAATGGCAGCACTGCGCAACAGCTGTTTTTGAAACGCAGCTATCGCTAAATTCGTTAGATGTCAAAGATATATCATAAACTGAGATATACCGCAGTGGATCGGGACAGTCTCTGCGTAGCAGGAGACCGGTGAACAACAGCAAAGAACGCGGTAAGCAGCAACCGAGAAGGAAACAAGGTATTTGATGAGTAGTTGTAGTAGTGATGCGTAGTGACCGCGACACTAAACACACGTAGCCCGATAATAATAAATCAGTTGCCTGTCATTAGTGCAAGGGTGAGGGGGTAGCCAAATAGTATATCAGTTATTTGTGGGTGCGATCGAGTCTCAAATGGAGTCGGGTATGCAAGCAGTAGCGTAGTAAACGGAATAAGGAGAATTTAGTCACGTACAAGGGAGCATTGTAGTCAATGTCGCGAGCGTAGTATAGGGGGATAGTGCTCGGTGGCGAAAAGAGAACAACCACATTAGACGTGGGAGATGGCCTGATAATAAATCAGTTGGTCGCAGGTGTGCTCACTCTCTCCGAAGTACAAAGGAGATGCAGAAAGATACTTAGATAATAGCGTGGAGTGGGAGAATACCATTGCGTTAGGTGTGAACAGCCTGATACTAATAACAGCTACTCTCGACTATAGAGTAAGCGTTCAACAGAACACTTACATTCAGTATTTTGGGAGAGGCAGCTAACTACTCCTACACTTAACTAGGTCACGGCTAGCGGTGGACAGAGCGATGCACAGGAGCAAAGAGTGGTGGGGAGAAGAGAGCCGTGTTTTATTTATTATATTATTATAAGTATGTTGAGAGAAATCGAATGAAGAAATAAGCATGAAGTAAATTATAAAAACTCCATCCCGTGATTTTGAATTCAACCGAGAGGCCGCCCTTTTCTACTTATAAATTTTTGTAGCCAAACCCCGGGCAACCGGCGAGCAAAACCGCTGACAAAAAGGTTCGTTACAGTACTTTCAGAGTCGATATTAAATGGATTGTAGGTATGTTTGAAATTTGAAAATGATAAGTTCTTCTAAAATCAATTATCTGAACCAGCGAGATATTTACCAATATTACAAATAAGTGGTCTATGATACAAAAAAAAAAATTATAAAAAAGTTATTTCTTCTTGTATAAATTTGCAGTTGATTTTGATTTTTTCTTAATTTTTTCGAAAAAAAAAAATGTTTTTTTTTTAGAAATCAATTTATTTCGCCGAAACTAACAAACCAACCAAAAAGTGATTTAAATATTATTTGTAGGTAATTTAATTATCTTTAACATGACATATAATGCGTTTGAATACAAACATTAGTTCTTGAGATATTTGTATTTAAACGGAACTATCTTTTTTTTTTTGGTCTGAAAACCGAAAATGACCGATATCTCGAAAACGACACGAAAAAAAAAATAATGCGATTTTCGGAATCAACAGCCCATTTTACATATAAAATAGATAGTGGCATTCACTGGGAATTTTGGCTGTAGACTTGTGTAATTAGACATTTGTCGACTATAATTAGACATATGGTCGTCTTAATTTTATTCATTTATAATTTATTATTTAAGAATATGTAAGAAACGCTGCTTTCGAAGGAATAAAATTTTATGAAAAAGAAATAAAATATAAATGGCATGAAAAAGTTGAGTTACCTGTAAAATTTCTTATGCTTTTTTAATTAACCCCTGCCTCCGACATTTTACTTTTATTATTTTTTCATTTATTATAATAATTTGGTTTTTTTTTCGAACTCTCATATTGTTAAGTGTCGCCAAATTGGCCTCAATATTTTTTATTATCTGCACGTGGCTGGACCCAATGTTGCTGCGGTGACTGGAAAATGTTGTTGAAGTGGCTTTTGGCAATACGCGCTCGCAATTCGGCGGCTGGATGAATGCTGCTGCCGATGCAACTTGGTGTTGAACTGAATTCAACACTTTAAATGTTTATGAGTTTTCGACGGCAACAACAACATCAACAACAACAACAACAACAAGGGTCATAGCAAAATTACCACTACAACAGCATTCAGTAGCAGCAATGGCAATGCCGTCCGTGTACCTACCAAAGTAAACGTTAATTTTAAATTGCAAACGCGCGCACATAAAAAATTAACAACACAACAACAAAGAGGACAACAACAACAACAACAAAAATTTAAATGTTACATTTTATATGTATTGTTATATGCGGTAATTGTGTGCTTTGCATGTATGTGTGTGTGTATGGTAAAAGTGGTAAAGTTATGGCACAGACATAATAACAACAAGAACAACGAAATTTCCGTTTACTCTGTTTCATCTATATCCTTATAGGCAGATTCCACAAGTGACTTGCTTTCTAGAGTGAAAAATGTTGGGTAAGAAGGATAGAAGTTTCTTAAAAAGAAAAACACAAATATCAACTGAAAACTTACGCAAACTATAATTTTAAGTTTTAAGCAAATTTGGACTTTTTTCATTGACTTCCGATGACAACGACAAGATATTGTTGTATCAAATGTCTCCCCTCAGAGCATACACAGAGAAAAAAATAGTTCGTACTATCCCTGTCGGAAGAACATAAACCGGTTACAAAAAAAACCGGTTAGAAATGTAGTTAAAAAGCAACCGGTTTGAAACTGGTTTAAATTATATGCAGCAAAAACCACTTTGACTTTAATTTTTTAAATTTAATCTCAAATTGTTTTCAAATTTTTTTTATTTTCCTTGCTGAGATTGTCAAATTATCAAGAAATTCAATTCAAATTCATTTTCACAATACTTTTTTTCTTTAAGCTCCTATTTAATTTTCATTAATGTTCTAACTTAGAATAAATAATACTAATTCTAAGATATTTTTTATTATTTAATATTATTAACAGTTTAATATTTGTCTTTGAAACTTGAGTTCCCATATGAATCCCCAATGAATGTTTCAATTAAATTGAAAACATATGTATATATTATTGAAGTTCTTGTAGTGGAATTGCAACTACTTAACTAGTTTTTAAATCAGATTTGGTCAATTGATTATTTACCAATTGAAAAAATATCAATTTTAAACCAGTTGAAAATATATGCAGTGTAGGGCAATTAACTATTTACCGATTTAAAATAAACCGGTTTTAAACCAGTTGAAAATATATGCAGAGTAGGACAATTGTCCTGCCCCTATGACATCGCCATGTTAAATAAACCAGTCTCTTGCAAGGAAAAAAGTCAGAATTTCAACTGGTTGTGATTGAAAAAAAAGTAGTTTTAAACCGCTTTTAAACCAGTTGAATTTCCTATAGGGATGCTATCACCAGTAAATTTTACTAGAATTTCAAGTCAATATAGTGACAACTCTCCAATAAAATAAATTTTACCTTAATGTTTTAGTTAATTCAGAATTTTCGAATACCCTAACAGTAGGGGAGATGTGTGTACCTTGGTCCGAGTGTACCTCGGTCCGAGTGTCGGTTGCCACTCAACAGTTGCACGTGTACGATAATGTTCTTCTATGGAAGTTTCCACTCATACCGGTGACTCATATTAGTAAACTTCAGACCGTCAAGCTGTATGCGTGTATAAAAAGTGACGGAAAAAGTGTTTTTTCTGTGTAAAAATTTGTTTTTGGAGTAAACTACGAAACGGTTTGTGAGATACTTACTTAAAATATTTCAGTTTTACAACATCAGGAAGGAAGTTTAGTTATTGTTTTAAGCTTTTAGTGTGTTTTAGATGTATTTTCAATAATATATGTTATGGGCGTTGACAGTTTTTAAAACATGCTGTCTGTGTGTACCTTGGACCTATGAAATTGACCAGCGAGCCTTTTTCGACGGGCAACCAGAAAGCCATAATGGGCTCTCAATATAATATAATTATTATTATTTACGTGATTAATGTATTTATTTGCAACCATTTTTGTTTTATTAATTTTTTTTTACTAAATGCACTTTTTTGTGTTATAATTTTTGTTTATGATTAATTTTTTATTTTATTGAAAAAAATGTTACTTTTGATAACATAATAAATGGTTCTTTCATAATTTATTACCTGAATACAATGTATTCTCTTTTATTTTTAATAGTCCAAGGTACACTTGCATTGTGTACCTTGGACCGTTTGAGATTGCAACGGAAAAAGTAATATTTCTACTCAATGGTAAGACATAGAAATATCATTGTCACGTCATTTGATGCTGCAAGCATTGTAGAAATATAACTTTATCAAAAAACTATAGAAACTTTTTTGGAAAATCCAGCACATTGAAAAAACTGAAAAGCGGACCAAGGTACACACATCTCCCCTAGAGTAATTTTTTTAAAAAAATTATATGATATTTACCTAACCATAGAGCTCAAACAAAAAGCCAAAAAAATAAACAAGCTGACAGCACTAGGACTTGAAGCGCGGTTCGTCCGTGTGGTGTGACAGAAACATATTATTTTTACTTATAAATTCAAACTTCTAAGACCTCCACTGTACTAAGCAGCTTTTACTTAGCATTGATAGTCGATTTTCCATGTCGAAATTTTAAAGGCCAAAAGGTAATCCCTTAAATGAATTTACTCATGCTTTCCTGTTTTAACAGCATGGAATCACCCTTTCTTTAACTTAATTTCATGCTACCAAACTCTTTTTCGTGAAGCGCCTGGGTTTTTTTCTTTTGTGTGCCACACACAGCTCATATGAAGTTTCAACGAGTGTCGAATTTTTACACAAACATCCGTTGTTTGCTTTTGCAACCAACACTTCAAGGACTCAACGACATGAGGAGCCTGGGACTCTTTTTTTTATATTTCAGGCTACGTTGATTTTAACGCGAGGCTACAAAAACCAAATTTTTATTTTCTTTTCCTTTCTTTTATGTATCGAAAAGGACACAACGATGCAACGTCAGTGCCAGGCACCCGTAATGAATTGAACGCTTTTGAGAGCTGTAAAATGTTTTTAATGTTTTTTAAAATACACAATTTTTCTTTTAATTGATAGATGCACATACAGAAGAAGAATTGACAGAGTGTATAAAGGAATGAAAGAAGCAAAACGGAGGCAACAGAAAATTTATAGCACAAATTATGGCAGGCGTTAATTTTTCGATCAAAAGGAATGAAAGTTGAAAGCTGAAATTTTAACTTTTTAATGGTGCATCGTTTAAGAGATGTTGTGCAAAAAGTAAGGTATAAAAACGAATTGAAAATTTTATAATCTGAAAAGCATGTAACATCCCAAGTGACGTCACAAAACATATGCATATTCAACATTATTTTATATTCACCACAACAAACGATCATAATAAAATCACGTGTGCGTTGGCAATATCAAACATACGTTTGTCGCACACAACGAAAGTTGTAATCGATCGAAGCGAACGACTCTTAAAAACCAAAGTGTAAAATAAAAGGCAGGCAGTCACAGCTGGGCAATCGATGCGAACACATTAAGATTATTAACTTGGAAAAAGTATAAGTTTTCAAAAGCTAAAAGTGTCTTAAAAGTGCAAAGGACTCGTATCAATTAGACATACTTAGGCAATTAATCCAAAGTTGCTGATGGGATTTTTCATACCTTTCCGGCAAACAAAACTAAAAGCTGCTTCAGACTATATGAGAAGTCATACAGAAACTCTTATGAGTTGTCAAATATGGCAACTCTGATTGTGTGAATGTAAATTTATTACACAAATGATTTATCAGAAAAAAACTCATATGACTTATTTTAGCATTAGATTTGAATCTATTTGAAAAGACAAGTCATAGGAGTTTTCAAATTTTTTAATGTTGTTTGAAAAATAAAAAATTAATAAAATTTGAGCAATATAAATTAAAAACAATAAAAATTTGACAGTCAGAGGAAAATTCATACAGCAAAACATAAGAAAACGCATATGACTTCTCAGATTGTCTGAAGTGCCTTTACAGGCCAAAAAGCTAAGTAAAGGATGACCAAGCGCAGATACACCATTGATGGCCCCGGCCATCCTAACTATTAAATATTATTAAAAATATATAGAACAGAACATTAAATATTATCACCACATTTTGTAAACTATTTTTAAGAAACAATATTGTTCAATATAAGAAACGAATTTATACACTGAACGATTTCTAGAAAACTCGAAAAAAAAAGAATTAATAAACATTTTTTGTAACCCAAAGTTTTGTTTGTCTTTTAGTCTGACCCTCGAAACGGCTGTAGCTTAACACAGCCTAAGGCCAAAGCAATCGTTAGAAGAAATACACATATCTTAAATAAAAATTGTGGTTCTTCAAATGGGCTCTATTAAGATATTTAAGCCCAGTCTTAAGCCTCTTAAAATTAGTAGTTTTCGAAAAATATGAAATATTTGGTTTTCAAATAACAAAAACTATAAATTTTTTTATATAAAACTTCAGAGCTTAAGAAAGCAGTTGTGACAGTCTATATATTAAAGATTAATTTATTATTACCACTTTGTTTTACCTTAGTCACACAAATTGTCACTACCGCGACACCTGCTATGTAGTGAATTAGAGTATAAAATTGAACATTCATAACAATCAATCTGTCAAATCCAATAAGAAAACCATAGCATATCACATGGCATTTATCCACTTATGCAATCATATAGGACTCATATGCATACCTTTCTTCGAATTTTGCCCATAGACAGCAAAAAATCACAAGTTTACCAGCAGCTGTTCAGAGTTTGGAAAAGAAATCAAAGTAACAACATTATAAATCACTTGAAATGTCAGAGCCTCTCGATATCATGTGTGAATTCCACTGTTTACAGAGTAGTCATCAGCAACGCGTCGCTCTGACATGCAGAGGAGATAGCATCGTTGTGGAGACCCTCATCTAAGTTGATTGCAAGAAATACAAAAATTTTTCAAAGTTTTTCCTACACTCACAAATCTGTCATTCAACGACTTCGTTTGCGTCAATTTTGTGCAGCTAAGTAGTTTTCAATATTGAAGTGGTGGAATTTCGTTTATTTTATTTTTCCTTAAACATCCATAAGAGTTGGATGGTACGCACTTATTCAGAATTGTAAAATAATGCATTCATTTAGTGACTATTTAATAGCTTAGAGTCAACTTATGCTTTTGTTTCAAGAATTTTAAAGCATTTTAAGCTTTTATTTAACCCTTTCATGACCATAAATAAACGGGAGCTCTAGGAATCATTTAGGCTATTAACTATGTTCTATTAAGCATTCAAAAAACCAACTCTAAAATAAAAATTCAAAAAATTTTAACTATTTTTCTAGAATTTTCATATTTCTCATATATCTGACACATTTATTCCTATGGTCGTTGGGAGCTACTTTTTCCAGTCAGCCTTTGTATGGGTTTTGAGATACCAACTCGGAAAGTAAGAGTCCAATTGGAGAAGTTTAAGGCATAGTTTAATTAGAAAGATTATAGCTGTTCGAAACCATTAAAAAAAATTTAATAAACAACTCCTGGAACAGCGCCAAAAATCTTAAAAAAGGGTTTCCTGCAACTTCAAGCCATAATTTCTCGCAACCTAGCTGCATATGAGCAAGTCTGCCATTAGATTCGGACTAAGCGCTAAAAATTACATAAGTAAGAGTACATTACATATGTCTACTTAAAAGATATATATATATTTTTTTTTTTTTTGTTTCTTCTTTTGTTTCTTTGCAAATAAGTAGTCATGCTCTACGGCCACAGAGACACCGATGTTCTTTTGTATTTATTTTAATTTATTAATATACACAACTTAAGTAATGATTTGATAAATGTTTGGAACAACAATTTACCTTCCTGAGATCAGAAACACTTTATGCCTACCCAAGGGGAAAAGAGGCGCTTCAAAAAGCCTTCCGAAGTGCTTCTCTTTCATCAATAGGCGCTTCAGCTCCGTAAAAAGTATTTTTTCTATTTAACATTGCATGCCGTAGGATGCCAGTCTTACGGAAAAAAGCCTTTTAAAGCGCTTATTTGTAATGTGGCGGTAAGCGTTCTTTCAAAAAAAACGAAACAAAAATGAAATGAACTAACCTCATTAGGATTCGAACCTAAGACCATCCGTGTGATAGATAGCGATATATTATTTTTACTTACAACTAGGAACTCGTCAGACCTCTAGGTAAGTGACCTATAAGATGAATAGGTACAAAATAGGTATTTGTATTGTCTCTCCAAGTTTTAAGTTTTAATTCATTAAAGCAGAAGTTAATAAATTAGGGAAAGGAAAATAGAAAATAATATAAATTTTAATAAGAGAAAATAAAAAAAAACAATAAAAAAAAATCATCTGCACTGGGGATCGAACCCTTGCCCATGCCAAACATGAGTAACGTGTGTATAAAATTTTGTACATTAAGCACAATTTTGTTTTTTTTTATATTTTGATCTCGTTCTCTTCCTCCCTTTTTTTAAATACTACTCAAATATTGAAACAAACATGTCTCTCTCTGAGCAAAATTTGATATTTGAATACTTACTGCAGCCCTTACAAAAATCATGAGTAAGTGCTTCTAAATTTCTATGGGAAAAAGCGCTTTCAAAATTCTTGGTTAAATCTTTTTAGTGTTTTAACTCTTACAAATAAATATATATAGAAATATCGCACCAAACAAACTGGAACGATACGTTTAGAAACTGATAAATATCAAAATGTCTGATACCGATGCACTGCGTATCCACTCACTGAAGATTTATCTGTAATCAGATTTATTAAACTAGTCGTTAAATCCTAGCTGTTTCCAGAAACGGGAAAATGGAAGTTTTTCTTCAGTTTCTTCTTAATATTTATCTTTCATTTGACATCTACAGCCAACCTCCAAAGTGAGCGGGTGCCACTTGGTCTGGAAAAATCAAAATTGGTAGTCCTGTTGGGATCCATACGAAGTTTTAAAAAAAATATTGACAGAAGTAGATTTAATTTTGTATGGTAAATCAAGTGACTTACAGCGAGATTTACAATTAAATTTCGAAAAAACCGTAAATCACCTCATAAATCTCCGGTGGTATTAACTATATAGAATTTTTCTAATTTTTAGCTTGAGGCACTTATGTATATTCCGATGGTCGTCAAAGGGCTAAAAGATTTAAAGGTCTGACTTAACCTAAAAAAAAAACTTTTTAAAAATTTATTTCGAGGTCCGCTTTGAACTCTCAAGATGATTGCATACTTTTACAGCACAGTTTAATTTAACTCAATTCTTTGAAATGTAAATATTTACGTTTAGAAGTTTTACATACAGAACACACACATATGCTTGATAAAAAAAGAATGTGTCTGTGTGTGTAAGTATATATATGAAATGCTCTCAAGTATGTATGTTAAATTTTTTTCAGCGCACGGAAGTTTGTATGATTTTTTTATTTTCGTTTCTATACTCATACTTCAATGTTAATGTCGAGTAAGTGGGTGGGAGTGTTATAGGTAGAGGTATGTTTTTGAATATATCGTACCATGCATATGTGTTGTACGTGTTATTTGCGCACGTGTTTAAGGCATACAAGTGGATTAGTAGCGAATTTCGCTGATTGCGTATTTGCTCAAAAAGAGTTTAAGCAAATAGCAAAGGATCTAAGCTAAAAAGGATACGATAAAGAAAAACTGTTTATTGAAGCGTCTATTAACAAGTAAATTATTTCAATTTATTTGGCTTAGAAAAAAGAAAAAGGCGACTTAGTATGGTAAGTTTGCAGCTCATAAAATTAAATCTTAGTAGGTACTCAAACAAAATTACCTCATATGCTAAGATCTTCAGAATTTTTGTGGAGATTTTAAAAATTTTTATATGCGAAAAAATGTGTGCACATTAAAAACGTGCACAAAAATTAAAGCTTAACACTTTCCATTAAAAAAAAGGTTTAAAATTCCGATAACTCTTACTGGTCTGCACAGATCAGAAAAAGGATTTTATGAATTCATAGTACATTTTAACAATTTTAACTACCACAGTCACATGCCTCCATACGGAAATTTGCCAAAACAATAAAACTTAAGCGCAACGCAGAGGGAGAAGCAGCGCAGATAATTAATTTCAACATTAAAATTGTATGTGTGTGAGAGAGTTAGTATAGCGTTAGTGTAGCAGTGCTACTGAAAAAAGTTTTTCAACTAATTATAAAACTTTCAAGTTGTGAAGCATTTATGAAACATTTAGGCTAAAAATGGCCCAAAACCGCTTGGCTAAAACTGAATGAATTTAGCCAGTAAACGTGTTGAGATTTAGCAATAAGCGACACGCGTTGTCTGTGGCAGCAATGGCAATTGCAATGGTTGTGTTGGCAATGACAACGACTGCGACGACGACCATAATGAAACTTTAGTGTTGCATTTTTGCAGTTATACGGATATCCGGACATACTACAATAAACGTGAGCGCGTGCAAATTTGGTGTTAGTGAAGAGCGTAGTAGCATGGTGCGACTACACAGTTAATAGTTTTGGTGTAAAATTTAAACCAAATTGGAATGAATACAAATCCACACCAAATTTGTTATAAATCTATGCTACAACTTGGTATACATGTTCGTATAAAATTTATACAAATAAAGTATTAATACAATTTACACTACTTTGGTTAAAATTTAATAATATGTATCACCATAAAAAAAATTTTATACTATTTTTGTATAAATTTTATATAGAAGCTTATATGAAAGTATTTTAAACAATTTTATATAATTTTTAGGATAATATTACGTAGTGTTACACATAAATGACCATAAAATTTTCTTGATTAATATATTTCTTTCCAAAATTGCCAATGATGATGGCAAATGATGCAACGCAAATACACAAAAATAAAAGTAACACTTACCTAAGGGAAGTTCCCAACAAAAATTTTATGAAATCAGATGAGAGAGCATGCCACCTTACATACAAAACATAGCCTCTAAAATGGTATACCATAAGAGTAACAATAAATAATGAAACCAAATTGCACACAAATACAGATTTTCCACTCTAAGTTAAACCTTTCCATATACAACCAAACCATTTCCAAATCAAATTAACGCTTTTCCAACCAATTAACCTTGGCCAACCTCTTCCACACTATATTCATCTATATATTAAGTTTCATAACGAAAGCTGCTGTATATACGGAGGTATATCATTTTAAGTGTTGTAACAAATATTTTTCGCTACCAGCTGGGGTGTAGCCGTCAGTGGCCAGGGTTTCAATACAAAAATTTTTTCCCCGCCAGGGAACAAAACACTTTTCACAATTTTTACTGGTTTTGTTTCACAATTTTATTTCCTCCTGAAACGTGGACTTGTCGCGTTTGCGTCGTCGGTCCGTGTTCCCGTTCAGACGTCAGGATTCAAGAGAGCCACGCCACCGCTGCATCCCCGTTAACCTCTGCTAAACTGTCTTTGTTTGTCTTTTTCGTTCACGAGAGCCGGCACCACCGCTACACTCTCGGGGCAGGTCAGCAAATTCTTTAGCAAACATAACCTACGGTCTAAATCACTGTCCACTGATACGTGTGTATTGGTTCTCACTTGAAAGCATCAATTTCATCCGAGAATGGTTGAAATATTTGAAGAACACGTCTTACCTCGATGCTGGTTGGGTTACGAAATCATCCCCGGAACTTGCATTCTACCATTCCATTTTCATCCACGATCAGCTGTTTCCTTTTATCGATGGGATTTGACAGTTGGCACTCACTGTTACGGAACCAGGATTGCTGCTGCATGCGATAATCATGCGATTCTTGTTCAACTGTTTGTCAAGCAGTTGCACAATAGTTCGTCAATCTCATTGGATGTGATTTTCCTAAAACTTAAAATCCTTAGTTACAAATTAATTCTAGACTTATTTAACTAGAAATTCTTTACTTAATTTAACCTTAATTAGTTCTTAAAATTATTGATACTTTAAATACAAGTAATTATTATAAAGACGTAGACTCAAATTAGGGTTCCGATTTGTGCCCTCACAGTGTATTTTTTGTAAAGTTCAATTTGATTTAAAAAAAGTTTAACTTGATTTTGAAAAAGATTAATTTGATTTGAGTAAATATCAGCATGATTTAATAAGGGCTTTACTTTGAGTGGGAAAACTACACCAGGAATTGTTTGTAGAAACTCTGTACATTTTCTGAGCGAATTTGGGCAAAGGGCGATCAAATCTCATATACAAACAAAAACTGAAGAAAAATTTGAGAAATTATTGTAATATATAAATATATTTTTCCAGTGCATGTTTCCAAAAATTTTGCAAAAGTAGATAGTACATATTTTATATAAAATAAAAAAAAAGTCAGGAGATAATAAATGTCAGCTTAAAATACGTGGTTGCCTATTGCGATTACCAACTGAAAGCAGTACTTTTTACCGAAACCCAAAAAAAAAATAAAATAAAAACCAAAAAAACACTTTCTAAAAAACAATTTTTAATTTTATACACTTGCCTGCACATGCCAAATTTGTATGTTGGCAACACTGGTGTACGCGGCGCATTGCATTTGTCATGAATCCGACAAAATGCAGCTTTTACTTTGATTGCGGTCACACAAAGGAGAGTACACGGCAGAGTTGGCTCAAGCCAACAGCAGGAACTACGTGTTTGGAATTCAACGGAGAAGAATGAATGAGTTTTTTTTTTGAATTATGAAAAAAAGAAAAAGAAAAAAATAATGAAACCATCAGATTGCAATGTAGAACATAGAATGTATTGCATTTTAATTAAGTCGTTTCTTTCGAATTATAGGTATTGTGTATTGCAACATTAACAATTTTAATTAAGGATTATGTTTTAAAAAAAAAGTGAACATCAAACTTTTAGAGCGATTCCTTAGAAGAGCGCGCAAAATTTTATTCGAACATTTTGAAAATATTAAGGACAATATAACACACATTAAAGCTTTTATAAAAATTTTAAAAAAAATCCATATTTTTTCACTTAAAATCAACATTCCCTAAGACCTGCCACTTGTGCCGTTTTAGCAAATATCGATCTATTTGCATCCTACTTTTTATGTTACTTCCTGGAAACATGAAAAAAGTAATAAGACATAAAATTATGCAACATTGCTTTCAATATCTGCCAAAGGTATTTGTATTTATAGCAAACAAGAATTTACCCAAATTTGCATAACCTACCTGTGTAGTAGCAATAATTTGAAGCCAAAAAGATTCAAGCAGGCAAGGAAGCATAAAACCAACAACATTATCTTGACATGCAACGCACAAGCATACATTCACACACACAAACACACATACACACAACTGACAGTTTATGCATCAGCCTGTCAATATTGTTGCATTTGACATAAATGCAACGAACGACAACCACCCAGCAAACATTTTCAATCGCGGAAGAATCGTATTCGATTCGCCTAGACGATTAAATCAATCGTCCGCGACAGTCGCATTCTACTCTTCCGCGAATGTTCAGGCGTGAGAAATTGTCCGGCCGAATACGATTGTTTTAGAAGAATCCTCTAACAACTCCCCGAAATGAATCCGCAAACGATCCCCAGGAAGAGTCATCTGGCGACTCCCCAAGATGAATCTGCAAATGATCCCCAGGAAGGGTCAACAGACGACTCCGCAACATGTTTTTCAAAGCGAAAAAGAACTTGAAAAAACTTGAAAAAAAAAATAAAAAAAATAAAATATGAAATGGCGACATAAAAATAATTTCATAAGAAATTGCTAATTGTTGTACAATAATCTCTCAAAATTTATGTGCCGCTAAAAATATACCGTGTAGTTTGACATTTTGCTTCGTAAAAAATACCGGGCCTCAGAAATATTGCCCTTTAGAAAAAAAAATTTATAATTTTTTCGAAATTTCTCAGGAGATGACGTCATGTCGTAGTCGGCCATCTTGTATCGTGTAAAACTCGTCTGAAGGAGTTGTTGGTTATTCGTAAAGAAGTTCGATTTCAAACCATCATCCAGAAGAGACTTAGTCGAATCTTTTTTTATTCGTTTTGGGCTTTTTTTTATGAATTTTTTTTTTGCACCAATCGATGGGGAAAGGTCGAAAATATATTTTGGTCATAACCAGATTTGGTTGCGGGCCCTCTAAGTGACCGATTTGGGCCCATTTTGGTGAAAAAATTTTATTACACCAATCGATAGGGAAAGGTCGAAAATACATTTTGGACATGTCCAGGGGTGTCTCCGACCCCTCTAAGTGACCGATTTGGGCCCATTTTGGTGAAAAATTTTATTACACCAATCGATAGGGAAAGGTCGAAAATACATTCTGGACATGTCCAGGGGTGTCTCCGACCCCTATAAGTGACCGATTTGGGCCCATTTCGGTGAAAAATTTTTATTGCACCAATCGATAGGGAAAGGTCGAAAACAGATTTCGGATATGATCAGAGATGTCTTCGACCACTCTAAGTGACCATTTTGGACCCATTTTTGAAAATAAAATTATCGCGCAAAACTCGCCTGGAAGAGTTGTATATTCATTACGAAGATGTTTGATTCGGAATGATCTTCTAGAAGAGTGTAAGGAGGAATCTTCTGTTACTCGCGCTGAAGTTTTGTCGCGTAAAACTCGCCTGGAAGAGTTGTATATTCATCGCAAAGATGTTTGATTCGCAATGATCTTCCATAAGAGTGTAAGGAAGAATCTTCTGTTACTCGCGCTGAAGTTTTGTCGCGCAAAACTCTCCCGGAAGAGTTGTATATTCATCGCGAAGATGTTTGATTCGCAATAATCTTCCAGAAGAGTGTAAGGAAGAATCTTCTTTTACTCGCGGAAATTTTTTATCGCGTAAAGCTCGCGTAGAAGAGCTTTAAATGCATCGCCAAATATGTGGAAGATTGTCCGCGATTGAAAATGTTTGCTGGGCAACTACATGTAATGAATGCACGTCTGTGCGCACACAACTACTGCTGCACCCAACGTAGGGCACAACAAGGATACCTGGCAGCGCAGTAAACAAACGTTACTCGTTTTGGTCTTCTTCTTTTTATCATTCGCATTTTGTGTACAATTTTTTCGTTATACAAAACAGATAAGAAATATTGCATGTTATTACACCATCAACAAAATATTTTGGTAAATCATAATAGGCCAGAAAATGTCATTTAATGTGAGCAAAATACATAAGCTTTTATGAGTTTTATGAGGAAATATCTGAAAATCTTTTATCACTGCTGGTTTTGTTATGAATTGTGTAAATTGTCAAGTAGAAAAACATAAGAGAATATTTTTGCTTTACTTTTATCCTAAGAAATAAATGGCAATAAAGCCTTTCAAGTTAGAATTTCAGAAAATATAGAAAGATAATTAAGTTTGAAGTAGTCTCTCGAAAATGATAAAATTCAGCACAAAATTAATAACTGTTTGCCAGTGCCTTTTTCCATTAGGTACTTATTTATTGAAGCTGAACTGGAAATTGATCCAAAACCTGCAGAATTTCAAAATATCTTTTTTAAGACTTTTATTTAAAACTAACGCTCAAAGGATGACCCCTATTAATGAATATCACTATGTTAGTATCAGGGATAGAGAAAGGTTAGAGGGAAAGGGGATAGATTGAATAGTATTGATAAACTTCTTTATTGAGTTCCCTATGTCGCAGCCAACAGGGAAAACATTTGCAGTGGGAATTTCCCACGCCTTAATCGTACGGTCAAAGAACGAATTATAGCGATAGTGTGATGTTCTGCTTAGCACCAATGCGACGCAAAACGAATGGGTAAGATTGAGCACCCAAGTGCTTTGAGAGAAAGTGCGTACTAAGAGAAGCAGTTCGCATATTTCTTTAGGGCACATCCTATTATAATATCTACAGGATAAACACCCTTATTTACGTCAGTGCTGAAGGGAATCGTCAGTGGAAGTAAAATATTCGTCCACTATGAATTATAACACACGTCGCTCAGCTCGATCTTGCAGATCCGTAGACGTTTTGGAGGCCCCGGCTCAAATGTGTGAACTGTATTCTGGTTTCGGTCGAATATAGGTGAAAAAGACTAAACTAAAATCAACACAAATGATGTATTTTTAACACCATTTCAATAACCTAAAAACTTGGAGGGAAGAAGATTAAGAGAGGATAAGAGAGCAGATGAGAGGAGAGGAGAGGAGAGGAGAGGAGAGGAGAGGAGAGGAGAGGAGAGGAGAGGAGAGGAGAGGAGAGGAGAGGAGAGGAGAGGAGAGGAGAGGAGAGGAGAGGAGAGGAGAGGAGAGGAGAGGAGAGGAGAGGAGAGGAGAGGAGAGGAGAGGAGAGGAGAGGAGAGGAGAGGAGAGGAGAGGAGAGGAGAGGAGAGGGGTAATCCATTCGTATGTAAGATAGCAAGATCCCACAAGAAGATTATTTTGAGATCATTTCAGAGCATGTCATTCATATGCCGTCTTCTAATCTCAACCTCCGCAGAACTGGGGCGTTTTTCAAAGCAAAATGTATAAAAAGTTTTACTGTCATCCACAAAGGAATGGATTGCACTTGAAGTTGAAGGAAGAAGGTAATTATTGGGGTTGGTCACTTTGCCTTTTTTGGAAATTGGCTTGCCATTAGCAACCCTAAAAATGTCTAGTTCACTATTTTATTTATTTTTTGGCAATGATCAAATGAACCTAAAACAATCTCTGAGGTTGTTGATTTCAATGCAGCTAAGACTGTATGTTGTCTATTGTCTCACCAGCAAATGGATTTTTTCCGCTCAGTCCTTCAAATGGCCAAAGTAAATTAAATTGAGTGTTGTAGTAACATTGTATGGATGTCTAGTGGGCTGAATTCTTAATAAATCGCCGTGACATCGTAATAATTCGTTCTTTGGCAATACCATTAAGTTTTGTAATATCTTTCTGGCATCAAGCGATCGGTGTTTTCAATGTTTAAGTGCTTATAGAAATTTAGTTGCATAGTCTTAACATATTGTAGTTTTGGATGCAATGAGTTTTAGGCTGCGGCGAGATCTTTCAACTTATTTTTCATACTTTAGATTCAATTGCTACCAAAACGTAAAGTTTGCGGTGATGTAAGTAAAGGTATTTCAAGATTCTAGTGTTGCAGAGACTTTTGAAAACTTTTTATACATACTAAATGATATGTCATTGCATTGAAATTGAGTTTTCAATATTTTTCTAAGAGAAATTTTGTGTACAAACTTTTCCACTTGACTGTATGCAATAGTAACAACATTTTTTTTAACATTATTTTTTTCTCTAAATTTTTGTTGTCAATATCGCGGAAGGTATGCAACTATAATCTTCAACATACTTGCGTTTTTCTTTTCTTTTATTTGTTGTTAAACAGGAACCTAATAACATTTTGTGCATGTCCTTAGTTTGCATGACTGCATAGGTGCATGGAAGTGTTTGAGTGCACTTCTACTTATATACAAATGTCTAGGTATGTAGAGTACTCAGAAGAGACAGCTCAGCTAATTTTCATTTAGTTTTTTTTTTTGCTTTAGTGTTACTTTTATTATTTTTGTCCTTGCTGTCATGTGACTTTATTAACAACTTAAACTTTTCTTCTTTTCCGTTTATGTTTCTTTTACATTTTCGTGTACTCTTTATGTTAAGTCAATATGTAAGCTGCTGGAAGGTGAGCTGTGGTGAGGTGAGTAAAAAAGTGTTAACATATTCACCATGTGAGCAAAAGTGCCACTCTCATAAGTAAGGTATTATGTATGTAAAAATGCATTAACAATATATTTTCGCGATTTTTTAGTTTTAATTGACTTTTCCAATATGTATACCTCGTAAATTTTAATTTGTTGTCTAGAGCTTTTAGCTCAGTCTACATCGGCGATATACGAGTTATTGTATCGCACTTTAGTATCGCCTTTATATGTTATGCAAGGCTTTATGAGTGTTCTGTACATCTTAACATTTTTCATGACATTGCGGCTGGTCTACGTGTATCTTTTTATAATACTAATTAAGTATCCTAAATGCCGGTACATATTTTTATAGCTATTGGTTTCTTATTCTTTAGTTGCTTTTAGTTTTTCATTATTTAATAGCACACTTATGTCATTATTTTTAAAATTTCATTAAAACCACCTTCATACTTATTCCTTCCAAAAGACAAACAGAATATGGGCAAAAAATCGATATTCGATTTAACGCTTGATTTAACGTCTTGATTATCTTTAATTTTGCCAGCGGTTACTGAGAGAAATTTTCGCTTATAACGTTACCAATGCTGATATGTCGCTGGGAAAATTTATAAATATTCTCTGCTTTAAGGTGACAATTTTATTGGCAACACCTGATCGACTTTCGTTTGCTGTTCATACCTTAAATGCTTATAACTCCGCCCATAGTTGACAAAATCGCGTATTTTTTTTTTTTTTTTTTTCAATTTTAGTTTTGAAACGAACATTTTATATACAATATGTGGTATTTATTTATTACAATTTATTATGGAATATACATACCTAAATTTAATATCTGAAATAAGATGGAAAAATTTAATACAATTTGTTACTTATAGCCTGACCAAACATTAAATACTCTACACTGCAGTATTTTGAAAATATTGCTAGGATGGTAGATGCCACGACCACTTCTTCGAATTTTCATAGCTTTTGCTCAGATCTTGAACTTACTGTTCTTAGTGTTTGAGCGAAATTTGGTTCGATTATTTTAAAAAACGCTTTCAGTACTACGCCCTCATGTCCGAGCTTGCCTAGTTTTTGACCAGAGCTTACAGTTACTGTTCTTAGTATCTGACGAAGTTTTGTTTCATCATCTCTATAAATATGGCATTTTGAATCTTTTCTTATATGGGAGGTGCCACTCCTTTTTTCCCAATTTCATCTAGTTTTTGCTCAGAGCTTAAGCTTACCGTCACTAGTATTTATGTGTATTTTGGTTGCAACGTTGTAAAAAATACTCATAAAGTTACATTTTGAATATATTTTTTGTATGGGCGGTTGGCGTGTCCGTTAACCGATTTCGCTGTGCTAAATTTCATTAAATTGTCTTGGTTAGTTTTCCCGGAAAAAATATTTCCACAAACAGCCAGCCATACAGACGGACATGGCTACATCGACTCACGCGGTGACGCTGATCAAGAAAATATATTCTTTTCCATACCTACCACGCCTCCTTTTACAAACGAAAGGACAAAGTGAATATACCCTGAGTGTAGGGTATAAAAATAGGTCCTTTATAGCAGCACAGAAAATACGAAGTCAACATGCATAGGTATAAATCAAAGTATCAGACCTTGATAGGAAAAAGCGTTTGCCAAATTCGGAATCAGCGACCCTGTATTACTTAAAAAAAGTTATCGAGATCCAATTCAGATTTTTGTGTTGCACAGTGTTATTGATAAAATTTTGACTTGTAATGACTATCTACGAGTGCAAAAAAAGTGAGCAAGAGTTCCCGTCAACAATAAGATTATTGAATTAGTGTGCATTTTTGAGTATCTTGGACTTGGCTGATTTTAGTAGATCTTACTTACATGAAAAGTACTGCTTTGTAAAATATGAGTACTTAAGATACTTACCTTGTATTTTTCCCGTGATCATCGAGATTTTCCTCTTCCACCTTTTTTTTATGTGGCCTCATTGTTTTCAAAGATTGAGGCGCAATCCTTGTTTCATCGATCTATAGCGGATTTGATTGGATAGAACTACTGCAGTTATCTAATACCCTATTCTCACTTGCCTGGTTTACCAGCTGAATGCTGATTAAGCACTAACCAGGATAGTTTTCCATATAAAAAGCTTTTCGATTTGTTTGGAAAAAATTAGCTAGTTTTTAAATAATTAAATCATTTAACCCAAAAAATCGGCAGGTGGCATCTCCAAATTCAAAAAATTAAATAACGAAATATATAAAAATATATTTGAAAAAAGTGCAAATAGTGTCGTGATTTGGTAAACGCCAAAAAATTGTCATTGAAATGAAAGATGACTCATCCAGATAAAAGGTGTGAACGTGGTTCTGTGATTATCATCATTTTCTCATTTTAGGCTGGTTAACCAGGCAAGTGGGAATAGGGTATAAAGTAGAAGTAGTTAAAGAGCCATAATGGAAGTGATGGCATTCAGTATTTCACAAAAATGCCTTGCCCATTGCATTCTTCTTTTTTCTCTAACTAATTGGTTTTGTTCGAATCTTTAACCTGAGTCGAGGGGTAAAATCTAATAACTATTTGAAGTAGTTTGCTATGGTTTGAAATTAATATAAACTATCCCACTGTCATATTTTTAGGATCGTCCGACTTTTGTTGGTCAGCAGATTAAATGACTTTTCATTGTACTTTTTTTATTCTGAAGTTTTAGCGTTGTTTCCCGTTTTTCTCACAATGAGCCAATGTCAACTGTCACCTTTTGCTCATACGTGCTGAAGACTATTTCTTCATTTTCTGCTAGCTTAGTAGGTAGTGTTTGATTTGAAATTCAGTGATTATTGAAAAATAACTTCTTCTGTTTCGAACCGGAACTCTAATCATGGTAGGACTAAACATATAGGTAAGAGATAACCCGGAGTTCATTAAAAGTCAAAAAGCAATAAAATAAAATGAATTTCTCTTCATTAAATTGAATGGTAATTACAATTGACATATGATTTAGCCAATTTAAATCAAACAATTTAATCAATTAAAGATTATTTTGATTTAAATAATCTTTGTGTCGTCTAAATGTATGCAATGTAAAGTAGTTAAACCCATATACGACAATAAATGGCATAGATTAATATTTAATGAGAGAAAATTGCAATAAAATTGCCATGAAAAGTTTAACTCTTTTGAATGAGTTAATAAACAATTGCCAGATTGGCTGCAGCAAAAATTTTATAAGCCAACACACATACATTTGTACATATGTATCTTTATGTATATATACATATATGCACATAAATCCTTTTGGCTTAAGTGTTAAAATATTAAATTACTCATGCCAAAATCAATAATTATCTAGGGAAAAGTAGACGACTGATAACAGCATATCAAATATAAACAGTGACATATATATGTACATTAGGGTGAGATGAAAAGAAATGAGAAAATAAATTTTCGATATCACTAATAGTTTATTATGAAAAAGTTGACTGTTGTCTTAGCCCTTGTAAAATTATATCGACTCATTTTTCATCAATATTTTTTATTTCACATTGGAATATTTGATACCAATTTCTACCGGAGGTGATTTACGGCTCTCAAGAGATTTAGATCTAAATTTAAATTTTTTTTTTTTTGTTTCATTTTCATTTAATTTTTAATAAGGCATTAGCACAATAAGAATATGTTTCGCTGTTAATCAAGTGATTTACCATACAAAAATAAATTTACTTTTAAATAGACTTTTTTTTAATCTTCGTATAAATCTCAACAGAGCATCGATTGTGGCTATTTTCAACTAAGTGGCAGCCCTTAACTTTGCAGATAAATATTAAAGAAAAGGAAGGACAACTTAAATTTTCGCGCTTATGACATTAACTGTCAAAAGAAAATCTCTTTCGGCGGGTGGAAACAGGTAGGATTTAACGATTAGGCTTGTAAATCCTCAAATTGTTGAAATTAGAGAAGTAATAGCGAATCTAAACCCTCAGTATAAAATATAAAAAGCAGGATGTTAAAAATTTAAAATCGCCTCCTAAAACTATGCACGATTCTTTCTTGTATTTGTTTGCATACTGTTTGAAATATCAAATGTTAAAAAAAAAGAATATTGCATAGTTTTAGGGTGCGATTATTCGTTTTCGAACATCCTGTTTTTCATATTTAGTACTTAGGTTTTAGATTCGCTATAACTTTTTCAGTTTCAATAACTTGAGGAAACTTTGCAGAGATGAATTTTATGATTTTTTATGAACTTTAAGCTTATGAAGTGCTTTTGGCACCTTATGGTGGTAAAAACAACGATAATGAGCATAACTAATCGAAAAAAACAAAAAAATTTTTTTTTTTTTTTCTTAAAAATCAAAACCGATATGCTTTTAATGGGGGGCTTACAGCGAACTTTTTTTGTGATACTATCTAGTAAACATCCAATAATCCGTAAGCGCGAAGGTAAATATTGTCAATGGTAGTAGAAAGGTGTCTGCCCATAAGCCAAATTCAAGGCTCTTAAAGTTAGAAAAAATTTGAATCGGCATCGTCGCTTAAGGTCATCGCGAAGGATCACATAATATGGGGACGTTTAGTTTTGGTTCTATGTTCAGCTAGGAGATAAAGGAGAAGGATGCAATTTAAAAGTTTAAAGTGACGTAATTTGAAATAAAAAAATCTAAAGTTTTTTTCAAAAACTGATCTAAAAATATATTTTTTCTAGCCTACTCTGATATGAAGGTAAGTAGCTCATGACCAAACACATAAAAAAAATTTCACTAAAATGAACTTAAAATTTCATATGGAAATTAATAGCGATTTTTGTATTGAGTTATTGCATTGTACAAAAATTTTGAAATTTTTAATTGGTTTATTTTCACAGTGTATCATCTATAAGTATACAATTTTAAATTAATACATGCTGTAACTACATATTGTTGTATTGATTCAGAACAGACCCAGAAGGCTCATAAAATGTTTATTTTAATAAACATTTAGTTGTATACTACGTGAAGTCGTCACATACACACACACAAACACACAGCTAAGTATATATGTATGCAATATTGATATTGTTATTGTTGTTATTTTATCAATTGATTGAGCCTCAAGAGATTCGCCTTTTAACAAACTGAAATTTGCAAGGGAATTTCTGAAGCAACATAACTAATATACCCCCATACAATTAAGTAATGATCATAAACTTTAATATGCACAATACCAAATGATTAACTGATGAAGGCTTAATGTGAAATAGTAGTAACAGTTAGTAGTAGGAGTATTACATTAGCAATACAAATAGTAGTAGTTTATTAATAAGCGTTCACTCGTTAAAGCCAGCAAATATTTGAAATTTCGTGTTTGCCAACATTTTACCACGTCATTAGATTTAGCGTTTATCTTGAAAATTCATTAAAATTATGTGTTACGGAGAATGACTTCTCTTTATGTTACTAAGTATATAATATGCAGTGCATTCATAAATGTACTTCCCACTAACGGAGCTGTAAAATTTAAACATTTCTTAAACATTCGAATGCAAATTTCTCAGCAATATTTGAAACGTTCTATGGATGAGACTTGGGTCTACCATCATGATTCTGATTTGAAGCCAGAGGGAGTTTTTAGAATCAAAGTGAGTTCATTTTCAGAAATTGACCAAGAAATTTTAGTAGCAGATTTTTGGAACTCAAAAGGAATTTTTTGAGTGGATTACCTATAAAGTAGCAAAACAATAAGCTTAGATTATTATTGGAAGCTCTTTGGAGCAAAATTCGTAGAGATAAAACCAGTTCACAAAAGAAACAAAAAACATTTTCTGAAGATGGCACCACCTGCTCAAAAAACATTAAATAAATGTACAATATGGTAAAATATCCCCCCTTATCACTAGACTTAGCTCCCTCTGACTTTAAAAAAAAATTCTATTATGGAAAATGATTTTTATCAAACAACAAGATCATCTGGAAACAACTAAATTGATGGAATCCATAAAATGAGTGATCGGTGTTATAAGTGTATTGAACTTGAGTGAGATTAAGAACTGTGAAATAAAGTCCTTTTTTAAAACTTAGAAAATAATTTTGGCATTTACATTCAGCTGCGAAATGTTTAATTTAACGGAAATTTAAGGTTATTGAAGAATATTTTCTAAATTAATACATTTGGCGACATAGCTCTACGAGTGGCCAAATGATTCTCTGGACCTTTTGGAGACTCCAAAAGTTATTGGAGTAACTCAAAGACCAAGAAAAAAAAATAGTTGATTACATTTACGTGAACAGATAAGAATACTTTTTGAAGAGATTGTGTTTTTCCACAAAAGAGACCCAAACAATTTTTATTCTCCGACTAACCAATTCAGATATGTATATTCCTTAGGAGAAAAGCCTGCGAAAAGGAATGAACATCTAAGGTACACAGGCGGCACCAATAAAAATGAGTGAGTTGGAGCTGGTGTATTCAAGGTAAGGCCACACAAAAATATATGCATGAGCGAAGAAAACTCAGTATTTAAGGCGGAAGTATAGTCAAGCTTTGCCGAGGGAATACGAAAGAAAACTTCCCTGGTGGAATAAATATCTATATAATATCAGACAGTAAAACGGCACAAGCTTCTTTAAAGTTCCATCCACATTATCTTGTTAGATCAGGTTCACCTCATTTGGTTACCTGTTTATAGTGGAAAATCATTCATATCTAAAGTTTCAAAACAATGAACAAAACAGTTGCTTATGATGAACAGGAATGGTATGCAGAATGTTACATGATTTCTACTAAGGACAATCTCTATAGATTCTGCAACGAAAAAAAGGACACAGCAGCACATATTCTACATCAGTAAAACAGTCTAAAAAGGCAAAGCATTCGTTTCTGTTCTATCGCGTACTTCTCTACTTCTGCAATCGGCGCCTTATCCACAAGAGACATACTGGTATTCATTAATGCCATAAGCATATACCACTTGATCAAAAAGTACCCGGAATCATCACCGTGTGGCGCCCTCTGCTGTCCGTTTCTGTAGGATGTCACACCTTTTAACAATATTACCTGCGAATTTCAGCTTCCTAGCTTGACATTTGTAAATGTAACGCAATTTTGAGTGCACCTGTTTTTTTGCGAATTTCGATTTTTGCACTGGATTTAATTTTGCAACAACGTGAGTGTATTAAATTTTGTAATAAAAATGGATTCAATGGTAAAATCGTAACTGGTGACGAGACATGGGTTTATGAGTACGACACTCAATCCAGACATCAGGCGTGTGAATGGCGACTCCCCGATGAGCCAAAGTCGAAAAAACCACGTCGTTTTCAGTCGAAAAAGAAGGTGATGCTCACGGTTTTCATGTATTACAACGGTATTGTACAACACGAATTTTTGCCAGAAAAGCAGACCGTCAACAAAAAGTATTATTTAGGTATAATTAGGCATCTGCGTGAAGCAATTCACTCTAAAAGAAATGATCTCTGAAAAAACACAATGCCATCATTATCTGTGAGTTTTTCACCATAAACTCAACTAATACTAATAAATGACCTCCAAAAAAAACTTTACAAAATTCTCAGCTCACTTTTTGACACCAGTTTTCAGATTTTTGAGATAAAGTTGGAATTTCCAAAAACTATTCTTTAGTTATGTATGTATTCTTGGACATCTCTGCGTTCTGTTCACACGAAATAGTTTTCAATAACTTTTGTTTAAATTGATTGTTAGTTTGCACAGCAAGATCTGAACAACTAAGTATATGACTGTGTTATATTTTTAACCCATTTTGCATTACAAAATTTTTTCTTTTCATGTAATATTTCAGAAGTTTTAAAATACTTATGTAATACATACTATGTACAAATATGCATCAAAAATAAAATTTTTACCCAAGAACTACATATAAGAATTACGGAAAAAGACAAAAAGGACACACACGCTTTGGTCGAATCACTACATAAATACTGTCAAATAGCGGTTGATTGGAATACTCCTGATGCCAAGTATGTCATATACATTCCAAATCATGAAATTGATCAATACTAAGATTAAAGACAGAAAAAGAATAAAAACCCAATGTTTTTTACAAAAATTTCAAAAAATTGTATTTAAATTAATAGCAAATAATAATAAAGTTCAGGTACATTAACAAAAATTTTCTAAATTGATTTTAAACCTCACTGGCGGAATATCACCTTACAGTACCAACGTATTCAAACTGCAGCAATTCATGTTCTTCAGAGAAGTAGACCCATGTGCGACCCATGATATCATGCACATTTCTTCGATATTCTAGAATTGTTCTCCAATTGGTTTGATGGTCACTTCATGTATTTGCACACCAGGTGGCGTAGAAATTGCGTAAAGTACACCGCTGGCAATATTTTCAGCTTGCAACAAAGGTAATCCAACAAAACTCTTTGGCACAATGTCGGTATCAGTGCAACCGGGGCTGATGCTCTGAAGATATAAATAAAAATAATAAAATTAATTGGGATTCTGGAATTAAAAAAACAAATATCATGACTTACAGTGATTTTAATTTTGGTACCCAATTTCGCCAATTCCTGACGATAAACTTCAACCATTGCGGTGATGGCGTATTTACTTGCTGGATACATATTCATATCGGGTACATCACCAGGTAACATATAGACATTATGACCCAAAATGCTATTGATGATTACAATGTGACCATCAAAGTTGCGTTCTTTCATCGATTTGAAAGCACGTTGTGTACAATGTACCACACCCATTATGTTGACCTGCAGCACATGTTGCATTTTGGCTGGATCGCTTTCTAGCAGAGTTCCTTTAGTTAAAGTACCAGCATTATTGACCAATATATCGACACCACCCAGATTCTCCACAATCCAATCGAATGCTTCATTCACCGAAGACAGTTCGGCAACATCGCAATGCAGTGCATGTAAATTGGCTTGCAAATTGATGGGTAAAGTTTGACGCAATTCTTCAACGAGCTCCGCACGACGCGCCAAGCCAACAACAATGAGGCCCGCTTCTATGAGTTGTTTAACAATGGCGGCACCAATGCCAGCACTAGCACCGGTAACAACTGCAACACGACCTTCCCAACGTTTCATTTTTTTTTTTTTTTTTTTTGTTTGGAATTTAATTTGGTTGTTCACACAAGAGTTGAGGGTTTTTGACTGTTGGCGATGTTGGTCAGGTTTTGTTATTTATACGATACATAAAATCAAATAAATTTCATAATGTGCAATCTCATGTCGCGTTGATAAGTTATCATTTGATAACTATTTGGCTTAAAGTTATTTTGGCTGATATGTTATCGGACATTAACGTTCAATTGAACGTACGATAACTAAAACTCATATCATTTCCGTAGAGATTAGAAAAGTAATTGACACAGTCAATGCTATTTTTATTTAGAGTGCATTTCAGAAGTTGTTACCTTTTATGGACAAAAAAAAGCTGAATGAATATTCTTATGTGGATAATGTTTTCACAAAGCAATAGCAATCGTAGACCTAGTCGTGAACTTAGAGACTTTAGTCTCCGTTTTTATATTAAGTAATCATTATAACAGCATCTTGATCTAGGTCAATTTTCGAGTTGTTTTATTAAAGCATGAAGGTTTTTGTTTTTCGTATTCAAAATTTTGAGGACGATGGACACTGAACAATAAAAAATCTCGAGAAATGAAAAATAAAGTTTGAAAAAATTTAATATGTATATCAAAAAAAATTGAAAATAATCGAAATATTTTAAACCAAAAACATTTAACTTCTAAACAAAGATTGTTATGAACTATAAATTTTATACCAAAATTGTATAAAACTTTTGACAAAACGTCAAAACATCATTACGTCCCGTCATCGAATACACACAAAATTTATCATATGTGGAAAATTCATTTTGCGCAGCAGTTCGGAGTGAAAATTGTTTAAAATAAAATAAAATGTTTTCCAAGCATTCCTTGATATAGAGTTCGAACTTTGTTGTTCCAGTGGTAACAAAAGAATTTTCCTGCAGAACCACGGACTATTCCAAAATTAGTTTGCAAACTACTCCATGGGAGAACCGACTAGCCCAAATTCTGGTCCCATAACATAAATATAAATTTCTATTTACGATTTACATTGTTTGTCATTTGGCGTAACCAATTGCCTCCTTATGCATTATATACTGACCAGAAAAAGGCCAATTTTTTTTTGTATTTTTTTTTTTTAAATTTCAACAAATTGAGGAGTGGCCGTACCAAAAGGCCTAAGTACCATTTTGAGGCAAAAGTTATGTCATAATAGGAATCGGGTGACATTTTGTTAGAAATGGTAATAATTGTTTTTTGTTTTTACAAAAAATTAACTCAATAGTGTGGAATTGATGGCATTATGTTACAAAAATGATACCGGTCAAATAACTGATTATTATGCCACATAATATGTATGACATTACTTTTGCGTCGAAATGGTAATTAGGCCCTTTGGTACGGCAACCCCTCAAATTAATTTGAAATTCAAATTTTACATAAAATGTCAAAAGGTTTCATAGCCGAATACGCTAAAGAGCTTATTATATATTTCTGAGCAATGTGTTCCGGGTTCGAATCTCAGTGTGGATGAAAATTTTTTTATTAATTTTTATTATTTTATACCTCGGCTATGTTGGACATATGTTTCATATTCTGTTCCGAAGACTCTTCAGACAAATTGTGTACAAATTAATAGATATTTAAAAATTGGAATTGAAAATCACCAAGAAGAGGATTTGAACCCGGGCCTCTTCACGCAGCGCAAGTCATTAGACTGATACACTATCGTTTGTTCTTTTTCACAATTGATGAACTGCCAAACAAAAAGTAGTCAATAACGTTATAATTTCACTGACACAATCGATATACAATTGGACCACTTTTAGTACTAATGACGGATTATGCATTACATTTGGACCATTTTTGATACAATTGACCGACTTTGCATTGCATTTGAACCATTTTTGATACAATTGATAATTTAAATTAATTTATTCTAGTTTTAGGTGTAGTCTATTATGGACTACTTACGAAAAAACTAATGGACTAAGGTAGTACAAAAATTTAGCTTGCTTGGAATTTATTTCACAGGGCACCAAAAGTTTTCTACTGATTTAAATAGGGGTTTATCGTGAATCAAGATTCCAGGGGAGTTTTCTTAAACTGCAATAGAAAAAGCACGGCAGTTTGAGAAAATTCCCCGGGAATATTTATTCACGATAGCCCCCATAAGCACCAACTAAATTTTCGTTCACTTCAGAGAACATGTGATGGACCCCAAACCAAAAGTGCTCCCAATTGAATTCGAGTCTGCAGTTTATTTCTCAGTAAGTTCCGCAGTTTTGAAGATATTGTACGTTCAATTGGTTCGGTTTGTATGAAACCAAAAAAAAGTTTAAAACCTTCCCAAAAACAATGTCAAAAGTTAGAAGGACACTTAAAAACGATATCTGCATTATTTTTTTGTTCCAAAAAAAACTGAACTACCATTTTGGCTACAAAAAATCACATGTTTTTTGCTCATAACTTTTTTATATTATAAAAGTGTCTCACAAAAAAGGTGAACACATCAAAGAAGGATTAGAATTGCCCAAAAAATACGTGTAAATTCTTTAAGACTTCAGAAGAAAGTCAGAATTCAGCTAAACAAGTCAGAATTTTTTAGTGCGACTTATCTTACTAGAATCTAATGCAATAATGTTACTTTATAATGTATTTTGTATATATCTTCTGTACTTTTCTTTGTTTTACTCATAATCTGAATCGATACTTGTCAAAAAGAGCTTGACATTTTTCCACCATACAAATTTAAAATTGGAAATCTTTTAAAAAACCAGTATTTTCGAGTCGATATTCGAAATTTTTATCTTGTTAATTTGACGTGGCATCACCAATTTTCCCAACGGATGTCATATGTCCCTATCCATTTTACATGTGTACCAATTCTCATAAATTATGAATTTATTTTTTTGGGGCGTATCATCGCCCATTTTTCCAGTGAACATTATTTGTTTTATAGATATGATGATTTAATTTTTTGGCTCACGCTAGATCTTTTGGCGGAAATGCCGATATATAGTCTCCGAGATATGTATAATGTCATTGAGTGTTTTTAATACGCAGTAGTAAATAATGTCCCTTTTTTGAAGGGGCAGACGTGGGGTAAGATCCTTCTTTTTTTGGAATTTATTATTTAAAATTTGACTAAAAACTGTTTGTAATATGTTCAGAGTCCAATTTTTACTTTGAATATCAATAAAAGCTACTCTAGCTATTAGCTATCCTAAAACTAGAAGATAATGCTCTCACTCTTGTGAAACTGCACAGTTTTGGTGGTGATTTTAGCAAACAATGGGTTAAATTTAAGCTTTATAATAAATGCATCTTCGTGTTGCATTCAATCCATGATGTTATGCATGTTTCTAATACACTGACTGGGCACATGTTGGCTTTGTTCCTGAAATTAGTCATTGTTTGTCTTGAGCATGCCATGCTCTATTGAAGTTGATGTTTCTAGGGATAGTGGCAAAGTAATAAATTAGTTACAGCCGAATTGTCTCGAAACAAAGAGACTTTAACAATAATGAGATATGGCAGAGAAGTTGGTGTTTAGCTTGAAATTCTGTCACCAGCTAGCCACGCAATATTGCTATTCATGTATGTGGAGATTTGTATAGAATTGCAATAGAACGTCTTATTTGAGTTGATTAGTAATGGAAATAATTTCGATGGAATATCAAATTAATTTTAAAGCACTTTTTATACAGCGGTTTCTTAAGCAAGAAAATACATATTTACTCTTAAATTACTTAAACAAACATGAGTTTATCAAGGAATCGTATTTTTCTCAATCTCACCCTGTACATATTAAAAGTTGTGATGAAATACCTAAAACAAACACGTCCCAAGAACATGATTGATAAATATACGATTTTATAACATAGATATATGACGTATTGGATTTTTGCTTCGTAATTGATTTCATGTGACCTTCAAAGCAATAAAACCAAAATTTATATAAATTTCATTGAAAAAACAAAAAACTAAATTGTAAACTTGGTCAAATGTTTTTCTTATCTTATCTCTCAGTGTGTACCTATGCCAATATGTAAAACTTTTTCTCATGATATGTACTTAAACTTAAGTAGAATTAGGTAGAAACATGCCAACTAGAAACATCTGGAAAATAAAACAAATCCCCCTATTACTTGATAGCGAAAGCTATAAACAAATACTTATCTTTTTAGCAAATTACAATTATTACGAGTATTTATTGAATCGATTTCTAAGGGCAAATAGGGCAGTTACTTAACAATAAATTGCTGAGTGTTGTCAAGAAAACAGGTAGGTAGGTAGGTGGATAGGTACTACAGATGATAGAAAACAACTTGCAATGTGGCATGAATTTGCAATATTTATGAGTTTTGTAAACAGAGAGATAATAGCAAATACAATTTGATTATGATATTTGATTTTATTTTGTTTTTTTTTTTTTTTTGTATTTACCGTTACGTGACTATACCTGTTCGATTTAATCTATTTATAGCAGATTCCAATTGTCTGTAAACACCATTGAATTATATTACAATTGAATATTTGTTAAGATTTATTTCATTTTAAAAATCTAAAACGACTGGAGTGTATTTTTTTCAAAGGATGTTCCATGACCTTCTGTTCAGATTTGGCATAATTTTACATTGCGCTCGTGCAAACAATTTCCGGTATTTATATGAAATTCGATTGTGTTGATTTTAAACGAACTTTTGCAAAGCTTCTTGAAGATTTTGTTTGTGCTAAAGGTGCCACGCCTTCTAAACAGAATTCACCAAGTTATTGTTCAAAGCTTTGACAAGCAGTTCATAGCATCTGTGTGAAACTTTGTTACATTATCTCAAAAGAAGCTTGCAGTATTGCATTTTCAGAACTTACTTGCATGTGTGGTGCTAAGTCTTCCCGTCCGTACCCTTATTAACCTATTCAGAATTTGCATCAATTGTATTTTCACTTAAAGTTCGGTAGAATTACCTCAATTTATAGGATTTCAGAAATGTTGTTTGTATTAAAGTTGTTACTCTGTTACTCTACTCTATTCTCTTAATTTTTCCACAGAGTACGCATTATATCAAAGAAAGTTTTCAGCATAGCATGATTCCAGAACTTTCTTGTCCGAATTCAGCTACTATTTACTCAGAGCTTACATCGACAATTCCTAGCATTTGTACATAATTTTTTTTATGAGTTTAGAAGTTCTATAAATTCTATAAAAATAATCTTTCCTTATATGACCAAGGTTTTAAGAAAATTTTTTTTTCATATTCTACATATAACCAAAGCGGTGAAATTTATTCCCAAATGTGTAAAATGAAATCCCCAATAGGTGCACAAGAAATTTCTGACATGAGAGGATGTAAGGAGGTCGCTTTACTTGAAAATCTCGGGAAATCGATATTTCCTATAATATACGACAGAGCACACATTTCAGAAGTAATAGATATGATATGGGGCACCTTTTCGAATATTCTCAAGTAAAACTCAGTAAAATCGTATGTGGGACATGGTGACAGAATGGGTTAAAAAGTATAAATCGCCAATTACGGCCACATAACAGGTCTTCAAATTCTGAAAAAATTCGAGCATAATAAAAAAAATCTACTTTGTTTATGTTGATGTGCCAAATGGTTCATATCTCCGCTTTTTTATCCGTTACGGATCCGTTACAGATCCGTTTGAACCATTCGCTTTTTTTTTGGGAATTTCTCCCGATTCGCTTTTTTTGGGAATTTCTCCCGCAAACGGATCAGTAACAGATCCGTAATGGATAAAAAAAGCGGAGATATGAACGGTTTGGCACACTGGGAAGCGCCTCCCGTCGAATAAAAAACGAAAAACACAAAATTTCTCATGCTGCCAATCCCTCATGTGAAAATTTTCTTGTACACCTATTAGAATTTTATTTTACACGTCTAGGAATATATTCCACCATATTTGGTTATAGACTTAAAAAAAAATTATCTTAAAACCTGGGTCATATACGGGAAGATTATTTTCGGGTATGCTTATATAGTTTTTGAGGGTATAATCAAAACCGGTTTATTTGACAGTTCAGACAAAACTTGCGATCAATCCCTCACCAGGGCACTTTTTAGAGTGTCCTTATTGGAAATCTGGGGGTAAGGAGTGGAAATAAAAATACAAATTATTTTTTTCTTTTCAATATATCATTATGGTTCTGAGTCAAAACTGGACTTTATGAAGTGACACAAAACAAACACAACACCACCAATAAGTTTAAGGTGTTACAGTCAGCTGGGAAAATCATGAAGATAGTCTTTTAGAACTCAGAAGGGATCCTGTTAATCGAAGATATAGATGTCTCCATAACCGCAAAATACTACGCTTTAATCAAAGAGCGGCTCAAGGAAACCGTCAGAGAAAAAATAAGGGGAAAATTGTCCAAAGGTGTTCTCCTTCTGTACGATAACGAGCTCTCTTGTGCACAGAGCAGTGTTACGATAGCCGCCATGAAAAAGGTGGGCTTAGAAATTTTGGCTTGCCTTTTTTGCAGTTCAGACCAGACCCTCAGTGACTATTATTTATTCCCAAAGATGATGAAGTCAAATCAGCAATTTTGGCTTGTTTTTGACTCCAAAGAGAAAACATTTTTTACTTTTTTCGATAGTATTAATAATTTATTTGAAAGATCTGAAAAATATGTTTCGGATATGTTTCTTATTTAGTTCAACACTTTTCCTTCTCCAGATCGTTACGTCCAACGTATAAGTTGGTAACTTGAAAATCGTAGTTTTTAGTTATGATCATTTTTGTATTTTTTTTTTTTTTTTTTTTTTTTTTTTGTATGAAAACCTATTGTATATAAAATAAACTTTGGTTGTAGCTATGAATATTGCTCCTAGCCCTTCAAATTTCAAGCTAGGGGTACCAGAATTTGAGCAAATTTCGAAAAATACTATCCCGTAAAAAGTTGTTAACATGTAAATTGTACGTTGGATGTATCGATATTTTTCGAAGATTTTTCTCCATCAATAATCTCAAATTGAATGGAACGGAAAATCTACAATCAGACTTAATTTCTTCAAATCATTTCCTGCTACCACTTATCTCACTATATTTTGCTGGAATATGCGCCACTTTTATTGATCAAAGAAGGCTACCGCGGGTTCAAGTGATTGTTTTTTATATAACTACATAATCTAAGTACTACTCGGATCAAATTGCTTTATCTTAAAATTTTGCAAGTAACAACAATTTAATATATAGTACGAACAATAGCAAGTTATCTTATCAAGAGTGAAATAAATATATAAAAATAAATCAATCTGCTTGATAACTTATCACTTCTTGTCGCAAAATAATTAGTTTTTACTTTAAAAGTTTGGACAAATTTACACATAAATAACAAATCCTTAGTGTTTTCAGCAACAGTCGCTGTCTAACTTTTCCGCCATAGATGACTGAAAATATCATTCAATAAAATCATAGAACTTAGGCATGGTCGTACTGTCTAAAGAATATCGCAAAACTTTCCTACTTGTAAAGTTCTATCGACTGTATTCGTTCTGATACTTCCAATAGAACTTGGCTTTTTGATGTTTTCAGGTTTTCCCGACTACTGTACCTATATTAACCTCTCAATTATGAATCGATACTTTTCTATGATTGATTTCGACATGCTACAATTCTTATTCACTTTTTGATTTTCATCAACTTAGTCTGTCCGTGGAGATAATTTTGACGAGAAACCTAATCAAGATAACAAGATGAAGTTTGGCAGACTGCGTTCGTCGTAACTCACCCTTCGTTGATGGACATGCCTACCACCCATACAAAAAAAAAATTTGGAAAATATATCTAGAGCATTATTTACGGGAATGCAACCAAAATATATGTATTCTAGCACTAGAAACATTAGGGATGAGCTTCGAACAAAAACTTTGTGAGGTCAGACAAAAGGGCGTGATACCTCCCTTATAAGAAATTTAATCAAAATGCTGTACTGAAAGAGCTATTTCAGATTATACTACCAAATTACGTACAGGCACTAGGAATAAAAAAACCACGTGAATTTAGACAAAAAAGCTTGGCACTTTCCATAAAAGCAAAGATTTTATTAAGTTTTGCCCAGAAAAGTTATAAGTGTTCTTCAACCATTTTTTTTTTTAAATATTTTTTCCATATCTCTGAAAAGAAAACTTGAATTGGTGCAATTTTTTCGATCTATATTATTATGCTACAGATTAAATACTTTCCGACATTGTTTGACATCCTCGATTCTGATTGATTTTTAGTTTTTTCCGAAGATATTCAGCTTTTAACAAATTTTCCAATTCTCATTCAATTTTTGTTTCATTCCATAGCTCTTAATAATCGATAGTCTTTCAAAGCTGACGAATTTAACCAGTTCTTTGGTATGAAGCTCTGGATGAACACTTATAGACTTAAGTTGACTTTAACAATACTAACTTCCCGATTTATATTAAATTTTACTTTGTCACATGGTATTTTTCGACTATTCTCAATATTTTATGAGTTTATTCGCTTCTTCCTGAAATTTTGCTTTAGTACTGGATATATTGTAATTAAACTTCATACGATTCAAATGGAGCGAGAGATTTAGAGAGATTTAAATCTTTAAACACTACGACCCATGGACTGTCATATCAAAATATTAAATTGTATTCTAGGTAGCATTTTGTTTTTATTTCTTTATACAAATTTATGTCAGAAATCATATTGCAAATTCAATTACAAAGTTTCACCCAAAGGTTTGATGGTCAATTCATGCACCTGAATATCGCGTGGTGTAGAAATGACATAAAGCACGCCATTTGAAATATCTTTGGCATTAAGTTTAGTCGTTCGCTTGACATCATCCAAAATCAATTCTGTATTGACATTACCAGGACTGATGCTCTAAAATTAATGATAGCGAAAAGAAAGGTTTCGTGTCAGTAAGAAGGTTTCAATTGATAAAAGAAATAAGCAAGGTATAATCCTCTTTAGTAAAAATACTCACCGTAACCTTGACCTTAGTGCCTAACGCATGCAACTCTTGACGCAAGATCTCATTTCATTTTTGTGAAATTTGAAGGATCCGAATAATCGATTCCTATCAAAAATATTTTTCCCCAGCAGAAGTGATTTCCAAAAATTTCCCACAAAATACTTCCATAAAAACTATATGGTTTGGATGCTTTGAGCAATATTTTTTCTTTTTTTGCCATCAAATGAGCCAATTTTGCTCTTGCATTACATCAGCTTTAATTTTAGGTACATACAAATATACATATAATATATATTCACATATTGGAACCTTATTACAAAAACATTACTTGTGGCTGCTGATAATGTACAGATGCCAATTAAAATCTTCTTACTATCAGTGCACTTTTCTATTACTATTTTTTTTTTAGATTACCCTTTTTTTGCCTTAAAGAGCTTATTTTGATCATTAAAAAAATTTTCCTCAACCAAAGGTGAAAAAATATAAAATTTTTTTAATCTTGTTTCCAAGGAATGCAACGGTTATGGTGTTTACACAACACAATTGACAGCATATAAACTTGTCTCTACCTTCCGCACATGCCAAGCCATTATCAAATGACAAAAAATCACAGCTAATCTCAATAAAACTAACAATTAATCACTTGATTAAAACAAAAATTGAAAAAAAAATCTAAATGAATAGGCCTCATCTGGCTTAAAACTTATTTCTATTCGGCTTTTCCTTCTGTTTTTTCAGAAAGCACTTGGACCCGGTTATAATTGGCCCATAGGAACCAAAGTAAGTTATGGCCATTTTGCAAATATTTTTGTGACAGAGCCCACAGGTCAAAATTTTCAAAAACAAAAATTTTGAAAATTTTTTTGAAAAAGCACTTTTTTTTCAATATTTTCATTAACTTCCGGAGAAATATGTTTATTTTTAAACTATTGTTATAAACGAAAAGCCAGCTACTGCCTGAACTACGTCAAAGTATCAAGGCTGAAGTTTTTTGTGGGTATCTGAGGTGGTATCTTTGTGAGATGGTCGAGAAAATCTGTTTTTTACAAATATCTAGCTAAAGGTTATTTCTACAAAAAATGACACAATTTTGTAGCTCAGAAAATTTGTCCACAGAAAGTTCCGTTTTTTTTTAGTTTAGTAGATGTAGTGCAGTTAAATTGAGTTTTCCGGTACAAGAATTTAGATCCATTATTTCTTATCTTATTTTTAATCGGTTGATTTTGTAGTTTTAAAGTATTAGTATCAACTTTGAGAACGAGATCACTTAGACACAAAAAGTTTTTCAGGCTCTAAGATCGAACTGATCAGTATCTCGCTAATGGTTACTTTAACAGATAAATTTTATTCCACAATTTTATAACGCAGAAACTTCGTTTAGAAAAATTGTGGTAGTTGTTTTTGTACAACTTATAGCTTAGGAGATATCCTTATTTTTAGTTATTTCCCGTACACAAGTGTACATGGTAATACGAGTACAAATTTTGATGTTCAAATTATTATAACTTATGAACTGTAATTTTTTAAGAAATACCTTTCACGATTTTCTGTAGGAAATTTTCTGAACTACAAAATTGCAGAAATTTTTTTAGAAATTAAACTTAGCGAGATATTTACAAAACACTCCCACGAAGGCACTACCTTTCAGGATTCGACTAGAACAAAAATTCATACCCACTACCGAAAGAATAGCCACAAAAAAATTCAGCTTTGATACAATGACGTATGCAAGCCAACCACTGTCTCTCAGTTTATAATATCAAAAACTCTTAAAAATAATGGCCCGTACTTATAGTTCCAAGTAAAAATACACTATAGTTAATTTACTTGTCTGTTATAGTCATATAAAAACCACATTTTAGCTAAAATGTTGATATATGCGTGAAAATCGCTTTCCCTGGGTAAAATAATTTGACAACCAAAAATATATTATTTTTGTTCGTTCTATTTTCAGACTTAAATTGGATTTTTTGATTACTGTGTGAAATCGTTCCCTTTACCTCATGCAATTCATTGAAATTTGGGAAAGAAATGAAGTGCGGCAACAGCAGAGCAATCCTCTTTGAAATATTTTTTATAATTTTCCCAACTGTACTTTGGGACAATCCGTGTTTTCTTTTTATTGCTAGCCAAATGAGTAAGAAATTAAACTATCCCAAAATACCCCTTTTGAAAGCAAAAAGCAACTGCCATGGCGGAGTGGGTAGTTTTACTGACCTATGTCACTTTAATTGACACTTCTCCCTTAAACTTGCAGTGCTGTCAGCGCCTGCAGGCTTATTGGAATCGAAAGTCCTCTGTTGCCTTTTGGATCTTCGATATTTAAAATTCTAATCAAGAAGTGGACTGTTTCCTTATCGAGCCGGTAGCTGGAGTAAAATTCGTCATTGTCCAACTCATATGGATTGTGGCGTTTTTTATAAATTTTATTTTTTTATGCCACTGCTGGCGATATCACCTATAATGTCAAGTACCTGGAGACCGATCCCTACTCGGTCAACAATCTGATCTTATTATTTTAGTCGATGTTTTTATTCATAGCTATTTTTTGTTATGAAACTCGTACCTTTTCACCTCCAAAGCATTCAAAATGATAAATTAACCGATGAGAAAAATAATAAGAAAAACTCGGAAAATATCGAATGGTAAAGAAAAATATCAAGAACTCCAAATTTTTTAAGAGAATTAAAATGACCTAAAATAAATAAATGGGATATGCCACGCACCCAAAATATTTCGCCTCTTGTATGGGGGCTGAAATATCGTATCATCATGCCTCGGAAAGTTAATTCCATTTTTTTTTTGTGCATGAGTTATTAACTAAAATTTTTATTTTGGTAAAAAGTGGGCGTGACAATTATTGAACAAAGCCCACTTTTCGTTATGCTTTAGATACTCGTGATCCAGATCCGCCTACCAAATTTTATCAAAATATGTTGTACCATTTGCGAGAAATAGCATTTAAATTGTTTTACTTGTATGGGAGGTTCTACGCCCACCTGCGATATTTTGCCCACTTTCAGGTCTTATAAAAAGAAGATTCCCTATAGTTAAATTCAGAAAGATTGCTTAAGTAGTTTTCTTTTTATAGCGTATTATATTTTTGTGTGCAGTGTCACGCCCTCCAACGAGTTTTCCTAATATAACAGCACATCACATATTGATACTTGTTTTCAGGGGTAAAATCTTTGAAATTTTCATTAAAATTGTTGAAGTCGTTTTCGAGTAATATTGAATCAAAATTTTCAATGGTTAAAAAAGGGGCGTGGCAGTTCTTCGATCCCAACAACTTTTCGATTATTACAAGGCATTGATATTTAGTACCTACATACCAAATTTCATTAAAATATCCTGTAACATTTGCGAGAAATAGCATTTAACGTATTTTGCTTGTATGGGAGGTTCCACGCGCAATGGCGACATTTCGCCCACTTTCAAATCAGAGATGCTCTATTGCAATTAGGCTCCTCACAGTTAATTTCAGAATGTTTGCTTTATTAGTTTTCTTTTTATACCGTTTTATATTTTTGTGGGCGGTGCCACGCCCTTCAACGAGTTTTCCCAATATAACGGCGTATTACATATGAATCCTTATTTTTAGAGGTAATATCTCCTAAATTTTCATAAAAATTGTTGGAGTCGTTTTCGAGTAATATTGAATCAAAATTTTCAAGGGTTGAAAAGTGGGCGTGGCACTTCTTCGATCCCACCCACTTTTAGTCTGTAATAAGGAAATATTAAGCCGTACCCGCCGACCAAATTTCATCAAAATACCTTGTATAGCTTACGAGTTATGACTAAATCAAATTTAAAATTTAGTGCAGTGCCACGCCCTCTGGTGAGCATTTACAAAGTTCAAACCTAGCTCATTCTTCATTGGTTGCTAATATCTAACACTATTTCAAGTTTCATTGAAATCGCTGTAGCCGTTTTCGAGAAAAAATATTGGCACAGAAATAAGTACAAAAAAACAAACAAAAAACCAAACAAAAAAACAAACATACAATTTTAGCTCGTATAAGAAGAGAAGATTTCTCCCTAAAAATTGCAGTGCCGTCAGCACCTGCAGGCTTATTAGAATCGAAAGTCCTCTGTTGCTTTTTGGTTCTTCGATATTTAAAATTCTAATCAAGAAGTGAACTGTTTCCTTATCGAGTCGGTAGCTGGAATAAAATTCGTCATTGTCCAACTCATATGGATTGTGGCGTTTTTTATAAATTTTATTTTTTTATGCCGCTGCTGGCGACATCACCTACAATATCAATATCTTGAACCATTCTTTGATATCGAAATATTATTGTCACTTTTCTCAATAGATTTTTTCACAAATCTTATACTTTTTTGAATTTTTTTGTCACAGATAAACATAGTACAAAGTTTTTGAAGCAAAATTCCTTTTAAAAGATAGTTTTAAAATATTAAAACGTCGACTTTAAGTTTAAAATCTGCCTTTAAAGTTAAAGCACATTTTAAGACAAATATAACAGAGTTAAAATGGTGTTAATGTTAAAACGCACTCTTAGTTCTTAAAATCTGGATTTATTTTCTATATAACTACGGACCAATTTTTTTAAGATTTTTTAAAAAGTTTATTGTGAAGAAACATTTTTTTTTTTTTTTTTTGACAAAAAGCACTTAAAATGCTATAGAAATGTTTGGAGTTGCCACCTTGTTTATATCGATTTTTTTTTTTTTTTCTGAATAATTTAAATTTTACAATTCATGATCATAAATTTTATAATATTCGTATTAATTTGAAATGTCATCCATAAATGCCTCGCTCAATTTTCCATATACTAGCATAATCCCCTAAAATATGGTAAATTAACGATGTGACTTCGAAAGACATTGAACAAAAAAAATGAAAAACAGCTGGTGGGATCATTAAAAAACAGAGCCACAGTCAACAAAGGTCAACTGTGATTAGCAAATGACTTTCGCTGAAAACAGCGATTTTCTATAAAAAAATCTTCTTATCACAACGTCGTTGAATTTGTATAAATACCTTACGTTTCCGGCTAAACTCCAACAGTTTTGCATTAGCAATCGAAGTGCATAGACTTCATTTCAATCCTTTCTAATCACCAAAACAAAAAAAAAATCCTTAAAAATGGATCGTTGGCAAGGACGTGTTGCAGTTGTTACTGGTGCTAGCTCTGGTATTGGTGCTGCCATTTGTAAGGATCTCCTTGAGGCTGGACTCACTGTATGCGCATTGGCACGTCGTAAGGAGCGCATCGATGAGATGTGTAAGGCTTTACCGAAAACTTTACAAAGTCGTTTGCAGCCAATGCGTTGTGATGTTTCCGACATAAAATCCGTTAATGAAACATTCGATTGGATTGTAAAGAATTTGGGTGGAATTGATGTATTGGTTAATAATGCAGGAACTCACAAAATAGGACAAATATGTAATATTGACATTACAACATTGCAACAAGTGTTCCAAACAAATGTTATGGGTGTACTACACTGTACACAACGTGCTGTTCAGTCAATGAAACAACGTAATATTGATGGACACATTTTGATTATGAATAGTGTATTGGGACATAAAACTTTTGTGCCAACAAATGGCACCATGCCACAAGTTAATGTATATCCAGCCACCAAGCATGCATTGACTGCTATTAATGAGATACTGCGTCAAGAGCTGCACGCTCTAGGCACTAAAGTCAAGGTTACGGTGAGTACTGATCGTTTATGTTATTATTTTTAGTGAAATCGATTGACAGCTGTTCCTTCCTGTTCATCTTTTTAATATATTATTAATGCTTATTTTGAAAAGAAACGTTTTAAAATTATAAAATAGTATCTGATTTTGTAGAAGGATATAATATTTTGTATTTTTTTTTTTTTGAAAGTGAAATATTTTATATTCTATTCTTTTTTGATTTAGATAGTCCGACTCAAAACTGATATTTAAAATTGAATTTCAAAACTGCCGATATAATTAATTTTCTTTTTTTTAAATTTCAGAGCATCAGTCCTGGTATTGTCAATACAGAATTGATTTTGGATGATGTCAAGCGAGCCGTAAAACTTAATGCCAAAGATATTTCCAATGGCGTTTTGTATGCCCTTTCTACACCACGCGATGTTCAGGTGCACGAGTTGACCATCAAACCTTTGGGTGAAAATATTTAGTGTATTTTCACTATGGATTTTTATATAAATGTGTAAAACGAAATTACTCAAAATAAATATTTGAATATGCATACAGGATATGCAAAACCCATAAATTTGTATTTTAAAATTTTAACTTGCGAGTGAAAATTTTAAGGTCCATAAAGTGAGCTATGCAGGTGTGACGAATTTCGATGTTTTTTGGTTAGGAATTTCGAGCTATTTTCTAGCTTTTCAACAGTAATTTCGAGCTGTCTGGGAAATTTTTAATTTTCCGGAAAAGCGGAAAAATTGTTCTGCATAGCTTAGTTTACTTTTTCAGCCAGACGAATCTGCGGGAAAAGATAGCGATGAAATCTTTTAACGCAGGAATTTCGAGCTACTTTCGAGCTAATTTTGAGCTTAAAGCATTTTCCGGAAAACTCCCAATTTTCCCGGAAAATCCCCAAAAACTTTTTTTATGGCTAACTTTATTTTTTTCAGCCAGACGAATCCGCGGGAATAGTAAGCGATGAAATCCTTTAACGGAGGAATTTCGAGATACTTTCGGGCTGACCTTGAATGAAGTGTTTTCCTTAAATTTCCCCGGAAAATCCCAAAAATTTTTTTAAGGGCTTGCTTTATTTTTTCATTCAGACGAACCCATGAGAATATTTGGCGATCATATCATTTGACACACGAATGTGGAGCTAGTTTCGAGCTCATCAAAAACGAAAAGTGTTTTCCGGAAAACTCCAAACTTTCGCGGAAAGTCCCAAAAAATCATTTTTTATGGCGGTGCCATGAGATAATCCTCACGGACATAATTCCCATTTCCTAAATGGGTGTTATGTCCGCAAATTATTGGATATATTATCGACTGATCCGCGGCAGAAGGCCGCCGCGAAGCAGGTGTTGGATTTTTGAGAGTTTTAAATCCTGAGTTGCAGCCGCAGGCCGCCCACGTACCCCTACTCTTATGTAAAATTACTATGGCTAGCAAACTAGGTTTTGGATACATTAAAGGCTGATCCGCGAAAAACTTTCGGATATAATCCGAATAATTTGCGGACATAACATAGGGAAAAAAATTTTTTTTTTTAATTTTTTGGGATTTTCCGGGGAAATTTAAGGAAAACACTTCATTCAAGGTCAGCTCGAAAGTAGCTCGAAATTCCTGCGTTAAAAGATTTCATCGCTTATTATTCCCGCGGATTCGTCTGGCTGAAAAAAATAAAGTTAGCCATAAAAAAAGTTTTTTGGGGATTTTCCGGAAAAATTGGGAGTTTTCTGGAAAATGCTTTTAGCTCAAAATTAGCTCGAAAGGAGCTCGAAATTCCTGCGTTAAAAGATTTCATCGCTAACTTTTCCCGCATATTCGTCTGGCTGAAAAAATAAACTTAGCTATGCAGAACAATTTTTCCGCTTTTCCGGAAAATGGAAAATTTCCCAGACAGCTCGAAATTACTGTTGAAAAGCTCGAAAATAGCTCGAAATTCCCAACCAAAAAACATCGAAATTCGTCACACCTGCATAGCTCACTTTATGCACCTAAAATTTTAGTACAAGTATTAAATTTTCTTAATTTTTGCAACTTCATTTTCAAAAAAACGATGTTTGCGGTTAAAAAATTAGAAAAATAACTATGCCAGGATCCTCTTTGGCACAAATATATTGTTTTAAAACATAATTTTTTTAAATTAATTCAGTATGTGTTACAAAAGGATTTCTTATAAGCAATTTGGTATACAAAAAATAGATTAGACTGATTCAAAATAAACATTTTTTTGGAATTTCTACGATTACGCCCTTAAATTTGAAAGTGGGTGTCAAAGAAGTGAGCTGAGATTTTTTCCAATTTTTTTTAAGCTCATCTCGGCTTGATGCGATTTTTATTTTATAACGATCTCAAGAGAAAGTTTTCGTTGGATTATTTTGCACAACTTTCGACTTGGATTGTCTCAACAAGAATGTCTCGATGAACTTAGTTCTTTGTATGGCGATACAGCACCATCAAAAACCACAGTATATCGCTGGTATAATGAATTCATTCGTAGTTCGGTCGCCGACGAATTCCATGAAAGTCGTCCAAAATCGGTTGTTGTACCTCAAAACATCGATACAGTGCATGAATTGATAATGCAAGATCGTCATGTGACATATTGTGAGACAGAACCATCTTTGCACATTAGTTCCACTTCAATACATTCGATTTTGCATAAACACTTAGTTGTAAAAAACGTTTGTTCTCGTTGGAAACCCCATAATTTATTGTTGCCAGTTCCCGAAATATAAATAGTGCCCCTCGTATTAAAGCCACTATTTAAATATTCAAATCGGAACAATAGCCGTGTTTCTTTTGACGCGTATATACAATTGTGGATATTTTTAAATTGCGATAACTCATGAACAGTGAGTCGCACAAAAAAACTCTAAGGAACTTTTTTATGGAGAATCATGTTTTCTACAAAAACTTTTCATTTTATTTTAAAAAAAAAAAATTATCTTTTAAGAGTTATTCTATAAAAACTGGTTAAGCGCCGATAAACGGCAAAAAATCTGATTTTCTTAAATAACTTCTACATAATTATTTTTTTTTAACAAAAGATTAAAATTATTTGTAGAGCATGTGGTTCTCAATAAAAAAACCTCTGGACTTTTTATTGTACGACTCACCGTTCATAAGTTATCGCAATTTGAAAATTACCACAAATGTGTATACGCGTCAAAAAAAAACACGGCTAATGAGTCAATCTTTGCGTAATTGATCAAGATTTGAGTTTACATCTCCGATATTTATGGAAATTGGTGAAAAGTTAGTAATTGATGGATCTAGTTTTTAGCTAAAATCTAATTTGTACATATATTTATGAATATATTTTTGCCGGGTTGCCTATCAAAATGTGGCCGCTAGTATTATCAAATTTTGATAACTTATGAACCGTGTGTCTCACGCGGAAAAGTGCTTGGATCCTTTTTATGGAGAGTAATATGTTCTACAAGTAATTTTTATTATGTGTAAAAAAAAAATTATCTTGAACTAATTAAACAGTCATTTAATGTTTAATTAGTTCAATATAAAATTATCATACTTCAATTTAGAAAAAGCGCGTTGGTACTTTCATTAGTACTATACAAGCAATAAAAAAACTGTCAATAAACTAACTTCAAAAAAATTATCGTTTGGGAGTTATTTATTAAAAACCGATTGTTTATTGCGTAAAAAAATCGATTTTTAATAAATAACTTCTAAACGGTAAATTTTTTTTGTTTACATATAATGAAAATTACTTGTAGGACATATGACTCTCCACAAAAAGGATCCAAGCACTTTTCCGCGTGAGACTCACGGTTCATAAGTTATCACAATTTGAAAATACTAGCCGCCACATTTTGATAGGCAACCCGGCAAAAATATATTTTCCCATTCATAAGTACGGAGGGCCTAAAAAAAATTCGCAAAACATTCGGTTTGCTACTCATTTTGGATTTCGAGGTAAGCTCAAGCCTGTGGAAACATTTAGTAAATGCCAAATAGCATTTGAAGTTAATGCGCCATCCCTCGTGACTACTTCAAAGTGGTTCCGAAGATTCCAGAAATGTGATTTTTCTGTGGAGGACGAACATCGAGATGGCCGCCCAAAATCTTCGACTGCAAGTGTAGCGCTGGTGAAGTCTAAAATTGACGAAGACCCAATATTGACCAAGCAAATCATTGCTGAGGAACTGGGCTTGAATGGCATGGTTGTATCGCGAATATTAAAAAATGAACTTGGATACACGAAGAAATCTGCACGATGGGTTCCTAGAATTTAAAGTGATGCTCAAAAAGAGGCATGTGAGCGTTTTGTTAAGTATTTTCTTGAAAAATTTAAAAACAGAGAGTCTAACACTTTCAAGAAAATAGTAACAGGTGATGAATCATGGTTTTAGAAGTACAACCCTGAAACCAAACAACAATCTATGGCATGGAGCCCAGAAAGTGCAAATCCACTTGTTAAAGCAAATCGACAAAAGTCAGCAACAAAAGTAATGATGTCTGTTTACTTTACCAGAGAGAAAGTTGTAGCTGCTATTCCTTTGGAAAAAGGTCAGACGGTTACTGCTAAGTGATATACTGAAACTGTTTACCAAAAGTTTTCCAAAATTTATTTCACGATAATGCGCCAGCGCACGCTGCTGAATAAACGACCTGTCTTATTGCGCTTTCAGGCATAGAAGAAATTCGTCCAGCACCTTATTCCCCAGGTCTAGCGCCTTGTAACTTCTGGTTGTTTCCAAAACTAAGAAAAAATTTGAGGGGGAGAGTCTTCAACAGCAATGAGGTTAATGATGAAATTGCAAAACTGCAAAAAGCCGATTTCGAAGACTGTTTTTCAAGATGAATTTATCGACTTCAAAAATGTATCAAAATAAATGGCAATTACGTTGAAAAAAATGCAAATAGATGATCAAATTTAAGCATGGGTTTGAGCCCCAAGAGACATTGAATGGTACGTTTTTCGGAGAATCAACCATATAAAGTGTTTTTCAATAGGAGCGCTACAAAAGTTTTTTTAAATAAAACAAAAACGGTTTTGGATATCAATGAAATTCTTTATTCCTGTGAAAGTACATTTGATGCCATTATGTATGAAACTCGATTTCTTTTGCATGGCCACCACGGGTACGCTTGCAGAAATCCAGACGCTGATCCCAATTTTCGACAGTTTTCATGCATGAATCGGCCGATACTGCTGCAATTTCACGATCGATATTCGTACGAAGTTCATCAATCGTCACTGGCTTGTTGGCATAGACCATAGACTTGACGTAGCCCCACAGGAAATAGTCTAACGGAGTGAAATCGCACGACCGAGGCGGCCAATTGACTGGGCCATTTCGTGAGATAACACGTTCACCAAACTTGGCCCAATGATGCCCAACGCTTGAGAACGACGTGTGAGAGACACATTTGGGCTTTCTTGAACTGAAGCCTCAGCGGCAGCAATATGCTCGACACTACGGGCACTTCTTTGTCTCACTGGCACGGGAAAATTTTGTACTGTGCCTGTGGATTCAAATTTTTCCACTAGACGCTCAATTGTTGATCTGGTACGACGATTATGACGACCATAAATTGGACGTAGCTCTCTTAAAGTTGAGGCTATTAACTCCGAATTTCGGTAGTAAATTTTAATAATTTGTACTCGTTGTTGGCTCGTATATCTTTCCATGATGTAATGGCAAACCTTACTGAAGAGAAATGTCAAGAGAGCGGGAAAAAATATTGCGTCGTTTGCTGTCCCTATCGGTCTACTTTTGTAGCGTCCCTATTGAAAAACTCTTTATATGTTACAAACAGGAAAACAAAGTGAATATACTGATGTCGTTTGTGTAGGTTAGCAACAAAACTGCTTCGCTTTATTAAACACATCTTTTAAATTAAAAACTATAATGAAATTCTATAAAAAAAAAAACAAATTGCAAATATGGGTATTTTACAAATGATGTTTTTTTTTATTTAAACGCCTCTAAGCCGCACACAATAATTCTTTTGTTTTGCAAAACAAAAACAAAACGAGAGGCTCGCCGATCGCAAAATACTATTGATACACTAAAAGAAAATTCATTAGATAATCAAAAAAAAAAAAAAAAACTTTAAAATTATTGAAAAAATCTTCCAACATCTTCAAAAAATTTATAGCAAAAATTTAGTTCATAAAAAACAAAGATATCGAATTAATCAATAATCTAATCAGCTGAAATGATTTCATTACAACTGCATGTTTTAATATTACAACAGCACGCCACTTACAATTAAACTAAGTTTTTCGCACTGTTTACAGATTGATTGCACTTATGACTTGCAATTTCTATCAATTAACTATCTGATTGCATTTGTATATAAATAGATGCACTTGCGCGCTTAATTACAATCAGTTTTGCACTTGCACTTGAAGTGTACGGAATTAAAAAACGGACTGCAACTTTTAAGATATTCTATATTGCATATATAGTACTTAAATCATATATATCGATTACAAAAACAAAAACAGAATATATTAATAATGGAACGTTGGCGAGGTCGTATTGCAGTTGTTACTGGTGCTAGTTCTGGTATTGGTGCTGCCATTTGTAAGGATCTTCTTGAGGCGGGACTCGTTGTAGTTGGATTGGCACGTCGCAAAGAGCGCGTTGATGAAGTGCGCAACAGCTTACCAAAAACTCTACAAAATCGTTTGCATGCTGTGCGCTGTGATGTTTCCGATTTGAAATCGGTTAATGAATCATTCGATTGGATTGTGAAGAATTTGGGGGGCATTGATATATTGGTCAATAATGCTGGTATCCATAGACCAGGGCAAATATTAACGCATGATATAAAAACATTGCAAGAGATTCTGCAAACAAATGTTATGGGTGTACTGCACTGTACACAACGTGCTGTTCAATCAATGAAAGAACGTAATAAGGATGGACACATTTTGATTATGAACAGCGTATTGGGACATAGCATTTTTATGCCACCAACTGGTACATTGCCGGAATTCAACGTATATCCAGCTACAAAATATGCGCTTACTGCTATAAATGAGGTCTTACGACAGGAATTACATGCGCTGGGTACGAAAATTAAGGTTACGGTGAGTATGTTTTTTTCACTTCCTTTGTCAACTATGCCGAATTTGTGGTAATCATATTATTTCGCCTATTTATCACAAAAAAATCAAAGTGTTTCTATATTCGGAAGGCTTAGCCGAAAAGTTTTTTGGTATCATCTTAGAAATATGAAACAAGTATCGAACTTTAAGATGAGGACTTAGGGGCTATTAACATGTTTTAAAGAAAAAAATTCAAGAAACTACTTTTGAGCCAAATGAAATCCAGTTTTTGAATAATTTTATCAACTAATTCTGACCGGAAAAGCATGACTTCGATTTCCGTAGATTCTCAATTTGATGATGTTTTTTTTATAAATTGAACTAAAATAAGACGAAAAAATTTTAAAACATATTTCAATACCTCACATCGTTTTCGAGATATCAAGGCTTAAAGAATATAAGAATGGTAAACAAATTTCAAGAAAATTTAGATTTTACGATATTTTTACATTAAAACAAAATTGAATGAGCATTATTTACAACAACGCAACCAAAATAGTATGGCCGATAGGTGCAAGCTCTGAGCAAAAACAAGGCGAACTCGGACCTCCCATATTAGCAAAAGTTTCGTCATGCTATACTGAAGCTTTTTCTATGATAATCCAACCAAATCTCAGTCAGACACTAAGAATAGTAATTGCAACCTCTGGGCAACAACTAGGCGAACACGGATAAGAGGGCGGGCACATCCCATTTGATTAAAATTTACGTAATTCTGCAGTGAGGTAACCTGAACCAAATTTCATGGTGCAATAAAATTTTTTTACAAAAATGGGCCCAAAAAGGTCACTAAGAGAGGTCGGGGACCCCTCTGATTATGTCCAAAATTCATTTACGACCTTCCCCCATTGATTGGTGCAATAAATTTTTTTCCAAAAATGGACCCAAAAAGGTCACTTAGAGGGGTCGGGGACTCCTCTGATCATGTCCAAAATCCATTTTCGACCTTTCCCCATCGATTGTTGCAGTACAATTTTGTTTACAAAAATGGGCCCAAAAAGGTCAGAGGGTCGGAGACTCTACTGGTCATGTCCAAAATTCATTTACGACCTTCCCCCATCGATTGGTGCAATAAAATTTGTTTACAAAAATGGACCCAAAAAGGTCACTTAGAGAGGTCGGGGACTCCTCAGGTTATGTCCAAAATTCATTTACGACCTTCCCCCATCGATTGGTGCAATAAAATTTTTTCACAAAAATGGGCCCAAAAAGGTCACTTAGAGGGGTCGGGGACTCCTCTGGTCATGTCCAAAATCCATTTTCGACCTTTCCCCATCGATTGTTGCAGTACAATTTTGTTTACAAAAATGGGCCCAAAAAGGTCAGAGGGTCGGAGACTCTACTGGTCATGTCCAAAATTCATTTACGACCTTCCCCCATCGATTGGTGCAATAAAATTTGTTTACAAAAATGGGCCCAAAAAGGTCACGTAGAGAGGTCGGGGACTCCTTTGGTTATGTCCAATATTCATTTACGACCTTCCCCCATCGATTGGTACAATAGTGCAATAAAATTTTTTTTCAAAAATTGGCCAAAAACGTTCACATTTCATCTTCCAGTTCTAATAAAAAGTAAGCAATTCTTATACTTCAGTCACCGGATCTTTTTTCAAGGTAGTTTTGTTTGTTCACAATGATGTGATATGTCATGTTTTTATAAAAAACTTTATAAAATTTTTTAAAAACTTTTTGGAAAAACTTTTAAAGATAAAAGTTTTAATAACTTTTTTAAAACTTAATTTCAAAAGTTAGCCAAACTTTAAAAAAAAACTTTCAAAAAGTTTATTTCAAGGTCTGGGAATGTAGTTTCCGGAATTGATTGGTTTCCTGAATTGATTTGAAGAAAATTGGTTTCATATGAAAGGCATTTTAACAATCTACAAAATTGTTTAACAAAAGTTCTATGCAGAGGTTTCTCGATATTATGTGTTGCCAAAGTAAACTTAAGCCTAAATATTTATATATTTATTATTATAGTCATAGTTTTTGCCCCTTAAAATACACTTAAAAACTGCGTGCATCTAAACCCAATATGCATTTTGGCTCTAAAGCTAAGGGTGCCGGCCTAGAGCAAGCTCACACCATAACTAATTTAACATCAGCACCGCGAGATAAATTATTCATGGGCGTTAGATACATTGCAGCCGATACAGAGCAGCGGAGAAAATTTTCAAAAATACAAAACAAATCTCCTACGATTGCTTTTACCGACTTGCAATTTTTGTCAATTAACTATCTGACTATATTTGCATATAAGTATGAGTACATGCACTTGAGCGCTCGAAGTGTACGGAATATATCTCGGACTACAACTTTTAAAATATTCAGATACATATATTGCTTACAAAAAAAAAAAAAAACTGATTTTATTAAAAATGGAACGTTGGGAAAATCGTGTTGCAGTTGTTACCGGTGCTAGTTCTGGTATTGGTGCTGCCATTGTTAAGGATCTTGTTAAAGCTGGACTCATTGTTGTTGGGTTGGCACGTCGCAAGGAACGCATCGATGAGTTACGTGAAAATTTACCAGAAAAAGTACAATATCGTTTGCACGCTTTGTGTTGTGATGTTTCCGACATGAGTTCGATTGATTATGCATTTGATTGGATTGTAAGGGTTTTGGGTGGCATTGATATATTGGTGAATAATGCAGGTATCTATAGGCATGGACTGATATTAACAAATGATATAAAAACATTGCAAGAGATCTTTCAAACAAATGTAATGGCTGTACTACACTGTACACAACGTGCGTATCAGTCTATGAAACAACGTCAATTCGACGGTCACATTGTGATTGTGAACAGCGTATGGGGACATAGGATACCTATTCCACCACCTGGTACATTGCCAGAATTTAATGTATATCCAGCTACAAAATATGCGCTAACTGCTGTTAATGAGATCTTGCGACAAGAGCTCCATGCATTGGGTACTAAAATCAAGGTTACGGTGAGTATGTATATTTTTGTGGGACTGATTTGATCGAAAATAAGTATGTAGATCACTGAGTAAAGAAAGCCGTGATTGTCGTTTTAGTTTTTTCCGGTTACGGTCTTCCTTTGTAAAGCTCGTGCTGCAGATAGCCGTGTTACCGCTCTGTACCAAAGATCTTCTTTACATTTCTTAAATTTTGTTAAAATTTGGCCCAGAACTTTAAATTAAAAAAATTACTAAGCAATGAGTTTCTAGCGTTCCCGAAGACTCTAAATTTATGAAAATTTTCAACTTATTAATCAATTTTTTCGCCTTAAATTAGCTATTTCTAAGGACTTAAAGTTTGAGTTTTTGATGTTTTCCGATTAGTTTAAGAATATAAGAGTACCAGACTTCTTCAACCAAAACTTTGGTTCAAATTAAAGATTTCTTATAATTTGAGTTATATGAGTAAATAGATTATTAAAAAAGCTTCAATTTTTATCAATTAATTGCAAGATTTTTGGGTTTTTCATTCCCGAAATTCTTAACTTTTTATAATACTTAACTAAGAAAGAATACAGAATTTCATAAATTTAATGTCTTTTTATTTTTTCAGAGCATTAGTCCTGGTCTAACTGATACTGAAATTGTACCAGATTCTTTTAAGAGGTTAACAATGCTTAGCGCTAAGGACATTTCACAAGGAGTGCTTTATGCGATTGGTACACCACCCGGTGTACAAGTGCACGAATTAACAATTAAGCCAGTGGGTGAAATCTTTTAGTGAACATAATAACATCACTTTTTTTATTGAATTTAAAAAAAAAAATTATTAGAAATATAAAAAATTAAAACGAAATAACAATTTAATAATATCTCTTTTTGATTTTAGGTTATTTTTTAATGATATCTACCTATTAAATTGTAAGAAAACAAAACATTTTATTTTAGTTTTTATAAATTACTACATTTTATTAAAAAACCTCTTTTTTAAAGATCTCTAGTATATATTTAGGTAAAAAAAAAAATAATTTTTGCTATTAAGCTAAATATAATGCCAATTTATTAACCCACATTTAACGTTGCACCGTCAAAGTAACCAAGTTTTAACATCATGTGGTTACAATAAACAACATATTTAATTTTAATGGTCACCAAAGCTAATTAACAGCATGCAAAAAATAAAAAAATCCCCAGAATAATCATTTTGTTATTGACGAGCATTTAGCAGAAAAATTATAACTATGCACACCCAAGGAAAAATATTATTAAAGTTCTTAAAATTTATTGCTAAACTAACGCAACAGTAATTTAAATTATTGCGAACGGAACATCATTTAATGGAGTCAGGTGGGGAAAAGTATATTATTGATCAGCGTCACCTTCTAAGTCGATATAGCCATACACGGGCAAGAGGGCTTGGCACCTCCCATATAAGCAAAAGATCCCAAATGCTATTCTGAAAGCATTTTTTGAGATAATCCAACCATATTTCACTCAGACACTGAGAAGAGTAAGAGCAAGATTTAAGCAAATGCTATGTGAATTTGGACAAGAGATTGTGCCACATCTCGTTTTAGAAAAACTTTAAAAATTCTGCAGTGTAGGGTATTTAATGTTTGGCCAGGCCAAAGGTACATCCTTACTAGTTTTAAGATAGTATTGCATTTTTCATACAAATATCATTAACTTAAGAACTTAACGATATCTTAAAATATTAGTCTCCTTTTGTATAAAATTTTGGTTTTTTCAAAAAATTTAATTGCAAACAAACTACCCAATCTCAAATTTGAGCAGAGATTGGATAGTTTACAATAAATTTTTCCTTCGAAAATATACCTTGCAAAACGGCTAGAAAAAAGGTCAAAATAACTTTTGATAACTTCTAGGGTCGTTTTCGTTTTGCGAAATCTATTTGGCAACGGAGCTAAACGGACGACTTGGCAACTCTAACAAAATGAACGAGACTTGAACGAAATAAACATGACGAAAAGATTTGAATAAACGAACAAACGACAGTTGAACTGAGGAGTAGTTGATTTTGTGAGCTAAAGAAGACGGTTATCTGCGGACAAGAAAAGAAGTATTAAAGAACATTGTAAAAGAAGTTGAATTGAAAAGTAAAATTTAAATAAAAATAATAACTATTGTAAAATAAAATAATATAATAAGAAATAAAATAAATGTGGAAATAAATAATTGAGAAACTAAAAAGTGCAGTGTGTTCTGTGTTTTTATTAAAAAGAAGAAAGAAAGCCTACATCCATATATTAACAGGCAAACGAAATCGGTTCAGTCCCTGTTTCTATATTAATCTCAACCGATTTGCTTGATTTTTTTTTTTATAAAATAGATCCGAGACTCATGCGAGGGATTGAGACACCCCTTTAAGGTAATTTTCAAAAAAAAATTCAAAATTTCATCACAAAAGCCACAAAATCTTCCAAACCAACACATTGCATATTTATTATATTTTTGACGTCTTAGTGAAATTTTCGATAAAATATTTTTGTAGCATACTCTAACACATTGTAGCCCAGTTGAAAACACCCATAAAAACAGGATATAATGGGTTAATATGTTCTAGGCAAATTTTTCTTGTGTGACATCGTCATGAGAACGATTTTAGCGTTTTTTGGATGGTTCACCATTGACAACTGACTGAGTCTGAAATGATGGGCTTATAAACCTGCTGCATTTTGAAATATCTGTGCTTGAAGTTGCAGAAACTCAGTTTTCCGGCTTATGGTGTAGATCCAGGAAAACTAATAAAAAGCATCGGATAGACATATCTGAATTATCAAACCAAGCCTTTTAAGTTTTCCAATTGGATGGTTACTTACCGTGCTATAATTCTTTGTAATAAAGATATCTCAAAACCAAAGCAAACAACAAAAAAAAGTTTATATCGATAATTTTAACAAATTTCTGGTAGAATTTATTGCATTTGCTGTAAAATTAACAATTATTGTAAATTCGATTATATTAACTTTTAAATTAGCAAATCCACAGAGAATTGTAAAATCCACAACAAAACGTTGTTAAAACTACCGCAGCAATTTTTTTGGGTGTACCTTATTTTATTGAAAAACCGATTTATAGCAAAAAACTTTAATCAACACATGTGCTGCAGAGTATGAAATATCTCATTTCAGTTTGCTTACTTAAGTATACAAATGTTTTAGTTCGAGTGTAACAACATAATTACAAAGTAAATGTGTACACTATTAACAACACCAGAGAAATGTTAAAGAAATCAAGGCGGTAAAAAATTTAATGAAATTGTCGCTTAAACCGTACTACACTCAAGCAAACAGATGAAGGTGGGAAATTCTTGCAGAACAACCCGTAGAAAATACAAATATTGCATGATATACATACGTTCATATAAACCTACACTTTATAGCACTAACCCCGTAGGGAATTGTTTCAGCTTAAAAATGTTTAAAACTCTTCCGCTCTTTACCTACAATACGTAGGCTGCTATATATATTTCTGGCCTAGGCAACACTAATGTCAATAACTAAAATCTGGCAACACCATAATAAAGTTTGACATTTTTTAACATAAACGTACTCAGAACGTTTTGACGTGCGACCATCATTTGTGTTCGTCATGTGACATATCGTGAGATAGAGGCATCCTTGGGCATTAGTTCCACTCCAATACATTCGATTTTGCATGAACACTTAGTTGTAAAAAACGCTTGTTCTCGTTGGAAACCCCATAATTTATCAATCGCTTAAATTATCAATGGCAAAATTAATTTTCTTAACTCAATGTAAACAAAACAAATAGCACTTGTACATCAAGACGTTGTGAGTACGTTTATGCAAAAAAATGTAAAACTTTATTATTGTGTTGCCAGATTTTGCCTATTGACATTAGTGTCACCTATACCAGAAATATATATAGCAGCCCACGTACAAGAAAAGCCATAGTTGGTGCAATGTGATCACTACTCTTCGATATTATCGAGAAATGTTTAGACTGAACATAGAAAAAACCTCTATACGCTGAATTGTTGGGTCATTTCGAATACAATTTCAACAGGGTTACAAATGCCACAACATTGTGTTTTCATTTTATTACGCATGACAGGAATGTACCACAAATAAATAAACGTTTAACAGCTAGAATTATACCCAAAGTACAAAAAAGTACAGAAAAAAAAATACAGAAAAAAAATGAGACACCTAAATGACCGCGCTCTGGATGGAGTTCATTTAGCTTAAGCAATGATGACAACAACACAGCAACGACGACAACGACAACGTCATAATCTAATAACAACAACAATTAAAATTTTAACTGGAACCCCAAATTTCGTTTTACACAACCAACCATTCCGACGACGACACTCAACCGCTCAACAATTTAGTAGACTCGGAAATGTGACCATAAATGAAAATTCTGTGAAATGGTTTTTGGTCGAAATTTTTCTTCGTCTCGCTCGCTTCTCTACGTCCCTTTTAGCTATTTGGCAAAAAGCATTAAATTTAACTTTATTGGAATTGGTAGGGTCGTTGTGCGACAGTAATTAACTTTGTGACATTTACAGTGGGCGTAAAAAGTTAATAAGAAATGGCAATTTTATTGTGCAAACTTAGTCTAGGTCATATACGAAATTTTCTTAAGAAAACTTTAATTTTGACTTAAATCACCCAGTCTTTTTATTTAAAACGATATAAGATTGTTAATGGTTATGAGTGGAATAATTTGATAAGCGAAGTGAATAAACCTCTATTTGAATTCAAGTTCCAATTTAGACCAGAAGGTATATTTTTCTATTAACGTGCGAATCGTTATTTTATTTTGTTCAAACCAGAACTAATTATTTTTTAGAGTTTTTCAATATTCAATATTTTCTAATAAAATTTAAAAGTAAACTCAAATTCAGAAATTAAATTTGTGTCAAGAGTTTTTAAGAAATTTCAAGATATTCTATACTAAGTAACTCTACTGTTCCCAAATTCAGCAAAATGTCCACAAGAAACATTTTAATTTAACTCGTTCTTTCTCGCATAAAATCTAATAAAACATAATTTACGAGTATGAAGTACACGAACACAGCATTTTACGGGAACGTTCATTTACTAAATATTTTGCACTGCTTCTGTCATGAGTTTGGGTTTTAATGTCGGTTGGTAGTATGACATTTTTTTTTTTTTTCAGATTCTTTCATAGTACATAGTAACAACGTAAGACCAAGTTAACCTGCAAAATTAAATTTGTTTATTTTGTACTGTATGTAACTATTCTGAGAAGGACAATGTGTAATTGAATCAACTTTATTAATTTTTTTATGAGTTAAGATCATAATAATCATGTGTTATAATCAACACGTTTCAGTATATAACAATGCGAAAGTAAATACCTTAAAAATATCATAAAAGTCAAAAAGCTTACACTAATAGCAAGAAGTTGTCACATATTTTCTTCGATATTGTTCTTGACGACATCTTAGATGGCATCCTGGGAATGATCAAAAGATGAGATCGGTGAAACTTTACTGATCACTTCAAGTTGTTTGATTACACTGATCTATTATGTTATTTCTTAATGCCTTCTTATTCATTTTTTGACGCAGAAACTGACTACATCCTCAGAATTGAATTTTGAGATATCTTTTGAAGAAAAAGTATTTTAACCCCATACAAAAGACGAAATTATATTATGGCCAAGAAACACTCAAAATGAGTTAAAATTTTTTTAAATTTTTGAAGTCGACATACTAAATTTTACGATTCTTACATCTGAGGCATATCACGTGTTCTGAAATCTTAAGCGGGATATTCAGAGGAATATATTTTAGAAAATTTTAGCCCTCTTCATCCCCCACAAAAGGGTAATTTTTAAACATTTCTTAAAAAGACACAAAAATTACCGCTAAAGCAGGCGTATAATGAGCCAGTGCGAAAAATAAGTCAAACAGACCCACAAAAACAATATTTGATATCATTTACCATATGGGCGTGCACAAAAATGTTTTAATGGATTCTTTCTTTTCGGACTTCAAACTATCGTGTGGAAAACCGGGTCAAATGAGCGTCTGTTCATTAAAAGCCAAAAAAAAAAAAAAAAAAATGGCTACAACTAATACAAACGCGTTCTAATTATTATTTATCGTTAACCGTATTTGTTTTCTACCATTCCACTCAATTTTCAAAAACTGTCAATGAAAAATTTACGAGAAATTAATTTTTCTGTAAAATGTTCAATCGTGCATTGTAAATAAACAAATTAACTTTTTTCAAAACCTTTCATATCATAGCATTCTACCACTTAGTAGATTGCATTGCGATATTCCTTTTCCATTTTCTTCACCACGTCGAAAATCATGGGCCCACTTGGCGAATTTCTACTCTATACCTTGACTCAAGGTAGAAATTTTAAGATGTTGCACGATTCATTCTGAGTATTTTTTGAGATCTTATCTATATATTAATACATAAGACAAAAATTTGTCTTACCTTTTTTACTATGTTAGAAATGAAGTACGATTTTGAATTATACACCATTAGAAAGTTATTTGTATGTAAATGTGTACAAAGCTTAAATTATTTTAATATTTTGCCATTAAGACAGGTTAAATTATCTACAAACTTTTCAATATTAACAACGACAAAATACGCGGTCAAACAGAGCTAAAAAGAGAATACAGCACAAAGAGAGAGACAAAAAGCTGATTGACACCGACATCATGTTTTTTGTGTTCTTTTCATTTCAATTTTGTCATTGCACCAGTGATGACAAATGAGCTTTTCTATTTTGTACCAAATAGCAAAAGAAGTACTAAAACTGTCCAAAAAGTACCAAAATGATTTAATACATTTGTGGTCAAAATTTTGACCATTGGGCAGTTCTAGTTAAAATAAAAACAGCACCGAGCTGAGATTTTTCATGAAATTGCTTGGTTTTTACATAAATTGTTAATTTTCTTTTGAAGAAAATTATGGCTTAGAAGATAATGGTGGAAAAATGTTTTTAAAAAATATAGGAGGTAACGCTCAATACCTGTAAGATCAAGTTTTTAGTCTTAAATAGTCAAAAATTGTAGAAAAATACTCGAAATACTTAAGAAGAGGTTTTCACATTAGAAAAGTGATGGAAAGAAAACAATTTTATTTAAACTTTTTATTACTTTTCTGTATTGAAAATGCTACTAGAGTACTAAAATTCATGTACATAAGTAGGTATGGATGAAATTGTTTTAGTTTAAATTGCAAACATCATCAAATTCATCCTTCATATTGAGATCATTGCTGAAATCATATAACCAATTATTGAAATTGTTAGCGTCAAGTTTGTAATTGTATTGCAATCTTTACAAAAATATAGGCCAAAAACCACAATGTGGTTAAAGGTATCATAATACATTTCACTTAATCCAACACAATTTACATACAGATAATGTTCAATAAAACGTTTTCTTGAAGGCAAAATCAATCTGAAAGTATCATTTGCCTACGTAACGTCGTCAAGCCAACAACTTCGAAGATGTCAGCACCACATCTAAAAGGTCGACTCGCTGTTGTCACCGGTGCAAGTGTTGGCATTGGTGCAGCCGTCGTTAAAGATCTGCTAAATGCTGGACTAATTGTTGTTGCATTGGCGCGACGCGTAGAACGTGTCGACGAGTTACGCGATTCACTATCCATTGCTGAGCAACGGGAACGTTTACACGCCCTTAAATGTGATGTTGCTAATGCAACCGAAGTTGCCGATGTTTTCGCCGAAATTGCGCAAAAATATGGCACAATACGTGTGCTGATAAATAACGCTGGTTGCTTGCATACGGGTCAATTGTGCACAATGGATAGCGATACAGTGGAGCAGGTGTTGCAGACAAATGTTATGGGCGTGGTCAATTGTACGCGGCATGCATTTAAAGCGATGCAGCAACAGGACCAAATAGAAGGTCACGTGATACTAATTAACAGTGTTTTTGGACATCACGTTGCAGCGATACCGGGTTATTTGCCAGCGCTTAACATTTATCCGGCTACGAAATATGCGCTAACTGCAATGAATGAGGTCTACAGGCAAGAGTTCAGAGAATTAGGCACCAACATTAAGGTGACGGTGAGTAAAAGAACATTTTTTATTTAGTTTTTGTTGTTTTTAAGAACTGGGGAATTATCGTTTTAGGTTTAGTTTTAGTGTGAAAGTATTTTATCTGATATTACATATTTTGAATGAGTTCTCAGTAACTATTTTTTGGATTATTCGCGATAGCTGAATCCGTTGCTGGCAACCGTTTTCTCTATCACATCTGGAATTCAAGTTATTTTCATTTTAGAGAGTAGAAAATGCTTTTTCTAGACATATGGAGTCCATCTTTTGCCTACGGAACCGAGTAACCCTCAAAAAAACTTACATTTAAAGTTTTTCAATTGGATTATTGGTTCCTGAAATATCACTGATTAACATAAACTAGAATCGCCCAACGGTCAAAATTTGACAACAAATGTATTAAATAATTTTGGTACTTTTTGGGTAGTTTTGGTACTTTTTTTGCTATTTGGTACAAAATAGAAAATCTCACTTATCATCCCTGGTGCAATGACAAATGTGCTTTCTTTTCGTTTCACATTTGTCATTGCACCAGGGATGATAAGTGAGATTTTTTATTTTGTACCAAATAGCAAAAAAAGTACCAAAACTGTCCAAAAAGTACCAAACTGACTGACTTCATGCTTTCTTTTCGTTTCACATTTGTCATTGCACCAGGGATGATAAGTGAGATTTTCTATTTTGTACCAAATAGCAAAAAAAGTACCAAAACTGCCAAAAAAGTACCAAAATTATTTAATACATTTGTTGTCAAATGTGTCAGACAGCTTTTTTTCTTTTTTTTCTGTATCCTTTCCTTTCATAGAAAATCTCACTTATCATCCCTGGTGCAATGACAAATGTGAAACGAAAAGAAAGCATGAAGTCAGTGTCAGTCAGCTTTTTTTTTTTTTCTGTATCCTTTCATATTGTAAAGAGGACAAATTTTTGTCTTGCTTTTGAATATATAGATTTATATTTTCTCACACACCTCTACAAAATATTTGTTTTTCTTTCCATAAAACTATATTTTGATGCAAAACTTGGATCTGTTGAAGTTTTGGTATTTTTTGGGATTTTTTAGTACTTTTTTTGCTAATTGGTACAAAATAGAAAAGCACATTTGTCACCCTGGTGCGATATCAGTGAAACAAAAGAAAAGCAAAAAAAAAAAAAAAAAAACATGTGTCAGTCCTTTGGTTTTTCGTCTTTCTCTTTGTGTTTGAAACTTTTTTTAGGCTTATGTGACCGTGTATTTTGTTGTTGTGAATATTGAAAAATTTGTATTTAATTTTACCTGGCTTATAGTCAAAATATTAACATAATTTTAACTTTGTGCACATCTGTACACAAAAATCTCTGTAATGGCATATAATTTAAAGTCGTGCTTCATTTCTAATATATTAAAAAAAGGTGGACAAGTTTTTATCTTGCGTATTTGTAGATGTATTGCAAAAGTATCCTACGTCAATGGCAGATATCAACGATCAAATTTGGAAATTTACAAGATAAGTTCTAATCAGGCAGATTAGAGATATCCGATGAAATTGAAAAATGGATATGCACTTTAAAGTAAGGATTACTGTTGTAGTATCACTGACATGATGGAGGTAACCAGATTCAGTGACCGCAAATAAACCCACCAAAGTTATCGATATCTCATTCAGAAATTTTTCTCTCATTTCGTTTCACTGTGTTATTATTTAAATCATTTTCAGAGCATCAGCCCCGGACTTGTGAATACTGATCTGATATCGGAAGAGCAAAAAAGTGTTTGTGATGGTAAAATTCTACAACCAGAAGATGTATCACGTGCCGTTATGTTTGCTCTAACAGCGCCAGCACATGTACAAATATATGAAGTTATTTTGAAACCCTTTAGGGACATTATTTAAAACTTGATATGGAACTATTTTTTAATATTTTATTAATGTTCTTTTAAACAGATTTATTTTTCATTTGAATTCTTGGCAAATTTACTTTCATGATGTATTTATAGTTATTTTATTCCTGTATTCAAGCGAAATAAATAAATACTATGATTTTCTTAATAAAAACCCATTGCTTTGAAGTTTTTAGTAATAAAAATTGTAAAATGTGAAAAATTTTCTTTTCAGAATTGATGTCATAAGAATATTATTATTGTGGTAGATAAACATGACATATCTACTTACATACATACGACTACATTTTCGTGAGGTAAAAATATGTAAGATTTTTTAGCTTGAAAATATTTTTATATTAAAAATCTATTTGATGCTTAGGTTTATCATGTTATATTTACATGAAACACTAACAAATTTTAATGCGCCTTGTAGACATTTATCTAAGAGTTAAGCTTTATATGGGCCTTTCGGTGAAAAACCAAAATTTTGGCTTGATAATCGATTTCGCTGAAATTCGGTACATGATGTCGTTTCATACGAAAACCGTTAAAAACGGAAAAAAAAAATTCTGAATTTTGGACGAATGCAAAAAGTGCAAATGGTTTAATTGTGACAAACACTCCTTCCCATTATTATCCAAAACTTAGATATTGCTCTTATGATTTTCATCTTCATACCATTTTTGGAATGATATTGAAGTAGAATATGAGCACAAGGTAAAAGTTTAAGTACTGAGGTAAATAAAAATGCTCTATGGATTATTTCTTAGAGCTTCTAAAATATTTTTTCTGGAAAGAAAAAATGACTAACTTTCATGTGAATCCAATATGAAGATGGTATTTTAAACGATTAAGAAGTTATGATTTTCTTTAACCATCCGGTGAAATACCATCTTTGTATTGATTTGTATGAAAGACTGTTTTGTCTTCTTTCCAGAAAAAAAAAAAAAATTTAGAAGACCTAAAAAGTAGGCCATGAAATAATAATTTTGGCCATATATCCGACGACGACTTACTTTGTGCTAATAGCCTGATTTACTATCTTTCAAAAACAGGTCACAACAAGAAAATTGGTTGAGATTTTTGGCATTTTTATTGATTTTGGGATGAAATGAAACCATGCACCGAATTTTAGCGAAATCGAAGGGTGTGGCAATTTCTTTTATATTAATATATGGTTGTTGATAGAAACGAAAAGAAAACAAAAAACATGAAGTCAGCGTCAGTCAGCTTTTCGTTTTTCTCTTTGTGCTGTAATCTCTTTTCAGCTCTGTGTGACCGTGTATTTTGCCGTTGTTAATATTGAAAAGTTTGCATTTAATTTTACCTGCCTTAATGGCAAAATATTAAAATAATTTGAACTTTGTGCGTATTTACACACAAATACCTTCAATTTGTATAATTTAATGCCGTGCTCCATTTCTAACATAGTAAAAAAGGTAGGACAAATTTTTTGTTTTGCATATTAATATATAGATTACCCATTTTCAAAACTCTCAGAAAGTTTTCCAGGTAAAACTGCCAAATGACTGTACAATATCGCTTGAAACATTTCGATCATTTTTGAGATCAAATAAAGCTGTTCGACACAAACAAAACACATGAGAAATTTCAAAAAATTCTTAAACTAGACGTTAAAAAAAAATACCCATATCTCGTGGTTTTTCCCCAGCACGTTACATTTTTTTTAATCGGTTTTTGAAGTTTTTTATCCACCAAAAATACCGCATTCTTGTGTTAAATCGATGAATATAACTATATGATCCCTATATTTGAGGTGTATTATGTGTTCAGCAAACTTATGCAGGATATTGCGGGGAGTATTTTTTGTAGAAAATGTTAACCCTGTACAACCCCCACATGTGGGTAATTTTTGCCTTTTTCTTAAAAAAGTACAAACATGAAACCTAAAACAGGGGAATATTGAGTCAGTATGTACTAAAGAAATATTTGCTATACAATTTCACTACTAGTTGCTCAACTCCAAAAAAGCAAAATTTTATTCCGTAAGCAAAAAAATCGTTAAAATCAGTAAGCAGTTCACCCAATAAATATTTTCCAAATTTCACCCCACTGTAAAACTCTAAAACTACATTTTGGACAAAACTCGTTCTCACAAGATCATAACAAAATCACACAAGGATTATTTTTCTAGAATACATTAACCTATTATATCCTGTTTTATGGGTCTTTTTGACCCCTATTTCTAAAACTGAGCCACAATGGGTTAAAAAATTTTGCAAAAATATCCTACAAAAAATTTCACTTAGAGTTACCAAAGACGAAAAATTCTTAAATTTTAAGGTAAGCGCGTCAGGGAGTAATTAATATGCAATGTGAAAAGTCCTTCTTGATTTTAACGATTTTTTTGGTTTCGGGCTCAAATTTCGACCTTTACGTGTTAAAAAAACTAGTAGTGAAATTTTATAGCAAATATTTCTGTAGTACATACTGACTCAATATTTTCCTGTTTTGGGTGTCATTTTTGTACCTTTTTAAGAAAAGGGCAAAAATGACCCACATGTGGGTGTTAAACAAGGTTAAAATTTTATACAAAAATACTCCCCGCAATATCCTGCATTAGTTTGCTCAACACATGATACACCTCAGATGTAAGGATCATATAGTTAAATTCATCGATTTAACACAAGATTGCGGTATTTTTGGTTTTTTCATGTACAGTGGATAAAAAAACTTCAAAAATCAATTAAAAAAATGTGACATGCTGGAGAAAAACCACGAGAAACGGGTATTTTTTTTAACGTCTACTTTAAGAATTTTTTGGATTTTCTAATGTGTTTTTAGAAAAGTTTGAAATTGTCGAACAGAGTTATCAATTAATTATTCAGTCGGTTAGGTTTTTACGCTAGCAAAGTAGAATATACTCAACCAAACAACCAATCCATAATACATGCTTCAAATAAATTAAGTCTTAAATTTCCTTAAAAATTTAACTGCGTGCGAAACTAAAAACCTTGTGATAGCTCTTGACCTTGTTTTCTCATAGAGATGTTGTCTAAAAAGTTTTCCACAGACATACATAAGGGCTCTGTATACTATGTACATACAAAAATACGGGCAACATGGAACACACTATTTAGAATCCTTTACACAACCATACATATGCACAAGTAGCTAAGTACATATTAGGGATTTCAGTCCCGGAAACCCGTGACCCCGAGATTTTGGCCTTTTTGAAGCCCCGAAAGTCCCGTGATTAGTTGTTACGAATCTCGGGATTTCTTCTTTAAGATTTTTTTTTGTAAAGCAATAGAATTTTTTAATTTTTAATTAATACAAATAATATTTATGAACAAAACTATGACTTCTGTGAAGCTTCATCTTTAAATCTTATTAAAATAGAGATAAAACGTATAGTCTCTAGATTTGAAAGTGAAACTTCTTGCGAAATTGTAGGCAATAGCAACAAACTTGAAAGAGAAATCAAATCTTGTTTTGAATATCAGTGTAAAAATTTGTTTTCCGGAAGTCTTATAATTTATCCGACGCTTTAATGAAAGAAATTGATAAATTTTGTAATAGAGGTGAAAGAGGTTGTTTTTCCCCAAAAACTTTCAATTATCTTTTTTCAATTCAAAAAACAAGTTTTGAGTCCTTGGACGATTCTAAGCATTTTATGCCCAGTACACTTTTTTCGTGAGATGCCTTCCTCTTGAGTAAAAAATGCGTTTTGCCTACCGCGGTCGATCAAAAGCAAAAAACTCTCATATAGCGCCTGAATCTCATCTTGAGTCATATACCACTTTAAAGGTAATAACTTTTACTTTGATCTAAAGAACTTTTTAAAAAAAATAAACGTATGTTTTTTTACAAAAATGCGAAAATACTTTTAAATTTTAAAAATTTTGATGAAAAAAAATTTTTTTTAAGTTATATTTTTTTATAAAAGAATATTTAAAAATAAAAGGGATAAGCTTGTTACAGTTATCAACTTACAAAGTTTTATGTAAGCTATGAATTTTTGAAAAAGCACCCTTTCTGTGAATATCACAAAAATCGAAAATTTCAACACCCTGTATTTTAACAAAAAATTATGTTAGGACAAAATTCTTCCATGTTTTTAATCTTGCACACCTAAACAACAATACTGCCAAATTTGAGCGAAATCGGTGACAAAAAATCTTCAGCTGGTACACTTGGCGAGTTTTCCTTCATAAGTATTTATGAGTTTTTGGTTTTTAAAAAAAGGCGTGAATTGCTTAATGTACCTGTTGTAAGAAATGGTTTTCTAATATTTTGTAGGGTTATTATAAGCCAAAATGTTCGGAAATTTTAATATTGAATTTCTACTTTATTTAGAAAAAAAAAAATCATGCAAATCCCAAAAAATCCCAAGATCCCGAGATTCATATTTCTGATCCCGAAAATCCCGGGATCGCAAAAATTCCAAAAATTGGAATCCCTAGTACACATACATATTTACTATGGAGTACACATGATGAAAGTGTGTTATGGAAGAAAAAACCTCAAACCGAAAATTGGTGCAACTTTGTTTATTTTGCACTACTAATTTTTTCTCTTCATTGCATTCATTTGTTGTGCTGTTTGTAATACGACTTCCTTAAAGCGGTTTTTTTTTTTCCTTTTCAAGGACTTCCAAAACAATTTCTATCGTTCACAATGGAGCAGACAGACAGACTGACTAAAAGGCGTACATATGTAGTTACGAATGGTCATAACGAACTAACTAACCTTGAGTTTCAAGTATTGGCAGTGGTGATGAAAACTAACACTAAAACACACATGAAACAATCCAGTCTAAAGGGAAAAACAAAAACAAAACAGAGAAAAGCATTACAAAATAGAAAAATGCTCTCGTGTCTTGGTTGTGTCCAGCTCATGTTGCCTGACAAATGTGCACAAAGACTAAAAAGCCAAAAGGCTAAAAAGTTTCACAGAATTTGCTTTGGCATTACAGAACTATAGAAAATATACATACACGTGTCCGGTTGCATCAAAAGAGTAAGGTCAAGGTCAATATACCGTAAAGAATTCACTAATTAGTGAATGCATCATTTCATCAGTTTGTTTGTTTTGAATGGATAAACAAAAGTTGTTGGGAACAAATAACTTTATTTAGCAATTAAATGAATTAAGTGTGCTATGCGATCGCTGAATAAAGTTTAATAAAAATCCCTTAAAAAAACAAAATTAAAAGTAAATAGTACCATTAAGAAAATCAAAATTTTAATAACCCTAAGTGGAATATACGAATATAAAGTGTCGACATTTTTTTACAAAAAAAAATGATGATTTTTTCTTCAATTTAATGCTAAATTATAGTCATTATTCATTTAAATTGCCGAAAGTAGAAAAAAAATATATAAAATTTATCAAAGCAGCTTTAAGCTAAACAAAGGAGAAAACATATTTAAGCCATAGCTCAGACATAAGTAAATGCTTTACTTTATAAAATTAAACTTTACATATGCAACAAAAGCAGAGGCCAAATGCGGTTACACAAAGATAAAAGTAACACGAGTAGACCCCAAATTCTAACCAAAGCTGCTTAAAGAAACAAACACACAAAATAAAAAATAAACTTAAGTGTAATACTCGTAGAAGCAGAAGAAAGAAACACGTAAATCCTTAAGTTAAATCTCTCTAAATCCAAATACGCATACACACATATGATGGTATGCAAAAATGTCCAAATATACGAATACATGAGTACAATGTTTCTTCTACATAAATATATATGTATGCATAAGAATCGGGAAAAGCGGAAGAAAAGTTACTAGACCAACAAAGCGGTGGGAATTTGGAATTAACCCTTAAGTAGTGCTTAAGACTAAACTGACCTTACTTAACTGTGCAAATGTTTGGACAAATTGCCAAAATACAGACTGAATTGAAATTTTTTCCTGTAAGTTCATTGTATCAAAATATCTAATAACAATAAACGTTTTTTTTTTTTTTTTGGTTTGGATTCATATAAGTATCTTGAACCGCGTAGCTAGTCCTCGAGGGCTGGTTATAACTAAAACATTTAGGTGAAGTATTTTAATCTACGATTTCCTGGTTTCAGTGGCAATGGTCTCTTAGTAAGCCATCCAGAGGAATATGTGATATTTGAGGAAAGTAATAATATTAACCATCCTGTAGGACCGACGAAGTCAAATGCCTCAATAGTCCAAACTTTGGTCTAGTTATTTTGTAAGTAGTAATGAATTACACCTAAAACTAGAACAAAATCCACTTAAATTATCATTTGTATCAAAAATGATCCAAATGTAATGCATAATCTGTCAAGAAGAAGAGCAAACGATAGTGTATCGGTCTAGCGACTTTCGCTGCGTAGCGAAGTTCGGGTTCAAATCCTCCACTCGCACAGTGTTTCACGTAGAACAAGCTAGCTGGAGAAAATTATTTTTTGATATTTTTGGGTAGTGTAAGCCTTATTACGACATATTATTAATATTTTGATATACAGGGTGTTCCAAAATTTCCGGAACGGTCAAGTGTTTTTAATGCTGCACGATAAATAAAATAAAAAAAAACACGTGTCCAATATTTTTAAGAGGGCAGTGCAACGATACCAATTTTGACCCTCTACACCTCTCCTCCCGCGGTTGACGGAAGAAACTTCAAAATTTTATATGGAAACTTCCAATTTTTATTGAGGATTCTGATTTTACGTGCAAAAATACGACACTTTTGTCTGAAACATTTTTTCTTATTCGGCATAGATCACCATCATAACCAGGAATTGCTCATTGGGGAGTTTTCATACAGATTAATTTTATTTTATTTCAATATTTTCAATTCTTATATATAAGAAAGGGATATATAGGAAAAAGATCTTAATAGAGTGGGTTTGAATCCGCAAAAATTGGTGTCGTTGAATTGCTCTCTAAAAAAAATTAAACAAAAAACCAAAAAAGAAATAAAACAACTGAATTTTTTTATGTTGGAAAAGTAGAAAAACCAACATTTATTGTTTCTTTTTTTGGCAAATGTTCAATTACTGCTCAGTTTCATCGTTAATTTCATCCGATGAATCTGATACAATATATTCTTCCTCAGGTTCTGGCAAGATATTTGGTAGTGATTGTGGAACTATTGAAGGAGGGATAATTTGTTTTAAGACCTCTGCACATAATTTATCTCGCTTTTTTGGTATTTCTCTTATGGAGTTTATAAAAGGATCAGAAGTTAAGAGTAGATAATAAATCCTTATTCGTGGTAGTGGTTGTGAAAAAAATATACCAAATTTAAAATCCTCACCATCCAACCAGCTTTTAAGCTTTATCATAAAGCGGTCTTTGGACTTCCCTGCAGAAACTCACTTTGGATCGATTTTTGAAGAACAGTTGGCAATTTTCTCCTTAATTACCCTCACACAGTCTTCAGTTACATCAAACACTTTGAATTTTGATACTATGAAATCGTAAAGACAGTCATTTTTTTGACCTTGTCAAAATGAACACTAATGTGCAAGTTAAAACTACTATATTCATCAAGGGAATAGATGTAGCTAACTTATATCCAAAATCAAGACTGGGTACAAGCGGGTACATGCAGTTCCAGCTCCATTAAAGTTGAAAAATAATAAAACTACGAGTTATTTTTTAAAGTGTTTTCGAAACATTTCCTGAGGAAAGGAATGACAAAAATCGTATTCAAACACAAAAAGCTAATCTTTATTTATAAAATCCATCACTAGAAATGTCATAAAATTACGACCTTTTTAAGGCAAAGCAAAAAATTCGAATATAAATTTAAAAAAAAAAAATATTTATATTTAAAGGTATTCTGAAAAAAATTAAAATAAAATAGATGAACAGCAGTGCGCAGGTTGAAACTAATATATTCATCAAGGGAATAGGTGCAGCTAACATATATCTAAAATTTAGACTGGGTACAAGCGGGTACATGCAATTTCGTCTACATTAAAGTTGGAAAACGAAAAAAAAAAGAATAACTTTTTTATCTGTTTTCGAAGCTTTCTTACACATTACCCAAAGGAGGAAATGAAAAAAGTTTAACTAAAACATAAAATACGTTCTTTTTGCTATAAAATCCATCACTAAAATTGTCACAAAATATTGATTTTGCCACAATAAAATTAAGTTGCTTTATTGCTTAATGAAAATAATAAATATTTGAAATTGAACTTTGACTCATAAGTTGACTTCTGCACTCAGTTGTTTGTCACCTTCAAATATTTACACATAAAAAAGTCAGTATATTATGTACGGGAGCTATTGTTAACATTACCTCATTACTAATATTTAGATATCTGTTAATGAATTTTGGCCACCTAGCTTGTTCTATGTAAAACACTGTGACTCGGTGATTTTCAACTACAATTTGTATATTTCTATTAATTTGTGCACAAAATGTTTGAAGAGTCTTTGGAGCAGAAAATGAAACATATGTCCGACCCATCCGAGTTATAAAATAAAAAAAAAAAAATAATACAAAAATTTTCATCCACACTGAGATTCGAACCCGGAACACAATGCTCAGAAATATATAACAAACTCTTTAGCGTATTCGGCTATAAAACCTTTTGACATTTTTATGTAAAATTTGAACTTCAAATTAAATTTGTTGAAATTTATAAATAAATTAAAAAAAAATTTGGCTTTTTTCTGGTCCTAATGTAATGCATAATGAGACAATTGACCTTTATCTGGTTCGATTGTAATACATAAGGAGACAATGACAAGCAATGCAAAACGTAAATAGAACTTTATATGTGATGGAATTTGGACTAGTCGGTTTCTCCCATGGTGTAGTTAGCAAACTAGTTTTGGAATAATCCATGGTCGTGCAGAGCACTTACAGATCGATTAGTCATAATGTCGGCATATTTTTTCAAGTATTGCGCAGAGACAATCAGAAGAAAATACACACTTCAACAGGAACATCACGGATGATTTATGTTTGAATTGTGAAACTTGTAAAAAATATATAAGGACTCGTCATCCAAATCTTTATGGTAAGCGTTCACTGAAAACTCATGTTAATTTCAAAGAAATTTTAGGTAAAATTCATAATGGAAAAACTTCTGGGAAGCCCATCTTAACAAAAAAAACATACTTTTATCGAACTTAACGCTTCATATATCTAAGTTATATTTACTTAAGTCTCATTTTCCCTTTAGCAAATTTTAAATTTCAAAGGAAAAATCTACAATTTGCAACCCAGAAGGAAAGTAAGCGATTTAAAAGGCTTTCTAAAGTGCTTTCTTTTTAGACCAACAGCGCTTCCGCTCCGTAAGAGTTGTACTCTCTGAGTAGCATTGCATGTTCTAGGAAGTAAGCGGTCTGAAGCTTACCGCAGCTTTACGAAAAAAGGCCTTTTGAAGCGCTTATCTGTAATGTGGCGGTAAGCGTTCTTTATATTTAAAAAAAAAATAGAACTGACCCCACTAGGATTCGAACCAAGGAAATTATTTCATTATTTTTACTTACAATTACAATCTTGTTAGACCTGTATGATGAAGAGATATAAATTTTTTAAATTAAGAAAATTGCTTTTCAAACAGAATTTAATATTATTAAAAATATTTTGTTTTGAACTAAATAAAAAAAAAACAAGTAAAATAAAAAAAGGGAAAAATAAATAAAAAATTTCGGGATGGGAATCGAACCTGGGCATAGAGACACATAATTCAGAAACTTGTGTAACGTATCTATAAAATTTGTATATTACACAAATTTTTGTTTTTGCTTTTGTTTTTTTCTTTTATATTTTGCTCTCTTTCTCTTCCTCTCTTTTTAAAAATCATTGTCAAAGTGCTTCTAAATTTCTATGAGAACAAGTGCTTTCTTAAGAAGCGCTTGATATTCTTCCCCTTTTGAATAACCTGACATACACACATACAATGTACATTGTGCATATGTATGCATATGCGTGCCAAAGAAAAATAAGAAAAATCTAAGCCGTTAAAACGATACAGTTGAAATAATTTATCATTCTACATTTGCCTTTGCTTCAGTGTGAGATTTCTTGGCTTTTTTTCCAACTTTTTTTCTTTTTGCCTCTTCTTGAAAAGTCAAGCTAAGCTAACAGTAACTTTACCACCACATATACGACTAGAATGCAATGTGGCAGTAAGTCTGCAATTGCTAAAGCCAACTCCATTGCCCTTATTCGACCAACAAACACGAAAAGACAGACGAGCCAAACTGACTTAAGGATAAGTCAAAAAAGTCCTTGTGAAATATTACGTTGGTATCCATTGAAGCTGGATAGATGGATGTTGTACTTGTTTGTTAAAAGATACAATAAATGTGTATGTTTTGTTTCAGTTCTCTTCTGACCTTTCTTTTAATTTTCTTTTTTTAACCAAGCCGACCTAATACAAAGTGGAATTTTATGATATGACATGATTAATTGAGAATGTCTCAATGAAAGCCGTTCGGAATATAATCGAAATTAACGTTTGGGAATATATATATTAAGTTGGGTAATTAAATTGCATATAAATTTTTAACATCTAACAAAAAATATTATACAATTTTAAAGCATATTTTTAGGCAAAATTATTATTTTTATTTTTTTGCTGGCAACATTTTTTAATCAATGCATTCTACCCAGCAAACATTAGGGCGAGTTCCTGATTGACTGATTCCATTTCAATTCATCCGGTGAGTGTGCACTTAGGTTTGCAAATCAACTTCAAACTAGCAAAATATTTTTCTACAATCAAAATAAGGGAACACGTATTTTTTTTTTTTTTTGGTTTGGACCAAAATTGGGGATTTTATGGCGTTTTGTAGGAATTTTGCCGAAAATTAAATTTTGAAAAATTCATGGAGTTTAATCGGTTTTTTCAACCGCATTTCTTTATTTATCAACTGATTTACATGAATCAAAATTTATTTGGTGCACAATGAAATTCTTTTAAGTAATAATTAAAAAAAAAAATTCTTTAACCCTTACTTTCCTTAAAATTGATGTTTATATTTTAAATAAAAATGCAAATTTTCTCAAAAACACCATCTTTTTTTTTCTCGAAAATTTGCACAGTGATAGTAAAGCACGTCCTCTTTATTCCAGTAATGGCGGTTTTCTGTCTTTTTTTGTTATAAGTGTAAAATTTGCAATTTTTAACGTTAATATTGAGTTCTTCTATACAAAATGAATAAAAAAAATTACACAGTTCCATTTTCACTTTCCTAGACGGTTTTGCGATACTGATTCCGAAAATGGCACTTACATTCTTCTACCATTTTTGGTTTTCAAGATATCTTGAAAAACTTGAATAAAACCCATAAATTTGAAAAAAGCCGAATTCTTTATTTTTGAGACACAAAATTCATTTATAGTAAGTTAGATGGAACTTAAATATACTCACGGTATAGAAAACCAAGCATTGTTTTGTTTTTTGCGATTTGACCGTACCTTTGCTTTTGTTTTTCTTAGAAAGTTATCGGGATTTTTATTAATTTCTTTTTCGATTGCTTCATGTAATTTCGCGACACATCATAGTCTGTGAAATGACCACACGGCTGCTATCCAGACTGCTTGTGAGTTTCTAACTCAAGTGCTAAAACTGACACCAGCTATTCAATTAAAAATTTTGCTGTTGATGAACTTTATTCCTTTAGAATAAACAAAATTGAACAGTGGAAAAATGCAAAGAAATGCAAAAGTATTCAAAAATGCCATGTTTGGAAGAGTGAGGGAACCAGAGGGTTAACTTCTTGTTACATAGCCAGAACAGCACAACACAATTACACGAAAGTAATCGAAAAAAAAACTAATAAAAATTCCGAGAACTTTCGAAGAAAAACAAAAGCCAAGGTACGGTCAAATCGCAAAAAACACAAACAATGCTTGGTTTTCTATACCGTGAGTATATTTAAGTTCCATCTAACTTACTATAAATGAATTTTGTGTCTCAAAAATAAAGAATTCGGTTTTTTTCAAATTTATGGGTTTTATTCAAGTTTTTTAAGATATCTTGAAAACCAAAAATGGTAGAAGAATGTAAGTGCCATCTTCGGAATCAGTATCGCAGAACCGTCTAGGAAAGTGAAAATTGAACTGTGTAATTTTTTTTAATCATTTTGTATAGAAGAACTCAATATTAACGTTAAAAATTGCAAATTTTACACTTATAACAAAAAAAGCAAGAAAACCGCCATTACTGGAATAAAGAGGACGTGCTTTACTATCACTGTGCAAATTTTCGAGAAAAAAAAAGATGGTGTTTTTGAGAAAATTTGCATTTTTATTTAAAATATAAACATCAATTTTAAGGAAAGTAAGGGTTAAAGAAATTTTTTTTTTAATTATTACTTAAAAAAATTTCATTGTGCACCAAATAAATTTTGATTCATGTAAATCAGTTGATAAATAAAGAAATGCGGTTGAAAAAACCGATTAAACTCCATGAATTTTTCAAAATTTAATTTTCGGCAAAATTCCTACAAAATGCCATAAAATCCCCAATTTTGGTCCAAACCAAAAAAAAAACAATACGTGTTCCTTTATTTTGATTGTAGAAAAATATTTTGCTAGTTTGAAGTTGATTTGCAAACCTAAGTGCACACTCACCGGATGAATTGAAATGGAATCAGTCGATTAGAGAATGATTCGGGTACTCATCCACACCAGTCTTTTGGCGATTTAAAGAGTTTCAAGTCCTCTAAATTTTATTTACGGGATTTTGTTGAACATTGTATTTGGATATGTTTATATGTTTTTCCGACGATTTTTTTACGCTGGTTCCGTGTCCAGAATCAGAAATGCTCCATTTCTTATTGTTTTTGAGGTGTAATAACTTAAACGTTAAAAAAACTTTAAAAAACACCGTTTCTCGCTATATTTTTGAAGTTATATAAAGAGTCCAAGGAAATTCTAACCTTTTTCTTTAAATTCCAGTCTGAATTACATCTGTAACTTTTTTTGTTTCTGAAATATCCTTACCTAAAATTCGGTTGGTAAAAAAAAATACTGTTTTTGGCTATTTTTGAGGTTATGTACAGAACGAACAAAGTATGAATTTGCTTTGTCTCTTTATATAACTTCAAAAATAGCGAAAAACGATGTTTTTATGTGTTTTTTTAAGTTTTGTGTCATGATATCTCAAAAACCATAAGTAATGAAGCAGTTCTGATTCCGAATTCGGATTCAGCTAAAAAAAATTGTCAAAATATATAAGTTTTGTCAAAAAAACCGAACTTTTATCTATGCTTATTTGCTACTGAAAACCCAATATGAAAAAAATCGAATAAAAAAATAAGTGGTCTAAGGATTTCAAAATGTTTCGTTGAACAAAATACCAAAAAAAATTGGGGTACTCAAAACTTTCTTTAAATCTTCAAAAGACTGGCGTGAATCCTTAGAATATGTCTCGAAAAACATTAGAGAATCATAGTTTCCCCGATAAAAAGAGTGCTCTATTTTCGATTTTAGATCATGTTAAATTCTCGAATCGATTTCTAATTCACAATCTCGGATTGATTTCTAAAATATTTTTCTCTAAACTTATTTTTCGAGTCGAGAATGTTTAAACAATTATTTTAGACATTTAAAAGACGTGAACGGTTTAAGAAGTCTTCCGTAAAAGACGTACGCAGTGGGAATCCATTAAAAAAATCCATTTTTAACATGTACATTAAAAATAAGGTTAACTCACAAGATTGTTACTAGTGATGAGCAAACCAAGACTCGCACATTGAGTCTTGGTCTTGGTTTTGATATTGAGTCCTGGTCCCGGTCTTGATCTTGCTCATTAAGTCTTGGTCTCGGTCTTGGTCTTGAAATAATTTTCAGAGATATTGAGTATTCAAACCATATTTTTCCAAAGCAGATGGGTTTTTGAGATGACAAAATTCAAATCGAGAGATGATTTTATCTCAAAACGGGCGTGAAACCACTTTTAACTATATATTACCAATACTGAAAAGCAGTCTTGGTCTTGACGACTATCGTGAGCAAGACTAAGACCAAGACCATAGCAGTCTTGGTCTTGCAAAAATATTAGCGTCTTGGTTTTGGTCTCGCAAAATTACCAAGATCAAGAACAAGACACAAGACTAAGACTAATTTTGCTCATCACTAATTGTTACCTTTGGAGTGACCAAAAATTAAATACCTTTGAATGCAGTATTTTGAAAATTTTACTTGTAAGGGAGGTGCCACGCCCTCTTGACCGAATTCAACTAGCTTCTGCTCATATCTTGCTCTAACTATTCCAAGTTTTTTTGCGAAATTTCAGTATAGCATTTCAAAACTTTTGCTTATATGAGAGTTGCCACGCCCTGTTTACTGTTTTTAGTGTTTGAGTGAAATTTGGTAGGACAATCGAAAATGATGCTTTCAATATAACATTTTGAAATTTTTGCTTGTATGGAAAGTTGCCACGTTCTCTTGTCCGAAATTTTTTCTCCAAATTGTACTTATTATCCCTAGTATCTTTGTGTATTTTTCTTGACTTATCTCAAATAATGTTCTTAATGTTGCGGCTTGAATATGTTTTTTGTATAGACGGTAGGCGTGGCTGTTGACCGATTTCGCTCATTTTCAATAAGTCGAGCTGACTTTGACGACAAAAGCAGTGTACTAAATTTCATTGAATTATATTGTTCGACGCCCAGACACAGCCAGCCAGATAGACAGACGGATATAGCTATATCGACTCAGGAGGTAACGCTGATCAAGAATATATGTATATACTTTTCTATAGCTGCCACGCCTCCTTCTTTGCGTTACAAACGGACAAAGGACAAAGTCAATATACCACGGGTGTAAGTAAGGTATATGAAGGGTGGTGGCATATTTCTTGGTGAATATCTATTACAAAGGAAATGGGACAATCAGTTGCGGGTCTGAAATTCCCAAATTTTGTAAAAAATCTTTTATGCCATAATTATCGGCAAAAAAGTCAAGCGCAACCACTTCATTTCACTTAAACATTCTCTTTGAGGATTAGTGAACTAAGGCTAAGAAATAAAATCGAAATATATGATTTTTGTTGAAATCTGTTTTTTTGTTTTATTTTCTCAAATAACTATTAATATTTATCTTTATAATAATTTAAGTATTTATATAATATATTTATATATATGTTTGTGTGTTTTTTTTTATGTATATATAGTATTTGCTAATATGTTTTTTCACTTTAGTTCACGAACATAACATGGGTTCACATATTTTTTGCTTACACATCTTCGTATTGGGATTGCTGGTTTGTAATTTAACTAAGTATTACAGCTATTGCTGTTTTCCACTTCATTTCCTCAGCATTTTCACTATATATGTATAAACATACATATATAGCATTTAGTATCAGTATTATACACTTATATATGTGTATATAATTTTTCCTAAATGTTCTTACAGTTTTCATGCAGTTACTTCTTATTTTATAACTTTGAATATGTTTTTTTTTTTTTGTTTTTTTTTTTTAAATATCATTTCAAATAAATTATACAGTATTAATTTAACTTAAGAAAAAAAACACTAGCATAAGTTTCTTCAAAAACGAAAAAAATATGTTTTTTAAGCTAAACATTTTTAACATTTTTAATCTAAATTCGTTTTAATAAATAACATTAAGTTAAAGCAAATGCTATGGAGTTTCATTTTTATGAAAAATTAAAACTTCACAAGTTATTTATTTGAATTTTTATGTTTTAACTTTTTGCCTGAAAATAGTCCATATGGTCTTAGTTAAATTTTTTATTTTTTTTTTTTTCAATTTTGTCTTTTAATTTCAAAACCCCTTTGTATTTTTAGTTTGAATTTTAAATTTTAATTGTAGTACATGCGGTGATATTTGTATAGCGGCTTACAATTAAATTTTCTCTTTTAAATACATAGTACATAGTTATCATACATATATTTTTAACTAATGATTCATGTTTTTAATTAAAATTACAATATTTTTCTTCTAATTAAATTTCAGTTTTTGTTCAAAACTATTTAAGTGATACGGTATATGTATGTATGTATTTTTAGTTCATTTGGTTTTTGCTTCTATGATGACACTGATCTCTATTGTTTCCTAAATTGTTCAGCTTTCTTGTAATTTTAATTGATTTTCAACTATTTAATATGACGCTTAAATTTTGGTATCTATGATTATTCTTAATGATTGTATTTTATTTTTATTTGAAGTATTTATAATAAAGTTACCTTTAATTTTTATACATTTAAAAAAATTTTTAATGAAAACTTTAAAATATCTAATTAAAAATTAACAAAGTCATGTGAATTCAACCATAACCTAGTGGCGTTCCTCACTGAAGAGTGGTATCAGTGTTTCCATCTTTTCGGTGATTGTGAGGTCGTAGCTCTGAATATTTTCAAAGCATACAATCGAGTTTGGCATAGCGCAGTAGTATCGAAGCTTATTGCTTTTTGTGGTGATAGTTCGCTTGTTTGCTGGATTTCAAATTTTATCAATGTCTGGGGTTCCCCAAAGTTCTGTTTTATCTCCTATACTGTTTTAAGTTTTTATTAATGACCTACTGTTTTTCAGAAATATTTGTCGTTCATATTTCTTCAAAAATCGTTCTGGTTACATTCAAATTAAACATAAGAGGCGAACAATGAATCAAAAAATATCCGAGTGGTGTCATGCGAATAGAATTGATTTCAAGGACTATACAACACAATGTTGTCTATTGTTTCAAAAACAAATGAATCAGCGCCTCCAGTATAGCCAGCATTGCGGGATCAACAACTCTTTGCGTTCTTGGGTTGAATTATTAACCTTAAACGGTGTAAGAAATACTTCAAATAAGTTGATCTTGGGCTCTCGGAAATAACGCCATATGAAATAATGCCAGAAAATATCCATCTCCATGCAAAATTCGGGCGTTATTTCCGTTTTGTTTGGGAAATAAGGCCAAAGACTTTTCTAGCGTTATTTTCAAAAATTATGACTTTATTTTGAAAAATTATGTAATTTACAAAAAGAAAATAATGCCATAGGAAATAACGCCAGAAAATGTTTTAGAAATAATGCAAGAAAAATCTACATATATAATTCGGAGGTTATTACCATTTTGTTTTGGAAATAAGGCCTAAAACTTTTATGGCGTTATTTCCTAGTTAATTTTAGGCTTTATTTACAAAACAAAATGGATATAACGCCAGAATTTTGTATATAGATTTTTCTGGTGTTATTTTCTATGGCATTATTTCCAAAATTTCTGGGGTTATTTCCTAATTAGTTTTTGGCTTTATTTTCAAAAATAAATGCCATAAAATTTCTGGCGTTATTTCCAAAAAAAAAAAGTTTCTGGTATTATTATGGCATTTTTTCCGGCACCCATTGATCTAGGCTTTATCTCTAACACCTGCATTAGACCTGAAATGGAATACAATTTACACATATAGACTGACATTTCAAAAACCTCTTTGGAACTGCTAGGCCGAATTCAACGCCATTTGATAAAACTTATAGGAGATATAACTGCATTAATACTAATTCGCTAGCCCATCGACGAAATGTTGATTGCGTTACAATTTTCGCTACTATAATGGGCGTTGCTCAAGACAGGATCGTGGCCTGGTGCCATCAGTCAGTATATTTTCTTGTTTTACTAGGCCCTTAAACCAATCCTATACCTTTTATATAACCTCGATGCTGTATAGAAAATCACATTACCGAGATAATTCGTTCGTTAACTGCATGGAAAAGTTATAGAACTATCTTCCAGAAAGCGTTTGTTCCGAAAGCTTTGACATCAGTGAATTAAAGTGTTCACCGCTAATACTCTCCCGAGATATTCAGCCTATAAAACTGGTCTTACAAGCTTTATTGTATCAAATAAATTTTCCTGGATATGATTATATGAAAATTCAGTTCACACACGTATTTTTTTGAGCAACTGTTAATTTATGTGGAATCCAAAGCTCTCTAAGCTGTTGTTTTAATGCTGGTCATTCTAATGCTTAAGCATGCTCGATAGCTCTTATGACAATCTTTTTCGCACAACATCGAAGTTTTCTGGTACATAAACTGTTTTCGGACAACCTTCGCATGGCTTGTCTTTAAGAGAAGTCCGTCCTTGCTTGAACCCTTTCTACTTTTTATACACCTTGATTTTGGATGGTGCTTTGTAGCCATAACCATTTTTTTGTCAGTTTCAGTTACTTTCATGTTGAGACAAACCTACTCAAAAATTTTAAAAATATTCCATTTTTTCAATGAAATGAAGATTTCAAATGACGTCTAAAGAAGGGTGGTATCTTTGGCCTGGCCAAAAACTAAATACCCACCACTGCATTTCAAGTATATTATTAGGAGAGTATAAGAACAAATTGCTTATGTGGGAAGTGCCACGCCCTCACCTCCGAGCTTACCTTGATTTTGCGTAGAGCTTGCATTTACTGTTCTGAGTGTTTGAGTAAAATTCGGTTAGGTTTTCTTTAAAAAACTTTCAGTATAGAATTTTGAAACTTTCGCTTGTACGGGAGGTGCCACACCCTCTAATCCTACTTCGCCCACTTTAAGCTCAGAGTTTACAATTAATGTTTTTCGTGTTTGAGTGATATTTGGTTGGATTATCTCAAAAAACATTTTCATTTCTTACTGATCAAGAATATATCGATACCTCAGAGCGCTATAGTCCTATCTCCATTTTTCCAATTGTTGGGAAATGCAAAAAGAAGATTTCAAACAGTGGTTATTAAGGATTGGCTGCTATTTTGATATAACGATACATGCAATATTTTTACCTATAGTATCTGTTAACATAATTTAATGTTTTTAACCAATTTAATTAATTTCTAACGAAATCCCAGCCAATTTATAATGTGTCATTACGTTTGCCCATATATAGAATTCCACTACTTTTGAAAAAAACGTCGTATTTAGTACATTTTTTGAATTTTTTCCACTAAAATGTCGAAAAAAGTCATGAAACGCGTAGAAAACACGAAAAAAACGATTTTTTTTTTTTTTTTTTTTTTGAATTTTTGAATTTTATTTGGTTCCGACAAACAACAGTAGAGCCTTGGGTGTAACCAAATACGTTCACCAAAATGTTGCAAATAGTCATGAAACGTGAAAAACACGCGAAAAACCGAAGAGTTTTTTTTGAAAAATGTGACTTATTTGAATATTCAGTGGAGATAGGACAGTAGCGCTCTTGAAAAAATTACAGTTTGGAGATAGGATTTTTCTTAATTATCGAATATTTTGGTATTTTAGTGGTATTTTGACATCACACAGTTTTCCACACGGTAAAGAAGCCCACAATGATGCCATAACTGCAAAAATCTCAAAATCGCAAAAAGTGGAGATAGGACTATAGCGCTCTAAGGTATCGATATATACTTTTCTATATCTGTCACGCCTCCTTCTCTGCCTTACAAACGGAAAGACAAAGTGAACATTCCCTGGGTGTAGGGTATAAAAGTTTGAAGCTTTTCAAATTTCATTAAGATTTACATCGGAAAACACTAGGGTTACTAAATCTCTGAAACTGTTAAGGTAGCTTACTATGTATATCGAGTGTACTAAGTAAGGGGTGGTTTTTACGAATTTTCAGCTTTCTAAATTCAAATCAACATTGGATAGATAAGTAATTGCCTATTTACTGGGATATTTTTTAGTATGTAATTTATACAAAATTGTTTTGAGTAAGTAATACCTTAACTTTAAAGCTTTTATGTTATTGAAAGTAACTTTATTATATATATATCAATTGTATTATAACTTGCTGATGCTATGACAATTCATTTTAAGGATTATGATTATTAATACTCTATGTATTTAAGAAGTTCAATCAACTATATTAACAAAAATCTTTTACTAAACAACTATGTACTTTTCGAACTTATGGAATGTCATTATATTATTTGATATAATGTGTATAATGGTAAAATGTTTTTAAAAAATGTGAGTTCTATTAACAAATAACAACTTTCAAACTTTTTTCTATAAGGTTTTTTTTTAAATTTTTAATGATATATGATCTTATGATGCTCTCTTAAGTATATAATAATATATGTTGATGAGTAATTTCAACTATTTTCTTACTTAGTATATATGTATGTCTTATTGCATTAACAAATTGGATTACATAAATAAATTTTTGTTTCGAAGAAATATATGTAAATTACATATGTAGAAAATATTTGAAAATATAAACAATAAATATGTATACATATTAAATACAACTTAATACAAATATATTTATATGCTACGTGGAAATCAAGTACCTTTGTTTTTTCATTTGAAAATGTTTTTGCATAGATGGAATTTTTCTTTAAGTGTAATATGTATGATTTTAGGACAAAGTTTTGCATTTTAAAATTCTTTTTCAAATTTTTTTTGCATATTATGAAATTTCGGGCATGACTTATTAAAATCTTTTTTTTTTTTTTTTCTTTAATATATTTTTATCTTATATTGTTATGTATGTAGATTATAATTTACCATAATTATGCTTATTTATTTGTATTGTATATGACTTCATTATTATCTTGACTAGAACTTTTTGACTAGATTTGACTCGTTTTTATATGTATGCTTAGCTCAAGTTTAATTTGAGTATACATATAGTTTAAACTTTAGAAAATAATACATTTAAAACAAAACATTTATAATTTGAAACTTTGCTAAAATTTTGAATTTGTTTTCATGTTTTTTTTTTTTCCTTTTTTTTCATCTATGTTTCTTTCATATGGGTTTTTTTCTTCACTTATTGTCAACTACAATAATATGTTTTGTCATATAGTTATCTTTTCTTCTCTTATTTTTTTTTATTTAGTAAATTTTTGTAAATATTCATATGTATTAGACTGCATTTATCTATTTTGTCAGTGTATTACACTTCCGTTTAATTACAACATAAATTATATTTTATATATTCAGCCATAAATTATAGTAAATTTATATATTTTAATAATAATATTGCTTCGATGTTGTTGGTCTTAAGCAGCATGATAGATAAATAAAAATACTTTACTATAATATTACAACTTTTAGAAATAAATAAACTAAATAAATAAATTGTTTTTATTTGTTATTGTAAATTGAACTTAGCAAATGATATTTTGTTGATCGAGCTTATTTATATGCAAATATATTGTTTATAATTAAGGATATTTGATAATACATATTTTTTGGAATTTTTTTATTTGTTTTTTTTTTCTTATGAATTTTTCTCTCAGTGTCAGCAAAACTTCAATTTTTCTTTAAATTGCATTGAGCTTTTGTAATAGTTATCATTATTATTATTCAATTATTCAACCGTTTTACGAAAATCAGCGTTCTATGAGAAATTTTTTTCGTACACATATGGTGTGCACCATCGACCTTTACAGCCCACTGTTGCCACCAATATCATACGCAAATTTGAGTCTCAGTGTACGTTACTGAATGGTATGCGACCGAATGGACTAATAATAAGGATAATATTGCGGCTGTAGGGGAGAGTGGGGCTGAAAACCGTGACCAATCGATTTAAAACCGTTCGCAGCATCGTGGCCTCTCCTATGAAATTAATTGGCGAGTTTTACTCCAGAATCTTGGTTTAAAGGCTTACAAAATCCAACTTGTTCAAGAATTGAAGCCGTCAAACTTGAGTTCATGCTTAAATTTCAGTCAGTGATGAGCTCTGCATCAGATCAATGAAGATCCGCTGATTTCGCGCCGAATTTTGTTCAGTGCCGACAGAGATTTCTGACTCAATGAATACGTCAATAAACAAAATTGCCACATTTGAGCTGGTGAGCTTGAGATTCAAAAACCCCCATATACCAAATTTCAAAAAAATCGGTTGATTTTTGAAAATTTTGTTCGCCATCTTGGATCCGCCATTTTGAGTTTTGTGAATTCGACTCTGAATTTGTGATTAGCAACCCAAAAAAACTCCATGCACGAAATCCGGTTCACATTAGTTTATTTTTAAATAAAGTCCACCATATTAAATTTTTGACCGCCATATTGGAACGGACATGTTGAGTTTTGTTTAAAACATGATATTATTATAGATGCTATTTACTTTGTCATTTCCAACACTAAAAACAAAAATAACGCAAAATCATGACGGAGGGGGACACATGAAGGAGGGGACATTTCATGAATAATTGAGCATTACGCGCAACAAGAAAATCGCCAACTCTTGCTACCGGGCACAATCGACTAAGTTTGGCTGGCTCTTTATTCCACAATGATGATGCACCAAAAAAATTCCACTTCCCTCCAATATTTTACCATGACGGAGGGGACATCGACATTTTTCCCGTACTTTTTTCATTTTGTTTCAACCGCAGAAAGTACATGGGAACATTTCAAGAAAATTCCTTTGTTGGCCTTCGTTTCTGTGTTGATGGATTTGAAAAAAACCCGGCGCGGAAGCCCTCGAAGTCTAATGCGGCGGAATAACCGCAGTAATTTAGAATTACCTACGGAATATGAAAAATGCGTGGGACAGTAGTGATAATGCCACCAGCGAGCATCGGAGGGTCAGAATCGGGCTTGCTCCACAAAAAAAGCATCGGTTCTTGTGGAACTTAGTGGAACATCAGTGAAATATTTTAAATATTTGGCTAAATCGAGCGTGGAGAAGGCTTGATTGGCAAAGAGACTATGACGGAGAGGACATTTTCGGTAGTTTTCATGCTAAAAATGTTAATTTTGAAACAATATCATGATGGGATGGTCGAAATTTTGCTTCAATCGCGCAATATACCCGTGGGACAGGTGTTTTTTTGTCAAAATTGAAAGAAAAAAGGATCCCTGCTGGAATATGAATTTCCAGTTTCAAAATAGTCACGATTGCAAATTTTTCCTCTCGCAAAAGGGATATAAGTATACTCGAGAGGGAATTTCTAGATAAATTCATGATAAGGACCAATGTTGATTCTCTTTACTGACCCTTAAAAGTTTTCATATGAACTTTGTGTGTTCAAAAATTTCTATGCTCAATGCAATTTCTCTCTTGATCTCGCCTTAGTGAAGTTTTACCGCATTAAATTTTTTCATACTTTACTAAATACTGATTAATCATACTACTTCATATTTGTTTTAATATTATGCTGCAAAGAAAAATTAACAAAATTTCAATTTAACTTGTTTCATTTAAATGTGCCACCTTGACTCACCTTAGTTTGAGTCAGAGTCCGTATCACTTGGTGGCACTGGTGAGGCAATCGGCTTGCTTGGTGCCTCCTCACGTATTGTTGGTTTGGTGGCCGCCAGATACGCATTTTGTGATTCGCCGTGTGTAGTTTCGATGCCAACTCTGTAAATTTTAAGCGAAATTCAAGAAAATCCTCACTAACTTCAATTAAACAATCAAACATACTTATATTCATGTCTCGCCAAATAGCGTACATATTTCTCAGGCGGGTCATCAGCATCTGAATCTTGTACACTAACCGAACGTACTGTAGTATGTGAAACTTGTGTAGCGGGCATTGTGAATTCTACATAAGCAAATGGTGCCAGCTCACTAGGAATTTGATCATAAGATGTGAGTGCCATGCGACAGACTAACTGATGTGTGGTATAAGCACCTGAAATGCACAAAAAGTTAAGTTTTCAATTCGAAGAAGTAATATCATTTACTCATATACCTTGACCCTCCTTGGGTAAACGGGGACAACGCCAAACGATCGCACGATGATGATGCTCATATTTGGCCTGACCAGAAGTAACTTCAATTAGCGATTCTTGTAGTGTATCTACTGCACCCAGTATACGTTCAATGCCTTTAATTTTACCAGTACGTCTATGAGCGGACTTGACGGAACCATATCTGTAAAGAAAGTATTTGAACGAGATTCCAAAATATAGAGGGGAAAATGTTAAGTTGATTTAGAAAAAGATTAATTTGATTGGTAAAAGTTCAATTTGATTTGGAAAAAGTTTAATTTGATTTGAAAAAAGATCAACATGATGTAGAAAAGGTTTAGCTTGAAGTAGAGAACCTGTACGAACCTGAAATGTTTTTCCACACGGAATAAGTAAATCCAACATTCTGGTATAGGAAACCGTACGGAAACATCTTCACATGGTATTTGACCCAGCTTGCGTGAGGTAAAGCCGGGCACTAAAATATCAGCGCGCAATTCAACTTTATTACCGGTAACACACCAAGTAGCTTTAAGCTGTAGTGGAAGTTCGCGATTTTTGGGTGGACGCACACGGAAGCGTAACAACTCAATATAATTAGCATCTGGTGGTTGAAACCTAGAAACAAACAGTAATTGAATTACAATAGATTCAGCAAACAAATAATTTCCAAATTACTTAATAGTACGCGTTCTTTCGTACTGTTCCTGGTTGACAACACTATGAAATTCAACTGCTTCCAGACGTATCCATTCTTCGGTGGCTACTGGTATAATATCGTGACGTCCCACTACTTCTTTACCCTGACGCCACATATCATTTACACCAAGCTCGATTGTGGGCATTCCTAGAAAGTACGAAACATTAAAAATTAAGCACCAAATGAGCTGCTTGCTTCTCACAACCACTTACCAGTTAGAAATGCCAAAAAGAATAAACGCACTCTTGCAATCTGTTTGAGTATTTTACCTTCTGCATCTTGATCAACGACGATTTCATCAACAGCTGTCACTTGTACTTCTTCCATTTTGTAGGTGAGAGCACGTTCACGCAATGCTGGAATACGGAAGAGCGCTTCTTCAATGCAAACTGAGAACTGTTTCAAATCCTCATAGGACATTGAACCAATTTTGAAAAGTTGTGATGATTGTGGTGCGTGCTCAACAGGCAAACCAAGCTTTTTCAAATCTGAACCAAACTCTTTCACGCCCTCATAGTCACCAGCAATCGCATATTGTGCAAATTTTGTCAATTTATTTGTGATACGTTCAGCTTTGGTCACCTGTCCGGGACGCACACCGGGACGTTCTTTGTAAAATATATATTGCAGTTTCATAGTAAATATTTTTCCAAATTGATCATATTGTTGTGCACCAATTTCAGACACCGAATACGAGGGCTGTAGTGGCAACTCCTGAAAAGGTTGCTTATCAGTAGCCTGTGTGTAAAGTTGCACTACCGGTATATCATTCTGTACAGCCAATTTAACAAAAATTTTCTTCCAAAATCGTTGGCCAGTAATTTTCTTCTTGTTTGGCTGTCGCAATTGCATATCCCAGCCGGGCCCTACATATTGCAAACGTGGAAAATCTTCTAGCGGCTGTGAAACATCCTCATCGAAAAGTGGCGTTTGTGGAGTATCCTGTGAGTCAGTGCGTTTCATCGAAGTCTGTTCTGTGCTCTGTGGTCCTGGTGCTGGGAAACCAGTGTCTTCAAATGGATTTACAACCGGAGAAGTTTCACCGGAGTATGAGTTTTGCACGTTACGTGCAGGTGGTGGTGGTGGTGCCAGTTGTGGCGCCACAGTATTTGCTCCTTCCACTTTGGGGCGTATAACAACATTGAACTCTTTGTCAACAGATTCCACAGACTCAGCACGTACTGGTGCTTGCATGGCGTAAAAATCATCATCTTCATTGCCAAATCCATCGTTGTTCACAGTATTTTCGCCGAAAATGTTTGCTGAAGGATTTGGAGAACCAAAAGCGCTGTCACCCCAAGCTTAAAGTAAAAGTAACTTAAATTATGGCTCTTAGAAAAATATTATCATTGGTTGCTTACCATCTCCTGTGCTTGTTGGTGTCACTGCTCCAGTACTTGCAAAACCGTCGAGTAAACTAACGTTATCCTTCTTCACGGAATCAAATTTCGCAGAAAATGCATCAAATTCATCGGGCTCAATAGAGAAAATGTTCTGAGCGTATGTCTGTGTCGGAGCCGTAGGCTCTGCATCAGCTGCAAAAATATTAATAGCAGCTGCAGGGGGCACAATTGTTTCCGCCTCAGTTGCTGCAAATATGTTTGAAGCAATTGTGGATTCAGGCTCGTCTGCTATGAAAATATTGGTAACATTTGATGCTGGTGGAAAGGTTTCCTCATCATCATCTGGGCTAGCAAATGGATTGGCGGAGGCTGCACCACTTGGCACATCACTTATTGGTGCAAAGTCTAGTCCCGTATCCATTTGTTCAAGCTCACTATGTTGGTTATCAGAACTGGCTTCCATTGGTGACCCAGCTGCTGCTTGGGTAGTAGCAGCAGATGCAGACTCAGTTGGTGGACTTTGATCCGATTCTTGGGTAATAGCAACTGCTGGCTCTGTAGATAAGTCATCATCTTCCTCAATTATTGGTGGATCTGGTTCTGTTTCAATTACAACGGCTGGTACTGCAGGCGTCGGTTCTGTTTCTTCTTCATCATCGGAACGTGGCAAGTCTTCGACAGTTGTTATCTCTATATCCGGTGTGGGAGCACGATGTTTTGTTGCAGTCTCTTCTGGCGCAATGCTGCTCATATTCGACTCTGCGTGAACGGCTGATTGTGGCTGTGATGTTATATCACTAGTACTTTCATCAGGATGTGTGAGTGTTGAAGTAAAAATGGGATCATTATCTTGTTCCTCCTCAGTTTTCTCTTCAGTGGCCGTTGACTCAAGTATTATATCATCACTGAGCAGATCAGGTTTGACAGCAGGCTGAGTGGGCTTTTCAAAGAGGCTAAGTATATCTTTGTTTGATTTTGGTGGTGGTGGTTTCGGCGGCTTTGTTGTGCCAAACATATCGAAGAGATCGTCGGAATCAATTGGAGGATTTACGGCGCTAGCTGCTACTTGTTGCACCGGTGCTGGTGGTGTCGGCCTTGGTGGCGGCTGATGCACGACACCCCCTGGCGGTCCTGGTGGTGCTGGCCTTGGAGGTATCGGACGTGGTGGTGGGGGCCTAGGTGGTTGTTGCTTGGCTGGCGAAGGCATTGGGGTAGCGGGCTGTATACTTGGAATCGCTGTTGGGGGTATACCAAATGGATTATCATTGCTGCTGCCACTGCCCATTAGATCAACATCGAAGCCTTGTTGTGTATTGGCCGAGGAGCCACTATCTGAAACATCCAGAAGATCAGCAAGTCCAGAGTCCGGTGTTGGACTTGGTGAATGTAAATCACGCATTGATACTGGGCTAGGTGAACGCGTTGCAGGTATACGCCCCAGTAACTCAGAACTTGTCTCATCCATTTGATTCGAAACCGTATTTATAAGCTCTTGAGTTTGCGGCGGCACTGGTCTTGGTGGTGGTCCTTTTTTCTGTGTTTCTGTTTCAGCTGTTTCCTCTTCGGCTGTTGACTTAATACTGAGCGTATCATCTTCGGCTTCAATGGTTGTGCCGAAGAAACTCATTGCTGCATCAATATCCGCTGCTGGTGGTGCTTCTTCTTCAGCTTCGTCGCCAAAGGCAAATGGATTCGAAACCTGTCCAGCAAATGGATTGTCAACAAGACCAGCATCTCCGCCATCAGTTTGCATAAGGAATGGATTGACGGCTGGATCGGCACCAACGCCATCCATTTCTTCGTCCATCAAAAACGGGTTTGCCATTTTGAAAGTGGTCTGTCTAGTGCTCGATAAGTTCACTTTCTAGTAGCTTTATTTCAGTTTCACCAGGTGCTAGATTTTCTGCAATGGATGTGTCAAATGGATCGATTTCTTCGAGTAGAGTTGTTTTATTTACTAGTAGAGAAGGTGTTAGTACCTTGTCGCCTAGGCCAAGTTCTTGCGCGTCTGTTTGTGTATCAAGCACGCCTGTTGTAATTTCTGGAGTTGAAGCAGGCAGCAGTTCACTTTCTAACAATTTTAGTTCAGTCTTGCCCGGTTGTAAGTTAGCAGCTATTGAAGTATCAAAAGGATCAATAATTTCCTCTAATTCTTCTGGCAAGTCCTTGCTCTCCTGAGAGGGTGTGAGCACTTTTATGTTTATATTTTCTCTCACTGCTAACAGGTCTTCAGCTGGTACTGGCGTTGGTGGTGCACGTGGATCAAAATCAGGATCTGAAATGCTGTGCTTAAGTGTTGTTTTTTGAAGCAGATCGTTTTCCAAATGTTTTAATTCTACCTGAGAGGGTTTTGTTTCTGGTACGTATGAAGTATCAAATGGATCTTCAGATTCTTTTTCAGCAATTGACCCTCCGGATGGTGCGTAATATGGTGTCAATGGTTTTTGTATCTTTGAACCGTCATGTGATAATCCAAGTAAGTCTTGATCAGGCACCAAAAAACCAACGGCCTTCGGCTGTATATTCAAACTAAGGGAAGACTTGCGACTTGCGACTTCCGATTGCTGGTTTGTTGTAACTGTCACAGCTGGTGTTGGTTCCTCTGCTCTTGGATCAAAATCAGGATCGCTAAGTGAATGCTTGAGGCTATTTTCAGTTAAAAGTTCCTTTTCTAAGAATTTTAATTCAGTTGCCTTAGGTTGAACAATCGCACTGACAGCTGAAGTGTCAAATGGGTCAAAGTCTACGTTATCTTGTTCAATTTCCGCACCTAATTGCGGTGCTATTGGTGCAGGACCAACTTTGGAGAGATCAGTAGCGCTACCACCTAATAAATCCCGCTGTGGTTGTGAAAGGAAACCACCCGATGGTGGTGGTGGCTTAGCTGGTGGACCAACTGGCTTAAGCTCCTCTTCGGCACGTGGATCGAATTCGTCGTCTTCTTCGAGTTGAGTTGTTTTCTTGATTACTATTTCCGCGTAGTTTGTGTTGAAAGGATCGTCGTCGAGATTCTCGTCTTCGTCGTCACTGATGAAAATAGCACCAGGTACAATGTGAGGTCCGCTTGCAGGACGTGTTGGTGGTGGAGGGCGTGCTGGTTTGCCTAAAGTTTGAACATACGTTAGTTTGTATATTGAAATCATGTTTAGTGTATACTTACCTTTTGTTGTATTTTCTTCTTCCGGTAACTGCTCAAATTCGGCCCAATCGCCTTCGGTAACTTCACTTAATACCTCTGGTTGAGGTAACGGTATTTGCGTGATAAGTTTTACTTCTTCTTTCTTCGTTAATGATTCTGCGGCTAATTCAGCAAACTCGTCATCTTCTTCGTAATTGAAAGCATCAAATTCAGAAAGATCTGGAGCGCCGTCACCTTCAACGCCTAAGTCACCGTTGTTTTCGTCGTCGTCTTCAGATTGTTTCTTTGGTTTTATCAGATGCAAATGTAACGAAACACTTAAGTCAATTGGTGCACTCGAGTTGGGAATATCATCGTCAAGTTCGTCTAACAAATTCTTTTGTGGCTCTGGTGTTACGTTCTCTACTTCTTCGTCGCCAAAATCAACGCTCTCGCTAAGCAATAAGTTCTTTATACCCTTACGCTGTTTACGCTTAGGCTTAGATAAGGCTAAAGCGTGTTCACGATCGACACGTCCTGAAAGAACTTCAACAGCTGCACCTAAGCTAACAAGTTTCTTATTGCCTTTGGTGGCTTTATCTGCGCCAACGATAACTTTATCTGCGTAAGCGGTATCAAAGGGGTCAGGACCTTCGTCTAATTCAAATACCGGCGAATCAGGTACAACCGCTAACTTTACTTCACCCCTTGTGATAGAATCAATATAATCCGTAGCAAAGATATCATCAACTTCTGCGTCGTCTTCGTTTTCTGAATCTGATAGTTCTACAACAGCTTCAGCAAGCTTATCACGGTTGGCTTCAAACTCGGCAGCCTTGCGCCGTTCTTCCTCTAATCGTTCCGCTTCGCGTTTAGCGGCCTCTTCCTCTTCGAGTTGCTTTTTCTCTGCAGCAGTGGGTAGACGCTGATAGAATGATTCCTTTTTGATGCGATCTAATTCGTCTTGTGTCTTATGAAGTATGGAATCAACACCCGAAGTGAGTGCCTTAAATTTTGCCCACTCTTCGTCTTCTGATTTAGTGGGAGCGTTAGTGCCGGCAGAGCCGTTTGTACTGTTAGCACTTTGATCAACTACGTTTGCAGCAGTGGGAGTAGCAACAGCGGTAGCAGCTGTGCCACTAACGGCCCTGGCCGAGGTACTTGCGTGATGGTGGTGGTGGTGTGTGCTACCCTCGACGTCGGATGTAGCGTCAGATTCTCCAGCGTCTGATTTAACAGCAGCTGCTTCTTGTTTGGCCTTTAGGTCACGTTTATATTGTTCGAGTTCCTCTTCAGTGAAGAGTTCTTGATCTTTTTTTGACTTCTTCTTTTTCTTTTTTAAGCCTTTTGGTAACTTAAGCATTCTCTAATTGCGGAGACATCGATATCGGTCTAAGAGGGAGAAAGAGGGTGAACAGATTAGTTCAGTATAAATAAAGTCTCAAATACAAGGCTCCTACAGCGGCAAGTATATGAAGAAAGCTGAATATTTGCATTTTACACAAAAAACACTAGTGCTTACTTTGTAAGGAAGAGCGTAAGCAGTAGTCTGTTTATTGTCTTCGTAATCTTACTCTTAATTAACAACCTAAAATATTTTCTGAACAGCCTCTTTTCCTATCAGAACTGATATCAACTTTATAAAAATCTTGTCTAGTCATTAATATCTCAAAACACGACGCCTGGGTACTTAAGTAATTGTGGCTCTCATTGCGGCAGAGCAATTGAACGTTTTCCCTTGGATCATTAGGCAAATTGACAATGTAACTTCAATTAACTTTAAGTTCAATCTTTTTGTGTATGTCCTTTAAAAGGGTATCGTCGACATTTCTTGCATTCAATTGACTTGTTGATATTCTTACTTAATCAAATTAATGCCAAAGGACGCAATCGCATTAAAAGGATACACTGACGAAGCAACAATAGGGTAATAAAACAAGATATAACATACATACACTTGCAACATACGAGCGTGTTTATTTTCGCATGTGCGCTAAATCGATGCGAAGTTTGAGGTTCATTTATCGCAAGATACATAAAAAGTTATTTATACTCTTCCGACGCACAACAAAGACTTTTCGTTCAAGGACGCATACAACGTACTAACGACAATATTTTCCAGTTGTCCTGTTGCAAAATGTAGACCAACGGAGGATATTTTTTATGCAACTACATAATTTTTGTTTCTGGCTTGTCCTACAAATTTAATCGTAATCTGTAACAGCACATGATTTTCATTATTGATTCCTTAAGCTAAAAATAACTTAAAAGCCCTGAACTTTGGAACGACACTTTTGGCATTTGAAAATAACAAAGGAAATCATTGTCAAACGCTTTATTTGCATTGAATTTTCTTGAAAAATCTATGCAACTACATACATTATTAAATCTTGTTTGTCTAGATGACACTTGGTCCTTGTCTTTTCATTTAGTTAAAAGTGTAATATTATGAATATGACATATGATGTGTCGCTCATTTATTTCAAGAATGGCACAACTCAAAAAACGTGAATTTTGATTTAATGATGCAGAATTATTTATTATATCATGCTTCGTATTGTGTAAAAATTTCATATTAATATCTTTAACGATCACCGTTTGAGAACAAAATGACTTTCGCAATTGAAAACTTTAAACTTTTTTCTGCAAAATTAAATTTTTTGACATGTGCCGTTCTGAAAATGTACAGTAGACTGTATCGCATAAAAAAACATCCGCCGTACTTCTTTTAAAACGATGAATTTTTAAAATTTTTTTTGACCGAACGTAGGGTTCTCCTATTAACATTTTTGATCATATCTTTGGCATTTGCATACAGTTCGATCTTAAAGTGTGAATTATCAATATTTATGTCTCGAAAAAATATCTTTTTTGCTTATGTGTCCCGTTCAAGTACTTACCCACTGGATCTCAGTTCCTACCATCCTATTATGCCACCCTAATCTCAGAAAATTAAAGCTCGCAAAAAATCATTAAACTTTTCTCAAGGAAGTATTACGATTACTTCATTACTCCATACTTAAATTGAATATTATAATTTGAGTCAATAGATATTTCATGGGTAAAAAGAAGTAGAGAGGAGTTACGGTATTATTCCAGCTATAGTTCGATAAGAGATCATTTTAGGGGACAACCTCTTCGGCAAAAAAACATTTTAATGGCAAAAAACGCTTTTTAACTTAAAATCAAGGCATCTCACGAAAAAAGTTCATAAAGCAAAAAATACTTAGAATCGTGATGATTCTGAGCAACTTTTGCCATATACAATTTTATTGTAAGATGCCAATAAAGTGCTTTTGGTTCTCCTGAAGGTCCATTTTGACCTTTTGCTTACAATCGTCTTAAAGTAATCGTGTGAATTTTTTCAGAGTTTTTTGAGACATTTTATAATGCTTCACAAACTGACCAAAAAAAAACAAAATTTTCAAAAATTCAATAGTATTGTTCGGACGATTCTGGGCACTTTTTGCCTAAAGAAGATGCCTTGCTTTTGTGTAAAAATAGCGAACGCGTAATTGAAGTTAAGTCGATTTTTGAAATCAAATAATCAGGCATGTTGCAGAATCCGTCTCGGTTTTGCTTTTTATCGATATTGTTAATCGATACAGAAAAGTATATATTTTCTTGATCAGCGTCACCTTCTGAGTCGATATAGCCATATCCGTCTGTCTGGCTGGGTGGTTGTCTGTCTGTTTGTGGAAATATTTTTTACGGTAAAACTAACCAAGATAATTCGGTGAAATTTGGTACAGTGACTTTACCGTAAAAGTTCACTCTAGGGATTGAAAATAAACAAAATTGGTCAATGAACACGCCTACAGCCCATTAAAAAAAATATATTCAAAATGCAGCTTTAGGGGTATTTTTCACGACAATTCTACCAAAATACACATAAATACTAGGCATTGTAAGCGCAAGCTCTGAGCAAAAACTGGGCGAATTTGGACAAGAGGGCGTGACATCTCCCATACAAGCAAAAGCTTTAAAATGATATGCTGAAATCGTTTTTGGAGATAATCCAACCAAATTTCACTAAAACACTAAGAACTATAAATGCAAGCTCTGAGCAAAATCTGGGTCAACTCAGACAAGAGGGCTTGGCACCACCGATATAAGGTTGCACCCTTACTAGTTTTTTTTTTGTTCACTAAAATAAAAGAAATAAACTTTGGAGGTGGTGCAGCATTTTTACTGATGGAAAATGTATACCAAAAAATTAAAATGGTGCATCAAAAAACACTGTCCAAAGGGTTATTTTGAATTACAAAAGGGATCTACTTATCGTACAAAAAAAAATAAAACCTGGCTTAGACAGACAGTTGCTGAAAAAGGTAAAAGGCACTTCAGACTATGTGAGAAGTCATATGAGTTTTCTTATGTTTTTCTATTTGATTTTTTCTCTGACTGTCAAATTTTTATTGTTTTCAATTTATTTTGTTCAAATTGTTTTAATTTTTTATTTTTCAAACAACAATTAAAAATTTGAAAACTCCTATGACTTCTCTTTTCAAATAGATTCAAATCTAATGCCAAAATAACTCATTTGAGTTTTCTTCTGATAAATCATTTGTGATATAAATTTACATTCACACTATCAGAGTTGCCGTATTTGACAACTCATAAGAGTTTCTGTATGACTCCTCAGATAGTCTGAAGCGGCTTTTAGGCATCTCTTTAAGCATTATTCCGACACTTCAGTGCGAGATATCTACAATACAAAGATTAAGTTAGCTAAAGACCTACAGAGTTTAAAAGGTACCAGATCTTTCCGATGACAAGCAACTGGTAGCTTAAAAGCATGCCCGAAAGTTATATGAAGACTTTTTGACTAAATTTGGCTGTTACACTATCAACGATGAAACACAGGCTAATTCAGATTTTATACAGTTACCTATACGGAGGAGAATGAGGTACAGAGCAAATTTAAAGAAAACCACAAGCACAATATGGTTCGGCAGGCTATATGCACCTGCTGACCAAAAAGCAGTCGCGCTTGGCAAAGCTTTTGACAATTAGTATATGGATATTTCAAGACGTGCTGATTAAAATAACCGTCGTAATAAAATTTAGAAAATCAACTTGTCGTTTTGTTTCAGATAAGAAAATCAATAAAATCTGTTTCTCCGAAACTCAAAACCGATAGCAAATAAGATTCGAACATTAAATCGACAATATCGGAATGCACGACACCTTGTCAAATTTTTGTCGGACTTAAATCCGATTCCGATACAGATTGGATTCTAGGACATGCATGATTATCTACACTATAAAAATAAATATAAAATTTTTTAACTCTAAAATTTTTGCAAAAACATTATCTTTATTCTTCAATCAAATTTGGGTATCCATTCTGTAAAGAAAAAAAATTATGAACAAAAAACATGTACCGATGTAACCAAAACCTATAGCTTACGCTTGCGCCTTTAAGGACTTACCCCACTTTTAAAATAATCGTAGTTAGTTGGTAGTTTTTAGACAATATTTCCTCAGTCAAAAAGATATGGATACTTTAGTCATTGATTATACACAATATATGTGATTAAATATGCTCCTAAGTAAAACTAATCTTCTAAAAATTGAAATCAGACCAAATAGCTTATAAATCTTGAAGATTTAGAAAATTTTCTTAAGGAATTTATTGTTGTTATATGTAACTAGATAATTTAAATATACTTAAGTAACACACTCCGCATCTTAAACTTTTGAAAGCTCAAAGATAAATTTTCAACGACCAGCAACTATAAGCTATTATGTGCTAAAATTCGCATTTATATAGATGAAGAAAAGATATCTTAAAAAAAACAGAAGACTTTATTAAGAACTAAGAAGACAACTATGAAATAAAGAATTATAACTAATTATATAAATGCTATAAGTTAAATGAAATTGAATACTTTTAAAGCAAAACAGTTCTACATTCATACTCTATAGTTATGAAGCAGCTCTTCATTCCAAATGACTTCAAAAGAGCTAGGAATAGCTGCGCCGTAAAGTTACGGTTACGTCTTCATGTCTTTGGCTAGGATATTGTAGATAGGAATTAAGAGCTTTATTTAAGTTGCTTAAGTTGATGAATGATTAGACTTTGGATAGGCAATATGTTTCTAGAAGTATTTGCTTGTTGTGCTGTTTTGTTTTCCTCTCTTGTTCTATGCGGTTTTTGAGATTTGAAAAATCTTTTTTAGAGGCGCTCTATTTGAATTCATTTTATTTTAGAGAGGAATTCTTTTTGTTTTTAAGAGCGTCGAAAAAGTTTGCCCCCGGCGTCAATCGTTCTGTGTGTTATCGCCAAAATTCAAAAGCAATAGTAGATACCCTAAATATATTCGGAAAAAATTGTAAAAAGAAATCAATACTACTAATAACTAGACTGCGAATTATATTCAAATATGTAAAATATGTTTTCCGTATTCTAGAATTGATTTATAGCGGCATATCAGAATATGCCAAAAAATATGCAAAACATATTCTTTGCATATTCTTAAATCTATATATTAATACGTGAACAGTTTTTTTTGCGCCCCTTTTGCGAGCTAACCATTTAACCGATTTTCGATATTTTTTTTATATGAAAGGTATTGTGGTGTACAATGCACGAATCCAAAAATTATCCTCATAAGTTGCCATTAAGGTATTTAAAAACAGGATCAACAACAGCATGCGCAACGTTATGCTGTGTTGTTAAGAAAGTGAATGACACAGTGGAGTGAGAGAAATTTTGTTGTTGTTGTTTTTCTCTTTCTTGCAAAAACCTGTTTCGTTGCACTCTGTTCACGCTCTGCGTCGATATTATGGATGTTTTTAGATACATATTTTGGAGCTCTGCCGATATTTTAGATGTTTTTGTGTACTATTGGTCTTTTATCGATATTTTTGACGTTTCTCGATACTTTTGGACTTTTATCGATATTTTGGATGTTTCTCGATACTTTGGGACTTATACCGATAACTCGGATGTTTTTCAATACTTTTGGACTTTTATCGATATTTTGACTGCTTCTCGATAGTTTTGGACTTTTACCGATATTTTGGATGATTTTCGATACTTTTGGACTTTTACCGATATTTTGGATAATTTTCGATACTTTGGGACTTTTACCGATATTTTGGATGTTTTTCGATATTTTTGAACTTTTACCGATATTTTGGATGATTTTCGATACTTTGGGACTTTTACCGATGTTTTGGATGTTTTTCGATACTCCTCGATATTTTGGATGTTTTTCGATACTCCTCGATATTTTGGATGTTTGTCGATGCTTTTGGACTTTTACCGATATGTTGGATGTTTCTCGATACTTTTGGACTTTTATCGATATTTTGGATGTTTCTCGATACTTTTGGACTTTTATCGATATTTGGGATGTTTCTCGATACTTTTGGACTTATACCGATATTTTGGATGTTTCTCGATACTTTTGGACTTTTATCGATATTTTGGATGTTTCTCGATACTTTTGGACTTTACCGATATACATACCGATGTTTATCGATACTTTTGAGATCTTTTTGATATTTTGGATGTTTTCCGATATTTTTTGGCACAAGCATTACAGCAATTTTTATGTTATTCAGTTTTAAGATATACTGAGCCTGCTGCATATAAAAAATGTTGCTACGATTAATGAATACTCAATGTTCTGGCTTTCTTTTTTACCAAACGGTACTCGGAAAAAGTGTATCTATCTCAAAGTAAAAGGCCAAATTTTGGCAACAGGCGATACTAGTATTCCAAAATATGCAAAAATATTCTGAAAATATGGCACATTTTTATACGTTTCGAGGAATTATTGTAGAAAAAAATGTATTTTGTTTAGTTTTCTTTATTTGAATTTGATTAAAAGATTATGGTTTCGATTTTGTAGTAATAAAGTTTAAAAAAACCACAAATTAAATTATTTCTGTGCATTTTTTGCACTAAAACTTATTGATTGTAATTCAGTTGATAGTAAATAATTAATATTTTTTCTAAATTTTCTGAAGTTAAATTTTGCCGTTTATCTGTAAGAATCATTTTGTAAGCAAAAATGATCTTTCTACATCTAAGGGCGTACTTGTATTTAGACACTACATCTGAACTGACAGCAGTAATTTCAGTTGTTGTCACACCATTCAATACGTCATTAATTTTTGTAATGAAAATACATATATCCAGGATATCTCTCCAAAACGTTAACTAATTTATCTTGATATATTTAATTTTTTCCACAGCTTTTTTAACTTCATCTTGCCTGCAGTTTTTTAATAATTTCCGGAAAAAATCCAAAATGTGCTTTCACGTATCCGAGATCTGCAAAGAGTTGAGGTTTTCCGATAACTGATCTTGCTTTGCAATAGCCTTTGCATCGTTCTGGTCGAGTTGCCAGATAACATCTTTAATTTCATTTAAATGCTCTGCATAAAATATTGCTGGTTCCAGCTTAGTTCCCCATCTAGTGAGTATTAGCTCAGGGGGGCAAAAGAACATTGGATAACTTTTCCCGATGTACTTGAATCCGAAGTGAAGCCTTGTGAAAAATTTTGTTTACAGACGATATTAATTTTTTGAATAATTTAAAATTATTTCTTATCGTTCCCGCCAATCGATGTTATCTATGAGCTGCACAGGTCAAATGAATCAAGTTCGCATAAAACAATTTTAAATGGTCTCCAGCTTTTAGCATCTGTCATAAGCAACAGAACTTTTTCATTATTTCCTCCAGGCCAAAATCTTAATAATGTTTTTGATTTTATGAAGATCAGGTCCTTCTTCCTGTGGATGGTCACATTTTCTTATTCTCTTTACTATTTTTATACTCTACATTCAGGGTAGATTCGCTTTGTCCTCTCGTTTGTAACGCAGAGAAGGAGGCGTGTCAGTTATGGAAAAGTATATACATATATTCTTGATCAGCGTCCTAGTACTTTCATTAAGCTTGCCAAGGAACATTAAAAAGTTCAAACACTTTCAACATGTTCATGAACCAGAACTGTGTCAATTATGGTGAATATGCACTGAATATGCAAACATGTAGAATATATTCAGAATATGCAAAAAAATATGCAAAATTAAATGTATTTTGATGAAACGTATTGCCTTAAAACTCCCATAAAAAAATAATAAAAAACAAAAACTATGTTTTTGCATATAATCCGCAGTCTACTAATAACATATAACTTGGAGTTAGCATGGACTGCAAAGCAGGAGTTATATTTAAAAGTTTTCTAAATTTGAGTTTTTTGTAAATTTCTTGCTAGTTTTTTAGTTAACTATTGAATACTATTAAATGCTTTCAGTAAATTTTATGTCAAATAAAAGATATCTTTAAAAGGATATCCTAAACACCAACATTAATTTTTGTATTACTTGAGTAGGTACATTGATTATTATGGTTAAGTAAATTATTCACAAGACAAACTAACTATGTAGTTAAAAAGTAATAAAGCCAAATTAGATTATTCATATATGAGGAGTAATATTTTTTATTGAGAATTCTTGTATCACTTAATGCTTTCTAAATATTTACATAAATAAATCTACGAAGCTGTTAAAATCAATCAATAAAAATAAATTTTTGAGGAAAAAGCGAGTAAGGAGAGGTTCACATGAAAGCTATTAGGAGTTGAAATACGGGGTTAAGTAGTTATTTTCAAAATGACTCACCACAGTGCAAGGGTTTTCTTATCCAAATCCAATGCATTTTTTTTTTTTTTAAATATTTTCTATACAATTTTTTATGGCAAAATCTGAAAATTTTTTACGAAATTAAACGCAGTCGACGATGATGATTTTGATGATTCAACGCCACCACCAAAATGCATGAGTTTGTTTGTGGTGGTGTGTTTTTGACAGTTGTTGGCATTCTCAATGCTTGCTATAAAAAGTTTTTTTTCCGCTTCTGCACATATACCGTTAATATTACAACTGCCAACAGCACCACGATGGCGAATGAACGAACACAAAGTATAACAATATCAAGAACATACGGATACAAAATACAGAAAATAAGTGGAAATGCCAGCGGTAAAAAAGAACAAAAAAAAACTCTGAATAGAACCAAGGAAGGTTGTAAAAAATACACACTGATGAAGGCTTTGGCAGCTAGCTTGTGTTACTCCACTCGGAAGCTCTTACACGTCGTTTTCGCATCGTTCATCGTCAATCATCGTTTTTTCCTACATGGTGGAAAAATCGATTTTTCTGCTATTTTTTCGCTTTTCGATTTATATGAAAAATTTTTACTTTTCTTGATCAATTACATTTTTTTGTGAAATTTTCATCATATGTGGGGTTTTTTTTGTTGTTTTAACCAAAAATGTTATGTAACTTGTATTTTCAAAATCAAAAAATGTGTACAGACCAATAAATTGTATGCGAAAAAATCGCAAATTCAAATTTTTTCCAAAGAAAATTTTCAACTTCTTAACATTTAGCGAAATTTGGTTTTTATTTTCCATTTTATTTCTCATTAACTTACGTCTCTCTTTTGCCACAAGGAGTAAAACTTTCCCAATTCAATTTCAAATCCTTTTTCAATAAAAATACAAAAATTATTTAAAAGAATTTTGCAATAAATTTTATGTAAAATCCTCTTTTTTACATTTTTTTTTTTCACTACACTTTCACTTAGCACTACAGATTTACGACGACGAGTCGTGCACGGATTATCGGAAAAAACTGTAACTGAATATCTGGAAAAATGGCAAAATCGTCCTCGCTGCAAAAGCAGAAACGGTAACTTTGCTATAAAAGTTTGAAAGCTCACAATTTTGACATTTATAACATTGCATGAAGTTGGCAACAGCAGCTGTGACAGTTGTGTTATGGGAATTTAACAGCTGTGACAGTCGAATTATGGCAATTTGATAGCTGTACGCAACGCGCACATGTTTGCGAGTGCTGTATTTGCGTAGGTGTGAGTTATTGTTATTTCCTATGTAAAACTGTAATTTCAGCTGCAACTTTTAGATTTTTTTTTATGCCTAAAACTATGCAACAATTTGCTAAAAACTTTATCTTTGTTCTTTACCAGTTTTTATTAAATTTCGTGCCTAAAACCAGGCTATCGAAATATGTAAACAAAGTTGTGTAATTTTAAGTGCACCCATTGCAAAGTCTTTTCTATTTACAAAAGCAATTTTCAGCATCTGCGCAGTATCGCTGAAAGCTTTTTATAGCAAAGCTTTGGCATACAATTATGCAGAAAAATAACAGGGTGTCAAAAATAAAAAAAAATTTTAAAATTTTTTCACCAAGTAATATTTTTTTATTAAAAGAACACTTAAAAATAAATTGGACCAGTTACTAACGTATATCAGTTTATATACTGGTGTAAGGCATACATTTTTAAAAAACATACTTTTCATGAAAATGCCTAAAAACGCCAACTTCAAAACCCTGTATTTTAACAATAAATGGTGCTAGGACCAAAACCTTCAGGATTATTTTTTTGGGATTTTCCGGGAAAACACTTCATTCAAGGTCAGCTCGAAAGTAACTCGAAATTCCTGCGTTAAAAGATTTCATCGCTTACTATTCGCGCGGACTCGTCTGGCTGAAAAAATAAAGTAAGCCATAAAAAAAGTTTTTTTGTGATTTTCCGGGCAAATTTGGAGTTTTGCGGAAAATGCTTCAAGCTCAAAACTATCTCGAAAGTAGCTCAAAATTCTTGCGTTAAAAGATTTCATCGCTAACTCTTCCCGCGGATTCGTCTGGCTGAAAAAATAAACTCAGCTATGCAGAACAATTTTTCCGCTTTTCCGGAAAAAGGAAAATTTCCCAGACAGCACGAAATTACTGTTGAAAAGCTCGAAAATAGCTCGAAATTCTCAACGAAAAAATATCGAAATTCGTCAAACCTGCATAGCTCACTTTATGGAGCTCGTGTTTTGCTTCATATATAGAAATACCTTCTAAAGCTAGATAGAACAAAACATGGTCTTTAGAAGCATGCAAAAAAAAATTTTAAAAAACTTGAGAAAAAAAAATTTCCCCTGATTTATTTTTTTGTGATTTGACCATTTGTATGTGTATAAAAATTAATATTTTAATATAACGAATGATTTTGTTTTTTTGAACTTACAATTTGACCTTTAGAGATTAAAGTTTCCAATTGAATATTCGACTTGCAAAAATTATAGTTTAAAGAACTTTTGCTTTTTGACTGCTGAAACAGTTGAATGATATATTGCTGTTGTGATAAGAAATCGCACAGCTTATGCGAAATCAGCCGAAAATTTTTTCCGAAAAGACAATGAGATCACTCATCGTGTTGAATACATATAGGGGGTTATCGTGCATAAATATTTCCCGGAGAATATTCTCATACTGCCGACTATTACAGTTTAAGAAAATTCCCCGGGAATCTTGATTCACGATAACCCCCATAATGATTACTGTATTCAAAGTTCAAATATTTCTTAAAAATAAAATATAGTAAACTCTAAACACATGCGTAAAAAGTGAAATTAATGTTGGAAAAAGTGGCCAAGATGTTACTCATTTGATTACGCCCACTATTCGACTTAAGCATGGTTTTCATGTTTCCTTCCTACCAATTTTCATCAAAATGGCTTGAATTGTTGCCGAGATATCGCGGAAATTTTAGTGAAATGCGAAAAAGTGTAGAAAAATCTTAACGGTTTTGATATTTTACGACTAGCGCGGTTAAACAAATTTCACTATAGAAATAAATCCTAAGATTACCTATATTCTATTGTAGTATTGCAACACTTACATCTACACCACTTGTATACATGTAATCATTGTTCTCATCTTTTCCCTAATGGGTAATCAAATTATGTCATCTCATCTCATCTTTCCCTAATGGTTAATTACAGTATGTGCATATGTACTTGTCTTGTAAACACAATTGGTAGAATCCACGCACATAACAAATGCTGCAAATTTCCAAAGTTCAACGACACTTGCAAGGTCGCGCAATGCACAAATTTGTTAAATTAAGTAGTCAAATGCAATAACGAAAGCAAGTGTCGTAGCGCATGCGTTGGAAGAATTGTAAAATGTAAAAAAAAAACTGAGTGTGGATCATGTTGATCTTGAGTTCCACAAGCTAGGCTTAGAATAAGAGAAAGAGAGCATCTCATCTCATAATTTGGTTACCCATTAGGGAAAACATGAGAAAAATTATTATTTGTATACAAGTGGTGTAGATGTAAGTATTATAACACTACATTATACAATTTAGTTATTACTTCCAAATAAAAGTTGGTTGTGTAAGTCACGCACCATGTGTTGGCGGTCAGTGCAACTTTTAACAAATGGCTAAACTATTAAAATTTTTATCCCAAAAAAAATAAAAATTTTTTCTCAAACAGCAAATGCTGGAAGCTTCATGAATATAATTCAGATCTTTTTTTTTTTTTTTGCTTGTTTAACACCATTTGTTGTTTATTAGCCCTTAATACTTTGTTGTTCATTGAGACTTATCTGACCTAACATAAGTTAATGAGTTTTGTACTATTAATTCAATGGTCTTGAGGCTATTGATACAAAAATCACTAATATATTGGAAATTATTTGTTGAAATAAGTAATTTTGTGCATAATTTAATGGTAGGCTTTATGTGAAGAAACTTCAAATTTTGCACTTCTGGGAAATTCATAAATCACATAAAAATATTAGCCCCCGCATTCCATGTAACCAATCGTAAAGAAAATTCGTTAGAAACTTGTGATGCAATCTTTAGAAAATAATAAATCTTGATAAGATATCTTCAATACACTTTGGGATCTTCTTAATGTAAAAACGCTGCTCGTAACCTAAAAATCAGTATTTTTTTCAATTTCCCAACAAAATTATAACACTTTTGAGAACATTTTTCTGAATATAAAGGAACACTGAAATCTAAGTTCAGCGATCAAATTATGGGTAAGTGATAAATAGGGGTCTGCACAAGACATCTCTTTGGGAATGCGACCAAGTGACCACATTGAGTCATTAGTATAAAAACTCCTTATTTTAAGAGATAAAATTCTAGTTTTATGAAGAAGAAACAACACTAAACCGATAAATTATGTCAAACACTGTCTTATGTTCTATAGATCCCATTGAGTTTAACAGGGATAAATTTATGTTCCAGTGGTGACCAACTGGCCATATTGGGTTCTAGTATGAAAAGTCCTTATTTTCAAGGATAAAATCCTGGCATTAAGAAAAAGAAACTACTCTCAATTGATATACTGTTTGAAACAGTGTTCTATGAATCTCATTTGGTTTGATATTGTTCTTTAAAATTGTTGTATTTGGTTGACCAAGTGGCCTTATTGGGTTCTTAGTATGAAAAGTCCTTATTTCCAAGGATAAAATTTGGTTTTTAGGGTTCTGGGTTATAATGGGTTAAGATATTACACAAAATATTCTACGGAAAATTTCATTAGGGGTCACCGAAGTCGAGAAATGCTGAAAACTTTAGATTAATACCTGAAAAAAATTTAATTAACATGAAATGTGTGAGGTCTTTATTGATAATGGCGATTTTTTGGCATTCGCGGTAAACTTTTGACTTTTAGTGTTGGGCAACTATTTGTGAAATTTGATAGAAAATATTTCTGTGGTAAATATTGCTCTATTATTTCCCCATTTAAGGTGTAATTTTTGTGCCTATTTGGGAATTACCGATTTGTGGGGGATAAAGAGTGTTAAAATTTTCTACAAAAACATTTCACTTAACATCCGCCATAAGTCTTCAGAAAGCATAATATACCTTAGATGTGAGGATGTGTTAAATTAATTATGTTGACTCAACACATATATGTATGTATGTATTCTCCTTTAACACCCAGGAGGAGCATAGGGCCAATATGAAACATCTCCATTCGTTGCGATCCCTTGCGATGACTTTGATCTCTTGCCACGACTTTTCCGATTCTTGGATTTCCTTTTCCAGCGACCTTTTCCAGTTGGTATTGGGTCTACCACGTGCTTTACTGCCTTGTGGATTCCACTCAAGAGCATGGCGACAAACTTCGCTGCGTGGTTTCCGGAGAGTGTGACCAATCCATCCCCATTTGCGCAGCTTGACCTCATTTGCTATAGCCCTCTGATTGCATTTTTAATGCAGCTCGGAATTTGATATAGTGCGAGGCCACCAAATCTTTAGTATACTTGCAGCTTGTTCGTTAGTTGTGCAGTAACAAGCCATGTTTCGCACCCATTTAACAAAACCGATTTCACATTCGAATCAAAAATGCGCACTTTCGTTTTGGTGGATATAACGGAAGAAGACCATATTTTGTTCAATTGAGCAAACGCGCCTTTTGCTTTTGCTATTCTTGAGTTGATATCCTCTTTTGCTCCACCATCCATGGAGATAATGCTGCCTAAATACGGGAAGCTATCGACGTTTTCGATGTCATCACTGTCAGCTCTAAACGTGATGTCATCCCTATGTGTGTTTTACTTCATGCTTTTAGTCTTGGATATGTTGATCTTTATGCCGGATTTTTGTGATTCCAAGACAAGGTCTTCAATTTTGCTTTGCATATCTGAATGTTTGGACGATAAGAGGCAGATATCGTCAGCGTAGTCGAGATCTTCCAGATGTTCGGTAAAGTTCCATCAACACATATATAGGAAACTTTAAAAGGCGATTAAAATAAATTTCGTCCTGATCCAGAAAATCCGGAAGACACGTATAAATTATATTTAGCCATATTTTCAGAATATATTGGTATTTTTCATTTGTGCAACCAAAAATTGAGTTTTGTCGAACGGTGTAATATTACGGCTTTTCAAATCGTATTCGAAATATTCGAAAATCCCAGAGTGAAATTATAAAAAAGGTTTTTTTTTTAAACGTCCGCAGCCGGAGCTGGAAAATTGGCATAACCCTTAGAAGCCGGATTTTAAGATGTGAATTTCTTGAAGACTTCTTTTATTAATTTTCTTTTATTGTATACTTCTTTTATTACTAGAAATAGCTTTTTTCGAATAAAATTCTCGAGAATTTTATTTCTTTGGCATTGAAATAATTTACATTATTTTAAAAAACTCACATTGTTCGGCGTTGTGTACAGCTGCCAAAAAAAAAAGGATTTTTATATTTTTCTAGACTTGTACAGACCTCGCACGTTTTCTAAAAACTCAAAAGGCCGTCATTCAGCCCATGTTTAGCCCTTAATTATTTTTATTCAGCAAAAATTTCTCAAGAATGTTTGTTCACGATAAGACCCGATAAAAATAAAGAAAAAAAAAAATTTTTGTTAAAAAAGTTTTTTAAGTATTTTATTTCAATATCACTAAGAATAAAGTTTTAATGCACTTGTGTTTAATTTTACATAAAAAATTGTTTAAAAATGCATTGTCTTATAACTAGTATACTGACAATAATATAAAGCTGTCATAGTTAAAATTTATTAAATACATTTTGTTCCAGGTAATCATAACTACATATAATAAGAGACCTTTAGCCATCATAATGAATTATTAATGTAATATTTCACTTAACATTTAATCATCAATAACAGCAAATTGGTGAGGTAAGAATTTGTTCATAATAAAGCACTTAACAGGTAAACGTAAGTATGCATTTATAACATACTAAATGTGCTGACTGATTGATATTAAGTTCTAGAAACTCTATTGCCAGAATAGCAGAAAAAGTTGCACACAAAACTTTTAGTAAATCATTGGAAAATTTTATTCTCCAAACAACAACAAAACTGTCAAAATCAAGAAACTAAAACTTCGAGAAAAATGTTTTTAAAGATTTCAGTTCACAATTATGTATTTCACAGAAATAATAATAAATAAATAAACTCATATTGGGAATTAACGTGAATAAATGTTCCCGGGAAAGTTTTTTTAGAACTGCAATGGAGAATGCACGGCAGTGTGAAGAAAATTCCCCGGAAATATTTATTCACGATAACCCCAATTATAAAGCAGTAGAGCATTCTTGAAATCTTTCGAGTTGTAACAGTCTTGGTGCAAATAAGAATAAGCGATATTATCTATCATTAATGCATCTTCAATTTTAATTCAATATTAACTTGGAGAAACATTTCAGTCCCCTCCACCAAATAGAAAGCAGTTCATTTGGTTGTTAAGTACAAATACATTATACCACAAATCAATTGTGCATGAAACAAACAGATCACGGATCGTTTCTTAGGTAATATACATCTGTGTTTTTTCTTTTATAAATAGATTCAACGATTCATAAGCTAAACATTATTTAGTATAAAATTATTAATAAAAGCTCCGCTCTGTTCTAAAAAAATACTTATATGTATATATAGTAAAATTCATTATAATTATAGTATTGAAATTTGTTTTTGTTTTTGGTATTAAAGCACATTAATTGTACAGCAGTCATTATGCAAAGCACTTGATGGTTCACCATTTAATTTTCGCCTCGAAACGACAACTACCACCTATCCACCAATCCTCGATATTACGATATGTTTGCATTTTATTGCGATATTTAGAGCTATGCAATTTTTCACAGAGATCACAAAATGGTTGATAGTACGCCAGGCGATAATATTTACGCCACCAAAAGTAACGTAAATATTCGGCTGGATTTGCATCCAAATACTGTAGATACTTTGCCAATTCCTCTACACTTGCAAAACTTTCAGCATCGATGTAGGAGTGGGGTGGCGCAAAACGTGTATAATTTGCACCACCATATACGATCGGTATAATTTGACGTTTGAGAGCATTAAAGAATTTTTCTGTTACATAATCATTGCAAAGTGAATTTTCGAAGGAGAGATAAAATTTATATTGTTGATCGAGCATCTCATCACAGATATTAGAGTGGTGTGGACAGCTGTAATGAGAAATAAATAAAGTAAAAATTAAAATTAATAATGGGTAATTTTGTGTTTTGGTAAAGTAAAAAATATTAAAAATAGTCATCTTTAAAATTTTTCATAAAACAGATTTTACGGTAGTATCAACGAAATAAATTGAGCTCATCTTTGACCCATCAGTGAAAATTTCTATAGTTTCCTCTCCAGAAGGGAGACATTTATCTATTTCCAGTTGATCTGAGAAATTTTTACTCAGGACCAAGCCCATCGAAGCGATCCAAGACAAAAATATCTCATGAGACAGTTGAACTCTCACAATCTTAATTGATGTCTTTATTTGGTCATAGAGAGCCATTCCTCAAGATAGAGGCTTTCCGACACATGATATACCTTCACCCAGAGTTTATTCACTTTCTCCTATCGTTTGTAACGCAGAGAAGGAAGCGTGATAGTTTTAGATATATGTAGATATTCTTGATCTGTATCACCTCTTGAGTCGATTTAGCTAAGTATGTATGTCCGTTTGTAGAAATAATTTTTACGAGGAAATCAAGCAAGATATTTCTTTAAAATTTTTCATATTAACTTTGTGGCTAGCTGGACTGAAAATGAGCGAAATCGGTCAACGTACACGCCTACCGCCTATACGAAAAACGGTTTATAAAAAACTGTATTTATTAGAATGCATTCAAAATGCATTCTAGTACTAGAAACAGTAAGGCCAAGTTCTAAACCAATGATGTCCAAAGTCATTGCCCGCGGGCACTCAGGCTTTTGTGCTTAAACACTTTCTATATATCAGTGATAACCATACTCAATACTAGCGCATTTCGTCAATGTATTGAAGCTCATTAAATGCTTTTATATTTTGCATACGAAAAGCTTTTAAGTAATAAAGCTAAAGTGCCAGTGGGTATATTCTTCGAACTTCACTGATGTATATGTATTCACTAACTGATAAGCGTTTAACTGCATCAGTAGTTGTGGAGATTTGATTCACTTGCTTGCAGCTTATACAAAATATAAAAGCTTTCAATAAGCTTTTATTCATTGACAAAATGCGCTAGTTTTGAGGTAAATTATATAAACGCAAGTGTCACTGCGGCAACTTCTCAAAAGAATGATTAGACAAACATTCAGTCTGTTCGTTTACTCCAAGTTTTTTCAAGTTTTTATCCGAAAAGCTCTCGTTTACGCATAAAACGTACGTAACCGAGAACTTTAGTGGTAAAAACTTGGAGTAAACGAACAGTCTGTAATCTTCTTAGAACTTTTTGGCACACAAATGAAATTTATTGCTGCTTTAGTACAAAAATACCAATTTTTAAGAAAATTTGTATGACTTTATTCTAGAAATTGGTTTTTCGTAGTTTTCATGAATTCTTACAGTTGAGTTTTTGTCGTCTAATACATATCGTATCAAATTCTCAAATTTCATTTTCAAACAAGAGCCATACGAACAAAAAAAAAATTTAAAATTTCGTTAGATTTGGCGTACAACAGCATTAACCCTAGAAAGCTAACCTTCGTCGAATCGACGTTTAAAAATAATTTAGTAATTTGAAAAAATATTTGCATTTATTTAACTAAGAAAGTCAAAATATGGTTACGTGCATCAGAGGATGTAAGGGTTTAAATATTATTTTCAAAAACTTGGGCTCAATGTGACCTCATTGAAGAGACAGAGAATGTCTTTAATTTATGTAAAATTACCTTTCCAGTGTTAAGGCATTTTTCTTACCTAAGCTTTAGCTATTCAACCGAAAAAAATAATTATTGTTTTCTTTTTAATTCAAGTTCGTAAGGTGTAGAATGAAATTACGAAGCAAACAAAATAATGCCACAACATATTGGGGTAAGCTGAAAAACGAAAACTTCAATAAGTGTTTGTCGACTTTTTTAAAAATAAGCATGCACTAAAATTTTCATTATTGGATATTCGAGACAAAATCTTGAAAAAACTGTTCTGTTTGCAGAAAAATTAGTTACATAGTATGCTTATCGAATTGCAAAAAAAGTATAGAGTTACTAAAGCTGGCGTTTGTCACTTCTACTCAATATCGATCTAGACAAAATTCTAGAAAATTAACCGTCATCTGTGCGGTATCATCCAGACACGATAGCCGAAATAAGCCAGAAAATTTTGTATTAAAATTGTATGAGGCCGGCATCCATAACTAAAAGTTTGAAACTGAACCCAACCCAGATGGCACCTTCAATTATAATTATATTTTTTTCTTATTTCTAATGCATAAAACGAAAGTTCGCACTTTTGAATCAAATGTAATATCAGTTTTGTTATAAGGATCGCAGACATGAGTATAGTATAATATAGGATAGACAGAGATAAATGGATAGAGCCGAATGCTGATGGCTCATATGAAGTATTTTTCATGTTATTTCTCAAAATTTCAAAAAAGCACAATATTGCTTTTGGCATGAAGGTCACTTTTTAGACATTATTCAATAGTTTTTTGTTTTTTTTGATGATTTGAGCTGTAATTTAAAATTTTTCGACTTTTTTTAAAAAAAAAAAATATTTTCTTTATCTCTTAACCTTAAGGCAAATAGAAGCCATCTGGTGTATGATAATAAAGTGAGATTTCAAAAATTATATACTTTTCGACCCATCCTACTAAGTCTAATGAAAGCCAGAAATTAATACACACCCCTGAACGGAAAGACCGAAATAAGACATAACTGCAGTACATACATACATACATACATACAAATAATACAACATTGCAAGTCATTAGTGCAATTAAAGTTTTCGTTTTTGTTTTCTAAGCATTCAACCAATTGACATTTGACAGTTTAGTAGTGACGGCACTGTAAAAAAATAAAATATTTAATTTCATTTGAGTTCAGTACAATTCAGTGTTTATTTATTATTCATTTTAACCCATGAGTACTAAAATACAAATTCTTAATTTCTCTTTAAGGGGCCTAGGGGATCGAACAATTTATTACGAAGTGTTTAATGAGGGGGAGGGGTCATCAACTACGTTACGTAATGTCGATTTTATAATTTTATGCGACAATAATTTCATATTCGAATAACCAAAATTAAGATTTGTTATGTTACTAGAGGGGGAGGGGGTCAAAATTGGTCGAAAATTATGTTACGTAATATGTGAACGGCCACTAAGGCAAGCACTAATGGAATATCTTGCAATTCTGACCTGATGGTTCTGTATAAAGCGATAGTTATTCTCAGACTCACAAATCTTATATATAGTATTTAGCGTATTCCCTAAAACGTGTAAAGCCTCAAAACTCTCTTAATCTCGTAAAACTGTCAAAGTTCGTACTAATTTTAACAATTATTACAAGGTTTTCGGGGAATCTACACCTTTTTAGAAATAACCTAATTATGTTTATTCTATAAGGTTAGAAATGATGATCTGGAAGGACTCTGAAAACTTTAAAATGCTTGCCAGATTTACTCCTAGATTTACCATAATTTTATTTTTGTACAATATTTCAATTTGATATCTGTTTCTGTTTTTTGAATATGAAAACGCTAGTGTGCCCATTTTTCTCCCGTCTGAACTATTGGGTTGCCAGGTATCAACAGATAAATCGATACTAGCAATTTGCACTCATCTGTTCAATAAATAAACAAAGACCTTATACTTTTGATCGATATATAATTTATTTCTTAAACTTTTAATACATAAAAATAAAAGTTTGTTTGTGCGTTTTTTATCAACTCGAAAACCACTTGACAGATTTTGATGGAATTTTCATAATAAGCTGAAAAAATGGGCGGTTATACGCCCCCAAAAAACAAGATTTAGCATATCTCTGAAACAGTGAAACACATAAGAATGAAATATGTTGCATATGTAAAAAGCACCGTGATAAATAACATTCACTGAGTAGACGGTTCCACGCCCTTCAAAACAATAATTTATCATAAACATATCTGAAACTATTTGACGCATTCTCTTATGGATAAGAATTGGTACATATGCGATGAGCATCGAAACTATTGACACAGATGAATAAGACTTGGTACAGCTGTAAAAAGCACCGGAACAAAGGTGGGCCAATGCGCACCGGGTACTAGCTAGTTTGACATAAAATAATACTTTTCATCCACTAGGCGAATGGGTGAAGGTCGTTCCCTATTCGTATCCTCTACTATATGGTATTTATACATTTTATATAAGTATTTAATAATGAGTAACTTGAGTTTTACATAATATTCATTTTTTTTGGTTTATTACTTAAAACATAAAATATAATTTGTGGCAGTAGATCCCCCGCAAACCAAACCTTACGACTTTCTCGGAATTCCGACTCAGTCGAAACAAAGTCGGAACTCTTTCGAAATTTTGTTACGCATTCGTAACTATTTCGTAACGTTTCGTCGTAATAATTTTTTAAAATTTTTCTTTCGGCGTTTCGTTACGATTTCTTTACTATTTCGTAAAGATTTTTCATATCAATTTTTCTTTCGACTTGTCGGAACAAAGTCGGAACTCTTCTGACATTTCGATACGAATTCGTAACTATTTCGTTAAGATTTATCTAAACAATATTTAAGCACTTTCTTTCTTTTTTTCATATTGTTTGAAAAAGTTTTTACGTCAATATTCAATCATATGCTTAATAAAATATATATTTCACAGACAAAATAACAACATTTTGTTATTATAAAATACCGTGAAATATGTACGTACAATGGGAAATTTACAAGGATACATGCATGTCTTTAGAAAATACACACACATTTATATATTAAATACTAAATTAAACTGAAATAAAAAAATAAACAAAAAATAGGAAGAACAAGACACGAAGTTACGATTTTGTTCCGAAAATTCGTAACGAATTCGTAAAGACACGGCGTTATGAATTCGTAAAGAAACGGCGTTACGAATTCGTACCGACACGTCGTAACGATTTCGTAATGACACGGCGTTACGAAATCGTAAAGACACGGCGCACACTGCGTTGGCTAGTAGGCAAAACTCAAAATTTTTTGTGACTCGAAACCTAATAATATTGATATCAATCGACAGGTAATTGTATCAATAAAATAAAAACAAAATATTTAGGGGAAAAACTCAGTTTTTGCTACGCTGTGACACTTCAAAGTTGAGATATTTTTCAAAAAAAATCATGTTTTATTCACTTCGTTTTGGGTTCTCTTAAACAAATAATTGTCAAAAATTTGTCTTTTGATTAAACTAAGCGAGGTAAAGTTTTTTTATTATGAATAATATTTGAGTTAATAAATAAAACTAAAAAATTTTGGAAAATATATAATTTGATGTATATTGTAGTGGTTTAAATACACGATATTATCAAATAAAAAACAACCCTCTCATACAAAATTTGTAAAGATTTCGTAACGAATTCGGTATCGAAATCGGAAAAGTTTGCCGACTCGTCGTAACAATTTCGTTACGAAATCGGAACGTTTGGTTTGCTGGTCATGTCATTGTTGTTTTTAAAATATTTTTATAATTTTGAATAAACACATAAGAAAAATAAAAATTTTAATATAATTTTGAGGCAAACAGCTGTGGTGTAGCTTCTTTACTTCTTAAGCGAATATGTCTCAAAACATTAGACACAAAACAGAAGATAAAGAAGAACCAGAAGAAAACAGAAATACATATTTAAATTTTGCAAATTGTCAACAAAAGGAATGAAGCCCAAAATTCTGTTTTTTTAGTACATACCCAGCGAACAAACTTTTTCTTATAATGTGGAATAAATAACAAAAACTTTAGTTTATTTAATCATTCAACGATCAGGACCAACTTCTCCGCCTCCGAGAATTTTATAAAAAATATATTGGTAGTCTCCACATGTCTAGGAACTGTACACTAGGGCTGTTCAAAAAAAAATTGTAATTGTAAAATTGTTGTAATTTTGACAAAAAAAAAATTTTACACCTCTTAAAAAACGAAAAACTGCCTTAAAAAGGCGAAATTTAACGGTTTTTCAAAGAAAAAAGTCATCGTGCTTTAAACGAAATGAACATTTTTTAATTTACAAGATCTCATTCGAAAGAGCTCTTAAAAACCTTCAAGACAAGATACGTTAAGACTTTTTTGGGCCAGCAGTCTCGATGATATAACGTTTGAAACATGGTAATGCAGCCCCGTGAAAGGCAAAACGCTTTTTTACTCAAGAGGGAGCCATCTTACAAAAAAGTGCACATGGCATAAAATGCTTAAAATCTTGCAAGGAACAAGTGTGAATTACTTTATTTTATTATTTTGTTTTAGAAAAAAAAATTTTTTTTAACGTCATTTTTAATAAATTTAAAAAAAAAAAAAAAAACATTTCATACTTGTTCCTTGCATGATTCTAAGCATTTTATGGTATGTGCACTTTTTTGTAAGATGGCTCCCTCTTGAGTAAAAAAGCGTTTTGCCTTTCACGGGGCTGCATTACCATGTTTCAAACGTTATATCATCGAGCCTGCTGGCCTAAAAAAGTCTTAACGTATCTTGTCTTCAAGGTTTTTAAGAGCTCTTTTGAATAAAATTTTGTTAATTAAAAAATGTTCATTTCGTTTAAAGCACGATGACTTTTTTCTTTGAAAAACCGTTAAATTTCGCCTTTTTGAGGCAGTTTTTCGTTTTTTAAGAGGTGTAAAATTTTTTTTTGTCAAAATTACAACGTAGATTTTAAAGTTCATTAAAAAACAAACAAACTGAATGTTTTTAAGTTACTCTAAAACAAATTTTTCAAATTGTTTGCCAACATTTTATAATTAATGCTAAAAAAAAAATATTAAAAATATATTTTTGCTTTGAGCCACCTTTAAAAATGCATTTAAAAATCTGAAAAAATTTATGGGATATTTTGTCATGATGTAGAACGTGATGCCAAAGTATATCTAAGAAATTCGAAAAAAAAAATTTTTTTTTAACAGCCCTACTGTACACGAATAAAGTGTAATATGGCATAAAATGCTTAGAATTGTCTAAAGAATACTGCCGTCCTAAGAAAGAATGCCGTAACTCCAATAAATTTTTATTTTTGTAAAAAGAGTTTTTGTGTTTATGTTTATGTGTACGGCTGGGAGGAACGACAAAAGTCGAAGTTGTTTTTATAGCGAAAATGAAGGTATAATGCAACCTGTTCTTGTGACTTGACGGACCGAACCGAGATGACCCAAAAAACGCCGTAAACTCATTTTTTTGGAAAATTGGAGCTACGGCATTCTTGCTTAGGACGGCAGAATACGTGTGAGTTGTTTTGGAATTTTTAGATTTTTATTTTTTTGATGGACCAATTTTTGAAAAATTATAAGATGTCTCAGCAAATTCTGCAAAAATTCTTTCAATGATTCAAAATTTTAATGACATACGAATTTTTTCCGTAAAATGCCTTGTTTTTCCCTACTACTGAATAAAGTCTTGCACGGCATTACTATATTGTTAATAACTTTGGAATCAATATTGATTACCACAATTTTTTTCTGGAACATAATTTTCAGACATGTGTAGAGAGCCCACATATTTTTATAATTTTCCCAGAGGCGGAGAAGTTGTTTAAATTTTTATTTATCTAAATAAAATTGGGAAAAATTTTAGTCCAAAGAAAATTTCAAAAATCTTTATTAATTGCTAAACAAAATCATTTTTTATAGCATTTTTACGTAAATGCTTACGCGGCTCACTTTAGAATTTTTGTGGCCTTTACAAAAACTAAATCAGAATCAAGCCAAAGAACTTTTTTGAACCTTTTGTTTACATTTGCATTTTTGTTTATATGTAATTGAACTTTGGTTTACAAAAGATCGCTGTCTATGTCTTTTGCTAGTTCGTTGATTTTGTCATAAATAATGTGGTATAAACAAAACAATCTAGTTTTATTATTTTATGACGAAATTAATTAATTTTACTTTTTTATGCTTGGAGCTGTTTGAAATTTTGTCAACGCTACTTGACTTAATGTGGTCAGTGTTGAAGTTATATACGAAAAAATAAGCTTAGGAGACTAATTGGGCTATTCTGGCGTCAGTATTAGAGCTGTCAAACAGCTCACCACAGTCTTCACTGCTACGAAAGTAGTAACGAAGATGTTTTGGTATTCTGGTTGCATTTAGAAAGCTCTTTTCCGTTTTTATTAATACGACTTTTAATACCTGCTATGTAGGAGGTCTTTGAGCGATCTTAAAGCTAAATATTAGTTGCTTGCTGTCAGGTTTTTATTATGTGAAAAGTGAAGGATTAGGAAAAATTTTATTTTATTGCTAGTTTATAATTTTTTAACATAAAACAGCTGGGCTTAATGTTAGATTATCGACTGTTAATATTTTTTTTTTTAAATCTAATTTGGCTTATTTTGCTTTTAATTTCAAGAAAGAATATGTAATCAAAAATGTCTGACCGAATCTAATTTCGGAGATATAGCCATCGAAAGATCGGGATATAGCTTTAATAAAAACCGGTATAAGTTCGGAACCTACGTCTGGATTTTAATAATATTGGTGTCTCATATCAAAGGTATTTTAACTAACTTCAAATTCGTTGTACAAAAATTTTAAATCCGAGTCAAAATTTTCGAGATTTATGCGTATTTTCAAAAATTTTGACCAGTTTTATATTTTTAAAGCACTATTTTTCCAAAAAATGTCTGATTAACCGTTAGCTTTTGTAACAAATTATGGAATCCTTATTAATTTCATTCGATTTGGTATGCAAATTATACTTCATTTCCTTCATTAGCACATTTTTTATAGGAAAACAAAAAAGTAAGGCACAGAAATTTTCATGAACAACAACAACATCGGAAATTTGAAATTTTGCTAGCAAACTAGGTGATGGATATATTATAGACTGATCTGCGGCCGAGGACTGTCGTGAAGTGGATTTTGGGAGTCTTAAATCCGGAGCTGCGGCCGAAGCCGCCCACTTACCCCTACTCTTATGCCAAATTACTGTGGGAAAAAAAATCAGCCCAAATTTCAGAAAAGTCATAATATCTCGAAAACTACGAGCCAGATTTAGTAAATTTATGTTCAGTTTTGTAGCTTATTAAATTACCTTTCACATGCCGTTTTTGTTAATAAGACATTTTTGGAAAAATAGTGCATTAAAAACGAAAAAACTGGTAAACATTATTGAAAATTCGTCATATCTCCAAAACCATGACTCTGATTTAAAACTTTCGCACATTGTTTTTATAGCCAGTTAAAATACCTTTCATATGACATCAATATTATTAAAATTCATTAAGGGATTCTGAACTTTTACCGGTTTTCATAAAAGCTATATCCCGATCTTCCGATGGCTATAGCTCTGAAAGTAGATTTGACCAGAACTTTCTGTTGTTGTAATTAATTTTGAGAGCCCTATTTGGGCCAAACAAATATAAAAAAAACAACAGTTTTTAAAGTAAAATTGTTGCCTAAGATTTGGCAGTTGTTAAATTTTTGTTTGTGTGAGTGATAATGACAAAGAGAAAAACAAAATTATAACTATTTTGGCTTAATATTTGTTCTAATAGTTACAAAAGAAAAGAAAAGTTTGTGTAAAAACATGTAGCAACAATTTCTGCACAATATTATAAGGCGGCGCGCAAGAAGAACTTATTTTGAATGTCAAAGTAAAAAAATGGAACCCGGCATCTTGCCTTGCTATCTGTCAAAAGTCTAGAATCAAAACAAAGAATTTTGACATTTTCGTAGTTTAAGAAGAAGCAGCATTTGTTATCGCTGCAACCAGAGCAAATCAACCACGTTATTTTGCACAATTTGACAAGTTCACCACGAAAGCTTTTGTGTGGTGAATTTATGAGCTTTTTCCAAAAGATTTCTGCGCCAGAATACCGAATGTCTTCGGGAGTCTTAAAAAATCTTAGAAAGTAATTCTGACATGTATTCCGAAAGACTTTCTGCTGTCTTAGCCAGAATAGCCCTATAAGTACCTAAACCAATAATCTTAATAAGCACTGTTTGTTAAAACCCAATTATTTTTACTACTAAAAAAAATAGATCTTTAAATTTTCATGAAACTGAGGCCAGGAGTCTGAGGTTTTCTAATTTTTCAGTCAATAAACCGTCAATACAATGCTCAACGACGAAATTATGGATTTCTAGATTAAAATAGTATTGATTTGTAACATATAAATGTAATAAAAATTTCCTATGAAATACATTTTCATCGAAAATACTTGCCAGAAGGCTGAGTTATAAGTGGAGTAACAAAGTTCAATATCACATTTTTTAATAAAATTAAACATTAGTTGCAAGATTTGACAGATACATTGAAAGACCATTGACTTCATATCTAATTTCAAGTGTAAAATGTACGTAATTTGACACTTTAAAGTGAAATTTTTGCATTAAGTATATTTGGGCTAGAACTAATATTTAGTGTCATACTAAAAACAATTTATGTTTTTATATAAAAAAATGTAGTAGAGCATAAAAAAAAATCGCGAATAATAAAAGTAAAACATGGTTTAATCATTATTAAATTAATCAAAAAGCATCCGATAAACAGTTGTAACTGGAGAGCCAAATAATCGTGGTTCAGCCATTGTTAACAACATGTTGCCATATCATGGATAATTTTTGAATCTTTAAAATGTTTGCTGGGATAATAAGCAATGGTATATCTAATGGCCGAACGGCAAGTATCACAAAAGAAAAACAGAAAATACCCAAATAAAACAAAAATTCATTTGCTTTTTGATTCTACGTATTGTTTCTGGTTTTCTGATGATATGTATCTATAATATGATGATGTCATCTTTTTTTGGAAGCGCTGAAGAATTAGAAAAATTAGAGCAGCGAACACAATATTGAGGGAGCATATTCGATGTTGAATCTGCTTTAACTTATTCTTGTTTGAATAACATGATGTTTATAAAACATTTTATTGGATACAACAGATTCATCTACATTTCACAAAAGTATGGCAAGAGTTCCCAAATTTAAACAGGGCGATTTCAAGCTGTTTTAAATAAGGCGATTCGTTTGGTTGTTTGTTTTTTAACAAAAAGTACCAAAACGAAAACTTTGCTTGTATAGTACTAATGAAAGTACGTACGAGCTTTCTAATTGATATATGATAAATACTTGCTTATTTTATTTAATCACAAGTAGTAAAGTTTTGTACAACTTTTCTCAGTGTTAATCCACAAAAAAAGGCCGCAAAGATTTAATTATCGTCAACTCTATTTTTCAATAAATTTTATAGTATTTTCTCTTTATGCAATAGGGTTACTTTAGAGAATTTTTTCTTGATATTATATATTAAATTTAATTTGTCTTAAGTTAAACTCTAATGTCGCGTCCGCAGCGCAAAGACAAAATTTTTTTTTACCATTCGTGTTTTATCCGTCATACCTAACCGACAATCTCTATATCTCAAACCAGAACAATTGGTGATGTGGAAACCAGGACCATAGCAGTCTAGGTATTGGGCACTAAGTCTTGGCCTTGGTTATACCCTACACCCAGGGTATATTCACTTTGTCCTTTCGTTTGTAACGCAGAGAAGGAGGCGTGGCAGATATAGAAAAGTATATATATTCTTGATCAGCGTCACCTCCTGAGTCGATATAGCCATGTCCGTCTGTCTGGCTGGCTGGCTGGCTGTTATACGGAAAGCGTTTTTTGAGATAACCCAACCAAATTACACTCAAACACTGGGATCTATAAATGCATGCTATACGCAAGATCTAGGTAAACTCGGATAAAATGGCGTGGTACATCCCATATAAGCAAATGTTTCAAAATTATATAATGAAAGTGTTTTTTGAGACAATCCAACCACCAAATTTCACTCAAACACGAAGAACATTAATTGTAAACTCTGAGCTTAAAGTAGGCGAAGTAGGATTAGAGGGCGTGACACCTCCCATACAAGCGAAAGTTTCAAAATGCTATACTGAAAGATTTTTTAAAGAAAGCCTAACCGAATTTTACTCAAACACTCAGAACAGTAAATGCAAGCTCTACGCAAAATCAAGGTAAGCTCGGAGGCGAGGGCGTGGCACTTCCCATATAAGCAATTTGTTCTTATACTCCCCTAATAATATACTTGAAATGCAGTGTAGGGTATTTAGTTTTTGGCCAGGCCAAAGATACCACCCTTACTAGTTTTGATATTGAGTCTTGGTCTTGGGCATTAAGTCTTGGTCTAAATCTTGGTCCATAGCCTGTGGAAATACCCATAGAGTAAGTGTATTTTGACTACGAAAAAAGCTTTAACTCAATTTGAATATTTATGAACATATCGTCGGGTTAAAACTACAACTGGACATCTACATATATTGATGTTTTGAGTTAAGTATGCAGAAAAATGAAGAACAAACCACTCTATGTCCCAGTCTAGGCGGTTTTTTGAAATGTAGTCCCCATCCAATTTTATATAAAGAATAAAAAGCAGAAAACTGCAAAATCCCATACAAAAAAAGAATTTCAAAAAACTTTAAACGCTTTTTTCTCAAAACATGAAAAATGTAGATGTCTAGTTGCAGTTTTAACCCGACGATATAAAATGCATAGTTTTCCAATATTCAGTATGTACATTTTCATCAAGCAGAAATTCAGCAATGTCCGTTAAAAATTAAAATTAATAAATAGATTACAAAAAGTATCATAGCTTGCGATAGGCCTTGATAAGAAAACGTATTTATTCATTTAATCATTCAACATTCATATTATAGACCTTAACATTTGAAAATTTCAATTATATCAATTGACTTATTTTACAGATAAGATAAGATACACTTGTGCTATATTTTCCAAAGATTACAGGGCTTATGCGTAATTCCATTCTTTATATTTACTCAAGAAACATTTGCTCAACTGAAAAATAACACTGTTTCAGTTTTTGGAACTTTTTTTTTTTTTTTTGGTCTGACGGGAAATAGATCATTCTTACCTAATACGGGTACGGGGAATTCAGTGGTGCTAACCGTTTTTCTGGATTGCGACGTTGCCTCATACAAAAAGTTCAAATGAAAATTTCATCACGAAATGGGTGTTTTTCATAAAGAACCTCTTATTAACCTCAGATCAAATCGATGATCTTTTTATCAAAAGTATTTTTCTAATAGTTGATTTATCACAATTTAATAAGAGATTCTCTATGAAAAAAACCACTTTCTAGACGAAATTTTAATTTGAACTTTTTGTATGGGACGATTAATTAATTTGGTAAGAAAGACCTATTTCACTTCAGACCATATTTTAAACTAGAACAGTGTAATCTGTTCAAAAGTTCGGATTCAAATGGATATGGATACAACAAATTCTCCGAAGACGTAAGCCGTATATCACCTGGACTAGGTAATTGGAGAAAAAAATTTAAATTTAAAATCAAGGGATCGCAATCAGTGGAAATGAATCATTTTGACATTATGTCTTTCTGCCAAAAATCACTCTCTTTTCAGGAAAAGTATAATATAAACAGAAGGGCGATGCATAACAAGAGAAAAATAAAAAGATTTGAAATTTAGCATGTGCTTTATTCACTTTTTGGTATGATTCTCAACAAATCTCTGCTAAGGCTCAAACATAGTATGCTTGTTCTTCTGGGTGTCGGTAAATTCGTCTGATGAAATGATTGTGGTGATCATTGAAACGTAACGAAATCCAGCCTTCCAATATTTTTTTTTTTTTTTTTGTTTTTTTTTTTTCCTTTGTGCATTTTGCCTTATTTTTATTATTTTTTTTTTTGTGTTTTTAGTAAAACACATTGAGCAGTAAGCTCAAACCAACAATTTCACCTGATCCATGCTTGTTGAGTACAAAATAATTGAACGCATGAATGCATGAAGGTGATATGTCGCAAAATTCTCATTTCAAGAAAATTGAGTAAAAAGTTTCTCAATACAATTACGGTAATCCGCAAAACGTGAAAATGCCTCGTATGAAGCAATACGAATTTTGATAGTATTACGAGATGCAAGGTATGAGGAACTTACATATTTTAAGGAATACTCTCAATGTAGCACTTTTAATAAAAGCTAGATATATTTGAAAGCTGTTTTATAATAAAAAAATGTTCGTATTCACCTAACACCTTCATCAATATGTAGAACAGCGAAAATCATAGAAATTCTCTGTTCAATGCCGGTAAATACTTTTTGGAGGAAAAAATTACTTTTTTACACACGGAAAAAACTAAACCGTAAAAATTTACTGTAACTCTGCGCCCGTAAGGAAAATCCGTATTTTTTACTGATTATACACCGTAAATGTTTTAAAAAATATAAAAATATAAAAAAAATTTATGCTGATGGTGTCGAACTCATAGACTTTTGTGTTTCTAGGCGACGCTCTAACCACTGAGCTACTGTAGCACTTTCATTTATATAGCTTATTGTTTAATTTAAATTATTTTTCAATTAAATTTTTTACAATCTCAAATAGTAATAATTAACATGTATTCTAAGCAAATATTGCAGAGTTCACTGGCATTTCTTCATGCGACAAGTTTTCACTTCTCCATTCAATATTTTTCACCACTTAGCTCTATCCTTTTTGAAGTCTAAACCGTATATTTTACTTTCGTGCCATTACTTTTTCATTAATTGAATTACTGAAACAAAACGTAATTTTTCATGAGATTATTATCGATTTGTGCTATTTGAAAACCATTTTTCCGGATCATTTTTTTTGCGTGCACTAACATTTATGAAAAGAAACGTCCAAATAAATGTTCTTCGCGACATTTCTATATCAACAGTACGATGGATACTTAATTTGACAGTTACAAATTAAGGCATTAATTCAACAGAAACATTTTACAAACAAGAGTTATCTAAGAATCTACTGAAAATGCTCAGAAAGTTCTAAAAACTGTCCCATTGTACTTGTGCCAAAAAAAAAACTACTATTGTACTGAAAAAAGCATCACTGAATTGAATAATAACAATAATTACGTCTCTTGTAAAGTACGTGCTATTAATTATCATAATATTAACATAAAAACATTCAGTCATTTTCTGACAGAAAATACCCTTTACCTCTTTGTACCACATTTTCCAAAAATATCTACATCAACGTATTTGCCCAGCTGTGCCGCTAATTCTTCACGTTTCGATAATGTTTCACAATGTGACACAAACCAGGCAACCATGTGAGTTTTATTCTCCAACGTTTGCCAGACGTCTGTATCATTCCATATTGCCGGCGGTTGTCGCCAACTTGGATGTTGACTTGGCGCCACTTTGGCACCAGTTACCAAATCAACCACATACATATAGGGCCATAGAATATCCGAATCCAGACGATACGACATGGTTAAATTGTAAAAATCACCCTCATCGCTAAGTATATGTTTTGTTTCACCCGGCGGTTCCATTAATGCAAACACATACAATTGCCGCTCGTGACGTCGTTGTGGTATTGGTTTTAAAAATGGGAACGGTTCAGCGGTATGAAATATAATGGCGTCATACATTTCCACTTCGGGTAAAAATTCATGTACATTTGTTATTTCACAACGCCACACAGGGCATTTAAACTCGCGACGAAAATGATCTGGCCCGAGAGTATTTTCTGGTAGACCCCACGTTTTGAATTCGAAAAAACTATTCCACAGTAACATGGTACGCGGTGCCGTACTTTCTTCTTGTACTTTATAATTTCGCACCAATTCATATTGATGGAATTCAGGTACGGTTTTCCAAATATAAACACACACTAGCAACGCTATCACACAGAAGGCCGACACACATATTAGCAAGCGTTTTGTATGTGACATTTTTGAATTTTCGCGCGATTTTCCCGTACTAACTGTTTTGGTAGTTGACAGCAGCGCTTCGTTAACGTCTGCCATCATGGCTGTCGAATTCAAACTGAAATGCCGAACACATTTGAGGTTCGATATGAACTCTCTTTTTGGTTGTGCTGGTGAACGCAACAGCGAACAGCCAACTATTTTCAAATGCTCACTAAGCGCACACACATTAGGGTGTATCGAAGAAATTATTGAATTATAAAAGAGAATGCAGGTCGGCCACAAAAGAGCAAAACTTGATTCGGAGTAACAAGTCTAATTATAGGAAATTAGGTTCACCTCATTTGGATACCTGTACATCGCGGAATTGAGGGCAACGAAATTGCAGATGAGCTCGCTGGAAAATTATCATCAACATTACTTATTGGGTCTACACCATTCTAAGGCCCATCTTGGAGCTAAATAAAATTTAACCTAAACAATTGGCTGAATAGAAAAATTTAAGAAGGTTGGTACGATACCCTAATCTTAATCATTCTAGCCAAAAATTTACAAACTAAGAACAAAACTGTTTATTATCCTGAACAGAAAAATTTATAGGAACTGTAATAAGGTTTCTTTCGGGAAACTTCCCACTTAGGAAACATTTGTCTAGAATAGTAAGTACCTCCAAGTAAAAATCCCGCTTAAGTGCCCAAATTTTTTGAAACATGATATTTTTTCATCAAACTTGTAGCTTTCTCGCATAAGTACCCTAAATTTGTATGCCTCATTTATGATTACCCAGTTAGTAAGTAAGTAACTTTAATTAAAAAAGGGTTCATATGTATGTATTTATTATACAATACATAATGTGAAATAAATTGATAAAGTTAAAATTTTTACATCAATACTTTCAATTAGACCAGAAGCTGAATATGGGCATTTCCCAAGTGACGAACGTGACCGTCGCACACATTTAAAGTGCAAAAAAATGGATGTAAAACATATTTCGGATTTAGTTTTTACTTTACATTATACGTATAGCACTTAGGTAGCACAATAATTAGTGCCAACGTTAATGGCAGGCGAAGTCCTGGTTCCAAGACACACGCAAAAAAAGACACAAAACGAACGTGACAAAAATAGAAGTTGTTTTTGTGTCTATTCAAAGAAAGTCAAAATTCAGCGAATTTTTTCAAATATCTTCTGTAGTTTTCTTTGTTTTGATCATAATCTGAATCGATACGTGACAATATGAACGTGACATTTTTTCCATTATGATTCAATCGGGTAATGATTTACATATATATGAATTTTAAGCTTATTTAGTAAGGTTGATTTCAGCCAAATTCATTTTTGGGAGCGAAAAAATCTTGCTGCTCTGGTGGCAATTGCGAAATTTGCTAATCTGACAACTGCAACACTTTGATTTCTTTTACCGCATTATTCTTAAGTTTTAAGAATTTCTTGCTTTTGATGACCACTAGTGAAATTTTACGTAGAACATTTTTGCAGAACACTTTAACCCATTATAACCAAGTCTTTTTGGAAAAATGTGTCAAAAAGAACATAAGACTGGATATAATGGGTTAAAGTGAAAATGTTCCTCATATGATTTTATTATGATCTTAGGATAACAAGATTTATCCAAAATGTAGTTTTAGAATTTTACAGTAGAATGTATGTACTTAATTTCAAAAATGCGTTACTTTTGAGCCAAAAGTGACGAATTTTTTTTTTTTTTTTTCAATAGATTTATTCTTTTTTTTAACTGTGTGTACTAAAAAATAATTGCACTTTTGATTTATGAAATTATCTTTTTCATTGACGAACCCGACAGTAGAAATTGGATTAAAGCAAATAAAAAATTAACAGTTAATCGGGATTGCATTATTTTCTTTTAATTTTCTTTCATATTATCAATGTTGTAAGAGAGATTTTGTGACACAACTGTTATCATGTATTATGCCTCTTAATAAATTTATAAAAAAAATAAAAAAATGAAAAAATTACTAAAAAAGAAAAGCTACATTTGTGCCACTTTGGAGTCGGTTTGATCATCATGGTTAATGAACTTATGTGTGAATAGCTTAAATCAGTAAAATTTAAATGTTTCTCTAAGATAATATCATAAAATTATAGGGTTTTAATAACTTTTAATATTTTGGTCATGGTGGACTTTTTGGCGGAAATACCGATATATGCCTAATACCTTGAGGAACTTAAGCGAGACTCTTTTAAGTGCCTATCCCGCTTAAGTGCCTCAAAACATAGACATTTCTCGACTAGGTACTAAACGCAACGGAAGTCCTTAATATATCTGAATTTACTTTTAAGTCTCATCCGAAGACTTGAAAGAGTTGAAAACCGAAGCCAAAAGTATGAGATAAGCTCGACAGATATAACAAGCCGAACTCTGACTCAACCAAATTTTATAATATGAAGGTGTTTTGACTTAAAATTGATGAATTTTTGTTTGCATTTTATTGCTGTGAAATATTTTAAAAATGGTTTCCAATTTTTTTTGTTTTTTTTTCTTCTAAACACCCTGAGAGAAAACGATATTAATGTTAGATAGCAAATAGCAAGCAGCTGGATTACGCCACTCACAAAATGCGACGCAGACTCGTAGGTAGCCGCCACTGACATCAGCATTAATGACAACCCCTACACTACAACAACAATACAACATGTGCAGGTGTGATATTGTGGTTGGAACATTAATGTTATTGTACAGTGATTATCATGAGTTGGAAGCATATGCTGTAGCGCAGTCATCACACGGACACTGTTAACATTTAATACTCACAAAATGTATGTAGTTAGTTCGGCGTGTACGAAAATGTTGATTAGAATGGTGATTAGATACTGATTGTTAGATTGTTAAGTAAATAGACCAAAAATTATAACTAAATGACTTCAACCATGCGAGCTTAAATTGATCAATTTATAAATGAGTTTTCATTAATAATTTCTATATCACTCAATTTCGTCCTTACTAGAACACTTAGACAATTTTAAGCTGATAGTTTCTGGCATGCAATGAAAATAATTTTCGCTCAGATTACCAAAAAGGAAACTTTTTGCGATAAAAAATTTCAAAATGCCAGCTTCATGCAAGCTTGCCCTGTAACACTGCTAAAATAAGCTGCTAGACAAAAAAATATCTCACCTCTTGGTGCCACATTTTCCAAAGATGTCCACATCAACATAATTGCTTAGCTGTGCAACCAGCTCTTCACGTTTCGATAATGTCTTACAGCGCGATACAAACCAGGCAACCATTTTAGTTTTACTCTGCAGCGATTGCCAGACGTTTGTATCATTCCATATTGCCGGTGGTTGTCGCCAACTAGGATACTGATTTGGCGCCACCATGTCACCAGTTAATAAATCTTCAATAAACATATATGGCCATAGGATATCAGAATCCAGGCGATAAGTCATCGTTAAATTATATAAATCACCTTCATCGCTGAGCATATGTTTTGTTTCACCGGGCGGTTCCATTAATGCAAATACATACAACTGCCGGTCATGACGTCGTTGTGGTATTGCTTTTAAAAATGGAAACGGTTCAGCGGTATGAAATATAATGGCATCATACATATCCACTTTTGGCAGAAGTCCATGTTGATTTGTTATTTTACAGCGCCAAACGGGACACTGCCAGACGCGACGAAAATGTTCTGGCCCGAGAGTATTTTCTGGTAGACCCCACGTTGGGCTATCGAAAAAGCTATTCCACAGTAGTATTGTACGCGTAGCCGTGCTTTCTTCTTGTATTTTATAATTTCGTACCAGCTGATACTGATTGAATTCGGGCACGGTATTCCAAATATAAACAAAGACAAGCAACGCGGTTACACAAAATATGGAGACACCTGTTAGCAAACGACGAAAATTCATTTTTAGGCTTTAGCGCGGATTCCCCGTGGTAACCGTCATCGATGTTTCAAACAACTACTGAGTGGTTTTTTTTCTTTTGTTAGCGTTAGTTAGTGGAATCATACTGAAGTGACGAACAAATTTCGTGTTTGATGTTTACTCTCTTTTTGTGTGAACACACAGCACGCAACAAAAAGTAGTGCTTTATTTTGAATGCTCGCTTAGTCACTAAAATGTTAGGGTGTAACGAAAAAACACAAATTCAAAGCACTAATTCACTACATTACACTACAAGTTGTACTCTCCATGGTTCTTGGCCAGACTTCAGTTGATGATGCATTTAGTTTTCGCCATTTGATTAGATTGGAAGTATGGGTTTGTTGGCAATTGAAGAATAAACATTTTAATTAGCGTTAGTCATCATGCGTTACTCTTCGTTTGCCTCTTTGTCCAATGTAAGTACGAAAACATTATTGATATCAAACTATTTTGGAAAAACCTTTGATAACCAACGAACCTTATTATTCATATCTTTCATGGTACTCACACTAATGTTTTAAAATCACTTTCACACTATTGTGTGATAATTGTTCTAGTTATATTTTAAAAATATTTCGCATATCAGTAGATAAAAATAAACAGGAATAACAATATTTAAACCGTTGAAGCGAACAGAAAAGTAATGTTCATAAATTTTTGTTTGCATAAATATTACTATGGCCACAAATACCAATCTTACAAAACCTACCATTGAAGTTTGATGACTTTTGCACTTTACCAATGGTGTAGTCAGAGGTTCGTCTAATAATTATGTCATCCTTTGAGTCATGACATCCGGTTGTTCTCTAAAGGCCGATAGGATTCTCTCCGAAAAATTACAGACTCCAGAAAATCATCAGTCGTACACAGCAAAATGTTTAAGCTTTGGATTTGTATTCATTCCAATTTGATTAAAATTTTACACCCAGCAAAATTCATCGAACTTTGTATCTTACTTTTGTATTCATTATACTGAAGTTTAAAGCATATCTTGTCTTTGATCACCCCTACAGAAATTTTCCGTAAAATATTTTCATAGAACACTTTATTAACCCATTATTACCCAGTTTTTTTTTAATTGGGTCAAAAAGACCCATAAAAACAAGATCTAATGAGCTAAATTGTTCTAAAAAATTGTTTATTTCATAATTTCATAATGGCTTTGCAACAACAATTTTAATCCCAAATGAACATTTAAAGTTTAACAGTAGGGTGATATTTCAAAAATACGTTTTATGTGCATTTTTTAGCTTAAAAAGCTATATGTGGTTGATTTAAGGTTGCAGTTATTATATTATTATTTTATGTACCTAGATTTAAGGCAAACAGTTTTTTATTTCGTACAACTCATTCCGAGCATTTTTGAGATCGTACATAATAGAATAAAAGCCGTAAATAAATAAAACCCGAAATTTTGGAGAATTACATGTTCTGCAAATAATATTGATTACTTTTTACGAAAAAATAACTGTTTCGAAAATGTTCGATAAAGTCAAATTATCCAACTTTTTGCAGTTTTTTAAGAATATTTCCTAAATGGTTTTTTTTTTCGTTAATGCAAATCAATATTATTTGTAGAACATGTAATTCTCCGCAAAAGATTCTTATACTTTTTATAATGTGACTCACCATTTTCATCAAAAATCCTCCTCAATAAAAAGTAATCGAAACCACACGGATCACGGAACAGGCGTGTATATGTCTGTACATTAGACCGGGTCGAAATTTAGATTCATCCCGAAACCGACTCAAACGATATCTGCATCATTTTGTTTTCATTCTGAGAAAACGAAAACCACTTTTGATTCTACTGAAGCCCAATTTTGGCTAAAAGAAACATGTTTTTTTTTTTTTCATTAGGAAATGGATACTCAAGAGTGCTTTAGATATAAAGATTATGTTCTTAAAAAAATTTTGGCGTTCAAAAACTATTTTTATACCCTACACCCAGGGTATATTCACTTTGTCCTTCTGTTTGTAACACAGAGAAGGAGGCGTGGCAGATATATAGAAAAGTATATATATTCTTGATCAGCGTCACCTCCTGAGTCGATATAGCCATGTCCGTCTGACTGGCTGGCTGGCTGGCTGTGTGTGGAAATACACTTTTTGGGAAAACTAAGCAAGATAATTCAATAAAATTTGGTGCACTGCCTTCGGCGTCAAAGTTAGCTCGGGGGATTGAAAATGAGTGAAATCGGTCAACGGACACGCCTACCACCCATACAAAAAATATATTAAAAATGCAACTTTTTGAGTTTTTTTCACGATAATGCAACCAAAATACACATAAATACAACGAATTGTGGGCGCAAGCTATGAACAAAAACCAGGAGAATTCAAACAAGAGGGCGTGGCACCGCCCATATAAGCAAAAACTTCAAAAAGCTATACTGAAAGCGTTTTTTGAGATAATCAAACTAAATTTTACTCAAATGCTAAGAACTATAAATTCAAACTCTGTGAAAAAACTGGGTGAATTCGGACATGAAGGCGTGGCACCTCCCATATAAGCAAATCTTTCAAAATACTGCTGTGTAGGGTATTTAATGTTTTGCCAGGCCAAAGGTAACATCCTTACTAGTTGGTTTTTGGGTTATAGATAATATTCGGTTCCAAAAATCGAATTTTTACGTTTTTCAATAATGAGGTCGGAAAAACGAGTTTTCCTCAAAAGCAATTGAACTAAGGAAAAAATGCAAGAGGCAAAAAATGCTTGAAATTATCCAAAAAATACGTGTGAATTTTTTCAAAATTTTTTAAGCTTAGCTTTTTGAAATTTAGTCAAAAAAAAAAAAATTTTGCATTTTACGTCCTATGCTATTTTTTCGTAGATGCCTTGGCTTAAGATAACCTAGCATTTTGCTGACAAACTTGAGCTTAACAGCCTTATGGACTTTTTTCGTAAGTTCCCTTGCTTTTAAGTAAAAAATCGTTTTTCCGACCTCGTCATTGAAAAACGTAAAAAATCTTTTTTTGGTTCCGAATATTATCTAAAACCCAAAAAAAAATAAGTAAACTTTGAAACGCCAAAATTTTTGTAAGAACATAATCTTTGTCTCTCAAGCATTCCTGGGTATCCATTTTCTAATAAAAAAAAGTTATAATCAAAACACATGCTTTTTTTAGACAAAATAGGCCTTCAGTAGAATCAAAAGTGGATTTTCTCAGAATGAAAAAAAAAAAAATGATACAGATATCGATTTTAAGAGTCCTTTTAACTTTTGAGTCGGTTTCGGGATGATTTTATTTTGCTTCATATAAAATCGATCCGGTCTACTGTATATTTGTCAAAATTTGGATTCATAAATATTATTAAGTTATTAATAAATATGTGACAACATTTAATCGAAAAATTCAAAAGTAAATGTGTACGTTTTCAATTTATTGCGCAAATATACAATTATTGTAGGCAAGTAAGTATGTATCTACAATAAATTTAGATGTAGTTTCGAGTACTAAAATCGTAATAACACAAAAAAGTACTTGAACCTAAATAAATAAACGCCTATCTTATGTTTGCACAAAAGACCTCGTAATTTTGAAAACCATATGTAGATACCATTGGGTAGAAAAATATTAGTACAAACGTTAAGAACGCGTTCAAGGTTATAGAAAAAAAAAATTACTGAAATTTCAATTGAGAATAAAACTGGTATTGTTAACAAATTCAATTAGCATGACTTTCCCAGCGTATTTTTTATTGCTAATTAAGAATTCAAAACTTTTGCAATTTTATTGTTAACCGGTTATCTTAAATGGCTTATGCACTGTCTGTAATTATGAGATTTATTTGACGCGTTTCATCATACCGTCGATAAATACCCACCCACATGCATACGAGCATTATTGCTTTGTCTATGACACAATCGAGTATGCATTTACCTCAAGACAATTATATAGGCAAATATTTTATCTGCTTAAAGTCTAAACTTAATTTGTTTAGGTATTTAATTTTTATAATACAATCCAGCAATATGTAGTATTTGATTTTTGCAAACATTTATTTATCAAGCAGAAATTCATACCTAAAAGATGTTAAAACTAATTTTAATTGAAAAGTTTCTCGCATACTTTTAGGGATGTGTTAATAGAGATGCAGGAATGATGACCAAAATACCATATTTATTTTGTTGTATATTAGACCGGGTCGATTTTGGAGCGACTCTTAAAAACGATATCTGCATCATTTTGTTTTCATTCTGAGAAAAAACCAATGGAGCACTTTTGATCTACTGAAGGCCCATTTTGGCTCAAAAACATGTTTTTTGGTCATAACTTTTCATTACAAAATGAATACCCAGGAGTGCTTTAGATATACAGACAATGTTCTTACAGAAATTTTGGCGTTTAAAAATTAAAAATTTTTTTCGGGGATATAGATAAAATTTGCACCGCAAAATCGATTTTTTACGTTTTTTAATTACGCGGTCAATAAAACGATTTTTTACTCTAAAGCAAGGCATCTACGAAAATGCTTAGAATCCTTCAAAGGACTGGTGTGAATTTTTTCAGAAATTTTGGATTTTTTTTATTTTATTATTTTGACAGTTTTGGAAAACTATAAAATATCTCAAAAAATTATGAAAAAATTTACACGTATTCTTTGGACAATTCCAAGCATTTTTTGCCTCTTACACTTTTTTCGTAAGTTCCCTTGCTTTTGAGTAAAAAATCGTTTTTCCGGTCACGTTATCGAAAAACGCAAAAAATTCAATTTTTGGAACCGAATATTATCTATAACCCAAAAAAAAAATAAAAACTTTTAAACGCCAAAATTTTTTATAAAGACATAACCATTACTTCAAAGCATTCTTGGATATCCATTTTCTAATAAAAAAAGTTATGATCCAAAAACGTGTTTTTTTAGCGAAAATAGTCCTTCAGTAGAATCAAAAGTGCTCCATTGGTTTTTCTCAGAATGTAAAAAAAATCATGCAGATATCGTTTTTAAGATTCCCTCTAACTTTTGATTCGGTTTCGGGAAGAATCTAAATTTTGCGGTTTCTTGTAGCTTCTGGAGGGGTGAAAGTAAAAACATTGGGCATTTCTTAACCGATTTTCATGTACAGATCAAGATATTGTATTTCGTAAAAAATGCACTTAATTTACTCGGTATTATTTTAAGTAGTACTAAAAACTAAAAAAGGCGCTTTGTTTCCTACTTTTTGACCTTTCCAAATATATTTTTTTGGAAAGTAAAAAAAAATCACCTTTTATATGAGAAAAAGAAAAAAATGTTATATCGCTGCTTCGAGTTATGATTTTTTTAACTTTTCACCGAAATTTCTTGTCAACACTCACAAAAATAGACCGTAACTAAGACATTTCTTAGCCGATTATAATTTTCTGACTTTTTTGCAAAGGTAATGAATGAGGTTATTAGCACAAAGTAAGTTTCTACTACTCTTGTATAGCAAAAAATACTATTTTTACTACTTTATAAATACTAAGAATAATAATTAGGAATGGTGTTACCTTTGTCCGAATTCTCAGATCTTGTACTTAATTTTCTCAGTGTTTGGGTGAAATTTAATCGAATTATCCCAAAACACCTTTTGCAGAATAGCATTTTGAAGCTTTTGCGTATATGGGAGGTGCCACGCTCTCTAGTCCGAGTTCACTTAGTTTTTTGCTCAAAGCTTGCGCTTACCGTCTTTAATATTCATGTGTATTATGTTTGTATTGTCGTGAAAAATACTCCCAAAGTTGCATTTTGAATATATTTTTTGTATGGGCGGTAGGCGTGTCCGTTGACCGATTTTGCTCGTTTTCAATTCTTCGAATAAACTTTAACGACGAAGGCAGTGTACGAAATTTCATTGAATTGTTTTGCTCTCAAAAAATATTAAAATAATTTCAACGGACAGACAGACATCCAGACATATAGACGGACATGGCTACATCAACTCAGGAGGTGGTGCTGTCAAGAATATTTTATTTATTTATTTATTTTTTTCTGGAAAGAAGACAAAACCATTTTTTATATAGGGGAGAATGGGGAGTTGTGCGAAAGGTTTGGTTTCAGGAAAAAAAATCTATGAAATTAATTTTTTTTTAGCATCCCAGCATATAGAATCTCTAGTATGCCTCAAAACACAACTTCTGGCTAAAGGGTTCGGTTGAAATTTAAAAAAATCTAAAAGTTATGATTGTTAGCGCAAAAGGCGCGTTTTTGGGGAGTTGTGCAACAAGGAGGGAGATGTGCAACACAGCTTTAAAAATTACATATTTTGATGAATATTCTTTGTTAAATTAACTCTTTGATTGCAGCCACTAAGGCATTGATATCACTCGCTAGTTTGCTGGTCGTACGATACGTGCGACGTGGCATGGTGACTATCTACAAAAATAACGAAAAGTCACAAATAAAATCAAGAAAAATACTAAATTCTCTGAATAAAATCCACCAAATTGCATGAAACATACGAATTATTCACAAATAATGCGATATACGCAGGAAAAATGCATACTCGGGTTGAAAACTATCAAATGCGGCGTTTTATTGCGCAACTCCCCACTTTCGAGATATTCAAAATGGCCACCGTGGCATCGATACATCAAATGTTTATGCATCATTACTTTCATGCATTGAAAGGATATTCACAAAGGAATGTTTTGTATATACTGACCTTCATGATCATCTTCCACAAATGACTGAAAACACCGCAAACACAAGAGGCCAATGAAACTTTCCAACAAATTTTCAACACATAATGAAGAGCGACATGAAGAATATGTATTGACATGACGAGTGCTGGTGAAAAAGTTAGATCGTAGTGAAACAAACAATTGACAGTAGTTGGACACATGACAACTACTGTAATTTGACATTCATCGACGTGTTGCTCAACACCCTCTGTTGCAAAACCCCCCAATCTCCCCTAGTATTTTTTTTCTTTTAGATATTTAATTTTACTGTACTATTTCTTAAAATAACCAAATTCATATTCATTTGACATTGACAAAATGTTGTTTAATTAAATGCAAATGTTTGTACGAATATGTATAGTCACTTGAATACTAAAACCACATAGGTAACTCCAATTTGTTAGTTAATTTAAAGACTTCATTAAATCAAAATTAACACTCATATTGAACTTTTCTACATAGTAATATTTTTTTCTTACAACTGCAAAACGGTGCCATTTTAGAATTCTCTGATTGGAGCATATTATGCAGGATGCATATCATAGGCCACTTATCCCAAAAATGATAATTTAGGAGTTACCTAGACACAATACGACGATATTGGGGGTTATCGTGAATAAATATTCCCGGGGAATTTTTCTCAGACTGCAGTGTATTCTCCATTGTGGGCTGAGAAAAATTGCCCGGGAATATTTATTCACAATAACCCCAATTATGTTTGCAAAGTTTGCTGAATAACTTTGTCCTTCAGTTTAGAAGTTTCCAAGCTTTTTTTGATCTAACAGAAATGAATTTAAGCTTTTAGGTTGCAGAAGCAACTGTCGAGTTAATTTATTTTTCAAACCAGAAATATTTATTGTTTACATTTTTATTATCTCTAAAATTCAAATTCTTAGTCATATAGGAGTGTTTAAGTTTGCTAACATTGAGAAATAGCGCGATTTCTCGATGCCTCTTTTTTTATGAAATCATATGTTTTACACTCAAATATTTTTCTCCAAGACACCATGGGGCTTTTTTATATCTTTCTTATCAGCTGCATATTTAAATTAGGCAAATATTTCCTTTGGCCACATATCAAAATACATATAATGAAATTTTACCAATTGATTTTATTATTTAGCAATTGATTATATTGAGCAAATCTATTTTTGGTGTCCAATAAATCCCAATTTTTTTGTGGTCAACCAATTAAATTATACTTTCAGATGCTATCATCACTACACAAACGATAACAAGTGAAGTATTTAATTAACAAGCAATTTGAGAGTGAAATTTATGAAAAATTTTAAATAAAGTTTACTTTAAAGATATATATACTTTCATATAGCAATGTATGCACATATATCAAGAAGTTTATTCTTGCTTTTTTTATACATATAACTAAAACAACATATAAATGCCAACGTAAGGACCTTATAATTATTATACATCAGTTACAGTTAAATATTACACAAATTTCATACCAAAATATTGCCATTCATCACGAATGCTAATAATATGTTTGTCATTTGTAATTTTTACAAAATTAATTAAAGCCATGCACGAAGAGAGTATTGACCAAAAATGACCATTAAGCTGAGGAACTTTTTTTCACACCATTCACACTGGAGCCATTCGCTGTTAGCAGTCCCAAAAACACCTAGAAGCTATCAGTGTTAACTAATACAAATCACTATTTTTTTTTTTTTTTTTTTGAAATGTTCGTATTGAATAGGTATATCTATCCATCCGCACAAGCGGATTTTGAAATTTTATTTCTATTCACAGATCGAAAGTTCATTTAAATATGAGTTACGAAAACTTAAAAATATAAAATTGTTTAAAATACTTTCATATGAACTTCTATATAAATTTTATACAAAAAAAGTATAAAAGATTTTTATAAAGTGATACTTTAAAATTTACACCAAAGTAGTTTATATTATGTTAATACTTTATGTGTATATATTTCATACGAACAAGCATAAACGGTTTGTATATCAAATTGAAGCATAGATTTTATACCAAGTTCTGTGTGGATCTGTATTCATTCCAATTTGGTTTTAATTTTACACCCAAACTATTTGCAGTGTAGCTCAAGTGTAAAATAGGCCAGAATGTATATAAAAACAATTACTCTGCCATCCATAGTATTACCTAATCAAACCACTTTTTTACTTACGGAATAAAACATTAAAAAAAACACAACTTTATATTTGCAAGCCTCTGTATTCGATTCTAACTCTATAATTCTTAAGTCAACTGTATGTTGCTAAGTTTAAAACGACTTAGTAAATATCTTATTGGGATAAACCAAGAGTCAATTATTTAAGCTGAGTAAATAGACTTCGCATTTTCCTTATACAGTCGTTTCTGAATATAGTGAGCACCCGATATAGTGAACACCAAAATTTCTAACGCAAATATTCTGAACGCAAGAAGCAAACATCTATTCGCGCATTCTTACAATAAACGTATGCAAATTTCTATATTTTCATTTGTTAATTAACTCATTTACATATTAAAATGTGTATTTTGAGTGAATAAAACGACTTTTTGAACAAAAAATTTCAACCATGTTATTAGAGGTGTTTTAAGAATGTATGGAGATCCTTAGTAACAACATTCTGATACTTGACACCCCTCAATTTTCAGAGGTTGGAAAAAAAAATGAGTTTGCAAAAAAAATTTTGGGGGTGGGGTGAGGGTGAAGGTTGGCGCATCGAGGTCAAAGGTGAGAGAAAAAGAGAAAAAATTTACATACAGCAATACAAATGCTTAGGGGTCCCCTCTAGAGGGGTCAAATGTATCACCGACCCACATTATTTTTCCCCCTTCAATATTTTTACCTAGCATACTTACCCCCTATCTCTAACCCCTAAGGGGGCTCCCATACAAAATTGACATTTTTAGGAAATCGACCCCCCCACTCCCTGGGTGCCTCTAGAAGGGTCAAATGTATGACAGCCACTAATATTTTTTCCTCCACAAAATTTTTTCCCAATATACTTACCCTCTATCTCTGACTCTTTAGGGGACTCCCATACAAAATAGATGTCATAGACATGAAAAATATGGAAAGAAATCGTCAAATAGGCCCATAACTGCCCAGAAGTCGCTCCTAGAGGCCCCTTCCAAAGTTTTTTCTCAGCATACCTACCCCCTATTTTAAATCCTTAAGGGGGCTCCCATTCAAAGTTACTGTTTTACATAAAATGCTCCCACTGCTTTAACTGGCCCACAGGTACCCCTAAAAGGGTCAAATGTATGACCGACACCCATTTGACCCTTCTAGGGGTACCCATGGTCCAGTTAGGGCAGTGGGGGCAGTTTTTAAAAAAAACCGTAACTTTGTATGGGAGCCCCCTTAAGGATTGGAAATAGAGGGTAGGTAAGCTGTGGAACATTGGAGGGGGGATAATAGGGGTCGGTCATGTATTTGACTCTTCTAGGAGAGACTCCTGGGCAATTATGGGCCTATTCGATGATTTCCTTTCCATATTTTTTATGTCTATGACGTCAATTTCGTATGGGGGCCCCCTTAAGAGCTAGAGATAGGGGGTAGTTATAGTGCGAAAAAATGTTGAGGAGGAAAAAATATTAGGGGCCGGTCATACATTTGACCCTTCTAGGGGCACCCTGAGAGTGGTGGGGGTCGATTTCCTTAAAATCTCAATTTTGTATGGAAGCGCCCTTAGGGGTTAGAGGTAGGTGTTTTTGGTAAAAATGTTGGGGGAGAAAAAATAATGTGGGTCCGTCATACATTTGAACCCTCTAGAGGTGGCCCCTATTGTAGGACTGTAAGTAAATTGTTTCTCCTTTTCTCTCATCTTTGACCTCGATGCGCCAACCCTTACCCTCACCCTACCCCCAAAATTTTTTTTGCAAACTCATTTTTTTCCAACCTCACAAAATTGAGGGGTGTCAAGTATCAAAATTCAAAATACGTGCACTAAAACACCCATACCATGTTATAGTGAACAACCTGCAAAAATTAATTCACATTATCCAGATACGAATGTACATATATATGTATGTTTAACAGTGAAAAGGGTGCTTGAACTTTTAATGATAAAAACTAAGTGAAAACAGACAAAAGGGCTTAGATAAGAAATCTAATTGGTATAGAAAGGTTCTTTGATACAATTAAGCTCAGGGGGAAAAAATATACAAGGCACTACTCATAAGATTCACTTTTTATTTAACTATTGCCACTCGAATAAAACTGGCATATGGAGCATTTATAGTTCAAAACTTTTAATCTAAATATTGCCACAAATCACAAAGCGTGCAAACACTTTGACTTTATTAAATTAAAGATTAAACGTGCTTCAATTGAATTTGGAACTCAGTCAAATATGCGGTAGCTTTAATGGGCATTAAGTTGTGAATTCTCTCGGTGCGCAGCTGATTAAAGTGGGTGGGGGTGACTGGAGGTCAACACAACCCTCTTTTGACACGTACAAAAAACAGAATTAAAAAAACTGTATGCACGGTATTTTAACTCAGACATACCTTTGTACGTAAAATGTACATATGTATGTACGTATGTATATAAATAACAAAAGTGAACGTGAGTAAAACTTAATAAAAATGTGAATATGTAAATAGTCGTAAATGAACTAAGTATGTAGTAAATTAAAAAATACTATGAATGACTTAATCTATATAAAAGCAACAAGAACAACAATAGGAGCTTAAAAAATAGCATTACATACACAGAGAAAACAATATGACTGTATACACCAAAATTTTTGTAAATATAAAGATGTTTTCTTTGTCCCAAAAAATATCAGCGAAATTCACTGCTGAACTTATGTAACATATACACGATTCTCACTCAAATCTTTGTCTGAGGAGTAGAACACAATACCCGAAGATCGTTTTCATTAGAGACTGTCTACAAAGCTTTTCATGCTAAGTGTGGGAGGAGGTCTGGGCAAGCATCACACTTGTTATATTTATACCCTACACCCAGGGTAAATTCACTTTGTCCTTCCGTTTGTAACGCAGAGAAGGAGGCGTGGCAGATATAGAAAAGTATATATATTCTTGATCAGCGTCACCTCTTGAGTCGATATAGCCATGTCCGTGCTGGCTGGCTGGGGTGCTGTGTGTGGAAATACATTTTTTGAGAAAACTAAGCATGATAATTCAATGAAATTTGGTGCACAGCCTCTGTCGTCAAAGTTAGCTCGGGGGATTGAAAATGAGTGAAATCGGTCAACGGACACGCCTACCACCCATACAAAAAATATATTCAAAATGGAACTTTTTTAGTATTTGTCACGATAATGCAACCAAAATACACATAAATACTACGAGTTGTAAGCGCAAGCTATAAGCAAAAACTGGGCGAATTCGGACAACAAGGCGTGGCACCTATCATGTAAGCAAAAGCTTCAAAATGCTATACTGAAAGCGTTTATTGAGATAATCGAACTAAATGTTACTCAGACACTAAGAATTATAACTGAAAGCTTTAAACAAAAACTGCTTAAAATCGGACAAGAGGGCGTGGCACCTCCCATATACGCAAAAGCTTCAAAACGCTATACTGAAAACATTTTTTGAGATAATCCAACCAAATTTCACTCAACTACTAAAAACTATAAATTCAAACTCTGAGAAGAAAATGGGTGACTTCGCACAAGAGGGCGTGGCACTTCCCATATAAGCAAAATTTTCAAAATACTGCAGTGTAGGGTATTTAATGTTTGGCTAGGCCAAAGGTAGCACTTACTAGTTTTTAGTTATGTTTTGCTGTATACCTTTAGAGCTTACATAATTTTAGACAATTCTACATATAGCCAGATCAGACCATATTGACTCAGGAGGTATGCTAATCAAGACATTAGGCTTTTGCTTCTCCGAATTTTTTATGAAATTTTATTTGTCTTCATCATCCAAGGATTTTTTTTTTAGCCTGCTGAAAGGTCATTTTATACCTAGAGGCGAAAAAAAAATCGTAGTTCAGCCATTTTTTTACTAGTTTTCATTCGTTTAATTTTAATTGAAAGTTAAGTTCACCAGATTTTCGAAAATTTTATTTCTATAGAGCTACAACCATTAAAAAATGGCAGAGCAACAAATTTTTTTCCCCTCTAGGTATAAAATGACCTTTCGGCAGCCCCAAAAAAAAATCCTTGGGTGATGAAGAAAAACAGAGAACGCCGAAAAATTTTTTTTTTTTGACTACCAAACACAGTGTGCTATGTGAGAACCCAGAACTTTTAAATTTTTTCGAATTTGTAGCACAATGTTATTAGCGGAGTTATTATTACTAGAAGTGTCAAAATTCGACCACAAATGTATTAAATAATTTTGGTACTTTTTGGACACATTTTGTACTTTTTTTGCTATTTGGTGCGAAATAGAAAAGCTCAGTAAAATTCAAGCAAAATATAAGCAAAAGAAAAAATATAAAGTCAGTCCTTGCTTTTCGTCTTTTCCTTTGTGCTTTATCATTTTTTCAGCTCTATATGACCGTGTATTTTGTTGTTGTTAATATTGAAAAATTTGTATTTAATTTTACCTGGCTTCTGGTGACAGTATTAGAGCTGTCAAACAGCTCACCACAGTCTTCACTGCTACGAAAGTAGTAACGAAGATGTTTTGGTATTCTGGTAGCATTTAGAAAGCTCTTTTCCGTCTATATGAATACGACTTTTAATACCTGCTACGTAGGAGGTCTTAAAGCGATCTTAAAGCCATCATAAAGCCATGTTATTTTGCACAATTTGACAAGTTCACCACGAAAGTTTTTGTGTGGTGAATTTATGAGCTTTTTCTAAAAGATTTCTGCGCCAGAATACCGAATGTCTTCGGGAGTCTTAAAAAATCTTAGAAAGTAATTCTGACATGTATTCCGAAAGACTTACTGCTGTCTTAGCCAGAATAGCCCTATTAAAGTCAAAATATAACATAATTTTAACTTTGTGCACATCTACACATAAATACCTTTCTAATGGTGTATAATTCAAAGTCGTACTCTATTTCTAACATAGTAAAAAAAGATGGACAAGTTTTTGTCTTGCGTATTAATATATACGAGTAGATTATTCAGAACTGTAAGTGAAAAAAGTGAGAATAGTATTATGATGTGAACTTTCAGAGCAGAGACCAGGCTACATAGTTTGAACGCTGATCTTGGCTTATAAGTTTTTCCTAATTTCAGTTTCGTTAACCAAAACAGTGAGAATAAAGCATTAGCATTATTGTTGAACAAATAAACTGATTTTCTTGTTTTGAACCTGATAACTGTAGTTTCGATAAGAGCTAATAAGGGTATTTTAATGACTAACAAATGTTGCAAGTTTGTAAAAATGTTTTAAGAATATATTTTATGGACTAACTTTTTTTCAGTGTATAAGAAAAAAACAGAAAAAATGCATTACCTTTTTTAAGACGTCTTCATTGCCAGTATGACGCCCCTTAGAGGTCAGTCAAATTTGCAAAGAATGCAGTTGATGCAGTAGGCGCATGAAAACATGATCCAGAATCACCATGAGCACAAGAAATGCGTAAACTATGAAATTTTTCATAAACAACAAAAAAGTTTTCATGATGCCAACAATTAGCTCAGCGCTGTTGACGCTTGCAACCGGGCGAGGAGTCGTACGTTGTTGAGGCAAATTTTGAATGCACAAAATGTCACACACAGAAAACGTTGAATTGCAAAAATTATAGATTTATTTTTATGCACAGACGACACAGCAAAATGTCGAAATAAAAAACTTTTAAAAAATTATTTTTTTTTTTTTAATTTTTTAATTTTCCGGTTCAATTTGCAATGTGACAAGTTTTACTTGTTCTCTTTTATTGGATTTTTTCGCTTACGCCAGTCTAATTAGCACAAAAAAAAAAATACGATTTTTCTAACAATAAAAACAATAACAAAAAAAAATTTCCAATAAAAACAAATCGCTGTCAAAAACTATTAAAAAACAACAATAACAACAACAAATTATGAAAAGAGGTAGAAAGAGACGTATATGACTGACGTATGTGTGCTCGTACGAACGAACGAGTTGAACTCTTCAACGTTAAAACGCGCACTAAGAACGCCGTTCGACATGAAGAAGTCACTCAATCGCATGCATCGGACCCCGGCAGCAACAGCAGCGGCGGCAAAGAAAGCGAAATTTGTGAATAATAATATATAAAATACAACAACAACAACAACAACAACAGCAACAACAAAAATACACTAAAAATTTAAATCAGAGCAAAACAAATGAAAAGCAACAGCTTTATTTTTAAAGTCGCACGATATTCGCGTCACACAAAAAAAAAATTGATTGTGCCGCGCTAAACAGAGGCCATGCGACACGTTTGCAACAAATAAAACACATGACACACAAATTGTGGCGGGGGGGTCGGTCGCACCCAATGTACTCGTACTCTATCGAGTAATGAGTAAAGGAGCTTTGGAAAGTTTTTGAATCGAATAAAATGAAAAGGATTATATACTTATTATATATATTCATATGTATTATATAGAACTAACAACAACAACAAGTGGTAATAATAATAAACACTTTGGCAAAAGCACTTTCATCATCATTACCATCATATGTGTATACAACAACAACTAGTAAAGTCACCACAAAAACAATAATTATAATAGAAAATTCCATATACTAAGGGAATTTCGTGAGAATTACATTAATTACGTCAAGTTTACTTAGCAATTGAAGTTTTTTCTTTTTTTTTTCTCTTAGTTTACCCTCAGCATTACAGTCAAAGAGAAAAGTTAGTATGAACATCGAAAAACCATTTATTGCTTTTAAGGAAAAATTTTTGAAAACTTTTCTTGCATAAAAGTTTAGTACGTGGACACCGAAATTTTCAAATATCGAAATGGCATCGGAAAAAATAGAAGCATACTAAAACTCAAAACATAATCGGAAAAATTTAAGAAGTTTCATATAGTTTTGTTAATAGTAAATAAAGCCGAAAAGTATTGTTACGAAATTTCCTGTCTCTATGACGATAATTTCGATCTCTTACTGTTTTCTGAGTTCGATCACTGGATTGTGTAGCAATCAAAAACACACACTTTATTTAGTTATAAAATGGTTTATTTAAATCACAAATGTTTATTTTCACACGGTACAATTGTTTATTTCACTATTAGTTACATTCAAAATCTAATATTACAATTAGCACTTTATTTACTTTCGCTGGCACTGTGTGTACAACTCTTTCACTTTATTGCTTAAAATCAACTGTGTTGCAACTCTCATGAACAGCTCCTTTTATACCCGGATGAACGTTCTAGAATTGCATTAGCGAAACATCTGGCAACATCTCGTTGATTCTTTCGGCTAATAGTTTCCTGACAAAACTTGGCATCACTGTCAAGTAATCTTGTGACGTCACTGATTCTATTCTTGAAATGTCGCGAAGTTTCTTTTCATGTGTTGTTATTTTTCGTCACAGTATAAAAAACATCAAAAAGTTAACTAGTTATCAAAAAGGTTGAAAAGTGTTTTTGGAAAATTGAAAAGTATTTTTGGAAAAAAATCGAAAATTATCAGTTTTAAAAAATAACACTATAGAGTAACTTCGGGTAACGTGATATAGGCGGGTAATTAGATATACCAGCACAGTAACAGAAAAAGAAACGTGCTGCAAGTTTACGACCGCCCACCTTTGCTTATTTTGCCTTCAGTGAGGTAAAATCGATTTAGCAGTTTATCAAAACTTTTTTTGTGTGTGCTTTTTGTTAGGATCTAGCCTAAATTAAAATTGATATCAAAGCCGAGATATTAAATTTGGCTAGTGGGTGAATATATCTTACCATAAATCTAATGAGTTTTTTATTTACTGAAGAGTGTTTTTCTAAAATAACCTGATTGTTTTAAAACTGATATTCGGGTAATGTGATATAGTGCTCTTCTGGCACCGAAAACATTTGAAGCTCCACTCTCAATGCAAAATTTTTTGAACGATGGTCTTTTGACCCAAGCCTTAAACGTTTTACCTTTTTAACAAATTGTTGGTCCTACATTTTTATATAAAAGCCATAGTTTTTCAGAAAAATTAGCTAAAGCTTTGAAAAAGTGATTTTAGCAATGTTTATCACTTCTAACCTGAAGTAAAACTAAAGCAACTTTATGACACGCTAGTACTTTTGCCAAAAATGCAATTTTTTGGTCCTAAATTTTCAAATCCGATATAGTATATCACATTACTCGCCAATTTTGTTTCTTATTTTTTTTTTTTTTTGCCATTTTTTAAATTTGTTGAAATAGCTTAAGATTGGTAAAGAACTCCAAAATCGTTATATACTGCACAATGCATCAAGAAAACATAATACATAAAGTGGTAGCAGCTATGGTTTTAAAATTACGTGTTATTTAGAAAACAAAAATGTCTATATCACAATACCCGAACTTACTATACTTACTAGTTTTTGGGACCTTTTTTTTTTGTTTGGTTCTTACCTATGTCGGGTACGGGGAATTTAGTGATGCTAGATTGACTCATCATCCCATAAAAAAAGTTCAAATCAAAATTCCTTTTAGAAAGATGTGTTTTTCATAAAAAAATCTCTTATTAACTTCTGATAAATCAATAATTTCACATCAAAAATATATCCTGAACAATGAAATTATACTTTCGATGTGGAATCACTGATTTATCTGAAGTTATTAAGATATTTTTAATGACAAACACCTCTTTTTAGACGAAATTTTGATTTGAACTTTTTGTATGGGGTGATGAATCAATCCAGTAAAAAGGTTAGCATCACTGAATTCCCCGTACCCGAATTAGGTAAGAATGACCTATTTCCCGTCAGACCAAATTTTCAACTAGCACAGTGTATACAAAAAATATCGAAGGTATTGGAATCTCATCGATAGGGGAACTTCGGGTTTTGTGGTATACCTAATCGTTTATTGGAATTTGCAAGCGAATCGTTGGATCAATTTCAGCCAAATTTTTTTTATGCTGATGAGTGAAGTATGGGCTACAGAATATATTTCAATAAAAAGTGTGCAGTTTCATTAAAAAAAATTTATAGCGCAAAATCTGAAAAAATTCAAAAGAGCTATGTTTGAAAAGTTCGCGGGTAATATGGTATGTATGGTAGGGCAATCTGGTATACTAAAAAATATGCTGATCAGTAAAGTATTGGCTACAGACTGTTTCTCCATAAAATGTGTACAATTGTAAAAGAATAAATTATTGAGCATAATCTGGCATATGACAGATATATGTCAAAAAATCTGTACTTGAAAAGTGGGCGGGTAATATGGTATACGTATGTACTTATACCATAAAAATAATATAAAATTTGAAAGGTATGAAATAAAATAATATTGATGTGTGCATTAATTTCCATCGTTTTTTTTTTTTTTTTTATTGAGACTTTATTTAAAGGAAATGGTACAAGGTATTTTATTCAAAGTATTGCGTATCGCTAGTCACTACTTTTTCCCATCTTTCTGGCAATTTATAGATTCCATCCCAGAAAAACTGCACCGGCTTGGCGGCCAAAAACAAATCGAGCCAATTTTCGATATCTTGAACTTAAGTGAAGCGTATTCCTGATAGGGCATTCTGCATCGATCGGAACAAATGGTAGTCTGATGGTGCAAGGTCTGGGCTATAAAGCGGGTGAGGCGAAATTTCCCATCCGTTGTTTTCCGTTGTTTTCCAGGTAATTTTTGACTGCGGCAGCAATATGTGGCCGAGCGTTATCGTGGTGAAAAATGATTGACTCATGTCTGGTCGCATACGTTGGCCGCTCTGCCTGGATTTTCTGCTTCAATTGGATCAATGGTTGACGATAGAGTTGAGCATTAATGGTTTGGCCACCTGGCAACAGCTCAATTGGATCAATGGTTGACGATAGAGTTGAGCATTAATGGTTTGGCCACCTGGCAACAGCTCATAATGGATCACACCTAGCTGGTCCTGACCAGGACGTTCTTTGTCTTCGACATCAAAATCACCACTTTTAAACCGTCGAAACCACTCACGACAGCTTGATTCAGCTGGAGCATAGTCCCCATAAACTTCTACAAGAATGCGATGACTTTCGGTAGCTGTTTTCTTTGAAATAAAGTAGTGAAGTAAAACTTCCCGCAAATGTTGCTTTTTCGGCACGAACTCGGACATTTTGGAGCACAGTAAAATTTATGATGCGGATGAAAATTTTCAAATCTAATGATGCAGAGTTGTTGACAGATGCCTAAGCTTCAGATATGACGTTTCTGATCTAACATTTAAGTCACCATGTATTGATGGCGACATCTTTTGAAAAACGATGGAAATTAATGCACACACCCAATAATAACATTTCAATTGTATCATATTGGTCGATTTTTAGAAACTACAAAATTATAAAAATTAAATGGGAAACTTTGTGACTTTATGCAGTTAAACACTTATTTCGTAATAGAAAACAACTTTTTCTTAGCTAAACTCTATTACGAAAAATGCAAAAAAAAAATCCCTGGTTATTCATGTTTTCTGACAGGATAAGACTTATAACGTCCGCAAGTTCTTATCTGAATTGGAGATATGCGGTTATACCACATTATCCGACTATTCCAAATTATTCGAAGTTCTCCTACGGTAAGTATCGAAAAACGTAGAAAAAGTCTGGAATAAGTATCGGGACACATAAAAATTTGAAAAGAATACACAGTCCTGCATGGGTTTTCCTCTCTAAGTTTTAAAAAGCGATTTCTATAGATTTAAGTGTGCTGATTACGAGAAAAATAGTGAAAAAATTCCAGCACGTCACAATTTTCAGTGATTTAAGTTTTACTTAAGTGCCTTTTTTGTATATACAAGACTACCACGCCTTTACTACTGAACGTATCAAAACCATATTTGCACCAGATGTCTTTTTGGTGCTCCAACACATTTATAAGAAATATGGGATTGATTGGACAAGGGGGTGTTGTACCCCTCATACAAAAAAAAACTCAAATTAATTGAACATTTTATTTGAGTCGCTCCTACGCCTATACCAGTAGGTATATTGAAACCATATTAACAGCATATATCCGCCTGATATTCCGACAGATTTGTCTTGACAATAGGGGTAATCGAATGCGCTCGGTATGCAAAGAAAATATACCATAACCAAAAAAAAAAAAAAAACGCATATCTACGTACTTGACCTGCAATATGAAACTTGATATCTGGATGCATATTATGCAAAATATTTATCTTGATCGTACGGGGAGCACCAAAAAAATGTATGGTGCAAGAATGGCTTAAATATGTTGAGTATTTTAGGCGTGATATTGATGAGTACGTAAGCACAAACGATTGAATTAATAAGTTTTCAAATGCTGCACAAACTTACAAGGGTACCCCTCTTAAAATTACGAGAGTGCTTTTTAATGTATTTTTTGATGCCGTGCCCAAATCCGTTTACAGAATTGCTCTTTCACGTCCGAATTTTGAGAAAATTTAAAATAACAGTGTAAAACACATGATTTTCTACTATTTTTGAGGTTATGAAAACTGGAATATCTCAAAATTCTGACATGATGGAAAGAAACCAAGTTTAGAGTCGTGATTAGGAGGTCCCAACCCACCATAATTGGCTTCAAAAATCAAGAGAGGAAAAAAAAGTGTCGAATTTGCAGGCCTGTGATATCTAAACTTATTAATTTTTAAATTCGTTTTTTCCACTATGGTCATTTTCAAATTACAGGAACCATTTTTTGAAAAGCTTCAGGGGCTAAGTTTTGAAAAAGTTGACAAAATTGCCTAAATACGCCAAATGGTATTCACATACATTTTATGTGGTGTATTTTAGCAAAACTTTTATATCTTATCGACTTAAGATACGATATAATGAAATTATTGTTATTAAAAAAAAAGCTTTTGATAAAAGTTAAAAGATTTAATAAGCGAGCAAAAGAACATAAAAAAAATTTAGATAAAAAATACTTTAATCATGCAATTCGTATGATAAGAAAAAAAAGTGTACTGCAAAAATGAGATCACTATCATATTATAGTTTACATACATATATCCAATTTCGAAAGCTTCGATAAAAGTATATATTGGGTATATTACCATGACATAAACATCTTAGTAGCTATATATATTCTGGAGTTAAATTTTCGGCCAGATGATTTTTCTGTCCTACGGACCACTCTTAACAGTACATTCTCGCAAATCAAATGGTAGTTCTTCAAACTGTTTTATAACGTAATGAAATGATTTTTTTTTTATCTGAACAATATATTCCGATAAAACAGTGGTGATAAAGAATTTGCAAACGTTGCTTCAGTATAAACATTCAAACTGACCACAAATCGCTGAATAAATAAGCATATTAAAAACACCCATTATTTACAAAAATGCAAATGATCAGAAACAGTCTTATATTAAGAATATAGATTTACAGGAAAACTTTACCTCAACGTATGTATTGCAACATCAGAAAACAAAGTTGAATCATCACTTTTCCTTCACTTCGATTTACTGTCGTTTTGGCAGCCTTATTATCGCTATTTGTGCTACCTACTCTATTTATAAGATTTTTTATTTGCTGAATTTGTAGCCCTTTCAAAATGCATTCTGATGCAATTTGAAATTTCCGTTTCGTGTGTATTAAATTCTGGAACGTTAATAACCACGTGTAAAAATGTTGTTTCTATCGATATTGGAACTCGCTTAAAATATATTCTAATTACTTACAAATTGTATTTTTGTTAAAAAAAAAATATTGCATAAGCTTAGGGGGCGATATTCGTTTTTGAAACAAACTGTTTTTCATGTTTTTTACTGAGCTTTTAGATTCGCTATAACTTCTTCAATTTCAACAATTTGGGCAAACTCCATAGAAATTAATGTAGTGGTTTTTTATGGGCTTTAATTTCATGTAGGGTCCTTGGCACCTTAGGGTGGTAGAAACTAAGATAATGAGTACAACTACTCGAAAAAACACATCTGAGATAAGTGACTTCTATGAACAAAATGTATCCCATGTTGAGACATTTATATATAAAAAACAAAACTGCATCGAATTTATTTAGAATCCGAAAAAAAAATGTATTTTTCCTTAAAAATCTTTCAATATTGGCTTTCAAACTGGGGGCGGTCATTCGAACTTTTTTTTTGTGATACTATGTAATGTACGCCATACATCCGAATATAGCGATTTCTGCACTTTAAAGCAATTATAGCTCGGATCATAGTGGATGCCGGATTCAAAATCAGAAAAATATATTGAGCCAAATCATAAATTCTAAATTTGTGTTGAGCAAATTGAGTTTTGTTGTGTAGGTACACTTTAGAAAACTTGACTCAGTTATAAAAACTTTCTACTGTTTCGTTTTAGAAAAACAAAAGAAATACTAATACGTCATGTTACGCATGAACTCAAAAATGAAAATATGTAGTTTTCAAAATAGTGCAATCATTTGGGAGAAAAAAATGATGTTGCCTGGAAAGTTTAGCGGGATTTCTGCAAATGAGTTATTTTATAGATTTCGATGTGCTCTTTCTGAATTTCAACTTTGCTACCTCGTATCGTGTTCGCTCGAGCCGCCATATTGGAAAAATGGCGTCCAAAATCAGTTTTTTACAAATATCTCTTTAACGATTATAGTTAGAGAAAAATTTTTTAGGACAATGTTGTAGCTTATAAAATTTTCTATAAAAATGACCTTCATATTGTTTTCGTACGACTTATAACTCAGGAGATATCTTTATTCAAAATTTTAGAAAAATTAATAAATTGTGAATGCCACTTATGAGTAGGCACAGTGATGTGTCAAGCTTATAATTACGATAACTTATGAACGGTGAGTCGCACGTTTAAAATAAAAACAGTTGTTTATATGAAATAACATGCGCTATAAGCCACATATTATTTTTTTTTTCATATCACCTATAGTTTAGGAGATATTTTTCCCACAAACCTAAGATTTTGGAAAAAAACGTTTTTTCAAAATGGCTCCTAAACGGTTCGTCCTAGAAAAAAAATTGTCAATGCATTTTGTAGAACGTTCAATTCCCTATAAGAGTCTCTTCGAGCTGTTTTTTCGTCAGACTTACCCTTCATGAGATATCGCGACTTGAAAATCATTCAAAATTGAACATAGTAGGGCGCATAGAACAATATTCAATTTTGAATGATTTTCAAGACGCTATATCTCATGAAGGGTAAGTCTGACGAAAAAACAGCTCAAAGAAACCCTTATAGGGAATTGAACGTTCTACAAAATGCATGGACAATTTTTTTTCTAGGACGAACCGTTTAGGAGCCATTTTGAAAAAACTTTTTTTTTCAAAATTTTATGTTTGTTGGAAAAATATCTCCTTAACTATGGGTGATATGAAAAAAAAATAACATGTTGCTTGTAGCGCAAGTTATTCCCTATTCACCGTTCATAAGTTATCGTAATTATAAGCATGACACATCACTGTGCCTACTCATAAGTGGCATTCACAATTTACTAATTTTTCTAAAATTTTGAATAAAGATATCTCCTGAGTTATAAGTCGTACGAAAACAATTTGAAGGTCATTTTTATAGAAAATTTTATAAGCTACAACATTGTCCTGAAAAATTTTTCTCTAACTATAATCGTTAAAGAGATATTTGTAAAAAACTGATTTTGGACGCCATTTTTCCAATATGGCGGCTCGAGCGAACACGATACGAGGTAGCAAAGTTGAAATTCTGAAAGAGCACATCGAAATCTATAAAATAACTCATTTGCAGAAATCCCGCAAAACTTTCCAGGTAAAACTACCAAATGACTGTACTAAAATGCTTTAATCACTTTTTGTAAGGAAAAACAAAGTTTTGCCAAAAAAATGCTTATGTTAAAACCATGCCAGAAATCGTGTTTTTATATCTCTATATATGTTAATACGCAAGACAAAAATTTGTCCTACTTTTTTACTATGTTAGAAATGAAGCACGACTTTGAATTATACACCATTGGAAAGGTTTTTATGTGTAAATGTGCACAAAGCTAAAATTATTTTAATATTTTGCCACTAAGCCAGGTAAAATTAAATGCAAACTTTCCAATATTAACAACGACAAAATACGCGGTCACACAGAGCTGAAAAGAGGATACAGCACAAAAAGAAAGGCAGAAAACTGACTGACACTGGCTTCTGGTTTTTTGTTTTCATTTCGTTTTACATTTGTGATGACAAGTGAGCTTTTCTATTTTGTACCAAATAGCAAAAAAAGTATTAAAGCTGTCCAAAAAGTACCTAAATTATATAATAAATTTGTGGTCAAATTTTGACCATTGGGCGATTCGAGTAGGTAAGTATTATTCGATCGCCAGCTTTTGTGTTACTTAGTTTTACTATCAATTTTTCGAGGATATACGAATAAATCGCTGAAAAAAAACTTAATACATTAAAATGAAAAGTCCTGCAGCACACACTGACAAAACAAAAAAAAAACTACAAATCGTACACATAAACGCTTTCACACATGAAAAACTCACACGATACGACAACACATACTGACATCAGCTATTTTTCATTAAAGTTGTGTTTTGTTACTGTGTTTCTTGATTTAGTTTTTCCACAAAAGCGTTGACCATTTGCAAGCAAAACAGAAACAGAAGGACACAAAAACCAAATCTGATTGACAGAAACCGATAAAATGTGTAGCGCATGAAAACGAGTAATTGCACCAAAAGGTGTTCATTTAGATATATCGCACCGCATGTGTGCACTTGTATGGTCGAGTAGGAGTATATGTATCAAATATGCATATGTGGGTACTAAGTAATAATAGTGTTGGTTGAAAACATTAATTTCCATGCATTGTGTTCACAATATTTTATTTATTTAATGCTTTTAACGACAAAAAAACAAAAAAAATCCAAAGTCATTGAGAATTTGAAAGAGCTTTACACTAATTATTCCCACAGCTAAATGTATATGGGTTTTGTAAATCAGTTTGGTCATTAATAATTTTTTTAATTAATTATATTCTATTTGGCTACTTTTATCATATATTTCCGGAGGTAAAAAAAATGTCTGTACGAAAAAGAACAAAAGTAATGTCATAATAAGAATAATCCTAAGTTTGAAACACTTTACCGTGAAAACGTAGCTGTTTTCGGTGTTCAGCATTGAAGAAAATTTAGTTATCAACATAATTTAAATTAGATTTTACAGACAAATGTTAGGACTTTAAAGTACTTTACCAGATTTAACAAATAAATGATAAGTTAAATAGTTATTTAGCTTAAAAAATGTCAAAAAACTATTTTTTTTTTAGTTTTGAGGTTAAAAAAGGGGTTATCTCAATTTTTACTCGAGGTGTCACGAGTGAATATTTTTTTCTACATCATTTGAATGATAATGTAAACAGAATCTAGAAAAAAATTTCGTGTGCCACGACGTTCGATTTACAACTGGTTCAGGCATGCCGTGCGCATATCCAGGAACTATATATGTAACTATGTCCCAGAAAAAAATTGGGGTATTCATAAATTGGGGTATTCAAATATAACAATATATATGACCGTCCAGTGGAAAAGGTACCTTATCTTCACAAAATAAAAAAACCGTTTACATACAATTCTGAATAAAATGACACCTCGATTACTAGAAAATTCCAAAAATTGAATGAGTTGTGGTATTTTCAAATCGTTAAATGAAAAATTCAAGTATCGAAGTTCAAAGTTTGTCAATTACGAATTTTTGCATATAGTGACTTTCCTCAGTAGTAGAGAAATTTAAAAAAAGTGCAGCATACTTTCATGCTCAACTTTGAGAATTTATAAAAACGTAGCATACTTTGAGGCTCCATGTAAAACGGGTGCCTTTTTTTTAAATTTGTCACTATTTCTAAAATCAATATCCCTTTTGATGCAGAACTTTTATATTTTTTATGTAGGGTAAGGGAGGGAAATATGGACCACCCATCTTTCTTTTTTAAATAAAACCCAAAATACATAAAACAAAACAATTAATTCTATGTTATTCAGTAAAGGAAACAATTTACCTTTATTATGATTCACTTTTACATAAATATTTCATCAGGATAAAGAAAAAAAATTTAAAAAATAAAAATACTCAAAATGAAGATAAAAAAAAGTGTAGTGTAATATGGACCATATAGTCCATTTGGTACAGAAGTTGCATATAAAATGTCACTTCCACATACGCCATATTTTTCATGACTCCAAGAACGTCAGATTACACATTCAACCTAAAATTCGCCACGGCGATCTTCTGAGTAAAGGGTATTACATTATATGCATTTTTTATCATTTTTTTCCTTTGTAGTAAACGAATTACATATAATGACCATCAGACTCGTCATGAAAACTGCAACTAGATTCCCCATCTGATAAAGATGATGAATACATTTGTTTTTGAGGCTTTTTTCTTTGGTGGTCCATATTACCCACAGCAGTGTTGGTGAAATAAATGGTTTTTTTATCAAAAACTCTTTTGGTTAATGAACTTATTTGTGCTAATAAATTATAAATGGTATTCACTGACTTTATATAATTAACCATTTATTTAAAAACGCGATGTCTTTAAAGTGAAATAATGAAATATACTCACGAGAAAAAAATTATCATTGATCTTTTTTTTAGAAAAATCAACTTTACAGAAACATGCGACTTCACCGAAAGCTAAAATCGCCCTATTATAAGCTTTAGGTATTAGCGTTAAGTTTGAACATGAATAACGGTAAATCCTATGTATGCAGTGGGAAATAACCGTGTGGTCCATATTACCCGCGTAGTCCATATTTCCCTCCCCTACCCTACTAGTTTTGTGAATTTTTTTCCCGTTATAGTCAAATTAATAAGCTTTCCGTACAAACATGTACTGTGTTTTTGGCCCCAAACAGAAGAAGCCAAAAAACATATTTCAGTGGTTAACAGAAAATAGTATGGTGGTTGACCCACTTTAATGTGCTTACATCTATTTAGCAATAATATTATATCTGGAAAAAGATATGCACATATGTATATACATTAGGCATGCGCTTATTTTACGATTTTCTGATTTTCGTTGATACTGCCTTCGGAAATCCTTCTAATAGTCATAAAAACAAATACTATGAAGTTTCACGGCGATCGGATAACGATAACCATATGTAGTAGGATGGCATTTTGCTAAAGTCGATAAAATAAAAATTCATAGAACTCGTATTTATTACCCGATTTTCAATTTCAATTTGCTATAAGATAAATTTATGCTTTGACTTATTTAATTTAGTTAAAAAAAAATTTTCATTATTTTTTGCCTGAAACCTCAACTTGACCTTGACCTCTCTTGAGGACCGGGTTATCGTTATCCGATCGCCGTGAAACTTCATAGTATTTGTTTTTATGATTATTAGAAGGATTTCAGGAGGCGGTATCAACGAAAATCAGAAAATCGTAAAATAAGCGCATGCCTAATATACATTCTATGTTTTTCTTCTATTGGTCACCAATTCCTTTTTTTCTGATGAAATCAGACTTTCGAATGACAACCAAGTCCTTCTTTAATATTTTTATTTTCGGGCATACTTTTAGTTCTTGTCCGGACAGTTATCCGTCGAGCTCAACAACCAAAATTTTCACACATAGAGGACGCGGCAATCGTTAAAGTTTAATTACTCAAGTTCTTAAGCGGTCGATTTTTACATGGTTTGTGCATGAGAAATGGTAGGTTTGTGTATTTTGTTGACACAATGGCAGTCGGCGGCGGTCCAGTCGCCCATTTGGAAAATTTTCCATCTCAAGAAAATATATTTCAGATGCTTAAATTTGCAAATACTTTCTTAAATACAATTCGTCAATTTAAAAAAAAATCGTTTAGTTTTAAAAAAAGATTTAAAAACTTTTAAGTTTGATAAGTAATTTTTAATGATGAAATGTAAATGTACAATAATTTTTAATGAGTATCGAAAAAAAAAGTCGAAATTACCGGGCCCATAGCGCCGTGCCTGCTCTATTGCAGTTTAAGAAAATTCCCCGAGAATCTTGATTCACGATAACCCCCTCTATATATTTGTGATTTTCTAATTGATTTATTGTACTTACGCACCTATTTTCTTAGAAATGATGGCACTAGTCGGATAAAAAAAAAGCAAAAGTGTTTTGTGCTGTTCCGGCTTCATGAAAGGAAAAAACAATGACTAATTAGATCTTCAGCCAACAGCTTTGCTTGGAGAGGAGCAGTAAAATAACTTATTCCGGCCTGTTCCGTAATCCGTGTAATTTCAATTACTTTTAATTTCGAAGACTTGTTGATTACTTTTTATTTTCGATGTGGATGTGAAGCCTATTCAACGACTGTTCAAGACGTTTAACTTTTCACAGTAGAAATGCAAACTTTTTCGCTGTCAGGTAAAAAATGCACACAAGTAAACAAGATTTATGAATCAAAGTGCTTTTTATTAAATTTATAAACTTTAATTGAGTTTCACGTTAACAACGGCTGCTGCAATGCACTTGAAATTATAACTGCTCGCAATTTTGTTTGTCAAAATAATATATTGGGTGAGATGCCCGATTATGGGGTTTCCTCTGATTTGAGGGAATTTCAGAAAGTTTTTTTTCATGCTCAGTGCATTTTATTGGGTTAATTAGATGTTATGTTGCAATTTAAGTAATAAAATCAGGTGGCATCCTGTTTTCGAACTATTCTTACTAACACCATGATATAATGAAATGTCAAATAATTCACACAAACACTGACTTCGAAAATGCCAATTTGCCGACTTTTTACTTGTCATCGGAAAAAATATTTTTTTAGTTAGAGTTTTTTATTTCTGCAATATTAATAATATTACATTTGCAATAAAAATTAGAATTACTCGCTAAAAAAGGGAAAAACTCTGGAGCTTATATGTGTGTATTTTTTTTTCTCAATTTGATCGAAAAAACAGCTATAAAAAAGCAAAATTAATTGAAAAGTCGTAGCATAATGCCGACTTTTCAAAAAGTTTTGCATTCCACTTCATACCCACTTTCACGTGAAAGTGGAATTGGGAACAGGGCGGATTATAAAAGATTATTATATGTAAGGGTGTTTGTTAAGCCCAATAGAACTTGAAATTGTAAAAAATAACACAAAAAACTAAATTTTGATAAAAAGTTTCTTTTTATTTGTTTCAGTAATCTCTGGCAAATCATCATAAATAGACTAAAGTGACATACGGCCAGCAGCGTTTGAAAAGGTGGCTTAAAATTGAACGTCTAGAATGCGCTTTGTCAAGAACAGCCGCGGTGCCCATATGCACGAAATCAATTTCAAAGGTTACACTGTATTCAACAAGATATCTTAATGGGATGATAAAGGGTACTTTTTTTTTGCAGAAATCAATACATAGTACTAAGTCTTCTGAAAAAAATTATATGTCTTTCAAAGTTTTCATAGTTTTCATAGGCTATTTTAATTTTTGTTTGATTCACTTATTGTTTTACTTTTCTTTGAAGATCTATGAAAACTATCTATTAACCCATCTTGCCGAAAAAAAAGGAGTGCCAAAGTTTTGATTTGAAAAAGCATATAATTTTTCTCAGAAGATTTAGGACTATGAATTGATTATACAAAAATCTATTTCTTCAAATCTCTACCAAAGTCTACTATTGTCAAACTTTAACCTCAATATTTCAAAAGACGTTAGGAAATAATGCCAAAAAAAAAGAAGAAACGCCAAAAAATAAGAAAAAACGCCCAAAAACGAAAGCGAAAAAACGGCCAAACTATACATACAAAAAAAAAAAAATAATAAAAAATTGAGCGTTATTTCCAAAATGATTATCGTCCAAACCCAATAAACAATTTTATAACCTTTTCAATTTTAACGCTTGGAAAAAGTTAATTTTCAAATATTTTCATAACAAATTTTCAAGCGTTTGGAAAATGTTGTTTTTTAAGAAATTTCACAATTGATTTGTAAGGTTAAAATCAACAATTGGAAAATAATTATTTCCAAATGTTTTCGTACTCGTTTTCCATACTTTTGAAAAATTTTTTATTTTAAAACACAAGGCATTTGAATCATAACTGGCACGTTTGGTCAGTTGGTAAGATTGTCGACTCATAACATGGAGGTCATAGGTTCGATTCTCAGAAAATAAATTTTTTTTTTATTTTTAATTAAATATTAAATGTTTGGAAAATCTTGTTTAGTGAACTTAATAAACACTAACAAAATGTTAATTGAAAAATGAAAAAAACAATTTAAAAATATTGAATTAAGACATTTGGAAAATATTGCATAAAAACATTTGTAATAAGCTTGTTTCAAATTATTTTCAAAAGCTTGCTATGAAAAGTCCAGTTTCGATTATTAAATAATTAAAATTCAAGAATTTCCAAACATTTTGCAAGTTAATTTCCAAACGAAACGTTTTTGTTTATTGGGAATGTATATGAAAATAGTTTGAGTGAAATTTCGTTTTTGTTTTTGGGCGTTATTTCCTAACGCCATCTCATTTCTGAATTGTAAAATTCAAAACGCAATATTTTCGCCAATTGAAGACATTTTTGAGCGATTTTTTATTCGTTTATTAGAATTTTATCTTATGGTATCAATATGTTATCGTCTTATTTTTTGAAGTTATTACACAGAAAACTGATTTAAATTTTTTTGATGTGGTGTTTTAATTTTCCTACTGGGTGGATTGCGCGAACTAACTGATTTTGACATTTGTTTTTGTTGTTGAAGTTTGATAGCTGTCAAAGAATATATCTAATTTGTGCATTGCAATTGTGGAAAAGATTGCAAATTTAATTAAAATTATTGCATTGGAGAAAATCCAGAAAAATCCACACTAAATCTTGGAAAGAAAACCGTGAATAAATGCAATCAACAAACAACGAAAAGCGGAAAAAACATTAACAAAACAAAAACACCACGACACACGAAATATGACTCCTCCTTCAAATGCCAATACAACAAATTCGTACAACTTTAAGGTAGTGCTCCTTGGCGAAGGCTGCGTCGGCAAAACGTCCATCGTACTGCGCTATGTCGAGGACAAATTCAATCCACAACACGTAAGCACCTTACAGGCAAGTTTCCTCAACAAGAAATTACAACTCGATGGTAAACGAGTGCAGCTAAACATCTGGGACACCGCTGGACAAGAGCGTTTTCATGCACTCGGACCGATTTACTATCGTGCATCAAATGGTGCAATCTTGGTTCACGACATAACCGATCAAGATTCCTTTCAGAAGGTAAAAAATTGGGTCAAAGAGTTGAAACGCATGTTGGGTGCAGAGATTATAATCACGATTGTAGGCAACAAATTGGATTTGGAGTCACAACGTACAGTTGCTCAAGACGAGGCAGAAGAATATGCCGAAAGTGTGGGTGCATATTATTGTGAGACTTCGGCGAAGACAAATGATGGCATCGAAGAGCTGTTCGTCACATTGGCCACATTAATGATGCAACGTCATGATCAGCGTATTGAACAGGAACAAAGCCAAACGAGTTCACTGCGTCTACTACAATCGGGCAGAAGTGCCAACCGTCTTATTGTTGAACAAGACTCACAGGATAGTGGCGATGAGTCAACCTCACATGCTGGTGGTGGTGATGGCAGTTCTGTGCCAAACAGATCCTGCTGTGGTGCTGGTTGATGGCTACGGCGAATTCGGTTTAAGAAACGCAAAGAAGGTTGTTTAGTTTTTATGATGCCAAAATTTAATTCATTTTCTTTCTTTTTAATTATAAATTTCTACTAATTACTTAAAACATACGAATTTATTGTCGTTTTAGATAGGTAGCTAAATATTTTATAATCTGTTAAATTTCGTTGTACAAGTTTTTCACTACAAGTAAAACCTTTTCTACATCAAATCAAGTTTAACCTTTTCCTAATCAAATTAAACTTCGCAAAAAATATACTTACTACACTATTTGCATACTATTGTGCCTAAAACACCACCCAAAATGTACAGTGGGTTGGAAAAAGATTGATTTGATTTGAAAAAAGTTTATTTTGATTTAGAAAAAGATCAATATGATGTGGAAAAGGTTTAACTTGGAGTGGAAAACCTGTAGTACAGTTAATAAAGTTAAAAAAACTGGAAATTGGAAGTCTAAATATTTGTATCATATAAAAAGCATACAAATTTATTTCAAAGTTCTATCCTTCATTGACTGTACTAACATTTCGCGAAGCTTTTTTGTAGGTTATTTTTGAAATATCTTTAGAGTTTACTTTATTAACGAAAAATCTAATACACCGAATTCAAATTAACGTGTAAAAGTGTAGGCAAAGCTGCTTCAAACAGAAATCGAAATAAAAAAAGAAAGCATACAACAACAAAAATTGCAAGTTAGTAATTTTCAAGAAAATATTTAACAAAAAATCAACTACCTAATAAATTTTCTGTATAAGTGATACCAAATTTTAAGCATTATATTCTTATCTGTTATTTTATTGCAATCAGCGAAATTTGACGACACTTCTAGAAGACTTTAATGGTTTGTTCAGTGATTTTGCCAATACCAGTGTATTCCCATTAGAGAATAAATACTTTACCTAAAGAAATGATCATTCAAAGGTTTTTCTTTGCATTTGGCATTGCTTAAGCCTTACAACAACTTTTTATTGCTACACAGTAACAACAACAAACCCGGTGAAATAAAACAAAATATAAATAAATAAATTCTTAAATTTTGGCATAATAAAAATTAAAATATTCCCTAAAGAAAGGATTTACTATATGGCTAAAGAACAATTGTGATATACTTAATATATATGTATATATGCTTTCTATATGTACTATATAAAAATAAAACTGTATTTGTTAATATGTCTAAAATACAAATACAAAGAAAACAACGATAAACGTAAATTTTTCTTGTAATTAAATTGTTACGAAAACAAAAAATTCCTTTTTAATTTTATCACTGAAAGAAACAACAAATTAAACGTTTGTTTTACTACCACAATAATTTATATTAAAGTTTGTATGAATGTTATTAACCCATAATTGCGTTATTGCAATCATTATGAATTGGCAGCGTCGTGTCATTTCATTAATCGTACACATATTAATATGCATACCACGACGCTTTACATATTGTGGGTTGCCCATAATAAAAAGATTATTACAAGCATTTAGGTTAATACAGCAGCTTATCTGCGCTGTAACTTTTTAAAATTCTACTCTACAAACGTCTATCAAGAAAAAAGACATCTGTTATTTTCATTTAGACATTTGTAATTGTCGCACCCATTTGGTTAAAGCTACAATAAAATGTTTTTCAAATATCAAAGTTTGTTTCATATTTTACATTAGAATTCCATTATCTTCAGGCCTATTCCGTGTGATTTCAATTACTTTTCATTTCGGTAGCTTTTTGATAAAAATGATAACGATAAAAAGCATTAGAATCCTTTCTGTGGAGAATTACAGGTTCTACAAATAATATTGATTTGTATTTACGAAAAGCTAACCGTTTAGGATATATTCGATAAGATTGAATTTTCGACTTTTTGCGGTTTTTTATGAATATTTCTCGAACGTTAATGCAAATTAATAATATTTATAGAACCTGGAATTTTTCACAAAAGCGATTCTAGTACTTTTAAACGTTCCACTCACCTTTTTCATCAAAAAGCCTCCCAAATGAAAAGTAATTGAAATCATACAGATTTCGCAATAGGCCTGTTTGTAATATATTTAAGTTCGTGGTTGTAACAAGTTTCACACGATACCTAATAAAGCTAATTAATGAACATTTTTTTTTGCGAGTGTACAATCTTCTCAAAATACGAATACGAGGGTTAACCGGAGTGCCAAGTTGTTCAAAACTAAAATCCTATTTCGGAATTGAATCTAATTTTAGGAGTTCCGTATTTCAATAATTAACACAAAATCGGAATTACGTTTCAGTAATTTGGATTGAAAGCGATATTAAATATTATTTATTCAAATACAATTCCAAACCAATCTTAAAATTGATTTAATTCCTCGAGTAAAAATAATTAAGAGCTGATCAAGTCCAAATTCGGAAATAGAAGGTTCCCAGCACTCACATTCGGCTTTAAAGTTCGAAAATGGAAAAAAGATGTTAGTTTGCAGGTCAGCGTAACTTAAGCAATAAAGAAAAATAAAATTTTCTTAGTAGAAAAACATAGACTTAATGCACAAATTGCATGGATTGTGTTTGTCAAGGTTGGAGATACGAAAGTAAGTATTATATGTATAAAGTAAAAAATAAAACTAATACTGTTATTGTTTTTACTTACACCACAATTTATTCAAGTATTTGATAGGTTGCCCAATCAACGAAAAAAAATAAAGTTGAGGAAGGATCCATCTTGCTCCAGGTTATAGCTTGAAAACAATCGATGGTACTATCGATGTTTTTCAATTTTAGCTACTATCGATGTTTTTTCAAAACTGTCGATGGTTTTTTTTTTTTTAGTTCTGCATGCCGAACAAAGCGAAAGGAATAATTTGTAAGTGCAAGATTTTTTATATTATTTGCTCTTATTTATAATTATTTTGTTCCATATTTATAGTTTTTGATTGGTGGTGGTGGCCGTGAAGTGACTTCTGACGTTTTACAAAAGCAGTACTAATGCATATGAGAAATTTAAAGGAGAACCCCTATCGATGGAACAGTGCCTTTCAAAAGATGAAATTAATTTTATTACAAACACATGAATTTATTTCAGCTGTACTTCTAAATACTTCACAGCCGATTTCCGCTAAAGAAATCGATATTCTCAAAGATCTCACCAGTATACTATCCCCGTTCCAAGATGCAACTCTTTCAGTTTCCGCTGACAAGAAAGTAACCATTTCCCTCATCATTCTACTCATTTGCGAGCTGAATAAAAAATTAAATGACATGTGAGGCAAATTAAAATCGGCTGAAGGAATTTGTGCTTTGACGTTCTTAAGTCAGCGTTTACCAAAGAGTTTTTTTCACTACGCAACATGCACAGTTCCTAGGATCTCAACCTTGCTTGATCTACGATTTCGAAAGGTTGGTTTCATGTCAGGTTCAAATGAAGAACAGGCACCCAAAGCCTCAGAGCGAGAAGTGTATACGGTTTTCAGTAAAATTCCACGTGAACAGCCAACATTAGAAGAGCCACACAGAATCAACCAAAAATGTTTTCCTTTCTGCAACAATGGGCTGCAGCAAAAGTTAGATCAAATAGGGTGAATGCTATATTAATATTAAAGTAGCACTATGAGAAGATAAATGAACCAGAGGAATGTGATCCCTTAACGTATTGGAAGTTAATAATTTATACATATGTAGTTATGAATATATAATTAAAAAATTATTTTTGCAGATGAACCCGGATGATATGTCGGTACTGAAAAGTGTATCTAAGCAGTTTTTCTGTATGCCCGCATCGTTCTGCGAATCAGAAAGGACGTTCAGCAAGGCTGGACAAATAATTTCACAGCGCAGATGCTGCTTAAAACCAAAGATAGCCGCAAAAATCACACAAAGATAGTTGACCAACTACTATTTTTGAATAAAAATACTGATTTTTACGTTTTCCTCTATTTTTAATTGTTTTGATATTTCCGAAATTCCTAATTTACACTGTGGAATTTTTGAACCAAATTTTTGATTTTTTATGAGGAACAGCAAAAACGATATCGATAGTACATCGATGTTTTTCAAGCTCTACTCCAGGTTACGGTTATGAAGAGATTGAAAAAATATTTACGCAAAACTGCTACATTTAAAACGTCAGAACAGACAGTCAGGGAAAAACTCAAAAACAACAAAATAAAGCCAGAACAACGGAATATAAATTACCTACAAAAAATCGTATACCCATAATCCTAATAAGCAATTACCATATCAATTCAATTATCCTCAAATTCCGAAGTATTCATACTATCGACCACTTTCCTACATTGTCCCATGCCATCCAGCCTCTAAACAATCTTCAAAGTTGAATCCAACTCCTTCACACCAATACACAAATTTGTAATAATAAGAACAATTCAAGTCAATCGTATTTAGAAGTCAGCTGAACGGCCCATGAACTTTCAATCGTAAATCGTACGCTGCACGTCCCATATAAAGAAATGGTGTACGGCCAAAATGACCTGCTAAAAAACCATGTACGCCAAAAAACAAAAAAAAAATTAATATAATTTGGACTTTATACGGCACATACTTGCCAAAAACACTATAATTTTTGTAGTGACAGAACCTTGCAAAAGTAATTCTTTCAAACCTACGGTAAAACATTAGTTTTCGTTTCAAAATATTCCATGTAAACTTTACAAAACAATTTTTTATATTAAATATATCGTAATTTATTTTGTAAATATAAAAATATTCAAATTCTCTTAAAACTAGTAAAATTACAAAAAATCCATTAATTTTTGTTTCTTTATGTCAAACAAAAAAAAAAAAAAAAAATTAAAGACTCAAAAGCGAACATTTTTATTTGTATCAAGTAGAAGAAGAACTAAATTTTATAATAATTTCTAATTATTAAAATTTTTAATCTAAACTAATAGTTACAATAAAAAACCAGTAGTTTTTTAATATCAATTTTAACTTTTTTTTCATTAAATAAAAAAGAATTTATTACACGCATAAATAAATTCTTAATTCGAGTTGTGATCAATGATTAAACATAAAAAAATTCATGCATAATTTTTTATGTTGATATTCGCTAAATGAAAAATTACATACATATACGTAGACAAAAACAAAAGAAAAAAATATCTTAATCACAGTACCACGACATCATTCCATATACATATTCACTTCCTCTTGGTCAGATATTCTTCTCATGTATTTGCATATTCTTGTAAAATCGTATTACACCCTCTCTCTCGCTCTCTATAGTCCACACAATTTGTGAGCGCATGATCACTACTTGTTACGTAGAGGATCACGCGTCGCAGGTTCCACTTGCTTAGCAAATTCACTCATAACATCCTTATAGATTACAGGATCAAGATTGCGTCCTAACATATAAATAAGCCACCAGTCGCCGATATCTAGCTTGCGTGAAAGTGATCGACAGATTTCCATAGGGATCATGCGATTGCGTGCATTAAGCAGACGTGGGCGGAATTTCGGCATGAAGACGATCAGTAAGCTAATAAAAAAAAAATAGAAAATTTCGATATAAAAATTTATTGTAAATGTTTTTAAACTTACCGGAAAATTAGCAGTCCGAAAAGCAACAATAACAAGATCATATACCAGAACCAAATGAAAACGTACGTCTTCTCGTTGACAATATTCAGCGGCAAAATGCATAGCGAATCATGCTTCTGCAGTGAGCCAGAGGCACCATATTTGTGAAAGATGCACTTGGTAACACGTGGAAATATAAAGACCATAGGATCAACACGTTGTTCCTGTGGCACATCAGATAACTGCATAATACGCGTACCATAAGATATGAATTCACCATCAAAAAATCGATTCATCAAATACATTTGTACCATAATATTGATGAAACATAGCAATTCACAGGCAAAATAGCGCATGGCGTAGAGTTTATGACGCTGTGTGGTAGAAAAAAAAAAAAACAATGTAATGAGTATGTAAAATTGAGGCTGTGCTCAACATTTTTAGCAATTCGTCTCACCTTCACATGCTTGATAAGATAATCCAGCAGCGCATCACGTTTTGCTTCCTTTTCTTCACGCGTACATATTGTAATGTTCAGTCCCATAACGATCATACGCATGAGGCCACCTTCGAATTGATCCCACAAAAACTTGGGTGTATAGCAGGCGATGGCCTAAAAGAAAATACATATTGCTGATTAATTTTCTGGTAGAGCTTATGAACGATAATCTTTGGTAATACAAGTCAAAACTACTAACAATTACACATGTGACAGATTCTACAGAAGAACGAATCAATTTTCATTTTCACATCGCCTTCGAGATTTTTGTTGACATAGTGCCACTTGGACAAAAAAGACAAAATCGGTAGCCCTGCTGAGATTCTACGCAGATTTATAGCCAATTTCCACCGTAAATTAGTGAAGTGATTTAGCCGCAACTCACCTCATTCATTATGTATTAAACGTCATCTAGAATCCTCATCTAGAAAATACAATTCGGAAAGCAAGAGCAGCGCTGTGGACCAGTAGAAGCCTTCTAGGCAAAAACTGGGAACTCAGTCTCTGGATGTACACAGCAATTGTCAGACCCATTGTTACCTATGGAGCAACCGTACGGCATGAAAAGGTGCAACAAAAATTGGCTCAAGCCAAACTGTAAATTACAAAGGTTACCTCACAGAGGTAGGGCTAGAAATATTAAACATTTCGCTCTGGCGAAAGAGCTGAACACCAACAGGAACCTTACCATCACTATCAGTGATTACAGCATACACAAATACAGTTTTCTGCACAACTTCCAAGTTACTTTCCAATAATAACTAGAGCAAAAAACGACCGCAATTCGTTGGTGATTACCATCTGTGGCATACAGACGGATCGAAAACGAATAAGGGAGTTGGCGCTGGTGAATATGGGGTCAGACCGCGTAACAACACTCAGTGTTTCAGGCGGATGTACATGCAATCGATCTTTGCCAAGGAAATATGAAAGAAGGCTACCTTGTGGAATTAACATCTGCGTTATATCTACATAATAGCAAAGTGGCACTTTCAGATAGAATATAGATATTTATTCCACAATAGACCTTACAGGCCGCAGTGACATTTTCTAATTCTAAGATTTCTAAACTCTTCTCGGAGCATAGGTCCTTCGTTTAAGCGTTAAGTGAAAAATTATATTTTTTTTGGAATAATTGAGAAGATTTGGACGAATTAAGTAAAATCGTGTAACCATGTACTCATATAATTCCTTTAAGTAAGTATACTCGCAAAAAAATGATGAATTCTTATGAAAAAGTAATGGTATTAGAGTGAAATATATGGTTTAAACTTCAAAAAGTACAGAGACAAACAGTGAAAAATATTGAATAAAGAGTGATACGTTGTCGCTTGAAAAAATACCAGTGAGCTCTGCAATAATTGCCTACAACACATTTCAATTATTACTGATTGAGATTGTAAAAAATATTATTGAAAAATAATTTAAATTAAACAATAAGCTATAGAAATGAAAGTGCTACAGCAGCCTACAAACACAAAGGTCGTAAGTTCAATACTAGTGCCGCACGAAACCCTAAAAATACTAATAAAAGTACTGAAAAAATCAGTAGAACTAACTGGGACTTTCAATTAATTTTTACTGTTCAGTTTTTTCCGTGCAGCACTTTAAATAGCACAAACATAAAGATTTGTTGATATTGAAAAATAGTTATTTATTTGTTTCCGCCAAATACATGATATGGTAATTACTCACATATGAAAAGATTAATGTTTGCGAAAAATAAATATTTCTTTGCATCAAAAAAATTAATTGTTAACTATTATTATTTATAAATATGTTTCAATTAATATCCACAAATATGCAAAACTAACATTTATTAAATGTTACCAAAGTTTGGTATATATAAACAAATTGTTTTCTCGTTGTGTAGGATAATATTAAATGATAACGGACAAACAATCTTCAAAAGAGAGCAAATAAAAACATAAAACGTCTCAATTTGATGATGATCGTCTGAATTTATATTTTTTTTGCTTGATTAGTCAAATTGATTTTCATTATGTTTTGCGCAACCAACGATCAAAACTCAATTCAATACAAAAATTAAGCAACTTCAGAAGAGTTTCTACGAGTTACGTACAAAGCATTATAAATTTAGGTCGCCAACATACCGACCGATAGTGCCATATAGGAAAGGAAATACGTTGCTGCTGCATTGCAATCAGTGACGTGAAACGCGCGCAACAATGCGTCCGACGACACTGTTGACTGTCAGCAGCAGTTGTACGCACAATACACTACATATCAGATGGAGCATGTCGTCGTCGCATCGATCCTCACATGGTCATTGATCTTGTTAAGATCGTTAAATATGTTTAAGTTGGTTTTTTTTTTATAAATTCATTTAATGTTTTGTTTGTTTTTTCGGTTAATTTAACTTAACATTTAAAGTCAATTAAAAATCAAAACATACAAATAAGTACATTTTTATAACCATCAGTGTATAACTTCTTTAAGAGATTTTTTGAAATTCTTCAACTTATGCATTGCGTGCTGTGCACAGATAATGTTTTTTTTTCTTTTATGTTGAATTTAAACATTTTTAAGAGTCATAAATTTTGGACCAGTTTACTACCTATAACATGATTTTTTCTTTTTAAAAGTTGTAAGTAGTACCAGCATGCTTGGTAGTTGTATAGCCCAGAGCAAATGCTGCGCTTAAAGTAAATCGACTTGAAATAATTTAAGTGAAAGGTAGTAGCATGCTGAGGCATACCGTTCTTTTGTATCTTATCTGCTTAAAAATATGTATAATTTTAATGGGTGTCATAATTAAAATGAACTTGACTGTCCAGGCGAATGAGCTTTAACTTAAGTTCCACAATTGTATATACAACAACTAGTAATTTTGCATTTATGTACCACAAATGTATTTTATTGTATTCTTTTGTTCTAAGCCGAATGATATATCTCTATTGTGTGATCATTGAGACTGTCAGGCACACGCATTCCTTCACTGTACGCATTCAATTAAATTCAATTGCTTTGAAAAATAGAAAACTTTTTTTTTTTTGTATTTTTTCATTCCTTTTTTTGTATTCCACCGAGTTTCATGCATAACATATGTATAACGTTCTGTATACTTTTGCATAAACGAGTACATACATATATCTATGGGTGATTCTACGGAAAATGTACTATTCAAAGTCCCGGGGCTTAAAACCATGTTTAAATTAAATATTTGATATTTTAACTATTTAATACAGATATTTAAGAAGGGGTTCTATACGCTTAAAAATAAATAACTAATTCTAAATATTTTACTGTTAAATTATAACATAAAGTGTTCAAAACTCATTCTCCGGTCTGTACGAAACCACTTGCTAGTGCACTAAATTTGCTCGTTTCACTTATTACGATTTTTCTAAAAAAATGCGTTTACGACATTGTATGCATACATCATTTAGTTTTTGAAACATACTGTTTTTTTATATTTTGTACTGAGGTTTTAGATTCGCTATAACTTCTTCAATTTCAACAATTTGAGGAAACTTTGCAGACATGAATTTTATGATTTTTTATGGGCTTCAATTCTATGAAGTGCCCTTGGCACCTTAGGGTGGTCAAAACTGAGATAATGAGTAGAACTAGTCGAAAAAAACATTTTAATTAAATTACTTCTATGAATTAAAAATAGCCCACTTAGAGACATTTACACCTTACTTGATGATCGGACGTCAAATGGCGAAGCAATAGAAAAAATCAAATAGCGTATTATTTAGAGTTCGAAAAAAATATTTTTTTTTTTCCTTAAAAATCAAAACCGATAAGCTTTCGAAATGGAGGGCTTACAGCGAACTTTTTTTTTTCTATAGAGATCGATAGGGGAAGAGTGCCGGGTGTGGGCACCTTTTTGTTTTCGACTCATAACTTTTGACCAAATGTATATTATGTAGACATACAAGTATCAATAGATAGCTTGAGATCTTAGCTAACTACCAGTGAAGAAAGTAAAATGATTTCGTCAGTTGGAAAAATTATATCAAATAAATAGTGAAGTGATCATTTTGACAAAAAAAAAAATTTTGGTTCGGCTGTGGGCACCCTTAGAAAATCGGCTTAAAATGGGAAAATATGAAGTTATACGCAATCAGAAGAGAAGAAAGCAAAATTAATTTATTTTGGAAACATTGATTCACACAAATTCAACAAATTCTGCTCAACGGCTTCAACAAAATCAGCGTCATTGAAAACGTCTGGATCGAATGGCATCATGCCCGTTGCCCTTAAACCAGAGTTGATTATCTTCGGCGTCAATGCCAGAACAAATGTTTTGCAGACCAAGCCGGCTAGGTGACGTTATTTCTAGCCCTTTTCGACATTGTTTTTTTGCCAAGCATGAATTTTGTATAACAACCCATGCCCGCCATCAACCTTTTTTCTGCGATATCTTTAAAGGGCCTATTGGTTCCTTTCATTCCACTAAAAAAGCGTAAAAAGTCATAATAACACCATTTCAATTAGTAATGTTGGCATCCACGACAATATTTCAATAAAACATACGCTTTAAATAAAAAAGAAGAGGGGTGACCACACCCTAACCAATTCGGGGCCCTCACTGGACTTTCACAGCCACATTGAAAAGCAATGAGCACATTGTGTTGTGTGAACATTTTGGTTGGATTCGGTTTTGAATCACAAAATACAATAAATTTACTGCATAAATATAGATTAGATTCAGCTTTTCAGTTAATTCACTTCTATTTATCGCACTTCGAAAATTATTGAAAAAAACTATTGTGTTGACTTTCACTTATTCACTTCTCAGCACAAAGCAAATGCGTCTCTATGCTCCGGTAAATGCACAAAAACTACGAGCTGTCATAACACGCGCTTAACATTTGGCAGAACAGCTGCATTTGTTTTCTGTCAAAAGTTACGGGGGGTGCCCACACCTGAAACATGCCCACAGGCGGCATTCTTCCCCTACTATCTAATGCACATCTTTCAAAAAGTTTCCAGAAATTAAGGCCTCTATTTTCTATTCTTCAGTTAATAAAAAAATATAAAACATAGTTAAGGCCAAAAAAAAGATTTGTTTTGGCACAATTTTCGGAGTATCACCCCTATGTATTGTTTATTTATTTCCATGGAGTTGTCTTTTTTCCATTTATTTTTATTCTGAATGTTCCAAATGTTTTCTCTTATTCTTTAAAGAATATTTTTGTGTTAGACTGTGACACATCGATCTTGCTGTCATTTTCACAGTCTGTGATCACTCGCTGAAAAAATGATCATCAATAAAATTAAATCTTGAGATACTCTTTGTACTATATGTAATGAAGTGGTACGATGAGCACGCAAATTTGATGAAGCACGTGTATTGTTATAGTTTTTTGACTCAATTTAAATTGCATTTATCTGTATCATAGTTTTGTATGGTTTTCTATTCTCTTGGAAAGTTCGTGACTTTTCTATTTTATGGAATTTAAAGGAAAATTTTATAAAAATTCGAGAAATTCGAGTTAGTGTAGAAATTTTTTTAAGTGAAACTACTTTGGCCATGTTTTCGTGGAACAAAATATTTTTGCTTGGTGAAATGAAAGAAAATTAAAAGCTTATTAATATAATACAAAAGAAAATTTTTTCTTTGTTCTAAAAATTGGACCTCATTCCGTGTAATCGGTTAATACGTAGTATAATATCAAGTTCTAAAATACAACTTTTACTGGAAATACAGTTTACTGTATTCCAGCCCAGCCACTGTCAACATTGGCAATTACTGTAAAAAAAAAACAGCAGCAGAAAAATTTTCTCAATGACGTTGACAACCCATCATTAATGTTTTCCCAACTGCTCTGTTATTTACGTTCAAGTCTTCATGTTACCTTAAATGGTTTCGCAATTGAAGTCGGTAGTTTTTTGATTTTAATTTTTAATTTTTTATTCTTCAGTTGAATTGCATTGTTGACTTACCTGAAAGAAGAGCACAAAGCAGACCCATTGGTAGTATGTGTAGTATTTTTTAGCATCTTCATCGTCGAAATCATTGGCAATACCAGGATGCGCAACTTCTTTGCCGACCTAGAATTAAGCGAAAGGAAAAAAGCTTTGATTTATTTGAAATGACAAAGTGGCTAACTACTGATTAGAAAATAAAGATAAAATGTGATAAATAAATGATTTGTTGTACACTTTAAAGTATAGGTACATAAATTTTATAATAGCCAAGCTTCAGGCTATTTATTTACAGAAAATAATTTAATTTGGAAAAATGTTTAGTAAAATTTAGATATTTTTTTATCAAAAAGAGAAGATACGATATACGATATATATCTAAAAAAAAAAAAAATAAAAAAAAAAATAATTTTCAATACTACATCAGAAGGCTCTGTAGCCTGTTGTGCTAAAAGTTTGTAATATAATTCCAAGTCATGTACCCCGAGTTTGAATCTTAGTACGAGTGGTTTTACTGAAATGATTTTTCGTAATCACGCTAGGCATCTGGGTGCTGTGACAAAGAGTAAGACCTTCAAAACTCGACACTACCTATTTTGGGCTCAAATTTAAAACACTTTGCGGTTTTTGGAATTCCATAAAGTGATACTTAGAAATCGTATTTTATCAGTTACTTCCCCCTCACGCCACAAATGACCTTAACGAAAAAGCCCTACAGTTGGTACTAAGTAATTTATACTTATAAATTTTTTGATTTAAATATATATATGTAAAGATTTCATCATATCAAATTACAAATGCCATAAAACCTTTAATAAAAAACTACCCACTAATGAACTCTCAAAATTAAATCAAAAAGCACTGAATGCAAGAAAAATAAAATATCGCTAGAGACAAAACAAAAAGCGGACAGACATTTTTGCACAGACAGACAGACGATGAATTTTGACAACCATTGCAACCGCAAATTAAAGGCAGCACAAAAGGGCGAAACTTAATATCAGACAACCGTCCGACGCGCATGCGCAGCAAAATATGAAGACGCTGCTGCTGCTGCTGTTGCAAATGAAAAATTATTTTCGTATTTCCAGCACCAGGAGGCGCATTCACAGGAAATAACGACACAAGAGGCGGTACAAAAATGTCTGCGCATAAATTAAAAAAGAGGAAAAATTATACGCTGGAATATTCCTGCTCTATGTAGCATATGTATTTTCAATACATGAACGTGTTTTTAATAATTAATTTAAATTAAAAATAATGCAACAAAACAAAAGAGATGAATGGCAAAATAAATTGCAAGTTAAACTGTCAGATATATTGTGGAAATGTAGGGAAAAAACGATCGTTGAATGATTAAGTGAGTGACTGTCAGTTTGACCCGCTGTAGTTCCCTATATGCGCCTCAGCAAAGGGCACATGTAGCGCATATGCGGGCGGGTGCTGCTTTGATTTTGTAAGGAATTTTTGCTTTCATTTTACAAGGGAAAAAACATGAGGATTTCTGTTTCATTAAAATGACAGGCATATGTTATTGAAGTCCTAATGAACACTGTGTATAGCCATTGTTCCATAAAGTTCTTAGAAGCCTTTTAAAGATATTAAATGCTGAAGTTGTCTTTTGTTTTATTTTGCTTCAAAAATTCAGCTGTTCGTACTTTTTGAATTGAAATGATATTGCGCCCTAAGAGATATTCATTCAAAGGGTTTACTTGTTTATGGGTAAGTATGAGTGTAATTCGATAGTAAGAAAAGTGGCGGTACAGGCAGAAAACTTCTCATATTTTGTTTTCCATAAATTTACTGATAAATTTACCCGTTGAGCTTTGCTTACTCTGCTCTCATATGGAGGCGTGGTGATGGCCATTTTTTCAATGTCATATGTTCCGGTGCCATTTACATATGTACCGGACATCGCCCATCTGCATCACGTAGTTTCATTTCATTCGTTTGCGCCAAATAATTTCAGATATATGACGAACTTTGTTTTGAGCAAACAACCCAACCGAATCTATGTTGTAAGTCTTAGCACGACAGCTCTTATCGTTCCAGAGATCATTCCTTACAAGCAATTGCAGCAACGATTATTTGTATACTGGATAGTATCACAAAAAAAAAATGTTCGCTGTAAGCCCCCTATTTTAAAAGCCCATAAAAAATCATAAAATTAATTTCTAGAAAGTTTCCTCGAATCGTTAAAATTGAAAAAGTTATTGCGATTCTAAGACCTCAGTACAAAATATGAAAAACAGGATGTTTGAAAAACGAAAATCGCCCCCAAAAACTATGCAAGACTCTTTTTTTTATTTATTTGCATAGTGTTTGAAATGTCAAATGTTAAAAAAAAGAATATTGCATAGTTTTAGGGGGCGATTTTCTTTATTGAAACATCCTGTTTTCATATTTTGCACTGAGATTTTAGATTCGCTATAACATCTTCAATTTCAACAATTTGATACCCGATGATCGGACGTCAAATAGCGGAGCAACAGGAAAAAATCAAATAATTAGAGTATTATTAAGAGGTCGAAAAAAAAAAATTTTTTTCCTTAAAAATCAAAACCGATAAGCTTTTAAAATGGGGGGCTTACAGCGAACTTTTTTTTTGTGAGACTATCTAATATACTGTCAACATTTAGAAGTTCTGAGCTATGAAATTCGAAAATAATAAAACTCCTAAAATTATGCAACATTATTTTCTTAAAAAAATCCAATATCGTAACATGGCAGTATAAAAAACCCAACGCATAATGAAGCAGTTCAGTATTAGTTTGACTGCAGAGCAAAAATTTTATGTGTTGATAATTGATCAAATCTAATTTCTTTAGTAAAGATATTGCTGTCAATGCTATATTTCCACCGGAGATTGATGAGGTGATTTAGCTCTACATCTCGCTGTAAATCGAATAACCATACAAGAACAAATCAACTTCTGACGAAATTTATTTTGAATCTTCGTATATATCTCAACAGGGATATCGATTTTGGCTATTTTCAACCAAGTGGCATCACTTAACTTTAACAATTGGCATTAAATGTCATAAAAAAAAATCAAATAAAAGATAAATCTTAAGAAGAAAAGTAAGAACAACTTTTATTTACCCATTTATGACATTTACTGTCGAAGATAAATCTCTTTCGGGTAGAATGGGGTAGAAGTTAACGACTAGATTTATAAATCTCGTCACAGCTAAATCTTTGGTGGAAACGTAGTATAAGATTTATCCAGTGGTCGAACTCTTTAAGCGTAATAACTCTAATTTAAAACTAAATTCCATAACAATAAACATAAAGATGAATAAACATTTCTGAAACACTCACCTGTCTCCGAAAAGCATCCGGCATGGTAAACGTACTATGTATCCAACAAAACGTATTCACCACATGCATTGGCAAACCGCTGACAATACAACTAATCGGTTGTCCAACATATTGGGTGGCGGTGATAATCAGACTGCAAGTCAACAGCAGGACCGTAGTGAAAGTGTTGTGCAAACGAAAGACAGCGTTATCCGTCTGTATATCCTGCCACTTAAGGTAGCTCCTTAAGCTTCCTAGTAACTTATACATTTTTTAATTGGTGCAATTCTGGCAGTAGTAATGGCTTTTTTTGTATAAAGTTAAATGCTGATGTCAACACATATAGGAAAATAAATAAATCGTATGCAACGTGTGTGATATAGATCAATTGAAATTCGTATTAAAATTGTGTAGAATTTGTTGTAGAATCATATCAACTGTAGGAAACAGAGAAAAGGAAAACATTATTAAATAAATGATAAAAAAAAATTAAACATAAATAAACTAAATTATAAACATTTAAAAAAGAAACTCTCTCCAAAAATCTTTTTTTCCTTTTTTCTAACAAATTTTTTGGGAAAATAGATTTTTATTTTTTTGCTGTCGGCATTTGTTAACAATCGAAGAGCTTGTCTTAATTTCAATGGCCATGTTAAGTGTGATTCATTTGACTTGTTGTCAGTAAACAAAACTTTAATTATGGCCAAAAAGTTTTTCATTCTATTCTGTATGTGTTGCTAACCCGTGATTCAGCGTATAACTTGTCCAAGTACGCTCACGCTCAAGTGAGCGTTAAACAGTGGATTATGGTTCTATCGCAAAACTTGAACTCAAATTCATGTGTTCTAATTCTATTGCTAAAAATAGACCAAATTCACTTTAAACAAGTTTTTTTTTGAATTTATGTAAACTAATTTGCTTCAATGCAAATTTCTTTGCAATTTCATTTGAATAAATTAAATTTCATCATTGAATCAATTGAAATATTATTGCATCAGCACTAAGTTACCTCCATAGAGAAATCAAATTTAATTGAATTTGACTGATTCACGTGTGAAATTTTTATGATAATTTGCGTAGTAAAATTGACTTTATTGAACCACACATGGTTGCAATTATTCATTCATAAAGGTGAGAAGGTGACTTATTGTTTGATATCAATATGCCACTCATAAATGATTGAATCAATACTGATCTAGAAAATTAAAAATACGGCTTCCTTAACACACAAGATAATGAGAAGATATGCTTTACGGCATTCGGAACCCGATTATAACAATTTTTTGTTATAGGCCAACAAGAATCGAAAACAAAAACAAATTTAAAAATTTTTGTTAAAAAATGGACTTTCGAGCAAAACAAAAAAGTACGTATCTAGTCTGGATAAAATCGATCTGAAAGTTTGTTCGTTTTCACCTAAAATCTTTCATATGTTAATACATATTATATTTCAAACAAATTGGAAGAGATTCTACTACCTAGAATTCACCCATATGTAGTAAGATTTAGTATACAGGGTGAGCGGGAATCGTTAAAACACCGGAAAATGTAAGATTTCTGGGACTATCCTGAACAATTTTTAATAGTTTCATTTTTCGAAATTCACAAAACAAACGGAGTTATGTTCGCCATTATTTTTGAAAGTGGAATAAGTAGGGGAATAGTGTCGGGTGTGGGCACCTTTTTGTTTTCGTCTCATAATTTTTGAACAAATGTATATTATGCAGACACGTAAGTATCATTGAAAAGCCAGAGACCTTAGCTAACTACTGGTGAAGAAGAAAATTTATTTCGTCAGTTGGAAAAATTATATGAAAAAAATAGTGAAGTGATCATTTTTGACAAAAAAAAAATGTTGGTTCGGCTGTGGGCACCTTAGAAAATCGGCTAAAAATGGGAAAATACGAAATTCAACGCAATGAAATGAAGAAAAAAGCAAAATTAATTCATTTTGAAAACATTGACCCACACAAATTCTGCTCAACGGCTTTGACAAAATCAGCGTCACTGAAAACGGCTGTATCGAATGGCATCATGCCTGTTGCCCTGAAACCAGACTTGATTTTCTTCGGCGTCAATACCAGATCAATTGTTTTGCAGACTAAGTCGACTAGGTGACGTAATTTCGAGCCCTTTTTGACATTGCTCTTTTGCCAAGCATGCATTTTTTGTACCAAATCCATGCCTGCTCCTCGATCCTCTTGTTTGGAAACTCAATATCGAGATTTTTTCACACCGCAAAGTTAACTTTTCGTGAAAACAGAGCGCAATTTTTTTTTCATTTCTAACAAAATGCCAGCCAATTCATATTATGACATTACTTTTGTCCTTCCATAGACTTACTCCAATAAATCTGTTGGTTTGGCGAGTTTTGAAAAGTTGTTCAGAATAGTCCCAAGAATCTTAAATTTTCCGATGTTCCACCGTAGGATTTGTGCAAATACGACAAAAAGTTCCACTGCTTAAAGTAAACCTGGGAGATGATATGGCACCCCTTTTAGTATTAATACTTGCACTGTTCGGACATTCAAACATGAAGAAAATTTAATTGAGTGGAGCGGACAGTGAACGAGTTAAATTGTTTATTCGTTTTGTGGTATTTTTAATCGGTGTATACCAAAAAGAAGAAATGCCACCTTATTACTGAGAATGATATGGTTCGGGTGCCACCACTCCCTTTGCATGTTGTGAGAAATTTGGAAGTGCAATTATGAAAATTCCAGTCACTCCAAAATCCCAGAATTTTAGACCTTTATAATTTTTATCTGATTATTTTTAGGTTTTCTATTTTGTTTTAGAAAACCTTTGGGAAACTTTGAAAACAAGTTAAAACACGCCAGAAAAGGTAATAAGTGAAATCTCGCCTATACAACAATTTCGAAAAACTCTAAGCCGAGTACAAGAAAATAAGTGGGAAGAATTCTACTGTCTTTTGAAAATATGGTACAGCAGAAAAAGAAAAGTTTAAAGCAGAAAACATAGCCAATGCAACGTAAGGTGGATCAAAAGAAAAGGACTTATAAACGGAACGTGGTTAAGTGACTATGGCGCCAAATCACCCATGATATGGTGCCATATCATGCCATAACCAAAAGATGTAACAAATCTATACACTAAAGGAAATACTCGCACAAATATTGGGTGTGTGCATTAATTTCCGTTGTTTTTTTTTTTATTTGAGACTTTATTTAAAGAAAATGGTACAATGTATTTTATTCAAAGTGTTGCCCATCGCTAGTCACTACTTTTTCCCATCTTTCTGGCACTTTATGGATTCCATCGCAAAAAAACTGCGCCGGCTTGGCGGCCAAAAACGAATCGAGCCAATTTTCGATATCTTGAACTTAAGTGAAGCGTATTCCTGGTAGGGCATTCTGCATCGATCGGAACAAATGGTAGTCTGATGGTGCAAGGTCTGGCCTATAAAGCGGGTGAGGCAAAATTTCCCATCCGTTGTTTTCCGTTGTTTTCCAGGTAATTTTTGACTGGGGCAGCAATATGTGGCCGAGCGTTATCGTGGTGGAAAATGATTGACTCGTGTCTGGTCGCATGCGTTGGCCGCTCTGCCTGAATTTTCTGCTTCAATCGAATCAAGTGTTGACGATAGAGTTGAGCTTTAATGGTTTGGCCACCTGGCAACAGCTCATAATAGATCACACCTAGCTAGTCCCACCAAATACAGAGCATTACCATCGACATCAAAATCACCACTTTTAAACCATCGAAACCACTCACGACAGCTTGATTTAGCTGGAGCATAGTCCCCATAAACTTCTACAAGAATGCGATAACTTTCGGCAACTGTTTTCTTTGAAATATAGAGTAGAACGGGGCAATGTCGTGCACTCAACTTTGACATGCTCGTAAAGCCGTACATCTCAACCGAATGCGACGAGTAAGCATCCGATCGAAAGATAATTTCGTTGGTTACATCCATGTGTAACAACATTTGTGTAGCGAGAAATTGTGTTTGTGTAAGTGAAAAAAAAAAAAAATGTCCACGACATTACCCCCCTAAAAATTTGTGGGGTAATGTCGTGCATTGTTTTCCGAGCATAGTAAAGGTACCAAAATGTGTGAGAAATGATAGGTAGTGGTTCTATTAGAGGAGATTTAGCATTATCATTTATTTATTCATTATTATACAAGAGTGAAGTACATAATATGTTGTGTAGAGTAGAACGGGGCAATGTCGTGCACTCAACTTTGACATGCTCGTAAATCCGTACACCTCAAGCGAATGCAACGAGTAAGCATCCGATCGAAAGATAATTTCATTGGTTACATCCATGTGTAACAACATTTGTGTAGCGAGGAATTGTGTTTGTGTAAGTGAATGTGCACGACATTACCCCAATGGTCGTTTTAAAGGTCAACTTCGATAACTCGGTGAAGCCCAAAATTTTTTTCGAAAACCAAATACTTCTTTTCTTTGGCAGGATATTTCGTTTCAGAAAACACTTACCTGGTATATTTTCCCCGAAGGAAAATTATTTTTCTGACCCGATAAAAAAACACTTTTATCGTCCCGAAAGCGTGCGTTTTGAAAAAAAGGTTACTCTGTAGAGACGAACTGGTGAAAATTGCTAGTATTATATGCATAAGCTCAGTAGGTCAGCAGGTCCCTACCTTACGAACAGTTGGTAAATCATTCAATTCTTTGGGCTAAAACAGCCAGTGCACGACATTACCCCCTGCACGACATTACCCCGTTCTACTCTACTAGTGAAGTAAAACTTCCCGCAAATTTTGCTTTTTCGGCACGAACTCGGACATTTTGGAGCACAGTAAAATTTATAATGCGGATGAAAATTTTCAAATCTTATGATGCAGAGTTGTTGACAGATGCCTAAGCTTCAGATATGACGTTTCTGATCAAACATTTAAGTCACCATGTATTGATGGCGTCATCTTTTGAAAAACGATGGAAATTAATGCACACCCAATAGAAAACTTAGAAATAATTTTTCATTTTTTGACTTATGATGGTCATAGTGAAGATCTTGTTCTGGGGGGAGTGAAACTATTACAGGAAACCGGAGCATATTTTTATTATATGATCTTTGTTTTGATTTGAAGATTTATACTTAATTTTTTAGTGAGTGTAATTACACAGTATAAAATAGAAAGTCACATAATGTGAGTGAACTGCAATAATTCGCAAATATTTTTTTTACAGTGCAATAATAAAAGACATGATATTAATTTAAATTGAATTCTCAAGAATTGCATTGTGATTTTCGGTTCTTTTATGAGTTCTCCAACATATGCGTTTACTCGCTTTGCTCCATTTAAATTAATTTATTAGCCTTTTTTATTCATTTTACTAAATCACAAATTCTGCTGAATGCACTGATTTTATATAGCCAGAAAAAATTTTTTTTTTTATTAATTTAAATTCATTCCAGAAAGGTTATTCACTTCATTCAAGTGAAGAAATTTTCAAGTTGTAAGAGTTCAAAGAAAAAATAACTTTCCTAATAAAGTCATTGTTCACTAAGATTTCTCTCAACAACACCATAATGTAGTAAACTATGGAACTAATCACAAAAATTGATTAGAAATTTGTTATGCACCAACATATTTCCTTTATCGCAAAAGCTACAGATGAAAATATGTAGCGCCAGAGAGGCTTTTTTCTTTTCCAACTTTTTTCTAATGTGAAAAAGTAAACCATAGATTTTTGCATATTTTACCGATACGAATTTCAACGTTGTATGCTTAATATGCTTGCAGGCACTTATAGAATACCCTTTGTATTGGTTCATATGAATGTGGACAATAATTTCTTTCAACAAATCGGTGTCACATGCCACATAGAAAATAGAACAATAGCTTTAGCACGTGGAAATTTCCCGGAACGCATTATTTCGCGAAACCGTATATGATGGATAATTGACAATCAAGCTTATGGTTTTGAAATACTGAACGTCTTTCATTGCATTTATCTGAAACGTTTCACAGCACAAAACTGATAGTGAAAATGTAGAAAGTAGTAAAAAAAATACTATTTGTCGAATAGCAGAAACTTACTTTGTGGTAATAGTCTAATTTACTGTCTTACTGAAGTACATAGATCAGATCTGCAGAACACGAAAATAAGTTAAGAAATGTGTAAGCTATGGGCAATTTTGTGAGGTCTGTCGGTCAATCTCATGCTTCATTCTCATGTTTCATGTTCAAAAAGTCATAAGTACTAAAAAGGAACAAATTTAGTACTTTTTGCCAAATATGAAAAACTTATCTTAGCCTTATAGCCTGATTCAATACCTTCCTAAAAATGTCCAACTATGTGGAGAAGTGTTTTTCGTAATTTCAAAATTTTTTCAATTTTTGAACCTAGCCAAAGTCCATAAAAAAATCTCTATTTTTATCGGTTTATTTGCCTGACATGAAACCATGTGTCAAATCCGAGATAGTGCGGTCAATTCTTGTTATGCTGAGCATGAAATGGAAGGTCATTGACTGGAAAAAATAGGCAGCGCTACCCCCTCACTATAACAAAATTCGTCATAACTGTTTGATAATGCAGATGGATGAGATGCGGTGCACATCTAAAGTACACCGGCAGAAATAACATGCATTTTGTTGAGAATGATATGAGTGACTATACAAATAAACCATTATTTTGCTCAGAACTAATTTTCTACCTAAAAAATTTGAATTATGGCTTATGGTATAGATCGTTATTCTCCGACGTTTTCTAGATGTTACATTGAATACGTGTCCTTTTATTTATTGTATGAAATGATCAAAATGCCTCTACCCGAAGAGACCAAAATCGAATTAGGACTATGTTCAACTAGTTTCACGTTTAAAAGCAGTTTCACTAAACATTCTTAAATAGTAATATTGATTCGAAATATTTTTTGTATAAAAATAATATGCCTTTACCGTGCCATAAAATGCAATTTCTCTTTATGATTAAAATTTAATTCACTTCAACAAATTGAGTAGAAAAAACTTAAAAGTTTACTAACTTCGAAACTCGTGCGTTCATTGAAAATGCCTTTACCGTGCTTTTTTTATGTAAAAAAATAGTTTACTATGGAATTTTTTTAAAGATGATTTTTCTACAATTTCTATGATAACCTTAAGCTATTGCAACTATTTGCGGCCTAGAAAAACATTTTTTTTTTGAGTAAACTATCATCTTTTTCGTAAAATACTCCATATAAAAAATTTAATAGTAAAATTTGCTATTTCCCATACAATTAGTGCTGTGTTCTTAATAAATCAAATTAGTGTTAACCCACACATTTTATTATTTCATTCAAAATGCTTCCCCCATTTTTTGTTTGCAATATTTGCTATAAACCTCTTATGCAACCTTGACATTGATCTTCTAACATACTCTAATATTTCATACATAACATTAACACTTTTCTATTGTGATATTTTGCATGAAACAACCACAGCACCATACTCATATATCATTCTAGCAACAAGTGCAATTCATTCATATTACATTCAACCAAGTAGGTAATAGCATTTTATCATGCTTTTTTTTTGTTTTGTCTTAAATATATTTACATATTTCCATACATACATATATATTATAATAATAATCCCCAACAGTTATTTTATATCCCACGTTTTGGTCTACTCAACATATTCAGCACTCACGGCATATCACCGTCGTCGTCGTACATGTGATTAATTTTCTGCATTGTTTGTCACGTTCTTCTTATAATGTAACGTGACGTTAGAATACATACATAGATATACGAATAGTGCTGATATTTCTTATAGTTAGTTGTAAATTTATTTTATAGTGGATATACCCGTTGGCTTACTTTTGTAATATCCCTAAGAAACTCGAATTTTTAGCATGTTGCCAATATTTTTGCTCTATTATCGAATTAACGTGGAAGTTTTGTCTAGAAAAAACAATCATAGTGGAAATAAGTACATACTAAGAAAACTAATTTGCAGATTACTAAATTTAATGAAGAAATAGTCACATTCTGTTATATAGCGGGCGCCAGACGTATTTCAGTATACAAAATATGAGTATCGAAAACTGAGCTCAGATTCTTATAGGTAGTAGCCCAAGTAACAAGAAATTGGATGTCGACAAGATCTGTGGTGGTCTATTTTTTTGTCCCTTAACTCCTATCAATTCCAACCAAAGTTTTCCATAATCGGTTTTTCTAGATTGAAATCTCATGATTACGAAACTGATCTTGGTTTTTTCTCCTCAGTTATACCTGGTCAAAAGAGCAAAAACGAGGTTTTAAGGTCTACTGAAAGCTATGTATATACATACAAAAAACAGCAACTTGCAAAATCAACTTCTATTAATGGATACGCATAGACAAATTTATTAATAAGCCGTAATCAAAAAAAAAAAACAGTTCAAGTTTTATTGTTTTCATCAATTACATATTTTATTACAAAAATTTTGAGCTCTTGCAGACTAAAATCGTATGAAAAATTACAGCTCTATTCTAGCATGGAATTTTTATGGCAGACTTGTAAAAGAAATGTCAAATAAAATCCAAATTGATTAAAACTAGCGCATGCCACGGTATAGGCAATTTCACCACGCCAGTACTCATGTATCGTTATACAATACATATATAAATAGTAGGGGCCTGCACAAAACATCTTGAAACAGAACGTACTTTTTTGAACTTGAAAATTTTACACTGAACTGAAGTATTTGATCCAAAAATTCAAGATTCAAGTCTTCAGTGTATACTGTTTTCATTTTGACACTGAAGCACACTGTCCTGTTTTATCAGTGTCATAAGAGAAACCTAATTCTAGCAAATGCTTCAGAGTACTATATTTTATGTATGCAAATACTTCAGGTCACTGCTAAAGGTAACACTTGCAAGTTGCAACGTAGTGGTAAACCAGGATTGTAGTAGATTTCATACATTTTTGCGAGATAGAGAGAGCATAAACAAAAGTGAGGCACAGGAAGAGAGCGACAAAATACTTTTGTCACTACAGTAGCATTCTGCAGTGTTCACTACAACTACAGGATATGCACTAAACTGAACTGAAGCAAATGAAGAAAGGCATGACTATGCCATGTTTGGTTTTTCATCTTTCATTTCCAAATACTTTCAAGACATTTGCGCGCAACACTGAACTGAACTTTTTGATAAATAAAAAACGGGTTCTAGACATGATGTATCTTAAAACTCCAACAAGACGCCTTGTGCAGACTCTTAATAAATAGCAACCAAACCTAATACTTACCATTTCCAGAAAATGTCAGAAAGTAATGAGCTACATTGTATATCATTTAGAACCCAGAACACAAAACTTTAGATTTTTGTGAAACCCTTAGAGGTGGCAAAAGTAATGTCATTAATATTATGTGCCACAATATTTGGGCGACATCATTCATTTCTCATGAAAACATGCTCAAATTTGTTCATTTCTAACAAAATGTCAGTCAATTTATATTATGACATTACTTTTACACCTTGAGTGGATTTATTCCAGTCAAAATAAACTATTCAAATGTGAGATTGTGCAATAATTTCAGTTTTTATTTGATTGTATAGATACATTGCACAATAAATAGCATACAAATTTCGTTTATATTACTCAATTTATTTGATTGACGTACTTGGAGCAAGAAATTAGTTTGTTTCGTGAAATTACCGTGGAATATTTGCAAATTTTTTTGTATCACCACCAATTTGAATCAATTTAATCGTAAAACCAGCCATTAATATTGACTGCAAGAGTTAAGCTGTTTTTTCTGCTTTTCGTTAGCATGTGCATTTGACAACAAGTTTTGGTATATGACTGAAATTCTTCAAATTGCAATTTGGCAAAGATTGTGCAAGACAAATTTTTACACTTCAAATATTAGTAAAGGTGAAGATAATATGTCTTCGTAAATAAATTTCGTGCTAATTTTTAACAAAAAAAAAACAAATTTCTCCATTCTAGCGATAAGAATCTCTGTGTTACCATTTCAAGTTAGAAAAGAAAAGAGTTTTACATACGAAAAAGTCAATCAACCGGCAAGCGAACGTCCCAAATTCACATTTTTCTTTTTACCCACATAAACTGAAATGTTAACTATTTTTCATAGGAAACTCTACGAGTAGACCTCTCAAGTTTTACACGATACAGCATCTCGTACACAAATATCACGTAATTATAAACAACTATCGCGTATGTACACTAACCAACCCGAAAAAAACACAAAAAACCTCATGCACGAATTCTAGCAGCTGTTGTTGGCTGCTGCTTTGTTGTTATGCCCGAACAGAGAGAGAGATTCTTTCGAGACACGGCAGCAGCCAGCAGCAGCACCAGTAACATTTGTGGTCAAATATGCCCCTGTTTTGAAATAAAATCAACAACAACAACAGCCGCAGCATCGAACATACAAAGGTATAAATTCAAAATGTACCATGGAAAAAAGAACCAAACAAAAAAAGAAAGAACTGACCAAAAGAATAAAAAATGAAAAATAAAAGCAAAACATAATGAACGAACGCACCGACATGCAATCAACTTCCGGCGTTCTCTTCTCGATGTTCATAATAAAGCACCAGGTGTGCTGAGAGCCTTTGTTTTTGGGGAGTTTTAGTATGGACGACAATTTTATTTTGGGTGAAGTTTTTTGTTTGTTAGAAATTATACAATAAACTAATGATCAAAAATAAAAAAAACCCAATATTAAACAAATTATATAATTGGAAGAAATCAACGTGAGGTAAGTGATTAGCGATATACCGGTCAGATACTTAATCAATTATCTAATTGAATTAGATATATAATAAAAATGAAGTTTTTTAGGTTTTTTGTAACTTTGAAAACAGGATGTACAGTGTATCCAATAATTACTGTCAATAAAACTACTTAAAAGTTATTGAAGTGTTATTCATAGGCTGAAATTCGACCATTTCCATTTGACTTTAAAAAGACCACCCAACTGTTAACGAAAGAAAAGAAAATTTGAGAATTTAATTCTCATAAGTTAAAATGCCGGTGCATTTTCTCTTTAGGGGCGTGGTCAAGCCGACTTAAAAATCATTCAGGTCATATAATCGTTTCTTAGCGTCTTCATTACGAAATTTCATAAAAATCGATGCAGTGGTTTAGCCTTGAGACCTTTTTTTTCATTAAAGGGTGTTGCACCGCTCACATAAAAACATAACGGTCAGGTTATCGTTCCTTAATGCTAACCCTATCTCCATACCAAATTTCATAAAAATCGATGAAGCGTTTTAGCTGTGAAGGAGTTTTTTTCCATTAAGGGGCGTGGCACCACCCATCTAAGATAAAAACAAAATTTTTTTGCACTGCTCCTCTTCACAACCTTTCTTACAGAAAAAAAGTTAAGCGAATATAATGAGATTCAGGCATAGAAACAGAGACTTAACCGAATTCGTGGAAAAGATCAAATTTTTCAACCCGTAAATGTGTGTAAAACAATTAATAGCTTGCATGCACCATATTTTGGTCTATTTTGGTCTATTTAATTCCAAATCTTTGTGAAACGCTGTTAGAACCCATCAATTGTAAAGCCAATCGTTGATCCAGTTTGACTAAGCATATAGCCACTTAATTCGAAATACAAATAATTGAGATCCGGTGAGAATGCTGTCCATTTTTTTTAAATAGATAAAATCGGGAAAAATTTTCACGATACCAGTTTTGAGTGGGCTTTGCTTTATGCGAAGGTTCAGAGTCTTGTTGAAAGCAAAAAATAATCGTCTTCGTGTGATGTCTTAGCGTCGGGAAGAATATGGTCTTTTAAATGTATTCGTGGTAGTTGTTTGTATCGATTTTGACATATTTATCGATGAAAAGTAACGATAATTCCCCATTTTGTGATACTGCTTCCTAAACCATGATTTTGGTTAAGTCTTGATAACATACAGTAGCAAAATTTTCTCTAGGAGCGTTCACAAGTGTTGCTACGAACACACACACGGTTATTGTACCGTGATTTAACTTATTTGTGAGCCCATTCATGCCGTGCCTTTTACAGTCTGTGAGTCATAATTAATTACTCATTGTTTGATATCATTTGTTCGCACAATTTGACTAGGTCCAATTTTTATACCCTACACCCAGGGTATATTCACATTGTCCTTCCGTTTTTAACGCAGAAAGAGAGGCATGGCAGGTATAGAAAAGTATATATATTCTTGATCAGCGTCACCTCCTGAGTCGATATAGCCATGTCCGTCTGTCTGGCTAGCTAGCTGGGTGGCTGCGTGTGCGTGGAAATACATTTTTTGGGAAAACTGAGCAACATAATTCAATGAAATTTGGTACACTGCCTCTGTCGTTAAAGTTAATCGGTCAACGTACACGCCTACCGCCCATACAAAAAATACATTCAAAATGCAATAAAAAGAGCATTATTTGCAATAACAGCAGCAAAATACACACAAATACTAGGGATAGTAATTACAAGCTCTGAGCAAAAACTAGGCAAATTAGGATAAGAGGGTGTGGCACCTCCCATATAAACAGAAGTTTCAAAATGCTGTACTGAAAGATTTTTTAAGAAAACCAAACCGAATTTCGCTCAAACGCTCAGAACAGTAAATGCATGCTCTACGTAAAATATAGGTAAGCTCGGAGACGAGGGCACTTCTCACATGAGCAATTTGTTCTTATACTCTTCTAGGAGTTACGGTAGAAGAATATTGCATAGTATTTATCAACAAGGTGTTTAATAATATACTTAAAATGCAGTGTAGGGTATTTAGTTTTTGGGCAGATACCACCCTTACTATTTTTTTTTAAAACGTATAATGCATAACACCTCTAAAGTTTTTGTCAGAGACTTTTGAGTTTTCGATCGATAGCTCCAGTACTATTCCAGAAACCGTAAATTTATTTAACTAAAATTGTAGCTAAATATAAATATTCAACGAGGTCATTAAATTATACAACATAGTCAAAAAGATTAAAACATTTTCATGCGCTTTCTATGTAACCTCAAAAATCGTGTTATTGAGCATTTATATTCGAATATCTCGAAAACCATTCGTGATAGAGCAATTCTGACGCCAGATTCAGATCTACCATTGGTCAATAAATTGAAAGTTACTATTTTAGTTTTGTATTATTTGGGTTTTTTAAAAAATATAAGAACTTCATTTAAAATCTGCTTACGTAAAACTTGAACGGACCCAAATGATGTCGTTGAGCTTAAACTAGGCAAGCCAATCGATAAGCTTTATCAGCTGGTTCAGTAAAAATTTAAGCATTCATTAAGATAGCATGACATATGACTTGTTGGTTTTTCCCAAGTTTCCCTGTTATCCCTCATATGCTAAAGTTCAAATCAAATCATTGTTTATTTACTAAAACAATTAAAATCAACATTATATTAAGTTATGATTCATTAAAAGTTCTTTAAACTTTTAAGTATGATTAATTTTATAAGAATGTACTGGACATGTCAGTGCAGTGCAAAACTGATGTGCATAAATATCATTTACTTAGTAACTAAGAGTCAGAAAATTTTCTTCACTGCGAATAAATGCAATTTATAAAAATAGATATTTTTATTCTTAATTGTATTTCTTTCAATTGATATCAATTGACCTCGACGGTTATGCTCTTACAAATGAAACTTTTTCTTCGGTTCCCATAAATTCTGCACTTTGGTCATTTTGTGTATTTTATACTTTGTTCCATAGTGTAATTTGTAATTAAGTATATTGGAATTCACAGTTTTATTGATTTGGTGCTTTTTTTTTTTTAAATTGTTTGAATTAATTATTGCCTAATTGATGCACTACATTGACAAATATCGGCTGACCTCGTTTGTACTTTCGTATTGCGCATTCACGTGACTTATCGAATTGTAATTCATTTATGATAAAGGTAAAGTCACTTTCAGTAAGTTATGAGACTCTTAGCGATTCCAGAAAAATAGTTTTAAAAATTTTTACAGCAGTCTTCTATTTCTGTATTTATATATCATGAAAACTAATTTTTTAAAATAAACACGAAAATCTAAAATGTTGGATAGAATACAACAGAACAATCACGAAAAAATGCGTTTAAAATTAATGGTAGAGTCTTAAAGCTGTGACACTAAGAACTTCCGCTGTGAAACATTTGTAGGTAAAATGCATTAAATTTTGTTTAAAAGCAATTAGTGAGGAATGACAAAAATTTTACAACACGTAGCTAGAAATTGAAAATGGATAATGACTGTATATCATACTGACGCAGTAGATGAGCGATCGTATGAGACAATAGAAATCTTAGCAATTGTTGTAACACAGAGATTACACGGGATGACAACAGTTTTACCATCGTGCAAATCATTTATGACAGATTCTACGTGAGTAATAACCAACTTTCTGATTGACCTTATTATGACCGAAAGCCCGACATTTTATGACCAGAGGACCATGCCACAGAAATGGTAAGATTTTCTTGTTTCCGAACTCATAAAAAGACGAGTGCAGAAAAATGTTAATTACTTGGGTTTCTGAGAGCCAATTTATTTATTTATTTATTCAGTGCACACTTAAGCCATAGCTTTTCAGACTTGTACATGTACATATTCTTTTTAAGAATATGAAATATTTTAATTTCGAAAAAAAAAATTTCCAATTAAAATACAGGTCGCTAATGATTACCGTTGAGTTTTATTCCGTAGCAGCGAACTTTTTTTTTTGTTTTTTTTTTTTGTCAAAATTTAAAAATTTACCTCAACGGTAGTCTCTAATGTCACACCCCTTTCAAGCATAAAATCGTCTCTTAATTTGGTAACTTAAAGACACTATGCATTGGGAAAATAAGATTTGGAAATTTTTACTGCTCAATAATCTTTCCAATTTTTTATGACCAAGACCAATACCGACACTTAATGCCCAAGACGAAGACCAGGACTGCTATGGTCTTAGTCTTGGGTTGCTCATCACTACTTTAAAGCAGATATTGATTTTTCAAAGTAATCAAACTGAGGCGTAAGTACTTTCTTCAGAGTATTTATTTATGTGGTGCGAAAATTCTATAGAACATCTTCAAAACTAAAATGCTACTATGATTTCAAGTTCGAGACATACAGACTGTTCGTTTACTCCAAGCTTTTGCAAGTTTTTTCCCGAAAAGCTCTCGTTTCTGTACGTTTTATACGTACACACGAGTAAACGAACAGACCTAGACTATAGAAGTTTTGGTCTTGGTTAAAATAAAATGTTCATTGATAGTAAATAGGGGCGCCACGCCACTTTCGAACACAAAATCTTATATCAATACGGAATTTAGCAGCTTAAAAGTAAACTTTTTGAAAAAGATTATGTAGGTGCAGAAATTTTGCATACTTAACTAAATCAATCAGCAACTTTTTCCAAAAACAAGAACAAGACTCAATATCAAAACCAGGACCATATCTGTTTGAAACATTATAGCTCGATAAGCCTAGATTAGCAGAGGGTTAGTCACCGCGACCAGTAGGTACTAGTAAAACCCAAAAAACGTTTTTAAGGGTCAATTCTTAGTCCCTGGCGCGTTTGGGGTAAAGCGCCCATTTTAAAAGTTAATGGGTATAATAAAGTAATAAAATTTAAATATCACAGTGACAAAAAATTATTACTGCTATATTGTCTTTTGGGCTATAGAACTAACAGAAGTCATTATGAATCAGTCTCATGTTAGAAAGATGTTTTTGACCGAGCATTCTCTTGTGGGGTACGCTGTAACAGCTCGTATACTTTTCGCTAAGTAAGTAAGTAGTAACAAGAACATACATATTTAATGTACAATTCTAAATTCCAAAAAGAATCACGTTTTGATATATCAATGAAAAACAGCTTTATAAATTGTTATAAAAATATTAACTGATGGTAACACACTATGATCAAATTTATGTACAAATACGAATATATGACACATTCAAATGTTGAAACGCTTAGAGTGAGAATAAAAAATATGAAATATTACATAAAATAAATACAAATACAATAGATACAACAGATAATATTGCATTTCAATGGCAATGTAACTTAGTCAATAAGAAGTGATGACATTAACATGGCTTTGTCGTGTGTTGAAAAAGGCTTAGTAGCAGCTCATTAAAAATGGTGTTGCAACAATGACTGACTGCAGCAGGCTCATACACGGTACACCATAATAAGATAAATAGAAAATTTTATAGCAGGTATTCTCAAAAAAAAAAGAGAATTTTAATTTTTGGCCTTTTTTTGGTCTGACGGGAAATTAGTCTTTTCTAAAAGTGCGTGCTCAGTTGAAATTCTTTTAGAAAGTTTTTCCTTCGAGTTCTTGAGCACTGTGTAGAAAAAATTTAAAAAAAATCCGTCGGACAGTTTTTTAAAAATCTCATTTTGAAAATTGTACCAAAATTTCCATATTAATCGAAACAATCGTAAAAATAAATAGTAGGTTTAGATTTATTTTTTTAAGCTGAATCCGAATTCAGCAGAGTTTTGAGACATCTTAACCTTAAATTCCAACTAACTCAGTTTTTGGCTATTTTTGAAGTTTTGTAAAAAGGTATGATAGTTTCTGGCCATAAATCTTTATATGGTATTTGAAAGAACTAGTTTTGGCCTTAAAACCCATTTTTATTATATCAATATCTTTTTTTTTTCCAAAATATTGTAGCCTAAAAAGTTGAAAAATCGCAAAAAACATGATTTTTCGTTATTTCAGTTCAGGATATTTTAGAGTAAAATAAAGATATTAATATAACTTTTGAAGGTTAAAATTAGTTCTTTCAAATGCCATATCAAGATTTATGACCAAAAACTCTCATACCTTTTTACAAAACTTCAAAAATAGCCAGAAACGTTGTTTTTTGCACTTTTAAGTTACGATGTCTCAAAATCCTGATAAGTTAGCGGAATTTTGGTGCCGGATTCGGATTTAGCATCTAAAATGACTATTTTGGTACTCGAATCAGGTTAGAATGAAATATTTCTCGTCAGACCATATTTTGAGCACGAACAGTGTAGTTAATGTATTTGTTAATGCTTGCGCGCTCGAAAAATTGAAGACGCTCGCAACACTTAAGATTTTTCGCATTTATCACTAACATTGCTTGTGTGCAAAGAAACAAAAAATATATTAATGCGCATGACAAAAGTTTGTCCTACCTTTTGTACAATGCTAGAAATGGAGTACGACTTTGAGTTACACACAATTAGAAAGGTATTTGTGTGTAGATGTGTACAAAGTTAAAATTATTTTAATATGTTGTCTTTAAGCCTGCCAAAATTAAATACAAATTTTTCAATATTCAAAATACACGGTCACGCAGCGCTGAAAAGAGGATACAACAAAGAGAAAGACAAAAAGCTGACTGACACTGACTTCACGTTTTTTGTTTTTTTTTTTTTCGTTTCACATTTGTCATTGTACCAGGGATGATAAAAGCGCTTTTCTATTTGGTACCAAATAGCAAAAAAAGTATAAAAACTGTCTAAAGAGTACCAAAATTATTTAATCAATACATTTGTGATAAAATTTTGACCATAGGGCGATTCTAGTCTTTTTAAAAGTCCAATTGTTCACAAAACCAAACATTATAGTGAAATGTTCAATTTTGTGATCAAATTTTGAAAATTGAGCGATTTTAGTACATATAAATATTTGAAGAACTCTCTTCGCGCTCTTGAGTTACTATGCCAATATGAAATTTGGTTCCGAAGAGAGGTTTCTGTGGGAAATAGAAGTACTTGTGCGTCTATTAATAGAATGCCAAATTTATTAAAAAATAGATTAATAGACGCACAATTACTTCTTTTTTCAACGGGAATCCAATTTCACGAAGATAGTTCCTGAAATATTTATATCCTTTGTTGTGTGTGGCTTTTTCATTTCCAATAATTTGGTTTGGCCCGCAAAATCAGATGATTATCATACAATAGCTCGCGAGAATACCCCGAGTGCGCATGTCTGTTTTAGAGTACCTATGAAGCGCAAAGCTTTTGAGTGCTCTGAGCGCTTTAGCTGAGATTAACAATACTTGGAAGAAGTCCGTATAGAGGCAAAAGTAGTGTCAGGATATGAATTGGCTGACATTTTGTCAGGAATGAATAGAAGAACGCTCTGTTATCACAAAAAGTTTACCTAATGATTTTTAATTGAAAGCGTGTTCCTCTTATTCCACTTAAAAAAAAAAACAATATATCTTTACGAGGAACGGGAAAAATCTATCTTATATAATTATCTCTTGATAAAGATAAAGCACGAAAAAATTTAAAATAAAATTGCGGCTTGCGTACAAAGAACGGGAACTGATCTTTCCGCGGAATAATTTTTTAAGATGATGTGGCTCCATTTTCAAATGAGATTCAACACATAACGTTAACGTCAAGAACATAAAATTTGTCAAATAAAAACTCGCCAAATATAAATATATGGGGCACCCTAATAAAAAACAAGTTAAACTGGCAATCAAACTAAGAATGTTAATTGTCCTCAACTCAAGCTATCAATTAAAATTATAATTAATAAGTATTATCTAATAAATAATTAAATGCAACTTACACAATGGATATGCAACCGATCTGAATGAAACACTATAGACGGGCTGTGTTCAATAATTGCGCGCTTTCCCTTGGATTTTGTAGATAAAAATAGAAGAAAAATATTGGATTTTTATCTTTAAAAGTTTTCGCACTGAGAAGGTTTGTTATTATTATTGTTTGAACAACAACAATAACAACAACAACTATAACTGATAAGGATATTTATGCAACGCTGTCAATGTCAACGTTTACTCGCGCGTTGTAAACTGTCAACGTGGGTGTGTTCAGCAATTACAACCAGACTTCCTCCTAAAGTGTTGATGATGAATATGTTGCAGCACACTCTTGAAAAGTTTTTTTTTTCTTGTTTTTGTTGTTGCTGGCGTGTGCTGACAACGCAAAAGACAAAAAAGTCTACGTTTACAATAACGCGGCGCTTGCTGAATTATTTTTTGAATTTGTTAACGATTTTTATAAAAAAATTTCAAAAAAATTTCTATTTTCTAATTTACAAAAAACAAAAATGAATACAAAAATTCGTGATAGAAATTACGCACAACGTATGACGACGTATTGTTTCGCTTTTATCGACGCGTTAACGTGTAACACGCGTCGTCCGACCGTGTTCGAGTCTCAAGCTGAATACCGTGTGTTAAACACAAATACTACACTAAAACTCGTGTACAGAGGCCGCTATGGATGAAGCTCGAAAACCCAGCAACGAGTATGGCTTGGCGAGAGTTGAAATTCAAAGCAAGAAAGCGAGAAAGAGCGAATGTACGCGAACAATGTACAAAAGTCAGAAAATACGCGAGTACGAAATACAGCGCACACCATGGGTTACGACGAGTGAATATAACTCGAAAATGTGTATTTTTAAAATTGTGAGCACAACACGCACATAGCTACATGCACAAACACACACATAATATATATGTATAGCAAGTCGAACTCACTCAACTCTACCACATCCTGAGTAGACAGAAGACATCCACTCCAATGTACAACCGAGCGAGTATCTTCTCTACCAGCAGACCATAGCAACGGCAGCTGTTTTTTGCTTGGTAACGCCATCTGTTGTTCCTAATACCTATGTCTACCATAAGCAGTCTTTATGTTTAAGTACATTTTTATGGATTTTTAAACTGAAGCCAAAGGTTTTTTTTTACACTCAATTTCAAAGTCTTGTTCATAACTCTGAGTAGGGAATTCAGTTGTTTATACTTTGAAGCATCTACTTTTTTACGAGTGTAATTGATAGGGGCTCTCGCGCTCATTGGAAATTATCGCGTGTAAAATATCTCTCTAGACTTTTTGCGTGTGTACCCTACTCACTTTAGTGTTTTTTAAGCTGAGTTTTATTATTAATAAATTATTATTTTTTTCTTTCAATTTGTTATATCATAATTAATTGTGGTTGGAATGCTGTCTCTAATGATTTAATGAACTAAAACAAATTGTTTTTCTTCGTTTAAATTAATTATTAAATTTTAAATTATTAATTGGTAATGTACTCAAAGTCGATCAAATTTCCTCAGATGTCTTCACATCTTTGTAAAACTTCTAATCTCTTTTGTTCATTTTATAAATTGAAGTTACGTTTCCGGGAATCTCGAATAATTATAATTTGTCTTTCAAAAGACTATAAATTTTAGACCATTCAGCATTCACAAAATTCAGTCGAAAAGTTAAAAATCTTCGAAAATGAACTGATTTAGATTTGTATGGAAAAGTTTCAAATTGCTCGAAATTGAGCTGCCCCGGCATTAAAAGATATGTTTTGATGAAAATAGATACCATATGAAATTTGGGCCATTACAGCGAACATTTGATGGACCCGAAACTATTATCAAAACTGAAAAATGCTTCTAAAGCATTTATTTCTAAACTCAATCAAAAAAACTGGTATAATAAATGACCATCGGATTAAAGGAAATTTAACAAAAATTTCAAAAAAATTATAAAAGGGTATGTTAATAGGACCTTTTTCATACTTAAATGACCGCCGAAAACAAAAAATGGGGAAAAAAATTAAAATATCAACTTTAAAGGTCCAGAACTTTGCGAAATCTTTCTAAATTTCAAAATTTTTTTCTGAAACAAGTCAAAACAGTTTCAACCCTATAACTCCACAGGGGTACATTTCAGACCCCCCTCCAAGCAAAATTTTTTGTTAGTCTAGGTCCCCTCTATTACCTCCCAGAAGCTTCGTAACCTTATGCAATACACTTTGTATAGCCTGGGGCATATACAAAATGTTAAAGGTTATTTCGGTGACTATATGAAATACATATTTTGTATCAAATTCTAAAAGTTTTTCTGGAACTATATGGAAATAATACCTTTTGTGATTTTTGATCTCGATTTTCTATTGGAAAAATGCATTTTAAGTGATGGATTTTGAACTAGAGGATGCATTTTAGCATGATAATGGCGATGGCATTCTTATGTTTGTTTGAGGTCGGAAGTGGAAATAAGCCCTTTTAAAAAATCGCTCCTCAATTACACAGGCCCACAAAAAAAAAGTAACCTGCGCGAAAGATCAGACCACCGGAACTTTATGTTTTCGGGGTCGCTGAATCCGAATATGGTGCCAGAATAGCGAAGTTGGTTCGCGTTTTTTCAGGAATCAACAATTATGCTGAAAAATTTTAGATTTTTTTCAGCATTATTTCTGATTTGTGAAAAAACTCGAACCAACTCCGCTATTCTGACACCATATTCGGAATCAGCAACCTCGAAAACATAAAGTTCAGTTGGTCTGATTGTTCGCGCAGGGAATTTTTTTTTGTAGTCCTGCGCACAGGCCAAAAAAAAAAAAAAGTACCCTGCGCGAAAGATCAGACCACCGGAACTTTATGTTTTCGGGGTCGCTGAACCAGAATATAGTGTCAGATTAGCGAAGTTGGTTCGCGTTTTTTCGGAAACCAGGAAAAATCTCAAATTTTCAGCATTATTGTTGATTTCTGAAAAAACGCGAACCAACTTCGCTATTCTGGCACCGTATTCGGATTTAGCGATCCTGAAAACATAAAGCTCAGGTGGTCTGATCTTTCGCGCATGGTACTTTTTTTTTTTGAGGGCCTGAGTTATTAATTAATGATACTTATAAGTCATGCTGTACGTATTCTAAATTTTTTTTGGAATGCTTTAAATTTGCATATTATTGACTTTAAAGCTCGAAAAGCTCGAAAACTAGACCAAAACCATTAAAGTGCTCAGCTTACTTGAAATTTGCTTACTGTATTAAAATATACGAATAGCACAGTGAAATTAAAAATTGTTAAATTGTGAGATTTCAATAAAGTGAATTAAAATAGACTTTTATGAAAAAACTAAGAACCCTTTAAAAAACTTAGGAGAAAAACTACTAGCTAAACATGCTTATCTGTACTAAGGATATTACGGAGTTTTCAAATTTTTTTGCGGCAAAAAAATCTATGGAAAATTCTAAAAAACTTTGCCCAAGAAACGATGGTTCTAAAATCAATATCGAGCCGCAGTAAATTCGCGACCTTAGAACAACAAGGTTCTATCTACACTCACATCACTTTCAAGAAATCTATGTTTGAATATTTCGTGTCGTATAACTTTCATGAATTGATTTTAATCACAATGTTATTTATATTACAAGCATTTGATTATCGCGAGGATTTCATTGATACTAAAATAATTAAAATACGTTGCCTAGTTAATAAGGAATTTAAGTTTAAAAAATCGATAGAACTTTGTTGATAAACGATAAGGTACTTGAAATTGAGAAACAAGGTTCTAACTGCCAGATAGAACTTTGTGTTTCTGTAAGATTTTTTTTTTTCAGATAGAACTTTGTGTTTCTGTAAGAGAGCAGACAAATTAGATAAAATCACGTAATTTTGTTAAACAAGCCCCGATTTTGAGCCGAAATGGCTCATTTTGCTAGTAATTGGACTTAGAAAAAACCAGCACTTAAGATTCAAGCAGATTTTGAAAAATGGTCGAAAAACGGTTTTCGAAAAATTTACATACTTTCATGTATCATTTAAATCGAGTATAACTTTTTAAATAAAAATCACACGAGGCCAGTTTGTATCTCGTTTTGAAGAAAAAAAACAGTACTTTATGTTTCATTCAATAAAAAAGAGAAAAACTATTTTGTGCGTCTTCTAAACAGCCTCAAAAATCGTGGTTTTGATCATTTTTTTAGCATTTATGATAGGATATCTCCGAAACCATATAAGATATAGCAACTCTGATGCCATATTCGGATTCAGCGTTGGCAACTATATCGAAAATGACTATCTTCGATTCGATTTCCTTAATTTTCCAAAACCGTTTTTCGACCTTTTTTCAAAATCTGCATAAATCTTAAGTGTTGATTTTTTCTAAGTCCAATTACTAACAAAATGAGCCATGTCGGCTTAAAATCGGGGCTTGTTTACCAAAATTACATGATTTTTTCTAATTTGCCTGCTCTCTTACAGAAACACAAAGTTCTATCTGGCAGTTAGAACTTTGTGAAATTAATTTTAATTTGAATATGTGTAGATAGAACCTTGTGCATCTCAATTTCATTAATTATCTCAGAAACCATACGAGATAGAAATATTTGAGTGGCGGTAATCGAAAGAGCGTGGTCTATTTAGTACGAAGCAATATATAACTCAATTTCACAAAAAATGTCAGTTAGAACCTTGTTGTTCTAAGGTCGCGAATTGCGTTGAAGTTTTGATGTACTAAGTACTTTAAAATACAGTACGAAAAAAGAATAAATTCAAATAATTTTAATAATTTTATATGAAACAAGAATAAAAAAATTTAAATTAGTACATCAAAACTTCAACGCAATTTACGGCGGCTCGATATTGATTTTAGACCCATGGCAAAGTTTTTTAGAATTTTCCATAGATTTTTTTGTTGCTATACTCTCTGCCAATGTTTTGCTTCTCAAACAAATTGACCCGGCCTAATGTATACATATATTGTTTCAGGGCATAAAATTTAGCTATAAAACTTGAGTGTTTTTTTCTTTCAATTTAAACATTTATATTTATTTACTATTTAGAGGGGTGTGTATACTTAGCTTTTTATCATAACTTTAATTGACAAAAAATTATTTTTCCCAACGTTCCACCTTCATACAACTTCATTTCTATACTATGGTTGACTAAATTTAATTACATTTATGAAGTTTTTTTTTTTTTTTTTTAAATTTCATAGCACGGATAAGGCGTATGCATAGAATATCTTATTAGTTATAATGAATTGAAGTTTATTGTCTGCCTCCAACCCAACCCAATTTCATTGCTTCAAGTTAATTTTATAACTTTCTTTCATCAGTTGTTCTTACGAAGTACGTAACCTCTTTTTTCGGCATTTTATATATACACATTTTGTGGAAAAACACTTTGTGGTTGTATAAAAATCACTAAAGCATTATAAAAAAAATAAAAAATACCCAAAGAAGAAACCACCCATATGACTAAAAGTCAGGTTTTAAATTTCTTAGCTGACAATGTGCGCTTGTATTGGTGTTAAATTCTTTATACTTTTCTTATGCTGTTTTTTTTCGGGTAATTTCTTGTAGCGTCAATCTGTAAGAGTTGAATTTCACAAAAAATCATGTTACCTTTCTCTTGTTGCCCTTAGGAACTTGATTTTGAGCGCACGTGTGCGATTGCACGAAACAGACGAAAAAGTATCACATATGTGGTAAGGTATGATTTTTATAATTCTTAAAGAAATTAAAAGAAAAATCCACTCAAAATATAGACTAAAGATCCATAAGCTTATGAATATCTGGCGTAACAGGATTGCCCCAAAAATATGCAATGCAAAAGTTTGCAGAAATCCACGTACGTTCGTTATGCATATTTTTAGGATGTATGCAGCAGGACACTGTACATTGCTCTTGAATTGTCTGAAAATATTTCAGCAAAAACATTTGCCTATACATACATATAACAAACATTTGACCTGAATACATTGTTTGTTTTTGTTGTTTTGGTTTCACTCAAACCTTGAACTTTCCAATGTTGGTATTCAAAAGATGTTTTTCTATACATTTTTCCACTCAATTTGAAACAACAAACAGCATCATTTTGAGTGGAGTTCCACTCAATAATGATGAAATTTTACGTTACATTACGTGTAAACTGTCTGTTTGTTCCTCTGTTCGTCTTTTTTCACATACCGACAACCATCTGTATCTGTATTTTTTATGTTGTAAAAGAGCTACGATGTCAAATATATGACCCTGCTGTACAAACATTGAAGTGCTAAATAAAAAAAAAATAAAACATGAATTGAAAAATATACGAATTTTGTACGAAAAGGAATCCAAAACCATTGAATCGCATTACACATGCAGTAAAGTAACGTGGTGCTTTGTGAATACGGGAGATATACACGATATAAGTATATGTTCATACTATATAGGACGTATACAACAACACTTCATTGATGAACCCTAGGGGTGTTCAAGCATATGTGCAAGGATGTTGTTTACATAAAATTTCCGTTTGAGCACAATTATAGTAGAAAATAAAGTACCCAGTTGGAATTATCTTCAGAGGGGTTTCATTCTTCTGGGCCGAGACACTATCGCTATTACACCAATTAAAGTTGCTCGGAATTTTGTTCCCCTGCATAGTGGAAAATCGAAAAAGCTGGCAAAAATTCTTAAAGTCGGTTATAAGAAGTTTTTGATAATGCTGATTTCGATGCTAAAATTTCTTTTTCAAAAAACAAAATGCCGGATCAACAATGGTGGACAAAATAACACTAAACTGGATCCATTTTTACGAAAGTCGTTAAGATAAGGCGTTTTTGATGTTGCTGATTACGAATCTGAGATTTCCACGAAAGTCAGTAAATGGGAGTGTCTGATAATGCTGACAACGAATCTGAAATCCATTTTTCAAAACACAAAATGGTGAATTGACAACGACAGACCGCTTAGTGAAAATTAACATTGATTGACAATAGGTCAGTTTACTCACTCAGAGAATAATTGGTTTGTAAAATCAACTACTTCACTGTTGATTCAATGTCAAAAATTAGTTGTGAAGTTCAACAAAAATACGACAAAGTGACGTACATGGTTTGGTCTTGTTCTTCTTGTTCATGCATTCTAACCATGTGGTACGTCACGAAAAAATGTGAATAAAAACAAGAGTGTCGCAATATTTGCAAAGTTTAACGAAAACGTGTGGATAGTACCAACAAGTACGGGGAAACTGAATACCTAAACATAACGTCTGAAGTAAAAACCGATCCGGATGATGAACTTCAAGAAGTTTTAAAAGTATTATAGAATTATAGAATATTATTATAGAATTAAATCAAAACAAATAAAAATGAATTTGAACCTACCGCAAATGTTTTTTTAAATCATAAGGAAATTTTCTTTGAATCAACCTCAAATTTTTGTTAAATCAAAAGAAAATATTATTTGATTTGAATACTAATCACACTCGATTTAATAACTTCAAATCAATAGTTTTTCACAGTCAATTTAAATAATTTCGCTTTCGGAGCTAAATCGTTACTAATTTCCATTGAATCAACAGTGAAAGTTGTCGTTTTTTCCCTGAGTGTTTGAATTTCTGAGGCCGCTGATTAAGAATATGAAATTAATTTTTGAAACACAAAATGATGCGTCAAAATGGTGGACAAAATATGCCAAACAGCATATTTTTCTACAAAAGTTTGGTTTCTGGGATCATTTATTGGGTCTAGATGTAAGTTTATAGCATTTTTTCCAAAATTTAAGGCTTTATTATGAAAAAATGGTTACCTATTTTTTTTAAAAATTATTGTACATCGGAAGCTATAACTTTTCCATTTTCAAGAGTTCCAGATAAAAACATTTTTTCGTCTTTTGTGTCCACGAATCAAGCCAATTTTTGACTCCCCCAACTGAAATGAGGCGTATTCCGGTAAGAGCGTTCTGGATTACAAGGCAGAATTTGCCATCCACTTTTATCCAAATAGTTTTTGACCGAAGCCGCAACATGTGGCTGAGCTTCGTCGTGATGAATAATTACGGACTCGTGCCTGGTCTCATATTCTGGCCGTTTTTCATTCAATGCCCGCTTCAAACGAATTAGTTGGGTTCGATACAATAGTCCTTTGATGGTTTAACCATTCGAAAGCAGTTCGTAGTGCACCACACGCTTCTGATCTCAGCATATCTACGTGAATATTTCGCTTTGTTTAGGTCACTGCGCTTGGCGTATGTTTTTTTTGTGTTTTAGTTTATCTATATATTAATACGCAAGACAAAAATTTGTCCTACCTTTTTTACTATGTTAGAAATTGAGCATGACTTTGAATTATATACCATTAGAAAAGTATTTGTGTGTAAATGTGCACAAAGTTAAAACTACTTTAATAGTTTGACTTTAAGCCAGGTAAAATTATATACAAATTTTTCAATATAAACAAGAAACAGAGCTGAAAAAAGAATAAAGCACAAAGAGAAAGACAACTAGTAAGGGTGTAAAATTTGGCCTGGCCAAACATTTAATACCCTACACTGCAGTATTTTTAAAATTTTGCTCATATGGGAGGTGCTACGCTCTCTTGTCCGAGTTCACCCAGTTTTTGTCCAGAGTTTGGATTTATAGTTATTAGTGTCTGAGTGAAAAACGTTTTCAGTATAGCGTTTTGAAGCTTTTGCTTATATAGGGAGTGCCACGCCCTATTGTCCGAGTTCGTCTAGTTTTAGCTTAAAGCGTGCATTTATAGTTTTTAGTATTTGAGTAAAGTTTGGTTGGACTATCTCAAAAAACTCTTTCACTATAGCATTTTGAAACTTTTGCTTATATGGGAGGTGCCACGCCTCCTTGTCAGATTTTACCCAATTTTTGTTGAGAGCTTTCATTTGTGATCCTTAGTATCTGAGTCGAATTTGGTTAAAATATCTCAAAAAATGCTTTCAGTATAGCGTTTTGAAGCTTTTGCTTATATGGGAGGTGCCACGCCCCCTTGTCAGATTTTACCCAATTTTTGTTGAGAGCTTTCATTTATGATCCTTAGTATCTGAGTCGAATTTGGTTTGAATATCTCAAAAAATGCTTTCAGTATATATTTTTGAAGCTTTTGCTTATATGGGAGGTGCCACGCCCTTTCGTCCGAGTTCGCTCAGTTTTTTCTCAGAGCTTGCGCTTACAATTTCTAGTATTTATGTGTATTTTGGTTGCATTGTCGTGAAAAATACTCCTAAAATTGCATTTTGAATATATTTTTTGTATGGGTGGTAGGCGTATCCGTTAACCGATTTTGCTCATTTTCAATCCCCCGAGCTATCTTTGATGACGGAGGCAGGGTACCAAATTTAATTGAATTATCTTGCTTAGTTTTCCCAAAAAGTGTATTTCCACACACATCACCCAGCCAGCCACCCAGCCAGCCAGCCAGCCAGCCAGCCAGCCAGCCAGCCAGACAGACGGACATGGCTATATCGACTCAGGAGGTGACGCTGATCAAGAATATATATACTTTTCTATACCTGCCACGCCTCCTTCTCTGCGTTACAAACGGAAGGACAAAGTGAATATACCCTGGGTGTAGGGTATAAAAAAAGCATAGCACTGATTTCATGTTTTTTGTTTTGTTCGCTTGTATTATACCAGGGATGATAAATGGACTTTTCTATTTTGAACCAAATAGCAAAAAAAAAAAGTACTAAAAGTGTCCAAAAAGTACCAAAATTATGTATTACATTATATATAAGATATAATACGCCGATAAAAATGCACAAATATAATGATGCACTGTTGTTGACGGTCTACTGTCACGAAATAGTCGCCTATTTATATAAACTGTAAAAAAGACAAAACGCTCAGGATTCCGAATGTTTTGATTTTCCGACCAGTGTGCCCCGGCACCAAAAGTTTCGTTTATGTATAGATGTAAGTTGGTTCATCTCAAATAATATTTCATGGGCTCGAAATCATTTTGAAAACCGAAAAATTAAGCTTCAGAACGCTAACGTTCTGGCACATGCAATGTTAAAAAAAAATAATGCGCATTACAGAGCGGATGCGCTTATGGCTGAAAAAGAAACTTGAAAAAACTTTCTGATACGCTTCTTTTCCCTTTGGGATAGTACGTGCGTGCATTAAAAAACCAGTGGTGGTACGTACAAAAAAGATTTGAGATACTCATGAAATTTGCTCAAATAAATTGTAATACCTTCACTGAACCGGAAAAACAAGGCAACAGAAAACAGACAAACAAACAAACAACAAGTATGCCAACCAAATTGGTGCCCCGCCATTGCTGCTGCTGTTGCTCAATTGATTGCAGTAAATAAATCTGTTGCAGCAAAACAGCATCAACAATATACAAAATCAACAACAATAACACGCGATGATGACGATGTTGACGCAGTGAACACTAACAACAACAACAACAACAACAAACATTCTAAATACAATTAATGACGCGTCGTACCACCACCATGTATGTACCGTGCCCGTCGGTCGCATCGCATCCAAAGTTTTATAGTTTATTGCCCTCTGTTCTGCTCATGCGAATAACGCTTACGAAATAAAAGTTGAAAAAATTAAATAAAACAGGCTTTGAACATGTTCCAGACCAAGTCTTAACAAATACCGAACAAATATGGAAAGCAGTGACAGCAACAGCAACTGTGTAGCACAAAAAAAAAAAAAAAAAACCCGAGATGACAACATCTTCTGCTTTTCTAATGAAATTCCAATATCCACAAATACAGATGATATTTCTTTTTATCATTATCATGCAATGTCTTGGCACCATTACTTATAATGCAGTTTTTAGCTGTCTCCGTATGCTTCTTCGTTTGTCTTCCAATAAACATTGCGCGCACCAACAACCCATCCATTGGTGCTCTGTTCTTTGGTTGCATGTGTTGTCTGAGTATTCATTGCAGTCACGTAGTGTACGCATCATTTATGTTGGTTACTAACAAACCATTACCATTCTTGAACGAAACTTGAAGGTATTTCTGGTTTGTCGCTAAACGTTGTAGTGTAGAAAAAACATAGGATAGTGCTTATAAGCATTCTGTTAAAATAGGACGACTTCCTAAACGTCCGTTGCTTTGTGTTGAAACAGCATTTTCGTAAAAAAAATGTCGCATAATTTTAGGAATTTTTTGACTTAAGAGCAAAGTTTACAAAAAGCATCAACTTTGTTACTGATGCGCTGATTGCTATGCATTGTCAACGATTTGTAGTTAGGCGTTATGAAATGCAAGAATGATGCAGTAAAAAAATAAGCTCCTAAAATTATGCGACATTTTTTTTAACAAAATGCTGTTTCAACACAATCAACGGACGTTTAGGAAGTCGCCCATAGTTTTACCTGTAAAAGTGCAATAAGGGGGTTTCAAAGAAATTTCTAGGTCTATAGAGAATTTTCCGAATTTTCGGATACAAACAAGTAAATAGATATGAGGTTTTATTGATTAATTGATTAATAAATTATTAACTGACTAACTTGTTATTTAACTAATTAGTTATATTATTAATTGATTAACTGGTGAGCTATTTAACTGGATCAAATGATTGTGTAATACAATATACTAGAATCGCCCAATGGTCAAAATTTGACCACAAATGTATTAAATAATTTTGGTACTTTTTGGACAGTTTTTGTATTCTTTTTGTTATTTGGTACAAAATAGAAAAGCTCATTTATCATCCATGGTACAGTGACAAATGGGAATCGAAAAGAAAACAAAAAACCTGAAGTCAGTGTCAGTCACCTTTTTGTCTTTCTTTGTATGCTGTATCCTCTTTTCAGCTCTCTGTGACTGTGTATTTTGTTGTTGTTAATTTGTATTTAATTTTACCTTGCTTAAAGTCAAAATATTTAAATAATTTTAACTTTGTGTACATCTACACACAAATGCCTTTCCAATGGTGTATAATTTAAAGTCGTACTCCATTTCTAACATAGTAAAAAAAGATGGACATGTTTTTGTCTTGCGTATTAATATATAGATAATGCGACTTATTAATTAATTTTCTATTTAATTTACTGATTAACTGAAATTTGATTCTTAACTAAGTAATTTATTAATTAATTTATTCGTGAATTGATCAATTGATTAACGGAATAATTTACTAACTAAATTATTAATTGATTAATTTTTTAATTGATTAACTGACTAACTAAATAATTTGTAAAGTGAATAATTGAGTTATTCATGTATTAGTTTAACTAGTAAATTATTTATTTGTTAATTAATAATTTGTTTAATTAAGTAAAATTGTTCTAGTCTGTAAGGATTTTTCCAAAAACTTAAATAAATAAATAATTAAATAATTAATTAATTTTGTTATGTTATTGATTGATAATGATACAATATTATTAATAGATTATTTGAAGTTCATCTCTTAATTTTTGAATTAAATTATTCGTGAATTCATCAATTAAGTTGCTCAGAAGCAAATGCGGTCCAAAAAACTGAAATCGAGAATATTCAATTTGTAATTATAGGTACTTTTTTTTAAAATTCTTCTAAAATTGTATTAAAAAATATTCAGAAACTATCAAGAAAGATATTTTAACCTAGAAAAAATAGTAAATTATTAAATTCTTTAGAAGAATACTATATTATTTATTCTGTTAAAATTTGCAAAGATCTAAATATATCAAAAAATGGACTTGACGGCATTGGCTTCTGGGCGACTCAATTACTTAGCAAACAAATTTCTTAGTTAAATTTTTAATTGATTAATTTTTTAACTGATTAATCACCCAACTGATAAATTGATTATTTGATTTGAAGATTAATTGACTTTTTGATTAAGTTATTGATTAATCATCGATTGATTGGTTAATAAAATGAATACCTATTTGATTAAATGACTATTTAATTCAATGAATAAATCAATGTTTAATTAAATAACCGATTTGTTAAGGAATTACTTTTTTGACTAAATAATTAATGGAATTATTGATTATTGAATTCATTTACAGATTAATTGATCCTATATTTAGCTTGTTAATTGACTAGTTGCTGATTCAATGATTGATTGATCAATTCAATGATTAATTGATTGACTAACTAATTATAAAATTAACTTATTAATCGATTAAAATGATTAACTGATTGAAGATTTTATAAGGCGCCAATCTTTAAGGGATTGGTTGAATTCGAAAAGATCTTTGCATAGTTTTTTCTTTGCTTTCCGAGTATTATCTTTTGACAATCTTGAATTTTTTGATAAATTACATATGTTTTGTTTCAGATTTGGCCTTTATCCGAGAAAGTCAGGGAATACAAAATAGGTCACATCAGTGAATTCTTTGCAAATTGTGTATATGTACTGTGTTATAATTTGCCGTTGTCTACCTTATGGTGCGTGTGCAAACGCACGTATGGACGTATGGCATTTTGTCATTTTTTTAAAAGCAACAAGTTGTCAGTTTTGTGTCTTTCTTTATGTTTTTTTCGTCGCCACTTAACGTAGTTAAGTTGAATTAATTTCATATGGGTGCGTTTATTGCGTCAGCTACAGTAGGGTAAAGATGTACTTGCATATGAGACGTTTTACATATATATGAACGAAAACAAGCCAAGTGTACCAGTTGAAAAAGTTTGGTGAGACTGATTTAGCTCAAATTTGGCAATATTGTAGCACCGATGTGTGATATAAATAATTCGGTAGGATTTTGTCTTAGTGTCCGACTAATTTTTAAATGTTCTTTTTACAATATAAAAAGGACTACTAAAAAAAAATGCATTCAAAATTTTTAAATTTAAATTATTTTTCCAGAGGAACCCGGGACTTTCGTGCCAACATTGTTGAGATCAATCAAACTAGATATTCTACCACGTTTTCGTTTAAACCAAACCTCATCCATTTGCTTCAAATAGTGTCAGAGGTATGAAAAATTTTGATTTTCTCTTTAGATAGAGTCGAGAGTCGAGATGCCACCAATTTTTCCAGAATATGTTATACGTCCTATTTTTTTTTTTTTTAAATATGTTCCAAATTGTATTCATCGGCATCAAACATTGTCAGGGATATGACGAATCTAGTTTTCGAGACGTGGCACCAGATATTTTCCCGATAAAAAATTTCATCAAATAGTATCTGAGATATGAAGAACTAAGATTTTTAGGGATAAAAATCACCCTTTTTTCTAGTGTTATTGGCGTTTTGTTCTTTTCATGAATGTGTAGGGAATTTATATATTGGAGATATGTATGTTTCGGAGATACATTTCATAATATGGGGCGCGAAACTGCCCTTTTTTCTTGTGTTTGTTATATGTAGCATAAGATTGAGTCGAATAGATTCAAAGGTCTGATGAGTTTTGTTCTTTTGTGGAGTGTGTCAGTGCCTTATGTTCAGGGAATGTTATTTAACTCGGTGAATTTTAAATTTGCACTGAATTCATTTATATGCTTCATCATGTAAAACCAATCATCTCACGTTCTATTTTTGCCTATTGTAGCGCTCCACTTTTGAAGTATTTCAGTTACTCAGTGTACACAGGTACTAAATGACGAAAGCAAAACCAAACAAAAATAAAACTCTCCAGTGACACAAACAACTACGTGAACTATTCGCTAGAGTCTAGCACAAGCTCTCTTGACTACATTGAATGTCAAATTTTAAGGTTCCTTCCATGCAGCGTATAAAATGAAAAGAACCTTTAACTCACTACCGGATCCAATACAATACACAACACCATGTTGTTATGGTCACTACAGTTTTGGCCCACTTCATTGTGTTGGTGTTAACAAATTCAACTAAACTCATGAGAGAGAGGACTCAAACCAAGTAGAAAAAGAGTGACTTTAATACAAAAAGAGCTAACAAAGACTACGTCATACATATATTGTCTCATCGTAGGTAGGCCTTAAACAGCGGAGACCAAGAAGAGAATTCCAAAACAAAAACAAAATGTAGCGAAGACACCCAACAAATACTAAAGCCAGAGCAATAAACCGACCAACTTAGCCAGCGCCGCCAATGTATCTCTATAGGTACCAACCACGCCATCGTCATTTAATATTCCAAATGAAATGTCAGTGCTCGTTTGACATTTGAGAGTTTTACTTTGAATTTTTGCTGCTGTGGTGGTGTTGTTTTTAATTTGTGCCGCTTTTTCTTCTGCTGACCGACGACGGTGAAAAATGTGGAATAAAGTACTTTTTAGTTTAATTGTTTTTGTTGCACTCTTTGCTGGCACGGCCAACGCTATCAATTGTTATGTCTGTGATGCGTCCGATACGCAGAACCCGTTTCAGTGTGGCGAATATTTCGAACGTTTCGATGAGCCTGATATTGAACCCGAAGATTGTTCAAATGTCCACGATGCCAAGTTTTGTATAAAGCATGTGGGACGTTTTGAGGGCGGCATTGGTGCAAAACGCTTCTGTTCGAATAAAGATTTGGGTAACTACTGCGATTACGTGAGGAACAAAGGTGATCGCATGGATTATCGTTCGTGTATCTATACCTGTGGAACAGACGGTTGCAATGCGGCGGGTAGCATTGGTGGGAATGCGCTGCAGTTAATTGGTGGCATAGCAGGCAGTTTCATAGTCATGATGTCACTACAACGTTGGACGTTGCAAAATGGTGTGGTGTGATATTTCATGCTAGTGGTAGTGGCAACACTGGATACTGTTGCAAGTTGTAGTTTTTTTAAATTAAATAACACAGTGCAAATACTAAAAGATACATATCTATAGAACTGCATAGTGAATAAGTTAGTGTCATTAGTGTTAAAAAATTTTGTTATGCCTTAGATTAGTGCCTTATGTAAGAAAAATATTACGTAAACAAAATAAACAAAAAAATTAAATGAATTAAAATATGCCTATAAATGATGTTTTCTGTATTCCCATAGTCAAGGTTTTTGTTATTTTAGAATCAACGTAGTTCACACCTTTTTCACAAGTTTTTCTGGCTCCCTCTATACTTTTCATTGTCTTTTTAGTGTTGACGCAATGTTTTTGTTTTCAGTGAGAGCGTGCTAAGTCTGAGGGCGTTGGAGTTACTCAGCTCAAGCCAAGATCATATGTGTAGCGACTTTTCTACAAATCTGTATACGCTTTGTTACAATATTAGTTTTAATACCTCGAAAAAACTCAATATCTCTCTCTGCTCACTTAATTGTTCTCTATTTTAATCGTTATTTTCTTATACGTAAATAATACTCATACGATTAACCTCTAACCTTTCAGTGATAAGACTATTAGTTATATATTAAGTAAGAATAATTTTTATTTTCAGATTGAATGTTTTGATATATATGTAGTTCAAGGTGGTAAAATTTGGAGCTTTGCACAAAATTCATTAAAAAAAAGTAAAAAAACAAAAATATTTTATCAGATATTACAAATTTTCCACTCGAAGTTAAGCCTCTTCCACATAATATTAACTTTTTTTCAAATCAAATTAACTTTTTCCAATCAAATCAACCTCTTTCAAATCAAATAAGTCTTTTACCAAATTGCTTGGCCAATCTTCTCCATATTTTGGAAAGTATTTAACTTTGGTCTCAGTCTTGGTTTTGGTTTTAGTTTTTGTATTGTTCTTGGTCTTTAGTGTTTAGTTTTTGGTCTTGACCTTTGTTCTTTCGTCTTTTGTGTTTGGTCTCTGATCTTTGGTCTTTGATCTTTGGTCTTTGGTCTTTGGTCTTTGGTCTTTGGTCTTTGGTCTTTGGTCTTTGGTCTTTGGTCTTTGGTCTTTGGTCTTTGGTCTTTGGTCTTGGTCTTTGTCTTTGTCTTTGTCTTTGTCTTTGTCTTTGTGTCTTGGTCTTGGTCTTGGTCTTGGTCTTGGTCTTGGTCTTGGTCTTGGTCTTGGTCTTGGTCTTGGTCTTGGTCTTGGTCTTGGTCTTGGTCTTGGTCTTGGTCTTGGTCTTGGTCTTGGTCTTGGTCTTGGTCTTGGTCTTGGTCTTGGTCTTGGTCTTGGTCTTGGTCTTGGTCTTGGTCTTGGTCTTGGTCTTGGTCTTGGTCTTGGTCTTGGTATTGGTCTTGGTCTTGGTCTTGTTCTTGAAATTGGTCTTGGTCTTGATCTTGGTCTTGGTCTTGTTCTTGGTCTTGGTCTTGGTCTTGGTCTTGGTCTTGGTCTTGGTCTTGGTCTTGGTCTTGGTCTTGGTCTTGGTCTTGGTCTTGGTCTTGGTCTTGGTCTTGGTCTTGGTCTTGTTCTTGGTCTTGGTATTGGTCTTTTGCTTTTGGTCTTTGGTCTGTGGTCTTTGGTCTTTGGTCTTTGGTCTTTGGTCTTTGGTCTTTGGTCTTTGGTCTTTGGTCTTTGGTCTTTGGTCTTTGGTCTTTGGTCTTTGGTCTTTGGTCTTTGGTCTTTGGTCTTGGTCTTTGTCTTTGTCTTTGTCTTTGTCTTTGTCTTGGTCATGGTCTTGGTCTCGGTCTTGGTCTTGGTCTTGGTCTTGGTCTTGGTCTTGGTCTTGGTCTTGGTCTTGGTCTTGGTCTTGGTCTTGGTCTTGGTCTTGGTCTTGGTCTTGGTCTTGGTCTTGGTCTTGGTCTTGGTCTTGGTCTTGGTCTTGGTCTTGGTCTTGGTCTTGGTCTTGGTCTTGGTCTTGGTCTTGGTCTTGGTCTTGGTCTTGGTCTTGGTCTTGGTCTTGGTCTTGGTCTTGGTCTTGGTCTTGGTCTTGGTCTTGGTCTTGGTCTTGGTCTTGGTCTTGGTCTTGGTCTTGGTCTTGGTCTTGGTCTTGGTCTTGGTCTTGGTCTTGGTCTTGGTCTTGGTCTTGGTCTTGGTCTTGGTCTTGGTCTTGGTCTTGGTCTTGGTCTTGGTCTTGGTCTTGGTCTTGGTCTTGGTCTTGGTCTTGGTCTTGGTCTTGGTCTTGGTCTTGGTCTTGGTCTTGTTCTTGGACTTGGTCTTGGTCTTGGTCTTGGTCTTGGTCTTGGTCTTGGTCTTGGTCTTGGTCTTGTTCTTGGTCTTGGTCTTGGTCTTGGTCTTGGTCTTGGTCTTGGTCTTGGTCTTGGTCTTGGTCTTGGTCTTGGTCTTGGTCTTGGTCTTGGTCTTGGTCTTGGTCTTGGTCTTGGTCTTGGTCTTGGTCTTGGTCTTGGTATTGGTCTTTTGCTTTTGGTCTTTGGTCTGTGGTCTTTGGCCTTCGGTCTTCGGTCTTTGGACCTGGTCCTTGGTATTTAGTTTTTGGCCTTTGGCTTTTGGTCTGTGGTCGTTGGCCTTTAATTCTTGGTCTTGACTTTACAAACGAAAGCCTACAGAGACAATTATTGATAGGAATTGAGTTCTCAAAACCGCATTTTAACGAAGCTGTTGATTTTCAAAGGGTAAAAGTTCGTTTTGAGCGATAAGTTTATGATTTAAAAAAATACCACTATCAAGTATAAACGACGAAGATCAAAACCCTTGAATTAAAAACAGATTAAGGCTGTTATGGCTTTCGCCACGGCATTGGACACTTAGTCTTGGTCTTAAAAAATTACTTTTCTTTCAATTTTTAAGCTTAAGGTCGTTCTGCGCTAGGGTGACGAATGGCTTTCAATGAATTCTGAATATTTGCTGGACTAGAACCATCTCCAGTACCGAATTGGTAATCAGATGCAGACAAAGTTGAAGTAAAGTCTTAAAGGCTGAAAAAACAAGGAAATAATCACTGTAAAACTGTATGATAGATTTGATAAATTACAAAGAAGGTACCTAGAGACATTAGGCTCTTAGAGGCGATAAAGAACACGAAAATAATGGAACAATTAATATTCGTATGCCATCAATCGAAACTTTAAATGAATCAAAGTGTTCAAAGTGTTGCTACTATAAACTGTAGATTTTATTTGCTCAAAACAAAATTACACAACACTCACCTTAGCAAATATTTAATTGTAAAAGTGCAATTCTTATCACATTGAAAACTTTAAGTAGGTCAATATTTATTCATGCAAATTTTTACAAATTTACAATGTAAATATATTAACAAATCAAATATATACAAATAACAAAAAAAAAAAAAAACATGCACATATTAAATCTGTGGAATGAAAAACAAGTTCGACAAGAAATGCAATCAGCTGTTGCTCGAGTCACACATCAATTCGTGACAATCAGCATATGAAAATCAACCCACATACGGGAGGAACATGTCTTTGGAAATAATACAAACGATTGACTTCAGATAAACGATTTTTTGCAAATAAGCAGGGAAATGTGTAGGAGTAATTAAATAACGTATATTTGAGGAAAAAATAATTGTACTTTTGACTTAATAAGAAAGTTTGTATTAAGAATAAGAATCCTTAAACAACAAATAAGTAAATTTACAAGAAAAAGCTGAGTTTCCGTTAAACAGACAAAGATGTCGTGGAGTTTAGCTAAACACGTACAAAAAAAAAAAAATCACGATAACCCCCAATACGTACTACTTTACTTTACCTACTAAATTTTACCAGAACTTCAAGTCAAAATAGTAATGGTTTAGTCAATTCAGAATTTTCGAACCGTGGTCGCCCATATGATGAAGGGGTAGGAGTTAAAATTATGAGTGGAGTTAAAATTAGTGAAAAAAATAAAATAATTTTTAATAAATAAATGGGCTTGAGGTCAGTTTTTAAAATTTTTTTAATTAATTCTAATATTTCGAATTCCTCCTAATTTTCACTAGAATTATAAATCGAAAATGACTACTCATTTTTTGGCTGAAAGTGTAATTTACTCCACTTATATTTGACTATATTTTATTTGTAAATATTACTTTACGAAACCATCAAATAGTTCATACGTAAATTATGTTTGAAATTTAGCGTTAATTACATTAATTTTTTACTACTCGAGTAGAGTTAAAATCATCATGCGAATTTTTCTGATAAAAAAATTTAAGTGAACCAATAGAGGTTTTTCGTAGATGTCCAAAGTTCCTCCGCACTCATCTCAGCATTTTCAGTGCTACAAATTTATTTTTTCATAAACTTTCTCAAAATGGTATGCAGAGAGCATTGTATTATTTCCAAATTGCGAACAAAATGCATATTTTGGAATGATTATGTGCCATATTGAACAAAATTCTGAATATATAACTTAAAAGCGATTTGGGCTTGATTTAAGTATATTTTTTTCTCTCCGTGTAGAACTTTACACGTACTTCCGTTTGAAATTTAAAGCAGCTTATCAATTTTAGTCAAAAAGATTACAAGTAAGAAATTAAGTAAAGCCACAAACCATTATATTCAAAAGCTCCATCTAGCTTTGCATAGCAGAAGTTCATTGTAAGTAGCTCTTGTAAGAAACGTTGAGAAAGTTCTTGCACTTTAAGCTGCATAGAATACGAGTAGTTAGATTGCTGTCAATTGTAAAGTTGACATTTTTACTATTAACTAAAACAAATTGGGTATCCCAGTGAAGCGACAAAGTGAATTTTTGGTTAGAACATGTTAAATATTTTTGAAAGAAAATTATATATGTACAGTGAGTCACATATATATTTTGCATACAAAAAATATTCCAGAATTCGAATTAATACTCAATCTTTAGCCGTTTCATCCTTGGAAAAGTAATTTTTTTTTATAAACTTCGAGTCAATGGAACGTTAACTATGACACCACTTCATAAAAAAATTAAAATAATGCGTTCTAATCACTTAAAAAGCAAAGAAATGATTTATTCATCTTTTTTATAAGGTCACAAAAGTATTTTGCTTCTTAGTAAAATTTTACTTTGAGATTATTTATCAAGTAAAAGAGGCTTTTTTAATAATAACCATGGTAGCCATTATTTGAAGAGACATCATATAAACATCTTTGCGAGGACTCCATCCCTTTACGACATTTTCAGTCGGTGTTTTTTTCCATTTTTCTTGCAGTACTTGCTTTAGCACATTTTTTTGATAAAATATGGTATTTTCTGACCTTTCCACTAGATATGGCCAAAAAATTTCTATTGGATTCGAAAAAGAATATCGCGGTGGTGTTTTAATCTCTTTAGTGTTGTACAGAAGTGTCCCAGAATGTGTATTTAGGGTCATTGTCTTTTGAAAATAAGAAGTCATCTTGTGGTAAACCCATTTTTTAACTACTGGGTGCAATTTTTTTTTTTTTGGAATTGGACTGATGTTCATGTCTATCCATATTGCCACCGATAAGTTTAAGTTTCCCCATTCCATGAGCCAAGAACAGCCCACGACACACCATCATGTAAAATTGTTGCTTTAATGTTATAAAAGCTTAGAGTTTTATTTGTCATATGCCAGACCACACGGCGTCTATCGATCCGATGGAAAGCAAATATTATATTATTGGATCCAATAAAAAGCAAAAATAATATTTTCGGATCCGATGGACGCCGCATGGTCTGGCATAAAGCAAATAAAACCCTTAACTTTTATAACTTAAAAGCAATAATTTTACATGATGGTGTGTCGTGGGCTGTTCTCGGCTCATGGAATGGGGAAACTTAAACTTATCGAAGGCAATATGGATAGACATGAACATCAGTCCAATTCCACAAAAAAAAATTGCACCCAGTAGTTAAAAAATGGGTTTACCACAAGATGACTTCTTATTTTCAAAAGACAATGACCCTTAATACACATCCTGGGACATTTCTGTACAACACTAAAGAGATTAAAACACCACCGCGATATTCTTTTTCGAATCCAATAGAAATTTTTTGGCCATATCTAGTGGAAAGGTCAGAAAATACCATATTTTATCAAAAAAATGTGCTAAAGCAAGTACTGCAAGAAAAATGGAAAAAAACACCGACTGAAAATGTCGTAAAGGGATGGAGTCCTCGCAAAGATGTTTATATGATGTCTCTTCAAATAATGGCTACCATGGTTATTATTAAAAAAGCCTCTTTTACTTGATAAATAATCTCAAAGTAAAATTTTACTAAGAAGCAAAATACTTTTGTGACCTTATAAAAAAGATGAATAAATCATTTCTTTGCTTTTTAAGTGATTAGAACGCATTATTTTAATTTTTTTATGAAGTGGTATCATAGTTAACGTCCCATTGACTCGAAGTTTATAAAAAAAAGTTACTTTTCCAAGGATGAAACGGCTAAAGATTGAGTATTAATTCGAATTTTTGAATATTTTTTGTATGCAAAATACATATGTGACTCACTGTACATATCTACTAAAATTATTTGTGAATTTTGAATTCAGCAAAATATAATGAAAAGCGAAGACTATAAAATTTGGATAAATTTTTGTAAAAATATGTGTGCATAGAACTGAAGTGATACTCTGCTATCTGACACTTTCGAATTTGTAACCACAAAAACGTGTTGGCAGTGAAGTGTCATGCTAAAAGCATTTAGTATTTTTTTTTACACAATTTTATTTTTTACATTTCACATTGGTTATTGATGTGTTGTGGGAAGCCAATAGTTAATTTAAGTCACAATCAATCTCGTATTTATGTCATTTCTCTTGTGAACTACAATAAATTGTTGTCAGCTGTGTAATGTTGATTATTTTATAGTGGATGTGAACTAGTTTTTTAAATAACCTAATTATTTTGATACAATTAGTGCAGTGAAACCTTATTAATGCATTAAGAAATCTTAATATAAAACTATTGACTGCTTGATAAATTGTTGTACTAAACATTTCGTTATCATATTAATTTTTTTATCTTGTGATAAGCTGGCATTTCCCGGTATGCATTGAAACCAAAGTTTTGCAAAGCCTCTGTAAAGCACAGACGATGGGAGTGTAATGGTCTGCGGTTTTTTCTCTGGTCAAGGGAGTGGGTCAATTCACTAGACTAAAGGAATTATGGATTGTTTTATGCACTTTGACATACCAAATGATGTGATGCTGCCTAATGCAGATCAAGAGATGCCACGTAAATGGAGGTTCCAACAGAACAACGATCCAAACACATACCGCTTAAGTTTGTAAAGTCTGGTTTCAGAGCAATGGGATACAAATTCTTGGTTGGCCTGGCCAGTCCCCAGATTTGGATCCCATTGAGAACCTCTGGGAGATCGTTAACACGTAAAACTTCTACAAGGAAAATTGCAAAACCACGAAAAATCTCTTTGAAGCTTTGAAAGTATCGTTAGGAAGGGGTATCGCAAGATATCAGTAATAATTTAATGTCCTCTATGCTTTAGAGATGTGCAAATGTCACCCAGTATAAAGGTTTTTCAACTAAATATTAATTTCAGGAGTTTTTATTAAATGTTAAGAAGGGGGTGCTTTAGTTTTGTCCGATGAATTTTTTAAATTGTAATGTTTATTAAATGTTAACTCTTAATTTATAAAACCCAGAATTTTTCAAGTTTTTGTTTGTCAATAATAAACGTATAAGTAAATAAAATAAACACACGAACTAACTCAATAACGTCGTTTTATCAAAAAAAATTTGATATAAGAAAAAATTTCGTTAGGGGGTGCTTAGGTTCTGGCCGACACTGTTTGATAAATTAATTTTTTAAAAATTTTTGGTTCCGACATTGAAAGCGTTCCCATGGGTGAAAAAAAAATGTTCTCCACTAAAATGTCCTAAAAAGGCATGAAGGCAGAAAACATGAAAAAAAAAACGGTTCCGACACTCAAAGGGAAAACACGAAAAAACAAAAAAAAATTGTTTTTTAAATTTTTGGTCCCAAAACCAAGGGGGGGACCCTTCAGTGAAAAAAAAAAAAAAAACCGAAAAAACTAATGACGCAGAAACACGCGTTGTACCCGAAAATCTATATATATAAAATTTTTCAGTGAACGGTGCATCCGTTTGGGAGTCTATAAGGAACATACAGACAGACTGACATATAGATATAAGTTCGCTTTTTAATATAAGTATACGTGTATGTAATTATAATGTGTCTAATCTTTACTTTTTTCGAAAAAAGCGACATATTTTCAATTAATTAAAACACTACATATGTATGTTGTTTTTCAGCAAATTCTCTCACATTTGCCAAAAGGATTACTTGCATTCAAGGTCATTGCCAGCATTCCGGTATCATCTTGTATGCAATCGTCGCATAAACCAGACGACGACGGCGGCACACATTGACAATGAAATGTAGTGAAATGTTAATTTTCCCAAAATATACAAAATGAAAAGATTTCCCTACATTAAAATTCAAATGTGCAACATCAGAGAAAGATTTCATTGCATGTTCACGCGCACGTTTGTAAAATGTTTGTTTGTTGCAATCCAAGGGTGCATCTAATGAGTTCTTTTATTGCTTCTCGTTTGAGGGAAAATACGCAGCTATTTTTGTACATATTTCCACGAAAAGAGAGTGTGGATGTGCGTACATTGGATTTTATTGCCTTCTGTTCTGTTTCAGTGCCAGACTCGTACATCGGAATATGGCAGAAACGCAGTTCATGATGATGTTTTTCATCACATAAAGTACAACATACATTTGAGTAATACACCCTTATTTCCAGTTACTACGCAGCAGCATCATCTATTTCCTATAGATTTCGAGTTGTTAGCATAGATGTTTTAGTTTTTACTCGAAAATTTTGAGTATTACCTTAGAAAACCATCCACTTTTACAACATTGAGGGTGGTTTTTGTCGTTAAATGACACATAAATGGCGTTTCAAAATGAACTTAAGTATACAGAGATCAATAACTGAACTCCTTGTTAAAATGTGGCATGCTCTATTGAGTGAGTTTGACTGTATAAAGTTTACGAACTTTTTTGGGTAAATACTCGTAGTGCAGCAAATTTGGGAAAAAAGGCTTTAATACCTAATTTTGTTGAACAAGCACCGATTTTGACCCGACATGGCTCATTTTGTTAGCAAATGAAAAAACCAACACTTTAGATCTACGCAGTTTTTAAAAAGGTCAAAACAAAAGTATTCTATGAACTTCTCAACGCTGAATCAAAATTGCTTTATATTTTGGGGTTTCCGAGATATCTTACCTCAAATGTTCAAAAATGTTCAATAACACGATTTTTGATTTTTGTTTGCTCTCTTCTATTAAATACATAATTTAGTACTATTCTTTGTCTTCAAAATGATAAATCTTGTTGTTCAAAAATCGTAATGAAGTCACACTAGGAACATTTTCTTAGAACACATTAACCCGTTATATTTTTCTGTGCCATACCGATGCTGACTCTGTTTTAGGGGAAATTTTTGTAATTTTTTAAGAATAAGTTCAAAATAACGCATTAGTTAAAGATGTAAAAGGTTAATATTTTCTACAAAAAATATTCCTCGTCATAACCTGTATAAGTTTTCAGAACTTGTGATATACCTCTTCAACACAAGAATACTATTATTAGTTTTATTTTTTGTACAGACTAATAGAAAACTTCTATCCAGAAAATCGAGATGATACATGTAACTTATTTTTAGCCATATTTTCAGAATATATTAGATTTTTTCAGTTGTGCAACCAAAATTTGAATTTTGTTTGACAGTGTTATAGTCTCTTTTCAATGAAAATACATAAAACTTTACTCCACGAAGGCAGCATAACTCTAAATTAAAAAATATTTTCTTCTTGTTTTCCAGTCCCACTTAGAAGCCTTAATGTATTTCATGATTTCATTCTGGTCTATCCATACCCATATCGCATATTCTGAAAAAAATCCTCAAAGAGTAATTTTTCTTTATAGAAATCAATGAAAAAATATTTACCCTGCAGTACCACGAACTATTCCAAAACAAGTTTGTAAACTAGACCTTGGGGGCGACCGACTAGTCCAAATTCTGGCTCATATCACATATAAAGTTCTATTTACGTTTTGTATTGTTTGTCATGGGACGTAACCAATTGTCTCCCTATGCATTACATTAAGACCAGAAAAAGGTCATTTGTCTTCATATGCATTCAATTTGGACCAGAAAAAGACAATTTTGTTTTTTATATTATATATAAATTGCAGAGAATTTGATTTAAGATACAAATTTTAAACAAAAACATCAAAAGGTTTCATAGACGAATGTGCTAAAGACTTTGTTATATCGTCACTTTAGAACAACAGAGTTCTATCTGCAACACATTTTGTATGCAGTTATTGTACCTTATATGAATTTCTGAGCATAGTGTTCCGGGTTCGATTCTCTGTGTGGATGAACCTTTTGTTTCATTCATTTTTTTAATATTTTATACCTCGGCTATATTGGAAACATGTTTCCTTTGCCGCTCCGAAGACTCTTCAGACAAAATGTTTACAAATTAATTGAAATTTAAAAATAGAAAATCACCCAGTGGAGTGATTTGAACCCGTGTCTCTCCACGCAGCGCAAATCATTAGACAAATACACTATCGTTTGCTCTTCTTCACAATCGATGAACTGGTAAACAGTACACAATCAGTAACGTTATATTTTCACAGATACAATCGATACACAATTGGACCACTTTTGTTACTACTGACGGATTATGCATTACATTCAGACACAAATGACCGACTTTACATTACATTTGGACCATTTTTGTTGCAGTTGATAATTTAAGTGAATTTATCCTAGTTTTAGGTGTAGTCCATTTTGGTCTACAAAATAACTAGACCAAAGATAGGACTATCGAGACAATTGTCTCTGACGGTCCCACAGGGTAGTAACACTTGTCCTTTTAGGTTGTAGTCTACAAACATTTTTAAAATAACTATCCTTTCAATTTTAGTTTATATCCTATATTTTGGGGATTGTTTAGTGATTAGTAAAATTAATCATGGTCTAGAACTTTGGTCATGGTAGTTTTTTCAGACCAAGTACAAGACAGTAATATAATTTCAAGATCAGGACACAGACTGCTATGGTCTTGGTGAAGATGATAATCAAGACTAAGACTGATATTCGGTCTTGGTCATTTCTAGTTATTAGGGTTGTATGGCCTCTTCCGAACATCAAATCATCTTTAAATACGGAATTTGGCATCTTAAAAACATAACTGCTTTGAAAAAATGAATTTCGAACTTTTGACATACTCAGCATTTTAGTAATTTTTTCTGTAATTTTTTATGAGATCAACTTTAAATAGTCAAAACAAAGGTCAAAGTCAAGACCAAAACTCATTATCAAAACGAAGATTGCTATGGTACTTCTCCTGCAGACTTCCGTTTTTGGTTTGCGTAATGTGTGACCAATTCGTAACCATTTTTTGTAAACAAACTACGTACACATAGGACAAAATAAATCTTATAATTGGCAAATGAATTAATTAGTTTTAGGCCAATATTTTTGGCTGTGACATAAATTTGCTTTAATGCTAACGGATAGCATAATGCCACCGAACTTTATATTAAAACAGGATGTACAAAGTCTGTTCTTGCTTGTGCCGAAACTTAAATCTTCAAAACAGATTTATCAATTTTACTTTTCAAATGTTTGCTTGACATATGAACAATGTCAGGGTCAGACAACATCATTCTTATCATGATTTATGTATTTAATGAAATTAATTAAATTTTAATACGCAAAAGTTCGATTCTAAGAAACTGTTTACCTCGCGCAACTTATCAAGCAAAGTATAAGAATTCGGCAAATGCTTCACCTTTTGAAGTCAACTGTCAGTGACATCTTCATCTGACTCTTATCAAGCATATAATTTATTAAATGCCTGCAAAAATTTAGTAATATACCAATAACAATTTATTTTAATTAAATAAACAACTACCAAAATACATTATCAAAATAAAAAGAAAAAAAAAAAACTACTACAGAATAAATTGAACATCTTATCGTTTTATACAAAAAAATAAGAAATGAAACCCTGGACCAAGAACAGCAAAAAAAGAGAAAACAAATCCAACTGTATAAATATCAACTGCGAAAATTACACGATCAGCATTTCAAATTGACAAAAATTATGTTTGTTATTGTCGTCGGCAATATCTCGTATACAACAATCAAACATTAAATCAACACAGTACAGAATAACAAAAAGTTCGCTTGTTGCGAATAAATTCTGTACATTTAGAACAATCTTGCTCAACTCATAGATACAAACTCGTAAATATCGCAAATGATCACATAACATAATCATGCGTTCATGATCATCATCATCATTAGTGCATAAGATGATGATGGTTGTAGACAATCTAAGGTTCTAGTTTTTTTTATGCGGTGCGGCATGCCACCACACACGGTACCGCACGCAGTTATTCGTACTCGCAATGACCAACAAATGGACTTCAATTTAAATTGTGAGAGAAAAAAAAAAAACGACATTCAAACAACGCACCGAAAACCATATCTATGAGTACCATACGTACGTTTGTTGTTAGATCAATTGAAAAATAATCAACACACGCATTTTGCAAAATACGCCGCACAGTGGTGCTATTCGCTCAGAAATATGACGATGATATTATCAACATTTCTTAATAGCTTCATCACACGACGACCATATTAGTAGTTTGCAATAAGTTCTTGACGTACGGATCCATGTAATCAAAACATACTTTAGTTTGACTCTAATAAAGTTGACCACAATTTAAGTTGATTCGATATGTTCAAAAAGTCAAGAGTTGTTACGGCAAAAAGATTGTAATTCTAATGTTCCAATATCTGAATAAATTGAAATTGAGATATACGAGTATTTAGGAAAGGAAGTGAATTATTTATTCTTCTACGCATAGATATGAGACAATAGAATAAGATAATATAAGATCTTGTCGACTAACCCAATATTTACCTTTTTTAGGATCAGAGATAAATAAAGACGTATTTGAGCGTAAAAAAAGAAGTTAAAATTTCCCTTAAAATGATTTTTTTTTAATTTTTTAGGTAAAAAATTTACCGAAATATGGCCACTCGAACATAGAAAATTTGTTTATGAGGTCGAAAAACGGTTTTTATTCAAAGCCAAGGCGTCTTACGAAAAAAGTTTGCAGGGCAAAAAATGCTTAGAATTGTCCATAAAATACATATGAAGAAAAAAAAATTCATTACAACATTTTTAGCATTAGCAATGTGCATGTACTAAACTAAAGAAGTACTGACTGACACCTTATCTAATAAGAAGTCTTGGAATAACTTTATTTGTGCACTCAGAGCAATCCACTATGGACCCTTGTGGTCTATGGGTGGCATTATTTCCGCCACCCTAACCTAAAATACTGAGAGCAACAAACATATAGTCATCAAAACAACTCACCACAGTTATGAATAACTTCAGATCATCTATCACAATTGTAAATTCTCGGAAGCACTTTAAACAAACTGTTTGATCGTCGTTGGCAACTCTGGCGTTTCGGTGTTCTATATTATTCGTCTTAGAATTCAAGCAATTTTCTTCTTTATTGTACTCAAAACAAAGTATTTTTGAATAAAGTTTCCCTCGCGAAAAGATAATAAAAGCTTTGAACCTGATCTGAACCAGCGACCTATGGAAACCTTTATTATCTTTCCACGAGATAAATTTACAGAAACTTTATGATAGCGAACTTAAATAAATAAAATAAAACTTGGGTTTAAAACACAAAAGGGAAAGAAAAAACCATGATTTTAAAAAAATTTTTCTATTTGGTAAAAAGTACTAAATTTATAACTATTTTAGTACTAAACTACTTAAATCGCTACGTTATCTACCTTTTTGACCTTCCAAAATATATTTTATGGAAAGCCAAAAAAAAAAAAAACACCAATCACATGAAAAAGAGGATAAATAGTAGGGTAAGGGAGGGAAATATGGACTACGTGGGTAATATGGACCACACGGTTATTTCCCACTGCATACATAGGATTTACTGTCAATCATGTTCAAACTTAACGCCAATATCTAAAGCTTATAATAGGGCAATTTTAGCTTTCGGTCAAGTCGTATGTTTCTGTAAAGTTGATTTTTCTAAAAAAAAGATCAGTGATAATTTTTTCTAGTGAGTATATTTCATTATTTCACTTTAAAGACATAGCGTTTTTAAATAAATGGTTAATTACATAAAGTCAGTGGATACCATTTATAATTTATTAGCACAAATAAGTTCATTAACCAAATGAGTTTTTGATAAAAAAACCATTTATTCCACCAACACGTGCTGTGGGTAATATGGACCACCAAAGAAAAAAGCCTCAAAAACAAATGTATTTATCATCTTTTTCAGATGGGGAATCTAGTTGCAGTTTTCATGACGAGTCTGATGGTCATTATATGTAATTCGTAAACTACAAAGGAAAAAAATGATAAAAAATTCATATAATGTAACACCCTTTACTCAGAAGATCGACGTGGCGAATTTTGGGTTGAATGTGTAATCTGACGTTCTTGGAGTCATGAAAAATGTGCCGAATGTAGAAGTGACATTTTTATATGAAACTTCTGTACCAAATGGACTATATGGTCCATATTACACTACACTTTTTTTGATCTTCATTTTGAGTATTTTCAGTTTTTTAATTTTTGTTCTTTAACCTGATGAGATATTTATATAAAAGTGAATCAAAATAATGGTGAATTGTTTCCTTTACTGGATGACATAAAATTTATTGTTTTGTTTTATGTATTTTGGGTTTTATTAAAAAAAGAAAGATGGGTGGTCCATGTTTCTCTCCCTTACCCTATGTATGTGTTGCGGTTTAGAAGTTATGATTTTTTGAACTTTTCAAAACATGAAATTACCAGAAATTTCTTCTTAAAACACACAAAAATGGTCATAACTAAGACATTTCTTAAACGATTGTCAATTCCAGACCTATTTAGGAAAGGCAAAGAATCGAACAGTTAGCACAAAGTGAGTTTTTGCTATTTGGAAAAAATTACTCTTTTTATAACTTTTTTAGTATTAAGATTAAGAAAAATAGTTGTCTGCCTTGTCTTTAGATCTTCAAAAATTTTTTTCTGGAAAGAAGACAAAACTATCTCTCATGTAAATCCAATAAAAAGATGGTATCTGAAGAGTCTGTAAAGATTGATTTTTGCACTTTTCTGCGATGCAATAATTAAGTTTTCGTCCTTTGAAGTTGTTCAGAAGTATTAGTGGATTGGTGTTAAAATGCAAAAATATTATTTTTTGACCTCAGCACTGCTTGTCGTGAAGAGTTTACTCAAGAAACCAAGCATCAAAATAGTGACAAAATCATTGTTCAGGTCCTTCGCTCCTAAGAATTTATAAGATATTAGCGGTAGGTACATAAGTAGTATGCTCTAAGAGGAAACGGAAAAAAAGTGACTTCAGGTTTTGTTGATCACCTGCTTTGCAAACAGATCCTTCTATCAGTGGTTTAATACTTTATCGGCATACAAGCTTGGCAATTGGTCTCTGTTAGCCATTTACTTTTAGTTTTATTTTGACTAAAATTTCACTGTTAATTTAACAATCAATGAATTTTAAGTAAAAATATTTTTGAATTTTCCATTGTACATACTCTGTAGCTTTTTGCTGCTGTCAGATAAACTTAGAATTTAACTGTAAGAGATTACTATTGACTTAAGTTAAACAGTAGCGAAACTTTGTAATAACAAATTGCTTTTGAGTGTATGAATTCAGATGGTTTACCCTCAATTAAATTACGCTTCAATGTCGTTGTTTAATTGAAATTTTTAAAAAGTAAATCAAACAATTATTTCAGAACCAACTAATACGTAGTTGAAGTGTGCTGAATGATCAATGTAAGCTTAAATGGTAGGTAATTTTGTTTTATATTTTCTTTGGGGCAATTTCAGTTACATAAATAGATAAATATTCTAGCGATTGCTAATACCAATTATTTATTTATAAGATGTTAAACAATTTGTAAATATTTAAGTAATATATTTGATGACAAATTGGATTACATTTTGTTGAATACATTCCCCCTTTTATCAAGAAATATAAAAAAAGAAAAGCAAATCAGCAATATAAGTAATGGAATTGAAATTGAAATCGAAATTGACATTAAAATTGAAATTGAAACTGAAATTGATATCGAAATTGAAATTTAAATTGAAATTGGTATTGAAATTGAGGCCCCTATTGCGGTTATTGCGATAAAATCGATGGCTATCGATTTTTTCTTCTAGCCCTATCTTTGAAACTAGATCACCGATTCCACTGATTTATATCTTACATGCCATTTAAAGTCATTTGCAATCAAATGGAGAAAACTTTATTCAAATCGCTGCAGAGGTTTCAAAGATAGAGCTAGTACAAACAATCAATCGATGACCATCGATTTTATCGCAAATCGACAACCGCAATAGGGGCCTGAAATCGAAATTGAAATTGAAAATGTAATTGTAATTGAAATTGAAATTGAAATTGAAATTGAAATTGAAATTGAAATTGAAATTGATATTGAAATTGAAATTGAAATTGAAAGTGAAAGTGAAGTGAAGTGAAGTGAAGTGAAGTGAAGTGAAGTGAAGTGAAGTGAAGTGAAGTGAAGTGAAGTGAAGTGAAGTGAAGTGAAGTGAAGTGAAGTGAAGTGAAGTGAAGTGAAGTGAAGTGAAGTGAAGTGAAGTGAAGTGAAGTGAAGTGAAGTGAAGTGAAGTGAAGTGAAGTGAAGTGAAGTGAAGTGAAGTGAAGTGAAGTGAAGTGAAGTGAAGTGAAGTGAAGTGAAGTGAAGTGAAGTGAAGTGAAGTGAAGTGAAGTGAAGTGAAGTGAAGTGAAGTGAAGTGAAGTGAAGTGAAGTGAAGTGAAGTGAAGTGAAGTGAAGTGAAGTGAAGTGAAGTGAAGTGAAGTGAAGTGAAGTGAAGTGAAGTGAAGTGAAGTGAAGTGAAGTGAAGTGAAGTGAAGTGAAGTGAAGTGAAGTGAAGTGAAGTGAAGTGAAGTGAAGTGAAGTGAAGTGAAGTGAAGTGAAGTGAAGTGAAGTGAAGTGAAGTGAAGTGAAGTGAAGTGAAGTGAAGTGAAGTGAAGTGAAGTGAAGTGAAGTGAAGTGAAGTGAAGTGAAGTGAAGTGAAGTGAAGTGAAGTGAAGTGAAGTGAAGTGAAGTGAAGTGAAGTGAAGTGAAGTGAAGTGAAGTGAAGTGAAGTGAAGTGAAGTGAAGTGAAGTGAAGTGAAGTGAAGTGAAGTGAAGTGAAGTGAAGTGAAGTGAAGTGAAGTGAAGTGAAGTGAAGTGAAGTGAAGTGAAGTGAAGTGAAGTGAAGTGAAGTGAAGTGAAGTGAAGTGAAGTGAAGTGAAGTGAAGTGAAGTGAAGTGAAGTGAAGTGAAGTGAAGTGAAGTGAAGTGAAGTGAAGTGAAGTGAAGTGAAGTGAAGTGAAGTGAAGTGAAGTGAAGTGAAGTGAAGTGAAGTGAAGTGAAGTGAAGTGAAGTGAAGTGAAGTGAAGTGAAGTGAAGTGAAGTGAAGTGAAGTGAAGTGAAGTGAAGTGAAGTGAAGTGAAGTGAAGTGAAGTGAAGTGAAGTGAAGTGAAGTGAAGTGAAGTGAAGTGAAGTGAAGTGAAGTGAAGTGAAGTGAAGTGAAGTGAAGTGAAGTGAAGTGAAGTGAAGTGAAGTGAAGTGAAGTGAAGTGAAGTGAAGTGAAGTGAAGTGAAGTGAAGTGAAGTGAAGTGAAGTGAAGTGAAGTGAAGTGAAGTGAAGTGAAGTGAAGTGAAGTGAAGTGAAGTGAAGTGAAGTGAAGTGAAGTGAAGTGAAGTGAAGTGAAGTGAAGTGAAGTGAAGTGAAGTGAAGTGAAGTGAAGTGAAGTGAAGTGAAGTGAAGTGAAGTGAAGTGAAGTGAAGTGAAGTGAAGTGAAGTGAAGTGAAGTGAAGTGAAGTGAAGTGAAGTGAAGTGAAGTGAAGTGAAGTGAAGTGAAGTGAAGTGAAGTGAAGTGAAGTGAAGTGAAGTGAAGTGAAGTGAAGTGAAGTGAAGTGAAGTGAAGTGAAGTGAAGTGAAGTGAAGTGAAGTGAAGTGAAGTGAAGTGAAGTGAAGTGAAGTGAAGTGAAGTGAAGTGAAGTGAAGTGAAGTGAAGTGAAGTGAAGTGAAGTGAAGTGAAGTGAAGTGAAGTGAAGTGAAGTGAAGTGAAGTGAAGTGAAGTGAAGTGAAGTGAAGTGAAGTGAAGTGAAGTGAAGTGAAGTGAAGTGAAGTGAAGTGAAGTGAAGTGAAGTGAAGTGAAGTGAAGTGAAGTGAAGTGAAGTGAAGTGAAGTGAAGTGAAGTGAAGTGAAGTGAAGTGAAGTGAAGTGAAGTGAAGTGAAGTGAAGTGAAGTGAAGTGAAGTGAAGTGAAGTGAAGTGAAGTGAAGTGAAGTGAAGTGAAGTGAAGTGAAGTGAAGTGAAGTGAAGTGAAGTGAAGTGAAGTGAAGTGAAGTGAAGTGAAGTGAAGTGAAGTGAAGTGAAGTGAAGTGAAGTGAAGTGAAGTGAAGTGAAGTGAAGTGAAGTGAAGTGAAGTGAAGTGAAGTGAAGTGAAGTGAAGTGAAGTGAAGTGAAGTGAAGTGAAGTGAAGTGAAGTGAAGTGAAGTGAAGTGAAGTGAAGTGAAGTGAAGTGAAGTGAAGTGAAGTGAAGTGAAGTGAAGTGAAGTGAAGTGAAGTGAAGTGAAGTGAAGTGAAGTGAAGTGAAGTGAAGTGAAGTGAAGTGAAGTGAAGTGAAGTGAAGTGAAGTGAAGTGAAGTGAAGTGAAGTGAAGTGAAGTGAAGTGAAGTGAAGTGAAGTGAAGTGAAGTGAAGTGAAGTGAAGTGAAGTGAAGTGAAGTGAAGTGAAGTGAAGTGAAGTGAAGTGAAGTGAAGTGAAGTGAAGTGAAGTGAAGTGAAGTGAAGTGAAGTGAAGTGAAGTGAAGTGAAGTGAAGTGAAGTGAAGTGAAGTGAAGTGAAGTGAAGTGAAGTGAAGTGAAGTGAAGTGAAGTGAAGTGAAGTGAAGTGAAGTGAAGTGAAGTGAAGTGAAGTGAAGTGAAGTGAAGTGAAGTGAAGTGAAGTGAAGTGAAGTGAAGTGAAGTGAAGTGAAGTGAAGTGAAGTGAAGTGAAGTGAAGTGAAGTGAAGTGAAGTGAAGTGAAGTGAAGTGAAGTGAAGTGAAGTGAAGTGAAGTGAAGTGAAGTGAAGTGAAGTGAAGTGAAGTGAAGTGAAGTGAAGTGAAGTGAAGTGAAGTGAAGTGAAGTGAAGTGAAGTGAAGTGAAGTGAAGTGAAGTGAAGTGAAGTGAAGTGAAGTGAAGTGAAGTGAAGTGAAGTGAAGTGAAGTGAAGTGAAGTGAAGTGAAGTGAAGTGAAGTGAAGTGAAGTGAAGTGAAGTGAAGTGAAGTGAAGTGAAGTGAAGTGAAGTGAAGTGAAGTGAAGTGAAGTGAAGTGAAGTGAAGTGAAGTGAAGTGAAGTGAAGTGAAGTGAAGTGAAGTGAAGTGAAGTGAAGTGAAGTGAAGTGAAGTGAAGTGAAGTAAAGTGAAGTGAAGTGAAGTGAAGTGATGTGAAGTGAAGTGAAGTGAAGTGAAGTAAAGTAAAGTAAAGTAAAGTAAAGTGAAGTGAAGTGAACTGAAGTGAAGTGAAATGAAATGACTAAATAGGCTGTTCCTGTCCATTTTTGGACCTCTCTAATGAAGACATAGATTGGTGTTTTTCAGTCAAGTTGTTACTGAGAATGAAACTTGGATTTATCGTTATAGTAATGACTCCAAGCATGACTCTATTCACCACCTTTCCGAAGCATAATACAAGTTATGGCACTATGCTCGAAAACTCTTGGTACTAGTCTCTTAGAAGTCAGAAGGAACTCTTTTGTTACATATGTAGGCGTTTTCTATAAATCTGACTTAGTAGTTTTCGCTTGAATAGAGACGATGTTGTATTTAAATTTCCAACTGTTTTTCCCAATTCTGGAAACTTATAAATCTTCCGTTGAATTTATTTGAGAAATTGAAGCAAAGTTTCTTAATTTTTCAGTCACTTATGTAATTTACACTTAAGCTCAGCCGGTGTCATTATAAATTTCGTTTTAAAATATGGAAGTTAGTCATAAGATAAATTATCCTGTCGCAGCAGCAAAACCAATTGCATTTACAGTCATTGTAATTACAAAAAATGTAAATTAAATGTTAATTAACAAAATATCTAGACTAAGTAAAAATGCGGCAACATTTTTTCTTTAATTATTCTACAAGTTACAATAAATTGGAAGAAAAAACTACGCGTGCAAAATTTGCATGCAATTAAGGTATCGCATAGGTCGCATAGAGAATCCAAATATGCAAATCTTCCGTCTCTAAATACCAGTAGATTAGTCGTGTGGGTGTCTGTTATCGGCTTTTATTGTTATTTATGGCATTTTATCAATTTAGTTGTTGTTGAATGAAAAAAAAAAGAAAAATATTTAAATTGCATTCAATTGCACAAATTGAGGTTAAGTTATACAGCAGTTTTTGTATGTTGCCTTAAGCACACGTACCTATTCATACTATACATCTACTCCTAAATACTTAAATTGGATGAGCCGAGTCAAATGCTAAGTTTTTTCAATAGAAAATGAATTATTACAATTTATTACGGATATTCAGCAATTAATATGAAATAATTGTGTTTTGAACCTGAGTTCAATGTTTGCATCAGAAAATTTTATTTGCGTAAGTGCACATTTTAACTAATAAGCTGCCAGAAAGACTGTTTCTGTTCCTAAGGCTCTTCTAAACCTTTAAGATGTACCTATACTTAGCTGACAAAATTTCACTTCCTTGTACTGCACGAAATTATGCTCACTTGATGATAAAAAATGTGTCCTATCTCGTTTATCGAAGCCATTTTTATAAGGCTAAGCCAAGGCTTTACAGTTGCGGTCGAATTTCGCAAAAAAAAAAAAAAATAGCATTCAAATCTATGCATGGTTTTTAGCAATTATTCAAGATGAATAAATTGAGATATCGCCCGACTCTTTCCGAGAATTTCAGAGATCGAATTATGCATAAGTAAAATCGTGTCAAGCTGTTATTTTGCATAAAACGGCTATGAGTGACCTCCAAATGATCTTCAAAAAATTTAATAAAATTTTGAGGACGCTTTTTTGACACTATCTTGTCAGATTTTCTGGCGTAGTATATAGTGGAATATCCAATAATTTTTTTTTTAATTAATCTAATGTTAAAATTGGTCTAATGCGAAATAGAGTTTCAAGAAAGTGGCTTAGGTACTGGAAGTTCATCGTAATGTGGCACTGTAGACAAAGCTTACAATAGCTTACAACTGCGCTTATTATAGCCCCACCATTGAACATCTACTCAACGGAGACAATCATCTAGTCCCTACTATTCAGAACAACACATGTGATAAAGACTTTTACAGACTTTATCGAACAAATCGAAGCATCTAACTTCATAACAATCAATGAAGATGAACCAACCATGCTGATAGCGACATGCTCTAGCTCGTCCGATATTTTTATCGTGGTCTCCGACCTACTTAATAGAGTTGAATGGAGTGTGGCAGTGGAATTCAGCTCAGACTATCTCCAAATTCACGAAACCATAGGCGAGCCGAATGATTTCGTAGAAGCTGAGAAACGCACTTTGACAGAGCACGTTAGGAAACTTTCTCTGAAGACGTCTATTTACAACTGTCTAGTCTTCCCCCGCCCAACCCCCAAATATTATCCGATTAAACCTGAGGAAGTTTTCCGTGACATCGTCAAAAACATGACCAAGCGATTTGTTCCGCTGGGCAGTATCCCCCGCATCAAGCCGAATTACTCCAACGAAGCTATCGTCTAGAAGAAGAACGAGACGCTAGTGCGGGTTGGCAGTCCAATCATAACAACTGCTCGTTGGGGTCGTAACAATTATGGGCGATGATTAAGGGCCCCAACGCTGTAGAAGTTCAACATTAACCCGTTAGTGCGATTTTGGTTTTGACAATGCTTTTTTTTTTAAAAAAAAAAACCTGAAATTGCTGTACAGTACAATTTAAAGTCATTTAAAACAGTTTGACCTTTTAGAAAATATACATAGATATCAGGCCGGGTCAATTTGTTTGATAGGCAAAAAATAGGCAAAGAGTATAGCAACAAAAAAATCTATGGAAAATTCTAAAAAATTTTGTAAGAAATTTTTATACGAAATTTGTATTAAAATTTATACAATTTTGGTAAAAATAATTCAATGTGAAAAATTTGTAAAAATTTTATAAGAAAATTTAAATACATAAAATTGTATCGAAAAGTATTTATAAATATTTACAAATAATTTGTGTGGAGTATGTTCGAATCCCAGACAAGATAGTTTTTTTATTGTAATTAATTTTTTTCGTACATTCGAATCCCAGACAAGGTTTTTTTCAAGTTATGGAGAAATATTTGACCCGCATATTCATATTCCATCAAACAGATATCATTTTTGGCCCAATCAACTAAATTTCAAGGTCCAATTAAAGGCATATTATTATTTACCGAAATTGTTAATTGTTAACAAATATTTTAAAGAATGTTCAATCAAATATATTTCTGTGAGGGAAATATACTCTTTTTTCAGTGTATGTAATCACCTCGAATCTGTTTGATAATGAAACTTTGATTCAGAGAAACACCATGACTTGCTAGTTCGTCAGCATTTTTTACTTTACATACTTAGTACAATGGTTTCTAAATGAGAGTATGATAGAACTGGTCGGACAAAATGTTGAAAATAATTGAATTACAATTGTTAAAGGATATGGAAAAACTAATGAAATGTTGGAAGATATAAAAAAACCTAGAATATTTTGGATCGAGAAAAAAATTAATACCCAATGACTGCTCAGAAAACCATTTATTGCAAAAAAATGAACAATAAATCAATTGAAAACAATTAGTTACAATTTAGTGTTATAGGCACATATTGCTTAAAAGTGCATTATCTTGCACAAACTTTTGACAAGTTCTAGATGAAATGTAGCAATAAATCCGTAGTCATTTTGGAAACACTTCGAAATATATAATATCCAGAAATAACTTGTCGCTGCATTGCAAAACCATCAAAATTTCAACGAAATGCTTAAAGTTTCATGTTCTAAAAATTGTAAATAAAGAAGTACGTTCATACATACTTACATATATCATGACACAAATAATAAATTATGAAATATACAAGATTTCTTACCGTCATTTTTAAATTTTTTTTTTTATTTTTGTCAACACGTTTTTACAATTAAATTGGAATAATCAAAGTAAGAGAATCAGAAAAGAAAACAACACAAATTAAGTGTTTAACAACTCAACTAAACGGTCATTCACACTATACATTTGGTATGTGTGTTGTTGATTTCAACAAAAGTGTGGCTAATTTCATATGCCAAATGCATAGAAAAAAACTTTAAATCAAAGACTTAACATTTAATTTTGATGATGCGACAGTTTATTTATATTGATATACAATAATATTCCTTTTCTTTCTGTTAAACATAAAATAAACACTATTGAAATTTTTGCAAATAATGATGTAAATATTGGGCTTAACAACATGGCCGGTACAACGTGATTTCTAGCAGCATTCCCCCATTCTAGCGATTGAGTTAACTTTAAGACAACAACCATTGGTGAAAATTAGTATTTTATTATCTCTTATTGCCAACTTGTTAATTATGCAAAATTTTTAATTTATTGCTTTTAACTTATTGAAATCGGTATTTTTGTGTTAATGAAAAATTAGGTAGATAAGTTTCTATCTATCTGAATGGTAGACAGTTGCAAAAAAAAAATATACGCTATTTTTAAAACTAATACATATATCTTACAGATTTCTTTTAATTTAACTCTGATATATTGTTTTTTTAGTTTTATGACCAAGCAATTATAACTTTTGATTATTGCGCCTAATAAAAAAATTAATTTATTAAATTTTTTGTCATCACTCAAATTTATATTAAAACATTTAGATACTTACCTACCTTCGTATGTATGCATGTGTTAACTGTGGTATTTGAAAGTTTTGCATTAGAACTGGAAATGCGGCACACAAGTTGCCATTGACCGCAAAAGTGACAGAAATGACATCTGTCTGGGCTCGTTTGATTATTTTTATTATATATATACATATATTCTTGTTCTTCTTGTTTTATTGTTGTCTTACTTTATTTAGTTATTTTGTTAACATGCGGTTTTTTTTATTTCGTTAATATTTTTTAACATTAATGAGCTATAAATACACCCACTGTAAGATTGTAAAATAAAAATGTGTCAACTGGTTCCTGCCTGTTTTGTATTAATTTTGAAAGAAACAATTTTTTTGAAACAGGTGTTGTCTATCTGGCATAATGAAGCAGAGCCTAGAAATATCTTTTGAAGAGAATTTTTGTGAAATTGTTTGAAAAATAACACTGACCTGCAATTGTTTTTCTCTTCTTGGTGCTTAAAAGCGGTTAAAGAAATTCTTTCGATTTACGAAACTGACCATAGTTTTTAACCATCACCTCGATGTTTTAAGATATATTTGCTTCAATCAGAAAAATCACTGTTATGAACATAAACCATAACTACCGTAAATATTTAGTATAACTGATTATTCCGAAAGGTATCGGAATAGCTATAATGTTCCTCGTTAAAATTAACCTGCAACTTTTCAAATAGGATTCTTGCCTTTTGTCTCGCTGCACAGTTCAATTAACGTCATAAAAAAAAGTGAATAAATTCAATGAAATAGTGTACACGGATGATTCTCTGAAAAATAAACCATACAATGTCCCGGGGGTCAAAATCATGTTCAAATTTAAACGCTGATATTTTAACTATTTAATACAGATACTTAACCAGAGCTTCTATGAGAATATATTGAAAAAAAATGTTATTTGATATTTAACTATGAAATTTTAACATAAAGTGTTAAAAAGTCATTCTCCATCCTGCCCCTTACCACTTCTTAGTGCACTTAATTTTCCCGTTTTGCATATTACGTTATTTGCTAAAATTAAATAATTAGTTGGGCTATCCATCAGTTAAATTTTTTTAAAAATAATTGCTATTTTCATTGTGGTATTACTGTTTTTGCAACATTTTGTCATTCTCCGTTGAGTAACTCTCCACCTGGTTTTTTTAAAAATTAAAATTTAGTCTTAACCCAGTGTGCCAGACGGTTCATATCTTCGCTTTTTTACCCGTTACGGATCCGTTACTGATCCGTTTGCGGGAGAAATTCCAAAAAAATAAACGATTCGCTTTTTTTTTGGGAATCTCTCCCGCCAACGGATCAGTAACGGATCCGTAACGGATAAAAAAGCGAAGATTTGAACCGTCTGGCACACTGGGAACCCAGTGTGCCAAACGGACTCGTTTCGAATCCGTAACGGGTTCATAGTTTCGTACTTTTTATCCATTACGGAATCCGTTGAGGATCCGTTACTGATCCGATTGCGGGAGGAATTCCTAAAAAAAAGGCGAATCGTTTTTTCTTCATTTATAGATTCTTTTTAATTAAAAAAAAAAAAACAAAACAATAATAATTTTTTATCTTTTTATTTATTTATTTTTTTTTAATCGCTAATAAGCTCTTCAAAGTGTTTTTTTTTTTTTTTTGATTTAAACACAGCATTAACGTTATTAAAAACAAATCTGTTTTGAATTCGTTTTTGATGTACGTTACGGGTTCGAAATGGATCCGTTACCGCGGATAACGTTTTTTATCCCTTTATGAACTCGTAACGAGTTCGAAACGGATCCTCATCCGTTTTTGTGCACATTGGGAAGACACTTAAATAAAGTTTTCAAAAATCCAACATAAATTTATAGGGTTGCCACCTGATTCTTTCCGAAAATCTTATTTAAATTTTGTATAAACCAAATTTCGGTTCGATGAGCTTTTAACGATTTAAGCGTCGATCAATTTTTAACGATTTAAACTTTTATTTTTAAGTGTGTTATTATAATGGACATAAAAAATTTATGTTGGATTTTTCTAAAGTTATTTTAAGCGTTTTAGGGGTAAAATTTTATTTTAATTTTTTAAATGTATGGGAGAAGGGGGAGGTTTCGACACCCTAACAAAAAAGTCCTTATATCTTCCAAATGCAATTGTGCATGTTATTTTGAATACACATAGACTATGCATGAATATGTGTGCTTCTTTTATAAATTACAAAAAAATCGATATGTTTGCTATTTTCGGAAATGTGACCAATAAACCAAAGTTAAAATAAATGACGAAACCTCCCACTTTTGGGGAGGCTTCGTCAGTCATATAAATTCTTGGTTCCCTTGATTTTTTGAAACCTTCAACCTTTTGAATGTAGATGGTAAAAGACGAATTACTTCCGGTGATACAATGGGAGAACGAAAATCAGGGGTGTCGTCTTCAATCGGGGCCATATCCAGCAAATCATTCGGGCCAGGAAGGTCAGAGCCTTGAACGAGTTCGAGACATGATTCAGGCTGATTCTATATCCATTTGCACATCGGCATAAGTACCGAACTCCATATCTTGTTAAAAATCAGATTCATGGAAAATAATTGAGTCATATGTAAAAATTTCAGTTGTCGAATCCTCCCATTTACACTTGACGAATCCTCCCTTATCCACTTGTTTCCAAAATTTCGCAGTTATCTTTTATTTATTTTGCAAACTTTAAATGTAGTATTAACAGTAATAATATATTTAAGTATCTGCTAAAAAAAAACGGATATTTTATGGTTTATTAACCGAGTATTACACAAAAAGCAAGAATCAAATATTACATCAACTTGCTATAAAAATACAAAATCACGACTTACTACGCACCCTTGCCGAATTACGCCGAGAAATTTTTATGATAGCTGCGTACCATTAGGAGTAAGACTTTTTGGCTTACACGCGGGAGTAAGTGCGGATAGAAATCGCGAAATTTGGCACTTATGAAGCCTCCCACGTGTCGAAACCTCCCCCTTCTACCCTATAGTTTACGCGAAACTTTTAAAAAGAAACATATGGCAACAATAAAAGATTATTTTTTAAAAATGCTCCAGAAGTTAAGTTATATATTCTATACCAAGGGTGTCAGCGTAGAAGAAAAGTGAGCCAATTTTGGCTCGACCCAACAACATCAATATTTCTGTACAACAATCCCAACAACATCAATATTTCTGTACAACATTCACAGAAATAATTTTTGTTGTTTTTTTTTCACGCTCGTCAGAATTTCGCGTTTTTGTTGCTTTTTTTGTGTACACACAAAATCGAACTCGAACCAACATAAAACAACAACAAAGACTACGTCGCATCAAAAACAACAAACAATATGGGTATTAATGCGTTGATGTGCAGTAGCGAAAATGCAAGTCTTTTACGCACTAACGCCTGGACGTTCAATGTGAATATTTCCATCTTGAGAAATTGCAAAAGTAGTGCGAAATTTTTGGCAATTTTTTTTGTTATTTTACTAATATCAAACTTTAGCAAATTGCACTTTCGCAAAGACCCAAGGGCATTGCGCATCAACGCGTGCGTTCCCATAATTTTTGTGTGTGTCCTACTAGTCCTTAGAAATTTTGAAAATTGTTGAAGTATTATTGTTGTTGTAAACGAGGCATGAAAAAACAACAAAAAATTGTGTTTTTGTTGGTTGTTACTCGAATTTAAAGTTGTTGTAAAAGCAACGTTGACTGCGCTGCATGCGTTTGGCTCAGTGATTTGAAAACGCTGACACCCTTGTTCTATACCTTCAATTAATAAAAAAAAGTTATAAAAATAGGTGAGGACAAAATGTTTTGGTACATTTTTCGGAGATTTACTTTTAAATACTTAAATTCTTCTTATTCAGTTGTGTGTGAGGTGTTGTCTTTTCGAGTTACTCTCAAGTATTAATAGTAACCGTGTTTATTATGAGGTACAAAATTAAGCAGGGATTATATCAAAATGGCTTCTGAGAAAATCTTTTTATTAGTCAGCGGCTAAACAAATATTGTCGTTTACTCGTGTTAATCTCTATCATTTTAGATATTTAATAAACTTATAAAAAGCTATGACTCAACCAAGTGTCTTGACACTTAAAAAAAAGACTTTTGAAAAAGTGGAGTTTATCGAATTTTGTTGTAAACGGCCCATTTGATATTCAAGAATTGTTTTATTTTTTTTTTTTTTTTTTTTGAGTAAACGCAGTGGTAATGTCTAATGCTACATTTTATTAGCAAAAGAATGGTAACAAGATCGGAGGAGAAAGAAATTTCTGCAATAAATTTAAATAAAAATCAAAATTCTTTATATGGCAAAAAACATAAGTAAATAAATAAATACAATCCAAAATAATTGCCTTATATTTCACTATCTCCTGTTAACAATTTAATATCGCCATAACAACACAAAATCGTGCAACAACTGCCAAGATTTTACACACCCGATTTGAAATAAAGTTAACTATTAAACAAAAAGCGTGATCAGGTCAAAGTCATTGTGATTCAGAACCATGAAATTAAAAAAAAAAATAATAACTTTTCTAACGCTTTGTTATAAAAATATACGTTTCACATGTGAAAACATAAAGAATTAAGTACCAAAAAAATCGAACGCAATTTAACCAATTCAATTAAAGCGCCGTACAAAGAAAACCTTTGACGGTTTTTCTTAACTCAAAGGGGGTAGGGGGAGTGGTAACCCACTTCAAATTCTTTACGCATTTCAAGTTAGAATGAATGATTTTTTTTTACAATACAAAGCGCGGGCATTAATTTATTTACTTTCTTATTTTTACTTTTTTACGTTTTTAACTTTAAATCGTTTTTATTGTTAACTGTTTTTTTTATTTTTTTGTTAACTTGGTTCTCGTTTTACATTTTTAATCGTTAAACGTGTTTACAGACCCGCAGGCCATCTATACATTTTTTGTTTTTCACCCATTCCTTTGTTGCCGCATTGCCTGAACTGACAGTTAGTTTGGCTAACACTTAAGTCAAACACTCATTCGTTGAAACTGTCAATTTGACAGATTATACAGATACAGCAGTGTACTATAATGGCTTGACTTGCATGCTTAACCATTAATGGTAATTGTATTGAATACTCAAGTATTCATTTGTCTTGTGAGGCTCGAACGAGTTTTAATATCGTTTAGATATATGGGGGCGCGGACAAACACGTTTTTTTGTAAGTTCAATTGGCAATAAATTTTATTGAAAAATGCTACAGAAATTGTTGTACAAATATTTACTTAATTGTTGCAAACAAAATATGCATATTTATTAAAAAAAACTTTCGAATATGAATTATAGGTTTTCGTAAAAAATTCGCTTTAAAAAAATAATACCCTACAGATATTCGTTTACATTAAAATCTTAAAATTATTAACACTATTACTGTTTATTTCAACTATTAAAAACTATTCACTCGTTAGTTTACTTTGTTTTTTCGGACTCATCAATATAAGCTGCTTTACTTATCAATGGAGCATCTACTTGATCCAATGGTAATGTAGGATAATGACTAGAACCCGGTGCCGTTGGTTCCTTTGCTGCATTATTTTCATTATCTCTTAACATGCTTGGTGTAAATTCATCAGCTAAGTGATAGATAACTTTTTTGAAAAGAAACTCCGACAAATTACTGGCCAAAAATAACAAAAACATCCAATTCGAAAAATTGCATTTTTTGATAACCGCTTCCAATTCCTGACGATCAAATTTTCCAGGTTTTGCATAGGAGAAAGCATAATAGCTAAAGAGTTTACTGAAATTGAGTAAAAGAAAGTTATGGATAAAACATAATAAAATACAATTGAGTATATTAAAAATGAGTTATTAAATCAAAGAGTTATGCCCCAGACAGACGACAGCTTAAATCTTGATTATAGACGTAATAATGTGAATATTTTCATTGCATGATTTTAGGCATTTTTAAAATACATATTTCATAGACATTGAACAAATTCTAATTAGCTTTTCTGATGCTTAACTCACTATTAATCTTGTTTTTTGATGTTTCAGAATTTTTTGGCCCCTGAATTGGGAAATTTGCTTTTAGTCAATGTCTATGAAATATGTTTTTAAAAAATTCCTAAAATCATGCAATAAAAAGATCCACATTTTAATGTCTATAATCTTAATTTAAGCTGTCGTCTGTCTGGGGCATTATGTTCGATTTGGGTTCTTAAGTCCCATTTTTGCAGGTAGTCAAATAATTATGTCAAATATATGAAAAATGGTCACAAAATTTAAGGCTTTACTTTAAGGTCCATAAAGTGAGTCATACAAGTGAAACGAATTTGATAGTTTTTAGGTTGTAAACTTCTAGCATTTCAACAGTAGTTTCAAAATGTCTGAGAAATTTTCCATTTTTCGGAAAAATTGGAAAAACTTTCGTGATTTTTGATTTTTTTAAGCCTAATTTCCTAATTTTTCCCAGAAAATCTTAGAAAACTGATTTTTCCCGAAAATACCTAAGTTTTTCGGAAAAATCTCAAAATGCCTCTTTTAATGGCTCAAGTACTTCACTTTTTTAGTCAAAGGTATTCCAAGCTACTTTCCAGCTTATCAAAAGTGTAAAGATTTTCCTGAACTTTCGCAGAAAATGCCAGAAAACATCTTTATGTGGCTAACTTTATTATTTCAGTCAGACGTATCCACGGAAATAGTGGACGATAAAACCTAAAAACTAGCTCGAAATTCTTATGACAAAAGATATTGTTTGGCTGAAAAAACAAAGTTAGCCACAAAAAGATTTTTTTTGGGATTTTCCGAAAAAATTGCGGCTTTTCTGGAAAACGCTTTTCGCTCAAAATTAACCCGAAACCAGCCCGAAACTCCTGTGCCAAAAGATTTAATCACTGACTATTCATGCGGGTTCGTCCGGCAGAAAAAATTAAAGTAAGCTATACAAAATAGCTCGAAATTACTGTTGGAAATCTCAAAAATTGTTGGAAATTCACAACTTAAAAAGCATCACTTTATGGACCTGTTTTTTCAAGTGAATCAGCAAATGAAATCAATTCTTGAAAAATAACGTAACATTTATGACATTTTGCCTTTATGTTTGTTTTTGTAATGAAAACTTTATTTTTTGTAAATAACGTGACACTGTGACTGTAACACTTATGACAGTTTGCTTTTTCGCTTTCTATTGCAATGAGAACAATATTTTATCTACCTTACGTGACACTCATGACTTGCACTTGTGACGTTTCACTTTTCAGCATGTTTTTTGTTTTTTACATCAATATACTTTCCATTTTTACGACGTGACATTCATGAGACTGATTTGAAATTTGATGCTCAACGGTACAGTACTCAACTTTAATATTTCTTTCTTTTGTAATCTTCTCGATATATATATTTTAAGTACGTGCCCAAAGATCATGCGCCGAAAAGAAGTTTGAAATCGAGGGATTCATTTATTTTTCTGCTTTCAAAAAATTAACTAATCTTAGATCATAATAAAAATTTTATGAAAACTGTGTAAAAAATACATTATGTATCAAATTGCCTAAGGCCTAATAATTGACCCTAAATACCGTGACACTTATGATAATCTTCTGCCAGCAATTGCTTGCTAAGATTTGAATAATACGAAAATTTAATTCATTTCGCATAGATCTTCTTTGATATTTAGAGGAATGTCCAGTAGTAATATTATTTTTTGGTAAACCACATGAATTTTATCATTAATTTTAATTAAACATATGCCAACAGATACTTACTTCTTGAAAAGCAACAGCGTCAGCGCACGCCATATTAATCCAAGAATTGTTACGATTAACACAAATAGATACCAAAACCATAATATCGTATAGATTTTCTCGTTGATAATATTCAGAGCCATAACACAGAGTGTATCATGCATTTGCAACGAACCGGAAGCACCATATTTATGAAAATGACATTTCGTTACTTTAGGAAAAACAACATCCAATGCATCCATTTTATCAGTCCAACGTTGTTTCATCACCAAGGGACCAAGTGTATAGAAGGCACCGCCAAGAAAACGATTTGTCACATAAATTTGCAAGATAATATTAAGTAGATTTAGAATTTCTGTGAACACTAAATGTGCACCCCAAGAATTATTCAGACGCATACGTTCAACCATATTGCGACGTATATCCTTGACGCGTGAATTAGCTTCTGCTGCTGAAGGTATATTCAATTTACCAATTTGTAAACTTTTATCCTTGAGGAAACGTGTCAGACCGACCATTTTAAGTCCAAAAACTAAGGCTTTGATGCGACCACCTGAAATGAATAAAATGGGAAATGGAATGAAACAATGCTTAATATTTATTAAAAAAGTAAATAGGGAATTCCAGAGCAACCTAATTACTCTAGCGGACGCATATTATGAAAATATGTCTTGATTTTTGTCTCGTAGCTTTTATTTTAAAAATCAGATCATAATCATTATTTAGAACTTTTTCGAATTTACTCGGTTTACCAAACATTCGGAAGGATACGTCTCTATCGACTCAGGAGGTGATGCTGATGCTGAGGCCAAAATCTTTTTAGAATTCTTGCCGTAGAATCATTCGCCACTATCTTGTAAAATTTCTGATCGATTCTGAAAAATATTTGTCATCTCACACGCTACTCTTAAGTTGAGAATGAAAACCATCAAATAGAGTCTGATCTTGGTTTCACGAATACATATTGTGTCCATAGAGGTTTCTTGCGGTCTCACAATTTTTATATTTTTAACTTTAATGAGATGGCACTTAACCCATTAATGATTAGCGGTGTTATACGGTACCCATCCATTGCGCTGTTCCTTAGCAAGGCTGAGAAATGCTGAGCAAAACTTTTTTTTTCACAAAAATAGCTTGCTCAGGTGACTTATTTCAGCAATTTTCTATTTTTTTTACCGTAGTTCCCATTGGGCATTAATGGGTTAACATCATTCCATCCGGTGAGAGTAAAATGCAAGACCTACTTTCATTATTTTTGCCTCCTGATCATTTTCTCCGAACATTTTTACTCCCCGTTTCCACCTTTTATTGGGTATTTTCTTCTTGGTCCGGAATCCTATTCAAGGGTGGAAGTAGGGGAAAGTATGTTCAGAAATGTTGAGGAAGTAAAAATAATGGAGTGCGGTTCAACATTGTACGCTCACCAAGGGCAACCTGGAAGCGGGAGATGTTGGTTTCATTTTATTTAACATAATTGGGCGTAGTCAATCTCATAAAAACGTAATTTTGTATGGTAGCGCCTCTAAGGGGTGGAGATAGGTGGGAAAAAGTTGAAGAAAGAAAAATAATGGAGACTTGCCTTACGCTCTACCCCGACAAGGCTACCGGCGAGTTGGAGGGAATCAATTTCATAAAAAACCTAATTTTTGTAGGGGAGCTCAGCTAAGATGTGGAATAAGGGGTGGATATGTACAAGGAAAACATTAATTGGAAAAAATAATAGATGTTGGTCTCACGTTTTACCCCTCTAAGGGCGACACCTGGGTAGCTATGAGACCAATTGTCGACAATACTCACAATTTTTTTATTTTTAACCTTAATGAGATGTCACTTAACCTATTAATGATTACACAGGCCCACAAAAAAAGAAAAGTACCATGCGCGAAAGATCAGACCACCTGAACTTTATGTTTTCAGGATCGCTGAATCCGAATATGGTGCCAGAATAGCGAAGTTGAATCGCGTTTTTTCAGAAATCAACAATTGTGCTGAAAATCAGAGATTTTTCCTGGTTTCTGAAAATACGCGAACCAGCTTCGCTAATCTGACACTATATTCGGGTTCAGCGACCCCGAAAACATAAAATTCCGGTGGTCTGATTTTTCGCGCAGGGTAGGTATGTACTTTTTTTTTTGTGGGCCTGTGTTATCGGTGTCATACGGCACCCATCCATTGAGCGGTTCACAATTTTTATATTTTTAGCCTTAATGAGATGTCACTTAACACATTAATGATTAGCGGTGCCATATGGCAACCATCTATTGAGCTGCTCCTGAGCAAGGCTGAGCAATACTGAGCAAGAATTTTTTTTTCGCAAATGTACTAACTAACTTTTGTAAATTTCGGTTTTTTTGCTTTGGTTCCCGTGGGGCATTAATGGGTTAACATCATTCAATTCTCCGCATTTTTTGGCTCACTCATTACTTGATTAAACTTTAAAACATGAAGGCTTCCGAAGTATTTATATCGAAAATCATGGCTTATATAAATACTGGTTTAAAACCATCTGAAAATTATATTTGATTTAAGAGAACTTTTTTCAGAAGACCGAGGTAGAGGATGATTCTAAGAAGCTGCGTGAATTGTTTATTTGGATTTAGTAAATTTCCCAAAGACTGTTACACAATCAAATCTGTGCTTGAAGATAAACAAATTGTTCTCTCCAACGCTAAAATTCTAAAAAATTCTTTGACGAAAACTATAACAAAACATTAACTTGACGAAACATTCATTTCAGTTAATGGAAATAGTAGTTATCAGTATGGAAAACTGGAGCATTGAGTATTTGTTGCTGATAACATTTAAAAAGATTTCAATTGGCATGAAATCATGCAGACAAACAGATAAGACGGTGATTAAAATACAAAAAAAAAAAAATAAAAATCCAATGGTTATATTAAAAAACGTCACTTACCTTCCCATATTTTCCATAAGAAATGCGGCATGTAGAAACATAGCGCCTGAAAGAAAAGTACAAATGGTACCCATTGATAATATGCATGACGCTTAATCGGTTCATCTTTACTCTCATATGGGCCAATACCCGGCTCAAAAATGTGACCTGCCTCCAAGGCGGTATTATTCAAATGTCGCACCTGTTGGAATTTTTCTATTAAAAACATTTTTCCTTGCAACAAAATATTTCCGTGTACTTACCAGCGTAAAAGTTGGCGTAAAAAAGCAATAGGTATTTATCACATGTGCTGGTATTGTATCCGAAATGCATTTTATATGTTCACCAACATATTGACGTGATGTTACCAATATTGTTGCCACAATCAATATAACAAATGTCCAACGATAGTGCAGTTTAAAGACAAAATTGTCAGTTTTCACATGTTTCGGATTGAACTTAATAAAAGGCGCCACTGAACTGAAGGTGTTCAACATCTTGACTGATGGTAGAACGCCGCAATGGGGTTGTTAGATATATTTCTGTGATATTCTGTTGTTTATGCAATAAATTAACACGTTTGCACAAATCGGTTGCCAAAATATTGAAACGATGACGAAACGTTTCGCCAAATTAACGTCGTCGCAATAATTTTTATTTTTTTTTTTCTGTTCCTCGTATTTTGTAGCCCCCTAATTATAACGCTGATTACTAACTGAAGTTGCGAATGCCGTGGCTCTGCATTTCATAGCGCTGTACTCTTTAAACTGGAGCACGCGAAGAAATCTGAAACCCATGGCAATGTATGAATGTTGGGGAAATATGGTCAATGGCATAATATTGGTGAGACATGTATTTATCACTCACTTTGATAACTCTTTAATAATTTCCAGAAAAAAAAAAATGTTCTTTTTCTGATAAGATAACAATTGCGACAATATTCGAGTCAAGTGTATTTTGAGTAAAAGCTTCGTATGCTACTTATTTTGTGTAATCATAGATATTTCATACGTTCTATAGATATATCATATTCATATACGAAATTTGTTTTTAAGAGAGTCGTCAGTCATACTGTGTTTTTGTATTCACTCAGTTAGTGCAATTTGGCTCAAATGTTCCAAAGGAGAAAAGCCGAGACTAAATAATTTCCTTTTATTTTTTTACACAAAAACTTACTCTCAAAATTTCCGCCAAAATGCATTTTTCGTATCAAATTGAATGTTTCACAGTTACTTTTTTATTTCCAGTTAATGTCATATGTAACGAATTGCATGAGATTCGCCTGAGAAATGAATTTGATTTATTATATACATAGGTAGGTAGAATGGGACAAAATCCAGCATGCTTTATATTAAATGTTAGATGTTCGATCTGGACTCATACGCTTACTAAAGAGTAAAAATTTGCAGCCCTTTTCATATCTTGAATTGGATATATTATGACCAATTCCTATACAGTTTATGAAAAGTTGGCAAATTGGTCAATCACTGAATAGACAACATTAAAATGGTTAGATAAGCTCAAATGCCTTGAAATCTTGAGATTTTGTTAGATTCTAAGCCAGCGGTTTGCGGTTCTGTTTCCCAAATAAGAAAAACTTTTCATTAGGGTCCTTAATTTCCAAGTAATTACCATACAAAGGACCGACTTTATCAAAATATCTTTCAGTTCGAAATTTGCAACTTAAAAATCCAACAGTTTTGGAAAAATAAGGTGTGGATATTATTAGTATTTAACAATCTTTAGAAATTTTTTCAATACCAAGACTGTTACATGTAAAATGTTTTGACGAAGATCAAAGGTATCGACTGTCATTACAAAAAATATATTAAATCATTTCCTGGAAATACGCCATATGCCTGAAAACAACATTCTCAGAACCCACCTTGGATTTACTCTAGTTTTATATCGATAGACACGAGGCAAAACTGGGTAAGTCAAAGTTTCCTTATTTCATGTTCCATTTTTAAGGTTCATAAGATCTGCAAAAATCAGCCCAATCCAAGATCACCAAAAAAACACATTATGATTTTGATCTCGATAACTTTTTTTGACTAATTCAGGGTCACTGATTCCGAATATGACAACTGTTTTTTTCTATCACGTCCAAAATCTGAGTTATCCTTGATTTAAAGTGCAAAAAACGCTATTTTCAGACATATGGCGAAGGATGTATCTAGAACAGATATTGTATTAAGATGCCAAATTTCGAATTGAGAAATGATTTAATGCTTGAAAGGAGCGGGACACACCTATTAAATGTAAAAAACAAAGGCTTAAATGCAGTCATGGTCTTGATGATCACAATGACCAAAACCATAGCAGTCTCGGTCATGAAATTATATCAGCATCTTGGTCTTGATCTCGAAAAATTACCAAGACCAAGGCTCAAGACCAAGACCATAATTGCTGTGTTTTTTTGTCTTTGGTAGTTCATAAGAAAAACTAAGCTTATGAAATCACCAAAGAAGACTTCCTCGGCCACCAAGGAAGTTCCTCAACAAGAATCCACTCAGTTATAGAGCACTATTGAGAAACAGCTTTGTAGCATCTATAAGCACAGTTACAACAAAGACGTTTGCATTAAATTTGCAAATACTGTTGACAATGTTACTCCCCCTGCTTGGAACCAAAAACTGTCAGTATAAACTTTTAAGACGGAACGTCCGAGCTAAGTGAGTTAGTAGACGCCATTGGGAGCTACAGGTGAAGTTAAAACGAAGCGGAAAATGGACGCGTTGAAGCCGACCGAGCTGGTCCTGACTTAAAAGATAGTTAACCGAAAGGAAAAGTTAAAAACAGAAGTAAAGATTATTCTGAGAACAGTTCTCAAGATTTTAGAAATAAATTGAGAGAATCGCCGGTACTATCGACCGAGAATCTGAAAGAAATCTGCCTTAAGAAAAAAAGATCGAAAAATGTGGAGAATGAAAAATATGGTATATCCATTTTTAAAGAATTTTTAAAAAAAAACGGAGTTTACTCGTATGATTTAATTTGTTGAGAAAAATCGTACAAAATTTGTCATACCACATTTCGTCATATATTTTATCTTGGTAACAAAAAGGCATAAACTAGCGCGATTTTGCTAGTTCCTGGAGCTCACCGAGAGCTATCTCGAAGTAGAAAAAACTCATTACGAAAAAAATCGGACTTAACATCTTTTACCACCTTTACACAGAAACATTTGTTAAAAGGTTACTTGTTTTTGCTTTGACAAATAAGCTAAGGCTTAACCACGTTATCTTAAAACTAATAAAAAGATCTTGAAAGCCAAACAAGATTTACCAAGAGTAATAAAGGCTGACGCAGTCGAAGCAGTTACGGAAGTATAAGCCCCAAGAACATTCGCAACTACGAAAGACAATGAAATCTAGAGAAGCATAGTCAATAAAGTTCAAATCTTCATCGAGTTGTAATAGCTTAGAAGTCTAAAGTCTTCACGACGCGTCGTGACACTCAATAAATAAAGTAAATATTAACAAGCAAAAGTTTTCCGTTTCCTGGACAAAAACCCAAGGATTTTTCCATTGTATGTATATTTGCAACAAACTTAATAGATTTCTTCCAATATCAAAGTTATGATATGATGATAAGAAAGCATTGTATAGTTCAAAATACAATGAAGATATGGGGCAAATTACTTTGAAACTAAAAATGGATATTACAAACTACCAGTCATATTTTATAACATCTACCATAACATTTTTCTATTGAAGTAACGATATTCATACGATTTAATTAAAAGCTAATAGAATTTTATCACTTTGTTTGATTTCTAATCAAAGGAAAACATGTTCTTTAACTTATCAACTTAACAGCTTTTTATTTCGACACTGTCAACAGTCCTTTCGTTTAAAATAATTTTGAGTAATCAAACGTTTTACAGAAAAATTTTATGATTAAAATGTGAATGTGAAGACTTTAATCTTCTAAGTACAAATATTAACAATGGCTATATTTGCCAACTTTGATAATTAAAAGTGGTAAATGATTAAAAATATTTCTATGAAATATATATTATTAATAGTGCAATATTTTTACGTATGAGATTCACATTGAACTTAGTAAAAATATAGGAAATTTGATAATACTTAGATTAGAGCGTCTAAGCTTAAAAGTTCATTTCATATTGCAAATAAAATAAATGTGAATTAGAGAAAGTTCTGCTTCAAGAAAGACCTCAATATCTAACAAATTTCTTAACTCTTTTTGTTTTCTTTGTTCGAGTGCTTTAATTTTTCAAGCTCTACTTTGTTTCTGTTTTATAATTTGATATTTTCCTAATCAGAATCGTGGCAATAACTTTATTGAAAATTGATATTCATAAACAAGGTCATAACAAAAAAGAAAAGAAACTTTACAAACGAGGTTATACCACCAACATATATGTATGAACTAGATTCCCATGATTTGATTAAAGTAATCAGAGATAAATTCAAAAGCAAAAAAAAAAAAAAGAAGTTAATCCAAAAATATCGATTACAAGTGAGAAGAAGAAAACCAAAAAAAAAAAAAAAAAAAAAACTACCTGTGTCGTTTAGATTATCACTCGTAAATATATTTTTGCATTAGCTAACTATTATTTGAACCAATATTACTCTTTCACAATTAGTATGTTTAGACTTTCGTAAAATTAATTAGTTGGAGATGGCATACCAAACAGAGCATCTTATTTGATTCTCTCATTATTTTCGTGGATTCATTGTGGACTGATGCTTTTCTATGTAGTCAAGCTTATGCCCATCGGGGCTTTCAGCAATGTTTTCGTCTGGCTGGCACCAGAGTCCAACACCAAGCTATCTTTAGTCATCTGCGTATATATTATTTCACAGTTAAATGCTTGCCCATCTTGATAAATTACTTGCGTTTTGATATTCGGGCAGTTTGGCTCCCAATAGTCCGAGCCCCCACAATTAAAACAGCAACCTTTTAATTCGTTAAAATTTTCAACTTTTCCGAAACTCATTTTCATTTTATTATGACAACTATGGCCAGCCGTGCTCTTTGCCATTAAAACCTTCACTGGTTGTGTCGCTCCCTTTGTAATAAGCCAGTCTCCATCAATCATAAAACGTGATCATAAGTTCCCTAACGTATTCTCATTCTCCCAAACACTTCTGAAAGCGCTATATTCGGTCGTTACAGACATTATGGTTTTTGTGATTACCATGTTGTCTGAGATAACTTCATTCAGATTCTTCAACTTTTGAACCAAATCTTCTAGTCTTGATATTTATGTAAGCGATCATATTCTCCAACTCGCCAGTCCTAAAATTTTTGGTACAACAAAAGAAGACTTGTTTCATTTTACTTCTCGAAGACTCTTGACGCTAGTCGCACATATCTTTCACTGTCTCACAATTTTGAATATGTGTTATCTGAGCACTGCCAACTATTGTACCGATTATTCACTGCGCCTTTGCATCGAGTCGTTTCTATTGACGCAACTTTTCTTGAGAATCTGACGCTGTGGCATTATCTGGAGATTTTACAGTTGAAGTGACGATATCTTACTTACATGTCTGCAGCAATAAGGGTGGTTATCTTATCCTGAATCCTCCATGTTGCACATTGGTTTTCTCCATAGCCCTAAAAATAAAAAAAAAATTTTTGATATTGGGGGTTGATCTTGGTTTCGGTCTTGGTCTGGAAGAAATATTTAAAGAGTGTTGAGTAAGTGATATATATGGGCGTTTTAGATGCCAAATTCAGTATTGAGAGATGGTTTTATATTCAAAAAGAGTGCGACATCCCTATTAATAATACATGACCAAGACCAAATAGCAGTCTAGGCCATGTTAATTTTTCAAGACCAAGACTAAGCCCAAGTCCATATCAGTCTCGATCTTGAAAATATATTAGCATCGTAAAATTACCAAAACCGATACTCAAGACTAATACTATTTTTTCTCATCACCAAATCCAATGACTGGTAAGTGAAATTGTTCGAAAAGCCAACATTGACATTTTTAGGTGAAAAATAAGATTCACCCAAAATTTAGAGTTTTCAAAAATAAACAAGTTCAAAGACTTCTCTTTCGCTTTTCAAGCAAATTTTCAACTGATTTTTTTGCGGTGCAAAGATAGTCCTCCTTATTTTTATATACTGGCATATAAAATATAACATTTGTTTAGCAATTAATTGGCACAATAAGTACAAGTACATAAATTTATATGTCAATATGTATATTTATTACATAAGTTTATCATATTGTAAAATAAAACAGTTACACTTGTCATCGTGTGTACAAATATTGCAACGTTTTATTGACAGTAGCACTTCACGTTATCAATCGATGGCACTTAAGTGCTTAATTTTATTTGTGTGGATTTACGTTTTTATTGCTAAAGATAAAAATACTCGTAGCACTCACTCTTTATACCCGATAATAGATAAATAAAACAAAAACAAAATTTCTTAAATGACTTAACAAGAGGTTTAGCCAGAATTGCGAATATATGTCAATGAGAAAGATGAGTCGATATAGTCATGTATGAAAGTGATTTCCATGTAAAAACCAATTTCAAAAAGTCCGAGCGGGTGATTTTATGTCTTAACCCCTTGAGACCGAAGCCTAGACCATTGTAGATATTGAAAAATGAACTTCGGATTAAGTTTTCTAGTGATTAAATTAAGAAAAAAAAGGAGGTCCGGAAAATCCCCTTATAGCCGGAAATGGTGCAGTCATATTACACAGTGCAGCAAAAAAAATCCAAGAAAGTTTTTGAATACTATTCCAGAAAGCACATGATGTTACTAGTAAATCCCTATTTGTATTTCGCTTGTTTGGCTCCAGGTCAAATTTTATAGTACAATAAAAATTGCTTCAAAACTGCTTTTTCAAAGTTGCCACGGCTATAAGTCGTAAACCGTTTGAGATTTTGCTTTGCAATCTTCAACGAAGTTGTAGATATAGACTAAAAGAAAGAAATTGTTCAAGAAACGGACCCAAAAAATTGAGTTTTGGGTCTTAAAATCAGAAAATGCCAAAAAATTTGACCATTTTTAGTCGTAGTTGTAAAACCGTTCCGTATTTTGCCAAACAATTTAAACAAAATTTTAGCCAAGACTTAACTGAACAATTCTCTAGAGCATGTCAATAGCATACGAGTACTCCTTGATACTAATTTTAATTAAAATATTGATGTATCTAAAAATGCTTGGGGTCCTATGTGAACCCATCGGTCTCAAGGGGTTAAAGTTTGAACTACCTTTTCTAGATATTCTGGTGTCTAAACAGATTGTAACTTATAGTGGTCGAGCATGCAAAAGCGTATTTTTTTTCATAGACCGTAGACTTCAGGCTTCTTAAGCAAGTTGCTTCTTGCATGGAAAAAAAATATTGTAAGTACTACTTTATTTCTATAAAATTTTACTAAAATTTTAAGACAATATACAGCTATTCCATGCATAGCATAACAAGATCTGACATACCACTTCCGGTTTCGCTGAAATTTTGTACATGATTTCGTTTCAAACCAAATTTGATAGAAATGGCAAAATTTTGCGATTTTTTTAAGGCTTGTGGAGGAGTGGAAAAAAAGAAGAATTGGGACAAACTCTCCTCAAATAATTGTCAATAACCTAAACATTTCTTAACCGATTTTCATGTTTAGACCACTTTTGGAAAGGTAGCTCAACGTTTAATTTTTCGTATTCGATAAAAAGTATTAAATTAACTACTATTTTAGTACTAAACTTCTAAAATATATATTTTGGAAAGAAAAAAAAAAAACTTGTAAGGGTGTTACCTTTGGCCTGGCCAAACATTAAATACCCTACACAGCAGTATTTTTAAAATTTTGCGTATTTGAGAGGTGCCACGCCCTCTTGTCCGAGTTCGCCCAGTTTTTGCTCAGAGCTTGAGATTATAGTTCTTAGTGTCTGAGTGAAATTTGGTTGAATTATCTCAAAAAACTCTTTCAGTATAGCGTTTTGGAGCTTTTGCTTATATGGGAAGTGCCACGCCTTCTTGTCCGATTTCACCCAGTTTTTGTTGAAAGCTTGCATTTGAAGTTCTTAGTGTTTGAGTATAATTTAGTTCACTTATCTCAAAAACCGCTTTCAGTATAGCATTTTAAAGCTTTTGCTTATATGGGAGCTGCCACACCCTCGATTCCGATTTCATCCAGTTTTATTTTCAGAGCTTGCGCTTACAATTTTTAGTATTTATTTGTATATCGGTTGCATTGTCGTGAAAAATTCTTCTAAAGGTTCATTTGAATATATTTCTTGTATGGGCGGTAGGCGTGTCCGTTGACCGATTTCGCTCATTTTCAATCCCACAAACTAACTTTGGTGCGGAGGTTATGTACTAAATTTCATTGAATTATCTTGCTCAATCCAGAAAATGTATTTCCACTCACACCCAACCAGCCAGACAGATGGACATGGCTATATGGACTCAGGAGGTGACGCTGCTCAAGAATATATTCCATTTTCATGTTTTGACCATTTTAAAAAAAGGTATTAAATCACGCTACTATACGCACAAAGCAAATCTTTTCGTATTTGGTAAAAGTACTAAATTTACTACCATTTTAGTACTAAACTGCAAAAATCGCTATATTACCTATTTTCGACCTTCCAAAATATTATTTTAGAAAAGAAGACAAAACCACATTTCACATGAATCAAAAATTGAAACGGTACTTTTAATGGTATAGGAGAAATGATTTTTTGAATATTTCAGGACATGCAATATTTCGTATAATATAATTTTTTTTTGTGATTTACATCATTTTAAATTCCTCGAAAGATTTTTAAAATCAAATTCGCCATGCAGCACTATAGTTACGTCCTAAGTGACTTAGAGCCACATTTGGTTTCGAAACGGAATGGCACCTTTTTGCCAAATCTCACTGAAAAGGACCATACGATGGTATTGTTGGTTCCTTTAAGCGAAATGTGTTTCAAAAGCAAGTTTGCAAAAACCTTACCAAAGCCACATAACTGATGCTTAGGTACTTTTTGAATGGGAAAATAGTAAAAAGTCCAAAATATTTAGTTAATCGTTATTGTACGATTGATGAATATTAAGCAACTACATTGCAATTTTCTAACGCTTTTTAAAACATTAAAGCAAAAAAGAAATTTCATAGAAAATTTTTGAAAAAATTTAAGAGATATTTACCGTACTGTAAAGTTCAAAAAGAAAAATAAGCAAACGAAAACCAACTGACCCGCACTAGGATTCGAACCAGGGTCTGTCTGTATGATGGATATAAAAATATTATTTTTGCTTACAATTACAAGCTCGTTAGGCATCTGCACCACTGACCTAATACTATTCATATATGATGAAGAGGTATAAAATTTGTATATTAAGCAAATGTCTGTCTAAACATATATATTTTTACTAGAATAATAAAGTCAAAATAATTATACAAAATGGTTATACAATACATTTTTCTGGTTGAAAACATAACTTACTCTACGTTTTGAAATAAGAAATATCCGAATTACATAATATTAAAAAATGTGTAGAAATCGAATGAGAGCTCTAAATACGAATCTCAATGAGTGTAATCAGCGTGAAAGTTTACATAATTAGCTTTTTTCATAATTTGTTATAGTAATGAGTACATTATATGCTGTGTGGTTAAATTTTGTAGCACCTAGTAGTGGTTACTTATAATAATAAAAACTAAAATTTCATATAAATGTGGTATATATTGTATATTTTAAAGTCTACGCTACTTTGCAATTAAGAATAACTTCATAGGGGCAATGTTAAATACGTGACAAAATCTACGCTTGATTAAGAACCGCATAATCTCAAATTATAATCGGTAGGTTAAAAGTAATCAGTAGCACTTATTTTTCTTATTTTTTTGTTCAATTGGTGATAACACCACATTGTCACATGTGTTGGCCAAGCTATATATATGTGACATTCACAAGTGCCTACTTTCAAAGTAATTTAATATGGTTCAAATACGTATGTATAACAATGATAACTCTTTTATTCGTTAACATTTAATAAATTGGAGCAAAACCATAATATTTCAAAAGCATAAAATAATAATGCCCACGTAAATCAGCACCTTTATTGCAGGTATTTTGGAATATGGTGTATCATACATACGTACCTAGTACTTGTATAAAGTACGCTTCGGCCAATGACTGATCGCTGGGTTGATGGGTTTTATATGACAATGCTTGCGACATTAAAAAAAAAATAAAATTGATAGCTGCGAAATCATCAAAAAAACATCAGCAAAATTCTATAATGTCTATGAGGCATATATTGAGGTTGAGTGTTGAAAATTAAAATAGATAATACTCATATGTCATTAAAAAGTAGGTAATTAAATTTTTTATTTTTTTTTTGTTTTTTATCTCACACCATCTATTCTACTCTATCTATTTTAATTAATTGTTAAATAATATAAAGAGGATGGGCCTTTGTTAAATTTTCGGCAAGATTGGAGAGTTAATTTGAAAATGATTGGTGATAATTTATATTTTGAGTGTTTAATTAAAATCGGGGTTTGTCTAGAGTTGTTGTAAAATTTGTGATTAAAAAATGTAATTATAGAAAACTCTTGAAGTCGTATTTCATTATTTCTCAGGCTTTTGTGGTTGGAGTCTTTTTGACTTCAATAAATGTTATAATTTCCTTTAAAGCTTCATTCATAATAAACGTCAGCAAAAAATCGGCAATTTCAGACCCCGCCTGGTTATCCGATTGTGTCCAAATATTCCATACTCTTCCACTAAAGGACGTTCAGTAAAACACATACCACAAACTTTTTGCTTTAACTCCTACTGCTCCTTGTACACTTTTGTATAATTAAACAAGCACTTCCAACTGCGAACAAACTTTATGACTGGACCTTAAGGAAAAACCGATATGTTTGAATTGGACACACTTAACGTGCTACATTTGTATCGGAAGTGTGATGCCCACTGATAATAATTTGCTCATTTTAGGTAAATAGATATCTTATAGTAAGTAGACCCAGAAAAAAACTGTATACGAGTAACATATTACTATACTAAACCCAAAGTTTGTATCAAAATCGTTAAAAATCAGATCGAGATTTATTACGAGTAAGTAAAATGTTTCAGTTGTTAGAAATGGGCATGGGGCTATTAGAAAATTGTCTATTTATCACTGGCTCTTTGCTATATTTTGTTCCAGATGGTTATCTTTCCGAAGCTAAAAGTTTATCCGCCAGAGGCCACTATTTGTAAAAAAAAATCGAATTTTTAGAATTTTGAATTTTGAGGCCACCTTTATATATTTTTTTTTTTCAAAATTTACCCAAAACTTTACCAAAAAGTTTACGAAAAAATCATGAGCTTTCAAATGAGGTCTTAAGAATAGAAATCGGTTAAAACTTGCGAAAGATATGAGAGTTATAAGAGATTGGTATGATAGTATTTTTTTTTTTTTTTTTGTGAAGTTATGGTTTTAGGTTTTTTGGTACCGCAGAGTATGTAAATACTATCATGTCGATTTCTATTTTGAAGACCATGTTCGATAGCTTTTGATTTTTTCTTTTAAAACTTTGAGTAATTTTTTAAAAGAAATCAAGAAAAGTCTCTTCAAAATGCAAATTCTAAAAAATTGATTTTTTTTACAAATAGCGGCCTCTAGCGGATAAACTATTTGCCATCAGCAACAAAACATAGCAAAGTATATTTTCTTAAGTTTTTGGGACATAGCTGTGTACATTTTTTATGGTTTTTAGGGTATACAGTAGATAGTATCGACCCCCATACAAAAAAAAAAAAGTTCGAATTTCCGCCCCCAATTCGAAAGCTAATATTGAAAGATTTTTTGGAAAACAAATTTTTTTTTTTCGGCCTCTAAATACGATGCGGTTTTGTTTTTTGCATAGTTTTAGGGGGCGATATTCGTTTTTGAAACATCCTGTTTTTCATATTTTGTACTGAGGTTTTAGATTCACTATAACTTCTTCAATTTCAACAATTTGAGTAAACTTTGCAGATATGAGTATTATGATTTTATGTGAGTTTCAATTTTATGAAGTTTCCTAGACACTGGTAGAAACTGAGATACACTTTAAATATTTTGATGCAAAGTACACTGTGAAACAAAAATACCCAAAATCAAACCTTTACAAAAAATACAAGAATGTACGAATTGTCATATCTCGCGCAACTTTCAATCGATTTCTATTCTGTTGATCACGGTTGAAAGCTCTTGACTTCTTTATTAGTTTCTTATCAAAATTTAGAGTATATTTTAAAACAAAAATATTAAAAGGTCACTTTTCATTATGTACAATTGTTTTAAACAGTCTTTTATACATGCCCCGAGCGGATCATCTTTTCGGGGGTTTTGATACAAACCAAGTATGCAGTCTTTGCTTGTACCTAAGATAATCTTTGATGCAACCTGTGGCTTTCCGATTATTTCGAAAAAGTGATGCACCCTACAGTTTACTAAGCTTAAAAAACTGTCAAAAAACACTGATCTATACTTTAAGACCCTCCTCGAAGATAATTTTTGATTTACTGATTTTATTTTTTAATTTTACTGCACACTACTCCTTATTAGTCAAGAACCATTCTGTGAGATCGGCAGATAGCTTCCGGTATATCGATCAGGAAAATAAGTCACCAACTAAAACGTATATTCTGGGATAATCTACCAAAGATGAGCTACTACATTGAATAACGAAAAACAACTTTTCAATTAGTACAAAGGAGCTAACAGGGACTTACAGAACAAACCTTCACCTCAAAAAACAGCGTTTACTCCAACCGCTTTTGTAGATATAACGATGAAGATTTTAGGACAGCGCCTTACGCTTATGCAACTATGCAAAGAGACAGCTATAAGAAAATTGAATGCCAAACTCCAGAGATATACGTGCAATACTTTAAGTTTCCTTCGGAGCTAAGACTTGCAAAAGTAATATGATTTTATGAAGGGACACAACAGATTACAACGATGAAATGCTTTCGCTAGAAATTGTTTCAACTTTTCTAAACATTAATAAATAATCGCTATATTTTTTAACATTTTTCACGTTATTTTTATCATACTCAATGGAAAAGTCCGCAAATATTCTAACAATTTAATGCTACTAAACTTGACCACTTGAGTTAACATTTAGCAAATTTTATCAATTAATACAACGAGATTTATTGGACTTTTCGAATTGTCCGCAAGTTAATTGATGAAGTGCTGGAACTAGATATAAACAAAACAGAAGACGGAACTTGGCAGTTTTTACAAAGTTATGCCGCCGACAGCACTTAAAAAAGAACATTGTGCAATCATAAGTATATCTCTGTTTGTCGCAATAATGTTACAATTGAATGTGTTAATTTTCTTCTGATAAGCTACATCGAGGAGCTCTCATACTAATGAGGAGACAGTTCCATTTACTTAAAAGCGTAACATTTTATTTGTTTATCAAAATGTTAGTGATTTTTTTTATTGTTTTTTACTTTTTATCTTTTTTATCTAAATGGGTGACTTCGTTGTCTATTTGTTTTTTTTTTTTTTTTTTTTTTTTAATAGATACGAGTAACTGTGATGTTTGTGGTATTCGCTTAAAAACATTTTACTGACTGACAATGACGTTCAAAACATTCATGACTCTTATATCAACATTTTAAATTTTGAATCATTTTGACGAACGTTCCTTTAAATGCGTACACAAAATTTGCAGTTATTTGCAGTCGTCATAAATTTGATAAGATTTCTAATGAGATAGAAAATTCTTTTAGTATTAATAATCTTTATTTTTAAATTGTTACCTACTTAGTTTATTACAAAAAATACAAGAAAGTCTCTAATTGAAACATAGAACAGAAATTGAATTTTATTAATCTTAAATAAAATCATAAAAAAATCAAGACAACAAATGAGTCGGAAAATACCTTACCAAAAACAATACCAAAGTTAAATAGTTACAAAAACAACAAAATGGTCTACATCAGTAGAATACAATCTAATATGTGGAAAAAAAAACTTTTAGAGAAATAGAACATAGCGTGTAAACGGTCTATTCGAGAATAATGTCCCTCATAATCATATAGGTTGTACCGGATTTAAGATAAAAGGTTCCAAATGCCAAACTATGACTAGCCAAAGAAACAGTTTTGAGTTTGAAATCATATATCTTAAAATTTGTATGCTTCGTTGACATTTTCAGGGACTTTTTCTATTTTTTTATGGGGCGCAGTTTTTTCGAAAAGATAGTGTTCTGGACCGTTTACATACGTATATTATGGCCAAAATCTCAGAAAGGGTTTATAAAATACCTTTAAATGGTAATAAGGAGATCAGGGAAATATTTATTTGAGAAACATGTGGTTTATGGTGCACTTCGCCCTACTTTCACTTAATCATCAAGAACATAGGAATTGACACTCACTCCAAATAAAGGAGTAAGACGCCCCATTTGCAGCTATATCAAGTATGATAGAAAAAAATATATGCCAGATTTGAAATCAGTGATCAGTCTATTGATTAGGTCGTTAAAAACATGCTATTAAGGAAGGAAGATGTTCACGGGTTTTTATTACAGAAATCGGTCATTACCACGGAGTGTTATTAAATTATAGAGTGGAAATCGGAAAGTTACAGTTATTTTTTAAATATCTAGTGAACGAAGCAAAACTTCGATATTATTTTTAGAAAACTTTTTGTAGAGAATTAAATTTGCTATATATAAATTGCTTATCCAAAAAATTAAAAAACTCTTTTGCCTATAACTTTTTTAGAGTCAAACATAGGTAAGGCTATTGCCGAATATAAGAAAAGTCGAAAAAATTTTATTTAAAATGACTATTTAAATTTCATAGGCTTAAAATTGACCGAAATATGCCCAATGGAATGTGGAAATTTTCTTTATGTGGTCGGAAAACCGGTTTTTAGTCAAAACTAAGGCATTTCACGAAAAAAGTGTCGAGGCAAAGAATGCTTAGAATCATCCAAGAAATACGTTAGAATATTTTTCAGAATTTTTTGATACTTTTTCAATATATATATTTTTTTTTTTTGACAAAGTTTTGAAAAAATCTAAAATGTCCCCAAAAATTATGGAAAAAATCATATGTATCCCTTGAACGATTCTAAGTATCTTTTGCCTTACGCACCTGTAAGTATTTTATTGAGAGGTGCTCCAGATGGACTTGATTATGTAAAATATTAGTGAGCTCAGATTCTTATAGGTAGGACTTATAGTAAGTAAGAAGATAGTGGATGTTACCAGTATCTGTGGTGTTTCGTTTTTTATCCTCTTTCTCCCGTCCAGTTCAACCATATTTTTTCCGTCCTCGGTTTTTATAGCCAGTTGTGGTAGATTAAGACCTCCTTGTTACGAATCTGTTCTTGTTTTTTTCTTTCACGTCAGGTGAAAATCGCCGGTTTGAGTTCTACTTAAAGCTATTTAACAATTACCTTTGACGTGGCCAAAAATGTAATACCCTAGACTGCAGCATTATGAATGTTATGCTTGTGTATTAGGTAACACTCCCTACAGTCTGAGTTCGCATAGTTTCTGCTCAAAGTGTTCCTAGTAATGTGCGCCTGCACTACAGCATTTTGAGATCTTTGTGTTTAAAGGAAGTACCACGCCCTCCAAATTCACTAAGTTTTTGCACAGAGATTTACTCAAGTGTTTCTAGTATTTGTGAGTATTTTGGTTTCGTTATCATACATATTGGTCATAAAATTGCGTTTTAAATGATAATTTTGTATGGACGATAGGTCCGTGGACTAATTTCGCTCATTTTCAATCCCACAAACTAACTTATATGATGAAGTCACAAAATTTCATTGAACTATTATCATTGAACTATCTTATAAATTAGTTTTCAGGTATTCGGAATCAAATTCCTTCCATAGTAATAAAAATTTTATATTTATGACTTGGAAAGGTCGATTTCTTCTGAGTTTTTTGTCAGTTATTCGGAATGTTTATTCATAAAACATGTTCAATTTTCTGGCTTCTGTGATTTTGAGTTATTCCTAAGTTATTTGCTTGCCTTTCTTGTTGTAAGCTTTTAATTATTTAATATGTACTCCGATATAATATACTTCAATATGTATGTGTTATGTGAGCTCTAGTTAAAGTTGTCCTCCTTTTATTATTCTTCCTAAAAAAAAGGATTTTGGTTGAGAATATGGATTGATAAAAAATGCAAAGGGAGCATTCCAGTGAAAATGGTATTTTTTAGCAGATGTTTCAGATTTATTTTTCAAATGTTTTAATGGATCGAATATATTCTAGTGGGATTAAACTTTACTTTCCAAATTGATTTCATACTAAAATCTTGGTATTAGGCTCAGTTTTTTACAGTTAAAGAAAGTGCCAAAGTTTTTTTTTTTTACTAGGTATATTTTTGATCATATTCATCATTGTTTTTCTATTAAACCATGATGTGTTACGTTACAAATTATATCTGTCGTTAAAGTTCATAGACTAGTGTATTGATAAATAGTATTTGCAAAAAAGTGTTCTTGCAAACATCTGTATTATACCGCAACAAACAAAACAGTTATGGGTGTCCCGTACAAACGTACAAATCGATGTAATTAATTTTCTGTCTACACACATAATAGTTTAATTTTATTAGCATTTTATTTAAAGCTAGTTACTTGGGTACTCTTAAAAAGTGCAGTAATTTTCGGATTTTATTTTGCCTAAAGTATAATAATTACTATCTTATTATTTGTCCCGTACAAACAAAATATTTCTTTTATTAAGATTTCTATTAATTTTTTTCTAATATTGTTGAAAAAACTCTTTAAAAATTATCGATATGGGTTCGGTCACCGTTGGTTACTGCTTTGCTATGAACTATAAGTCTCAGGGGGCTTTATTATGTATATGCACTTAAGAAATTGTGACTTTTGATTATATGAGATATGAGCAAAACTGCTATAAATAAAATGAAATGGTGTTCATATAGGGCCGTTCAAGTATAACGTAAGCATATATAGAAGGGGAGTGGTTCAAGATTTGCTTATTGTTGCTTATACAGGAGGAGAGGTCGATAAAATTCTTACGTAAGACAAAAAATATTTAAATTAAAGTCTAACTTTAGCCCTTTAAATTGATTTAAAAGTCAAGGAATTTTTCAATTTCCGTATGACCGCTATTGCTTTAATTATAAAAATAATTTAGTTCCTGAATTCTTGTTCCTATTTGAAAATCTGCTTACGTTTAATCATAAAAGAGGGGTTCGTGTTCACGATTTGTTAATTGTTGCTTATATCATTGAAAATCTGCTTACGTAATGCTTAAACAGCATCTATGTAACTTATGGACACATCCCAAAGGCGTGGTTCACGAAGTCGGTGGTAATGTGAAACGACTTGTAAGTCAAAAAGGTCGAAGTCAAAGAGAAGGTGCCGTAGTCAAAAACGCAAAAGATTTCGCGACACTAGCAGCCACTTTAGTACCCTCTACGAGAATTTTTTTCATTTCTGAATCAGATATAGCTTAAAAAATTAAAAATGTTCATCCATGAGCCTATCCCAGGAATATCAAAAGTTCATTAAATTTCAGTTAATGGCCATCAAGTAACATGCAAGAAACACGCTTGGGATAATCATAGTGTTATGGTTTCATTTAAAAAATGATTAAAAACTAATTAAATATACATGTATTTCGTACGAGTCCCGTACAAACAAAAATGTCCCGTACAAACAATTTAATTTTTATTTAATAACTCTCATTTAAATAAATATTTTTTCAAAATTTTATTGTTTTACTATACCCTGACCCTTAGTCTATCCAAAAATATTTTTGCTAATTTTTAAAGGTTATTAATTTCGCTAAAAACTTGCTACAAAGTCAAAAAATGGAAAGTATGGTAGATTTGGGCTGTCCCGTACACGGTGGTTTTTAAAAAATTTCAACTTTTTGAAATACCACCCGCGATTTTTTTCGGGGATAGTGTTGGGGGACCCTTCTAGTATCAGAATCCGGGAACCGCGAAATCGAACGTCCAGCCGTTTTTTTTTTTTTTTCGACATTTTAGTTTTTTTAACGATTTTTGAGAATGTCTCGGATTTATATACATATTATGTACACATATATATGTATGTACGTACATATATATACTTGTATATGTATATATGTGTAATATATATATATGTATATATATATACATACACACATACATACATATAAAAGGTATCGTTTCCGCACCATTTATTTTTAAAAAAAATCGGTTTTTTCGTATATAAAAAAACACAAACAAAAACCGGATACAGCAATAGCCACTCCAGATGTAATTTTTGATGCTTAATCCGAATCCGGTCTTAGAATTGCTCTATTACTTCTGGACTTTGAGATATCCTTACATAAATGTTTAAAGGACACCACTTTTTTTCCTATTTTTGAAGTTATATAACAAGATAAGGTAATATTATGCCGTAAAATCTGGTATGACAGTTAATAGCCCTAGTTTTTTTCTTGAAAAATCAAACAAACCGATAACGATATCTTTTTTTTTGTCGGAGATATCTTTACCTAAAAAGTTAAAAAAGTGCAAAAACACGATTTTTGGCTATATTGGATGTTATATGCAGGACACACAAAATTCTTCTGTGAATTTCTATTACCAGAAACATTTGGTGCTTTCTTTTGGCTTTAAATTGAGCTATCAAATGTTTATCTGCAATATTTCTCTGCAAAGTTATGTTAACTTTAAAATCACACCATGAAACTTAAAGCGAAAAATCTCGGTTTTCGGCTATATTTGAGGTTGTATACAGTACGGACGAAATTCGTCTGCTCTTTTTTACCAATCGACACATTTAAAACCATTCTTTATCTTCAAAATGAGCTAACAAGTGGTCTCTTGTAATTGTTTTCTAAAAAGTTATGACTGTTTTAAGACGACATGTTGCAGCAATACGTATATAAGAAATACTCGTACACTATATTTTAGTGGCACCCCTGTGAGTTTGCACTTCATAATGTAATTTTTAAATGGTCATAACTTTGTAGAGGAATATTGCAGATGAACATTTAATAGCTCAATTGAAAGCCAAAAGAAAGTACTAAATGCTTCTGGTAATAGAAATTCACAGAAGAATTTTGTGTGTCCTGCATATAACATCCAATATAGCCAAAAATCGTGTTTTTGCACTTTTTTAACTTTTTAGGTAAAGATATCTCCGACAAAAAAAAAGATATCGTTATCGGTTTGTTTGACTTTTCAAGAAAAAAACTAGGGCTATTAACTGTCATACCAGATTTTACGGCATAATATTACCTTATCTTGTTATATAACTTCAAAAATAGGAAAAAAAGTGGTGTCCTTTAAACATTTATGTAAGGATATCTCAAAGTCCAGAAGTAATAGAGCAATTCTAAGACCGGATTCGGATTAAGCATCAAAAATCACATCTGGAATGACTATTTTTGTTTCCGGTTTTTGTTTTTTTTTTTTATATACGAAAAAACCGATTTTTTTTAAAAATAAATGGTGCGGAAACGATACCTTTTATATGTATGTATGTATGTATGTATATATATATACATATATAAATATTACACATATATACATATACAAGTATATATATGTACGTACATACATATATATGTGTACATAATATGTATATAAACCCGAGACATTCTCAAAAATCGTTAAAAAAACTAAAATGTCGAAAAAAAAAAAACGGCTGGACGTTCGATTTCGCGGTTCCCGGATTCTGATACTAGAAGGGTCCCCCAACACTATCCCCGAAAAAAATCGCGGGTGGTATTTCAAAAAGTTGAAATTTTTTAAAAACCACCGTGCGTACAAACGATTTTCTTTTCTTATTAATTACTTACTATCTATAAATATTATTAAGAACAAATAATTGGTTTTAATAGGTCTATATCACACGAAATAAATGTACTAGATGCTTTTTTTGATAACATTCTGGTTTGTCTTTAATTTAAGGTTTAAACTCAAAAAATGCGTACGATTTGTCCCGTACCAACTTTGGAATGCTCCAAAGGATATTTTTGGTCTTAATAATTCGAGAGAAAAAAAAAATGTTCTTAGCGCATAAATTTAACACCGGTGAATTATATCTTATCAGAAATTAGATAAGAATTAGTGATAATCATGATTAGCCGTTAAGTTATCTTGTTGTTACTTAATAATAAAACGAAATCTTAATATTTTAATATGAAATTAAATTCTTACGAATTGTACATACGACACAATTATCAAACAAATGACACAACTCAAAGAGTTACCATGCAAACAATGTGAAATTTTTAATAAAAATGCAAAAAATTAAATATTTTCAACAGAAAGTATAAATATTTTGATTCATACGAGCATGCTCTTCAAGAAAAATTACCTAACTGATTAGCGCCTTTAAGGAGATATTGGGTGCAAACAAAAAACGCGTATGGCAGGCTACAAAGAGTACCGAAATTTATATAATATTTTTTTTTTACTGATAAATGACAGTTTCCGCTTTTTTTAAATTTTCGCCAAGTGCTTGTGATATTATTTTGGGTTTTATTTCGTAAACCAAATTTTTTGTCGTGACAATATTCATAACAATATTCATGACAATTATCAACAGTGTTTTTCTAATTTATTATTTATGTATATGTCAAAGTCATAATGCCTAATCCCGCATAAGATCTTAAAAAGCAACAGCAACAAAAATCAAACAGGATGACGATGACGTTAAAGAACATGACTTGCAGTTGAGTGTTTTGAGTTGTTGAGATAAAAAGATAACTTTTATTGCGACTACCAAAAATACTCTACTACTCATATAACACGGTTACCGAGATAATAAAAGTTCATTGAATTCCAGGTAGAGCAAAAATACAAAAACAAAAACAATAACTCTAAAACCGAGAACATCTAAATAGACGCAAGTCATAAAATGCTTGAAATACGTGTATTAATTGAGCCATTCTCAAAGAAAGTTGTAAATTCAATGGTTTTATTAACATTGGTTCAGTTTTACTTTTTATGACACATGTGGTGATGGTAATAAATGTAGGTACTATGTATGGAATGTAGAATCTTTTACCTGTTGAAAACTAAAGTGTGATAGGGTTTCACTTATCTATTTTAGGTATGTGATAGGTATGTTAAATGTTTTTACATTTGGGTTATAAAACATATTTTTTATTGTCTTACGATTTTGAGAAGTTCCGCTTCAAAAGCGGAACAAATATAGTTTTATGGCTAATTTTAGCTCAAATAAGATTTTGGTGAGTTTGAATGAAGCAAAATAATTTTTGAGGGAGTTCTCATTTTAGACAATTTTTCAAGTTTTCTTAGTAATATTTTTGGTTTTGGGCTTTGGTCTACTCAAAAATCATCGATAAAGTTACATATTTGAAAAAATTAAAGGTTTATAATTTGTTTTTATAAATTTTTGTTTATATTTATGTACATTTTTAATTTTGCCTTATTTTATCCATTTTAACCAAAATAAAATTTTAATTATTTTTTCTGCATACCAAGGCAAGTTTTAGTTTTACTTTATAATATCAAAAGAACAAAAAATAAATAAATAAACCAAACCGTAAGAATAATAATGATCAGCAATTTCATAAATCAAATTAAGTGCACTCAGCGTTATTGAAGAACCAGTGCCGTCAATATCAGGCAACATTTAATAAAAAAAGAAAACTCGTTTAAGTACAAAATAAACCTGTGATACCCTTACTACAAGAGTTCAAAATATTTCTGCCTCTTTACCTACGTATATAACAGGAATTATATACATACATATGCTAGGGTTATTAAAAAAAAAAAAAAAAAATTCAAGCTACGATCTCTAAAAATTTAAGTCTAGTAAAATATTCATAAAGGCAAAATTTTTTATTCAAATATAGTATATTCCTGAAAAACTCCTTTAAAGAAAAATAATATGAGCCTGTAAACAACGATACAGTCAATCTGTATTCAAAAATCTAATAAGGGTGGTATCTTTGGCCTGGCCAAAAACTAAATACCCTACACTGCATTTCAAGTATATTATTAGGAGAGTATGAGAACAAATTGCTTTTATGGGAAATGCTACGCCCTCGCCTCCGATCTTACCTTGATTTTGCGTAGAGCTTGCATTTACTGTTCTGAGTGTTTGAGTAAAATTCGGTTAGGTTTTCTTAAAAAAATCTTTCAGTATAACATTTTGAAACTTTCGCTTATATGGGAGGTGCCACGCCCTGTAGTTTGAATTCACCTAGTTTTTTCTCAGAGCTTATACTTACTTTTCCTAGTATTTATGTGTATTTTACTTCTGTTATTGCAAATAATGCTCTTATTTTTGCATTTTGAATATATTTTTTGTATGGGCGGTAGGCGTGTCCGTTGACCGATTTCGCTCATTTTCAATTCCCCGAGTTAACTTTTATGACGAACTCAGAATACCAAATGTCATTGAATTATGTTGCTCAGTTTTCCCAAAAAATGTATTTCCACACACACCCAGCCAGCCACCCAGCCAGACAGACGGACATGGCTATATCAACTCAGGAGGTGACGCTGATCAAGAATATATATACTTTTATATCGAGGAATATCAAAAAAGTCAGTGAGAGTTCATTGATATCGAGGATTGGGTGCCATAGAAAAATATGGTATTTTTGGAGCACCCTAATATATATGTAGATATATACCTATACATAATTGTATATTCAAATGTAAGCATAATTTAAAACTTTAATACAAATACACAAACATCTTCACAATTTAAGTAGACAGTACAAACTTGTAGCCAGAACAGGTAGAACCACTTGCTTAAAAGGTATTTCTTTGACAATCAAGCTCTTGTTTTTTTTTTTCGAGTGCTTATGCTTAGCAATGTAATTTTGTTGCTTTGTAGGGAGAAATGATGAAATTCTTATACGAGTTGGCCCACGAAATTTCTCCTCTTAATTTAAGTGCATATCAAATTAATTTTTCCCCTTACTTTTGTTTCTTCATCTTCTATATATGTACTATGATAAGTAAAGTTTTTTGGGGAACTACTGAATTTTTTTACACCACATATAAAAGTTTTGTTTTATGACAGAAAGGGTACTTTACTTATGTTTTTTGTAGTAGTAAACTACTTTTTATTTCATTGCAATAGCTTGGAATTCAATATGTCATCTCTTAAAATGGTCATTACTTTGCAGGAAAAATTAATAGGAGTGGGAGAGTATTGCTGATGCAATTTGTGGTAAAATTCAAAATACTAGAGTTCGCCTCGTGGCCGCAATTCGAACATTTCGATTTGACAATAAAATAAAGGAAAAAGTTTTTATACCCTTCCTTGGTCGATAAAACAAAAAAAGCTTTTAAAATTCTTCGTTAGGTGCATCGGTGTAGCAGCTAAGTTGCAATATCGTACTTTTCATTTAGAGGCGTGTATCTCCTACTAAAGAGCAAAAAGTTTTTGATATATTTCTATACCAAAATTCATAAAAATCAATCATGCTATAGTGCTAACTGTATATCTATACCAAATTTCATAAAAATCGTATGCAGTATTTTCGCCATGAGAGCGTTTTTTCCATTAAAAACATAGTGGTCATGTTATCGTTACTTAGTGCCAATTATATCTCCATACCAAATTTCGTTAAAATCGATGTAGCGGTTTAGCCGTGAGAGCGTTTTTTCCATTTAGGAGCGTGGCACCGCCCACTTAAAAAAAAAATATAGTCCTATGCACTGCTCCTCCTCACAACCTTTCCAACAAAAAAAAAAATAACATGCAAATCGGTTGAGATTTAGGTATAGAAACAGGGACTGAACCGATTTCGTTTGCCTATTTATATATAGAACATACGTTTTTGTACATAACCATAAAAGTTACCCAAAAAGTAATTTTCCGAGCATATAACTTCAAATATTCCAAAATCTTGAAGTGATGAACCAATTCGGAACTTAGTTTTGAATTCGGGTTTGTATATTTTGAGTATAACATATAATAGGTTTTTCGGTGTTTTTGATATACTTATTTGGATGTTTATCGACATTTATTCAAAATAGGAGGTGTTGTTTGAGATAATGCAACCAAATTACTCAAAATCTTACGGCATGGTTGCCGCATGCTCTGAGCAAAAACTAGTTGTGTTCGGACAAGCTATTCTATACGATAATATTTGTGTACTTTGGAGGACTTTCATGATATTTTTGGATTATGTTTCATTCCATTTAATTTATTTTGAATTTTTATAAACTTTCAATGTTTTCCGAATTGAATTGACTCAAACTTTCTCGATGTTTTTCTAGATTTCTAATTAATTTATACATTTCATCAAAGTTCGTCAATTCTTTTTAAAGAAAAAAATTTCTAGATTTTTTTTTTAAATTAATTTTCTCAATATTTTTCAATTAAATTTTATAACATTGGAGAATATTTAGTAATTCAATGGTACACCTAATCGGATCTCAAATGTTTCTTTTCATCATAAAATCATAATAATGAATAATTGTACATATGATAATATGTATTTCAAAGACAACTGTGTGTACAAAAATGTTTTCTCTTCTGAATCTAATATGCAATCGAAGAAACCTATGAGTATGCATGACTGCTTAGACCGTGCTATGTACATACTTGTAAAGTCCGGAAAACAGATAAAATGAATTATTACCATATTCATAAAGACATCTGTTTTTTCTGCTTTATAGTCGTTATAAAAGTCTAACTCAAAAAATCTTGTAATTTTATGCCCCGACTTAGCAAAGTGCCTTTTGCATAAGTTAAATTCTCAATATTAATTCCCAGCTAAGAAAAACATCTGGCATCACATTCCGTACAACTTGTGGATTCTGACTCACTGAATGCAATTCAAAGATGGGCAGCCCTCAAACAAAATCCAAGCTAAAGAGGCTATTAGGCCTTTAAGCCTTTTTCCCATTTGCATCTCTGTATCTTTCATTATGCATTATTTTGAGTCAAAAAACTGGTCGAAAAGTAGTTGAGTGAATCTACCAAACAATGCTCTGGAAGATCCAATACTTTAAGGATGTATACCTGATGCTAAGATAATGTTAGAGATAGAGAGAGAGATTCAAAATCTCTAGATACAAATGTTACTCAAGCGCACATACCGACTTTTACCTGTCACAGCTGTGCACTACTACGCTGAGAGAGTAGCTCAATTCCCAGCTGTGCTAAATGAGCACAACTCCAGAGTGTACACTAACACCACTTTGCGAATAGAGTGACTTGCATTGATATTGGTGAGCAAATTGCGAGTGAGTATGCCACTCCGATTAACAAGCCAGCAACGACAATGTTCGTCATACGAACGCCATCGAATGGAAACAGTTTAGATTTTCCACCCGAAGTGTGCGCTTTGTGCAGCGGTTCCGTGTCACATCGTGCCTTAAAAACGACAACAAAAACAACAACAAGAGTCCCCATTGAGTGGACAGACAGAACGTAAGTTTTGTGAAAGACATCGAGAGAAAAACGCGAAAAAAAAACGGGCAGACACAGACGTAAAACGCCGTGCGTTCGTTGAAAAAAAAAAATATAAATATTTTTTAGTTTACAAGTTATTTATTGAAAAAGTGACAAGCATTCACAAATAAACCGCTATGTTGAACAAGTGATCCCGGATATCAAAACAAAACTTTGCTGCCGCCAATAAAAAATAATAACAGAAATTAAGTGTTCCAAAACAAAAACTTTACTTTGTGTATAACTCGTAAACAATTTTCCTAAACGTCGGTAACTTCTAAACTGCCAAAATGTTTGATGTATTCGGCTCCGTCAAGGGGCTGCTAAAGATCGATCAAGTCTGCATCGACAACAATGTCTTTCGCATGCATTACAAGGCGACGGTGGTCATACTGGTAGCCTTCTCGCTGTTGGTAACCTCACGTCAATATATTGGTGATCCCATCGATTGTATAGTGGATGAGATACCGCTAGGTGTTATGGATACATACTGTTGGATTTATTCAACATTTACCGTGCCCGAACGTTTGACAGGCATCACGGGACGTGATGTTGTACAGCCCGGCGTCGGGTCACATATTGAAGGGGAAGATGAAGTTAAATACCACAAATACTATCAGTGGGTATGCTTTGTGCTCTTCTTTCAAGCGATTTTATTCTATGTGCCGCGTTACCTCTGGAAATCATGGGAAGGTGGACGCCTCAAGATGTTAGTTATGGATCTCAATAGCCCAATTGTCAATGAAGAATGCAAAAATGATCGTAAAAAGATATTGGTCGAATATTTCACAAACAATTTGAATCGTCATAATTTCTATGCATTTCGTTTTTTTGTCTGTGAGGCGCTGAATTTCGTCAACGTCATCGGACAGATATTCTTTGTGGACTTTTTCTTGGATGGTGAATTCTCAACATATGGCAGTGATGTGCTTAAATTCACTGAAATGGAACCGGATGAACGTATTGATCCGATGGCGCGTGTCTTTCCAAAGGTCACCAAATGCACATTCCACAAATATGGTCCTTCTGGTTCGGTGCAGAAATTCGATGGTCTATGCGTGTTGCCGCTGAATATTGTCAATGAGAAAATCTATGTATTCCTGTGGTTCTGGTTTATCATCTTGAGCATTTTATCTGGAATTTCGCTAGTGTATCGTGTAGCTGTTGTTATGGGACCCAAGTTGCGTCTATTGCTGTTGCGCGCTCGTTCACGTCTTGCCGAAAATGAAGATGTGGAAACAGTGGCGAATAAGTGTAATATTGGTGATTGGTTCTTATTGTATCAGTTGGGTAAAAATATTGATCCATTGATCTACAAAGAAGTGATGACCGATTTGTCACGTGAATTAGGTGATAATAGTGGGCATAAAGAACGTTTTGATGCCTAAGCCACATTTTGTGTTGCAATAGATGGTTGGTCATTTTGAAAATGGGTTCAGGGGGAAAGTGGGGGGAATATTATTTAAAATAAAATAATGCATAAGAAAGTGAAGAATATTTTTTTATGAAACAAAGTGTGGAAAAGTTAAGGGTCCAATCTATGAAACTCAGCTGTGAGAGTTGTAGCTATAATTACACAATTAGTAGTATTACAAAAACAATACAAAAAGTAAAATATACACTGTGCATGCAAAAAAAAAAAAAAAATGATTATTTGTAAACAAATTTTTTGTGTGAATTGCAAATGAGAAATATATGAAAAGCAAAATGTAATCAAAATCTAAATCGTGAGTAAATTTCAATATATAAACAATAATTGAGGAGACTAAAAAAATCAACAAAAATATAAAGAGTGCTGATGGCAATACCAATGCAATTTGGCTACGCCACCAATACCAATACGAAGCTATGTTACATACAAACGCAATTGAGTTTCACTCAAGTGAGCGCTGCTACTGTGGGTGATTGAGTGATTTCTGTTTTCTATCTGTTTCATTATTTTGAATACTCCCAAGATTTCCCCTGGTATTACGCAAAATTTCCCACTTTTTTTTGGTTTCTCATATGCGGCGTAATACCAGCGGTAGCAGCTACTAGTTCCTTAAGTGATTGAGCATGAAAAGTGAAGTGGAGTGGCTTGAGTTCTTTCACAGAAGACGCACTCAAGGTGAATAAAAAAGCCCTTTTCTTTGTACATTGTTCAAGTGTTGCCATTGTGTGAAAATTTTAGCATTGGTAAATTCAATATGGCTGTTGCAGTAGAAAATGCAACAACAGCAACAACAACAAGCTGCACATCCTTTCTCGTCCGTCAAATGCAATTGAGTTGAATATTCTTGTTATTCCATTTGTATCTTATTTTTGGGTTTATTTACTGCCACTGCTCTGATGTTGCTCCTGTCTTACGAAGACGACGGTGGCTTCTTCTTCTGCTTCGCTGTTACCATGTGAGAGTATTTTTTCTTGCTTTTTTTTCTTTCTTCAAGACTGGTTTTACTGGATTTCTTAACCATTTTTGTATGCCGTTGCTTTGTCCACTGCTGCTGAGGCAAGTTCATGGCTCTTTAATATGAAGAAGATGATGCTGCTTAAGACATTCGTCCGTTCGTCTCTTTTACTGCTGCGTTTTTTCTATTTGGGTTTTCGGAATTTGTACGGCGGCGGTGTATTGTAGCGCGGCGGCGATTTAGCCACTGCTGTGTGCTGTAAATGTGTACGTAACTCAAGTTGCGGGCATTTTTTTTTTTTTTTTGGGTGCTACCTGTGTTGAATTGTAATGGTTAGGGGAAACAAGTTTTTTTTTTTCAAGACAGAAAAATAAATGATGCATTTTTTGCTTCAAGTGGAGACATTTTTAACTTTATATATGAATTAAAAGTTTATATTCTTGTGGATTTTTAAAGTTTTTTCGATTTCATGGTAGAAAACATAACTTATTGGTTGAAAATGTCATTTGTCTATAGTTTTTTAATGTTTTTTAAATTTTTGGCTTTTATTTATAGCTTCTAATGCACTTTTTCAACTTCTTCTTGTTAATAGAGGAATAAGAAGTAATATTTCGAAAGTCTCCAATTTTGTAGTTTCTTTGTACCATAAAGTTTGTGCGGCTACTTACGGTTTTTTTCCAACTAGCACTGTGTTTCTGCAAGTCTCCACTACTGGAGAGCTGTAAAAATCGTTACATTTTGTTTGAATTAAAGGAATTTTAAAATGAATTAGTTTTGCGCAACCAAAACATTAATTTACTAAGTCTCCAATTTTGGAGAGTTCTTAAAATTTACTATATTTTGTTGTGCTACTTAAAGTTTAAAAGTAGCTATGAATATTTAGTGAAAATATTTTAATTTTACAAGTCTCCAATTTCGAGGAATCATGAAACTCACATAATTGATGCATATAATTTATTAAAACAATGTTTTTTAAGTTTTTGAATGAGTTAAATAATATGTAGACATCTGAATATTATTGAATAGCTGCATTTTCTCGAATTTGAAGCTCTACAATGTGCGGCATTCTCTTGGAAGACCATAACAATCGAAAACCATATGGTTTCTTAAAAGCTGATTTTTTTAATTTATAATTTTCCGATTGTATTGAGATTTTGGATGTAAGTACATATTACTCTTCACTGTGTAGCGATTATAGGTTTTCTTATATTCATCCTTCCTGTAGAAATGTTTTGAAATTGTCAAACAACACAAGTGAAACATTTCTAAAGAAGTGATTTTGCAGAAACATAAACTCTCCAATTTTGTAGAGTCTATGGAAAATTCATTATACAATACTAAAGTTTGCTTTTCTTGAATGTTGCAAAATAGAAATAGTTCGTAATTATAAGACTTCGTAAATGAACCGAACATCCTGGAAATTCTCGAAACATTATTTTTAGAACCTTTCAACAAGTGCTGGGTACGATCGAGATAGCATCAATGGCGATTTTCTCAAATATTTGTCAAATTACTTGTATGGAAAACACTTGTTACTACTGAACTGGCACTTATCACTTGAGATTTAAAACTCTCCATTCGTGTAGACTTTTCAAAAAAACCCTCAAAAGCATTTATAACTAACAAATTTTGTCAAATTGCTTGTATGGAAAACACTTGTTACTACTGAACTGGCACTTATCACTTGAGATTTAAAACTCTCCATTCGTGTAGACTTTTCAAAAAAATCGCTCAAAACCATTTATAACTAACAAATTTTGTTAAAATCAATTAAATTATCGTAACTCCAAAGCTCGACGTGATTGTGGAGATTTTCAAAATAAAATTTCATATACAATTCAAAACATAATTGTCACATTGAACCCCAAAACCATTAAAATTGTGATTTTGTGTAACATATGCCTCGTAAAGAGATCACTGAAAGTACAACGTCACTGCTATATAAAAGAAAAGACAACGAAAAAAGACAAAAACAAGATATAAGAAACTCTACATAAAATACAAATGAATATCTAGGCATTTTAGAAAGAGTGCAATCCAACAATCAATCAATAACATAATGATAAACATTCCTATAAATTATTTTGGGCCAACTTTTTTATATATGAAAAATTTTTTTAAATATAATATACATCAACATACTAGTGTGTAAAGTAGTTTTAATAAAACTCTACAATTTTGCCTGCCATATCAAATAATAAATATTTTTTAATATTTAGCATTTAATATTTAAAAAACAGAATATAACGTACTTGCACAAGAAAAAACATTTTTATAAAATTTAACAATATAATAATAGCAATTGCAATGTAATAATTATAAAAAAAATAAAACGAAAAATGTCATATATGTAAAGAAAAAAACAAGAACAACATGAGAATTTGTACAACTCCATTAAAAGCAATATGTAGTACGAATACTTACATACTATAAACTATAATTTCTATGACTTTATCTTATCACTGCACACAGTTGTTGAAATTTTTGAAAAATTTCTACATTTTTTAATGGATTTTCATTTTATATTGCCAGCAACTGTTGCTTCGAATTAGAAATTTATATCATGAGTACTGACAGTAAAGAAAAGTTAACTGGGAATTCAAGGAATTTTGTCATATATCATAGTTATAGATAAGTAGTAGTAGTAACAATCGAATATGGAAATCATCATATTAGAGTATATCATGCTTGGAATTCAAAGAGACAGCAACTTTTGATATTCAAAAAACTAAACTGCATATTTATGATATGAAGCAATCAAAAAAAATTTATATGTTTTTATAACTTAACTTAGTAATAATCATTTTCCAAAATGCGATAAGTTATAACACAATTCGATTATGTCAATAAAATGTCAATTTATGATTTTGTACATCATCAAGTTGTGATATATAAAAACAACATGTAATAAAAATGTTATAAAAAGTCTACTGCTACTACTACTTATTTGCTACTTATTGCAAAAAATCAACAACAACAACAATTATTAATTAATCACAAGAGCATAAAAATACAACAACAACAAATTGCATGCTATTCAGCTATCTATCACCAGACTTAAGCAACAAAGTAGTGAGCCGTCAATTAAAGTCGTTTAGCCTAGATGCCCAATTATTTTAGAATACTGAAACAGATAAATGAATGACAGACAGTTAGACAGACTTGTTGACTTTTCTCATTCCGGCTACACGGTACGCTCACGCGGTTTGTTGTATGAATTAATATTGTTGTTGTTTTTTTTTATAATTATTATTGTTCCATCTTCTCGTGACACATTGTGGTATCAACTTCATATGAAAAAAAAAAAAATAAAAAATGTCGCCGGTTTCAATTGCGCTAATTAATTTTTGATTAGTGTTCAGAAAAAAAATAAATCACCTACTTATACATAGAACAGAACCATTCACCAAGAGTATCATGCTCGACGCTGTTTTCGCACAAAACTATCTATCTACTATCTATCACCTCAGCAGAAAGTCTACACAATTTTGCAGATTTGGCGCTCAATGTTGTACAACTTTTGTAAGAAGTAAGTATTTATTTGAATCTTATTGTAGTTATTCATATATAGAAAAATATATTGTAATCTTTTTAGTAGAAATAACTTAAAGAATTACAGATATTCCTTAACGTTTAAATTTTAAATTGCATTTAATTAAAATGTTTAGTTAATCAGACTAGTGCATGACTACTCTTTGACTACTCCCAAACAGGATTAGAACTAGTTGAACAACTAACGAATTTTCATATAATGGACTGACGATATTTCAACGTTGATGTTCTACGAATCGACAATTGTCTCCCTCTGCATTACTTTATCGCTAATCGAGAGACAATTGTCTACAGCTGCATTACATATTCAACAGTCGAGAGACAGTTGAAAATTTTGAGAGTTTCGAGACTCGAATTTAAGTAAGCTTGATATTCAGTACTTTTTGCAATAAACCAACAAATTAAACAAAGAACCAATGACAATACAACTTCATGTTTTTCACTATCAGATCTAAGATCCTTATTAGAATTGTTAAAAACGCTCTCTTTCGGCATGTGGCGCACATCCAGGAAGTTATGTAATTGACTTTTGACAATGCCATCCATCGGATAACCATAATCTTATTCACTTAACATTACCTTTCAACTTTTCCAATTAGATCATTACTTCCCGAAATATCATACATTGAACTAAAGACGTGTCGTCTCTAAAACTAACCTAAATTATAAATACATAGCTCCAGGTAAGTTTGCACTTGAAAGAATGATAACTTTTAAAGTAAGGAAACGTTCAAGTATAACATAACCTGGTTAGGGTAGAAGGGGGTTCAAGATTAGTTTAGTTTTGCTTATACGGGGGAGTGGTCGACTTAAATCTTAAGTAAGGAAAAAAACAGACATTTTTTAATGTAAATCTACATCTTACCTTTAAAATTGATTTAAAATGCAAGCGATCTTCTCAATTTCATTATGATTATTTTTGCAACAAACCAGCAACTAAAAGGTAGCGTTTGTAATATAGCTCCTGATTTCTGATAAAACTTTTACTAATTTGGGAGAAGGGGTTAAAAATAATTAAAAACCTGCATACGTTATATGTACTTGAACGGCTCCAAAAGAACCAATAGAAAGATATGAAAAAATAAATTTTTGTGAGGAAAATTATGGGTATTTGGTCCCGCTGTTATGAATGAAAATTTCATAAAAGCTATGTAAAAAAAATGGTTCTCTCAGCAAAGTGTACAATTTTCTTATACACAGTTTACTCAGTTCGGAGTAAAATTTTTATACAGTACTGTGTGACTCCCTTTTTACTCAGCGTTATGTCAAATTTAACACAAATCTATTAAGACTGTATTCGATCCATTTTTGGCTAGTACTTGTGCAAAACATTCTGAATATTACTGCAATTTCCCGATCACCTGCTTATTCTCCAAAGGATTTAATAAAGAAGGAAAGTTCTTTCAATGGTGAAATTGTGACAATTTTGATGCGCCATTGTGTAAAGTTTTACACTTTGACAATTTACACTTTTTTGCGGAAGGGTGAAAAGCATTTACGTTTGTAACCACGATCGTCACCGACTACTGATTAAAGCACCTTCTCTTCATCAGGAATGCCTCCCCACTGGGAAACCAGATTTTTGCATTGCAGAGGAGTTCTCTTTAAGGCACTTAATTCCATATCCTCATTTGCCTACCTTAGGCTTCCGCTTTATTTGATTCTGTAAAAGAGGGAGCCAGAGTAGTACTTCAGCACCCTTTGTCAACAACTTTAGGACTTGGGCCTTAGCCGAAGATAAAATTATGAAAAATTTTAAAATATCTCAAAAAATTCACATGGTTTTTTTTAGACAATTCTAAGCATTTTTTGTTTAATACACCTTTTTCGATAGATCCTTGCTTTTGAGTAAAAAAATTGATTTTGGGAGGCGAATATTATTCATACACTCAAAAATATTTATAATTTTTAAACACAAAAATTTTTCTAAGGACATTGTCCTTATTTCCAAAGCACCCTTGTGTATCCATTTTGTAATGAAAAAAAAGTTATGACCAAAAAACATGTTTTTTCCTAGCCAAAATTCGCCTTCAGTAGAATCAAAAGTGCTTCATTGATTTTTCTCAGAATGAAAAAAAGATATCGGTTTAACGAGTTCTTCTAACTTCTGTCTCGGTTTTGGAATCTAAATTTCGACCCTATCTACCGTATATACATCTGTTCCTTCTGTTTTCTCTATCTTGTTTAAGATTTTCTGGAAATATCCATGTCCTGATAGCTGCGACATGTCACAATTTACCGCGCCAAACTTCTTACTTAACCAGGTGTTCAGCTGAGATCTTTGCCCATCTTCCAGAAAGCCTTAGGAGAATATGTTTTTACAAATATATTTCTAAATACTGATTCAACCGAAATAATCTTCGATTTACACACCTCTTCAGTAAGTTTTTTGTATGTTTTAAAATTTTATGAGATCTGATTTTTTTTTTCTTGTAGTTTTTGAGCCTTTGAGGTTATTAAAGTGTGATTTTAAATAGTTTAATACTCCCATAAGATATTTCGATACTCTGAAATTTCAAAATAATATGAACATTACGTTGTATTACTTAGGTGCATAATTGACTTTTATATTATGGCATTATATTAAAATTTTAGATGAAACTTTCCTTTCACTTTTACTAACCACAAAAACTTTTATTTTCATTTCAGCTTTTTACTTGTGCCAATATTAAGAGTGCCCAAATCAAGTAACAAATTGTGGAGACTTAAACAATATGACTGGAACAAAAAAAATTGTAATTTATAGCAAAGATAAACTATGTATTTTTTATAAAATTTTCTGAAAGATGGGATTTCTGATATATTGTTATAAAAGAAAAAAAAAAAAAAAAACACAAGTACTACTTATTTGCTAACTTATTAGTATAATATTTTATTCGAAAAAAAACTTTGAGAATCGTAAGAATCATTTTTTTAAATGTTGTATGCGACAAATTTAATATAAAAAAAAAACAAATTGCAAGAAAGACAGCAAAAATAATGTACGATATTTATTTGTGTACATTAGCAGCGAAATACTAATGAATATTTAAAAATTCAGAATGAAAAAAAAAAAAAAAAAACAAAACCACTAACGAACGATTTCATTTTATGCTAAAATGAGAAAACCATATATATCTACACATATATACATATAAATAGATTATATTTTATAAAGAAAATTTTAAAACAAAACACGCAAATGATTTTAAAATGAATGAAATACTTTTAGCGGTGTTTTAATTTATAAATTATATATTGAAAATATAAATTATATAAATAATATACATATTATATACATATTTAATAAGAGTTGTGATCATTGATTAAGCAATTTTTTTTTAATTTCTAATTAATAATTATAATAATATATTATTATTTAATATTTAGCTCATTAGTAAACACGAAAATCACAAATGCCACAGCATTTGCACGCTAAAATGAATCAAGAAAAAAACAACAACAAAAATGCTTAGATTTTCGTAGTTAGTTTTAATTTAGTTTTCTTTTAGTTTTTAATTTTATAATTTAGCAAAAATTTAAATTAAAAAAAATTTATACATACATATACGCATAAAAATTATATTATATTAATGATTTTTTTTTATTAGTTTAAGCAAATTTATTAGTAATGACGCACATCAAATGAAAAAAATAAAAATTATATTTTTTTTTATAAAAATTTAAGTTTTTTTTTTCTCTACAACTCCAAACATTTAAGAAAAAATTAACACTTTGCATGCGCTATTAATTAATAATTTAGTTTTGGTTCTTTTTTGTTTTTTCTTTTATTATAATTTTGTCTCCATTATAATTTTTAAGCATATTCTTTAAGTAAACAAGTTAATGAAAGAAACAAAATTTAAGACTCAAAAGCAATTAAATTGAATGAAGTTTCAAAAAATAAAAAATAAAATAAATATTTCATATACAACAATTTAAAAGAAAAAATTTTAAAAATGATTTATGATACTACTTATAATTATTTTTTACGATTGTAAGTACGTAGTTAGAAATACATGAAGAATGAGAAAGAAAAAAAAAAAACAAATATCAAGTTAAGAATGACAATATTTATATATAAAATGAATATGTATATTTTTATATAATATATTTGAAATTTGCTATATTTGTTTTTTTTAAAAAAAAAAAAAAGGATGCGAACATTTTTAATAAAGAAGAACAACTGAATTTTATTATAGAAAATATGGTTTTATTTAGGGAAAAAATTTTAAGAACTTAAGGTTCAACCATGCATGTAAGAGTTCTTCGAAAGACTTATATAAAGTTTCAAAAAGTCACATTTATTTGGGCAGCTCCATATTATTTGCCGGTGATGATAATAAAGACGATAGAACTAGAGTTTAGAAAGTAGAGATGATACAGAACCATATCAGCAGAATTTGATAAAACAATATTTATATATTAATACAATACGTAAGATAAAAATTTGACCTACATTTTTACTTTGTTAGAAATCGAGAAAGGCTTTGAATTATACACCATTAGAAAGGTATTTGTGTCTTAATGTGCACAAAGTAAAAACTATTTTAGTATTTTGTCACTAAGTCAGGTAAAATTAAATGCAAATTTTTCATTATTAACAACGACAAAATACGCGGTTTCACATTTGTCATTTTACCAGGAATGATAAACGAACTTTTCTATTTTGTACCAAATAGCAAAAAAAGTACTAAAACTGTCCAAAAAGTAACAAAATTATTCAATACATTTGCGATCAAATTTTGACCATTGGGCGATTCTAGTCTTTATAAAAGTCCGATTGTTCACAAAACCAAGCGTTACAGTGAAATGTTCAAGATAGCAGCAACATAGAAACGATCGATGGAACAAGAAATATTGTTGTCACAATATGTTGAAGGTGACGTTTTTACGAATCCTGGTCATACACAAAGAATATGTCTTATTGATGGAAGTATCCAAGGTCGGAAACAAACTATTACATCAGATTTTTGGAATATTTAATGTAAACTACCCAAAAAAATATTTTCAAACTAAAATTGAGTACATGTACCCTTGAATATTTTCGAACTAAAGTGGTTAACTTAACCCATATCGTACCATTGATGCGTTAACGAATCACGAATATTGCTTATGTTTGCCAATTTTTTTCGGTGTAATAGATCTATATACTCGAAGGTTTATGTTTTTGATATTAAAGACCAATCTATTAGCTTTTTTGTAAATTTTTTTTTTTATGCCACGCCCTATTTTAAAGGTTAAATGGGCGCCAAAGCGAAACCATGTTTTTGCTACTTTTTTTTAAAAATTTGTCAAAATATTAAAATCTATCAAATGTTGACAATACCCACACAGAATGGATTAAAAAGAACTAAACTTATTTTCCGCAGCAATGATTTACGTTGCAGATTTCTTAGGTGAGTATTATAAAACGCCGAATTAGGTGATGGGTCAAAAATCATTTTTTACTATGGTGGGTAAAATATCGAAGAAAAAAACAAACAGCAGCTGTGAAGTCCATTAGCGGCATAAAACCAACAAGTTTTTTTGTATAATAGTATGGGAAGTGGCTATTGTTAAAGCATCAATCTTAAATTTTCTGTTCTATATTTGGGCGTTTTTTGGTGAGGCTCAAACTTATTTTCCGCCACTTTTTTTTTTCTCAATTAACCTTTTTATTACAAAAATTTAACGAAAAAAAATGCTGAAATTTTTGGTACTATATGGGTTAAATACTTCAAAGTGCAGTAGTATTATCGAATGGAACCATGGCTAGTGGGTGACGTACATTATTAACCATGTATACAGGGTCGGGTAGACGAAAAAAATATTGGAAAAACTGTCCCCTATTTGAAAGCATACCTTAAGAGTATATAAGAAACAAAAAATCATTTTTGTTTTCTTCGGACCACTCTAAAAACAGTTAAAATGATATATTTTCCATAACTTCGGCAGGTGATGTCCGATGTTTAAAAATTATATGTCGTTGTAAAGAGCTTAATTATTCCTCATTTTTTCTTTCATGGTCTTTGGTGCAAGTATATTATCAAAGACTTTAATTTTATAAGGAAAAAGTTCAATTTTAGGGGATACGAACCAGAGAAAGTTGGTTTCACTAGCTGAATATGACATCAGAGGTGTCAAAAAATGTGTGGAAAAATGTATGCAAAATTAAGCCGGACATCGGACATCACCTGCCCAAGTTATAGAAAAAATACTATTTTGGATGTTTTTAGAGAACTCCAAAAAAATCTTTTTTTGTTTCTTAGATTTTTTCAAGGTGAGCTTTCAAATAGGATCGGTTTTTCAAATTTTTTTTTTTTTATGTAGACCGATCCAGGCTAATGTACACCAATAGATGGAAAAAGGTTGAAAATGTATTTTGGATATGATTGCACCAAACGATGGAGTAAGGTTCAAAATGATTTTTGAATAGGGCCAGAGATATCTTTGGGACCTATAAGCGATCGTTTTGGGCCCATTTTTAGTTAAAAATTTTAATGCACCAAATTTTCCCGAAAATATATTTTGTATTTATACCTCTGGTCATGTCCAAGCAATATATTCGATCTATCAGAAACCAAGTTCTGGATGTGTCGGCAATATTACAAAAATTATCGAATTTTTGCGCCTTCGAGCTTAAAATGAAAAATGGGTTCGGAATTGAAATAAAGTGAAATCAAATATTAATAACTTTGGTTTCTGTGCAGAACTTGATCAGGTTTCGAAAGACGTAAGGCTTATTCCATTATCTTGTACAGCAAGTGAAAAATTTTGAAAATCTGAAAAAAAAAATAAAAAGATTTATGTATCCGTATGTTTTTAGAAAAATTTCGGTTGTTTTTTTTTTATATAAAAAAATTTAAACAATTATCGCTAGTTTTCCATATACCGTAAAGATCCCTTAGCAAACCAGACATACTGCAAAAAAGATTTTGTTTTTTGTTTTTTTTTTACTTTGTTAAAATTTAAACAAATAAACGAATGTATTATTTCTTTCAGTGCACTTTATATCTAATCAGAGCATTATGAGACGCACAATGACACATTATTGCTGCATTACATGAAATGCTTTTTAAATTTTATGCTCCAACGCTTATGCATAGTATATAGTATATAGATTTATGCAACTGCATGCATTTATTCACACATACACACAATAGTTTTTACATGCGTGCAATATACTACACACATATGTCAAGTTGTGCCCTCTCGTAATGAGGACACATTTATGCCAATGCAAAGTTTTAATTCAATTTGTTTAAAGTTAATTTTTGCAAGTGAAGTAAGTGACTTATGGAGTTTTTCAATAAAGTAAAAAAAGGTTCACTGAGCTGCTTCTCCGCTCAGTATGAAAGTAATTGGTTTATGCGTAAAAAAAATGAAAAAAACCATAAAAAAAACATAAAACCAAATAAATCAAACTTCTCAGACCACACGCAGATTCGCACGTTCATTAGTTACCCAAATACGTAACACGCTAACACTTTCGCAAAGCTTTATAAGCCATATTGCTTAGGCCTTTTTCAACGCGAATTTCTACCGTTTTCTATTAAAAACATTTCGCGCTGAAACTACATGAAATTAGTGAAGCAAAACGTGACGAGATCATTAATTTAAAGGCAAATCAACATAAATAATTCGCAAAATATTATGATGATTAAAATAAAACAAAGTTTTTTTAAACAAAAATATATTTATTTTTATGATTAAAAGTAATTTTATAATCACAATAATTACTATAAATAAATTTAAAACAAAAATTTCAAATCTACAAACATTCCAACAAGTTTTCTGCTTTTATTGACCAAATGAAGAAAACAATCAAAATTGACTTCATGAATCACGCTGAGATTGATGTGAAATACACCATGCTCTGTGGTTGACGACGACGTGCATAACGGCAACGCACTGATTTAATTGATGCTTTTAAGCTGAAATCAAAATTAGTCAGCTCTGAAGTTTATTGTGCTGATTTTGGTTTTCGTGGGAATCACAGAAAGTTAAAGGTATAAACATTAACTGGTACTTGAAACCTTAATGGCAGCAAAATATACAAATATAAAATTTAAAAAAATTGATTTATCCAAAGCCCACTGGAAAAAGGTAGGAAATGGTTATAATTATCGATTTTGACAAATTTTTTTTTTTTGACCTGAAATTTGTGCCACTTCACAAAGTGGAGTACTTTCACCACTTCTCTAGATAATTGCCTTAAGTCCTTTGTTAAAAAAAAAAATTACAGGACATGTTCACTAAACTTGTTGCCTATGCTAAAGATCTAGTTTTAATGGTAAATGGAAAATATCTCATTGTAGTAAGTGGCTTTATGGAGTACTCCACAAGAGGCTTTAAACCCAAGATATACTTCGTATCAGAAAATATAAAATACCACAATTTAAGTGTAAATTTATCAACAGCAAAGCTTCTAGAAATAATTCAAGATTACAAACTACAGTGGAAAGAATACATTGAAGAACGCTTAGCAAAAGCTAAAAATGGCTTCTACTTTATGCTTGCAAAGTTATGTTCGGTTCCACTTAGGGCTTAGAAACTTAGGTGACACACTGGATATACTGCTTTATTGTTAGGCAAATATTGAATAAGGGTTTTTAATATTTTTGTTTCACAGTGTACTTTGCATCCACAAGATAACATTTTTTTTTAAGTGTACTACATCAGGTAAAAGCGTGATAAATACCAAAACTTTCAAGGCTAAGTTTTCAACTTCGAGTCTAAAACAACTCCTTTGAAAACAAAAGACTATATGTATTACCAAAAATCCGTAAGAAAAGTTCTTATTTATACACAAAAAAAAAGTATGAAATACATGTACGTAGGGTATTATTTATGTTTCAGGAACACTAATGCCAATAGTTAAAATTCGACAACAGCATTATAAAGTTTGACATTTTTTAGCAAAAACGTACTCACAACGTTTTCATGTACAAGTGCTATTTTCTTACAACTAAGTGTTCATGCAAAATCGAATGTATTGAAGTGGAACTAATGTGCAAGGATGCCTTTATCCCACAATATGTCACATGACGATCTTGCATTATCAGTTCATGCTCTGTATCGATGTTTTGTGGCACAGCAACCGATTTTGAACGACCTTCAAGGAATTCTTCAGCGACCGAACTACGACCACGATTGAATTCACTATACCAGCCATATATTGTGGTTTTTGATGGTACTTTATCGCCATACAAAGAACTGAGTTCATCAACACATTCTTGTTGAGATAATCCACGTCGGAAGTTGTGAAAAATAATCTAACGAAAACCTTCTCTTGAAATTGAAAACAAATATCACTTGTACATCAAAACGTTGTGAGTACGTTTATGGCAAAAAATTTCAAACTTTATTATGGTGTTGCCAGATTTTAGCTATTGACATTAGTGTTACCAGTTCCCAAAATTTAAATAGTACTCCTTGTATTCCGATATTTTTTTCCACTGGGCATCAGGACATCACTGATGATGTCTAAAAGAAACAAAACGTTGAAAAAAAATGTATTGATAATGCTTTGATAAAACTGGTTAGTAGACCACAAAATATTATTCAGAAATGATTTGTTTTGGAAGGCAAGTCTTACAAATAACTGAAGGCACTCCAAAACGATTTTTGGGGTAATCCAATCAGAAAACTGTGTGACATTCCAACTTAATTTAATATTAAATTTAAGTTTTCATTAAAATTATAGTATGATATATTTCTGATATACTCGTAAAAACAAGCCCGCAGAATTAAGAAAAAAACAAAAAACAAAACAAATCTATCAAAATAATGCACACCACTATCAGCGCTAAAAAAAAATGTCTAATAACCACTTATCAGCAATGTTGTATAATTGTGCGCATGTTCAGTGCGCCGCCGCTGGAAAGCAACGAAATTGAAACCACACAACATACGACAAGATATAAACTTCACAAAAATTAAAAGAACTAAAATCAAAATACAAATTTGAGGCAGTAATTTAAGAAGTAGAAAAAAATAAAAAAAAGAGAACAAAAGCAAAAACAAAATAAAAAAACCCAAAACCCAACCCCGAATAAAGTTCACTAGACTTTACTTACAGAAAATACAGTACAAAATACACGCGCGTAATATCGTATTTGTTGAAATTTAACTTGGACTCTCGTATTATTTGTATTTGCATTTGTTTTTGTATCTCTAAAATAAACAATAAACATTAAAAATTGAAGACGCCGAGTGTTGTCTTCAGGCGCAAGCTTCAACGAGTTATAAACATTTAGACAAAAAAGAAGAAAAGATAAAAAAACACGACGTATCTATATGCAAATACTCATTTTTGTACTCTTTAAGATACAAGACAGCGCCTGGTTTCATATATCAAGCGTCTACAATCTCAAAATATAAGATATGACTTATGCGATATACATTTTCGAGAGTTATTGTAACTAACTTACTTTGTTGTGGCACGGATTCGGTTTTCTTATTTGTTGATATCTGTTGGGTTTGTTTTGTTTTTTTTTTTTTTTTTTTCATTTCATTTTGATGGATTATCTTGTTGAAAAAGAAAACTAAAAACACAAGGCATTTTATTGCCATATAAACAAAATAAAAAATACAAATTTTTGATCTTGTTATGTAAATAATGTAGGTAATGAATGTAAGTAGTTTCAGTACACTTAAAAAAATATCGTAATATTTTGAAAATGTTTATTGTTAAGCAGACACCAGTATGGTCCAACAGATATGTCATAGAGATTGACGTGCAGGCCAGAGCCTTTGGACATGCCTAATATGCACAAAAACAAATTTATACAAAACTACCAAAACCCTTTCAGTTCCCACGTTCTGCGTCAAAATTTATATTTAAATTTAATTTCGCCTGTTAAACGTGTCGATGCAAGTTTCACTCCAACCACGATTTCAACAAGAGTTAAAAGCAAGCCTTTGTCACTAACATTTTAGCTTAGGGAATCAAAAACTGCAGTTTCTCGCTGACTCTTTTTATGTAGATTTACGTCTTTTTTTTGAATGATCTTGACCAAATCATTATTATGCGTCAGAAGTTCTGGCACCGCAGTAAGTAATTTTTTTTTTTTTTGTTCTGATAGTGATGAAACTCGGGAATACTTTTAAGCTTGTTATTTTTGTGATAACACAGTGGAACAAATTAAAAAAAAAAAAAACTACTTTGAATGGTACCTATCTTGAAAACTTTTTCTTAATTTTTTGCTGAACCCGAATCTGGTTACCATTTTTATCTATCAAGTCAGTAATACTTTTAATCCTTGCCGTAAAATGCAGAAAACGCTGTTTTCAGACATATGTTGTACATCCGGAAAGTGGCGTAGTTCTCTCTTTCTAACGGCATCAAATATTCTTCCGGCATTAAACTATTCCTATAATATTTACAATTGGATCATAACCTTCTGAGATATCATCCATTGATATGTCAAATCCATACAATTTTGATACGTGTATGGTAGAGGTGTTTTAAGAATGTATAGAGAACCTTAGTAACAACATTATGATACTTGACACCCCTCAATTTTGTGAGGTTGGAAAAAAAAATGTGTTTGCAAAAAAAATTTTGGGGGTGGGGTGAGAATAAAGGTTGACGCATCGAGGTCAAAGGTGAGAGAAAAAGAGAAAAAATTTACATACAGCCCTACAAATGTTTAGGGGTCACCTTTAGAGAGGTCAAATGTATGACCAATCCACACTATTTCCCCCCCCCCAACATTTTTACCAAGCATACTTACCCCTATCCCTAAGCCCTAAGGAGGCTCCCATACAAAATTGACATTTTTAGGAAATCGACCCCCCCACCACTCCCTGGTTGCCCCTAGAAGGGTCAAATGTGTGACTGGTCCCTAATATTTTTTCTTCCCCAACATTTTTCCGCAGCATACTTACCCCCCCACCACTCCCTGGGTGCCCCTAGAAGGGTCAAATGTGTGACTGGTCCCTAATATTTTTTCTTCCCCAACATTTTTCCGCAGCATACTTACCCTGTATTTCTGACTCTTTAGGGGACTCCCATACAAAATAGATGTCATAGACATAAAAAATATGGAAAGGAAATCGTCAAATAGGCCCATATCTGCCCAGAAGTCACTCCTAGAGGAGTCAAATATATGACCAACCCCCATTAGCCCTCCTCTAAAGTTTTTTCTCTGCATGTCTACCCCCTATTTCCAATCCTTAAGGGGGTCCCATACAAAGTTACTGTTTCTATATAAAATGCCCCCACTGTCCTAACTGGCCCACGGGTACTCCTAGAAGGGTCAAATGTATGACCGACCCCATTATTTTTTCGCGACCTATATTTTTTCCCCACTTACTTACCTCCTCTTTTCAACCCTGAAAGGAGCTGCCATACATTTTTTTTATAAATTTTCCTAGAAATAATAGAGGTCGGTAATACATTTGACCCTTCTAGGGGTACCCATGGTCCAGTTAAGGCAGTGGGGGCAGTTTTTAAAAAAATCATAACTTTGTGTAGGAGCCCCCTTAAGGATTGGAAATAGGGGGTAGGTAAGCTGTGAAACTTTGGAGGGGAGATAATGGGGGTCGGTTATATATTTGACTCCTCTAGGAGAGACTCCTGGGCAGTTATGTGCATATTTGACGATTTCCTTTCCATATTTTTATTTCTATGACGTCAGTTTTGTATGGGAGCCTCCAAAAGAGCTAGAGATAGAGGATAAGGATGGTGCGGAAAAATGTTGCGGAGGAAAAAATATTAGGGGCCGGTCATGTATTTGACCCTTCTAGGGGCACCCTGGGAGTGGTGGGGGTCGATTTCCTAAAAATGTCAATTTTGTATGGAAGCCCTCTTAGGGGTTAGAGATAAGAGGTAGGTATGCTTGGTAAAAATTTTGGGGAAGAAAAAATAATGTGGGTCGGTCATACATTTGAACCCTCTAGAGGCGGCCCCTCTTGTAGGCCTGTAAGGAAATTGTTTCTCCTTTTCTCTCATCTTTGACCTCGATGCACCAACCCTTACCCTCACCCCACCCCTAAAAATTTTTTTCCAAAATCATCTTTTTTTTTCAAACCTCACAAAATTGAGGGGTGTCAAGTATTAAAATCCGAAATTCGTGCACTAAAAAACCCCTAGTGTAGGGCATATTCGGAAATAATCTTCCCTTATTCGACCCTGGTTTTCAGAAAAATATTTTTTTTTTTTCATATTCTATAACCAAATGTGGTGGAATATATTCCTAGACGTGCAAAATTAAATTCTCAATAGGTGCACAAGAAAATTTCGATATAAGGGGCTGACAAGAGGTCGTTTTACCTGAAAATTTTGCGCTTATCGTTTTCTACTCATGGGAGGCTTAAACTTAAAAAATATTCTGAACAAAGTCGATTTATTTTTAATCAAGGAGTTTGCTTGAATTTTTTCAGAATTTAAGGATCTGTTATGTGGCCGTAATGAACGATTTAGGCATTTTAACCTTTTCCGTCACCGTGTGCCACACACGATTTTTCTGAATTTTTCTTGAGAATATTTGGAAAGGTGCCACGTAAGATATTTACTACTTCTGAAATGTTTTCTCTACAGAAATCTCGGTTTTCCTGAAATTTTTGATTATTACGACCTCCTGACAACCCCTCATGTCGAAATATTCTTGTTCACCTATTGAAAATTTATTTGTACAATCCTAGGAATATATTCCACCACAATTGGTTATTGAATATGAAAAAAAAAAAATTCTGAAAACCTGCGTCAAATAAGGGAAGATTATTTTCAAATATGCCCATACAGCACTTTACATGGACTTGCGATATCTTTGCATCAATGGATGCTTTTTCAGAAAGAAATGACACAATTAAAGAAATAGTTTAATGAGAAAAATCTGGAATATTTGACGTCATTGGAAGGAAAGGAAAACTTTTATGAGTTATTTTAAGTCCTACCACTAAAATATCATTGATTTAAGCTAAATATTTACAGAGAATTCGCATTTTAAAAAAAGGAGTATATCGTATTTCACAAGCTTATAACTTTTAAAGAAATTAAAATTTTGGAAAAAAAAATATATAGCAATAATCTTGATCGAATACTCTTCACAAAACGTTAAAAAAAAATTACAGTTTAACAAGTTAGTTTTTACTGTGCCAAATTGAAGAACTTGACTCAATGTTTTTCGATATTTTTTGAAATCTGTTGTCTACTGGAAGTTCTCCGATGGCATTCATGACTTTTTATCTTCTATAAAGTTATTATTTTCATAAAACTTACCATTATTTTTCATTGCCATGCAATACTATTTATTAAGAAATGAATGCAAAACATATGTCGCATAGATATCATATGGTAAGTGTAAGTATCACTGGCTGAATACGTTATGAAACACAGTTGTGTATTTGTTGCAAACACTTGTTGCAATAAGAAACGATTTAAAAAATACAACAGTTAATAAATAAAACATGGACAATAGCAGTGACAGACAGCATGTGACTTTTTATCACAGCTAACGACATTGACCCTGACGACTGGAAAATCAAAGCTCAAACAAAAAAAAGCCTACATAGGGGGAGATTAATTTTGTTCCTTTGTTTTCACACACACAGCTCACATATCTTTATTTGCACTTATGGGTTGAATTCAATTAAAATAATTTAAATAATAAAGAGTGCGACCTCTAGCGTATCTTTGTTGCAACAAAACAAAGCAAATCATAACAATTGCACAGTATTGCCATATGATGTTTGTGATTTTATTTTTTTTTTTTTGTATTTTTATCAATTCAAAATTGGCAAGTTCCTGTTTACAATTGTGTTGCTTTTTTTTATCAGCAATATTTTATAATAAATTTCGTACCCTTTTTGCATTAGAAATATAAACAAAAGTTAAAAGTCATAAGAAATCAACTGCAAAATATATGAGTGCTAAGTATGTGTCATGTGTTGTTGACATCTGATCACAAAATGTTTTAACAAATTGTGTGACGTAAGCACGTTATATAGGTAGCACACAGATTTTAAAATCATGCGTTTTGTGACAAATTAATATACGCCGAAATGTGCTGTAAGTACTGTGATTAAATGAAAACATATCACCGTACCATACCAGATTCAGATCCAGATTTCATTCACAGTTTCGTGTTGCAGAGTAATATAGTTTTTGTTTTATAAAGTAATAAAGTAAAGTATTGTAAAATTCTTAATTGTAAAATTATGAATTCTTAAGTGCTTTTGATTTCTAATTAATAACACTAGTTTACAGCCAAAATTCCCAGCGAATGCCGTTGCTCATTTTATATGGAAAATGGGCTGCTGATTCCGAAAATTGCATTTTTTTTTTTTTATTTCGTGTCGTTTTCGAGATATCGGTCATTTTCGGTTTTTGGACCAAAAAAAAAAGATAGTTCCATTAAAATACAAATATCTCAAGAACCAATGTTTGTATTTAAACAAATAATATGTCATATTAAAGGTAATTAAATTACCTACAAATGATATCCACATCACTTTTTGGTTGGTTCCTTAGTTTCGGTGAAATAAATTGATTTCTAAAAAAAAAAAATTTTTTTTTCGAAAAAATTAAGAAAAAATCAAATTCAACTTCAAATTTATACAAGAAGACATAACTTTTTTATAATTTTTTTTTTTTTGTATCATAGACTATATATTTGTGAAGAAAATAAGATATCATTTAAGAAAATCGATGGAAAAATGCAAAAGTTGTATACAATTCATTGATAAGTTACCAAAATGCGTTTTTCCCTATTTTTCCGTTTTTTTGTAATAAACTGTTCGAAAATTTGAAACTTTTTGTAAAAGAAATTAGAAAATCCAAAAAATTCTTAAAGAAGGTATTAAAAGGAAATACCCGTGCCTCGCCGTTTTTCTCTAACACGTCAGATTTTTTTTTAATCGATTTTTGAAGTTTTTTAATCCACTGTACATGAAAAAACAGAAATAACGCATTCTTGTGTTAAATCGATGACTTCAACTATATAATCCTTACATCTGAGGTGTATTATATGTTCAGCAAACTTATGCAGGATACTGCGAGGAATATTTTTGTAGAAAATTTTAACCCTCTAAAACCCTCACATGTGGGTCATTTTGACCCCCACATGAAGGTCATTTTGACCTACATGTGGGGGTTTGAGAGGGTTAAAATTGTCTACAAAAATATTCCGCGTAGTATCCTGCATAAGTTTGCTGAACACATAATACACCTCAGATGTAAGGATCATATAGTTAAATTCATCGATTTAACACAAGAATGCGTTATTTCTGTTTTTTCATGTACAGTGGATTAAAAAACTTCAAAAATCGATTAAAAAAAAATCTGACGTGCTAGAGAAAAACGGCGAGGCACTGGTATTTCCTTTTAATGCCTTCTTTAAGAATTTTTTGGATTTTCTAATTTCTTTTACAAAAAGTTTCAAATTTTCGAACAGTTTATTACAAAAAAACGGAAAAATAGGGAAAAACGCATTTTGGTAACTTATCAATGAATTGTATACAACTTTTGCATTTTTCCATCGATTTTCTTAAATAGTATTTTATTTGCCTAACAAATTTATAGACTATGATATAAAAATACAAAATGATTTTTAAAATTTTTTTTTCTTGTAAAAATCTGCAGTTGATTTAGACATTTTTGTAATTTTTTCGGAAAAATATACTCTTTTTTTCAGAAATCAATTTATTTCATCGAAACTAACAAACCAGCCAAAAAGTGACGTGAGTATCATTTGTAGGTAATTTAATTACCTTTAATATGACATATTATTTGTTTGAATACAAACATTGGTTCTTGAGATATTTGTATTTAAATGGAACTATCTTTTTTTTTTGGTCCAAAAACCGAAAATGACCGATATCTCAAAAACGACACGAAATAAAAAAAAAAAAATGCGATTTTCGGAATCAGCAGCCCATTTTCCATATAAAATGAGTAACGGCATTCGCTGGGAAAAAAAATTTTAATCATTTGTAAACTAGTGTAATTGTCATGCAATAAACGAGTGCTACAATTTTGCTGCTTAAAATATCACTGCAGAATTTCATTATTGGTCATAATTTGTATGTACATATGTGAAAACTGTACATCAATTAATTTTGTACATTTAAAGCTAAAGTCAATTTAATTGAACTTAATATTAATTCGCCTCGCAATTATAAACGCACTTTAAATTTAATACTTAAGCAAATATTTGCTGAACGAATTCATTATTATACTAAATTTTTTGCTAATTGAATAAAATTATGTGTCAATTAATTAACACAATTATTGTTATCAAATACGTAGTTGATACGCTACACTTTATATCACACACAATGAACAATGATAATTTTCACGGGCAAATGCAAAGTCTGTGGTGCTAAGTGAATGTCACACGTATTAAATTTGAATAGTCAGGCATGAAAGTCGTCTCATATATCAACTGAATAGATAGGTAAGTTTAAGCGATTTGATGCAAAAGATCGCAGCAAAACAAATTTTTGCACTAAATATAGGAAGTTCTATGTATAATATATTGTAATCATAAATAAAACGGGTCACGAGAACATGTGCTAAATTACTCACTACACTTATCATCACTGTGCAAAGGGTGAATTTGTGTTTTTTTGATTTTGTCACAATAAAAAAATTTGCATTGATTTGAATAGAAATTGTGTGTTCTCAATCCTTGTTTTCTTTATGATTTAAGATTTCTTTTTAAGAATGTAAATCTTCACAGAAACATAATGGGACTTTCATCAACAACAAAAGCAGTCATTTAATTGATACATGCTGCCGTTTTTTGTTCTCTAAGCGATTGACCCAAAAGTTTTTGTATGTGTGTATGACGACTGACCCCATCGTTAAGTTGGATAGTATACCCATATGAATTAAGTTGGTTTCACATAAAGTTTTTGTAATGCTATGCACCAATTATCTGATAAGGAACAATTCGCTATTCGAAGCTACTGCTTGTTAAGTGGGGGTTGCTAGTATGTCATCATGTAGGCGTTATTTTATGTTAGATATGAATAATAGAAAATTGTTAAATGTTATTCAAGCTTTTCTTCAGCTGTTGTTGGTGTCACTCAGATAGTATAGTCAATATTCAATATTTAATATTCAATATTCAATATTCAATATTCAATATTCAATATTCAATATTCAATATTCAATATTCAATATTCAATATTCAATATTCAATATTCAATATTCAATATTCAATATTCAATATTCAATATTCAATATTCAAAATTCAATATTCAATATTCTATATTCAATATTCAATATTCAATATTCAATATTCAATATTCAATATTCAATATTCAATATTCAATATTCAATATTCAATATTCAATATTCAATATTCAATATTCAATATTCAATATTCAATATTCAATATTCAATATTCAATATTCAATATTCAATATTCAATAGTCAATATTCAATATTCAATAGTCAACAGTCAATAGTCAACATTCAATATTCAATATTCAATTGTCAATTGTCAATTATCAATTGTCAATTGTCAATTGTCAATTGTCAATTGTCAATAGTCAATAGTCAATAGTCAATAGTCAATAGTCAATAGTCAATAGTCAATAGTCAATAGTCAATAGTCAATAGTCAATAGTCAATAGTCAATAGTCAATAGTCAATAGTCAATAGTCAATAGTCAATAGTCAATAGTCAATAGTCTCTAGTTAATAGTCAATAGTCAATAGTCAATAGTCAATAGCCAATAGCCAATAGTCAATAGTCAAGTGTCAATAGTCAATAGTCAATAGTCAATAGATAATAGTCAATAGTCAATAGATAATAGTCAATAGTCAATAATCAATAGTCAATAGTCAATAGTCAATAGTCAATAGTCAATAGTCAATAGTCAATAGTCAATAGTCAATAGTCAATAGTCAATAGTCAATAGTCAATAGTCAATAGTCAATAGTCAATAGTCAATAGTCAATAGTCAATAGTCAATAGTCTCTAGTTAATAGTCAATAGTCAATAGTCTTTAGTTAATAGTCAATAGTCTTTAGTTAACAGTCAATAGTTTTTAGTTAATAGTCAATAGTCTTTAGTTAATAGTCAATAGTTTTTTCAGTTTATTCAGATGGAATATCTCAAAAAAAGCTTTCAGTACCTATAACATTTTGAAACTTTTTTTTTAACGTAGCACCTCCCACGTCCTCTTGCCCGAGTTCGGCTTGTTTTTGGTCAGATTTTGCACTTACCATCCTTAATGTCTGAGTGAAATTTGGTTGGATAATCTCAAAAAACGCTTTCAGTATAAGATTTTGAAACGTTTGCTTCCGTAGGACGTGCCACGCCCTCATGTTTGAAATCTCCCAGTTTTTGCTCAAAGCTGCATTTACTATTCTCAGTGTCTGAGTGAAATTTAGTTGGATAAAAATAAAAATGCTTTCAAAAAAGCATTTTATACTTCTGCTTATATGGGGGTGCCACGCCCTCTTATCCAAATTCACCTAATTTTTGCTCTGATTTTTATCCTACCGTCCCTTATAACATTTATATATAAATAGGCAAACGAAATCGGTTCAGTCCCTGTTTCTATACCTAAATCTAAACCAATTTGCTTGATTTTTTCGTTGGAAAGATTGTGATGAAGAGCAGTGCATAGAATGGTGCCATGCCCCTAAATGCAAAAAACGCTCTCACGGCTAAGCAACTGTGTCGATTTTATGAAATTTTAAATGGAGAAAGGGTCAGTACTAAGGAACGATAAAATTACCATTATGTTTGTTAGTGGGCGGTGTCACACCCCCAGATGAAAAAAACGCTCTCACGGCTACACTACTACATTGATTTTTACGAAATTTAATATGAAGATAGAGTAAGCACTAAAGAACGATATCATTACCATAATGTTTTTCAGTAGCCAGTGCCACGCCCTTAAATGGAAAAAAAGAAGCTCTCACGGCTAAACCACTGCATCGATTTTTACGATATTTGGTATGGAGATAGTGTTAGGTCTAAAGAATAATAAAATTACTTTTATGTGTTATAGTGGGTGAAGCAACACCTCTAATGTTTTAACACGCTATCAGTGCTAAGCTACTGTACCGATTTTTATAGAATTCGGTACTGAGATAAGGTGTACACTTAGTCCAATTAAAAGTTGAAAGGCGTGTCCGTTAACCGATTTAGCTCATTTTCAATCCGACAAACCAACTTTGCCAACGAAGGCAGTGTATTTATTGTTATCAAATTTGCTTGGTTCCAAAAAATACTAAAATGATTTCAACGGACGGAGCGACAGACAGACAGACATGGCTATATCGACTCAGGAGATGACGCTTATCAAGAATAAAAATACTTTTCTGTACCTACCACACCTCCATTCCAACGTTACAAATGGAAGGACAAAGTAAATATACCCCGGCTTTACGGTATACTTACTTTGTTTTCTTAAGACGCACTTAAAATTCGCTGTTGGAGTTTTGTCCCATGAAACCTTCCCACGATATTGTTGGGAATACTAATTAAACTGGGAGAAGTTGTTAAAGAATCAATCGCTGTTTATAATTTGATTTTTTGTTATTGTTTTGCTTTGGTTTTTTTGCTCATTTACCAAGTCAACTCAGCACGATGTTGCAAGTTTTGTATGACGTGCGTTCCGTTTCCTGTAAAGTATGAAATTTAACGCTTCATTAATTATAAACTACACAGCTGTGCCTTAAATTGGAATTTAATTTGACGTAGAATTTGGCATATTTTTACGTGCCGAACGTAAAATATAACTCAGTTAATGTTTTTTAGCTGTGACAAAATATGTGATAAATCCATGTATGGCAGTGATAAAAATGTGTCACACTTTGTCAAAATTCCTTTGATTGCTTTTTACAAAGTAAATTGGTTTTATCATATTTAGATGATCTATACAAACCTTTGCTTAAACATTGTATATTAGTTACGAGTGCCGTAAACTATAGTTCTGAGAAAATTTCAATCTCAATAAAAATTATTCTTTAATTTATGCAAATTTTTAAAAATCACCTCCCAAGTTGATCAAACAAAATGCAAAAAAACAAAGAAGACCAAACTTCAATCCAAACATTTTGAAATTCATTTATGTTTATAATGAAGAAATTCTTCGTAGAATCACAATGGTAGCAGCAACCAAAAAAAGGAGCTTTAAAAAACCCTTCATTTTTATATGTTTTTTTGCTTTATTTTAAGATTTCACCAACTAAAACTGAATCATCATCATCATCGTCATCATTGTGTGTTGAGTTTTTCTACTATTGCAATTCATCGCCTTTGACTTTTAAGTATCCGTGAAATTCCAGCTTTAACTCATTTTCTTATATTTGCACGTATCTCAAAAAGCTTCATTGCTATTGCTGCTACATCTTCGGCGGCTTCGAAGTTCAAGACACGCATTATCCAGACAGACTACCATACCAAGCCGTGCAAACGGCGGATCGTTTAGCAGGGTATGCATGTGCAAGAACGACAACAACTACAAAAAAACAGAAACAAAAACAAAAAACTATTCAAGCAACTACCAACATCGGCGCTTTTGTACATCCAAAGCAACGAAATTTCCAAAAGACATAAATCTTTAAGGAATTTAAGCCATGATTTACTAAAACACAGCGCCAAAGAATTGGGCGCTCTTGTTTATAATGTGGTATGGAACAGAGAAAAAAAAAAGAGGAATTTAAAAAAAAAATTTAAAGGAAAACAAAAAAAACTCTGGAGAATATCAACAAAAACGCAGCAGACGGTGCATACAAACAAATGCACGGTATACAGGTAGATCGACAGTATTCCGTGACACGGTAGAGCAAACACAAAAGGAAAATAGTGGTAGCATGGTATAAGAAATTGTGTAAAATTGTGCTGAAAACTTAAGTACTGGAAGTGGAAAGTGGATTTGTTGACAGAAAAATAAATAAATATTAAAATGTGAGTTCTTTGGTAAAATTTTGCATTTTTCATGTTGATATCAAATGTATTTCTGAGGTAAACCTGATAGATGTGGCCCCCCCAGGTGATGTGGCACCCCTTTCAATTTTAACATTTGCACTTTTCATGGCATTCAAATACGAACAAAAGTTAGTTCAGTATACCAATATAAACAGAATTTTATGGGAATTGGGTTTTTGATAAGTACTATCGTGAGAAAACATGTTTATTTGTTTTGTGGCCATTTTATAAGGTATTTAACAAATGGCACCGGGTGCCATTTTCCCTATGCATGAGCAAACCTGTTATATGGCACCCCCAGGTGATATGGCACCCCTTTCAATTTAAATATTCGCATTCAAATATGGACAAATGTCAATGTACAATATGTCAAAATAAACATAACTTTATGGAAATTGGGTTTTTGATGAATTCGAGCATCAGTAAACGTGTTTATTTGTTTTTCTTCCATTTTATTAGCTTTCTTACAGTTGGCACCGGGTGGCATTTCTCCCTATGTATAAACATTTAATATGGCACTCCCAGGTGATATGGCACCCCTTTCAATTTGAATACTTGCACTTTTCACAGCATTCAAATATAGACAAAAGTTAGTTCAGTATACAAAATAAACAGAATTTTATGGGAATTGGGTTTTTGATGAATGCGAGCGTGAGTAAACATGTTTACTTATTTTTTGGCCATTTTATTCGATATATATCAAATGGCACGGGGTGCCATTTCTTCCTTTGCATGTTATAAGATATTTGTACAGTCATAATCACTGCATTTTAGTCAGATAAGACCTTCAATGATTCGTTTTTCATTTTAACATTTATTATTTGAAGTTTTCTCTAATATTTAGGAAAATCCTGTTGAAACCTTTTAAACAAGTGACTTCACGCCAGAAAGCTGTCAAATGAAGTCTCGCCTGTACCTGTACTTCGAAAAACACTGAGCCGTATACAATACAATAAACGGCAAAAACTCTAACGTCTTCTAATGATATGGTCCACCAGAAAAAAAACCTCAAGCTAAAACCACAACCAAAGAAAAGGACTTATGAACATTGGATGGTTGGTTACCAGCTATGCTTCTTCCCATGAAGGTTAAGAAAATATTTTATTTCAAGATAAATCCGTTAGAAGCGTTGGATATGGAAAAGACTATGGACAAACCAGTAAACCAAATAATTGGATCCCATGCGTAATGAGTCACATGAAACATGTTCATATTATAGGAAAAAATGCTACAATTTCGGCAACGAAAACTTAAATGCCACTAAGGGTGCCAAATCTCCCATTATACGGTGCCATATCATCCTTAGTCAGGAATTAGTTTTTTTGTTTTAAATTAATAAAAGAATAAATTTGTGTTTGGTTCCTTTGAAAAACTTTTTTAATTCTGGTTTTATAGCAGTTCAACAAAAAGGTGCCATATACTTACGTATCTCCCGGGATTATCACAGAACTGAGTGCTAGGACTTTCTCATATCTTTACATATTTTCGAGGAAACTAATGCTTACACCCAAACACAAAAAAATTTGGTAAGAGCACGCATGTGCCAAATATTATGAACATCAAGTTGATTGTGAGTTAAGAAATTTAATGTTATTCATAATGAAATTTTTAAATTCCGAAATACTTTTCTCCACTTGACCATAGATTGATATCAAACATTGGAGTTTTTAAGAAAAATTAGGGATTAACTTATTATCAAGTCTATAATTTGAAAAGTGCCAACTTTTTACATTGTACACAACCCAAGCCCGAAACAAAATTAATAATAAATACTCGCACATATATCTTCCAATCTCACAGTGCTATGGATTGATGTTGATGATGATGATGAAAAGTTTAGTTACTCTGGTGTAAACTTTTATTTATGTTGCGCCTTTTTTGTTCTCTCTTTATGTTTCTATAGGTTATCTTTTATGGTTTCCTACAAACGATCTATAACACGTTCTCAAAGTTATTTCAATAACAAGTTAAGCGTTCGAGCCATACCAAACCAAACCATATCGACAGACAGACAGTCAGAAGAACAGAACGACACCACAGCACGGTCAACTAAACGATCGAGGCAACAAACACAGGCGAACTGTGCGCGCTCAAGTGTAGAAAGTTTCCTGAAATTAGTCACAAGTAAATAATGAAATGTATGTACCTTCCTTCCAAAAGCGGTTAGCATGTCTTTGCCGTTTCTGTTTTTATTTCTAGGTTCTCGTTTTTTTGTTTTTTCACAGCCAATTATGTGGAAACAATCTTAACTCAAAGATTAATAGACACACAGCCAGTCACTAAGCTTCAGCAACAAGTTGATTTTTTAGAAAAAATTGCTATATCTCAAAATCTACGCTCACGCATATCTCGATAAGCGAAGTTATGATATTTTGTCAATATCTTTTGTGCAAATTATTCAAAAAAAAAAAATTTCTATGGGGGAATGCCATGAAATACCGTAATTTCGGGATATGAAAATTTGAGTTTGAAAAGTAATTGAAATTGTCCAGTAACCGGCGGACTCCATCATCTAGATCAGAAGAAGTCTAAAAAACCCCTGAAACCTGCTCGACGCCTCCCATACTCAATATTTCGGTTAAAAATTCAGTATGGTGGACTTTATTTAAAAATAAACTAATGTAAACCAAATATCGCGCATGGGGGCTTTTTATGTTGATAGAGGTTTTCGGCGTCGCTGATCACGAATCCGGGGTTGTAAGCCATTTTGTAAATCCAAATTCAGATTCGTAATCAGCGACCTCAAAAACCCACATTTACCAAATTTCAAAAAAATCGGTTAATTTTTGAAAACTACGCCATCTTGGATCCGCCATTTTGAATTTTGTAAATCCGATTCCAGATTCGTTATTAGCGATTCGAAAAACTCCCATGCACGAAATTTGGTCCACATTAGTTTATTTTTAAATAAAGTCCTCCATATTGAATTTTCGAACGCCATATTGGAACGGCCATGTTGGGTTTTGTTAAAAACATGATATTATTGATAAAGTATATCTGCTATAATAGTTGCATACTACTTCGTTATTTCCAACACTAGAAATAAAAATAAAGCAAAATCATGACGGAGGGAACACATGACAGAGGGGACATTTCATGAATAACTGAGCATTTCGCACACAAAGCAAATCGCCAACTCTTGCTACCGGGCACAATCGACTAACTTTAACAGACTGTTCAATCTACAATAATGATGCACCAAAACAATTCCACTTCTAACCGATATTTTGACCATTACGGAGCGGACATCGACTTTTTTCCCGTACTTTTGTCATTTTGTTTTGACCGCAGAAAGTAAATGGGAACATTTGGAGAGATTTTCTCTGTTGGGATTGGTTTTTGTGTTGATAAATTTAAAAAAAAAAAACAGAAAAGGAAGCCCTCCAAGTCTAACGCGGCAGAATAACCGCGGTAGTTAAGAATTAACTATGGAATATGAAAAATGCCACCAGTGAGCATCGGAGGGTCAGATTAAACTTTATCAGGACTTTATTCTTGAATCCATTATTCAAAAGCTATTTTTTGAAAGCAGCCGTTACATGTCTATCGTAACCAGATTTGCCTTGATCATCATTGATTTTGGTGAAATTTTGTACGGATATATGGTTTAATTTCAGACAAAGCCCAACAAAAACAAAAAAAAAATTTTTTTGTGGAGGTGAAAAAATTACAAAATCGGAAAATAGTGACATTATCAGGACCAATTTTGGAAAGATATTAAAAGTTTTTTTGTATTTGCCAAAACGGACTTATTTTAGTACTAAAACTTCATAATAATTCCATGGTCTATTTTTTAATTTTCATGGAGAGTAAACGAAATTTTCTTTCATATAAAAAAATCGGAATAGATATAGACCTAAATTGTTACCAAATGTTCAAGGCAAACAAGATCAACTTACACAAGATAGCGTGCCTGAAAAAACTTTCCAAAATTCATATAATCAAATTTGCCGTCAAGCAAATTTAGTTGAATCTACAAGACCGCAGTAAGAAAATTCAAGAAAATTATGGAGAAAAATAACAATCATCGCTTAAAATTGAATTTAATGGAGACAATTAAGTTTGGCCCTATGACCCTAAGAATTATGAGAGTATACAAAATATGGATTTACTGCAAAAAACTTTTTACAAAAAGTCAATTAGATCCGTTCATTAGAACCGAATAGTAATGAAATCTCCATTGCAACATAACAATCACAAGGTGATTTGGCTGAAGTGTTTTAACGAAGTAAAACCAATAGAGTTGCTAACAAAGAAAGTGATTTATGCTTGGAAATTAAAAATGAGTAATTTAAAAATAGTAAAAAGTTTTATGTGCTTTTTGAAATTTATTATAAAATTAAATATAATTGAATCTTTAAATTTTTACATATTTTTATAAATTATGTCCATTTTATTACTTTAAACACAAAGCGGAATAAATTTATTAGATACTTAAACTTTCGGAAAAAGAGATTGGATTTTTTTAATTTCTTATTATTAAAACTTGCCTAATAATAACAAAATTTTGTAAGATTCTTCACAGACATTTAAATTTTGATACAGCATCAAAATCGAGTCAATTAACAGGTGCACAGTGCACCCAATATATAAATTTGAATTAATTGAAGTGCTAACAATAAAAGCGGCTTAGCCCTGTCGCAAACTGAATGCTAGTGTTTATTGCTACTGTTTTAATTGGCATGTGATAAACATAAAGGTGTACAACATATATTAAGATTTTTTGATTTTTAAAAGTAGAGAAGATCTTTAATTTAGGGCTGTATTATTAAAACTTAATTTCAAACAAGTTTTAAAAATCCTAGCCGCCTTTAGTCGTGTTCAGATCATCAGTATCGTGCAAAGTAGAGAATTTTATAGTTTATTTTAATATATTCATGTTACTTTTTTTCCAAAATTTTAGAAACAAAGTTTTTTCGTAGGCAGCCTTCCCTTCAACCAATATTGAAGTTGATTTCTCCTCAAGCAGAGCATATACCAATAGATTCAATCTTTGTGTAATCGATTATGATTTGGGTTGACATCTCCGATTTTTATGAAAAGTGGTGAAAAGTTAGTATTTGACATACATATAGTTGTGGTAAAATTATTTTCCAAAATTCCGAAAATTTCCAAGATGGCGGCCATAGGAAGTTCGATCTAACTTCTGAATACTCAAATATGTATTTGAAAGTTCATAGCTCCTCGCCTTTTTATCCGATTTGAATGAAACTTTCAGGGTTAGTGCAGAAAGGTATTTTCTTTTATGTGGACAAAAGCTTTATTCTTTTTCATAGCCATTTGGGGGGTTGAAGCAACCTTTTTTTTTTTTTTTTTGGTATTTTTATTTAAAAGAAAATTTTATTCTTATTATTTTTCAACCTTTAAAATAGTTCTATCTTTTACGGTTATCAAGTTAGGAGTTTTTGAAGTTGTTCAATGCTGTGTTAATCATGGGTCTTTGGTGGACGTGCGCTATTATATACATACGCGTGGAGTTGCCACCGTGAATATTACAAGTAACACTGTGCAATGTATTGTTTTATTTTTTTAAGTATTGAACTTATATTCTCCACATAGCTGCTCTTCTTCCAATCGCAATAGTTAATATCTGTTTCAAAGTTGTGCCGAATTAGATCATATTTAGAGGTCACTATTATCTGCGTGTTTTATATTTGATTTTCATAGACTTTATATGAAAAAAGAAAGAGACTAAATAAAATGATCTATAGTAATACATTTTTTGTACAAACCAATATTCTTGAAGATTTTTGTATGCTGAACACTTGGCTCAACTCGAGGAATATGGCAATTTTTTTGTCGAGTTGTTAAAAAACTAGAATTAAAATAGATTTCTGAAGGGACTAAACACGAAGTAATTATTCAGTTAATTTAAAAAAAAAGGACTTCAACAAAAATATAAAATATTGTAAACATAAAGAGCCAAATCACTCAAGACTATGCATGATGAGGCATCATAGCTGAATTTTAAGTTTTCGTTGGCAAAATCATTGCATAGTTTCGTAAAGCTTTCATGTCACTACGTACGACACATTGGATCCAATTAACTGAGTTAGTGGTTTCTCTACTTCCAATGGATCCATCAGATTTATCTTGGTTACTCCAATAGGCAAATTCTTCACTCAAGACTATGCATGATGTGGCACCATACCATGGGTGTTTTGGCACCCTAGTTGAATTTCAAGCTTTCGTTGCCAGAATCATTGCGTTGTTTTGTAAAGCTTTCATGTAACCACATACGACACATTACGCATTAGATCCAATCATCTGAGTTAGTGGTTTCTCTGCATCCATGGATCCATTTATTTTGGAATACAATAGGCATTTTCTTCACCTTCGTCGGAATAAGCATAGCTGGTAGCCAACCTACTTTTACAAGTCCTTTTCCTTGGAACCAGCATAAGTTGCATTGATTGTGTTTTCTTTATCTACTAGACCATATTATCAGAAGACGTTAGACTTAACTTTTTAGAAGTCGTTGGTACAAGCGATATTTCACTTAATACATTTTCTGGGCTTCCAAGAGTTTTCGAATATATTAAAGGCAACATCAAATTAATCAGGTTAAAATTAAAAAGGAATCATTGAGTGACCTATCTAACTAAAATTCTGCGATTCTGGAGTAACTATACCATCAGGCGCTTCATATTTGTAATACCGAAAATCTTATAATATGTAAAGGAAGAATTGGCACCCGAACTATATCACTACTTGGGTGCCGTTTCTCTTTGTTGATGTTATCAAGTAAAAAAGCTACGAAACGAATTAGCATTTCTTTATTTTATTTGTTTTTTTACAAAATATATTTTGAAAGGTCAAAAAAATAGGTCATGAATATTTTTTTGTATTTTTTGTACTAAAATAGAATTAAATTTAGTACTTTTTCCCAAAAAAAAATGTTGCTTTCGCTCGTAGCCTAGTTCAATCCATTTAAAAAATGATCTGAACATGATAATCGAAATGCCCATGTTATAGGCAATTATGTGAAGGAGAGTTTTTCACAATAAAAAAATTTCCCGCCTGGCATGAAACAAAACCATGTACCAAATTAAAGCAAAATTGGGGAATCAGGTCTTGTTTCGCTAAGCATTAAATGGCTACATTGCTTGTCTAGCTAAAATACACACCAGAAACGTACTTTTGAAATTGTAACATACTATAAAACTCTAAAACTACATTTTGGATAATACTTGTTGTCCCAAAGTCATAACGAAATCACACAAAGAACATTTTTCTAGAACATCAGTCTACTGTGAAAAAATAAAAAATTAAATAAGAAAAAATTTACTCATTTACAAATTCTGCATAAAATCAGTTACACCCTAACTCATTGCAAAATAAATAAATTTAACTTTTTAAATTAACTGTAGAAAAAAACAACTGCAAAAGTTTTGCTTATTTATGGCAAGAACAGTAATGCATACAAAATAATAATAAAAAAACTTACAAAAATCCCCAAAAGTAATTTAAAACTTTTATTTATGTAGCGTAAAAGCGACACTTTAAAACTGAAACAAAGCAAAATTGGTAAAAAAATAATGGCCAACAAGAATGAAAAAAAACACAAATTTCAGCTCACGAGTTCAAAAGCAAAACATCAAAAATCGAAAACGAAATAAAAATCACCCAAAAGTTCTAGCAAAAAATTAAAATTTTCATTTTTTGTTTTCTGCCGTTGCTCTCTGTTGCCACTGCTACAGTTGCGCTGTAGCTGTTGAAATGGTCACCTTTGTGTCTTAACTCGTTTGTGCTTTTACTGCTGCTGTGGCTTCTGCTTTTGCTGCTGTTGTTGTGCTACCGCTAACCAAAAAGAAACAGAAAAAGCGAAAAAAGTTAAGAACGTGTTGCGCTACCAAACTACCAGCATCTCACTTCATGTTGACTGGTGTTGGAATTGAAATTAATGAAACGCCTTTAGTAGAACTTCAGATATACTACGTAAGTATTTAACAACAACAGAAAACACTTAAAATTTCTGTTGAAAAATTTTAATGAAGAACTTAATCTGCTTTGTGTTAAGTTTAACAAAGCCGTTTATAGCTGGCAATATTGGCAATTAATTAAAAAATATAAGAAAACGATGTCTACAGTGCGTTGAGTGCTGCAAAACGAAAGACTTAGGCAACGAACTTAAGCCGCGTGCACCATAGTGTGTGTACGCGCGTATATGGCGCCAGCAGCAACATAATTTTAGCATTTTATATACGCCTATAATTGGATATTTGGCAACAGGTATCTAAAATGACATTTATACTTTTAAGTATGCATGGGGTATTATTATTATTAAAAGGTTGCGAAGGTATGGACTATTAATTAATAAATTTTTAATGTAAAGAAAGAATTTAAACACAGGTACAAGAACTTAAATTTTAGATATGAGTTTGATATGCAAGATTATAGTGGAACTATTTATTTTTACTGCAATGATTTTTAGAGGCCGGACTTATTCTGACATAAGAATTCTCTGAATTAAAGTATTGGACCGGAAAATTTTGCCTGAATCGGCAACAAGTTGAGGCGCAATAATTTGACCATCATTTCCATCCGGACACGTACGTTGTAGTAAAGCTCAAAACAAGTATGAATGATTTTGATGGGAGCATTGAATCTTTATGGAGAGTAATGCTAAGTCTGCTCCTATACCTCTGCCTGTAAAACATACTTAAATCTCACAAACATAATACATGTAAAATATATATATTCTTAACATCGTCATAAAATAAAAACTGTACTAAGCCGTGATTTTCCATGAATCAGCTATGAACAACTTCTAAATGGCCATCAAAAAGTTTTAAAAAAAACTCTCAGGTCACTTTTTGTTTACCATCTTTTAGATTTTCAGGGGAATTTCGAAAATGTTTTTTTTTAAGTGTCTGAATAAAGTTTTTATATAGGTAAATATATTTAAATTTATTACAGTGAACATTTTTTTAAAACATCGGGTTAAATTTGACTCTATATGGGTGAATATCCGAAAATGTACCAAAACATGCCTCATTTTGTCCCCACTTATTTTTTTATGTTTTTATTATTTAAAGATATAGAATATGATGACCTTAATTTTTGGAATCTTTTTGAAAAATAAACATAAACTTTCAGAGCTGCCATATGTTTTTTTTTAAAGGTTTCGCTTAAACAATATATTTAAGAAATTAAAATAAAGTTTTAGTCTAAAAACGCTTAAATAAACTTTTTAAAAAACCAACATATATTATGAGGGTTGCCACTTGGTCGAAAATTTTGTTTAAATCTTACTTTTTTGGACTAAATTTAAATTTTTGACAAAAACCGAACCGAAATATGATTTATGAAAAACTAAAAACAACAAAAAAATCGGGTCACAACACCGAAAGTTTTTGTACAATTTTAAAAAAGTTGATCTGAGCGTTTCTGAACAAACAACAAATGTAATTTTGTCAAAAGAAAAATTAAAGATTTTGCAAAATTTTCCAAAATAACTACGTGGCAACCCCAAAAATTTATGTTGAATTTTTAAAAAGTTATTTAAGTATTTTAAAAGTATATTTTAATTTTAATTTTTTAAATAAATGGTTGCAGCTAACGAAAAAAAGCCTGATGGTAACATTGAAAGTTTTGTACAGTTTTAGAAAAGTTTATCTGAGCGTTTCTTAAATCAAAAATTTCAATCTAGTGAAAAAAAGTAAGAATGAAATAAGATTTTCGAAAATAAACATAAAAAACAATGTCTCGTAAGAGAACCATTTTCCCGGAGTAAATTTGACGGGAGAATGACAATATGTTGCGAAAACAGTAATATCACAATGAAAATAGCAACTATTTTTTAAAAAAAATTAATATGGTGTATAGCCACACTTTAATTTAAAAAAGAACTTAGAGGGAGAATGACACACACTTTCGTTTATCACAAAATTTCGAAAGTTTTTAAAAAAAATGCACTAACTCTCACTATCGAAAAACCAAAACTGAATGAGCTGAGGAAGAACTGAGTTTCCTCATTCTCTTCACTTTTTTTTACTCAATACTTTAAAAATTTACAGTTAGAATAAGAAAATCCAAGCGGAGACTAAATTAAGGGACCAACTTCCATGGTTGTCAATTCTGTATAAAAAAATTTCCCGAAGAGTTAGCACTGAAAAACAGCAGCTAAATTATATAGGTATTCAAGCAATGTCGTATAAGTTTTTTTTTAGAAAATAACGTTATATGCGAAATGTGCAAATTTAGTGAAATAAAAAGCGGTAAGGAGCAGCAGGGAGAATGACTTTTTAACACTTTATGTTTAAGTTTCCTAGTAAAATATTTAGAAATATTTTTTTTTTTCAAGCTATTGGTATAGAGGCTCTTGTTAAGTAATTGTATTAAATACCCAGCAGCCAAAAGGAATCTATAGGAATCGAACGTGTAATCAATCGCTTGTATGGAACATTGATTCCAGAATTCATTATTTGTAACACGCTACATGTCCTAGGAAAAGAATGATTCTTTTTAAGTGTTCGGGGAATACATTCTATAATTCATTCTATGTAATATATTACATTACTTATTCCTTCGTAATGCATTAAATAATTTATTCCTGAGACATAAATTAAAAAATTTATTAGTTTTCGATTCAAAATTCATTTATTTATTCACATAAAAACATTAATATTTTCTGTTGATAATAATTTTGATAAGTCTTCGTAACAACTTCTTGAAACATTATGCTTCACTGCCCATTTTCTTATCTTATCAATAAAACTTTCTTCAGTTTTAGCATTTTCTATATTTTCCTGTGCAATATAATTCACTTCTGCACTATCAACAACACTATTAATATTTTCTTGTAACGGTTCCCTTGCACAATTTCTTTTTTTTTTGATAAAATGCGTCGCCAATGCCTTTTAGAATACATTTTATATTTTTTTTTTGTAATATTTTACTACCACCAGCTACGCGTTACAACACAAAACTGAAATATTTCTGTAGAATGTCAAAATCGTAGGTGACATGAAGGTTGCGTAAAGAATTTTTACACGAAACAATAACACGAACAAAAGAACACGAAAAAAATACATTCCATCTTCTGCAAATCAATCAATAAGCAAATATTGGCAAAAGAGATTACCGCGTACATTCTTTGGTATACATTATATTTATAACCAAAAATAACGTATTATATAATATATTCTCAGAGTAATAAATTCTATACTTGGCTGCTGGGTAGTTAAGATATCAAATTCTAAATTTAAACATAGTTTTTCGGAGAATCACACGTATAACAAATGATCTTGAACAAGAAATAGATAGCACCATTTGGCTACCTTTAGAGTTTGGACATTCCAAGAGCCGATGCGTGTTCGAGTTTTCATCGAAAGGATTTTAAAATTTTGAGAAACCATATTAGTTCCAGTTATAAGAGAATCATTCCTAACTATCCATGTTGTTTGCACCTCCAAATCCGATGTGCATGCTGCCGAGGCAGGTGGATTAACCACACTCTGGTGGGTACCACTTGGAGAGTTATTTTCCATCGTTTTTCGATCCATGCTTCATTAGTATAATCTTCTCGGCAACGCCCCGCGCAGTAAGTTATAAGCTTAAAGCTGGATCCGGCAAGCGCTGCAAGTATAGTGGCCAAATTCACTTTTAATTTCAGCCGCCCAATCTGGAACAGACGCTGACCTGGGAGCCGCCCACTCTGGGTCAGACGCTTCAGGATTTTGACAAGATGCTTATTTTGAGGCGGCATCGACTCGCCTTGTCAGTGCCAGTTACGGGCATTGTGGGTTTTTCTTTCGAGGCGCAACGCTGTCCAACGATACACCCTTCTACACCCTGGCTGGTCACCCGCTTTTAGTCGCCTTTTACGACAGGCATGCTTACCTCGGGCATATTCTGACCCCTTACCCGCAGGGTATATAAGGAGAATACATACATACATACATTTGGCTACCTTAACAAGTGACATTGTTCTGAGCTTATAATTGTAAAAAGTTCGTTTCTTAAGTCTTTCGTTTTAAAATTACTTTTTTTTTTTTGTTTGTTTTCTCATTAAATAATTCAATTGTTTTGCTTTACACATATATATAGCTCTGATATTGTAATTTGCAATATCAGAATTTTATTTTTTTGTAAATATTTTGCTTTTGTTGCTATTAAACATTTCATTCCATGCTCATTAGCTGCTGCTGCTGTTTGTTCAATTCGCCTAAGTGTTTTTTGTTGTTAATTTCATTTCATTATTAATTGACATGTTAAGTTATGTTAAGAACGTTCTTTTTTTCGATGTCTGTTTCTAAAACGCCTCTCACTTCATAAAGCTGACATTGACCTCATTCAAACAGGTCCATACAAAATTCAAAAAAAAAATATACAAAAATATATTAAAAAAGAGAAATATAAAAATTACAAAAAACAAAACTAAAACGCTGGTAGCAAAAGTCAAAAAAAAAAGAAAAAACATAAAAAAAGTAACTCGAACCAATATGAAATCAGTTTAAACACAGTGGCAACATGCGGTGATTTCTTGGTCAGCTACCATTTTCAGCAGCAAAACACCGTAACAGATTTAACTTGGAAGTGAAGTATCTAAAATAAAAGCTTGTTCGAGACATGTTTTATAGCACGTAGTGTTATAGTTGGGCACAGCAGCAAATGAACAAGAGTTACACTACTCAATACAAAAGTTAATGGTTGATGTGGATTCATGAAAGAAAAAAAATGCAGATGAAGCAGCAGGCTTCACATTTATGTTCGTCTTTTTTTTATATTTTTCAAACATTCTCAGTTGTCTGAATTCCAATGACCATTACAAAGCAGCCATGATTAATGTATAAATAATTTTACATGATTGTTGCACTGTCACTTGATTAGTGTTGCCATATTGTAGATATTGTAATACTTTTAAGCTAAAAATCAATGTTTAGACTTGCAGATAATACACAAAATAATTCTTGGGTGTAAGGGGGAGTAAAGTTTTTGCAGAGTTTGCGCAATAGATATCTTGGACTGTTACGAGACCCCATTTATATCATAAGACCAGACATGCTCATAATGAGTAAAAATTTCAAAATTTTAATGGCCCCTTGTAAATGGCCTACAAACGCTTAACAACATTAGACAGAAAAACCTTTAGAACCTTACTTTTTATCAGCAAAGCGCAATATTTCATTAACTGATGTATTAGATCTTTGTAGAAGTTGAAAACCAAAAAGTATTTAGTTACGCAGCTGATTATCCCCATAATGGGCCTTACAATGAATAAGATCCGGACTCCCCGGTATGCAATCGTAAATAAAAATTTTGTGGAATGGAAAAAATTCGCTGGTTAGTATTTGGGGAAGGAGTTTGACATTTGTGGTGAGAATTTATTCTTTATTTTTTTTTTCTAACTTACTAGCATTTCCCGGCGTGTGTTGCTACACCTTCCCTTGTACAAAGGCCTCTACCCTCTAGAGGGTAGGGCAGCTCCAATTAAATTAAACCAGAAAATGTAAACTGTTCCGATGCAATTTATATACGTAATGATTCGCAGTATTTGGTAAAATAGTTTCAGAGATATGACATTTTTTAAGGGCGTGGCACTGTGTATTTTTCCCTTGAGTATTATTTGTCCCGATAACCTTAATACACATACCAAATATCATCCATGTCCATTAAATATTTTCATGATAAAAACATTTTTTTTTGGAAACACGGAAAAAAAAGGGTTGAAACCTTTGGTGAAAAAAGTTTTTTTCACTAAAATGTAATAAGTCATGAAACACGTAAAAGCACGTAAAAAGAAAAAAAAATTTAATTTTTGGTTCAGACGTCCAAAGAGAGACCCTTGGGTGAAAAAAAATTTTTACACTAAAATGTTGTAAAAAGGCATGAAACGCGTAGAAAACACAAAAAACAGGAAAAAAAATTTTTTGGTTCCGGCATCCTAGGGGGACCCTTGAAAAAAATGCCATAAAACTAATGATGCAGAAAAACGTGCCGTACCGAATAACCTATAAATATAAATTTTCACGGTGATCGTTGCAGCTGTTTGGGAGTCTATAAGGAATATACAGACTACTAACATTAGTTTTTATTTATAGTACATATATAGATTAAAGTACAATTCTTGTGACACCAATATTTTTAAAATCCATCTAAGAGTTTCTAACTTCTACTGAGTTTTTTAACAGTTATATTCTGATTTTCCGATGCTTAATCCCCGGAAAAGAATCCGAACGACATTTTTTGATAACATATTTTTTCTTAAAGTTAAATGTTTCATAAAATGAACTTATTTTAAAAAAGAAAGATGACGTGTTGCTAGTGCAAGCTTGAGCTATATTTATCAGTGAGAATATCATTTTTACGTGGTGCCCAACGTGGGGCGCTATTATTTATATATCGATTTGTTTGTCTGTCTTTCTGTTAGCCAGCTGTTATCATGGCCATGAATCATTACATAAATAAAGTAAAAATAATGGCCCCTACGTTGGGCGCCATTATTTATGAAACAATTCGTTTGTTGCCCTTTCTTTTAGCCAAAAACATGAAGAAAATATTTACAATTGCAAATACTCCATCTCAAAAAAGAACTATTTGGTCGAGAACAAAATTCTCGATAAATTTATGATATGCCCCAAAATGTAGGGCCTTATATTTATTAAGTGGCCCAACATTATTTTAATAAGAACCACTTAAGCCTTTGCTTAAGGTGTCGTTACCAATGAGAGGCTATTATGAGTTGTTGTTTGAAGAGGAATAACTTGTACTGGCTTTAGAGGAATCGTTCGCAGCAAAAAAAGATTTTTGGAAAAATTTAAACTGAAGAGAAGTTTTAATGAACTGTGCATACAAGGGGGCTAATAAATGTATATAAGCATCGTCCCATCATATCTTTGGCTGTAAAATAGCTGTCTTTTCCAGAAAAGCGAGAGAATACAGTAATAAAAAATGTAATTTACTAACTTGATACAAAAAAAAAGATTTGTTGTATCGATAAGTTATAAAATATAATGCATTTTTAATGACTGCAGCTATAATTATATATATTAAAAATTCATAACAAAACGCCAGTAGTAATTAAATATCCATAATATAGCAATAACAGTTAAAGGCAATCTAAAAAGTGATTAATTAAAATTCATTCAATTTATTATTTGAATTCAAAAAATCAAAATCCCAAGAGAAATCAAATAAAAGAAGGCATTTTTTCCACTACGTACATCATATATTCGTATCTTCGTTGCTTTCAAAGAGCGTGAGAAAAATTTTGACGGAGCCTTACAACAATAAAATCAACACAGCATGTGGTGGGTGCGCGCAGACGCAGACGCATTGGTTAAATTTAGCTGACACAAAAATGTGATAAAATAATGAAATATTCTACTAAAATTTTTGTTTTCTTTAAAATTAAGAACTTTAAAAATTTTGTTAGCGCTAGTTGTTAAATTTCTGCGAAAATTGTGAACTTCTTGCAACGACTCTAAAAACAGATAATTTTTTGCATGTGCCTGGTACAAATATTTTCAGGTTTATGTGTTTTTTTTTTCACAAAATGGGAATAAGTGATTCTCTCCCTTCTTTTGCGCCATGCACATGGCTCAAAGTTCAACTTTATTCTTTGTGCTTTGCTGATGTTAAGGTTGAATGCGCTTGTTGCGCGCATGCGCGCGTACATTTCCAACATAACCAGTCTTGCTGCATTTTTCTGAAAACTTGGACGTTGCATTTTTTTGCCTTTTTATAGGTAGATATTTTTTTTTATCTTTTTGCTAAAATCGGTTTGTATTTATTTGTTTCGATGTGTATGTGTGTGTTTGAGACCCTTTTAAAGTCTGCATACTTTTGGTGCTGCTGCAGTTGGCTGTCAAAAAGTGAGACATGCCGTACCCATACCATGCAACATTAAAGTGAGGGAGTCAATTTGGGAAACAAAAAAGAGAAGTGTACCACAGCAGCTACGAAATTGGATTTAATGGAATGTTGAGTTGAGCTGCTTGTCTTGTATTTTTTATTTTATTTCTTATTTTTTTATTACAAAATAAAAGTTTATTTATTTATTTAAGTATAAATTTATTTTTAAAGTAAAAAATCTTTAAATAAATGAAAAAAAATAAATGAAAGTTTAAGTTTGATCACAATTTCTATTTTATCTAAAATCAGTAAAACAGCTGGTCATATAACAAGTAAGCTTCTTCTCTGCCATTTTAATCATTTTATTTTTATCTTTATTTAAAAGTACTCATCAAAACCTTTATTTATAAATAAATGTTATTATCATTGACTTTACTTTGTATATCACTCTTTGAACTCTTAGCCATTACAGCACTGCTGTCAAATGAAAACTAAGTTTTACGCACTGCAATCAAACCAAACCTGAACTGCAATACAATATATAGAGTATTATTATACGTTCCATCTGCTGGCCGTAATGGGAATTTCATCGTCGCGACGTTGCTACCAAATAGCAACGTCGTCGAAAAATGTACCAAAACATGCCGTTTTTTGTCTCCACCTATTATTACTTGAAGGTATAGAATATGATGACTTTAACTTCTGGAACATTTTTAAAAAATGATCATAAGCTTTCAGGGTCACCATATGTTCTTTTTAAAGTTTTGCTTAAACAATATATTTAAAATATTAAAATAAAATTTTAGTCTCAAAACGCTTAAATAAACTTTAGCAAAATCGAACATAAATTTTAAGGGTTGCCACATGATTATTATCGAAAATTTATTTTAAATCTTACTTTTTTTACTAAATTTCAATTTTTGGTTACAGAAATGCACAGACCAACTTTTTTAAAATTTTACAAAAATTTTAAGAGCTATATTTTAAAACTATTTTAGGATTAAATTTTAATTTTTTTTTAAATAAATAGTTTAAGCGAAACTAACAAAACAACGGGTGGCAACACCAAAAGTTTTGTAAAATTTAAAATAAATTTATCTGTGCGTTTCTGAAACCCAAAATTTAAATTTAGTCAAAAAAAGTAAGATTTAAAATAAATTTTCAAAAATAACCGTATGGCAACCCTAAAAATTTATGTTAGATTTTTTAAAAGTTTATTTAAGTGTTTTAAGACTAAATTTAAATTTGTATTTTTTAAATAAATAGTTAAAGCAAAGCTAACAACAAAAAAAAAACAGGAGGAGGGTCACTAAATGGAGAGTGATGAAATGTTGCAAAAAACGACGGAGAATGATGAAACGGAGAATGACGAAATGTCCCTTGGATTGAGATGATAAATTAACCATAGCATTATTCATATTTTATTCGACAAAGATGAATCCTGAACTAGAAACTATTTACATTTGGTAAAATGTCCAGTGAGTTACAGCTCAGCCTGTGCACTAACCATCAATTTCGCATTTATTTTCATTTTTTATTTGTTTTAAGTTGTTAATTTTACAAAACACGAACGTTAACTGAAGGAAAAAGATATCAGAAAAAATTTCCCAATCAAAGGAAAAGTGCAAACAACCTTTTAGCACTTGCTAAAGAAAACTTTCACCATTTTTTTTAAAAAAAAAAGAAATGGAAAATTTATTACAACAATTGGTAAGCCATTGATATGTTAATATTATTGTAATTTTGCAATGTACCATTTAAAAGCAATTTAAAGCAAATGATTTTCCTAAGCTGTTGCTAATGAGCCACGCATGCGAGTAATGCAACCAAACAATGCGCAACAAAGCAAACCGAAATCAATCAATGACTAAATGCAGTTCTGTTAACCAAAAACTTAAACTTAACATGACTGTTAACACTTTAGTTTATTTGGTAACTGCATTACAAAAGTGCTGCCGCTTAAGCTACAGACGTTAATTATTTCTTTGTACATTAATATAGCACGTATTACTTACATAAATATATGATTTTTTGCTCCAAAGCCACTTTGCCACTCTTTTTCTTAGCTAAACCAATAATTTATATTGACTTGTCTAATTTATGCAAATTAAGGTAGTCAATTTAAGATTTAAACAGGTATTTTGAAATAAAATTTACATATTCAATATTCAATGGAAAAAGAGCACAGCGTGAAACTAAAGCCAATACTGGTAATGCAAATAGAAAATAACGGCCTCTTCATTCACATTCATAAATATGTCGATTTCGAGCATCAAAAAAAAAAAAATCAAAGAATATCCATGATTTCATTTGAAGATATAATATATAAGATTTAAAAGTATGTAGGCGTTATGTCAAAAATATATATATATATATACACTACCAAATGCGTAAAGAAAACGTAAAAGCACAAAAAACATAAAAATTCTTAAAAGTTGTAATGCTTGCGGTAACGCAATCAATTAAATTTATAGCAAGAAACAAAAGACTTAGGCAACGAACTTGCTGCTTGTACGTGAACATTAATTTTAATTTTTTGCTAATTTGTTGCCATTAGGAATCAATTTGTTTTGGAGCTGTTTTATGATTCACATGTTACATATTTCCTGTGCACAACAGGCACACTAAATGCTAGCATTTTTGGTACAAATTGTTTTTGTATATAAATGTTTATACTTGCGATTGAATTAATTGATTGTATTAATAAATTAAATTTTATATTACATGTACATATTTGTTCAAGAAGTTATTAGTATGTAATAAGATACGTAGGAAATAAGATTAATGAAAAAGTAATGTTAGCTAAAAATTATTATCAAACATTACCTACCGCCAAGTAGTATTACAAAACATTGTTGATAGACATTGTTGCTGAAAATTGTTCCATTCATTTGTGTTAGACATTTTAACAAAAATTTTGTTGTTAAGCTTTATTGCTATTCTATAGTAAATGATTATGGTTTTAGTGCCAATATATGTTCTGTAAACCATAAAACACTAATAAATATTCTGTGTAAGCAACGTTCGGTGCTGCAGATCGTACACTTCAATTCATAAGCTGGATTATATTAAATATGTTTTTCAAGAATATAATACATATGCATTTTTGAGACATGATATCATAATGAAAAAGTGATTTATATTATAGTTTTAAAAATTTAACAATTTTAAGAAATGACGGAAAGGCAATATACTATATCCAATAATATATATAAGGAGTGAGATCGAAAAAATCTTAACACACGTTTTACCTAATAATTTTTCTTGGGTGTAAAATTAAAAAATTTCTTTGATCTAGTTTTCTTTGAAAAATATGTCAGTTATTATTTTTAATGACAAACATGTTGATTTGTTGTGAATTTGATCAAAATGAGTGAAGAAAAAGAAGTACGTGTTAAAATTATTAGAAATTTTCAAAAAAATCCAAATTAGTCCTACCAAAAATTGGCCAAAGGATTGATGGTTTGCCGTCAAACTGTTTCCAATGTTATTTCAACAGTCTCAGGAGAATTTGACCATTGATACAAAACCTGGTTCGGGAAGAAAACAAGGACCACATGATATTGGGAAAGCCAAGAAAATTTAAAGCATATTGAAAAGATCTCCAAACACATCTGCTAGAAAAGCTGGCCGGTTAGCCTAGTGCGCTGACTATTTGGTGCGAAAAATTAAAACTAATGCAGGTTTGAAAACATACAAAGTCCAATAAGTTCCAGACAGGAATGCTGCAAAAAATTTAGACGCCAAAAGTAGGGCTCGGAAATTAAAATCGAATTTCATACAAAAATATTCATGTTGTATAATGGACGACGAAACGTATGTACTGGCAGATTTTACGCAGCTTCCGGGTCAAAATTTTTAAGTTGCTGATGCTCGAAGAAATATCGAAGAACAATTTAGAATCCAAAAGCAGACAAAATTTCTAAAAAAATTCCTTGTATGGCAAGCTATATGCAGTTGCGGCAAAAAAAGCAAGTCATTTTTTCGATCTCACTCCTTATATCCGGATCTTCCGATAGCTATATCCACAAAACTAGATCCGAACGACGCTTTTTGATAACATATTCATTCTTAAAATTAAAAGCTCCACAAAATAAGTTTAGCTTAAAAATGTTATATGAGATGTCACTTAAGTAAACTTGACTCAAATTAATGATAATATTATTAATTTGAGTGCTTAAATCATATGTGTAAATGCGTTACCGACCTGAAATAGATGTTAATACATCTGTCCAGAAGGACTCGCCCAAGGTTTTTGTTGAAGATAATGCATGCCATCTCAGTTGGAACCATCTCGCTATAACCAATAATGTAATTAACCCTACATCCAGGGTATTCACTTTGTTCTTCTATTTGTAACGCAGAGAAAGAGGCGTGGCAGATATAGAAAAGTACATATATTCTCCTCCAGAGTCGATATAGCCATGTCTGTCTGGCTGGCTGGCTGTGCGTGGAAATACATGTTTTGGAAAAACTGAGCAAAATAATTCAATGAAATTTGGTACACTACCTTCGTCATTAAAGTTAGTTAGTGGAATTGAAAATGAGCGAAATCGGTTAACGGACACGCCTATCGCTCATACAAAAAATATAATCAAAATGCAACTTTAGGAGAAGTTTTCATGACAATGCAACCAAAATACACTTAAATACTACTATGAATTGCAAGCGAAAGCTCTGATCAAAAACTGGGAGAGTACGGACAAGAGGGCGTGGCACCTCCCATAAAAGCAAAAGCTTCAAAGCGCTATACTGAAAACGTTTTTTGAGATAATCCAACCAAATTTCACTCAGACACTAAGAACTATAAATGCAAGCTTTGAGCAAAAATTGGGTGAACTCTAACAAGTGGGCATGGCACCTCCCATATAAATCTTTCAAAATACTGCAGTGTAGAGTATTTAAGTTTACACCCATACTAGTTTTATAATAATCCTGTCATTCTTAGGAATTTATAAGGGTATTGTGTGAAAAAATTTATTTTTCATAGCTCAGTACTTCGCCAAGGATTTTTCGATAAACTTTTTAATAGTCTCTGATAGAAGTTTACTTGGTGCAATCGCTCCGAATCTTCAAAACTTCGATTTATCTTGCTTTCAATTGCCATACGGAAATATGTTTTACAAAAAAATGTGTGAGATCTCACTTACCAATGAAGTTGATTTTGTAAAATAAAAAGTTCCAGTATTGAAATTGAGGCTAAGAAAGCAGGCAAGAATATGTTTCCAACATTTCTACAATGAAGAATTGCTGTTTTTCATTGAGAGTTACAACATAAAAAATATATTACGCAAATACTAAATCAGATTTTAACGCATTTAAACAAAAGACTTAAGTAACAAACTTGTTTGTGCATTTTGTTAGTATAAAACAAAATTCTTGTGAATTTGCTGCCTTCGTTAGTCAATTAGTCACGTGACCAGCACTGATTCATGCGTTACAAAAACTGTGCTTGCATGTATTTCGCAGAAAAATTCTTATAGTATTTTAAATAAATTTCGGTCAAATAAATAGTTCCTGCTATTACTCATAAAAATTTCAAAAGAAATGAAAGAAAAAAATTTCGTTTCATATAATTAAATTTAAATATGGTCAACAAAGAGTAAGAATACAAAGAGTAATGGCATAAAATACACAAATTCTAATTATGTCAATTAGTGTCACATTTCATTATGTTTATTTATTACTAATAATATATAATTTTAGGTTATTATATTTACTATAATAAATAATGTTATTATGTCGCCTGAAAAACGTTATTGCTCAAATTCTTAAAAAAAAAACTTTTTTTTTTTTTCAACATAAAACTTAGCTACTAAAGTATTGTGGTTAGACGAAATTAAAAAAAAAGCACTGCAGACAGGTAGCACAGACAGACCACCAGACGGACAAAGGCAAATAAATGTTTTTGCTGTTGTTACACAGTAGTGAGCGACAAAATTTCAATGAGCACGCGATGCACGCAATGTTGCAATTAACGTTTTCATTAAAATTTTTATTAAAAGTTTTTTCATTTTTCGTTACTTTCTCAGTAATTTATATAATTTTACAATTCCGGTTATCATTTCCGATAGATAAGTTATAAAAATCTAAGATTTTGAGTGTTGACTGCATGAACAAACGAAAGACTTAAGCAGCAAACTTGTTTGCGCTAACTTACAACTTTTGGTAATAGTGCGTTTTTATAAATCTTCTTTAATAAAATTTGAAAAATTCTGTTGACCTATCAACTGTTTTTTCAGTGTATTTAAGCAACTGAATATTGTTGTATTATGTTGATCATAAAATTTTTCTTAAAATTAACAAAACGCTTCTTTATATTGCTTTATTTTCCTTTGAATGCTCTATTCAAACCTCACAACTTTGTGTGCAAAATGCTGACTTTATGCATTTGACTTTTTAGCGAAAACAGCATATCACAACAACAGCAACAGTGTAAAATGCAAAAAGCCATAAATAAGAGAACTGGTTCCTTTACTATGCAAAAATTCAAATGCAACACAGCAGACATCGGCAGCCACTTAAAAAAAAAAACTCCAGATTTTTTTTTTATTTATTCTTCTTTGCATTTTTTTTTAAGCTTTTGAATTTGCAACAAAAATAATATATTGATTGGTGCATGTTGCATGCTTGCACATATCACACACACACAGACACACACACACCCAAGTGCATCTTATGGTTACAAGCATTTCGTGATGGCGTTTGTTAGCATGCAATGCAGTCAGCAAAATTTACTTTTATCAGTGATGTAATATGTAGTAAACTTGGTTTTTGCTGAGATAGAAAGTAAACAATTTTGCAAAGGTTTTATATAAAATTAATTAAATTTTAATATTTATTTATCACTTTCAGACCTGACAGTAAACAACGGAAGATTCTTTTATGATTTTTGAATTCAATGGTTTTATATGATATGACATTATAACCAATACCTAGGTTTTGCTATTTTTATATCGTGCAAAGATTTTGAGGACTCATACAATTCATACATATCAGTCCACTTTCATCTGAAATAAGCAATGCTGTTCATATGCATATGTTCTTTTTCAAATTCTTTTTATGTTTAACACTAGAATGCCAATCTTAGCCGTTTCGACTATCATTACCCTTTGTTTTACATCCTACTTTTTCTCTTTCAGTTGATTATTCTCAGCATAGACGTCATAGAAACTACATTTGTTACTTATTTGTTGCGATAAATGCGGTGGCGTATGACATAAACTAAAATGTTAGTCGTTTCAACTGAATGAGGATTTCCTTTTATTTATTTAAACAGTTTTTACTGCTTTTGATGAACTTTCAGTTCATATTAGTCGAATCGACTAAAATTGTGGCAAACGTAAAAAAAAATATGATTAGTGTTTCAGGGTAAAATATGCTACACCTTGAAACATACAATAATACATTAGGGGCATTCACGATGTTGGTTAAACTGTTGGTTTTCGAGTTAAGAGTGTGTTAGTTTAAAAAACATTGCGAACGCACTTCAATATAACACAGTGCAACATTTTTCAAATCATTGACAGTGAACTAAAATCCGTTATAAGGCATCGAAAGTACTCGCCGAAACAAGTTATTCTGCCAGAGCGTTTTGCAAAGTTGACTCATATAAGGATTTTATGGTCATTTTTTGCGATTTTAAGGCACTAGATGAATTTTTTTCGTTTAAGTTTCTTAAGCATTTTTTTTTCTTCTATACAATAGCTACAACATTGCTGAAGTCATCAAAACAATATCTCGGCTCGTTACCGAGATATAGCTATATGAAAAAATAGAAAAATCGCTCAAAATCCTCAAAATCTCTCAAAGTTGCAATTTTCAACTGGATAATTATAATTATCCAAAATTGCAACTTTTTGCCTCAAATTGGATTTTGAGCGATTTTTCGATTTTTTCATGTGGCTATATCTCGGTAACGAGCCGAGATGTTGTTTTGATGACTTCAGCAATGTTGTAGCTATTGTATAGAAGAAAAAAAATGCCAAACAATTTTAACTGAAAAAAATTCATCTAGTGCCATAAAATCGCAAAAATTACCATAAAATCCTTATATGAGTCAACTTTGCAAAACGCTCTAGCAGAATTACTTGTTTCGGCGAGTACTTCGACGCCTAATAACGGATTTTAGTTCACTTTTCATGTGCGGCACTGTGTAATTATGGTTATTCAGTTAATATATCAGCTGATTTTTCTTGTTCTTCTTCATTTAAACTTAAAAACGACAAAGTCAAGCGAAAAACGCAAAATATCAAACTTTTTAATTTATAGAACTAAATTTGTACAAGTTATGTGTAGGAAGCTCTCAAACGCGGAACATTTAATAAAAATATATAATATCACAGATTTGGAGAGTGAAAATAATGTTGCAGACTTGCCGCTGCGCAGTGTATTCCAAAGCCAAAAAATAAATAGGGTTTTGGGCGCTAGAGTAAACTTAAGCCCCATTGAATTTTCTTTAAGACCTGCTGTTTACGTTTTACTGTTGCAACTCCCGCTTCATCGTCTATTCCAGCATCAGTTGACTCACTGAAAAGAGATTTTTTTGGTTTTATTATTAAAATACTAAAATTCTTCATGATTTGCTTACTTTTTGCTTCTTCTGCACAATAAAAATGACAAGTAGAACAGCTGATTTTTCAGTGATGTTGGTTAGTGTCAATGCTAATTTTTTTCCAAATACCACGGAACTAATTTTATGGTTAGCATTACTATTTTGGTGATTTGGGTAAACGTAAATTACGGTCAAAGGGTAAAGTTGATTAAAAGAGTAAAAAGTTGTCGTGTGTATTTTGTTGTTGGGCTTCGATATTTTTTTGCACTTTTAAACATTTAACTCGATAACAACTGTTTTAACCAACATCGTTAATACCCCTATTAACTGTATTAGCCCAGGTAAATTAGGATTTTTCTGCGAAATAAATTCAAGTGAAATTTTTTTACCGGAATAATCCTTATTTATGCATGAAAAATAAAGTGTGAAAAGTCTATTACGCTATCCGTTTCGAATCCAGAGTATTTCTTAATGGTTTTCTGATTTCTCAACAAGCATTTCCGTACTCCATCAATGCATTGAAGCATCCCAAGTCTATCAAATAGATTTCTTTCAATGGGCACTTTAGGGCTTTTAACTGCATCCAAATTAGTGCTGAGCAAACTAAAACCGTAACAGCCTTAGTCTTGATTTTGTTCTTCGGCATTAAGTCTTGCTCTCAGTTTTTCCAAAGTAGTTGTTTTTGAGATGCTACATTTCGAATTAATAGATGATTTTATGCTTGAAAGGGGCATCTTGGTCTAGAAAAATTACCAAGACCAAGACTAATTTTGCTCAACACTAAGCTATTTGCAGATGACGCCAATTAGACCGGCTTTGAGTCTTTTCATTCGACAATAACAACTTCATTTTCTGGGCTGTAGAACCCTTTTTTCATCTTTTTATCCTCAGTCAAATCGACATATTTTATTTGATTGAACATTATCATTCCCGTACAATAAATTTCTTTTACCAGAAGTTTATCCAATAGAGACAATTTTGTTGAACACCTGTCAAAAAATTAATATATGGTACCTGTAAGCAAAACAATTTCAAATTCAATGAAACTGTATCAATTACTCACAAATCATAGGTTTTGTTTCCTTTTATTGGAAAAAAAAAACTTTGTAACGGGTGTGACACAATTGAAACTAAATATGCTGTAGGACATAGTCTATAACCCTTTCCAATCATAATAGCTTAAATAGCTACGTTATTACAAGTATAAACCAAGAAATTCAAAAAAGTTTCAAACAAGTTCGTTTCTTAAGTCTTTCGTTTTTCATTTGTCGAACTTTCTGCATAAGCCATTCGTTTTATGCAACCCGACTACTTTTGCATAACACAAAAGTCACTAACATTTGTTGCATACAACGGGGCACGTTCGGCTTCATTTCATTTGTATTTTCATTGTTTTTTTTTATTGTTTTTTCTATATGTAATATGCCCGTCGTATGCACCGCAAAATGTGCAAACCAAAAATAAGAAATTCAAACTGAACTTTCAGCCGGTATTGGGTGCGGCGGCACACACATTGATAGATAAACCAATAACAACAAAAGCAATAAAGGAAAAGAAAAAGCCATAAAATAGAATAACGCTTAGCAGCTATAACTTGCATGCATGCAGCTTCATTACAGATGCGGTGTAGGTTTTCAATAGAACTCTTAAAAAAGATGTTAACAATAAAAAGACGAAGAAACAGAAAAAAAGAGCAAAAACTGCTACACCGCTTTTGTGTGGTCGAAATTAGTGTTGTAACAAAGATTGTCTTTCATTTTAGAAAAGTACGGATACATTCATATAAGTTCCTACACATACAAAAGTATTTGAGGTGCTGAAATATGTTTTTTGTTTTTTTTTGATTTTTCTATCGCTGGGTATTTCCATGTAAATGTGGACAAGGTATTGAAAAATTTTTGGTTTCTTTTCAACCTTCAACTATATCCAAAGTAATGTTTAATTGAAGAAACATAAGCATTTAGTGTCAAAATTAAGATTGGACATTGCAATTCGTTATTATCGCGTTTTTTAGTTGAAGTCTGCACATCAGAAGAAGTAAAAACTAGCATAAAAATAAAACGGTACTTCTCCGAGGAAAGTTATGAATCTGGTGGTGACAGTAATAGTTATGATGATAATATACCATCTGTATTTAAACCATAAATAACTTCAATCGCGATAAAATAGACTTAGTTAAACAATTATTAAATTTTGATCTAGTTTTGGTTCCTGTGCATAAAAGCCAGAAGTAGTTCTTTATTATTCTTGTATTTTGACCCAATTTTAATTTTTATACCTATGAACTTGAAAAAGCCCTCTGTGTTGGTCTAAAAATCGATAGTCACGCGAGTTACCAATTTTTTTGTAACGCGAGTTACCACATAATTTTTGCATTATTTTAAAAAATACCACTTAATATTGTTGTTTCTAATAAATAGATATTTATTGATATCCTTCTGTCTTTATTTCTGTCTAATGTAAAGAAATTTAGCCACAAATTTCGCAGAAACTTGCGAAAGAAATTTACGCTCTAAACATGTTGTCCAAAAATGGTAACGCGAGTTACCAGCACTATTCACTATTTTACTGGTTAAATATTAAGTTACCACTGAAAATTTCAACTAATATGCAACAAGAACAAAGTATAATATTTATAAAGAATCCAATTTTATTAGTTAATCCAAAGGCTGAGCCTCAAAAGCTCCATTAAACTCTTAAAAAGTGTTCTGATTGTAACGCGAGTTACCATGGAATTACCCCGCTTCAATTAAGTAGCTGTTAAAATATGATAAAAAGCCAACACTTAACTGCTCCACCAAAAATGGTTATTGAGCACAACATAACAAATTAATTCAGTTCTGTTTTCCAAAATGGTTCGAGTACAAGACAACTGCGGTACGACAACATTTATGACAAGCATTTGATGCGACTGACAGCTGGCTGGCATGTGAACAAATTTGAAAATTACGAAAATGGCTATGCAAGTGGTAATGTAACGTACATTGAAAAGTCGTTGGTGTCAACTCTTAAAAATTTTCCACGCATAGATAGACAGCCAGCTAGAAGGACAGACAGCTGTGGCTTTACCGACTCAAAAAGTTACGTTGATTAAGCCTCATATGAAACTATTTTTCTCGAATTCTTTTTATTTTTTACCTAGAATGCTAATCTTAGTCGTTTCGACTACCATTGCTCTTTGCTTTTTCCTCTCTGTTGATTATTCCCAGCTTACTCGTCTGTCACGCTTTCATCTCGGCTTTACAAACGGAGGAACAAAGTGATTATACCCTGGGTGTAGATAATAAGGAAGTGAAATGCTGAAATGAAAATGAAGTAAACTGAAGACTAGTCAAGGTGGAATCTGTGGGCTGGCTATTATTAAGTGCCCTACACAGCAGCATTATGGAAATTTTATTTGTATTGGAGCTGCTCCGCCCTATTATCCGAATTTACTTAAATTTAGCTCAGATCTTGCTGTTTCTTATATTTGTGCGAACTTTGACTGCATTAAGCCTTATCAGAAATAGCCTGGAAATTCCCTTCCTGTGCATTTATTCACTTCTTGAGAGGGAGCATTGGCAATCATGAATATTTTATGAATGGAAATTTCTTTTTCAACAGGGGTACTTTTTTATCCAATATTGTTGAAATTTTTTTTCCATTTTCCAAAAAAAAAAATCCTCTTCAACAATGGTATTTTCCATTTTTTCAATTGAATTTTGATAGCTCGTATTACAAGAAAAAAAGTCTTAGAAAAACCCGGCATAAAATGCAAACGTATAATTTGTCAAACATTAATGCAATTTCCTAGTAAAAAGTTGGAGAATAAATTTTTCCAATAAACGTCAAAATACTTCTTCCCATGTTATTGCCGAAAACCTTTTTTTACACAGTGTATTTTGCTCATCCAAAAATATTTTTTTTTGTGTTTGCATATTAGGGAGTAAAAGACTAAGGGGGTTATCTTCAATCAATATTCCCGGGAATTTTACACAGACTGTCGTGCATTCTCCATTGAAGTCTGAGAAAAATTCCCCGGGAATTTTGATTCACGATAACCCCCCGAGTGCTCGAGAATGTTTATTTACGATAAGGCACATTATCTCGAATAAAGGATTGCAATACTTTGTTTCTATTCGAGTGAAAAATCCAAATCGAAAATGCCAATGACAAACTGTTTCAGGTTTTGCCATTTATGCAAAACTGCTTTATACACATCTGGATCGATTTTTTATTGAAACAGAATTTATTGAACTGATTTATTTGAAGATATTTATCAACTAACTGAAAATAAAAGTATTTTGATCTCAATTATAAAGTGTATTTAAGTGAGGTGGTTATTGCTACAGTCTTTAAAGAAATTTTGTTCTTGATTTGGAGCACGAGCTGACGTACAGTCGCACAAGAAAAATACTTATATGACGTAGTCCATTCAATTCTCATATGCTAAAGAGAAGTGCTCTCGAAAGAGGTACATTTTCAAGGTGTATATGCATTTTCCCATGAAAGTTGCGTGGGATGTTGGACCACATGTTCGAAAGCTTTCGTCATCTTCACCAAGAAACATAATTGTAAAGTAATAGTAAAGTAGCTGTTGACTGCAAAAAAGCTTCAGAGCTTCGCATTCAGTTTAACTTATTTTGGAGCAAACAATAGCGTATTCCAATCCGTTTTTAATCGATTTGTTGTCGAGACTTCCTCAAATGGAAGCAAGGTGATTGAAAAAAGGCTCTTCAGACTCGCTTGTTACGGAATGTTTCACATCTTAAACGTGTTTCAAATACTCTTATTTTGGATAGGCAATCCGTCCTTTCATTGCATTCATGTTTCTCATATCCTGGTATCCTAGAGCATGAAAATGTTCATGACACCTCCGCACAAAAAGTTATGTTTTATCATTTCCATTTTAATGTTCTGAATTACTCCAAATGGCTCAAATAATATTTGTCAACTGGTTGAAAGCTTATGCCAATCACCATGCACGATGTAATAGATTTCTAAAAAATCTATAAACTGAGAGAGGTGAAGTGTAATCAGGATGCAGCTTGCACTAGCTTTTGGCATATTTCATTACACTTGAATAGTTTTTTTTTTTTCCTATTGTCATTTGCTGAAAAAATTAAGTTTCTCAATATATATAATTTCAAAAACTTCAAATTACATACGGACCTCCATAGATTCAGTTTTAACCACCTTATGTTTTTAATAAAATGTTGACTCAGCAGCCTATATAGATTCTGATCGAACTGACTACACCTATGAAGTGCCAATTTCAACAGTTTTATGTTATAATTATACAATTTAAATAAATTTATTGTATTTAAGAATTTCAAAGTAGTTAAAAAAGTCTTCATATAAAAAAACATAACATTGTTCACAGCTTAAGTATTTTAATTGAATTTTGAAGTATGTAAATCTAGTTGAATCTCAGCTTAGAAAAAAAGCATAGTTAGATATATTGGAATTTTAAAATCACTAAATTAATCGTAAGCTTATCAAAATAAACTAAAACTAATTATAAAAACCAAAAGAAATTGCATCTCCGCATTCATTTATATGAGCTCAAATCAGCTTACATACGAACTTGGAATTTACCCGCTTTAGTGATATATTTAACACCCTTAAAGGGTTTATACTTTTCGCCATACATATCCAAACGATTAACCTTCAAACCAGACACAGCCAATTGTGAGATTGTAAATTGCACATTTATGGAAGGGTTAGCATCAATATTAGTACTACCAGGTGTAATTGAAACCTTAAAATAGTATAAAAAATAATTAAAGAATTTGTAATAAAAAATAACTAATCAAGTATTTACTGTTCCACGTATATTAGGCAGCTTGGTAACGTCAATCCGGCCTACATCCCACGACAGCGTTTTCGATACCGAATCAAATGTATATTTTCCTTGATTTGGCGTCAGTAAACAATTCAGAACACATTTTGGCATTGCAATCTCCAGCTTTACTTTATCAACGGTACGCCCAAGCGTTGTACGTGGACCAACAGTCAAATCAAGACGTCCCTGTTCACCAGTTTTTATAGAAAAATTGTGTCTAATATAAATTGGAATGGCAACAACAGATTGTGAACTGATGTGATAGGACATTAGACGAAAATTGCCATCAGGTGGTATAAAGGAAAGCAATCGCTCAGCTTCCCAACGTTTAAAACGCACACATGGATGAAATGAGACATCATCAAAGAGACGTGGATTCATGAATGATAGCGTTAGATCAGGCATACCCGATAGTTTAATGCAACAGTCAATCTGAAAATAAAATAAGTTATATGGAAGGTTATATCTAATTTGATTTCTCGCAAAAACAAAGATACTGCTATGTATGTATGTATGTATTCTCAAAGATACTGCTATAGATTTAGGAAATTAATCCATTTTTCTTTAGAAATAGTTTACTGGTTTTTGGTTTTTACAAATTTACACTTAAAGCCGAATAACTTAGTCAACTTACATATCCTTGAATTTCCGCAAAAACAGTCGAACCAGACTTGTCAATAATAGCATCCACTTCTTCAATGACATCGAAATAGGCCTCATTATTGGTGTAACGAACACCGCTGCGGCGCCATGGTATAGCAGATAATTGACCAGAAGGCAAAGTAGTGCTGACACTAAACATGAAAGTGAAAATTAAAAGTACTTTTCTTTATTATCACTCAATCCAACTTACTTGCTCTTTCCAGTCACTGTGTTAGCAATGGTACGCAGTATATTTGGTGGTTTAATTAACTCCTTGAGAATGTTACTTTCTGTAGCCAGTGGAAAACCATTGTCAAGCATTTCATCCAATAGTTCATACACCACAACATAGTTTTCCTTAATGATGGACTCTGAACAATCACTGAAGTAATCTTCAAAAGTATCGATAACGCGATGCAAAAATTCAATGACGAAAAGCGGCGGAACTTCTTGCTTACATGCGGCCACTAATGAGATACCATTGCGTTGCACTGTTATCAGGTAGTAATGTGGTGTGGGAATTACCGGTGGTACATCCTGCAGTAAATTTTTTTTTTTATAATAATTTGTATTTTTAATAAAATATAATACTAACATATGGTGAATTCCTTTGGGCATCCAAAAAATAATCACATACGGAACGCGAGACCACGGAGCGCCAATGCTTCTCCAGAAAGACATCACTAGAAATATGTTTTCTATAAATTTGGTTTTCAGTTGAATTTAGCACTATACATACCCACTGTTATTAACAATAAACAAACTGTGTATCATCTTCTACAAATCCTTTAAAATTATTCCTATTAATTTTTGCAAATTTCTCTTTTTTTCACAATATGCCAAATGCCAACAAATCTTCAATAAATCAAACAGAGAAATGTCAAATATAAAACAGCTGCTTAGTAACGAGTGAGAATAACGAGTGAAGCAAACGAGAAAAGAATTTTTCAGCACACATTACACGCTATGTAGACCAACAATATTGTACAAATAAAATTAGTCCGTACTACCTGTAGCGGATTGTGGTAGATTGGTGCAATTAAACTTTTTGACAAAAATAGTCCGAAAATTTAATTTCAAAGCATAAGGATTCTTTTGTAACGTATATTTCCTGACCTCAAATCAAAATAATTTTTATAAAAAATGCACTACCGAACTAAAGGAATTTTAGCATGTATTTTAAAAAAAACTTATAAAAAAGTCGAGCAAATGGACCTTTTTCATATTAAAATGCCCGTCAATATCTCAAAAATAGGAAAAAAAAACTTATAATTTCAATTTTAAAAGCCCAGAACTTTCCGAAATTTCTTTCAATCATGCGAACTAATTCCACCATTAGAAAGCTCATTTAGGGACAATTTTACAGTGTGAGCTTAAGCTTTAGCTTAGCTAAACCGTTAGTGTAGCTTAAGCGGCCCTTAAATATTTTCCAATTTCATAGTTGACTAGCTCACTTTTGTCATTAGCAAAGACATAAACCGAAAATATAGACAAACAAATTTGAAGCTAAATATTTTGTTTTCAATTTTACAAAATTTTCCAATCAACTTTTAGTGCTGGTTCACACGTCAAAATAAATTGTCGGACGATAGTACTAGTTTTAGGCAAGCGGTCACTCCGTTTGCCTACAAAAAGTACTATCGCCCGACAGTTTAGTTTGTCGTGTGAACCAGCTCTAAATTTATTTTTGTCTATAAGATAAAACCCATAAAACCTTTTATTTTTGAAAATTCTTTGCCACATTAAATATCGCTTATTTAAGCTTTCCCAGACAAAAAAGTTAATTAGGCGGTGGTAGCGCATGGCTACCTCCAACATCATTTTTTGGTATTGAACTTGCTGCAATACAACTTCTCCAGCCTGTGCACTTTCATATAAATTTCGTTTTGTGACGTCATGTATGCGATTGGAACATTAAGAAGTGCTTGTTTCGTTCCGTTTCGATTTTTGCTTTCAGCAGCTACGGATCTAACGGCAGTATCATCACAATCCCGATAACCCGATCATGTACTCCTTGCTTGCTCCAGCAGCTTCTGCTCCTCAATCAACTGATTATCAACTTCTCCTTCTGAGAGTATGCAGTTTTCAATGATGATAACTTCCTGTACGCCCATGTCCAGGCACCATCGCAAGCAAATAGCCAACTTATGCCCAACGATTTTGCGTATGTGTTCAATTTAAACAAAATTCCGATTACTATCCAAGACAAAGGAAATATTCCGGAAAATGTGTCCGCCACAATTTCAATTTTCGCTTGTTTATTTAAATTTTCGTATATTTTGGAAAAAATATTTTGTTCGAATATTTTTTATTTATTTTATTTTTTGACAAAGTCAATTATGACATAAACGCCGCTTAGACGTCCCTAACTATTCATAGTGTCGATTAACTGCCGCTTAAGCGGCCCTGAAATTAAAATGACTGTAAATTAAATTTGAAGTTGAATTACACTCAACAGATAAACTACGCTTAAGCTCACACTGTGAAATTAGGCCTTATTTGGTTAAAAGTTTTCTCTAAAAGGTTATTAGTGTGAAGAAAGAACATTTTTTTGAAAAACAACTCTGAAAGTTAGATTTTTCCCTTTAACTCCTCATTAAAGTTCCACCTCACATGACATATTCTGTTAGTCTAGGCTTTCTCTTTCACCTTAGGACAGTCTTCCATTCACTGCGTTTGATGTAATCGTCATATCGATATGACTTTTAATTGTATAGATATGGAGTTGAAAATTGAATTGCATTTGACAAACAGCTTATCTCAAATAGGTTGAAATATTGACGCATATCAAACAAAAAAATTTAACAAATTTAATTTTACAAAGCATATTAAAGAAAATCGTTTTTTTCTTCATACAACATCATAAGTCGAAATAAAATACCCGACAAAAGCTTTTTCTTGAAATAAGTTTCTGAATTCAATAGAACTGTCCCAATATATTCGTAACATTGGCGCGGGGTCCAGATATAAATGCTATTAAAATCTTGTAGAATTATCTGGACGCAAAAGTTCGCCAGCACAATATTTCTTCAAAAACTGAACTGAAAAGGGTATTCATAGAAAATGGGAAAAAATTTATACGAGCTATTGTGAAAAATTAATTCAATGGATGCCAAAAGGACTAAACGTGACAAATAAAAATAAAATAATGTACACTAATTACTGAACTCAAGTAAAAATTATAATTTTGTTAAGGTGTACGACATTGGCTTTGGTACTGAATATGCTTGATTTCTGTAACTTTTTATTTATTTTCAAAAATAACGGAAAATTTCAAGTTTGGTTTTTTGTTAAAATTGAAGGATTAAGTAGGCTATTTAAAAATGTACTTCAAATTTCTTAAATTATTTTTGCGTATAGTACTTAGTTTTGGGGCATTGAAAAAAAGTTTGTTTGGTGTACGACTTTGGCTTGGACCTACTGTTTGTTCCAGTTTTTACACAAAAAGAATTGAGGATCATCAAAGCAGTTTTCTTTCTTGAAAAGTTGTAAGAATCGAGTTTGTTATTTCGTCAAAAAAGTACGAATATTGTTATTAACCCATTAATGCCCAACGGGAACCACGATAGATAGAAGGCTGAAATTTTTAGGAGTTGTAGACCTGGGCTCAAACTATATTTTTGAAAAAAAATGTTTCTATGGAAAATGGGTGCCGTATGGCACCGCTGGGCATTAATGGGTTAATGTCTTTTCACTTTTATATAACATCTCTGCTATTTGAGTATGTCGAAATTACAACGAGTATGAAATACCATCTCTAGTATTTCATCAGCTGATTGTCAATAACAAATTCGAAGTTTTTTTTTAATTAGACGTGGAATGGTAAAATCGTCCAGCCATTAAAGTTAATCAATAAACATATTACGAATTTTATTATTAAACTTTTTTAAGGACGAACCAAGTCCAACAATGGGAAACAAACAAATAAAACAACATTTGGAAACTGCACAAAAGACTGGAGTTTTGAAAATTTCACTACAACGACTACAAGAGTTTCCACCGCAGCTGAAAACTTATCCCAATGTGCTCAAGACATTGGATTTGTCGGAGAATCGTTTTGAAAGAATGCCCGATGAGTTGGGTCGCTTTACGCTGGTGAAGCACCTCAATTTAAGCGGCAACAGGTTGACGGAGTTGCCTGAAGTTATTGGTGAATTAGTCAAGTTAGAAGTGCTGCTAGTGATGGACAATTACTTGGTAAAATTACCTAAAACGCTTTCCAATTGCAATAATTTAAAAACGGTTAACTTGAGCAACAACCAATTGAAAGAATTCCCCATTGTGTTTTGTGGACTAAAGCATTTGGATGTGTTGGATTTGTCAAGGAACAAAATTACTGCAGTACCTGCAGAAGTAGCCAATATCTATGTTACCGAACTAAATTTGAATCAAAATCAAATATCTACGCTGTCGGAAGAAATCGCATCATGCCCTAAGCTTAAAACTTTGCGTCTAGAAGAGAATTGTTTACAGGCGCAAGCATTTACGCCACGCATCCTTAAGGAATCAAAAATTTGCAATTTGACCGTGGATGGTAATCTATTCAATTCAAAGCAGTTTACAGATCAAGATGGTTATGATGCTTATATGGAGCGTTACACGGCGGTGAAGAAGAAAATGTTTTAGATTTGTTATCTATAATTTTTTAGTGTGACAACTTGTTGGAATTTAAAGTTTAACTTTTAATGCAATTAGCAGTTTTAATAGTAAAAGTTGCTTTCGATATGGATATATGCATTATGCACATACACGCTCTCATATGTCATCCTATTAATACACATTTTACAGAGTTTTTGGATAAATTTTACTACTCATAAGTATTTTATTTGTAGCTACGAATATAAAATGTGAATTTTTTAATATAGATGTTGATATTTGATCAGAAATGTGATGTAAATTCCATTTATGTATTTCTTATTTATAAATAAACCATTGAATTCAGTATCATTGTTGTGTTAAATGCTCCATTTAAAAATTTGTGTGAAAAATCGATTATTTGCGCAAATCAGAATTTTTCTTGTTAATGGCTATTAAAAATTATATGAAATATTTTGTTGCCTATCTCTAGCCTAGTTACTAACTTATTCAATTAAAAAATTGAATTACCTTGATCGTTTGTTAGTTTCGGAGAAGTAAATTGATTTCTGAAAAAAAAAATTAATTTTTTCAGAAAAAATAAAAAAAAAAGTCAAAATCTACTACAGATTTATACAAGAACAAAAAAATTTTTAAAATCATTTTGTTTTTTAATATCATATTCTATATATTTGTAAAGCAAATAAGATATTATTTAAGTAAATCGATGGAAAAATGTAAAAGTTGTATACAATTCATTGATAAATTACTAAAATGCGCTTTTACCTATTTCTTTCGTTTTTTTGTAATAAACTGATCGATAATTTGAAACTTTTTGTAAAACGCATAAGAAAATCCAAAATTCCTAAAGTAGGCGTTAAAAAAAAATACCCGTGTCTCGTCGTTTTTCTCCAGCACGTCAGATTTTTTTTTTAGTCGATTTTTGAAGTTTTTTATCCACTGTACATGAAAAAAACAAAAATAACGCATTCTTGTGTTAAATCGATGAATTTAACTATATGATCCTTACATCATAGGTGTATCATGTGTTCAGTAAACTTGTGCAAGATATTGCGGGGAATATTTTTGTAAAAAATTTTAATTTTTAATTTTTTTTAGATTTTAATTTTTTTTTTTTTTATGATTATGCGCCATGGTATTTTATATTTAATATTCCATACAAATCTTCTATAAGGGTCTCTCCGAACTGTTTTTTCGTCCGCCTTACCGTTCATGAGATATCGCGTCTTGAAAATCATTCAAAGTTGAACATTGTACCATGCGCAGTACTATGTTCAGTTTTGAATGATTTTCAAGACGCGATATCTCATGAAGGGTAAGTCTGACGAAAAAACAGTTCGAAAAGATCCTTATAGGAAATTGAACGTTCTACAAAATTCATGAATAATTTTTTTTCTAGGACGAACCGTTTTGGAGCTATTTTGAAAAAACTGTTTTTTTCTAAATTTTAGGTTTGCTTAAAAAATATCTCCCAAATTATAGGTCATCTGAAAAAAAGTCATATGTAAATTGTAGTGCAAGTAATTCTCTATAAACTGATATTTTTACTTTAAACATGTGGCTCACCGTTCATGAGTTATCGTAGTTTTAAGCTCAACACATGACTGTGCCTATTCATAAGCGGCATGCACAATTTAATAATTTTTTTCAAATTTTGAATTAGGATATCTCCTGAGTTATAAGTCGTACGAAAACAATTGAAAGGTCATTTTTATAGAAAATTTTATAAGCTACAATATTGCGCCACAATATTTTTCTATTTATGTAACCGTTAAAGAGATATTTGTAAAAAACTGATTTTGAGCGCCATTTTTCCAATATGGCGGCGCGAGCGAACACGATTCGAGGTAGCAAAGTTGAAATTCTGAAAGAGCACATCGAAATCTATAAAATAACTCACTTGCAAAAATCCCGCAAAACTTTCCAGGTAACATCATTTTATTCTCCCAAATGATTGTACTAGATGTAGTTTGAATGCTTGAGTTGATCTTGCGGATATCGCTAAAATCAACGTAATCTTTCTTAAATTGATGTATCTTATACATATTTATTTATGTATGTGTATCAGTTATAATCGTGTTTAGTGTAAAATAAGTTAAAAATTTTGTAGACATAATATACATTTTTTATTTTTTTTTTGATTTTGTTATCATTTGTAGAAAATACCGTAAGAGTGGGTTACCTCAAAAAAATTTATCACAAAAGTTTTCATAAAATCATATGGTCATTATATGAATCCAATAAAGTATCACAAAAACTCATTTCATTGCAGAATCATTTCAGATTCATTTTAACATCATTTCTAAATCATTTTGTTTTACTTGACGTCATTTTGGTTTCATACCACGTCGTTTTCATGTCATTTCACAACGTTTTTACTTCATTTTATGTCAATCATTTCACATATATTTTATTATATGTATTTCACGTCATTTTCATTCCTTTTCAACTTCATTTCATTTAAACTTAATTTTAAAACTACTTTATTTCAACTTTATTCAGAATAACAATATTGAGATCTATCACACAGTCACATATTGCCAGATTTGGAATCGGCGACCCTGAATTAGTCAAAAAAAGTTATCGAAATCAAATTCAGCTTGGTTTTTCCTAAATTTGTTGCACTGTGTTATTTAAAGTAAATATTTTAATAAAATCATGTTATCAATACATCTGTCATCTTAAAGCAATCTTTTCAATAATTTTTTAGAATTTTCCATTATTGCGTACGCAATGCCCAGCTCAGCAAGAACGATCAAAGAACGCTATGATATTCTCCAGATGATTTGAATACAACTCAACAATGGAACGGTTACGATCAAACAAACGATATGTATACACAACAACGTTGATGTCCACGAATTAGCGTTGAAGGTTCATCTTACTGCAAAGATAGAAAAATTAAAAAAAAAAATAAATATATAATACATAATATTACGAGTAAAAATAGTCAGTATGAGTAAATTTGTATTTTTCGTAGAATTGAATTGAAAAGAATCGTAACAGTTAAGTTAGTTGTTAAACGAGGTTTAGTTGAGTTGGAATTACAAATAAAGCAAGAAATTTCAATGAAAAGACATTGAATATTCAAAAGTGGAAAAATATAAAAAAAATTTTAAATTTCTTATAAAAGAAAATCAATATGTATTAAAATATAAATAATTTATTTAAATCACTACGTCAAATACGATAAAAGAACGAATTTAAAGAAATCTCAAGTGATTACTAAAATATATAAGTATATTACTCAAGTGGAACGAATAATGACATAAGAACTATTTATTAAGCATGGAGTTTATAAATGGAGTCCAAACAAATACTTCTTAGAAAAAAAACATAAGTTAAAAATCGATTGAAATATAAAAAGTATTAATTAAACAATTCTGCATACAACATTATACTCGTACGCGATATATTTTGTGATTACTCGGATGATGATGATGAAGGTATTCCCAATACAACTTACAAAAATAAGTACAATGTCCAAAAATCACCATGTTTTGTCAAGATACTTTTGACTGAATATTGAGACATACAGTTGTCTGTGTTTGAAAAGTTGGAAGGACTCTTAAAAATAATATTTTTTTTTTTTCATATTTTTTGTAAATTACTAATAGAGGGCTTTTGTTTCTTCTGACCTGCTGAAGACCACTTTTGGCAAAAAACAAAAAATGTTCTATGTTTTTTCTTTTTTTGTTCACAAAAAGGGAACCCAGATTTGCTGCAAAAATAAAGATTATTCTTGCAAAAATTTTGCCGTTAAAAAATTAAAAATTTCTTTTTTTTTTGTAGTATAGATATTTTGTTCTAAACATCGATTTTTTTACGTTTTTGGAAAAACGATACACTTTCGAAAAATCGGTTTTTTACTCAAAAGTAAGACATCTTACGAAAGAAGTGTGTAAAATTGCTTAAAACCGGCCAAGGTTTATTCAGAATTTTCTGAGAATGTTCATAGAGTGGACGAAACAAAAAAAATGTAAATTCCAAAAATTCTGAAAAATTTCACACATATTCCTCAGATGATTTTAAGCATATTTTTCTTTAGAAACTTTTTTCGTAAGATGACTTGCTTTTGAGTAAAAAAGCGTTTTCCCAACCGCGTAATCAAAAACATAAAAAATCGACTTTTGGAAAGCGAATAAGAACTACCAAAAGAAATTTTTAATTTTATGATGCCATTATTATTCCAAAAAAATAATTTTTATTTTTCAACCATTTTGTGAAGATTGATTTTAAATTTAATCCAGACAATTGCCATAAATTTCCCGTTTCATGAATTTTCCTCTCCGCATTCCATACGTTTCTACTTTCCGATTTATAACTCGACAATTTCTTGTACTTTGGTCTTTTTCGGTTTTAAGGCGAGTACTTCTACAAGATAGTAGAAAAATATTATCATCATCGAAGGCGTGATTATATAATTGTTAGTTGTTGTTCGTCATGATTTTTGGTAATTTTTTATAATTATAAAGAAAAATTACATATTATACATACATGTGAATCAAGCCCTGTCTGGAAACTCTAAAAATTAATCACCCCTATTTTCAATTATTATCATCATCTCGTTTCTAAATTTGGAGTCTAGATTTTTACTGAAACGACGAGAAAACGGTAGAAAGAAACTCCTCGTCGTTTCTATATATTATTATAAATTGAAATATATTGGAACTACAAGGAGTGCTTTTGGAGGATTCAGAAGAAACAAAAAAAGACAATAATGATTGCTTCTTTTTCCTAACCCTTCGATAAGTCTGCCGTAAAATTATAAAAGGACGCAACTCGTTTTTCATAGTTTTGAGAAAATCGAAATTTTATTTTTATTCAGAAAAGGCAGCAACTTCTCTTTGTTATAAAATCTATTTCATTTTTCATCTTTTTTGTATGGAGTTACTGCCTTTTATGATTTTAATTATGAAAAATATGAAAACAGGGTGTAATGTTTACATTTCTTTATTTACAATTTGCAAGAGAAGTGGAAAACGTAAAAAATTGCCGATTGGACTAAAATATAGATAAAAAATTCCTTAATTCGATGAGGAAATAAAGTTAAAAAGGCCATAACTTAAGTTACGGCCTTATATATTTTTACGGCAGAAGTACTCCACGTCATTTCAATATATTTCCTGAATACAAATTTAGAAAAGAGATAACGATAAAAACTAAAACGCCTTAAAAACGAAATAGAGGCAAACGACCATTGGGAAAAGCGATGAATATTTTTTTAAAAATTTTAAGTATGTGGCTTTTTGCTATAAATTTACGATAAGGACCTAAGAACATAAAAGAAAGTTCAAATTCGAGGGCAAGGTGTTCCATTTGGATGATCTGTAGCTCTGAGGAAACTAATTTAATATGTAGTGTTTTATGTGATGAATGTAGTGTTTATGGATTTCCTTTTCCGGTATACATTTATATGAAATAGTTACCTTCGTATTTTGAAAACTATAGATTCAGCGTAGAGTAGAGTAGAATGAAAGCAATCACATTTTAGCAAAAAAAAAAAAAATATATGGAAAAAAACGTGCCATTTTCTCTAGCTCATAATAATTTGATAATATAAAATTGCTTATATGAAAACCCTATGTAACGATTTGGTGCAAAATATACTGAACCGATTTTAATAATTTTTTTTTTAAAACCTTCTACGTGTAATAACAAACGGGATTGTATACTTATTTTCTTGGTTTTTATAAGATAAACCTTTCTTTTTTTAGTATGAAGTTGTTGAAAAAAAAAAATTCAATGCTTGCATAAAAATTAGGGGTCTGCACAAGGCATCTTGAAATAAAGTGTACTTTTTTTTACACCAACATTTTTCAATGAACTAATGCATTTGATCCAAAAAATTCAAGATTCAAATCATCGTGTACACTGATTTCATTTTGACACTATTTACATTGTCTTGTTTTATCAGTGTGAAAAATAAACTTGGTTCTAAAAAAAAAATCAGTGAACTCTATTTTATAAAAACAAATACTTCAGGTCACTGTAAAACGTGCGTGTAGAGAAACCACAATAAAATTTATGATATGGTAACAGTTGCAGAATTGTAGTAGCTTTCATACATTTTTGCGACAGAGAGAGAGAGAGCGTGAACAAAAAAGAGGCACAAGAAGAGAGCGATAAACTTCTCTTATCACACCATTAGCATTTAGTAGTGTACACTACTACTACAGTATGCAACTAAAATAACTGAAACAAATCAAACAAGACAAATTAGCACAGTATTTGTTTATTTTCTTTCAAATTCCAGTTCTGCCAAGACATTTACACACGACACTGGACTAGAGTATTTAATTAATAAAAAACGGGTACAAAATATAACGTGTCTTGAAACGAAATGTCTTAAAACGCAAACAAGACGTCTTGTGCAGACCCCTAATAAAAATGATCGTTTGCATTTCAGTCGCTATAGCTTGCTGCGCCATGAGTTATGTGTTGTTGTTGTTGTCTTTTCCGTCTCATTCATTTATTGTTTTTTTTTTTTATTCTTGATGTTGTTTTGTTGATGAGAGCAAAAATGAGAGTGATTTCGTAAGTGATGCCAACTCAATATTTTCAATATTTTTGGACTTTTAACGATGTTTTACATGTTTTTCAATATTTTTCAATTCTTTTTGACTTTTTTCGATATTTTAGATGATTTTCGAAACACTTGGACTTTGACCGATTTCTTTTGATTTTGTTTCGATATATTGGATGTTTTGTTTTTAGACTTCCTTCGATGTGTTTCAATATTTTGCAAAACTTTCGGACCTTTAGCGATATATAGGATGTTTTTCGACGTTTTTGGACTTTAACCGATATTTTGGATGTTTTTCTATAATTTGGACTTTACCGGTTTCTTCGTTGTGTTTCAATATTTTCCGAAACTTTTGGACCCTTTTTCGATATAATGAATATTTTTCGATATAAGTATTTGCACTTTCACCGATTTCTTCAATGTTTTCCAATAATTTTGGACTTTTACCGATATGTAGGATGTTTTTCGACATTTTTGGACCTTTACCGATATTTTAGATGTTTTTCAATATTTTTCAAAACTTTTGGACTTTTACCGATATTTTGGATGTTTTTCGTTATATTTGGACTTTTACCTATACTTTAGATGTTCTGCAACGCCGGGTAAAACAGCTAGTTTGATAATAAAAAAAAACAAATATATACAAAGGAAAGTTAGATATATACATACTCGCAGATAATTGCATAAATGCTGACATGTACATACATACAAACAAGCACACTATATGCATATGTATGTATGAGCAAATCTTTTTATCAACGACATTTAAATTAATTTTTGTGCTTTTGTATCTTATAAAGTTCAAGTGATAAGCGCTTAGCAGTATCAAAAATGAAACGTGTCGACTGACTATGACGATGATCGTCGAGACTTCTTTCGACATAAAAATAAAAAAAAAAAAAAATATTCAATTATTTAAATTTAAGTGGAGAGTTTTGTGCATTTATCATTTTGTCTTTGTATGTGATGTTTGTAGTCGTATGAGTCGGCAAAAACAGATGAAATCTTTAATATCAAATGTGAGAAGAACTAAGCCTTCAGTAAATGTTGCAGATATAAAATATTATATACTTATTTACTTACATATGCATGTACATTAGGGTGTCTCTTATTAGGGAAAAGTCAAAATTTTATTTCGCGCTCCCCCAGAATCGAAAGACTTTCAGAAAAAAATGAGATCCCCTAAACGACAGGTTTTTTTAAACGAATTAACCTGTGTCACGAAGACATTCAAATTTAAATGAAAATTAACATAGATTTTATATACTTCTTGTTTTAACTTGCTGGGAATCGCGTTGCCTGAAATATTTTTCGCCATCAAATGTGTATCTTATTGTTTTTCGGGTCGCTGAACACGATACAAGTGTCGAAATTAAATTTTGACAGCTGTCAACGGCTACACGTGTCGACACAAGCTACCGGTTTAACCTCCATTTCTCGGTGTTTTGATTTGAAATCAGCTGCACTTTTGAGCAAGGATAACTCAGGATTCTGATATAATTGAAAAAAACAAAGTTCAGATTCGTAATAAGAAAGCCCCAATCCACTTTAAACGGCCATCATTTTGTTTAAAAGATTTTTTTTTAATCAACAAGTTGCTTTATGCTTGAAGTTACAAACATTCTGCTTCGGCCAAACATTCGGCTTATTTTTGGCCGAAGCCGTAGCCGAAGCCGATTAATTGGTCGGACTCTACAAATTTTGGTAGCATTATATCAGATTTACTTTGTGACGACTTAGTGCAAATAAGGAATTTATTGAAAAAAAAAAAAAAAAAATTTTATATTTTCTTCTTCAAACCATCTATTAGCCACTCTTGTATTGCCAACAATTTCGGAAAATTTTTTATTTTTTTGTCTACAAAACTTGAATTTTTCTTTTCCCAAAGATGCAAGATAAAACCTTCCTTAGTCTGCCAAATTTAGTTTGGATTCTGAGCTTAAAATCAGAAACCTGAGCTTGTAGATTTTAAGCATTAGCTGGCGTAATGGAAAATGTAGCTGTTACATTATTTTCTACTTCTATTCATTTACCAACATAACACAATTGCTTAATTTAAACTCAACAATACTTTAATCAAATTTATCAAATATGTACATAATCTTTAACCCTTTCGAACCGGCTGGGACAATATATCCCAAAAATTTTTGAATAAATACTTTTGAATAATATAACTCGGTTATTAACGACACTTTAATTGAATGAATTAATAAAATTAATGCAATTTTTAGTAACCACTGCTTTTTCTTATAACCACTCCAAGGACATTGTATCCCGAAAATTCGAATTAAAAACATCTGTTTGGAGTATAGACCAGAAGGGCCTCTGGCGGTGAAAATTTGAATTTGAAGACGGTCAAACATTTTACTTAAATTAAGTTTCTAAGATTAACCAATCACAAATATTGTGTACCCCACAGTTTTCTTCCGGATCGAAAGGGTTAACATATCATTTTTGAAATGTAGAAAATAAAATTTTGTTTCAATATATCATTCGATCTTGAAAATTCACACAGAAAACTAAAAAGAATTGTTAAAAAATGTTCATCTTTAAAAATTATAAAATAAAAATAAAGAAATTTTAATGAATATAAAGAGACCCCTGCTATATTGTCAAATGAATAGAAGTAAAAAATATTATAATCGCTATAAAAATGGTTTTTCGATGCCTTGCTATAACTTGGATTGCTCTTCACGACTTAAACGAATTTTGGCCGTTTTTCGCTACTGGCGTTTTTATAAATTTACTACCTTGTAGATATCACTCAAAAACCAGTTATTTTTGTGTTGTGATGATATTGTGAAACATCATAATAAATTCAAAATTAGTAAAAACTAAAATTTAGTAAAGTTAAATAAAAACCTTTGTACTGACAAATCCATAGAACTATAGTAGCTATTGTACATACTTAACAGGTCATTCAATAAGTCCGTAGGATAAGTAAGAAAAAAACAAAATTTTGACAAAACTCGATTTTATTATTCAACATAGTTGCCTTCGAGGGCGATACAACGAGTATAGCGATTTCCAACTTTTCGAGCTAGCATTCTCTTGAAATCTGAAAACAGGAAAAAGTCGCTGGGGGCTAAATCTGGAGAATGCGGTGGGTGGTCAAGCAATTTGAAGCCCAATTCATTCAATTTTGCCATTGTTTTCATCGATTTGTGACACGGTGCATTTTCTTGGTGAAACAACACTTTTTTCTTTTGCAAATGTAGCCGATTCTTTGCGATTTCAGCCTTCAATCGATCCAAAAGTGCACAGTAATAGTCGCTGTTGATGGTGGTTCCTTTTTGGAGATAGTCGATGAATATTATTCCCTTCGCATCCCAAAATACAGACGTCATTTATTAAGTAATTACATATTGTAGTAATTAGATTATATTGTATTTGCTAATTAAGTGTTATCTGTTTCAACTGCATACTTAGACTTATGTAAGTAAAATACGTGGCTGCTTAATTCTATTTATTCAAAACCTCGAACAGTTTTGATGTTTTATAAAATTTTAGCTTTTACGCAAATAAAACAATCATGCAATGAATGAAGATAAACTTTTCTTAAGCTGTAGCTTAAATAAATAATAGAATTTAGAGGATTTTACTAAAAAGTCATGACCAAACATTTGTTTATATACTTACTTGTTTCACTATAATGGCCTTAACGCAACGTCATCCTCAGCTTCTTTAGGTTCTTGCAATCGAAAAAGTGCTATCTAACTAAAAAGGCAAAAATGCTAAAACGGATTTATAAATGAAGTGAAATTTTAAATAACCGTAATTGAAATAAATGTGAAACAAATTCGAGTGATTAAAAGTGTAGTTGCTTAGTTCTACGTTAACATAAATTTAAAGAAGAGCTATCACTGTTGATATTATATATGTATGTTACGATACTGCCCAAAAGTTTATTCGGCGAAATCCACAAAGGTTTAAACTTAGTATTTGAACGAAAGAGGGGACGAAAATGGTCGAGCCACAACAGGAGAAACGTAAACAACAGGATACAACCATCACTGAAAATCATCAGGTTGATGAAATAGAGGACGAACACAATCGTGTTGTTGTCGAGATGGCGACGCAGCAAAACGTTGAACATGCGGTTCAACAACAAGAACAGCAAATTGATGATGGTGATGATCGTGATCGTGTTGATGTTGAAGCCAAGTTATTAGACAACTCAAAAGAAACTGCGCAAACAAAAGCCACACAGAGTGGCAAATCTAAAGAAAAGTCTGAACAAGATCGTTTGATGACAGAAGATATTAATAAGCTGCTTCGTTATATGCCTCTGACCGATGATATGACATGCGGGTTTTGGTTCCTCAAAGGATCTTTCTTTCAGAGGTGAGTTTTAACATTCTAAACCTAGGTTATGAGGTGATTTTAAAATAATTTTTCATGAAAATGCCTAATGAAACGATTCAAAGCGTCTTATTTCAGCTATTTCTTACTGCCATACCTAAATTGGAGCGTCAGGCGTTGCGTTATTTAACGTTACACAAAAGCGTCAAGCGCCATACCGAAATAAAGAGCGTTGCGTTGAAGTCATTTGTTTGTCAAAATCCTATTGTTGTTCCTTTTTTTACTTTTCTGCAGTTAACTTCCTTCCATAACGCTTTGTCAAAATTGGAAATTTGAATAGCTCAGCGTTGAGCGTTGACAATTTCGGTATGCGCCATACAAATTGTATGTACATGAGAAATTTTTGACAGTAAAATAACGCTGACGCTCCAATTTAGGTATGGCAGTTAGTTTCGAAATCTATACCATAGCTGACCGCTTTTTTAAAATGAGGTCGAAAAACGTTTCATTTGAAAAAAGCAAAACAAACCAAAACTATAATAGTCATTTTCGACGTATTTGTCGATGCTGAATCAAAATCTAGTCTCGGAATTGCTCCATCATGTATGGTTTTGAAATATTCTAACTTAAATGTGCAAAAATACGATTTTTGAGGTTAAATAAAAGTCGCACGAAATTGATATTAGTTCTTGTACTAAATGTATCGCTGAGTACTATTCTTTGTCTCTAAAAAGTTATGAAAAGTTATTCAGCTCTGGCAAATACAGTAAAAATTTTTATCTTAGTTTTGGTTTATTGTGCTTTTTCCAAATGTGCTGTTTTTCGACCTCATTTAAGAAAACCGATCAGCTTGGATTTCATACGAACTATATTTCGAACGAAAAAACTGCAATAAAACGCCACACAGTGGCAGATCGTGGCCATAAATAGAAAAAAAATTTAAGTGCTATGGATTTTAAAATTTCATTCGCAATTGTCAGATAATACTTCTGGACAAAAAAATAGTCTATAAAATTTCAAATTTTCTTTGGGCTTAGTAAGACAGCTAACTCCAGTTAATTTGTTTAAAAACAAATGTACTAATGCAGTATACCTATTGCCAGAAAGTAAATATAAAAGAGAACTCAAAATTATTAACATTTTTGAAATCAATGTAGTCAAATTAAAATAAATTGATATCCATTTTAAAAAACAAATTCGATTTTGTTCACATTCACAGGTTTTTATTCGATTAATCTAAAAAAACATCTGTATCAAATTGAAAGAGCCTAGCTCTATTATAACTATCTATGATCGCCACTCCATACAATCCCATCTACTGTGAGCCTCAAACCGTTTCTTTGGCATTATCATTAAACTTATTTTTGTCCTCAAAAGGTATAAAACAAGCCAAGAAACTCGAGGGAAGGCAAGCACATTTCGCCACTATACAACAAAACCAATTTTGCATTACAGCCAGAAATGCCAAATTCCGTTTTAATAGGGAGCGCGGAATTTTATTCTGATCCTTTTATTTTTTTCTTCTCAACAGATTCGCCAATCAAACTGCATATGTTGTGCTCTATGGTCTTGTCGGTTGTGTCTTCTCAATGACATATGGCTACTTTAATGGCACAATTACAACAATAGAGAAACGTTTCAAAATACCATCAAAAAATACTGGTATTATAACAGTTGGTTATGATATCAGTCAAATTATGGTTTCAGCGGTTTTAAGTTACTATGCTGGAAAAGGACATCGTCCCCGATGGATTGGTTTTGGTAAATTACAAATTACACATGACAAAATTTCTATTTTCCTGAAAACTAAACTTGGATTGTTTTGCGCAGGTTTGCTAACAATCGTTATCTTCTGTGTGATGACATCAGCGCCGCATTTTCTTTATGGTCCCGGAGAAGATGCTCTCTCATTGACATCAGAATTTGGTGCTATGCCCGATGAAAATGCTTCTATGGAAATATTTGAAGAACAACGGACAAAAACATTGTGCCGCCTTAAGGGTGCCGGTGCTGAGTGTCAAGTAAGCGAGGGTAATTTAGCGCCACAGGTGGTGCTGTTTGTAGCACAATTTATATCGGGAATTGGTGGTTCATTGTATTTTGCATTGGGCGTGACGTATATGGATGATAATACGAAGAAGTCGAAGACACCGGCATTATTAAGTAAGTATTATTTGGAGCTAACAACTCAATGATAATAAAATTTAAAGATAAATTATAAGATAAGTTATAAAATTTGATCGTTCCTGGACACAAGAGAATATGTGTTATCAAACAAGGTAATATTTGAATTCATCAAATCTATTGTGTCCCATAACTCACGCAAGGTTTGAGTAAAATGAAAGACTATTTTTTTCTTTTAATTGTATATTTTTTTAATTGAAAAATAAAGTACATAGTATAAGGTTGTTTATGAAAAAACACAGTGGGCATATGACCTCCACGGCTTAGCTGGCACATACCCACACTTTTGCCAAAATTTTTCTTGACCATTTTGCATTAATTCAGAATATCCTTTTTCAATACAATTTACCAACCTTAAGCTGTTGGTTGTCAAACTGTTTCCTTCTTTTTTGGTTATCGATACTTTACCCTAGAAATGGCGGTTAATTTAAGCCTTGCGTGAGTTATGGGACATCATTTATTTTACATAAACAACAATTTTTTTTCTGATCCTTAATATCGTCTGATTGAAATTTAGCAATCATTTGAACTGAGTCAACAGTTGTTTGTTTTGAAAAAAAAAAAAAAATAAAGATTTCGCCGACCCTAAAGTATACATTTTTTACTTTGTTAATTTAATGAATTATTTTGTACCAAACTTCAGATGTATTTCAATTATCCAAATTGAATATCAGTTCCAATCTGTTTCACTTAAAAGTGATTTCCATTTGGTGTTAACAACGCAGTGAAACAAATTGAGAGAAATACATTTTTGTTTTTTTTTTTTTGGTTAGCTGATTCCCAATCTGGCAACCTTTTCTTTTCTATTAAGCCTATGATCCGAATTATCCTTGATTTTAAGTTCAAAAAGCGCTGTTTTCAGATGTGTGTCGTTTATCCAAGAAGTAGTGCAGTTCACTTTTGTAAACGACACCGGATAGCCATGATCTTCCTTAGTAGACCTCGCCATTTTACTTTTAAAATTGAATAATTCCATTCAAAGGTGTCTTCAATCCATACAAATTTAATTAAGTCACTAACATAAAGTAGCGATACATTTATTTCAATGGAAAATGTCTCGAAAAATTATGATGCAATTGGAAAAGTTAATTGGAAAAAATTTCTATCTCTGAGTAGACGAAGTGTCCAAGCAAATATTTGTAAATACTAGAATCGCCCAATAGTAAAAATTTAACCCAAATGTATTAAATAATTTTGGTACTTTTTGGACAGTTTTAGTACTTTTTTTGCTATTTGGTACAAAATAGAAAACGTCATTTATCATCCCTGGTACAATGAGAAGTGTGAAACAAAAATTTTTTTTTTTTTAATTTTCTATAATATTTATACTTTTCTTTCTTATAGGTTTATCCTATTTCCTACGCATGTTGGGTCCTGCCATCGGCTATGCACTTGCTTCCTTCTGTTTGCGTCTTTATATTGCGCCACAATTACATCCCGTCATCAATAATAAAGATCCACGTTGGCTTGGTGCCTGGTGGATGGGTTGGATAATAATTGCTTGTGTTCTTCTAATATCGGGCATATTTCTTACAATGTTTCCCAAAGAGCTACCGCGTGCTAAAGCCAGGCGTATGGTCGAAGAGAATCGTCGTAAGCAGCGTGAATCAATGCGCGAAAAGAGTAAATTGGAGAAAGAACGTTTGACCGAAGCTTTAGAAGATAAGCCCAACGCTGCAAAGGTGGAGCCAAAAGCCTCATTTAAGGATATGCTAAAGACTTTCAAGCGCTTGACCACCAATAAGACACTGATGTGTAATAATCTCTCATCGGTATTTTATTTATTTGGTTATACACCATATTGGATTTTTACACCGAAATATATTGAGATACAATACAGACAATCAGCAGCGACTTCAAGGTTGGTATATTTGTAGAAATTTCTCAGAAATACCTATAACTTAAGTAGATTTTTCTTTAAACAGCATGGTTACCGGCACAGTTGCCATGGTCTTTTCGGCCGTTGGTGTTTTGTTGTCCGGTTTTGTTATATCAAAGTATAAGCCACGCGCTAGGTACATGGCTGCATGGAATGTGCTCGTTGGTTTTGTTACAGTAGCCGGTATAGTTACTTATGCATTCATTGGTTGTCCTGGAAATGAAAAATCTGTGATTGTCAATATACATGATAGGTGAGATAATGCTGAAGCTGAAGTCTGAGTTGTCGATAATTTTTTGTTCGTTTGTTTTTAGTACCACCGCTTTGAAAGCAGCGCCAACTTGTAATTCAGATTGTAACTGCGAATATGTACGTTATGCTCCAGTGTGTGGTGAGAATGGTATGACTTATATTTCACCATGTCATGCTGGATGCAAGAAGTTACATAATTCGGCAAAAGGTCAAAAGACTTTTTATGATTGTTCCTGTATACCCAGTGGTAATTCTACTACAGATGCTGCTCCAGTATTTGAACGTCTAACAGCTATGGATTTAAAGGCAGCTGATTTTATAGAAAATGAACACAACAACAGTCTTCTTGCAACTACAATGGCAACAACATTGCCAACATCGATGACTTCAGCTTATCCAGATGTAAGTGAAACTTTAAATCCGATGGGGTTTGCTTTTCCTTCAATATTTCTGAATAAACTAGAGTTTGCTTTGTAGCCGAAATTTAACCATTTGCATTTGATTTTGAAAATGCCATGCAACTCTAAACTGAAACAAGCAAACTCTCATCAGTAACCATGCCTGCACATTTTCTTTTTAAGGGCGTGACACTGCTAGCCTTAAGACATCGGTTTCAACTTATTGCCACTTTCCATTTAGAGGCATGCACTGCTGACTTAAAAACAAATAGTTATCCTTTCTTAAAATGTATTCTACGGATATTTCCATATCGAATTTCATTATAATCGATTAAGAGGCTAAGCAGAGAGCGTTTTTTTCTTTTTTTCATTTAAGGGTGTGGCACCACCCAGTAAAAAATTAAGGTTATATTATCTCCATATTAAATTTCATAAAAATCGATGGAGCGGTTTAGCCGTAAGAGAGTTTTTTCCATTTATAGGCGTGCACCACCCAATTTAAAAAAAAAAATCAGAATTTCTCCTCATAGCCTCATAATCATAGCCTCATAATCAAGCGAATATGTTGAGATTAAGACATAGAAACAGGGACTGAACCGATTTTGTTTGCCTACTTATTTATGTAATGTGGGTGGCTGAAGAAAGCTGCTACCAAAAAAAAATGTTATAACTTTTTTTTTAACCAATTAATCTTTTCCATTTTTTTTTTTATTTAACAGATTAATCTTTAGATTTAACGAAAATGGAGGAATGGGACACTGAGACAAGGATTTGGATTGTCCGCCGTTATCTCGCATTGGAGTCGGTAGTTTCAATGCAAAGAGAATATAGGCGCACGTTTGGGGGCACTCTCCCGAGCAGATGGACTATAATGAGGCTCGTAAACAATTTTGCCGAGCACGGGACAATTGAAAGAAGGCCTTGTTATCGAAACGCTTCAGTTCGGACGCAGGAAACTATCGCTGCTGTAGCTGCTGCCATACAAGCCAATCCCAGAATTTCGTCAAGGAGCTTATCTGCCCAAATGAGTATCAGCAGACAGTCACTGCAGGCAATTATGCACAAAGATTTGAACTTGTTTCCATACAAAATTCAAATGACAAATAAACTGAATGCAGCCGACTTGCCGATTCGCTTGGAATTTCGCCAGAAGATCCTTCAAATGGTGGAAGAGGACGAAAACGTCTTAAACTGTATTTTTATGTCTGACGAGGCTTATTTTGACCTAAATGGCAATGTTAACAAACAAAATTGTCGAATATGGAGTGATTATAATCCCCAAATACTCCATGAGACGGAATTGCATCCACTACGCGTCACAGTGTGGTGTGCAGTTTCATCAAAATGCAATGTCGGGCCATACTCCTTTGAAGAAAATGGTGCTACTGTTACGGTCACTGCAGAGCGTTACTTAAAAATGTTAAAAGAATTTTTTTACCCAGAATTACGCCGAAAGAGAATCTCTCTCAACTCTGTAAGGTTTCAACAAGATGGTGCAACTCCTCACATCACGCGGCCTGTTATGACAGAATTACAGCTAAAATTTTCAAATAAGCTGATTTCCAGAAACTCCCCATTCCGTTGGCCCCCCAGGTCTCCTGACCTTACTGCACCTGATTTTTCTTATGGGGTTATTGCAAACAAGAAGTTTATAAAACAAAACCAGCAAATTTGAACGACTTAAAGCAATCCATTCGAACAATAATTGCGGCGATTCCTGCTGCAACTCTTCATACAGTTATGATCAACTTTTAACTAAGATGCCGCACATGCGTCACCGAGCGTGGAGGCCATTTAAACTCTTTAATTTTTGAAACTACTTAATTAAACTAAATAAAAATGTATTATCTTTCAAATAAAACAAGAAAACATTAACTAAATGAATTCAAAAGAAAGTTATTTAACTTTCTTTATGTAGCAGCTTTCATCAGCCACCCTGTATATGATGATAGGCAAACGAAATTGGCTCATTCGATCCCTTAAACACAACATAATCGCTTGATATTTCTTTTTTTTTGTTGGAAAGTTTATGAGGAACAGCTGTACACAAGATTTTATTTTTTAAGTGGGCAGTGCCACTCCTCTAAATGAAGAAACGCTTTCACGTTTAAACCGCTGTATCGATTTTTATGAAATTTGTATTTAGATAATGTTAGTGCTAAGGAAAGATAATATGATCTTTAAGAGAAAATGCACAGACATGGTTACTTATGAGAATTTGTTTGCTTAAGTTATCAGCTATATGGTCTATCTAAAGTTAAATCGAAATGGTCGAACTTCGGCCACAAGTAAAATTTTGGTTTAAAAAATTAGACATAAAAAATCCCTCTTTTTGTTCATTTCTGTACAATTTTAACCTGGCCGCGGGATCCGTTATGGATCACCAAAAATAACATTAATCTTTTCTTTCAGGTACTACTCGGCGGTCAGGCTATTCCGCTTATCTCGGACAGACAGCTTTTTCTTTGGCCCACCTTTTTTATTCTGCCCATATTCAGATGGATTTGCCAAAAAACTACGGACAATGTGGTCTGACCGATGAATTTTGCAACCAATTTCCCGGTAACTCTTGCCTTCTCCTTTAAGGGTCAAAATTTTACCCTTTTCTTCGTCTGTTAAATATGTGCCACGTGGCATTGCGACATAAAATTATTACAATTTAATAGTGAGAAAAAATTATATCTCATGTCACTAGAGACAGTGGACAAATTAAGTAAATTGCAATGCGTCTATAGTTATGCTCAACTTAAATAAACGAAAAAACTCTAAAGTTCAACCTTACGGTACCTTAGTGCAAATCAATTGACAATTTTTTTCTGCGAAAGATATTCCTTCTAAGGCAGCTCCCTATCCTGTAGTTAGATTTATAGTATTCCCCTAACATCCAGGTATACTAACAAAAAGTTAGGTGCGTCTATAGTTATGCTCAGTAGTGTATACATATGGTCTTATGACCATCTTTAATATCGAATTTCAACCAGAATACAACAACAAGATACCATTCCTTTACAAAATAGTAGCAAGAAACGTGACTGTCAAAACACATCGCTGGAACAAGAAATATGTGAATCGGGGAAAAGCTGGAAAGCATTGGAGGCAATAGCTATTCACCGCATATTATGAAGCAGTACTAAGTTCTATGCTTCGCAAGGAGTATAGAACACAGGAAGAAGTGCTCGTGAGAGACCATCTTAACAACATATTTTTTAAAAACATGAAATAGAAGCATTAAAAGAAAATATTTGCACAAAAAATTTAATTACAAAATTCCAAAAGCAAAGGACTTATGACTTGTGTTTTTATACCCTACACCCAGGGTATATTCACTTTGTCCTTCCGTTTGTAACGCAGGCATGGAAAAGTATATATATTCTTGATTAGTGTCACCTCCTGAGTCGATATAGCCATGCCCGTCTGTCTGGCTGGCTGGCTGTGTGTGGAAATACATTTTTTGGGAAAACTGAGCAACATAATTCAATGAAATTTGGTATTCTGCCTCCGTTGTAAAAGTTAGCTCGGTCAACGGACACGCCTACCGCCCATACAAAAAATATATTCAAAATGCAATAGTAAGAGCATTATTTGCAATAACGAAAGCCAAATACGCATAAATACTAGGAATAGTAAGTATAAGCTCTGAGCAAAAACCAGGCGAATTCGGACTAGAAGGCGTGGCACTTCCCATATAAGCAAAAGTTTCAAAATTATATAATGAAAGTGTTTTTTGAGATAATCCAACCAAATTTGACTCAAACACTAAGAACATTGATTACAAACTCTGAGCTAAAAGTAGGCGAAGTAAGATGAGAGGGCGTGGCACCTCCCATATAAGCGAAAGTTTGAAAATGCTAAACTGAAAGATTTTTTTTAGAAAACCTAACCGAATTTTACTCAAACACTCAGAACAGTAAATGCAAGCTCTACGCAAGAAAGGGCGTGGCACTTCCCATATAAGCAATTTTTTCTTATACTCTCCTAATAATATACTTGAAATGCGGTGTAGGGTATTTAGTTTTTGGCTTGGCCAAAGATACCACCCTTACTAGTTTTTGTAATTCATCCATGCGCTCAGGTGTTTCAACTCGACGAATTTTAAATGATTTTATTTATGAATAGAAAATTGAATTGAAAACCGAAAGTAGGTACATTTGAGACTAATGAAAAAGGAAAAAAAAAAAAAAAATAGGATATGTGACTGAATAAATAAATGAATGAATGAACAATAAGATATTTAAAGCAGTTCCCTACAAGTTGACGCGCACTGACTGACAGTAAAGTGCGGCTGCGCGACAGTACTCAGCATTCATATGCAAAAAAAAAAAAAAATATATAACTCACGTGAAGCCATATTGAAAATGAAAACCACAACAAAAGGTAGTCAACATCATCGTCGTCGCATTGGAACAATGAAAGAAATCAGAGAATAAAAATCACCCACTTCCGTTGTTGTGCTGTTGAGTGTGCGTTTGATGGACATTCCCAAAAATGCAAAATTACAATAAAAATAAGACACTGAGAGAAAAAGCTAGGCATATCAACATATTTCTACAATAAAGTTGCTTAGTTTAACCTACAGCCAAAATATTTAAGGATGCATTAAAAAAAAAACATTAACGTACAATAAAATACAAAAAAAAAAAAACACTTGTTCCTCTCATTCAACGTCAATGGCAAATCGTAATATCCTGCTTTCAATGTAGTTAGTTTTTATTTCTAACCGTTTTTTGTTCTACGTTTTTTTATTTTTTTTCTTATTTGTTGATCCTGTCTTAAGGATGTGCTTGCTGCTTCACTTGCGCGTGCTATCCAGGAAGTGATTATTCGAACACTCTTTTTAACATTTTGATTTAAGCTACTATTTCGTATGTGTCACTTGGTGTGTTTTTTTGAGCTAAAGACTCTAATGGAGACTTATACTACGTTTCCACCGCAGATTTATGAGGTGATTTACGGCTGTTTCAAGATTTAGCTCTAAGTCACAGCGTAAATCACGAGATATACCATGCAAAAATAAATTTATTTTTGAGAATATTTATAATTTTCAAATCTGCGTATAAGCCTAAGAAAGACTACCGATTTTGGCGATTCGCGGCCAAATGGCACCCCTTTACTTTGACAATTGGCATTATTTAAACGTCATAAAAAACAATGCAAATGAAAGATAAATTTTAAGAAGAAGATGAAGAAAATAAATCTGTATTGCATCCAGTGGCATAGCAAACCAATCGGAATGATATTAAAACGAGCCCAGAGAAGTATGCTATATAAAATTGAAAAACAAAATAAACAGATGAATTTAGGAAAAGAAAAATTTTCCCAACCATCTAGAGATTACCTATTTGGATTTAATAAAATTATTATGCATGCAAGTATCTTTCTAAAACAAACTGATGCGGTACAGTATAAAACAAAAAGTTAAGTGAAAACATCAACCGAAAATTACTAAAGGTTCGTATATTCAATGAAAAATACAAATAAATACAACACTAACTCCATGGAAAATTAAACTTATTTCGTTGGCTTGCATTACCTTATCGTCGTTTCAAATCATTGTTTTCAACCAAACTCTAAATAAATCTTCTCGTTACTTTTGGTTGTAACTGGTTGGCATAACATTCTCAACTATTCTCGCGGGTTCTCTTCTTGACATTGTGTTTGGTTTAAGCAGTTGCTTAAACTAAAGTTTTCTTTTTATGTTAATTTTCGCATAAGCTTTCCCTATAGGCAGCTTCTCGAAGGTTCTAACATCAGCAGCAAAAAGATTATTTTTAGCACAGTGGTGCCTTCTGATTATTTTTACTTACTGCATTAATTTGCGTTTTAGTCAAAATATATTTTTCTGTATCGATTTGAACTCGATTAATTAATTAAATTTCTAATTGTTTTGTACTTTGTTAAATATAAACCAATTAGAGGATTCGCTTTTTTGAACAATACATTTGTTTGACAAAATAATTTATAAATAAACCACATACATGAATATTTTTTTTTTGCGTCAGCAATTATTGCAACTGCGCAGTAAAAATAATAAAAATAATTTAGTAAAGTCAAAGGTAAAATACACTGTTTCAAAACAATGAAAATATCAATTTGTAAACATAAATTTCTATTTCCATACAAAAAAAAAAAAAAAACATAGATTTCAACCTTAACTAATCTATTCGAATGTACGTTGGTAGAATTATGTTAAAATCTTAGGAAACTTGCAAGAAAAGGAATAGCACCTCATTAGGGCTGTTAAAATAAAAATTTTTTTTCGAATTTCTTAGATATACTTTGACATCACGTTCTACATCATGACAGAATATCCCATGAATTTTTTCAGATTTTTAAATGCATTTTTAAAGGTGGCTCAAAGCAAAAATGTATTTTTATTACTTTCTTTTTAGCATTAATTATAAAATGTTGTCAAACAATTTGAAAAAATTGTTCAAGAGTAACTTAAAAACATTTATTTTGTTTGTTTTTTAATGAACTTTAAAACCTACGTTGTATTTTTAACAAAAAAAAAAAAAAAAATGTACACCTCTTAAAAAACGAAAAACTGCTTTGAAAAGGCGAAATTTAACGGATTTCAAAGAAAAAAGTCATCGTGCGTTGAACAAAATGAACACTTTTTAATTTAGAAGATCTCATTCGAAAGAACTCTTAAAAACCTTCAAGACAAGATATGTTAAGACTTTTTTGGGCCAGCAGGCTCGATGATATAACGTTTGAAACATAGTAATGCAGCCCCGTGAAAGGCAAAACGCTTTTTTACTCAAGAGGGAGGCATCTTACGAAAAAAGTGCACATGGCATAAAATGCTTAGAATCATCCAAGGAACAAGAGTAAATTGTTTTTTTTTTTTTGAAAAGTTTATTAAAAATGACGTTAAAAAAAAATTGTTTTTTAAAAATAAGTAAAAAAAAAACAATTCACTCTTGTTCCTTGGATGATTCTAAGCATTTTATGCCATGTGCACTTTTTTCGTAAGATGCGTTTTGCTTTTCACGGGGCTGCATCACTATGTTTCAAACGTTATATCATCGTGCCTGCTGGTCCAATAAAGTCTTAAAAGGTCTTGTCTTGAAGGTTTTTAAGAGCTCTTTCGAATGAGATCTTGTAAATCAAAAAGTGTTCATTTCGCTTACAGCACGATGACTTTTTTCTTTGAAAAACCGTTAAATTTCGTCTTTTAAAGCAGTTTTTCGTTTTTTAAGAGGTGTAAAAATTTGTTTTTGTCAAAATTATAACGTAGGTTTTAAAGTTCATTAAAAAACAAACAACATTTTATAATTAATGCTAAAAAAAAAGTAATAAAAATATATTTTTGCTTTGAGCCACCTTTGAAAATGCATTTGAAAATCTGAAAAAATTCATGGGATATTCTGTCATGATGTAGAACGTGTTGTCAAAGTATATCTAAGAAATTCGAAAAAAAATTTTTTTTTGAACAGCCCTCATATCGTCGGGTTAAAACTACAACTAGACATCTACATTTTTATTGTTTTGAGAAAAACTCTTTTTAAATTTTTTGAAATTCGATTTATGTATGAGATTTTGATGTTTTCTGCTTTTTATTTCTTATATAATACAGGATAGAAACCACATTTCAAAAAACCGATTAGACTGAGGCGCAGAACCATTTATTCTTCATGTTTCTGTATACTTAACTAAAAATATCAAAAAATGTAGATGTCCAGTTGTAGTTTTAACCCGACGATATGCAAGCAAAATTTTCAAAGCTAATGCAATCAAATTTCGCATATACAGGCGGGTATCAGTAGAACACAGGAAAATTTAAGATTCCTTTTACTATTCTGAACAACTTTTCTCATTGACATTTTTTAAAATTTAAAATGGTTTATGTTGACTATATGAAAATTATACTAATTTTATGAACTTTAGTCAATGTTTTCCGAGGGCACACAGCGCAGTCCGTTGATAAATGCGCTATGTAGAGAGATTGATTTCGAAAGGTTCATAGATCGATCCCGGCCTCAGACAAAAAGTTCAAAAATTTTTCAATTGTTATTTCATTTAATTTAAAATAAATTAAATAAAACATAAATTGGTCTGATGATGGTTACGTGGCGGTAACCGAAACATATGTCACCATAGCCATGTTCAGTAGTTTTTTCTCTTCTCCTAATTGTCATAATATTCTAAGTTGGAAAATGCATGGAATTTTCGATTCTTGCAAAACATTGACTAAAGTTCATAAAATTAGTATAATTTTTTAAAATTCGTAAAAAAAACTGAGTTATTTTTGAAAGAGGAATAAGTCCATAAAGGAGCAAAAGTAATGTCATACATATTTTATATCATAAAAATTTGTTATTTGACCGATATCATTTCTAACTTAATGTCATCAATTTTACACTATCAAGAAAATTTTTTGAGTAAACAGAGCCCAGTGTGCCAAACGGACTCGTTTCGGATCCGTAACGGGTTCATATTTTCGTTCTTTTTATCCGTTACGGAATCCGTTACGTATCCGTTACTGATCCGTTTGCGGGAAGGATTCCTAAAAAAAAAAACGAATCGTTTTTTCTTCTTTTATGGATCCGTTTCGAACCTGTAACGTACATCAAAAACGAATTCAAAACGGATTCGCTTTTAATTATGTTAATGCTGCTTATAAAAAAAAATAAAAAAGGGCGCTTATTTTTAATTAAAAAAAAAAAAAAAAATAACAAAAAAAAAAAAAATTACTAGCCCGGCCGGGAGTCGAACCCAGGCTCCCGGGGTATTACTCTATCGTACACAAGACGTTAGACAACTAGGCTATTGACCGATATGATGTTGACTTATCTGATGTAGACTTATTTGATGTTTAGATTTAAAGTTTCTATATTAAAATTTCTGTTGTTTTTTTATAAGTATTCTGTGTTGTTTTTCTTCCCTTCTTTTGATAAAAAATGTTATATACTCAAATTTAGAATCAAAAACATTTTTCCAGAGTTTGAAAAGTTTACAAAAAATCATACGCAATAAAATAAAAAGAAAAAAAAAACATCAAGAATATATTTTTTGTCATCATTAAAATTAATTAAAGCAAATCCGTTTTTAGTTCGTATTTGAAGTATTTACGGAATCGAAACGGATTTGCCCAGGTTCGAATCCTACCAGAGGTGGATTTTTACCCTTTATTTTTCTTCCTTTTTTTTCTTTTTATTATTTTTAAATTGCTAATAGGCGCATCAAAACGATTTTTTTCTGTAAATATACAGCATTAACATATTTAAAAGCAAATCCGTTTTGAATTCGTTTTTACATAAGTTTCGCATTCGAAACGGGCCCGCACTGCGGAATTTATTTTTTTTTTTTAATAGCTAATAAGCGCTTCAAAATGTTTTTTTTTTTTATCTAAACAAAGCGTTTTGAATTCTTTTTTGATGTACGTTTCGGGTTCGAAATGGATCCGTTACCGCGGATTACGTTTAGTATACCTTTATGTACTCGTAACGGATTCGAAACGGATCCTCATCCGTTTTTGTGCACATTGGGAGCCCAATTTTATTTATTTCTAACAAAATGTCAGTCAATTCATATATTACTTTTGTACATTTATGAACTTACTCTTATAACTCTCCAAGTTTCCTAAGATTTTAACATAATCCTACCAACTTACAATCGAAAAGATTAGTTAAGGTTGAAATCTATGTAAGTAGAACACCCCAACACTTTTTTTTTTGGAAATAGAAATATACTAAGGATAGTTGGAGAAAACAACAAGAGGCTAGAGTATTTAATTTTTGGACATGCACCTTAACTAGTCTCTGTCTTCAAGTCAAAATTTTGACTGTTTTACAGAATCTTCCATTTAACAGTTCAAATATCAAAGTAATAATTTTAATATAGAATATATTTGCTTTTAAGATCCCTCTATCTTTTTTTCGAATAGTTAGCAAATCTTTTTACTTAGACTTTGAATAGATCATGTATAATTATTTACAAGTAAATACTTTAAAAACAATACTACAAATATACGTTTGATATTCAACCAAATATAAGTGTTATATGTTCAATATTCACTTAACTTGAATAAATTATCACAATTTCCATAACGTAAGACACTATATTCCCATATTACGTGTTCAGTGCAACTTCCTTACCTACGACTATCAAATGTCAGACAGAACTATGTATTTATATACATTTATACTAAAATAATGTTTATTAGCTTATAAAAGTCAGATCCATTCAAAAAACAACGATAAGTACGAGTATATAGATAGAATATAAATAGTTAATGTATATAGTACATATATATATGTATAGTAAACTTATAATATTTTTCAAAAAATATAAGAACCATGTGAGCTGTTTTTATACACAACTTATAATTTTTTGTCTCGCTCATCTGTTTTAATGTTTATATTTTTGATTGTTTTATATAAAATAATAATTATTGTAATTTATAAGGGCATTACAGCTCAGTTAATGGAAATAAATAAATAAATAAATAAATAAATAAATAAGTACATAATATTGAGCGTCAATATACTTATTACTCCAGATTCATAACACTCAAGGTCAGAGACAATGTATTGGCACATAAGCTTAAGAACTGAGCTGATTTATAATTTCACTTGTTTCTTGCACAAAGTAATATTTGTAAATATAATTTCATATTACAATACATTTTGAAATAGATCAGCTTAATTTCACCAATGTTCCTTATACATAGTCTGTTCCTACATGTATTTAGTATACACTAAAATAATGCCACGTATACCATCAAATGTAATAGACACAGTTACATATATACAATTAAAAATGTGCATTTCAAGTACCTACATATGTATGTGGAACTATCGAACGCATAGACACCAACCAACCCAATAATCAAAACAACTAATTAATGCGTTAAATGGCATTAATTGACATTCGCACCGGAAAACATTTCTATCTATAATGAAACAATAAAACTCTAAAGTTCAAGACAAATCGAATCAGTTTGTGACGGACCGTGGTCCGAGTAGTTAGTTAAACGAAAGAAGAAAAGAACTACAAAAACACAAAAGAAATCCAATCAAAATTTGTTATATCGAAATAAATATTTCACATAACAGATTTGGGATTAATAAGGACTATCACTACCAACGCCCAACAGCAACAACAACAGAAGAAAACATGGCAGCCACTGCAGAATCAATGCAGGATACTCTAAACCAAGCGACAGCTTCGGGTGCAGGCTTCAGTCCATTGGTCACTGGTCTAATTGGGACCGTCATTGCACTTTCACTTTACGAATACTGGCGACGTAATACACGCGAATGGAAGATGGTCAAAAATATTCCGGCTCCACCAATGTTGCCGCTCATCGGACATGCACATTTAGTTGCGGGTCTTACAAATGCAGGTGAGTGTGAAAAGTTGTGCGTGTAGGTTAAGTGAGTTTCACAGACAGGATATAGGCACAAAGCAACGCTAAAGTGAAAATATCAAAGTGCAGTAGAACATTTTAATGATAAAGAGACCTCGAAAAAAGTCAAATTTTGTTGATATAAGTATTTATTAAAATAATAGTGAGTTATTTTTTCTAATACAATTCGAATTATCGAGAATAAAGGACAAGAATTTTAAAGAAAATATTCAATTAAAGCTCTTCCTTAACCTATGGAAAAATATAAATTTGAAGAAGCACAAAAAAACATGGGATATCTATTCGGTCAAAAAATATCAAGTTATTTCAATGTTGTGAAGACGGTCAGATTCAAAGGAAATCATAAATGATAGATTCTGGAGTAGCATTCTAATTCAGCACCGACAAATACATCGAAAACAACTATTTTTGTTTTAAATTATAACTACATTTTTTATTTATTTTTTTTTTTTTCCAAAAAAACTATTCGACCTTTTTTTTAACTTCATAAATCGTAGGCGTAGGTTTTTTTCTGAGTTCAATTATAAACAAAATGAGCCATGTTGGATCAAAATTGGTGCTTGAATCAGATAATTTTACCGTATTTGCCCTCACTAAGCTAAACTAGTAAGAGCCAAACATTAGGTACCCTGCACTACGATATTCTAAAAATATTGCTCTTACGGGAGGTGCCACGACCTCTTGTTCAAATTTACATAGTTTTTGCTTTGATCTTTCACTTACTGTTCTCAGCGTCTGAGCAAAATTTGGTTGGATTATCTCAAAACACGCTTTCAGTATAGCATTTTGAAGCTTCTGCTTATATGGGAGGTGCCACGCCCTCTTGTCCGAGTTCTTCTAGTTACTGCTCAGTGTTTGGTTTTAAAGTTCTTCGTGTCTGAGTGAAATTTAGCTGGTCCATCTCGAAAAACGCTTTCAGTGAAGTATTTTGAAGCTTTTGCTTATTAGTGGCAACAATACGCTTATATTGATTTTTTTACCTAAAATCTTCAAAAGAACAATCTATCGAAATTTGACCTTACAGTCAAATTCTAAAGCTATGTTTTGGAAAAATGTTGTCATCTGAAACTCATAATGGAATCACTCATGGAATTTTTAAAGAACATATTAAGCCATTAGCTCCATTTTGTATTAGACTTTTGGATTTCTTTTTCCAAAAAACTGCGCTTGAATGGATAAAAGTATTCCACAAAAATTTTCAACGAATAATTTCACAAGGGATTACCAAAGACAAGAAATGCCTTTAACTTAAGAATAATGCGTAATTTTGCTTTCTGTGCCAAGTCTTATTTTTAAGATGCTTCCGAACATTGGAGGATTTTCTAATGTTTATGGTATTATAAAACATATCCACTTAAATTTTCTGTTTATATCATTAAAGTATCATTTGAAAATCTGAAACTCATATAAATCCATTATTATTTTTTTTTTTGTTTTCATCCACAGAGATCATGTCACGCGGTACCGGTTACTTGGTACAGCATGGTGAGACCCTCAAAGCTTGGTTAGGCAACGTACTTCTTGTGTTTCTATCAAATCCCGCCGATATTGAGATTATTCTGAGCACAAACAATCATTTACAAAAAGCCGAAGAGTATCGTTACTTCAAGCCATGGTTCGGTGATGGTTTACTCATCAGTAATGGCAGCCATTGGCGTCATCATCGCAAAATGATTGCACCCACTTTCCATCAGAGTATCTTAAAGAGTTTCGTGCCCACATTTGTGCAGCATTCACTGGCTGTCGTCGAACGCATGGGTAAGGAGGCTGGCAAGGAATTTGATGTACACGATTATATGAGTCAGACTACTGTGGAAATTCTACTGACCACCGCTATGGGTGTCAAGAAGATTCCAGAGGGTAACAAGAGTTTCGAGTATGCACAGGCCGTCGTAGATATGTGTGACATTATACACAAACGTCAGGTTAAATTATTCTATCGTCTCGATGCGATCTACAATTTGACTAAGTTACGTGAGAAGGGTGATAAGATGATGAATATCATTTTGGGCATGACCAAGAAAGTAGTAACCGATCGTAAGCATAATTTCAGCGCTGATTCACGCGCTATTATTGAAGAAGTGGAAGATGTGAAGAAGTCAAAGACACCAGCTGCCAAGAAGGAAGGTCTACGCGATGATCTCGATGATATCGATGAGAATGATGTTGGCGAGAAGCGTCGTTTGGCTTTACTCGATGCTATGGTCGAAATGGCAAAGAATCCATCAATCGAATGGAATGAAAAGGATATTATGGATGAGGTTAATACTATTATGTTTGAAGGACACGACACTACCTCGGCTGGTTCAAGCTTTGCGCTATGTTTGTTAGGTATTCATAAGGATATTCAAGAGAAAGTCTATGCCGAACAAAAGGCAATCTTTGGTGATAATATGTTGCGTGATTGTACCTTTGCTGATACCATGGAAATGAAATATTTGGAACGCGTTATTATGGAAACTTTACGTTTGTACCCACCAGTACCATTGATTGCACGTCGTTTGGACTATGATGTGAAATTAACTTCAGGTCCATACACTGTACCCAAAGGTACCACCGTTATTCTACTACAATATCGTGTACATCGTCGCGCTGATATCTATCCCAATCCAGATAAATTTGATCCCGACAATTTCTTGCCCGAACGTATGGCTCAACGTCATTACTACAGTTTCATTCCATTCAGTGCTGGACCAAGAAGTTGTGTTGGTCGTAAATATGCAATGTTGAAGTTGAAAGTATTGCTATCGACCATTTTGCGTAACTATATTGTACACTCTAGGGAGACCGAGGCCGATTTCAAGCTACAGGCTGATATCATTCTTAAATTGGAGAATGGTTTCAATATCATGTTGGAGAAACGCAATCACGCCACCGTAGCATAAAGCTGGACAAATATATATACTAAAATATATGTATATATAAATATATATATATATTACATACTAACAAAAATTAGCTGTTTCATAGTAGGATTTAAATTTTATGTTATCGTATTTTACCTGAAATTAAATATGTGATACCTAGGTTGGTTGAATAAAATAATCGCAAAAACAAAGTACTTATGTAGTTGCCAATAATCTATTTTATAATACATACATACAACTAAATTAATACTGTACCAACACCACCAAATACTTGTTATAAACATGAATGTGTCATTATTATTGTGTCATCAATATATTAGAGGAAGATTTATATTATGATATTGGGGATGTTTATTACTTTGTTTCATACTAATATTACTTTTTAAGATAAATTGGATTATGTATAAATCAGAAGTAACCGAGAGCATATATATAAAAAATTAATAAAAAAAAAACACTCAGCATACACAGTAGAAAACTGCAATTTTAAATGTTTTTTAATTAAATTTTTTATTGGAAATTCATTCAACTTTTGTTTTGTATGCATTCAAAACATTCGATTGACCCAAAACCATTTTCAATGGTTAAACTGTTCAACTTTTTATATGGATTTTGAACCGCTTAACTCAAATCTGCAATTTTTTTCTCTAAAAATTTTGTAGTGTTGGTGAAAAAATGAAAAAATTTTAAAAAATATCCATTTTAAGGTGCATTTTTCGATAAGGAAACTGTTTTTTGGTCCATCAAATATACTTTGAAATGCAAAAATTTTATACGAAACTTTTACCTTAAATGGACAAAATCTCTAAAGCCACAGAGCTTACGAAAAAATAAATTGTATATGGGCTAATCCTGCGTTGCGAACGTTACATTTGTACGCATATTTTTAAATCCGGAAGGCGCTCTGAATGTTAAATTCTTAATTTACCTGCAGTGGTATGTTACCCTTTGAGAGTACTTTCAGAAGCCATTTAGAAATATTTCCTAGCTTGTATCAGTTACAATATAATCGTGCATAAAATGCTGTTCGCACGTTACAAAAAACAGAAGTCGTTGTGGAGATCAATGTACATTTTAAAAATTTTTTTGCGAATTTTCCAGTATAAACGAAAAAAGCAAAATCCTCCAAAGAAAGAAGAATATTTGAGTATATCGAAACTGCTTTTGAGGGAATCAAAGAGTCCTTCGTTCGTACAAAAATTTAACTTTTGTGTGTTGCGCACGTTACGTTGCGAACGTTACAATTTTTATTTTATATATCTACATAGGCTATCGAAAATTGATGCAGCCCCTTTCCAACTAACTTAAACACATTATATTCGCTCGGTTTATTTGTGGAAAAGGTTGTAAAGAAGTGCAGTGCACACAAAAGTAAAATTTTTTCTTGGCATCGCATCTCACGGTGAAAATACGCGGTTGCAGCTGAACCATCGATTTTTATGAAATTTGGAATGCAACGTTATTAAAGACTTTTTGTTATGTAGCTGCCGGTGCGACGCCCCTAAAGGCGAAATGCATTTCCGCGGCTAAACCGGTGGACCAATTTTTAGGAAACTCGGAATGGGGATTGAACCTTTAGAAAGCATATTAGTGGGCAATAACACTCACCTAGTAGCAAAATGCGCTTTTACGGCAATTTATAATTTTTCTCTTGGTTGACCTTTTTTCGGATATGCCCTTATTTGAATTAAGCGGTTCAGAATCTATTCAAAAAGATGAAAAGTTAAAATTTTAAAACAAAATTTTTTTCTATATATTCTTCATCAAAATGAAACGAGGAACGAAATTTCGAGCAACTTTAATTTTTTCCATACAAATCTGTACCTATCATACTTATTAGGAGTTACCTAGTTACAGTATTGAGCTGTGGATATAATAGACGCATTATTCAAAAATACGCTCTCAGAAAAAAAGGAATGTAGTTCACGGAACAGAAATGAAAGACGAATTTTAAAGTTGTAAAAATTACCTTATTGTTTTATTACATTTTCTTTAAGCTCAATGCATCCTCCAATTATGAATCCCATCACTGTATCGGTTTTCTTCTTAGTACCCTTCAATGGCAGCTGTTACATCATTCTCTGATAAACCATTAGAAGTCAGAGGGAACTAAGTCTGGCGAATACGCTGGAAGTTGTTAAAACTTGTACTTTAATTCATTGATTTTAGTATGCCAGCTGGTGATGGAAATTTTTTTTTTCATTCAATAAACCTTTTTGCGACTTTCTGGACTTAAAAGTTCAAGTTCCTATTGATGCTAACTAATCCTTAGCCAAATAGTCGGGTTTACACCATTCCAGAGCTTTTGTTTTGATTCAGAATCGAGTCTCATCCATAGTGATAACACGATACACAAAATCCTTTCTGTCCTTTGTGGATGAAAATTTTTTTATTAATTTTTTACTATTTTATGCCTCGGTTATGTTGGACACACATATGTTTCATTTTCTGCTCCCAAGACTCTTCAGTCAAATTGTGTACAAATAAATAGAAATTTAAAAGTTAAAATTGAAAATCACCGAATGAAGGATTTGAACCCGGGCCACTCTACACAGGGCAAGTCACTAGACCGATACACTATCGTTTGCTCTTCTTCACAATCGACGAACTGCCAAACAGTAAGCAGTCAGTGGCATAATAATTTCACTGATACAATCGATACACAATTGGACAACTTTTGGTAATAATGACGGATTATGCATTACATTTGGACCATTTTTGATACAATTGATAATTTAAGTGAATTCATTTTAATCTTAGGAGTAGTCCATTATGAACTACTTACAAAAAAACTAGACCAAAGATTGTACTATTGAGACAATTGACTCCGTCGGTACTACAGAGATGTTTTTACATGGGCAAACGATGGGATCTATTTTTTTTTAAATTTTTTAATTAAAAAAAAGTGAGTGAACGAGCACTAATACGATATGTCCATCGTTGCCGGAAGAGAGTAAAAATATTCACCGACCCCCCTTACTTTTTGTCGCCAATGTTCCTTTCAAAAATACTATCCTCTTTTTTCCACCCCTTAAGGGGGCTCCCATACAAAGTTTTGTTAAAAATATCAAAAAATTTCTTATTGCCTGGAGAGAGCAAAAATGTACACCAACCCCCATTAATTTTTCATCTTCAACACATTTTTTTGAATGTACTAACCCCTTTATCCATCTCTTAAGGAGGCCCACGTACAAAATTTTGATAAAAATATAAAAAAAAGTTCCTCATTGCCGGGAGAGGGACAAAATCTTCAGCGACCTTCTTTTACTTTTCCTCTCCAATAATTTACTTAAACATATTAGCCCTTTTTTTTCTAGTAATTACGGGTGTTTCCATTTAATTCCCATTCATTTTTCCTCTCCAACAATTCTTTCAACGTACTTCCAAATTTTTTCTACTCCTTAAGGGGGCTCCCATACAAAATTTTGATAAAAATAGCAAAAAATTCCTCATGGCTAGAAGGCGAAAAAATCTTCACCTATTACTATTCTTTAATTCAAATCCTGATCCCAGTTTATAATTCTAAAGCTAAATTTTAGATACACCTTTTCAACACACAAGGACCATTTTTTAAGAACATTTTAGAATATTATCTCTGTTTTTCATTGGTCTTTTTAACCTATTTTTCCAAAAGCTGGGTTTTAATTATAAAAGTATTCTACAAAAATATTCAATAGAGGAAAGACCCCTTGGTAATCTTAAATACTTGTGCTAGGGTTAGACTAAAAGCATAAGCCGTATTCACGCTATTGTTGCATGGTAGCAAATGCAAAATTATTTAAAACGTTTTTTGAAAAATCTATAGAATTTTTTTTGTAATTCGAAAGTTATATAATTAGATTAAAATCCATTAATGAATTATGTTAACGTTAATGAAATTCTAATGGCTGTCAAAACAAAAGATAATATATACAAATATATTCTCTTCACTTTCGCATTGTAAGTACCTGAATCTACATATTGAATGCCTGAGTATATATGGTTGCTATTTAACATAACATTGAGCAATGACCCGTTATTATATAAAATATTTACCCAAAATGACGTCAATTTAAATTACAAAATGTTAATAACCCTTAGAAAATGCGCAATTTTAAGGGGACAAAATTTAAGAAAAATTAAAAAAAAAAAATTAATTTTCAGCATGACAACATTTCGTTATAAAATTACGAATGAAGAATATTATAGGGGAGAGTCTCCTGATGTGGGACATCACCGAGTATGGGACAGACGATTTTTTCTAGCATGCAAAATTAATATTGCCAATCTGACAACTGTCTAATTGTCGTCTTGATATGACAAAGATTTAAGCCAAGACCAAAGTGAAATTGCTTATTACAGTTTTCATTGCATTTTTTTGGGTGTCCTATACCCAGATACAAATTTTTAAAGAGCAAAAAACATGTCTTTTGATAATTGGCCATAACTTTTGTGTGTATTTTGGTTAAATGTATTGTATGTTTCTTACCTTTCGAACAATACTTATATAAAACACCCGAACGGTGTTAACGGTTTAACCATTAACAAGTTATGGGTCAAAAACAAAACTTGTCCCATACCCGGTGACTCTCCCCTACAAAAAAAAAAATGTCATAATAAAAAGCACTATACAACAATCAACAACTCCAAAAGGTTTTTTAACTGTTTTTAGTGCGTTACTGATATATAGAATTTTAAGTGTTTTTTATTTTTTTTTTTGAAAGGTGGTACAACGGTCCTTTAACTAATATTATGTGTGTGTTTTATTGTATGGCAGCTACAGCTCCCCTGTGACCAATCCTATAAGGGGGTATAACGGCCCCTTTTATTGCATAAATATGACATTTTGCCTGTTTTATAGTTTGGGGGTAAAACGCCCCCTCTTCAAATTGCTCAAGCTTTATAATGATTGCTGCTGAAGGTGCAGATGTGTTGCAGTTTGTGTTTTTTTTACATGGGAGGGCGTTGTATAGATCTTTAAACGAAGTTTTATAGTGATTGTTGCTATAGAAGGACAGATATAACATTTAATCTCTTTTATTGTATAAACTTTCCCTTTACCATTCCATTTCCCATGCTTTTTTCTGTATGGGGATACAATGCCTCCTCTTAAGATCTCCACAAGTCTGATAATGGTAGCTGCTATAGGTGCAGACATATTGCATTTTGTGTGCGTGTTTTGCATGGGGGTACAATGCTCCTACTAATCTCCTACGAAATAAATCTATTGATCAAGTTTATAGTGGACATTTTATCTGCTATATTGTTTAGGGGTACAACGTCTCCTCCTCTTCCGATCTCCAGAAGTCTTAACAAATTATGTTAATCAGTTTAATAGCAAAATCATTTCCCAAATCTTTTGAGGTTTTTATAAACATAAATTTTGTTGTATCATGTAATTAAAATGCTTCCACAAAATCGATCTGGTTTAACAGATCAACTCATTCAGTGAGAGTGGTACCCTTAACAAACATACTTTCAGACAATACAAAAATGGCAAATACTTTTTCAATATATTTATTCGCCAAACAACTGGATTAAGGTACATTTTCCCTCTGATATACCGTACTTTTAAGCAATGCTAATATTTAGTAGGGTATTTCAAAGTAATTTACAACATATGGAGACTCTTCAAAGCGTGTCGAAGGTTGAATTGATTAGCTTGGCAAAATTTTTACAAATCCAGCAGTGCGAATATTTAAGTGAAAGAAATTAGAGACTTTGGATAAGGCAACGTGCAAATATATTCGCGCAGTGCCAAAACAGTGTCCACTCTGCTTCAGAACAAACAACATGGAACCGAGTGAAATTTTAATAGATGCTAGAAAACAGCAGATACTACCAACTTCTATAATCATTGGCATATGCGGAACTCTCATCAGCATAGTGTTATATGAATTATGGTTTCGTAATACACACTCCTATAAAGCTTTGAAAAATATGCCTGGACCAACGATATTGCCACTCATAGGCAATGCACATTTAGTTGTGGGTTTAACAAATTCAGGTGAGTAACCAAAATAATTCAACCAAGAAAAGTGCTTTTCTATATAATTTATATTTTTCGCAGAGCTTATGAAGCGTGCCTTGGAATATCTGCAGTACTATGGCGAAACGGTGCGTGGTGTTTTGGGCAATATGTTCATTGTGTTTCTTACAAATCCCAAAGACATTGAAATCATATTGAATAGTCAGCAGCATTTGGAAAAATCAGATGAATATCGTTATTTTAAACCCTGGTTCGGTGATGGTTTACTTATAAGCAATGGTCATCATTGGCGTCATCATCGTAAAATGATTGCGCCAACTTTTCATCAGAGTATTTTGAAAAGTTTCGTACCCACTTTCGTGGAACACTCACAACGCGTGACTGCACGTCTGCAGCAATTGGTGGGCCAAGAATTCGATGTACACGATTATATGAGTCAGACAACTGTGGAAATTTTACTCACCACTGCTATGGGTGTACGTAAGATACCGGAAAATAATGAAAGTTTTAAATATGCCAAGGCTGTGGTTCACATGTGTGATATCATACATAAGCGACAGGTGAACATACTCTATCGTTTTGATCCAATTTACAAATTAACAAATTTGGCTGAAAAAGGTGATGGCTTTATGAATACCATACTCAGTTTGACGAGGCGTGTCATCGCTGAGCGGAAACTGAATTTCAATAAGGATACAGCTGGTGTGTTGGATACGCAATTTGAAATGGATAAACGCGATGTGAAGCAAGTAGTGGGATATCGTGATGATTTGGATGATATTGATGAAAGTGATGTGGGTATGTGGCGAAGTTCTTGATTAGGTGTGGCGAATCATCAATTGATTATGTGTTTTTTTATTTTTTTTTGAACAGGTGCTAAGCGACGTTTAGCCTTGTTAGATGCTATGGTTGAGATGTCGAAAAATCCCGATATTGAATGGAATGAAAAGGATGTAATGGATGAAGTGAATACAATTATGTTTGAGGTGAGTTTTGTTAAATGAATGAATAATGTTTTTATTATTTACACTCTTAATTGTTAATGTGCACAAATGAGGACAAATGTTTACTTATGAAAAAATTTTTCCATTATTACTATCCAATATTACCGAAATGAAAAGAAAAAAATTTTCTCTCTGTATTTTTTTTGACGATTTTTGGAAATCAAATGTGTATGTATTCTCCTTTAACTCCTAGGAGGAGCATAGGGCCAATATGAAATCTCTCCATTTGTCACGATCAAATGTGTGAACTAGAGATATTGTGGAGGTGGTTTCAACGGAACCGGAGTGGGAACCAAACATTTAAATTTGATTTATCGGAGTTGGAACTGAAGTCGGAGATAAAAGATATATATTATGGCAACTTTTATTTTATTGCTCCTTTGTTTCCTTTTCAACAATTCAACATTATAGAAAAGTTAACGATTGCAGCTATGAGAGCGATAGTAAAGGATACATCGAAACAAAAATGTATTCTTACATTCTGTGCTTTTCTTCTTTTCTGCTCCGTTATAGCTTCTCGATTTCAAAACATTCGAAACTGATGTCGAAGTCAGTGGTCAAAATCAATCGGAAGTTATAACCTATCGGTACCGAAACCGAAGCATCCTAGTGTGCACATTCATTGAAAGAATGGGCGTTGCCAAACCCTCGAGTAACATACTTCAATATATCTTTAAAACTATTTGGCGCATATGGGTGAACTTTAGCACACATAAGTATGTACTCATCAGGGGCGCATTTGTGCAAATATACCCAGCCTTTCTCAAAATTTTGAAATTACCGTGCTTAAAGACTTTTGAATAAAGTTTATTTCGTGATTTTGAACAAAATAGCTTGCCTGGCACCCCCTGAAATAAAATTCTATCTACGTCCATGGTACATATAAAAGGCACTAAGGAAAAATTTAAGATTTGGTACATATAAAAAGATTTAAGACGCAATAAACATTTCCTTTTGGAGGTGTTATTGGCTTGACACTGACTATCTTCTATATAAATTTGATCCCGGTATGTTGCTTTATTTGATTCTTACTTTACGATGACTTAGATTACATTAACCTTAGAATTGTTCTGATAGAGAAAGTACTTGTGCAAAATATCTTTTAGTTCGCAGTGGAGTCTTAAGGCAATTCGTTTCAAGGTACGTTGTCTTGTACCCGATTTTTTTTTATCAAATACTTCAGTTGAGTGTCGCGTGCAAATGTATTGACAGTACTTAGATATGATAGAAGAAAAAACAAGTTCTGCACAGACCAGTCTTGTTTGATTTGCTACAGATCCGTTCATTGCATATACTGTAGCTGTACTGTACACTATAAAATGCTACTTTAGTGACAAAAATAGTTTTTCTCCTATTTTTTTGCTTACGTTCTCTCTCTATATCTCTTGCGAAAATGTTTAAAAGCTACTACAATCCTATATCATGAATTTTACTGTAGTTCTTATACCCGTTCTTTAGTGACCTGAAGCATTGATTGTATATAGTGATGATCAAAATTAGTGTTGGTCTTGAGTCTTGGTCTTGGTAATTTTTTGAGACCAAGACCAAGACCACGACCAAGACGCTGATATCTTTGCAAGACCAAGACCAAGACTGCCATGGTCTTGGTCTTGGTCTTGGTTTGCTCGTCACTAATTGTATAAAATACAGTACACTGAAGTATTTATTGGAATCAGGTTTGTTTTTGACACTTTCTAACAGTTGAAACAAGACAGTGTACTTCAGTATCAAAATGAAATCAGTTTACAAAGAAGATTTGAATCTTGAATTTTTTGAATCAAATACTTCAGTTCAGTGTAAAATGTGTAAGTAAAGAAAAGTATATTATTTTTCAAGATGTATTGTGCAGGCCCCTAATATCTATAAAGAAACTAACCAAAATAAGTCCACAAATTCTCAAACAAATATTGGATATCATGGATATATTGGATTCGGTTCTCAAGGGCTAACCAATTATAAGAAAAAATATTATTTTTTAACTTTGACTCAAAACCATCCATCAAATCCTTTCTATTAATAAAACAGGGACACGATACAACATCCGCGGGTTCTAGTTTTGTGCTCTGCTTACTGGGCATACATCAAGATGTACAAAAGAAAGTGTTTGAAGAGCAAAAATCAATATTTGGCTTCGATATGAAACGTGATGTTACCTTTGCGGATACATTACAAATGAATTACTTAGAACGCGTTATTAAGGAAGCGTTAAGGCTATATCCACCTGTACCGATTATAGCGCGTAAAGTTAACAGAGATGTTAGATTAGCGTCGGGACCATATACCATACCTAGAGGTACAACAGTGGTGTTGGGACAATTCGCCGTACATCGACGTGCTGATATATATCCAAATCCAGAAAAATTTAATCCCGATAATTTTTTGCCTGAAAATGTATCAAAACGGCATTACTACAGTTATATACCATTCAGTGCGGGACCAAGAAGTTGTGTGGGTAAGTTTTGAAGTTGAAGAAGAAAGTTGTATTTAGTTTATATAGAAATTTCGAAGAATATGCATATAATATATGATTTTTTGCAGGACGTAAATATGCCATGTTAATGTTGAAGGTACTGCTATCGACACTTACACGCAAGTTTCATGTACGCTCGAATATGCAAGAGGCTGACTTTAGATTACAGGCTGATATTATTTTGAAATTGGAAAATGGCTTTAATATTGTGCTGAAAGAACGTGTTTAAATACATATATATTTTATATATTCTTATTATCTAGTTTTTTATATTTTTATGCTGAATAAATTTAATGATATACTCATAATGATAAATTGAGTGAATTTTCAACATACTCTTTTTATTTTCCCATAATTTCTTCAATAAAAACTGTAAAAAATGCACCCCAAAAATAACATTTATTTTTGCTCATTTATCAAAATTTATTGTTACAACAATTTTTCCACATTTTTTATGAAAAATTCGTTACATGTTAATGGGCATGAAAAAGATTTGCAATTTGTTCAAACTTCCGGCACGGCGCGATGATGTTCATTCAACATGATCTGTGATATTAAATTTCAACCCTGTGTATGCTCACTTTTTACAGCGATTTTAACCTAAAAAATTGTTGATTAAATTCTATAACATATGAGGTGAGAAAATGCTGAAAATAACAGCAGGTAGTTTAGAGCGAAAGTGATCTTACACTTTAATTAGAATCTATGTTTTCCTATCATATTACTTTTTTGCCGAATAGCCTTTTTTGCAGACAGCGATTATCATTTTTGTTTACACATTTTTAAACCACTGTAACGAAATGCAAACAATATAGGAAATAAAAATGTGTTGGCGGTATAGCCTTTCAGGATCTGCCTTCTTTTTTTAAAAAACAGTCGAACCTGTCTATATGTGAAAAGCCAGCTTCGTTTTTTGCAACCTTTCAATACTTATTGACAAATGACAAAGTAATCCTGCCAAATAAATACCATATCAAACGGAAGCAAGGTGAAAGGATTGTTTGAAAAAGAAAAAGTATTGCAAGGAAAATGAAAGGATTTCCGTAACATAATACTTGCATTATGTTGGAAAATTTTTAAAGATTTTTTATCACTTTTGCAGGAAAAATGACATTTGTTAATTCGATGAAAGCGAAGTTCCCGTAAGTGGATACTGTTGATGACATTTACAAAATACGGTTTTTACTTTAATTTTAACCGGCGTTGGTTGCACTGGTGACATTTGTTTTTTCAAAGGGAACTATCCTCAGAAAATATTTAACTTTTCATGAGGGGCATTGTACATTTTTTTTATAATGAAAAATTCTATTTTTTAGTTTTTAATATAACATAAGCAATAAAATTTTTAAGATAAAGAGAAGAAAAGGCAATAAAAAACACTGAATTCAAGAAAACTTTTTTTTTGCTTCAGTGAAAATTTTTTATTCTAAAACTTTATCCTAAAAAAGTAATATTTAGCTAAAAAAAATCCAAAAAAATAATTATGCAAATTTCTTTATTAGCATACGTATGTTTTGAAAAAATTATTATGTAAATCGGTTCAGTATGTTATACGCCAAAGCGTTACATACGGTTTCCATAATCTTAAACTGGTCATTAATTTGCTGCGAAAAATCATAGATCTATCAATTGTATGGAGGAAAGTTTTTAACCCCAGGAAGGGGGGTAAATAATGGAAATAAAAATACAAATTTATTTTTGCTTTTCAAAATATATGACCTGGTCTACGAGCGAAAATAAGGTTTCGTGAAAACAGCTGGAAAACAACTTTTAAAGGTAAATTTATGCGAATCTGCAAAAAACTGGGAATTTTTTTTTTACACCTAAGCACCCTTTTCATAGACCCGGTTGCATATTTTTCTGCTACCCTTATATATTTTTCTGCTCTTTCAATCAACTTTTGTATGCCTTCGAAAAAAATGTTTTATCTTTGTGTGAAAAAAAGAACATTGAAACCAAATACTTCACTTCTTTTTCACTTGAAAATTTCATCCCAGCACTGTAAAGTGGCCTAGCCAAAATTTTGAAGCCCACCTTCTGCAGGGTGTTCTCATTCTGAAGGAGTACACTTTAGGTCAATTTTCCCCATATTTTTACTCTGTCCCCTTCAATGAACTACTCTAATACCCTACTCTCACTTGGCTGGTTAACCAAATGAATGCTGATTAAGCACTAACCAGGATAGTTTTCCATATAAAAAGCTTTGTCTTTATAATCGATTATCATGATCACACATGAGTCTCAAAAGACTGTCGCTATGATTTTCCGAGCCGGTGTGCATGTTTGTGGCACTTTATAGATTCCTGTTTATTAGGGTAGGCTAAATTGTATGGACGAAATTTTATCGACCTCGGCTACCCCCCTATGTGAAAGCTCATTGAATTTTATGAATATTTGCCCAAGGAACCATACCTCTGCGTTCAACTTTAGTTGGGCGCATTTTTGATCGAAAATTTTACCTTGCATTTAATATTTTTTTATTTTCATACTGAATTTTAAAAATTCTTAGAGAGACAAAAGTAATGTCATAATATGATTTGGCTGATATTATGCCAATAATTAATAAAATTAGATTCTGCTTACACGAAAAGTTTACTTGATAGTGTGGAATTGATTGTATGTATTTAAAAAAGTGATGTCGATCAAATAGCCGATTATTACGAACGACTTTCAAAATAAACGATTCATATTTTTAGATGAATTTTTTCAAACAAAACACCAACCTAGGCTGAAAGTTCATTCAATTCTATGAATATTTGCCCAAGAAACCATACCTCTACGTTCAACTTTAGTTAGGCGCATTTTCCATTGAAAATTTTACCTTGCGTTTAATATCACAGGCCCACAAAAAAGAAAGTACCTTGCGCGAAAGATCAGACCACCTTAACTTTATGTTTTCGGGGTCGCTGAATCCGAATAAGGTGCCAGAATAGCGAAGTTGGTTCGCGTTTTTTCAGAAATAAACAATAATGCTGAAAATTACAGATTTTTGCTGGTCTCTGAAAAAACGCGAACCAACTTCGCTATTCTGGCACCATATTCGAATTCAGCGACCCCCAAACATAAAGTTCCGGTGGTCTAATCTTTCGCGCAGTGTCCTTTTTTTTTTTTTTGGTCTGTGCACACAACCACAAAAAAAAATTTCCTGCACGAACGATCAGACCACCTGAACTTTATGTTTGGGGGTCGCTGAATTCGAATATGGTGCCAGAATAGCGAAGTTGGTTCGCGTTTTTTCATAAAACCAGCAATTACGCTGAAAATTTGAGATTTTTTTCATCATTATTATCCGCACCTATCTTGCACTGACTTTAGTAATGCCAAGGTTATCGTAAAGAATTTAAAAAATGACTGTATCTGATAGAGTGATGAGCAAACCAAGACTATAGTAGTCTTGCAATGATATCGGCATATTAGTCTTGGTCTCGAAAAATTACCAAGAATCAAGACCAAGACTAATTTTGCTCATCACTAATCTGATACACCAACCATTTCTACAAGCTGTGTCTTCTTTAGTCGGGCATCTTTCAATATTAATTTTTGGACTTTTATTGAGGTTGCTACCTTCATTGCGAGCTTTGTATTGAAATAGTTTTTCTCCAGGTCGCCTGGTCTATAGGAAGCTCCCCATTTTCGTTTCTTGTACCAAAGCCCTGTTTACAAATGAATCGATGATTAAACCCTAGGTATTTTATAAAACGTAACATAACAGTCATTGATTCAAATAATGTGCTAAAGAATAAAACAGAATGGTCTAACGATAACAGTTTTAAGTATTTGAAAAAAAAAAAAATTAATTATAAAAAATCATTAAAAGAAAAATCCATTGAAATTTATTTCCTACAAAATTCACAGCTAAGCAGTGATTATCCTGCAGGTCAAGTGTGAATGTCACACCATGACGTTTCAATAACAATGTTAAAATAAACTCCTGCTGTCATATAGAAATGCATATTGTTGCGAATATCTTCATTATATTTATGATTTTAGGCATTTGCACCATTGAATTTTGCTAAAGTCATTCAAAATTTCCTTTTTCATTTGACTGAATGTGTATGCCGTAGAACACCCAAGAATTAGTTTTGACAGATTTCTCATGAAAGCAACTTTGGCTTTCTTGAGATCTCTATTTTGTATCAACAAGTAATATAATGATATTGTTGAGCTCATTGCTGTCATGATGATGATGATGATACAATCAAAGGACTAGTGCTGAAATTCCACAAAGACTTTTACTTGCTGAATATCAAAAGTGATGTCACACTGATTTCTCAATTGATTTGTCAATTTTTAAATTGAATTTTTGCTTTGTCAAGAAGCCAATGTTTGCAAATATTTAATATTGAATGGGTTTTGTTATATCACATGATTCTAAAACTACTTTGGATGCTGTAAAGCAACAGGACCACCTTCAATTCGAAAAGGAAATTTTGCAACCTTTGCCGCATCAACAATTTTAGCAAACATAATACATTACACAAGATAAAAATTAAATGATATTTTGACTAGTCATATGTTCCCTTGAGTACTTTTCAGCACTGTATCCGAGGTCGGAATTGCTTATGTACCTGTAAGATTTCAAGATATCATTGCGTGAAGTTGCGGAAAACGCTGTTTCCAGGATATTGATGCAGTTCCAGGAAAAGTGGTTATTATATTTTTTTTAATGGCATCGGATAGCCATAATCTTTTTTATCATACTATATATTTAAACTGTTTCAAATGGACCCAAACTTTCCGAACAATTATCATTTGCATGTCCAAATACTTTTAAAAACATGATGAACTATGTAGTATGATAAAGAAGATTATGGCTATCCGATGCAATTAGATAAAGACACTGAGATTATTAGATAAAAGTTTTCTTTTATAGAGTGACCATCTTACTCAGGCGCTAGCATAAAGATAATTCTATTCTCCAATGAATTTCATAAGGAGCAATACCACGTTATGATATCGGCTTAGCAATAAATTATCTAAAATAAAAACCAAATGTTACTTCTTCAAGTCCACTACCATCTGACGAACCTTTACGAAATTCTCCGCTTGGCCTTCCACTGTTTTCGGAAAACGAGTCCTCAAAAAACTTAAAACAAAATCATTCCAAATATATTACAAAAATAAACAAAGCGAAAAGTGCCTTTGAAATTGTAGACCCACAATATCTCAAAAAGCATTTGGCTACCATCCATATTCCTATATCTACTATGAAAAGACGCTGGCAATGGCTAGGCTATACTATCCGAAAAGACATCGCTAGACTATCAAAATTATAAAAACAATACCATATAAAAACAGATTTCAGAAAAGTATAAGAATCGATTGAGCTTCGAAAAGGGGCGTAACACACCTATTAACTATAAAATACTAAAACTGAAAAGCTGTCTTGGTCTTTAAATTATATCAGAGTCTTGATCTCGAAAAATTACCAAGACCGAGACTAATTTTGCTCATCATTACTCGAAAAAAATCTTTCACACTGCCTCAGTGTTTGGATAAAGGAAAAGAATATGTCTCAATTTTTGTTCTCCACGATTCTTTCAAGTTATCGCATCTTTAAAATTGTTGAATAGCTTTCGATAGGTCTCCTCATTGAGTATATCTCAAATACTAAGTAGTAATAATAATACATAAATCTTTCGGAATGCTGAAAGCTATAACTGCAACTTACCAAGAGCTATTTCGAGTAACCTTCCGAAAGGGCTTTATTTAAACTATTTAATAACAAAGGCAGAGAAACATCAGCAGTTTATTGCTATGGAAAAAAGGACTAGTAATAATTTTCAGCGTCCAGTATTACCTCCCCAGGCGACAATGTTGACGATATAAGTATTTTGCTTTTAAATATGCAGCGCGCTGATGTGTTTCGGATAATATGTCCTTCTTCCTCACAATGCAAAATATTGACGTGTTGATTATTATAGATAGTGAATTGATGACAATATACGTATATATTAGACTAAAAAAAAAACGATTTTGAAAATTTCACGATTTACCCCAAAAAATAGTGCCAGAGAACTCTTAAGATTTGTTTAATTAAAGCATGTAAATGCTAGCAATATAAAACCTATTCTTTCCAATTATAAAGATCTTGAGAGAAGAAGGCGTTTGTATCAAAGCTGATCTGTTGGTAAGTAAGCTACATTGAGGTGGTCTTACTAAAGAGGTGTTCAGTTAGTATCCTAATGATAGAGTGCGATACGTCTAATTAGAAGAAGTTATATAAACTTGTCTTACTGTTGTTAAAGTTTTAAGGGGTTAGGCAGTCCACTGAATGAATTTAATTAACACAAAGGCTTAAGTTCGAGAATGTCAATGTTATACGAGGCCTAAGCAATTAACTTTTAAAACTATAGAAGGGTTATTATTCGTACTTGCTTTTTGTTCAAAATTGAACTGTCTAGATGATGATTTGATTGAACAAGTTGAGCATAATTTAAAATGATCTTTAACAAAGAAATACTTGCATTGTTGAAAGGTAGCTAGCTACTTTTCGTATATTTGATTAATGATCTTAATGTTGAAAATTGCAATTTCACTTTCAGCATTTTTTCGATTGTCACACTTGAAAGTTCACATGTGTCGAATTTCATTAATGCTACTATCAAAGATTACAGCGAAATTGACAACAACTTTAGTTACATGAACGGAATAACTAAAGGGTAGATGTTGAGAGTTATGTAGAATATTTGCAGAAAATCGATCAAGCGTACTACGAAAAAACTAAAAAAAAGGGTGATTTTTAGCAACAACTTATGAAAAGCATCATTAAGCAAACTAATGATGTAAAAAAGACATTTTCAATTTTTTTAAAGAAAATTCCAGAAATACACGACAAAATTTCTTTACTGAAAAGCAGTACCCTTGAATAGTACCCCTGCAACTTTATAGCTGTATTTATGTCATTGCATTAAAATGATGTTGGCCATTTTAACACAATGGCATTAGCATTTATCAATTTACATGGCCTAAGCTGCTGTTGCCAATATTGTTGTCGGTAAAAGTGCGTTGTGCTACTGTGTTGTTGTTATTGCTAAAGCTTAAAATAAGGTGTCAACTTAAGTCAACAAAAGGTGTACAATTTGCCATTTTAATACCAACAAATAAATTGTATGCGCATTGATCATCATTTAGCTGACAATATCATTGTCATTGCACTGTGTGTGTTGTTGGTATGCTGTTGCCAATTTTGGCATGAGTGTCGTGGAAGTTCTCTTAAGTTCACACTGCATAAGCAGTTAACAAGATCAGCAAGGCTTTCAGAAAGTTGTTGGGTTTCATTATGCCAATAATACCAAATTTATGGTGGTAAATATTTTGACATCAACAACATGTTATATGCGAGTAGGCACTTTGTGAATGTTGGAGGTCAAATGTTGCAGGAGCAACAGGAGTTGATATGCTTTGTGGAAAAAGAAATGTTGGTGTAGTTAGGGAACTAGTGCCAGATGAAATTATGTGGTAACTTCGTTCGGCAGAGGATGATAGTTGTGAACATTGGAGTAAATCAACCAATGTACGCCATGTCTGCCAATTATTTGTTGCGGTTTTTCAAAATGGCGGCTTTTCAAAAATGTTAGAAAAATAGCTGTGGTATGCTATAACATTGCGTCTGCAACCTATTTTAAAAAATGTTAAGCTTAGAAGATAACTTAAGTTCAAGCGGCAGACATTTTTCGTGCTACATTTTTGAGTTATTAAGTATTTTTTCTCAATTTTCATGACATAAAAAAGTTATGTGATTTCATCGGCAGGCAGACTATGTTTTTTATGACGATAACATCATAAGGAGTAATAAAACCCACGTCTGCCATGCCGATATTCCAGCAAAAGAAAACTGTTATTTGGTAAAAATTTATAAAAAATCACTTCATTAAGTCTGCCGTGTCTGTAGTTAAGCATAAAAATTCTCTGGAATGCCTTGAACATGAAAATACAAAAGGCAGACGCTTTGCGTGCTGATTTTTCAAAAAGGGACGCATTTTATTATACTCGGCTATGGGAATGCGACTAAGTTTGAATAAGGATATCTTCTAAACTGTAAGTTGTGTGCAAAAATTCATCAAAATCTTTTTGTAGGAAATTTTTAGAACTACAAAATTGCTTTTAAACATTTTTGTGTAAAAGTAAGCGCAAATGAAATATTTGCAAAAAACTATTTTTTGTGATCTTTGACCTCGAATATCTTGTCATGGGAGCACAGTATAATATTTAGTTTTCCAGCAAGTCCTTAAAATGTTAAAATAAAGGTCTGTATTCAGCTATCTAATTTAAATAGGGAACCAGAAACCTCAATTTTACTATTTTCAACAGAACTGTTTTTTTTGCATTTTCTAATTTGTATAGAATACGCAAATATCGTTCTGGACGTCTGCCATCTCGAAATTATTTTTTGTTAGGAATAACTCTAACGTAATTTAGCAATGGCAGACAATATGTTATAACATATGTTAGCATTTTTTTTACAATTTCAAAATTTGATTAAAAAAAAAAAAATCAGCGCAATATTTCTTAATCACAAGGATGCGAACAACATAACATGTAAGTATCAAGGACGATTTAATTACAAACCGAAATTACCACCAGCTCCCATACTAACATTTGTGCTCGTTTTGCGGCATTCTTAAATCTAACTAATTCCCATTATTAGCTACCAACAATGAAAATACATTGATGGTCGGAGCTTACTGTTCAGTGTTTTTGAGTAAAACAACAATAAAAACACAAAAAACAAGGCAAAAATACACATAAATAAAAAAAGCAAAAAAATGTATCGGAAGGCTGGTTTGCGTTACTAGTTTCGGGACCCACCACAGGTCAAAATTGACTATAATAAGTCAATTCCTCATCAGACGCTTTTTTATTTTTATTTATGTGTATTTTTGCCTTGTTTTTTGTGTTTTTATTGTTGTTTTACTCAAAAAAACTGAACAGTAAGCTCCGACCATCAATGTATTTTCATTGTTGGTAGCTAATAATGTAAATCATCATCTGTTCCAAAAACTAAAAAACTAGAAAATCTCAGAGAGCCATCTGATAAACATACGAATGCGCTTGCTACTTCGTTTTGTCTCGGCAAAAAACCTTGCAAACGAAGCGCTATGCAAAAATAGTATAATATCGATGACTCACAATGGCAGGACAATGCATATAAAGGGAAAAAACAAAGAAATTGGAATTTTTGCATGTGCTGTGTTTTTCTTGTAGCTGTGATTCTCGTCTAATCTATGCTAAAAGTTAAATAAAGTATGCTTGCGGAATTCTATAAGATGTCGGCAAAGTGTCTGATGAGGAATTGACTTATTATAGTCAATTTTGGCCTGTGGTGGGTCACGAAACTAGTAACGCAAACCAGCCTTCCGATACATTTTTTTGCTTTTTTTATTTATGTGTATATTTGCCGTGTTTTTTGTGTTTTTATTGTTGTTTTACTCAAAAACACTGAACAGTAAGCTCCGACCATCAATGTATTTTCATTGTTGGTAGCTAATAATGTAAATCATCATCTGTTCCAAAAACTAAAAAACTAACTAATTCCCTTTCTTTTTGCAACATAGATGTCAAATCGCAATGACATTTGATAACAAAATTCGGTTTTAAAATCAAAAGCTTTGGAATTTTTTGAAACAAAGTATGATACGCGCGATCATCTCCGACATATGTTCCAATGTCACAGAGCTGAAAAAAAACTATATACTCGTACACAAACACCTAAGTAAGATGACAACAGTTTGGTGATAATTTAAGGATAACATTGACATAAAAATGTGCACAAATTGAAAGTGACGCAGCACTACAATGTGTCATGAAAAGGAAACGCGCCATATGGCATCATGGTTCATGAATACCACAAGAAATACAACAACAAGAAAAAAATATGACAAAGATCATTAGTGATATACTTTTAATATCTACTTAACCTCAAGTGGAGAAAAAACAAAAATAAAATAAAACGAAATATTTTGCATATCAACAAGATCAAGGATAGTTGCCAAAGAGGATCAACCACATAATCAATATTTTCTTCAATGAAAAAATTGTTAGTACGTCATCTACTCCACACGCGCAACATGTCACAAGATATTGAACATTATGCATTGCGCTCTCAAGCATGAAATGAGACATTGTAAGAAAGAAACCCCTACACATCTGAAACACATGGCATTGAACTAAACAACAAATAAGGATCACAAGTGAACTATAAATGTATTGGTAAAAAATAATATGAAACAAAGTAACAACAAGAGGAAAAGGCTCCCGTAGAAGCTATGCAATTCCTTTCAAGTTGAATGACTTTTTTGCTGTTTCAAAGGATATGCTCTTGCATATATCATGTATTTTAGCCATTCATGCAGAACTCCTTGTATTACTTATGTAGAAAAAAGCAGAGTTTAGAGTTGAAAACAAAAAAACTCATTAGTTTTCCATAGTTTGCATAAATTGTAAAAACCCTTTGTTTTATCCTAGGTACCTTGGCTTATGTTTATAGCTACTGATCCTTTTTAATTGTTTCAATTTCAGGCTCTAGATCTTTACCAAAATCGGTTTATGGTTTTAATAAGCACTTGAGTTTTGTCAGGTATTGTCTTTATCTTTCTATGTCTGTAAGCCTTTAATCTTTTAAAGCGTTAAAGTGTTGCCTTTATCAGCACTTGAGTTCGCCGCTTTGTTGTCATACAATTTCGTAGAGCAGATTTTTCAAGTGCTCTAGAAAACATTAATCGTATTATGGATATTTTTAAATTACTTAAATTTTCCAGTGTCTTATGAAAAAGAAATGCAGAAAAAACTTTAAGCATCGTCAATGAAATTGAAAATTTTTAATCATTTTAAAGTAAGTAGATGGCATACTTCTTCAGTATTCCACTCCGTGTATGGCTTCATTGTTTGCCAACATTAGGAGTGCAACAAAAGGTAAAGATCTCGAAACGTCCGGTAAAATATGAAAGTTGAAAGTATAGCTCGCCTTTTCTGCTTTCGGCACCTCATTTATCTCAGGCAGGCTTGCCAACTTTTAAGTCTTCAAAAACCGGATATAAGTATTCTTAAAAAGTGTGAGAAATTGAGAGCAGCACCGAACTGTAGATATATGGTGCCTTTTTTTTCTAGATTTGTCATATATTCCGTTATATTACTCATTTAGGAAAAAATTTACTGACGGGTAAAAGTTATAAACGGGCTGAACATTGATCCAGTTACATGTTGGATCCTCAAGCTAAGTATTAAAGGTTTAGCTGCAATTTTTCAAGAGATCATTCAACATAATTTCAGTCTCATGAGAAGCAAAGGCATAAGCTTCCTTTTCAGAACCTAGAAATAAAAAGTTTCGTCGAGTTGAAGCATTAGACCGAAATTTACTATCGCGATAAGCCCAGGAAACCTTTGTTTATTTATTTTTAAATGGTGTATTAACCAAATTGTGTTCAATATTCAAGTGGGAGATATCTCCGCGTAAAAATTTTCTTCAGTTTTTTCATCACTGTGGTTTTTTGTTTGGTATCAGATACCTCAGCAAGTCTTTAAGTTAATTGTTCAAAGCAAAGTTTGTGTTTTCTGTCGAAATGATCCGGTGTCTTACGTATGTTGCTTCAAAAGTTTCTAGAACATAGTACCCCTAGTGTTTTGCGATGCGCTGCAAATTTGTAACAGTTGAAAAGTTTGACATCTTTTAGGGTAAGTTTCTTCAGATCTCATCTTTCAGTTTACATCGAAACATTGTGTTTTATTCACTTGAAAAATTGTAGGAAAAATCTGGTATGCGATAATATTGATACGATTTTCGAGTAGGTTTATCTTATTAAGGGTATTTCGATCGACTGATAAAGGGCTTTGGCGACGAAGCACCATCGAAGTCCAGAGTGTGTGTGGTCAAAAAGTACAACCGTGGATGCACTCCACACTTGAAGGCTGTCAATTGTCATATTGCATGAGGTCAGTTATAACTAAAGCAGTGAATTTATTTTGAGTCAAAATCAAGACATTCATACCCATGTATTAGGAGTTTGTTATTAAAAGCAATACAAGTAAAAATACGCCAAAATTTCCAGTTTTCGATTACACTGTGCAACACAAAAATCTGAAATTGATTCTGATAATATTGTGCACTTTTTTTAGTAATATTGAATAAGCCCGATTTTTCAATTGCATCATTACTTTCCGAGATATCACCCAATGAATTAATGGTATGTAGAGCTCCAAACCACTACAGGTATACAAATTTGCGATACCTTTACCGCAGATAACGATCCAATTGGAAAAGTTTGAACTATGGTTTAAAGAAGAAAATTGGGGTTGTTCAATATTGCTTATAAAAGTGAACTACTTTACTTCCTGGATGTACGCCATATGTCTGAATATAGCGTTTTCAGCACTTTACTTTAAATCAAGGATTACTTGGATCTCAGATGTTATAGGAAAAAACGGTCACCAGATTCGGAATCAGCAACATTGAGTTAGACAAAAAAATTATTGAGATCAAAATCCGATTGGTTTCCTTTCAATTCGCTGCACTGCCGTTATCCATATATTCAAAACATTTTTGGATATGTACATATCTGAAGACACGATGTAAAAAAATAAATAAATAATCGTCTTCGGTCAAAGATCATGAGATAATTCAGTAGCAGGTTCAATAAGGACACCAGATTAAAAATCAGTAGTCTTCTGAAAAAAATCATAAGGCTGCTTTAGTTATAACCAACAAGTTCGCAAATTAAAGAACACTTTTCGAAAGTAATGATCCGTGATTAGTAGGGTGCAGCAAAAGGGATTAATTTTCTAAATTTTTTTGTTTTTTTTTCTCATTGTTCTACAGCAAGGGTGTCAGCGTTTTCAAACCACTGAGCCAAGCGCATGCAGCGCAGTCAGCGCAAAATTTTCGCTTTTACAACCACTTCAAATTCGAATTACAACAATCACAAAAACAATTTTTTGTTGTTCTTTCATGGCACGTTTACAACAACAATAATATTTCAACAATTTTCAAAATTTCTAAGGACTAGGACACACACAAAAAGTAGGGGTATTCACACGTTGATGCACAATGCTCGTGCGTCGTTGCGGAAGTGCGGTTTGCGAAAGTTTGACATTTGTAAAACAACAAAAACATTGCCGAAAATTTCGCACTACTTCTGCAATTTCTCAAGATGGAAATATTCACATTGAACGTTCAGGCGTTTGTGCGTAAAAGACTTGAATTTTCGCAACTGCGCATCAACGCATTAATACCCATATTGTTTGTTGTTTTTGTTTTTGATGCGACGTAGTCGTTGTTGTTGTTTTAGTTTGGTTCGAGTTCGATTTTGTCTGTACCCAAAAAAAGCAACAAAAACGCGAAATTTTGATGAGCGTGAAAAAAAACAACAAAAATTATTTCTGTGATTGTTGTACAGAAATATTGATGTTGTTGGTCGAGCCAAAATTGGCTCACTTTTGTTCTACGCTGACACCCTTGTCCTACAGTGAAGTTTGCCTTATGGAAGTCCCGGAAGAACCCGACAAATTGTTACCTAAACTATTTTCGAACAGAAAAATTAAAGAACTTCAATTTAACGAATAAAATGAAACTTTTGTACGAAGGTTTCCTAAACTTGAGTCACGCTGGCTGAGTCGGATGTTCGTAGATCGGGAGACGTAAGCCTGTCCATTGTTGCAAAATAATAAAAAAATTTTCTTCATTTTCGAAGAACTGCAAAGAGCACGTGTGCAAAAACTAAACAATTCATATATTAAGGCGCACCTGGTTTCGCTGCTGGATGAAATTAAATACTATGAATCAAAAATCAAAGCACCCAACGCTATATGAATATTCATTAAAATCTACAAAATCACAATGAGTACAACATGAAAATTGATCATTACAACTAACGGGAGTGCTGGAAAAGAACAAAAGGAAAGAAAAAAACTGAACGCACCTAATATCACCCTTTCAACAAAAATCCGACTTTGATCGTTGTAACTAAATCCTTTGACAGAAGGACATTTGAAAGCCTTACAGCAAACGAACGTCAAAACGAACAGACTGAAGCCGAAAAAATAACGCTAACGGCACAACAATATAGAAAGTCGAACGGTAAACAAATCCTTTTGCTTTTCAAATCAACTGATGGAAGAACGAAATAAAAAGGACAAATAAAAAATAAATTGAATTTCATAAAATCAGACAATCGTCGACAAATGAACGGAATGGAAATACAAAACTAGATCAATAAACGATCAAATGATCAATAAGGATAAAAATATGAGTAGAGTACGAAATCATTGCCGATTTAAGGGGCGTGTTGAATTACAATTTTTCATATATAATAAATATACATAATAAGCGTAACTGTTAAGCAGGAAAATACAGTCTACAAGCAACATATCTGGATAACTGTCACAGTCTAAGGATATTTTATTAGCAAAAATTCTTGTAGTTGAGAAACGTGATGAGAAAGGACAATAAATAACAGTAAAGCGTGACAAGAAGTTTTGTAGTTAAAATGCAAGATGTGGAAAATCACTTTTATGCTGGGGATACCTAACGCAGCGCCCACAATGGCATAGAATCGAAGGAAAAAATAAAATGAAAGATGAGTGCAGCCAAGGTGAAAAATTATGATTTTTTTTTTTTCATTACATATATCCAGCCAAAGAACAAAAGTTTTCCATTGTAACGGCATGGCATGCACGTTTATCACACGATCGTATTACTACTGTAAAGGTGCAGTGATGCGATCGCTTGCCTGTAAGCAGAGGGTGAGTCCAGAAGCTAATGCCAGCGCACCATTATTATGCATTTTGATGTTGAGATTTCTTTCTTTTTCATTTTGGTTGGAAATGCGTATAAGAAATCATTATTTTATCTTTAAGGACATGCATCTTTTGCATGCATCACTGATATTTTCACTAATAAGTAATCTGCATAGGATATTGTGTAATTTTGCAACTATTTCTTGGTTTTTTTTTTTTTTTTGATAGTTTTGCGTATCTCTGTTTCTGAAAATTTTTCATCTTCAAGCATCACTGTTTATTATGCAAGCAGCTGCTTTTCTTCTTCTTCTTATTCTCAATCTTATGAATTGTGTCCTTTTGTCTTTGCTGCATTGACAGACGTTCGATCGTCATTATTTTGCGCTATTGTTTGGAATTTTTATTTTTCATATGCAAGAGCGCACGTGGTATAAACGAATTTTTTTCGTAAAACATATATATAAATCCAAGTGAAATAGTCTTAAAAATAATATTTCAAACTCCTGCATTTCTTTTTCACCCAATATTCGGGAAAATTATCATAAATTATTTTGACAAGCTCATTTGTACATTTGAATCATGCGCTGTAAACTATAAATGTTTTTATGTTAATTTTCCATTTTTTTTCTGATATGTATATTGCATTTCTGTCATTTACATACCCTGTACTTGCAGTCTTAAATTAGCATTTTCTTAATTTTCTGTTACACATTTTCTTTGCATAACTAATTAATTCGACCCATTTCTTTTTTCATATATTGTATATAGGGCGTGAATAAGTCAACGCACGAGTTGTGGCAGTGAAAAAAGGGTATGGGCACCCATTCACTGCAAGTAGAGTGAAAAGTATGTTTTTATTAAAAAAAAAAAAAAAAAAAATACACGAAATTTCCATAAGTCTAATGGATCCGGATTATATGCAAATCGGCTTAATGGTTAAGTTATTTTAATATGATGAATTGTTTCGAAAATAGTGACAAATAGAAAATATAGTGAAATAGAAAAAACTTTATAACTATCAAGTACCATATGATTTCAACTCAAGCTAATGTAATGGAAAATTCCAACGGTATCTCTTGCAAAAATGTCGAATGGTAAGGAAGATCAGAGAAATAATCTCTAAAAAATGAATTATAATGAAGAAAAGTCGAATTCATCGAGAATAGATTTATTTGTATTAGTATCATAAGTATGTATATTATAAAGTTAAAGATAATGTTAGTGATAAAAAGTTCGATTATGTCAATTTTAGTCAAATCTACAGAAAAACAATACCAAAAAAGTCCAAATAAGATGTAAAATGGTGAAACATATTCATTAGATGAATCGAAAAACATCAATGAAGTCGAATAATACTGAAAAATCTCGAAAAGTATCGAGTTATAAGTATCAAAAAATGGAACACAAAACAGAAAGCTGACAAAAAATTTATAGAAACATCAAAAAGATCATGTAGTATCGAGTGTTACCAAAATCTACTCACTAAGGAAATGAATAGAAAAAAGTTGCTTCACAGTTTGTGGAGTAAAATTCCAATTTCAGGATATGTTCCGCCGAAGCAAAGGCACGATGATGGAAGCTATTGAACGTCTCAAAAATTATTGTAAAATACTGAAGAAGCCGATATAATTCAGAAAACATTGAAAGACACTTTTTTCTGAGTCGGGAAGAAACAAATAGTACCGCTAAATACTGGCTGGAAAAGTTAAAAAAATACGCAAGAAAAAAATTTGTCCTAATTTTTTTACTATGTTAGAAATGGAGCTTTGAATTACATACACCATAAGAAAGGTACTTCTACCAAATAGGGGAAGCCTAGACTGCACCTGGGAAGTCTAAAGTATACTCTTGAGGAGTTGTGAGGCTAAAACTGATTTTCTGACTTGTTTTACAAAAAAAAAAAATAAAAATTTTGGATTACCCTAACTTTTCAGAGCAAATATTTCTATGGCATGTATGTATGTATGTATTCTCCTTTAACTCCTAGGAGGAGCATAGGGCCAATTAAAATTTTGAGAAACCATATTGGTTTCAGTTATAGGAGAATCATTCCTAACTATGCATGTTTCTTGCACCTCCAAATCCGATGTGCATGCTGCCGAGGCAGGTGGATTAACCACACTCTGGTGGGTACCACTTGGAGAGTTATTTCCCATCGTTTTTCGATCCATGCTTCATTAGTATAATCTTCTCGGCAACGCCCCACGCAGTAAGTTATAAGCTTAAAGCTGGATCCGGCAAGCGCTGCAAATATAGTGGCCAAATTCACTTTTAATTTCAGCCGCCCAATCTGGAACAGACGCTGACCTGGGAGCCGCCCACTCTGGATCAGACGCTTCAGGATTTCGACAAGATGCTTATTTTAAGGCGGCATCGACTCGCCTTGTCAGTGCCAGTTACGGGCATTGTGGGTTTTTCTTTCGAGGCGCAACGCTGTCCAACGCTACACCCTTCCACACCCTGGCTGGTCACCCGCTATGGCATAGTTTGACTCTATTATATGAGCTTTCATATAGTTTATATGGTTTATAGGGTTAAAAAGGATTTTGCAAGGTTCTGGATCTTTAAAGTTGATATTTTAATCTTTTTTTATATTTTTTTGACTTTGGCGGCCATTTTAGTATGAAAAAGGTCCCATTAATATGTCTTTTTATATTTTTTTTTTAAATTTTCATTAAATTTCCCTTAATCCGATGCTGCATTTGTCATACCAATTTTTTAATTTGAGGTCGGAAAAAAATACTTTTCTATGTAACTCATGGGTTAATCGCATATGATGTGCGCGCTACGGAAAAGTATTTTTTTCTGACCTCAATAAAAAAAAAATTGATGTGACAAATCTACCATCGAATTAAAGAAAATTTAACGAGAATTTCAACAAAAATCATAAAGGGATATATTAATAGGACCTTTTTCATACTAAAATAGCCGCCAAAGCCAAAAAACAGGGAAAAAAAAAACTGAAATTAAAATATCAACTTTAAAGCTCTAGAACTTTGTGAAATTCTTTTAAACCCTATAAACCATATACATTATCTAAAAGCTCATGTAGTTAGCTCAAACTTTGCTACAGATATGTTTCTTTAAGTCGTTAGGGCGATCCAATATTTTTTTTTTTTTTTTAAAACAAATCAGAAAATCAGTTTTAATACTATAACTCCTCAGGGGTACATTTTAGAAACCTCAATTTTCAATAACAATTTAACTATCTAATTTTACAACTGGTCTACTCAAATGTCAAAACCCATAAAGCGACTGAACCTTTTTCCTCAAATGCTTCGTAATTTATTGGGTTCTTAAATGCCACGAAACTGGACAGGTCTCAACATTTTAACTTCGTGCTTTGAGCGAGCTTACTGTGACTTTTTTTCATCAAGAGGCACCTTTTCTGCGTTGCTATTTCCATGCTTTGGGAAAATGATATATTAAATATATCTAAAAACAATATTTATCATTAAGACTTTAAATTGAATGCCAACTGAATTGATCGAATTTTGAAAAATTTAATATATTTAGATGTACTTAAATTATCTGGAGGAAGAGTTCAGAAAACAATTTTTTTGGAACATTCTTATTGGCATTATTTACTTTTTATAAAAAAATGCGATCAATTAAATGCAACGCATATCGCATATCAAAATATATTTACTTAGAATATGAAAAAAAACATATTTTAGCTAGATGAATAAATAAACCATATCATTGAAAACTGAACACTATGGGAAAAAGGACACTTGGTAAAACACATTAAAAAAAAAAAAACCAACAACGATCAAATACAGACTATAGTTTCCCACGATCATGTCGCTTCCTTAATTCGTGTTATTACTCTGCTGCTGCATGATGTTGTTGATTTTTATGTTGATGACGCCGATGATGATGATGAACAGGATCGTTACCGCATAATGTACAAGCTGACTGAAGAGAGTCTGTCTATAAAACGTGAGGTTTTCATGCGTAAATATTTTAGAAAAAAATAAAAAACCAAAAATCATCATTCTGCAGGACATTTTATTTCCATAAGCACATTAGAGTTTCATAATATGCTAGATGGGAGACAAACATTCAGCTCTGCCCTTTTTTACATTAGTATTGTGTACGAGTATATCATTTCGTCTGTCTGCAAAGTTTGTCAGTTACTATGACATGACAGTGCGAGTAAACGCCAACTGACGTCCTGAAAGATTTCTCAGCTCATTTGAATATCATTGTTGTTCTGCTTGGGTGACGTGGTGCGTTACTTGGAATTCGTTCGTTATTTTAGTTGGGTTTTTCCTACTTCTCAATTCTTTTTTAAGCTTGTATGCTCGAATGAACGATACAAATATACGAGTATTCAAATTTAATTAGAATAAATTAAGTTCGTAGAGAATGATCATTGCCGTAATTTGTAATTTTTTTTTTTCAAGATGTTAAATATTCAATATTTTTGGTCTTTGACCCATAGATATCAACTTCAATGAATTTTTATTTATTTTTCTTGCCAATATATTTTTGTGATATTTTCGATAAATTTCAGTAAGTTTATCAAATGCATCGTTAGATAGGGTCGAAATTTAGATTTATCCCGAAACTAACTCAAAAGTAAGAGGGACTTTTATAAACGATATCAGCATAATTTTTATTTATTCCGCGAAAAACCAATGGAACACTTTTGATTCTACTGAAAGCCTATTTTGGCTACTACGTTCTTACTAAAAATTTTGGCGTTTAAGGTTACGATGCTTCTGGGAGGCGGTTTCAGACAATATATTCGGCTTATAGGGTTTAAAAAGATTTTGCAAAGTTCTGGACCCTTAAAGTTGATATTTTAATTTCTTCCCCACGTTTTTGACTTTGGCGGCCATTTTAGTATGAAAGAGGTCCAATTAACATATCTTATTATAACGTTTTTTGAAATTCTTGTTTAATTTCCTTGAATTTGGTAGTGCATTTGTCTCACCAGTTTGTTAGTTTGAGGTCAGAAAAAAATATTTTTCATGAACAATCCTCTTGAAGGCTCCAGTAGATAAAGGACAGCGCAATGCATGCGAGTAACTCAAATTAAAAAGTTGGTATGACAAATGTCGTATTAAATTAAAGGAAACTAAATGAAGATTTCAAAAAAAAATTATAAAAGGATATGTTAGAAGAACTTTTTTCTTACTAAAATGGCCGCAAAAGTCAAAAAATATGAAAAAAACATTAAAATATCAACTTAATATGTCCAGAACTTTGCGAAATCCTTTTAAACCCTTTGAACCATTTACACTATCTGAAAGCTCAGATAATTAAATTAAACTTTGCGACAGAAATGTTTTCTCTAAAATGTTAGGTTGATCCAAAAAATTTGTTCTTGTAAAACAAGTCAGAAAATCAGTTTTTACCCTTTAAGGCCTCTCTATTACCTCCCAGAAGCTTCGTAACCTTATGCGATACACCAGGCATTGAAATATGCTGTAGTAATACCCTATTTCTGCAGTAATAACTTCAAATTTGCAGTAATAACTTCAGAATATTGTAAAAAATTGTAATAATAATTTTCACCCAAATTCATATTACTTTGTTTTGCGTTAATCGTTGAAACTAAATACTCACTTTATTTCGCTTATAGCCGTTGTCTTAGTTGTCTAACCTCACCAATTTGGGCTAAAATGTAGCAACCACAATAAGTACTCGGCAACTCTACTTTAAACATATTTTTATAATTGCATTCGAAGAAAATTTTGCTATAAATTTTCAATTTTAAATTGAACCATTGCCATGATATCTGTTATTTAATATTAATATATAATATTCATCACTTGAATAAGACATTAAAAAAATTTTGCTAAAAATTGCAAATAAAAACAAAAAAAAAAACAAAAAATTCTGCAGTAATAACTTTTTCTTATTTCAACCCCTGCGATACACCCTATATACAATAAAAATTTATATTTTTTTTTAATTAATTAATTTTTTTTTTTATTTCTAGCAAGAACATAGTCTTAATAGCAAAAATATGCTTTCGGTAGAACCAAAAGCCCTACATTGGGTTTTCTCGGAGTAAAAAAGAAATAGTAAGGGTGTAACCTTTGGCCTGGCCAAACATTAAATACCCTACACTGCAGTATTTTTAAAATTTTGCTCATATGGGAGGTGCCACGCCGTCTTGTCCGAGTTCACACAGTTGTTTTTGCTAAGATCGTGTATTTATAGTTTTTAGTGACTGAGTAAAATTTAGTTCGATTATCTCAAAAAACGCGTTTAGTATAGCGTTTTCAAGCTTTTGCTTGTATGGGAGGTGCCACACCCTCTAGTCCGATTTCATCTAGTTTTTACTGAGAGCTTGTATTTATAGTTCTTGGTGTCTGAGTAAAATTTAGTTCGATTATCTCAAAAAACGCTTTCAGTATAGCGTTTTGAAGCTTTTGCTTATATGGGAGATGCCACGCCCTCTTGTTCGAATTCAGCCACATTTCGCTCAGAGCCTGCACTTACAATTTATACTATTTATGTGTATTTTGGTTGCATTATCGTGAAAAATACTCCAAAAGTTGAATTTTGAATATATTTTTTGTATGGGCGGTAGGCGTGTCCGTTGACCGATTTTGCTTATTTTCAATCTCCCGAGCTAAATTTGACAAAGAAGGCTGTGCACCAAATTTCATTGAATTATCTTGCTCAGTTTTTCCAAAAAATGTATTTCCACACACAGCCAGCCAGCCAGCCAGCCAGCCAGACAGACGGACATGGCTATATCGACTCAGGAGGTGACGCTGATCAAGAATATATATACTTTTCTATATCTGCCACGCCTCCTTCTCAGCGTTACAAACGGAAGGACAAAGTGAATATACCCTGGGTGCAGGGTATAAAAAACATTATATGGTTTTTAAGAGTCCTTCAAACTTCTAAGTCGGTTTCGAAATGAATCTAAATTTCGACCCTATCGATTGTCCACTCATCTGATCTTTGATCCTTAGAAAAAAAAAGAAGGCATTGGGTGCCAAGTAGCCACATGTCCGCTTTCGTGAAAAACATGCCACCATTTGCATCGAAACGCTTCCTTCTCGCATAACTTTCGAAAGAAAAGACCCGAACAGTTGATGGGTTTTTCGTTTCTGAGGTCATAATCAAAAATCCAAGATTCAGCACCTGTGACAATGTTGTATACGTTTTTGGAAACACTTCCGATTAATTTTTTAAGCTTTTGAAGGATTTTTTTTTTTGAGCATCTGATAATTTATGTGGAATCCAACGAACATTGTTTGTTTGCTGGTCATATTAACGCCTAGACATTCCTCAATTTCTCGATTAGTCACAAGACGATCTTCTTCAATTAGTTTTCGCACAGCATCGACGTTTTCTGGCGCAACAGCTGTTCTTGGTTGAACTTCTGGTGGGACGTCTTTAAATAAAGTCCATCCGCGCTTGAACTCTTTTGACCACTCAAACACTCTGGTTTTAGATGGTCTTTCATCGCCAAAAATCTTTTTTCAGTGCATCGATATACTCTTGTTCAGAAAAAACTACTCGAAAATCGCGCATGGAAACTTTCACGAGTAATTAATTTCTTCAAAGACTTGAAATTTCAAGTGAAAAAAAAAAATTAATGCTACAATGCGAACTACAAGATGGGGTCTGTAAAAACTTACCCTAAAAGATATCAAACTTTTCAATAGTCATAAAAATTTGCATCGAAAAATACTGGGAATGCTATATTCTCGAAACTTTCCCAGTGTGCCAGACGGTTCAAATCTTCGCTTTTTTATCCGTTACGGATCCGTTACTGATCCGTTGGCGGGAGAGATTCCCAAAAAAAAAACGAATCGTTTATTTTTTTGGAATTTCTCCCGCAAACGGATCAGTAACGGATCCGTAACGGGTAAAAAAGCGAAGATATGAACCGTCTGGCACACTGGGTTCTGTTTGTACAATTGAGTTAGTGGGTTGATTCTATTAACGCAATCATTTGTTTTATATCAAATACTTTCAACTTTTGAATTGAGAAGCAGTTTTGTGGAGGCTGTTTGCTTCAAAGTAGATAAAAAATATACGGAAACTATCGATTTTCTTACTTTTTCGAAGTTTTTCGTTAGATACAGGCCTTTATCTTTCATTGTAAGTTATCTTCTGTTTCGGTATTTTTGCGATAGATGATCTTAGGTTTATTTGCGATGCTTTTCGATAGTTTACCTACCTTTTTCGTGAAATTTCGGTCTTAATTGGCTCTTTAGACTTTCTTTCGTTGCATACGACTAATCATGATGTAGGAGCTAATCATAAGAGAGATGTATTTGTACCAGTACAAATGTAAAAAACGATTTAAATATTTTATAGCATTCTTTATTTCACTGGAATAAATAGATACTTAAGTAGGCCAGTATATAAACAGAAAAAAGTAATTTTATTTTTTTTTTTCAAAATAATCTTGATAAACATTCCAACATGTAACTTTTTTTTTGGTAAATAAATAATAAATATCCTTCTGTACAATTGAATTTAATTATGTTTGCTTTACTTTATCGAGAATCCGTATATTAAACTTTTGATTTATTTTTATTCTAAGAAATCATTGTCTTCCTCTCAACTTAAATATTAAATTCTTAATGTTTGTTTCACTATAACTACAATATAACTAACTTCATGCACATCATAACTATTTACATAAATTTTTAAAATTCTTGAATTTTTAAAAATCTTAAGCGTATTTCAAAAAATAAAGTTTTTTACTTCTATTCACCTCACATTATAACTGAGCCACCATCTGATTTTGGTGTATGCGCCTCCCACCAGTCAATAGCCTCTATCATGCTCTCATCGGAAAGCCCTGCCGTCGTATTCGATGTATCCAAGATGACATCACTTAGCTCCTTCTTGAATGTGACAGCACCCTCATAGAATGATTCATTATGATCGTGATCAAAGTAACCAGGCAAAGCTGCAGCACTGATAACCCCCGTGTTATAGTTGACACCACCAGCGCCATGATCCAATGGTGGCGACATTGACATTGAAGTTTGTCCCAGTAAAAGTTGTTGCTGTTGCTGTTGAAGTTGTTCAGTCACTGGCATGATCGGTTGATAAATGATCGCGCCGTTAGTTATTGCAGTTACAGTTGGGGAATGAGCACCACCACCACCACCGGTTACAACATAGTCCGTTTCATGAAATTCCTGCTTAATCAAGCGTGAGGGTAGCAACGTTGATGGTGCTACAAAACGTCGGTGCTGCACAACACGATCGTCGGCACACGTCTGCAATAAAAGTTCATTAGCGACAGGTGAAAACGTTGCTGGTTGTAATGGTGGGGATGAATTCTGCTGCTGTTGCTGCAGTGGCACGGGCGATCGTGATAATGATGATGACGTTGCATCGGTGGCAAAGGTGAAGACTTTTACATGATCAGCGGTGGCCGCGGAGATATTTTTACTGTTCAACTGTAGGGCAGGTGCTGTCGCCGTTATTGTCGCTGATGTTTTTGTTGTTGTTGTTGTTGTTGTTGTTGGCGGCGAGGAATGCAGATCCGCTGTAGTCGTCACCGATGATGATGATGGACTCAAGCAATTAGTGTCAATTAAGGCATTGAAATTATCTTCGTCCATACTTGAAGTCGGTGGTGAATTGGAGTTGCCGGTGAAAAGATCAGCCGTAAGCAGCTGATATGTGTTGGTACCTGGTATGCGTATATACTGCAAACCATTTAGGGTGGTAATGTTGGGTAACATATCCAGTGATATTGCTGCTTCTGCATAGCCACCAAACGTTGATTGTAACGGCGGCGGTGACGTTTTCACATTGTCATTTGTTGTAGGTGGCGGAGGAGGAAAATCTTCATCCAGATCATAGTTGCTTAGTGAATCATCAAAGTGATCATGTTCATCAAGTCCAAATTCATCTTTGATCAGCATATAACTATCGTCACCAGACTCGGAGGTGCCAAAGTTTGCCGTACCGCTTAGGATACGATCTTTGCCAATGGGAAAATCAAAGCCCAACAAACGTTCCAAACTGCGTATATATTCCACTGCCATACGCAGTGTTTCCACTTTGCTAAGTTTCTTAGAGACGCCACCGCGCGCATGATTGCCCTGTGACTCAAAGACCTCGGCAACTTCTTCGGGTATGCGTTCACGCAGCGCTGCAAAGCCGTTGTTGACCTGTTTGACACGATTGCGTTCACGCGCATTACGTCTTGCGACCGCCTGTGGTGCTGGTAGGCCCTTGCGCCCCGGAGTACCACCACCGCTAGCGGAGATTACACTTGCGAGCAGCTTCGTTTGGTTAATATTCTCGCAGGAGGGTTTCTTTGCCGTGGTGATCTTTGGTGTTCCAACTTTATTCATGATCTTGGGCTTTTTTGTGCTTGGCGTTGTTGCGGTTTTGCTGTTGGTGATCTTTGATTCGGTCAAGGGACGTTTGCGGCTTAATGTTGTTGTTGTTGGTGTCACCGGCGTCGCAACAACAGTGGTCATGTTGTTGTGGTTTTCACTTTTGACCGCATTTACCGTACCGATCATGCCAAAATCCTTCATCTTTTTCACTATCGCATTCGCACTGCTGCCGCTGATGTTGATCGTATTGATCACATTGCTTTCACTTAACACATTTTGCACCGTTATTTTATTGAATGTTTTAACCAAATTGTTGTTGTTGTTGGTGTTCGGATTCTTCTCATTCTCATTGGCAGTCTTCATCATGTTTAATCCTTGCGTTAGACTGTAACCCAAAATACTCAGTGCTGCCATATGTTGCATTGATCAAAACACCAATGAAAAGCTACCAAAAAGCTTTCAAGGATAAAGCAATGAAAACTCACTTCATGAAATTGGAAACGTCGCCACGTTGTTGTTTTCACTAAGCCCGACACTTTTAGACTGCAGCGATTTTCCTTCAAAATTTTCCAATTTACCGAAAGCAGGAAGAAAAAAAATTGTTGTTTTCCTTTAAATTTTTTTCTATTCAGAAAGAAATACGAGAGTGCACTACGTTTGTGTCCTGTTTGTAGGACAGCTGCTTTGGTTCTGTGTCGCGTGCCCGATGTCTTACGTTGCAATGTCATGGGGCGTCGCTCGCAAACCAACCAACGTCCTACCGTATGAAGTAGACGGAAATGACTTCGGTTTCGGCAGCGCGACAGCACCAAACACAATGAAAACGTAACGTATTTGGTACGACGACTCGGCTCGGCATAACAACGATCATGCACGGGGGTCGATCACATAGGGCTGTATTATAAAATATATACATATATAGATATTTATATAACACGACCATAATCACAATAACAACAATAACTGAAAATTCCTTGCCGTGTATTGTTCCAATCGGGCGCAAAGGTGCTTTTTGCTTGCTGTCGACGCACAGTGGGTAGGAAAATAAAATTGTGAAAAAAAAAAAGATCCAAGAAATTCTACGTGTAAGATGAGATGATGATTTTCCTTAACAAACAGAATTCACTCGGCGTTAGATCCGAAGGAATGTGTTGCGAATATGATCGAATTTTTTCGGGTACCGATTGTCACTAATGGGTTGACCAGTTTCCATGGAATTATTACTATGATGATGATCTAACCTATTAGAGAGATATTGGCCCTTATTGTGAAATTCTTTCTCGAGAATATATTTCTTTCTCGAGAGGCAGTATTTTTAATAGTTAATAATACGAGACTAAGATTCCACTTCCACAAGGATTCTTTTTTCTTAAAATTTTTTTCAAGTTTTCGCCAAAAATTACTATGCTGCCCTGATATCTTCCATTTGATTTGGTAGCTAAGACGAACAATATATAAGCTTTCAGATTTTAATAAAGACAATCAAAACAAAGTAAAATTACAAAATTGGTGATGGTCTTCGAATCAAACCTCAAAAATCTCAAAATCTTCATTTTCTGACTGAGTTCTGTTAATGAATAGAAGGTGCTTCTAGCTAAGATTGCGTGGCATTATTTTCGATAGAAAACGTGGAAAAGTCTTCTTGACTCCAGGTCGATTTGAGTCCCCGTAACAATTATATTCTTACTGATAAATTTGGGTCAGCATTTCCTTAGTTATAGCTTAGCTTTCTTTTGTAGATCTAGTTTATTCTATGAACTCTTTGCGTCTGAGAAGAACATGTAATCAAAAAGTGTCGCTGGGATCAAGTTTTAAGGATATAGTCACCGAAAGATCCGAAAAAATTGGTATAACCGGTAAAACCCTTGGATGGACTTTAAAAATATTGGTATCATATGAAAGTTATTTTAAAAACCCTGTAGAATCGGCGAAGCCAATTGTCTCAATAGTCCCATCTTTGGTGTAGTTGTTTTGTAAGCAATAGGCTACATCTAAAATTAGAATAAATTCTATAAAAGTCAGTAATTTGTATCAAAAGTTCTCCAAATGCTATACATAATCCGTTATTAGTACTAAAAGTTGTCGATTGTGTATCGATCATGTCAGTGAAACTATAACGTTGCTGACTACATATTGTTTAGCACTTCTTCCTCTGTGGTGAAGAGCCATTGATAGTGTATCGGCTTATGCTGCGTGGAGAGATCCGGGTTCAAACCTTCACTCAGTAATTTTCAGTACCAATTTTAAAATTTTTATTAATTAAAAGCAATTCGTGTGAGTAGAGGAAAATTAAACACATGACAACATAAGTAGCTGAAATGGTCTTCCTCTGCCCACTGTGCAACGGTTTTTTTGAAGGAGACTAACTGACTGAGCTAGAAACGCATGTCAACACACACAAAGCAAGACACATACATGTGTATGCGCAAGTATTTGTGCGTTCAACGACTTTTCATCCCCTAGGCTGGGTGTTAGTTGATTTTGTCATGCATTCAATTATTTATTTCATTCTTTTTTTCTGGGTTCATTGTATGCTTTCTCTTCTTTTTACCGTATTTTCTGTTATGGCTTTTGACGTTTTCGTCTCTGTTTATATTCTGTTTCTATCAAATTTTTGTATTCGCTCACTGATTCTCTCTTTCCTTTTGGAAAAACTAACATCTGATCGAGTATACGGTTAAAGTCGCCATATCGGCTTATTGCGCCAGCGCTAAGGGTGGTTATATACACCGATATGTTGTGGTATGAGTTCGCATGTGGAAATAGCGCCTTGCAGGAGCGCTCACTTTTGAATTTTGTTAGTTCATATTACAAAATGTTTTTTGGGGTATCCAAGGGCTGGTAGCATAGAATTGAACTTTTTAATTTTTACAGAAATAATGTTTTTTATGATTGTGGTTCCACGTCGGGCTCAAGCTGTTCGGCCTTTTTGTTTGAACTAGCCTCCACCTCCACCTAAAGTAAGTTCATGTTCCTTTTTTGTTAAAAAAAAAGTCCGAGAAAGTCGACACCTTGTCAAATTTTATGCAATTTCAAGACTATGAATAACTTCTTAGCTGTGTTACTTCTTAAGCTATGACAAGCTTTACTATATTAGGAGACAGAAGATGGTGTACTTGAAATAAGTTATATACTTACATTTCCAGAGCTACAAAAAGTTTATGTAAGCGAGGTCAATGACTGCGGTATACCTACTCCCAATATTATAGAGTTGCTCAGAATGGTAATGGATGGTTAAGATAAGAGCCAGTGCAATCTCAAGCTTGTTACCTATGACGCCATTTTGTTTAAGTTATAAATTATATAAAATGAAGATTTGAAAGTTTCAAAAGCCAGCTTACAAATAAGAAGAAAAGAATGGCTCACCAAGGCTCTACTGCCTCAGTAAAGCTCGTCGGAGTTTATATAGAAGAATAGAGTTTTGTCTCAGACCGCAAAGTGCTTTTAGAAGACTACTTTTCCTCTGATTCGAAATAAAATGTGTACTTAGACGATAAGTTCAATAACGAAATATTTTCAATAGTTTCTCTGAAATGAAGTGAGAATCAAAGCCTAAACTGACTACTAAAGCAGTTTTGGTTGGTTATAGAAATGTTTTTTATTGAGAATGAAGAAAATCATAAGAAAACTGAAATTAAAAATCTATGGCTTTTTAAAAAAAATTTCGAGCAATGAATTATCCACAAGAAAACAACGTTTAATTTTTGGCCAAAAGACCATAGTGATGAAAAATTTACCTCATTTTACCAAAAGAACATAATGTCATAAAACGTGTTTAAGTTATGAACATTTATAAATACAGGTAAAATCACGTTTTCAAAGTATAAGCTCGATTTCCTCAAAAACTAAGTATAGATTTTATATAAAAATTTTCCATAAATCCTTTGTAGTTAAAGAAAAATCATTTTCATTTAAGGTCACAAGATCATCGTGCCATAAAATTTGTTGTAGTTCTGAAGCTTTTATTTAATATTTGGATTGACAAATAATAGTAAAACCGCATTTTCAAAGCTATAACTCGTTTTTTCTCAAAAACTTTATCTTTCGTATATAAAACTGTTCAATGAGTTGTAGACAAAGGAAAAATGTTTCCATTTAGACCAAATGACCATCGTGCTATAAAACTTTGTGAAGTGAAAAACATAGGTAAAATCAAATTTTCAAGGCTTTAGCCCTTTTTTGGATATAAGAAAAAAACGCTCACATTTAAAATCACATTTTCAAGGATTTAGCTTATTTTTCCCCTGAGCCATATATCGGTAGATGAATGGTAACGTACCCGGCTTTGTCAAATCTTTGGTGAGAATAAAATCCTCAGCCATAGAATTATCATCGACGAATGTGTGACTTAAGAATGTAAGAGTATACGTATAAAAACAAGAGTAAGATAAAAACAACAAATTTTATAGGTAACCCAATGATGGGTAACCGACCGACCGTCTTCCAAACAAAAAAAGGTTCGCTAGATATTGATTTTAATTAAACAAAGCGTAAAAAATTTTGCAAAATAAATATGAAATTTATTAAGTTATTGCAAGCCTGGAGCATTCAACATAACTGTAATAAATAGGGGTTTGTAATGAAAACAATGTAATGCAATATAAAGAAATTTCTACAAGCCAATTTTATTAATTACCCATTGTATTGAATAATGCAGAATCTATGAGATTTTCAAAGATTTATGGAGTGTTCTTTCTTTATTTGTTTATTTTCGAAGAAAAATTTTCAAGCTTAAGTTATGCTCAAAATGTATAGCATATGGCAATTATGCATGTATTTGAAAAATAAAAAATTCTCACGCGTTCGTAACTTAAAATAGATATCCTTACTGCCTGCACGAACAAGTTCATTATGAGGAAATGTGAATTCACGCTACAATAACTTTGCGCCGGTAAAGTACCAGGTACCATTCAGGTATTGCACTACACAAAGTGTGTAATTTAAATAAAATTGTAACGTATTTTTCAAAAAAAAAGTTGCTTTACCTCTAATGAACTACAGAGAGACGAAGCAACATAAATCATATGGTTTTCCTAAGAAGAATTTGAGCATAAATACTTAACTACTACTCAGCTTTGATAAGGACATTACCGGTTTTATTTTTACGGCATATATTCGTATATATATGCTTTACTTTATGTAAGTATGTGAAACCAAATTCAACCTTTTATATTTGGAAAAAAGGACCCCTTGAAAGTTTTATTCCATTTTAAATGAGCATAACTTTGTGTTTGTGTGAACTTTGCTTAAAGTCTATTCTTGACTTGGTAACGTCCTCCACTGACTTGAGACACACTAACGCAGCCCGAAAGTCGCAGAGTGTAAAGAAATGTGAGCGCACGAACCTTTCTTTGTTTATGTTCGTATTTGAAAAAGGGGTAGTGGGCTAAGGATATGTAACAGGTAAGAATTGTGACAGTAACTTGTCGAACAAAGTTTTTGTAGTAAATCTTTTTTTTTCAAAACTACAAATAGTTAAAAGTCGTTGAGATTTGAAAAAATCTTCTTAACGGAGTTCACAATTCAGATTGATAATATATTTTTGAAACGAATGTAAAATATGGCCAAATAGGTCCTGCAAAGCATCATACTATTAATGAAATTTAGAGCAAAGCCGCCCTTACGCGCCAACTACGAGGGCCAAGATATGATATGTTTTCTATAAATTTTCTATCAAAATATAAATTTTTATCTCTTGATAATTTTACGACAAAAAGTTAAATGTGTTTTATATACGATACGTTTTTTATCCCATGAGATAAATTTTTTCTCGTGCGATAAGTTTTTATATAAGTTTTCTCTCAAATGTTGAATATTTATCTCGTGATATTTTTTCTGAAGAAATTTTCTTTCAAACAGAAAAGTTTTATCTAACGCCATAAATTTTTTTTTCTCGTGATATTTTTTATATATATATTTTTCTCCTGCAATAATTTCTCTAACGATATATATTAATCTCGTTATATTTTATAAAATTTAACGATAAATTTTGATCACGTGATATTTATTCTACATCTTTTCTATCAAACGCTAAATTTTTATATCATGCGATAAATTTACAACTTAAAAATGGATACCTAATGCGGATGATATATGTGTTTTGTATGCGATAAGTTTTTATTCTTTGAGATAAATTTTTTTCTCGTGTAATGAGTTTTTAGCACCTGCTATTTTTACTATAAATTTTCGCTCAAACGTTGAATATTTATTTTGTGATATTTTTAAAGAAATTTTCTTTTAAATAGAAAATATTTATCCATCGCGATAAATTTTTTTTTTCTCGTGATATTTTATGCATATATATTTTTGTCCTGCGATCAAACGCTAAATTTTTATATCATGCGATGAATTAGGAACTTTATAATGAATATTTATTGCGGACGATAAGCATGTTTTGTATGCGATAAGCTTTTTATCCCATGAGATAAATTTGTTTCTCGTGCGATAAGTTTTTCACTCCTAATGTCTTTCCTATAAATTTATTCCAAACGTTGAATATTTATCTCGTGATATTTTTTATAGAAATTTTCTTTCAAACAGAAAATTTTTATGTTATGCGATAAATTTTTTTTCTTGTGATATTTTTATGTATATTTTTGTCCTGCGATAATTTTCTATAAATTTTCTACTAAGCGCTAAATTTTTATATCATGCGATAAATTTTTATCTCATGATATTTTTTTTTAAATTTTCTCTCAAACGTAAATTTTCAGCCCATGAAATAAATTTTTATCTCATTCCAATTTTTCTAAATAATTTTTGCCTCGTGATATTTTTTAAAGAAATATTCTTTCGAACAGAAAATTTTTATCTTAAGCAATAATTTCTTTTTCTCGTGATATTTTTACACAAATTTTTGTCCTGGGATAATTTTTCTATAAATTTTCTACCAAACGCTAAATTTTTTTATAATGCGATAAATTTACAATTTCATAATGAGTACCAAATGCGGATGATAAAAGTGTATTATGAGCGATTAATTTTATTTTTCCATGAGAAAAAAATTTTTTTCTCATGCGATTAGTTTTTGACTCCTGATATATTTTCTATAAGTTTTCTCACATACGATAAATTTTTACCTCGTGATATTTTTTCTAAAAATGTTTTCTCAAACGGAATTTTTAGTCCATGAGATAAAATTTTTATGTCATGACATTTTTTTGATAATTTTTGCCTCGTGATAATTTTCTATAAAGTTTTAACTAATCTATAAATTTTTATATCATACGATAAATTTTTATCTGATGACATTTTTTCAAAAATTTTTGCCTCAAGATACTTTTTCTATAGTTTTCTATCAAACGATAAAATTTATAATATGCGAGAAATTTTTATCTCACGATAGTTTTCCTAAAAATTTTTTCTCAAAAGATAAATTTTGTATCTCATATGATAATTTATTCATAAAACATTTTTACATTGTCTTTCCATAACGCTGCTGTTTCTTTCATAGTTTTCCAATTGGGAATAATAAAAATTATTATTATGCTGACGCAGGATGTGCATGTGCTCCTACAGTGATCTTGCTCTTTACAATAAATCACTTTATACACTATGATGTATATAGAATATCACTAAAAATTAATCACAGCTCATAAAAATTATAAGCGTTGAATATTTAAATGGGGATATCTCCAAGCAGATAAAAGGACACCAATGTTATACGACAACACATGTTGCTGATGGATGACACTCTTTTAAAGGAGTATCTGGTATGGAGCATGTTATACTCAAAAATTCACAATTAAAAACAAGTGTCACACACATGTTGAAAATAATAAATCTAAAATTTCAAAATTTTTAAAATGACTCGGCACTGTACTCTTACGGTATCTGTTGTATTGAAAAAAAAATATTCAATTTGCTTTCATTCTGGCAGCGAGCGCGAACAATAGTTAATCACATGATCACATGAACATTACGTTGGTGACTTTTTATTTACGCATGTCCTTGCGAAACGTTATACTCGTACTTCATCCCTAATATCCATAATAATGCAAAAATGTTGAATAAAAAAAGGAATAAAAAATTATTATAATTCAAACAAGTTTTTCTTTTTCAACCTTTTGATAAAAATTTTTTATACACCAACAACTACAACTTGCTTTATATATTTTTTTTTTGTTAAGGTGTTTTTTTTTTGTTCCTCTCTTTCTCTCTCTATTTTTGCAGTAAATTTATTTAAGTCGCGTCAGAAGGTTCTTTTTTGGTGTACCCATTGTTTGAAATGCACCATGCAAAATAATGAATGTATCCCTACCATTTTCTGGTTGATATGCAACCCCTTTTGATTTTTGCTGCGTATACGCGCTGTTGTTAAAAATTTGTTTAGATTCGTCACCATATGCGAAAACGTCAAAGGTGGAACCCCCTCTAGGGTTCTGCATTCAACAATAACAATGGTGTGCGCAGCAGCAGAGCGTCAAAAGCATAAAGCGCACAGCGACAGCGCACTATGGCTGTTTTTCATTATGCGCAAATTAATTTAATGTTTAGGTTCCAGTTTAATACAGGGGTACGCAATTTTGAAAAGCCTGGAATCAGTAAAAAATTGATTGTACCATATTTGGTGATGAGCAGTGTGGTCTTGGTCTGGGTAATTTTTTGAGAATAAAACCATGATCAAGATGCTGATATAATTTGAAGACTGCTATGGTCTTGGTTAGAATGATCAATAAGACCAAGACTACTACTATTAGTCATACGGAATTTGATATCTTAAAAACTCATTTGCTTTGAAAGAACAAGGTTAAATAATTAAAACATTATCACGAGGTAAAAATTATGGAAAACATATCATGAGATAAAAATTTATCTTATGTGCTAAAAATTTATGTTTGGGAGGAAATTTAAAAAAAAATATTACGAAATAAAAATTTATCGTATGAGAGAAAATTTATAGATAAAATATAAGGAGCTAAAATATATCGCATGAGAAAAAAAGTTTTCTTATGGGAAGAATATCTATCGCATATTAAACACTTTTATAGTCATTCGGTACTCATTACAAAGTAGTAAATTTATAGCATGAAATAAAAATTTAGCGTTTGGTAGAAAATTTATAGAAAAACTATCGCAGTACAAAAATATATATAAAAAATACCTATGGCAGTAGTATTAAATATCTTTTAGGTAATAAATAAACCGGTAGCTACTGGTTTAAATCGAAAAAAGTCACTTTAGGATGCTATATTATTTACAAAAAAAAAATAACACTCTTTGGAGAATATTTTCCACACCATATGTGATCTTGCCGATCGTCTCACACTCGACACTCATTAAATCAATCAAGCGAGCACTAAAGTGTTTTACGCTCATGCTGGTGCACATACTCTCCTTCGTGCACTTCAAGGATAACGCAAACACAGTGCGCAGTGTAAAATTAGCTTTGTAATTTGAGCTCAGAACTCGAAATCCAGTCAGCCGAGTACATAAGATTTTTTTTTTTGAGTTTCGAACATCGAATATGAATGAATCTTTGACTTGAAATGGAAGTGACTACTTGTCGTCGCTTCAAGTGGAATTCACTTCACAATTTTGCGTCGTCGAGTTCTCTGCATTTGAAAGTGTTTGCACACTTTAAGGAATACATATATCTACGGAATGTGCACAGTTGTCAGATTATAAATTTTGACATTTTAATGTTTGTGCGATTGATTCGACTTGTACTTCCGTCGTCGTCGTTAAACACAAGTGGACGCATGCGTCGCATGGGATTTATTTTGAAAAAAACTCTCACAAAAGGTATATTTATGAACTGAAAGAAATTGAAATGGAATTAAGAAATAACTACTGACATTTTGATTTATTTTCGCTTTATTTAACTTTAAATCATTTGAAGAAGAAAAATCAATTATCCTTAAGGCTTCAGTGATCTGGCTTTATATTCGATCTAAGTGAACTATTAATTCTTAATAACCTTTTTTCAATTTCACAATGAAGTAAGGTACTATTTAGTTATTTGTTTATTAATAATATTTTTCCCCTGCTATTTTATTTGAACAGCTGCATTTTCTCTACTGATGATCGTGTATGTAATCCTGCTGCACCCCCGCCGTATTGATTGTACCTGATTATTCCTTTGATTCCTTTGCTTTTACTGTCAACACAAAAGCCAAAATGAAGTTTACGCCTGAGTTGAATTTTAATATGGTTTTATTATAATAGAAAACAACATTTTATCGAATATCGCTGCGTTGTTATATTTCCACCCTCATTAATGTGACCTTTTGTGTTGTAACCATGCGCGATCATCATCGCTGACTCATATGTTGCATTAAACTTTGATCGATCACTTAACCACAATTCGTCAATAAATTTCGGTTTGACAATGCACAATGGCATTATGTTAATTTTGTGGTTTTTATGATTTGCTTATAAGATAGGATCATGTAAGCATCATAAAAGAACTTTTCATTATTATGATTTTATCTAATAGACTTAAAATAAAATCATTTGTTTCTATCCATACATATAATCCATGTCCTGGCTGGTATTTGACGGGAATGTGAAGTTTTTTACAAATACTCATCTATGTCCTACAATTTGAAGGTGCTCTTGGGTGCATATTTCATAGTTTTATCTTGAAGCACCTTTTAAACATCTTCAAAGTCTTGTAACATATCTAAATTGTTGATAGTCTAGGCCCTAGACTCTAGGGTGCACCATCTATTTAGCACATTGAAAGTACCATCTTGAGAACTGTTTTGTGAGCAAATATTTTTCAAGCATTGTTAGTCCGTAGTACTTGTTTCATTTAAATTTTATTTGGAAAACTGGAATACACATCGGCTCTTGGAATGCCCGAACCCTTAATATCTTAATGGTTAAGGCAAAATACTTGAAGCCGTAAGAGAATTCCACAAATTTAATCTTGAAATATTGAGAATACGGGGAATACGAATATATTTTTTGAGCTAATTTAAGACGATTAAACTATATTTTGCTAAAATTACCTTTCCGACCATAATAATTAAACAATTGAAACTTAAGTTTTCTTTAAAATCTTTTTTATTGAATTTTCGATTAAGCAATCTATCTGTTTTGGCTTTTTATTCAACATTAATGATCCCAAATGGTGGAGAAAAAAATTAAAACCTCAACGAAACCTAATTTCCTTTAAAAAGATATTGTTGGTAACTCAAGTTACAACTTTTATACGGGATAGCGTTTTTCGAAGCCTGCGTATTAGACCCCACCTTGTGCCAAATTGTGGTACCTATAGCTTAAAATTTTTAAGGGCTGGAAACTGTTTTTGAAGCTAAAATCTTAGGATATTTAAGTGAAAAACACTGCCTCGTAAAAAAGTTGTAACTTGAGTTACCAACTTATACGTTAGGTGTACCGATACAAATCATCCTTCTAACTTTAATTTTTTTCTTCACAATTTTGGATCCGCCATTTCGAATGAAAAGACACAATACAAAATTCACTGCAGGTGCCACGCCCTCTTGTCCAAGTTCACTCATTTCTTGCTCAGAGTTTGCATTTATAGTCCTTAGTGTTTGAATGAAATTTGGTTGGATTATCTAAAAAAACTCTTTCATTATAGCGTTTTAAAGCTTTTGCTTATATGGGAGGTGCCTCGCCCTCTTGTTCGAATTCTCCTACTTAGTTTTTGTTTTGAGCTTGCGCTAACCATTTTTAGTATTTATGTGTATTTTGGCTGCATTGTCGAGAATAATACTCCTAAAGTTGCATTTTGAATATATTTTTTGTTTGGACGATAGGCGTGTCCGTTGAACGATTTCGCTCATTTTCAATCCCACGAGTTAACTTTAACGACGGAGGCAGTGTTCCAAATTTCATTGAATTATCTCAGTCAGTTTTTCCGAAAAAAGTATTTCCACTCACAGACAGACGGACATAGCTATATCAACTCAGGAGGTGACGCTGATCAAGAATATATATACTTTTCTATATCTGCCACGCCTCCTTATCTGCGTTACAAATGGAAGGGTATAGTGAATAAACCCTGTTTGTAGGGTATAAAAATAAGTTTCAATCGCCTAATTATTATGGTCGGAAAGCTGAGTTCAACAACAAAAAAAGTCACTTTTAGGGCTCTGTGCGCCGAAGCTGATATTCCCACTTTATTATGCTAATGAAACACGATAAATTATCTCATTAGATATGAAAAACCCTAAGGTTCTTAACTGGTGTCAGTACAGAGCACTATTTTAAAAATATTGTATGAAAATATCCATGTTGATGTTCAATAAAGAGACAAACAAAACAAATAGGGAGTTGTCTTCTTAACATTTTGAAAGTCTTAGTTAGATAGCTGTCTAAATAGCGCTGACCAAGCCAGAGGTAAGCAGTACCAATCGCGGCCACTGTGTAGAAAAATGAAGGCCCTTACCGAACCTTTTCGCTGTAAAGATTCTGACGTCCAAGATTTAATTTATTTTTTACTTTCTTCGTGAATGCCCAGCACTGGCAAACCGACGCTATAAGGTATTGAAAAGTCACTTCTTCGACTCGCTTGAACATGTTCTCAAAAGAGTCCCAAATCCATTTTGGAGTTTATAAAAATTTCAGAATGGTACATGTAGGTTGACAGCGAAGCTATAAACCGGGAATAACCCATTTGCGGCCTAAATTATAATGGTAGCTGCAATCTCCTGCGATAACCTAATCTAACCGGCAAATACGATGATGTCCACAACAATGGAGTTGGATCTTTATGAAGTAGAAATGTAGTAAAGGCAATAATGAAGTAGAAACCTGTAAACGAAAGGCTCTTGGTGCAGATTTCGCACTCCCGCCAGTAATATAACCATCTTCCAAGTATACGCAGAGAAAACAAAAGGCAAATTCTACATACAATCAGCTCACTGAGCAACATCATAATAGTTATGGGTGATTTGAATGCTAAAGTAGGGTCAGAAAACCTTTACATTGAGCAAGTGATTGACAGACATGGTTTGTGTAAGAGTTTCGCCATAAAACTATTTGGGTATATCCAGACAACATCACTGAAAACCAAATCGGTCAGTTTTGCATTAGCACAAAATGCAGAGGGAATCTTTTGGACTTACGAATAAAAAGAGCCGCTGAAATCGGCTCCGATCATCATCTCCTTGTCGCGGTTATTCGACTAAAACTTGACGCTATTAAACGTCCAAGCAAAAAGTCTGTGGAAAAAAAAAATCGACATGCTTTAAACGACGAGGTCGGAGATCTTTTGTAGAAAAAAGACGCCTGCTATATCCACGATTGATTGTGATAGGTTCATTAAGGCATCATGGTGTGATGTTAAGACTGCTTTCTTGAATTTCAGTGAAAAAATTCTCCGACTCTCGAAAAAGAAATGGATGAGCGAGGAAACGTAGTGTCTTGCTGAAAAAAAAAGCAAAAAAAGTTTTTAACTCTCTGAATAAAGAAGTTAGGCGTTCGTGCGTGAGGAAAGCACTGTAAAAGCTCAGACCCTCAGTCAGCTTTATATCCGCAGAAGATCAACTAAAGTGATAAAAAGAATATTTTTGTGAAGTAATGAAACCCACGTCTATCACATCCCCTCAATAAACTGGTACACTTGGTGTGTTTTCCTTCATATATGCGCGAGTATCAACTTCATTTATATATAAAATTGGCTTTATTTTATCTGGCACGTGCCCGTCATGAGCTCATCCGCGAAATTGTCAGAACAATAAAAAAAGTAACGCGTTAATGCATTTTCACTAAAAAAGTGCAAATTAATTTCTATGGAACTTTTCGGCAACTTGCTCCGCACATTGTTAACTAGCATGCTCGATCACACATTCCAAAAAAAAAAAAACACTAAAAATTCAATGGAGAAAACACGTTCAAAAATTATTTTCGAAGGTAACATCAAGTTAGTAAGGTTAAGGTCCTGAAACCGTATAAAATATTTCAAAACGGGTTTATGCCTAAAGCAACAATTGTTGTTTCTATATTATTGTTGCTGTTGTTGTCCTTGATGTTGTGTTGCACACCCCTGCGGCACTAATGTTGTAACGTCCACGTACCAAAAAATTTACAACAACAGTGCAACCAAAAGAATTCTTCACATAAATAAAACAAAATCAATTTAATTCACTGCATCACTATCCGGTAAAAGGACGAACGAAATGAAAAAAAAAGAACTCATTTTCTAGGACAAAAGAATCATCAAACCAAAAAACAACAAATACACCAACAATGCAATATGAAAGAATCCCGTACGCATGCGTTGCATACTTGCTTTGGGTAGGAGCAGGAGCAGTCAACCAACCAACTATCCATCCATCCATCTATCCAGTTAGACAGTCCTTAAGCGAAAAACATCTGCTGCAAAGCAATCAACCCCCGTTTCTCCCTACTGTCATTAAAAATTTCGTCCTTTGGCCGCTTTTTCTTTTTTTTTTTCTTTTTTCATTTACAGATGAATGACATTAATTCCAATGCATTAAAAATTTGCTCGACGTGCGCACAACATAAAACCAATTTTATCGGATACAGGATCACAGGATGATGGAATATGCTGTGTTATTTACTGCGCAACTGTGTGTGCGTTTGTCATTTATTGGGTGTATTTGGTTTTTTTCTTTGATTTGCCCAAGCTTAGTGTACATATAGAATTTCTTTCAGAGTTTTTGCAATTCAGTGAAAAAATGTTTGCATTTGAGATTTAATCGAAACTGATCCTTGAAATTAATGCCTGAAAAAAAAAAAAAACAATAGATATCACATGAGACTAGGGTGGTAGGCGCACAGTGGTAATGGTCAGAATTAGAACTTGAAATAAATTTTACAAAAAGAATTTTTTTTTGGCTTTTAAATTATATGATAAAAGTTTTTTTTAAACATACATATATAATAGAAAAAAAAAGTTTTTAAACTTGTATTTCAAAAAGCCAAAACAAAATTAAATCATAAATAAAGTAAAAAAAACCTTCCATTTTAAAATTTTTTTTTCAAGTTTTTCCCCTTTTTTCTTAAAAATTTTTTCTTAACAAGATAACTCTAAAAATTTTATAATAAAATTTTAAAAACTATTACTTAAATCAAGTTTTTAAAAACTTTTATGAATTTATCAGCCAATTTCAAGATTCCCAAAAACGTATATTACTTAAATCCTCTCGTTGCTCACTTCTTCCTTCTCGGAGATGGACATTTTTCAGCAATTTTCGACTTACCTAGTTTTCCCCCTTGACCATTGAATTTTCTTCAATATTTTCCCGATTCATATATTTTTTCGAACATTTTTCAAGATGCACTATGCCTACGGATGTATTCGTTTGCTGACATCTTAACCAAAACAGTTCGAAAAATTCTGATTATCCTTGGAAATTTATGATTAATCAATATGCCAGGACAATTCGAAGAATACTACAAGTAGAATGTGCCTATTTTCAAGGTAGATACTAGTGAATTTCCGAAATGTCAGGAAGGTATTTTAAGTAATATTTATATATTTTTAGGTACTGACCTAATGAGGATTGACACTAGCACAACAATGCACCCTCCATTATTTCTCTCAGGCAGCTACCCGCTCAGATGATGTCAGCCATTAGAGTAGGTAACTTTTTTGCTGATGTAGCTGGAAGACATCCAGAAGACTTGATAGCTTACATTTTTGCAACTTACAGCAAATATTACTTCTAAGTTTGAGGTAGAATAGATAAATATCGGCATTTCCGCCAAAACGTCCATCGTTAGCCAAAAAATTAAATTATCATATCTCTGAAACTATTTAACGTAAATGGATAAAATTTGATGCATACATGTATGCAAAAAGCACAAAGGCAAATATTGTGTACTGGAAAAAATGGGGTATCACAACCCCATAAAAACCACTTCATCATATCTCCGAAAATATTAATCGCACATGAATCAGATTTGATACAAGAACGCCAGGACAAATAATGTTCGATGGGAAAATAGGCGATACCAAGCCCCTAAAAAAATAAATTCATAACTTATAAGATTTGGTACACATGTAAAATGTATAGGAACAAATGACATCCTTTGGAAGAATTGGTGATGACACGTTAACTTAACAAGATAAGATGATCCAACAATCACTGGGAAATCCTAGTTTTTTGAAAGATTTTCAATTTAAAATTTGTATGGTGGAAAAAATGTCACGTTCATATTGTCACGTATCGATTCAGATTATGATCAAAACAAAGAAAAGTACAGAAGATATATGAATCAAACAAAGTAACACTATTGCCTAAGATTTTAAGATTAGTCGCACTAAAAAATTTTGACTTGTTTCGCTGAATTCTGACTATCTTTGAATAGGCACGAAAACTACTTCTATTTTTGTCACGTTCATTCTGCGTCTTTTTTTGCGTGCATCTTAGAACCAGGACTTTGCCTGCTATTAAAGTTGGCGCTAATTATAGTGCTACCTAGTAGCTATAATGTAAAGTACAAACTAAAATAAAAATATATTTTACTTCCACTTTTTTTGCATTTCAAATATATAAGACGGTCACGTTGGTCACCTGGGAAATGCACATATTGAAAGATTTATTAGCTTATTTTTATCGGAACATGTTAACAATGTAAACTTAGCCATATTCGTAGAAAAACAAAAACAACAAATTGCTTTATATCACTTATTGATATACATCGGAGAAATTAGTGAAAGTCCAAAAGTCTCTAAAAATATCGATAAAATTCCAAGAGTATTGAGAAAAATTGAAAAAATCGTCAAAAGTCTAAAAACATCTAAAATATCCATAAAAGTTCAAAAGTATTGAAAACATCGAAATACGTCGAAGAAATCGGTTACAGTCCACATGTATCGAAAAACATTTAAAATATGAATGGGTGATAGTATCGAAAAATATTGAAAGAAATTGGTAAAAGTCCAAGAGTATCGAAAAACATCTAAAATATCGGAAAAAGTCTAAAATTATCGAAAGATGTACATCGGAGAAATCGTTAAAAGCCCAAATGTATCGAAAAACATCTAAAATATCGGTAGAATGCTAAAAGTATCGAAAAATATTTCAAATATAAGTAAAAGCTCAAAAACATCGAAAAACATCCAAAATATCGGTATAAGTCGAAAAGTATAGAAATATATTGAAACACATCGAATACATCGGGAAAAGTCCAAGTGTATCGAAGTATATCAAAAATATCGGTCAAAGCCCAAAAGTACCTATCGAAAAATATTGAAAAAGTATGGTAAAAGTCAAAGATGTCGAAAAACATCCTTAAAATCGGTAAAAGACCAAATCTATCGAAAAACATCCAATATATCGATATAAGTCCAAAAATATTGAAAAATATCGAAAACATCGGTAAAATTCCAAAACTGTCAAAAAAATTGATAATTTTGAGTTGGGATCACTGATAAAATCACTTTCATAAAAATAATTATGCAAATTTGTTCCTTAGCACACAATAAATCTTTGAAAAAAAAAGTTATTGAAATCAGTTCGGTATATTTTGCACTACAGCGTTGCATATAAGTAATTTTATATAAATAGTATAGATACAGATATGTGGTTATAGGTAGTACAGTTTTGAATGTTTCCTTTCCGGTAAATGAAAATTAAGGCATCGGCATTTTTGCCATGCTCTCTTGTAATTTTTAACATGCTTTCTAGTAGGTAGCGCCTAATGTTTCCATTCAGGATAACATCTAGAACGACGCGACGTTTACATTTTATTTAACAAAATTTTCGGAACTTTTCTTTCCGTGTACGACAATAATTGAATTGTCCAAGTGAATCTTTATATGTACAGTGTACTATGTACATTAGGTGTACTATGTACACTGTACATTGAAAAGTTTATTAGTTGCAGATAAACGAATTAGAGAAAAAAGTCATACATTGAAAGAACTAGTTTAGTTTGAAAAATTTGCAAAACCATTCCACTGTTCCTGCGAAAAAAAAAATCTCCTGTACATTTCTGGAATTTCGCTTTTGTCTGCAAAAAAAATTTCAACACATACTTAATTCAAGGGTGTAAAAAATAATAAAAAAAAAGTTTTTTAAGGATTCACTTTTTTTGCAATAAAAATCGAAAATAAGCACTAGACAACATAAATTAATGCCAAGTGCGCGCACGCGCGAAATGTCCTTGATGAAGGATTTAAAAGCGCGCTGCTGTAATAACAAGCCATGGAAAGCAATTTTAATATGCAAATTGTTGCAGATGACACAATGCACATGTATGTACGCACTGCAATGGGAAGGATAAACAAAAGGACAATACAAAATGCTACATATATGCATGCGAGGTACGAGTACTATGACTATGTGTGATAATTTATGATGTCAAAAAATGGAATGCATGTTTTTAGTTAACGCTGCGGTACAAGCACCTAAGAGATAGCAACATTTCATAATTATTTTGCATGGGGTATTTATGTTTTGATAAGGTCACAACCGGATTTGTAAATATTTCATGTTCTGGTCTTTATTTTTCTCTTTAATTAAAATGTATCATATTTCATTTCATATAATAAAGAATTTTAATTTTAATTACAATTTTTCGTGAAACAATTTCTGTAGTTACACATGACCTTGTGAGGTTGGTTTGTGTCATTGGAGATTGAATTACGCTTATCATCTTGTAAAATGATTATTTTTTGCATTCTTTTGATAATGTTACAATTTTTAATGACGCGTGCCTCCTGACCCATGTTGCATGTTGCAGGTGTTGGCATTACAGGTTTGACAGGGGCGAATATTTTCCTTGTTTTTTTTTTTTTTTTGTTTGTCTTCATTCAATTAATAATTCGTTGTAGGGATATGTTGCAGTTCAAAGTAGTGCCTTAAGTGGTTTTCGTATTACATTTTTTTGTGTCCTAGTGTTATTAGGAATATTGCAAAGTTATTCATTAGAGATGAGCGATATATCGATACTCTATGACTTGGGTGTGGTGATTTGTAAGTCACCGTTAGCGAGATAGCTACCAGCGATCATTGAATGAACTTTGGAAAAATACTAGTCCGGACGTTTCATAGCACAAACAATTTTTGATAAACTGAATAAACTTTGAAAAGAGTTACCTCGACTGAAACCTCACTAATTTGTTTGCTTCTTTTTGGAGCCTGGAGTATATGTTTGTATGCAACACTCTGTTTAAACTTAGTAGTTTTTTATTTATCTATATTATTTATATAAAATTGCTTATATAAAACATTATATCGAAATTTTTGGACATTTACTGATGTTTTAGACAGTTTTCAATATTTTTCAATGCTTTTGGACTTTTTCCGATTTATTGGATGTTTTTCAATATATTTAGACTTTAGCCGATTTCTTCGATGTTTTCAAATGCTTTTGGACATTTTCCGATATTAGGATATTTTTCGACATTTTTAGACCACTACCAATATTTTAGAAGTTTTTCAATATTTTTCGATACCTACTTTTGAACTTTTACCGATATTTTGGATGTTTTTCGATACACTTGGACTTTAACTGAATTCTTCGATGCTTTCCGATACTTTTGGACTTTTACCGGTTTTAGGATATTTTTCGAAATTTTTAGACCATTGCCTATATTTTAGATGTTTTTCGATATATTTGGACTTTTACCGATTTTTTCGAAGTCTTTCGATACTTTTGGAGCTTTACCGATATTTTGGATGTTTATCGACACATTTCGATTTCTTCGATGCATTCAACATCTTTCGATACTTTCGGGCTTTTACCCATGCATACATATATCTGATTATTTTCGATACACTTGAACTTTACCCGATTTCTTCGATGATAGAACTTATACCGATATTTTGGAATATCGAAACTTTTGGACTCTTACAGATATTTTGAATGTGATAATTTTATAGAAATAGATAAAATAAATACAATATATTGGAGCTTTCTTGCTTAAAAAAGCATTTTTATCATTCATTTCTGAGGAATAAGTGATATTAAGCAATTTGTTGTTTTTGGTTTTCTGAGAATAACTCTGAGTTAAACAAAACCCGAGCAGCGCCGGGTAACCGATATATCGATTGTCTACCTTATAGCATCAGAACAACAGTCACCACATCCCTAATTGGAAACTACATTTTTGTATTGAATTTCCCCTCCCCATTTTTACCGTATACCCTTACGAGTAGATATCTTACGCTACAAAAAAAAAAGTGAATAAATTAAAAATTATTTTTATTCTCTTAATTAACAGCGGGATATCCTTTTTGTTTTTGTCTGTCTCGCGCGCCTGTTGATGCAACAAAAGTGCACTTTTAATTAACTGGGTCAAAAGGATTAAAACTAGTTCGTACAACGTTCATCCATACATCGTCGATATTGTCGGACCACTTTAGTTGAATCGAATGGGGGCTTGGATTTTAATAAATCGTTCGATAATGAATGTTGCTGCTAGATTATGCAGCGCAAAACAATTTGAACCGCCTGGTAAGGTGTTTTACGATGCAACTATTTGGCACGTGATATCAGGTTATTCCCGAGCATATGATAATTTACAATGTCACATATGTTTCACTTGAAAAAAATGTCCGCATATTAATGCAATTTAGTTGTTTGACATTTTCAAAGGAGTTAAAAATTAAAAATTTTTCATATTTACATCTAAAATGGATTAAGGATGTAAGAAAAAAAAAAGTACATATTTGCCTTTTTTTTTTCGGTTAGTTACAACTAATTTGTATAGATGTCACCACCGTCTTCACATTTGGTTTGTGTCGAAACTGTTGCGATCTAAGGACACAAAGCAACGCGGTGGCAGCACCAGTCGTTCAATAGTGGTTGGTCTTATTGAATTGTATGTATGTACGAATGAAAAACAGAGAAGAAGAAAAGCAACGAAATACGAACGACTTTATTTATCTTGTATTTATTTGCCTGAGCTGTTTCTGGTATTTGAAGGTTTTGTTTGTAAGAGGAGTTTATCTGCAATAACCTCTCAGCGTTAGAGAGCTTGCTAGTAGGTAGTATTTGTGTGAAATTTGGTGGCATTATGTCAAATAACTCCTTCAGTAAAGCAGCTTGAAGATTTTGCTTGTGTGGGAGATGCCACGCCCACTGTTTCGAGCTTATCTGGTTTTCTTTTAGAACTTAGTATCACCGATTATACCTTTTAACTGTGCACAATTTTTTTGCATTATCTGCAATAACCCTCTCAGCATTCAAAGATAATGCTTGTGATAAAGGTACCATGTCCTTTGTATGCTGTATAGATTTTCTAATGATATAAATGTTTTCCCACAATGGGAATATTTTGTAGAAACTTTTAAGTAAGGTGAAAGATTTAAAAGGCAAACTTCCGAATTAAAGCATAAAAGCTGAATTGAAGTTTCATCAATAATCACAAGTCCGCGCGTATCCAGATATTCAAGGTTGAAAATCAGGTAAATCGTTTTTGTTTTTCAAGTAACTCTCAATTGCTACGTTTCCACCTGAAATCTTAAAATCTAGACGTCAAGTCCTACCCGTTTCCACTGGCTGAAAGGGATTTACTTTTGACAATAAATGTCATGAGCTGGATAAGGAAAGTTATTCTACCTTTCCTTCAGAATATTTTTCTTCAATAGCCGAAGTTGGTAGCGCTATTGAGATTTATACGAAGGTTTAAAATAAATTATACCAGAAGTCCATTTATTTTTGTATGGTAAATCATGTGATTTACAGCGTGATTTAGGGCTCAAAAATTTTGGCATTTGTAAAATATTCTTTATAAACATTTTTCTGTTAAAGAAACCGTAATATTTAAGACTATTCGAGATTTAGCCTTAAATCTTTCGGTAAATCATATGCCCTAAATCTCGCTGTAAATCACTTGATTTACCATAAATAAATCCCTTTCAGCATATGTTAGATTCTAAGTGAAAACGATCCAATTTTTTGGTGGACCATCGATGATCGCGCTAAACACGTAATTTTTAATTTTTCCCAAAACAGATTTTTTGACCTGTGGGTCTTTACACAAAAATTACGGGATTTTCGTGTTCTCAAACTTTCGAGTTCAGAAAAATTTTCATCAATAACTTTGGTTTCTGTGGGCAAATTTTGACAATTATTTTATTTTAGAATAAATATGCAGAATTCGACCAGGATTCAAAAACTGTCTGCTGCATTATCTTCAGGCAAAATTTCGAAAATTCTAACAAAATAATACAATCTGAAAGATATCGAAAAACAGATTTTCTTTTCTTTGACCAGTCAAAATAGATTTGATTCTTGCACTTATTCCAAAGTTCATAAAACCTAAACTACTCGATAGAGAATTTCGCCCTGAACAACATATCAAAATGGGTCCTACCAATAGGTATAACATAATCAAATGTTACTTAAATCGGAAACGTAAATTTTTTTTACCTGGTACCACAATTTACATAATTTCCCGGAAAAATTGGGAGGACCTATTTTGATATGTTGTTCAAGGCAAAATTCTCTATCGATTGGCATAGGTTTTATGAACTTTGGAATTAGTGTAGGGCTCACATATCGCCGGTGCTTACGAAGACTATCTCTTCTTTAAATGCGGACAAGAAAATCCTTTTTTTTTAAACTGCGGCGAAAAATATATTTTTTGTGCGAATGCGGACAAGAAAATCGCTTTTTACAAAATGCGGAGAAGAAAATAACTTATTACAAAATGCGGCGAAGAAAATCTCTTTTTTAAAAATGTTTATTTTCGTAACTCGTCGAAAAAGTACTCACTAAATAAAGAGATTTTCTTCGCCGCATTTTGTAAAAAGTGATTTTCTTCGCCGCATTTTGTTAAAAGTGATTTTCTTCCCCGCATTTTGTAAAAAGTGATTTTCTTCGCCGCATTTTATAAAAAGTGATTTTCTTGTCCGCATATTACAAAAAAGATTTTTTTCGCCGCAATTTAAAAAAAAAGATTTTCTTCGCCGCAACTTTCGGTTGGAAGATTTTGTTCGTAAGCACCGGCGATATATAGCCCGTATCTAATTTGACTGCTCTATCTAAATTTCAATATTTTTTGTAGAACACATATGACTATTTTGAAGGTGCATAAAGTGAGCTATGCAGGTGTGACGAATTTCGATGTTTTTTGGTTGGGAATTTCGAGCTATTTTCGAGCTATTCAATAGTAATTTCGAGCTGTCTGGGAAATTTTCCATTTTCCGGAAAAGCGGAAAAATTGTTCTGCATAGCTAAGTTTATTTTTTCAGCCAGACGAATTCGCGGGAAGAGTTAGCGATAAAATCTTTTTACGCAGGAATTTCGAGCTACTTTCGAGCTAATTTTGAGCTGGAAGCATTTTCCGGAAAACTCCCAATTTTCCCGGAAAATCCCCAAAAAACTTTTTTTATGGCTAACTTTATTTTTTTCAGCCAGACGAATCCGCGGGAACAGTAAGGGATGAAATATTTTAACGCAGGAATTTCGAGCTACTTTCGAGCTGACCTTGAATGAGGTATTTTCCTTAAATTTCCCCGGAAAATCCCAAAAAACTAAAATTTTTTTTTTCCCTGTGTTATGTCCGCATATTATTATTATTATGTCCGAAAGTTTTTCGCGGATCAGCCTATAATATATCCAACACCTAGTTTGGTAGCCACAGTAATTTTACATAAGAGTAGGGGTAAGTGGGCGGCCTGCGGCCGCAGCTCAGGATTTAAAACTCCCAAAAATCCAACACCGGCTTCGCGGCGGCCTTCGGCCGCGGATCAGTCGGTAATATATCCAATAATTTGCGGACATAACACTTATTTACGAAATGGGGATTATGTCATGGCACCGCCATAAAAAAAGATTTTTTGGGATTTTCCGGGAAAGTTTAGGGTTTCCCGGGAAAGTTTGGGGTTTTCCCGAAAACACTTTTCGTTTTTGATGAGCTCGAAACTAGCTCCAAATTCGTGTGTTAAATGATATGATCGCGAAATATTCTCATGGGTTCGTCCGGCTGAAAAAATAAAGCAAGCCCTTAAAAAATTTTTTGGGATTTTCCGGGGAAATTTAAGGAAAACACTTCATTCAAGGTCAGCTCGAAAGTAGCTCGAAATTCCTGCATTAAAAGATTTCATCCCTTACTATTCCCGCGGATTCGTCTGGCTGAAAAAAATAAAGTTTGCCATAAAAAATTTTTTTTTGGGATTTTCCGGGAAAATTGGGAGTTTTCCGGAAAATGATTTTAGCTCAAAATTAGCTCGAAAGTAGCTCGAAATTCCTGCGCAAAAAGATTTCATCGCTAACTCTTCCCGCGGATTCGTCTGGCTGAAAAAATAAACTCAGCTATGCAGAACAATTTTTCCGCTTTTCCTGAAAATGGAAAATTTCCCAGGCAGCTCGAAATTGTTGTTGAAAAGCTCGAACATAGCTCGAAACTCCCAAATAAAAAACATCGAAATTCGTCACACCTGCATAGCTCACTTTATAGACCTTACTTTTGACGTATGCGAAAAACAAACGTATACGAATGCTATTTGACTCCGCGGTATTCCTCTAAAACTAGTTTTTCGAAACTCAAATGGTTTTTGAAAATATTTTCTGATACCACGATCGAAAATGGATATACGTGTATTACTTAATAGAATTTTGAAATTGTAGATATCGAAGTTCAAAGCTTGTTTAGTTTAACGGAACTTTCCGGAAGATGTGAAGAATAAATCCACATTTTTTATAGGGTTTTTTATTTTATTTTCAAGCTCTAAAGAAAAACCGGTCATACGCCAGCATATTTCAAACTTTCTCTGCTTTATTAAAAAATAACATGGTCGGCAATAATTGGTTATTGGATTGCGCTCAATTTTCGAAATTTCATCGAAATAGCTTATTTGTCTGAAATACAAAATGTAAAAATGTTGAATCCATCAGGACCGCAGCCATCCATGATTGAACTTGGAGCGATTCTTCTTCACTTTGTGTATGTGTATTCCTTAAAATGTAAGAGATTAAAGTTAATAGCCGCATTAAGACTCCTGCGAAAAGATTGTGTTAAATAAATTTTCACAGATATCTTTTGCAAAAAAATATCAAAAACAAAAAAAAAAAAAAAAATCAAAAAAAAATATCCACATCAGTTTGTGGAATCTTAATCCTTAAAAAGGATATGCTATTTGTGCTCATTTTACATTTGTGCTGAATGTGTGATGCAGAAGGGGTTGCAAGTCTAAATCCCTTAAAATTTATTTGGTGGAATTACCGCAATATCTTGAATAGCATTAGAGACTTTTGAAGTGCATTTCATTTGATTTGATGCCCTAATTGCAGTATAAGATCCTTTTTTATTTGATATGGATTTTACAGTACAGAGTCCATTGTGCAATGATTCTTTGCCTTTTATATAAATTTATGTGGGAAAGGATCTTAAGAAGGAACGGCTAAAGATTGCACTCTTGAAAAACATACGCTCTATTAATTCGTGTGCTCAAGTATTGGGGATATCTACTGCTTGATTTTTAGCTGATTGGAATCGAGTTGAGGCTTAAATGCTTTTATATTTTCACACAAGTAAAGTATTTTCAAAAAATTGTGATATTTGCAGCTGCAAATAAGTAGATCAACATCATAACTCCTGCCGTTTTCCAAGTTACTTACTTAGCCGCCGCCATCATTATTAAGTAATTCCTGCGGTTGATAAGAAGGAAAAACTACATTTTCCCAATTGCTTAACAGCAAGGACATGCGTGCGCTGCCACTTGGCTTCAATTACACTTGTTTTCATCCAATATTTGGCAGTTGTTGCTTTAGTTTGCTTCTTCACTCAAGGACTTGTTGTTATGAAGAAAAAGGAAGAAAATTTGCTTATCTGGTGACAACAAGTATCCAACTGTGTTTGCTGCTGTATATGTAAGTCCTTGACTATCTCACAATTTGGCATGTGGCATGTTGTAAGTTTGTCTCCGATAAGCGCACATGCCATTGAAATACTTGGAATTGTTACTTTGTAGTTTTAAGAAAGTCGGTTTTACAAATTATTGCTACTTTGATAAGATAATGAAAAGATCTATTAAGCAATTTACGACGAGCAGTTGTTTGATCTTAAACTGTAATATAATATTTGCTTTGAAATGTAAGGACAATACCGACAAGAGGAAGAATTTCGCTTACTAAATATATTAAAAAGAATAACAGTCGGGTTAAGAAGAGATTATGTTTTGAGATAGAGACTTGCCCGATAAAATTTTCCGTGTCTTAAATTTTTGATTTTCACTATTTTTCTTTCTTTTTTAGTTTGTTTTTGGTGATCCATTGCTTCCACAACAGTCTGTTGCCAACTCCCTCATTTCACGGCTAGGTCTCTTCAATCTCGCATTCACATTTTTCTAAGTTCTTCTTAAACATCATCTAGCCAGCGTTTTCTCGGTCGTCCTCTTCTTCGCTCTCCAATAGGTTATACCTCAAAAGCTTTGAGAGAAATTATCTTTCTAGGCATTCAATTTATAGGGTCTAGCCATCTGAGCCTCTGTGCTATTATGTTTCTTATAACATTTCAATTTTTATTGAGTTCTATGTAATATCGGATGCGATATCCACCATAGGGTAGTCTGTATAAAGATTTTCCTCAGTATCTTTCTTCCAATGCTTTGGATGATTGGAAGAAGAGACTTCGATTTGCCTCCTTCCAGGACTTTAATTAAGAATGAAGTGCCTGAATTTAGTCTTGCAAGCATAAATCTGTCTATCTAAATTAAATTCAAAAAAAAAAAAAAAGAATTAAAAAGTATTTGCGAAATACAAAAAGAGTCTGCAAGATACAAATACAACTATCCTTAGGATACAAAAATAACAGTAGAATTAAATGTTAATTAAAAAGCTGTAAAGATTTTGCGAATTCCATAGGAATCATTTATGCAAATTTTAAACCAATCCATAACCATATACCATAGAGAGCACATTCGCACTTAAAAACACTCCTGCACACACATAGTTCTAGGCCATGTAGACAGAAAAATTCACAGCACACGATAAATAAAATGCATGAATTTATGGGAATATTAATTTAAATGGATGCGATGGCAACACTCGGTGTGAAACTACCGAATGAATGGATGAAGTCGGGAGTCCGCGGCAAAAGCACAACACATACCACAAGTCATTATATTGAATGAAATATTTGGTCAGTGCTTTTGCATTGACAAGCGGGAGCTGCTGCTGATCCAGTCTATAGCGCGCTAAAAGCACTTTTGAATAATCAAATAATAATTATCATCAATATAATCATTTAATTTTCAGTGAAAAAATAAGATCACATTCAAAGTTCGTAAACTTTCCGAGTGACAGCGTGAATTGCTGTTGTTGCTTCTGCTGCCACCGTCGCTGTCGTAATTTCAGTGGCGCATGCGCGCAGCAAAGTAAACATAATTAAGTCATTTAACACAGGATCATCACTACTACGTTCCAATATCTTTCGTATATAGAGCTTTGCTTCAGGTTCTTGTCATAAAGTATGATTATTTAAATTGAAGTCAGCTCACCGAACATGATAATCATTGAAATTTATTGTATTTGTTAATTTGTTTATGGCGGCATTTTGAAGGTGGATTTTGATTTTGATTTTGCGAACTGGTTCTAGGCGGTATGTGGTTTGTATGTTATACGTATACTCAGTTGGAAGTTAAAAGTGTGCAGAATTTGACTACAAAACAAATTTGAAACTTGTTCGTGGATATAATAAAATCATAAATCACAAAAACTAAAGATTGTTCTCAATTTCAGAAGATATTGATATCTAAGTTCAATCGAAAAATTTAAAAAAATTCAAATCAACAAATATCAGGACGTCTTTGCAAGTATTCTTCTGGAATGTTGTTTCTGGAGAAGACTTTATGATCGCTCTCCACGAACTGATTCTAGAATTTCTTTCTGATCGTCCATAATGCAACAGTCAAATTTTTTAATGAATTCTCGGTGGGCTATTTTGGCTCGCTTATTTGCCTCAACGTTATTTTTGGAATTTCTGTCCGGAACTTTCTGGACTTTAAATGACTTAAGTCCTTTCTCCTTTTTGCCTTTTCTGGCAAAGGCCTCAGAGCATTGGACTTTTGCAGCTACTTTTCCCAATATATTGGAAGTTTTCTTAGGAAGTGCTATCATCTTCTTGGTAGCATTAGGTTTATCAAAACCTTTCTTTTTTCCACTTTCTACTAACGGTCAGATGTTCATTATAGGATTTAATAACACGCGTAACGGTATTCCGCAAAACCTTAGCTTTTTTACCAAATGCTTTGAAAGTCCAATTTGGATTTTCGTTAATTATTTTACGAATTGATTCACTCACTTCTATTTCGCAGCTCATGGTGAAGCCATAAATTATCGAATGAGTAAAAAAGTAGCGTGAAAAATCAGGAAATAGAAAACTTGAACCGGGAATTGAACTCGAGACCATTGAGTTTTAAGCACATAGCACTACCACTGAGCAATAAGTCTGGCTAAAATAAGACTGAAATTACGCTGTTTTTTCTCTTTAAAATTTCATATAACTAAAACGGTTCAAAAACTGAATTACTCCACCATATTGCTAAGTCTGCTTAATTTTTCATGTCTTCGTCTGGATTCTTCTCTTGTCTTCATCATATTCGGTGGCATGCAATGACTCCGTGGTTTTTCGTGATGAATTGCACTTTTTCGAGTTGATCTCGATCCTGCTAGACCGATCGGTTGTTGATGACGAGATTACACTAACCAAATGAAAATGGATAGGTCATATTCTCTTAAAATCACAAGAGATATTGATAGACCAAAAGTTTCGCGGTAAAAGGCCAGAAAAGTCATGTACTGAAATGAAATTCATTGAATAGAATCGATCAATTCAATGAAAATGATTCATTTTGGCACTATGTTTCTCCCGAAAGTACAATAACTTAATTAAGTAAATTTGAATTGAGTGTAATATGGTTTAGTGCAAATTGAGGAAAGTGATCGGTAGAGTCGAATTGGATAATATTTAAACTCCACATGGCATCTCAGATAAGTCCAAAATTATTATGCCCAAGTCCAATATTTTCTTCTTGATTGTAAATAATAGAACGGAAATAAGATTTTTATGGCTTCCACAGCCTAGGCAATCTCAATCGTAAACATTTTATTACTTCCTAAATATCCCCGAAAACAATTAGTCATTCAGCAAAAATCAACTTATCAGCAAAGACTACGCTCATTGAAGTCCTTACGGAAGTGCTGTGTTCATGCAGCATATTGGCTTCGTTGTTTTTTCAACCGCTTCCCATGTTGTCTTTGGCGGCTGGCTACTGTTTGTCACGGCGACAGCACAAGTGCGATAAAATTGGTAAATTAATGGACCATTCAGATTGGGCTCATGCTGCTGCGGCTGTAAACTCTGATGAGCGCAGACCACACAAACCATCGATATTTGTGTATTAGTTGAAGTTGAAAAATATTTGGCGGTAAAAATTAATTTGTTTGCTTGATAAAACACCGCGCTCGATCTAAATGTAAGATGATTGGCTTTGCTGATCCCATACCCGAACGCATCTCATCTTATTTGTGTTGTGTCTGCGGGCTTGTCTTGTTTGGCTAATTGACCGATGAAGATTTCAGTACTGAGTTGGCTGACTGACTGACTCAACTCTAAATTGTTGTTGCTTTTGCCAATTGTGTGAAAAATAAAAAGGGGAAAGAAAAAAAAAAAAAAAAACCAAAAAGTGCATTTTGTAAGGACCACCCGCCAAAACCACAAAGTGAATAAGGTGCTGTGGTGGCGGCACTTGTGTCTCAATTAATCTTGACTTAAGTAGACATGGCAAAATTTCTTCCTTCCTTCTACTCTTTAAGGTACAGTGACAGTGTTGCTGAGACAAGTGTTTTAAGATGCCGCCGTCACATGTGTGTGGTATCTTTGGTAAAGAGTGATTTTTGCTTTTTTTTTTAAGGAAGTGATGTCATCATTTTTTCTTTTTCATATGGCGTGGGATAATAGGAACAGCAAAATGATTTAGAGAAAAATTTTAAAAGTGCTCGTAAAGCAAATTTTCAATTATGTTTGGAAATTTTGGGGAAAAATCAACTTTTCTTCTTCGACTTTGCGCTATAAGAATTTTGTGAAAAAAAACCTCATAATTTCTTAAAACATTCCATGCTACATACATATACATACATTAGACTGGCAAACAAATTTCGTAACTTTCTATTTTCTTCGCGGCAGACTGGGAACTAGCTTTCATTTTATATATATATGAAGTTATCCCAACTTCACTAAAAAATATTAACGATTAGAACTCGCCAATTGGCGTTTTTTGGCTGAAAAATGGTTTTTCTATAGAAATCAAATCTCTCGGCCGACCAAAGTTATTTTGATGGTTCTTTTAGTAAAAATCACTATGATTGACGATCTTTAATATTTATAAGTGCAACTTTAACATATATGAATTTGTATAATTGTTTTTAACTAATGATGTCCTCTAACGATCAAACTTTTAGCCTTGGTATAATGATTTGCAACCAGAACTATAGCGAATAGATTTCCTACATTCATTGGGGTCTTAAGTATTTATGTGTTTCGTGCATCTTGAGTTATAACAAAAAAAAAAAACTGTTTTTTGAACCAAAAAACTTAAACTTCTTCTAAGATTTCCAGAGAGCAAACTTCACTGTAGAGCAATGACAAAAAAATGTAGAAAGTAAAACGCTACAAAGATTTGGGCTAAGAAGAGAAGCTAAGAAACTGCAGAAAACACTGTTATTTGTCGCTTAGATCCTTATTCAAGCCCCGGGTGGGCAATCTTTTCGAGAGTTTTGATCCAAACCAAATATGCAGTCTTTGTTATAAAGCCTGCTTCTAATATAATCTCTGATGCAACATTTGATTTTTCCATTATATCGAAAAAGTGCTGCACCCTATTTTACATGCGGAAAAGTTTATCTTTATTTGGAGAAAGTTTAATTTGATTGGAAAAAAGATTTTTTCCACATCTTTTTTCCAATCAACTTGAAAGGAAAAACATGAATCTGCCTTCTCGAAACTAACACACCTGCTATAAGAGTGTTAATCCCTAAAGTGTTAGCTTAAAATAAAAAAAAATATTACCATCTCTTAGCAATAACTTTTTCTTTTCACAAGGGGGAAGGATGTTGAGCTGTTTTACTTGTTTTGATAATTCAGTATAAAAGTGTAGCATACTTTTAGGCAGAACTCAATATTATTGCAACTCAGCTTCACGAACATGACTTTGTTTAGGTTTGGTGATGACTTGAAGTTCTAAAAGTGAAATTGTAAAGTTCAAAGTCAAAGTATTTTGTAGTGAATTAAAGTTCAAAGTCAAAGTATTTACCATGGAATTGGAGAAAAAGGAGACTTCACCTTAGATTTTCTACCCACAATTGGTCAGAATTTGGTTCACGCAACAAGGATTGTAACAGGTTTCTCACTTGTTGTTTTCTGGTTGCGAAATCAAGAACTATAGCGCACTCCTTTCAATTCTCTTCAAACAGCTCGGCTCAAACTTAAAAGAAGAACGATTATGCCATGCAAAAAAAAAAAAAAAAAAACTGAAAATTCTATAAAATGTGTAAGCAATTAAAGTTCATTTTGCTTTTGAATCATACCAACAATTGAAAACGATACAAATTTTTAATTCTTATCAGGACTACTATGATAAATTGTTTTCTTTTAGCTGAAGTAATAAGCATTTTAAGATATTTAAATTGATCTGAAGTAGTCAAACTCTGACGGCGAGATCACAGAAGCATTGGCTAAGGACATTTCTATAAGAAATGCAAAAAAAGGGAAAAATAAAATAAAAACAAAACAAATTTGTTGACAAATAATAATAGCAAAAGTAAAAAGAATCTCTTATCTTAAGAGGCGCATCTTGCTGAACATAATAGAGGACATCACTACTAGAACATCCAAGTGCGCTGCAGGACAATAATTTCGGCTGTCGAAATAAACAACAAACTTACTGGGACATACCGGCAAGAACCAAAACTTAATTGCACTTGTCTGCGCTTGCATGGAAGTCAAGTGCTGTTATACAAAAGTACAAAGGACAAAAGCCGCCGTTACCTGATTGATTAAAAGGATGCAAAGGATATATAGAAAATGTAGTTAAAACAATCGAAGCAGTGAAACATAGTGCAAATAAGTAGGCCTAAGTGATCTGCTTACTTACCTCTTTGCTGTAATTTCAAAGGACATTTAATGCTCGCTTGTGTAGCTAAGCAGCCGAAAGGATATTTATTTAACGGCATGTATGTACTTATATAGCCTTTAATTCTTCAACTGACATTTTATATGGCTATTTGATAATTTCGGCGTACTATAGTAAATTTCTTTGTAAGGATACATCTATCAATCCTTTAATTGAGCGGAAATGCAGGCAGCAAATGATTTAAAAAACTTCAAAAATTTGATATTTTGGAAGTTTTGTTGTGAGCCCTTGTGCTAAAGTACACAAGAAGAAGTTGTTAGTGTACTATTTGTGAAAGTTTTGTGTCCCAAAGAAATGTTTGATCTAAATATATATTTCATTTTCATATAAGCACTTTTGAAAGGCTTTTGGTATTTCAAATCAACATCAATCCTTTAACGATGGATTTGAGTTCAAAAAAAGGATATTTTTTTTTTGGAAGCACAACCCCATCCAATAATTCCAATTAATCTGCTTAAATCTACGTTCTCAAAAACAAAATTTTGTCAACCAGCAAGATCCTTTGATACTAAAGAAAACATACGCAAACAAAGCGAGTTGAGAGCGTAGCAAGCAATTTGTCAACATAGAAACATTGAAAATTTTTGCCAAGATCACGCACACAATTTAATGATGAATCCTTTAAATTATTAAAAAACTGCATTTTGTTCCAGGAATTTTTGTTTTCACTAAAACATTGATATTGTTTCGGGAAATGTTGCAATGTATTGTTGTGGTTTGTGCAAATATTGTTCTACGATAAAATACACAATACGTGTGTTTATGCAATTTTCCTTTTTTAGAGTTTTCTCATTTTGTTTTTTATCTCCTCAATGCTAAATTTATTATAAAGGATCTAGGACCTTTAGTATAAACAATCCTTGCTGCAATTTATTTGCGCAATTTTCGATTTGTAAAGACTGGCAGTAGCAATAAATTGTTTCTTTTTTTGCTGACTGCTTCCTGACAAACATCCTTTGGCTGCTTTTGTGCAAATAAATTTGAAATATCAAAGAAATCTTTAGGGATTACTGCAGATTGTTTGCTTTTTATGGTGTAGTTTTAAGAAGTGCTGATTCGTTATTTCTTGCATGTTAGATATTTTGCAACAGGGTGCTTAAGAAGCTGCAGTTTTAGAAATTTAAAATGAAAAATTATGACACAATGCTTAACAGTGGTCAAAATTCAACCGCAAAAAAATTAAATAATTTTGGTACTTTTAGGAAACTTTTAGCACCAATTTTTTTGCTATTCGGTACAAAATAGAAAAGCTCATTTATCATCCTTGGTATAATAATGTAAAACGAAACGTAAGCAAAACAAAAAAAAAAAAAAAAAAGATAAAGTCACAACTTTGCTTTTTGTAATTCTCTTTGTGCTTCATCCTAAATTTTTTGTTAATTTTTACCTGATTTAACAGCAATATACTAAAATGATTTTAACTTTGTGCAAATCTACACACAAATGCCTTTCTGTTGGTATATAATTCAAAGTCCTACTCCGTTTCTAACGGAGTAAAAGGCCAGGAGTATACAAAAACTTCTAAAATATACCTACCATTCATACAGAAAACCATCTTCAATATCAGTAAAAGGTCAGGAATATACAAAATTTCTAAAATATAAGTAAAAGACTAAGCGTACAGAAAAACATCTTCAATATCAGTAAGAGGCCAGATGTATACAAAAACTTCTAAAATATAACAGGCATACAGAAAACCATATTCAATATTCAATATTTCGGTAAAAGTTTCCAAAATACTTTATATTTATACTTAAACACCCTGTGCTCGAAGCAAAGAATTTTCTTAAACTCTCTTTCATTCAATATCCAAAACAAATATTGTTAAAAAATCAACATTTAAACAAAGCCCAAATTGATTTTCTCCAAAATTATTGCAGAAGAAAAGAAAGAATAAAGGAAAAATGCAATGTAAGGATCAAGGATCAAAATACTATGCCAATATTCAGTACGCAGCATGTGGGCGCATTATCTTTTATATATTATTGCTACTACTGTCATAGACAAAAGGCAAAAATGGCACTGTCTTGTGAAATTAAAAAAAAAAAAAAGAAAAAATTAATTGAATTTCATGTCTTGTTAGCAAAGAAAATAAATAAAAATTTTTACGTATGCACCAGTGTAAACAAGTGTCAAAAATTGCATCTACTCAAAGAGATCAACTGAATGAAAATAGCAAAAGACCGAATTGATGTTGTGTAAACATTGCACTGTGTATTGTTCCTGAAATACAATACGCTATGTTTCACGCTGGACAGAGGAGTGAGTTCAAAAGTTCTTAAATTCTTTTCATAAAAATGCTATGACTTACATAAAATCAATGCAAGAAAAGTCGAAATATGTCAGGATACTTTGGGTTTCTATTAAAAGTAGTGAATCATATATGGGCATATCACTATTATGCCCATACATTTTTCAATGTTGAGAAAACATGTAAAACGCCTTTTCATTGAAATGACGATAGATGTTTTATTATGAAAGTAAGCAAACAATATGATAAATTTTATAGTATCAAATTGATTTCTGCACGCCTTGTCCACATCTAGAAAAATAATATCTTTTGTTAAATTTTTTCATTATTCCCCCTACTCTGTTTGTCGCTGGGTTTGTTGCAATATGTCATGATTTGTCATTTTTAAATTATAAAGGGCTAAGATAGATAGGTATGATATTTGATAAACATTTTGAGAAGTTCAACATTTTCACAAACTCAAAAAATGTTAGTAAAATTCGAAATCTTAAAATCGTACTTATTTTATGAGCTTTATACCACATAGCCACAGAAGATTTAAGTGGGATTTTCGACTGTTTCGAGACTTAGCTATAAGTCTTGTTGTAAATGACATGATTAACCATACGGAATTAAATCTACTTTTGAAGAAATTTACTTTAAATCTTCGTATAAATCTCAATAAGTCTAACAATTTTGGCTATTCTCGACAAAATGGCACCCTTTAACTTTGACAATTGGCATTAAATGCCATTAAGAAAAGCAAATGATACATAAAAATTGAGGATAAAAGGCTGAACAATTTTAATTTTCCCACTTATGACATTTACCGTCAAAACTAAATCACTTTCGGCCGATGAAAACGAGTTGGATATAACAACGAGATTTATAATTATCTTCACAGGACCAAATTATGTTTATTTTAATTAATTTTAAATTAAACAAAATTAAAAAATGGAACTCAGATATTGTCCGAGGTTAACTTTAAACCAGTATCATTTAAAGCAAAACTCAAATTTTATGAGTTTTAAGAATGAATGGAACATTGATCAAAAAGTGTTGATTGAGTCGGAAAATTATGTCAATGTCGAAAAATGATAATAATGTCGAAAAAAGAATATTAAGCTGAAAAATGCCGACAAAGTCGAAAAATGTTGACAAAGTCGATATATCGTCGCCTGAGTTCTCTTTTGCCCCATACCAAAAAACATATATTCTAAAGAATGGCATTCCGGTAAAGCAACAATGTTTCGCAACTTTATCTTGTGCACAAGTCCAGTTGGCCTAAAATTTCGCCGCGCTAAATTGAAATTTTGCGAGCGCGAGAGAATCCGACGAGATTCTGTAAGGCAACTGAGAAATACTCTGCTGTCATATTGGTTTTTTTTTGAGTTTCTCATTTGTGCAGATCTCTCTCATACATTGCGGTAGAAATTTAAAAATTTCAACAAAATAAGTATTTTTCATTATTCAATGAATGAGAAGCCTACAGTCGGTATTTTTTCAACTTATTTAAATTGCAACATGATCAAATAGAATCAAAAAACTTTACAATTGGATTAATTAAGCGCTTTAGATTTAGAAAATTATATGTATAAATGGGCTATTCCACGCAAGAAAAATACATTTTATTTTTGTAATTTCTTAATGATTCTTTATTAAAAAATTTCTAACTGGTACGTTTTCTTTAATTTTAAGTTTTGGACAGAATTAGCAGAGCAAGGTATAATTTTTGTACTTAATTAATTAATTAAATTTACTTGAAAGTTAAGAGTTTAAGCTCTATAGAAAAATATGTTCTATAAAAATCGGGTAAAAATTCACCGCGCTTAGGCCGATATCATCACTTTTTTCGCATATGTCACATAGTCTTTTAAGTCAAAATACGAATTTTAGGGATATAATATTTTTTTTATCAAAATTGCATAAAAATTCTTTTCCAGACAAAAAATATAAGTTAATAATGACGGTAATTTGAAGTTTCTATGACCCAAAATGTGCAAGCTAAAAAGCAATTTTATTCAGAAGTGGATTCTCATATGATATTTGACTCTTACCATATCTTTGAAATGATCATTGCTATTAAATAAAAAAATAACATACAACCGTTTTGAGGCTCATTTTGAATACGAAGAATTGTGCTAAATGATGCACTTAGTAGAAAATATCAAAACCATTTCCTGCGTAATCTATATAACCTCAAAAAATCGGTTTTTTAACTTTAGGTTAGAATATCCCAAAAGCCATAAGCGACAAAGCAATTCTGAGACCAAATTCAAATTCAGCATTTCAAATGTACCGTTTTTCGACCTTTTTCAAAAATCAGTCGTTAAATTTATATTAAAAACATTTTTTTTTATTCAGTCAGTGCTCACCAGTAATTTGACACCTTTTCTTGGAGTTCACAGTTTTTATATACTCTGTGATACAAAAAAATAACCAAAAATTATATCTGCACAATAAAAATATATTCTCATATCTCTCTCTTATAACTTTCTCTTAACTCTTTTATCTTGCGAAAATTCCAACCGATTCCTTATTCAAAGACCACGTTTGAAGCTTTTAACTTTTTCTTATGTTCCCTTCTAAAATTTTTGGAAAATTTGTAAGCAAAAATATCAAAAGGTCGCTTCAAAATAAAAATTTCAAAAAATTCGGTTTTTTTTAATGAAACTCGGCCTCTAGCGCACAAACTGTTAGCTGTGGAAAGATGACTATCAGGGACAAAATATAGCAAAATATGTTTCCTACAGTTTTTGGGATATAATAGTACACATTTTTTACGGTATTTAGGGTATACAGTCGCTCATACTCAAAAAAAGCCGTATTTGACAAAAATTTAAAAAAACCCTAACTCTCAGGCTGAAATTCGCAAGGAAACTACAAACCGATTTTGAGATTCTTGGTGTCCTGAAAGTTTATCGGTCTTTAACGTAAGGTAATACACATAAAAAGGTAATACACATAAAAAGGTGGGCTTTTTTTTCATACTATAAAATTTTATCAAAAATTTGTCAGTGCATTAGATTTACTCTTTATTTAAGCAATTACTATAAAAAGTGACTAAAACAGTAAATTCAAAATAGTTGTAACATTTTGCAAACTATTTTTTTTTTTCTAAACTAATTTGGAGCCTCAGCGACTCAGCCCACTTATTTTTTATTCCTTTGGAGCATTTTCGAGTTATTTTGACATTTTTATTTTCGAGGTTATAGCTTCATATACGTCAATATATTTGTATAACGCCAAGTTCGATCGATGTTATTTTGTCACTTTTACAAAGGCTGAGTAATGGCGCTTCTAACAAGTATACCAATAATTATGCTCCGATCAAAACTGAATGAACGATAGCAAGAAAAACTTCGATTTTTGTAAAAATTTTTTAAAATTTTATATCATTTTCTGTAGAAGAACATTGAGGATCATGTTGCAATTGTGTCAAAAATACAAATTTTTGGAAGAAATCGAAATGTCTCCATTGCACTAAAACCTTAATATCTTCTCGAAATTTTATTTGATTTTGCTCAGCATAAGCTTAAAATGTTTGCAATTAAATGTACCATTGTATAAAACTGCGAAATAATTTTTTGGAAACGATATATGCGGAAAACTAAGTGTTTCATTTTACTTTGATCTGAAAAATTTAAAAAATTTTTTAAAAAATCTGAGTTTTCTTGCTATAACTCAGTTAATTTTGTTAGGAGCATAATCATTGGTGCACTCGTTAGAAGTGCCATTAGTCATTTTTTGTAAACGTGGTCAAATAAAATCGATCGGATTTGGCGTTATACAAATATATTGATGTATATGAAGCTATAATCTCGAAAATAGAAATGTCCGAATGACTCGGGAACGGCTAAAATTACTACAAAATAAGTGAGATTTTCGTGTTCAGCGACCTCAAATTAGTTTAGAAAAAATGGTTTGCAAAATGTTACAATTATTTTTAATGTAGAGTTGTACTAACTTTTTATAGTTAACTAGCTGTTTTACCCGGCGTTGCACGGATTTTAATATAAATAAATAAAAATAAATAACACTTTCTTGTGAACTCAAAAATCTTATCGGAACTCCTCTACGACAAAAAACGATGATAAGCAAAGAAGGCCAATCCTTCGATTTTTGGACCAATTAAAAAAAAAATACAAAATAATTACATATTGGTTGAACTAAATTTGATTTGTTTGGAATTCCAGGTTTACGTCTTAAGTCTCCATAAAATTCATTTTGTCATATAAATAAGTTGATAACATACCGACTGTAGGCATCACATTCATTGAAAATGAAAAAATACCAATTTTATCAAAGTTTTGAAAGGACACTACTTCTACTACTTTAGTACACTTTTTCGTTTTGTTGTACAACAAAAACATGAAAATTAAAATTTTACTAACACATGTTTAAGATTTTTCCTATATTTACACGTGATCCTCAATACATTTATACATTTGAGAGAGAGAGAGAGCAGAGTGTGTGCACAAATGGGAAACTCAAAATAAAAACCAATATGACAGCAGAGTATTCGTCAGACTCTCTCGCGCTCGCAAAATACCAATTCAACGCGGCGAAATTTTAGGCCAACTGGACTTGTGCACAAGATAAAGTTGCGAAACATTGTTGCTTCACCGGAATGCCATTCTTTAGAATATATGTTTTTTGCCCATACGCATATTCGTGTGTCGACACAAACACAACTTATTTGATTTTGATTTTTTAACGAATATGCGTATGGAGCAAAAGAGAACTCAGACGACGATATGTCGCCAAAGTTGGAAAATGTTGACATAGTCGACATATGTTGCCAAAGTTGGAAAATGTTGACAAAGTCGAAAAATGTTGGCAAAGTTGAAAAATGTTGAAAAATTAGAAAAAGGTTGCCAAAGTTGGAAAATGTTGACAAAACCGAAAAATGTTGACAAAGTCGAAAAATTTTGTCAAAGTTGAAAAATGTTGAAAAATTAGAAAAAGGTTGCCAAAGTTGGAAAATGTTGACAAAATCGAAAAATGTTGACAAAGTCGAAAAATGTTGCCAAAGTTGGAAAATGTTGACATAGTCGACACATGTTGCCAAAGTTGGAAAATGTTGACAAAGTCGAAAAATGTTGGCAAAGTTGAAAAATGTTGAAAAATTAGAAAAATGTTGACAAAGTCGAAAAATGTTGACAAAGTCACTATACGTTGCCAAAGCTGGAAAATGTTGATAAAGTCGAAAAATATTGCTAAAGTTGAAAAATGTTGACAAAGTCAAAAAATGTTGACAAAGTTGAAAAATTTTGACAAAGTCGAAAAATGTTAAAAAATAAGAAAAATGTTGACAAAGTTGAAAGATGTTGACAAAGTCGAAAAATGTTGACAAAGTCGAAAAATGTTGGCAAAGTTGAAAAATGTTGAAAAATTAGAAAAATTTCGACAAAGTCGAAAAATGTTCACAAAGTCAATATATGTTGCCAAAGTTGGAAAATGTTGACAAAGTCGAAAAATGTTGCCAAAGTTGAAAAATGTTGAGAAAGTTGAAAAATTTTGACAAAGTCGAAAAATGTTGAAAAATTAGAAAAATGTTGACAAAGTTGAAAGATGTTGACAAAGTCAGGAAATTTTGACAAAGTCGTACAATGTTGATAAAGTTAAAACAAGTTGACAAAGTCGAAAAATGTTGAAAAATTTGAAAAATGTTAACAAAGTTGGAAAATGTTGACAAAGTTGAAAAATGTTGACAAAGTGGAAAAGTTTTGAGATATTCGAAAAATATTGAACCAGCTGGAAAATAGTTAAAAAATGTTGCCAAAGTTTAAAAATATTGGTTAAGTTGCATAATGTTGAGATTGAATGTTTGGTAGGATCAGAAAATGTTGAAATAATTAGAAAAATCAAAAATGTTAGTTAAGATAATTGTAAAGATAATGTTGAAAAAGTCGAAAAGTAATTAAATTAGAAAAATATTTACTCTGCAGAAATGGTAGTTGATTTTCATTTATGATACAGAAGTTTTCCGACAGAAACTGAGAAAAATGAAATTAAAAAAAAAACAATTTATCGATACTGAGCACTACCTCCGTTTATTTTAATGGAACTTTAGCAAAACTCAATCAAATTACCGCTGTTTTCTTTTACTATATCCTTAAAGAACCAGCATATTTCATTGACAAACAACCAAAACGCTTCCTCCATAACGAAGAAAACAAAAATACACAACCTGAAAGCAAAATATTTGATTTCGTAGAATTAAAATGCCAAGCAACACATCATAAAAGGTGGGCACACACAAAAACGGCTCACTTTTTGATTCCGTTATGATATGCTAATAATGATAAAAGTCCACAGCGGCCCCCAAAAAGGACATTAAGAAAAAGTACAGAACAAAGTGACTATCGCGAAGTACCTACTCCAAACCAAACATATGGGGGTTCTCCATTTGCGCAGATTGTGATCATACAGTTGAGTTCACTGATGTTGATGATGATGATGATGATGATGATGATGATACATATTAAGAGAGATAACAAAAAACAAAGTAATGATGATGACTTTAACCAGCATAAAACGGCGAGCGGTGAGTAAACATTAAATGCAGAAAAAAGTATAAGAGGCGCATAAAAAATATGTAAGTGATACCCTCAGGTTGGTGTCTTGCTGTATTTAATAAAAATGTAATTTTAAACAAATACTTGGAGATCATACATACAACAAAATCACAACAACAGGATCAATTACAACATGAATGATATGAAAATGACTTACTGTGATGATCATGATGTTGCATACACTACAATGCGGGTACTCAGCGACGACTCTAACATGATGATGCTTCACATGATATTTGATCACGATCAAAGATCACTGTTAAATATAACGCGAGTCATTCATGTTGTGGCTGGTTGACTGACTGACTGACAGCAGTGTTGAGTTGTCAAAGCTAAGAGACAAGATTCTGCGCGTGCTTTGTGAGCGCACTTCTTTGGCAACAGGAGCAGCAGCAGCAGTAGCAATTGCAGTTAAGAGATAAAGTGATCTTTAGTATAATGAACATTACACAAACAAAAAAAAAAAAAAACCACCAACATGTGTTAACATTTTTTTCTGCGAATAATGCAAGGAACAAAAAAAAACCTATTAAAGAGGAAAAAAAAAAGGAAGGCTTAAATTACCTAATTGAAGCCAGGCTCTAAGCTGCAATTACGCCTTGGTACGAAGCATCCCTTTGCCGCTCGTCTGACAGAAGGAATGAGTATCGCAAGATCAGTTGAAGACAAAAAATTACAAATTGAAGAAAAAATCCTTTGATATCAAAATTTCATCAAGTTAATGACAAACATTTAGTGAGATAAATAAGTGTGCAAGAAAAATCAAAAATACTTGAACAACTACAAATATAATAGCAGGAGTAACCACATATAGAATGAGGCGTTATTTCGTATAAATTTAAAGTTTTTTAATATTAATACATATATCTGACCAGAGGTCATACTGCATTTTAGAGAAAAAAAGAATATTTTTTTTTTTATGCCGCTAAATATGGTCAAAACAGCCAAAAAATGTTAGCAAAGTCGAAAAATGTTACAAAAAGTCTAGTGATGGTGATACGTTCGGGAAATTGCTCCAAATTCGAATAATTTTGTTAAAAATATTGACAAAGACGAAAAATCTGGATAAAGTGAAAAACTTTTGATTTCGACGAAAATCTCATCAAGTCAAAAAATGTTGACATACACGAAAAATGTGGACACAGCCGAAAAATATTGATGCCGGCGAAAAACCCTAAAGGTAGTCGAAAAATTATGATAACTTTGAAAAATTTTCACAAAATCGAAAAATGCTTATAAAGACGAAAAATCTGGGCAAATACGAAAAATGTTGATAACGGCGAAACTTTTGGATAAAATCGAATAATTATGAAATAACTAAGAAATGTTGACAAAGATGAAATATCTGAACACAGTCGAAAAATATTGATAACGACGAAAAATTTGCACAAAATCGAAAAATGCTTATATGGGTAATTCTATTCTAACGCGTCAAATCATGTAATCGTCCACTGAAACACCAATATGAGGTTCTAAAATTATAGCAACATTTTTTTTATATACATTTAAATAGCCTTTATAAGATCCACCACTTAGTATATCGCTTATTTTACATAGCTCTCGTGGAAAACCAAAAATATGAGTAAAAAAGTAACTCCCCTGGCTGTAATCATAAACAATTTTACTAACTTAACGTATATAAGACAAAATATAAATAGAATTTGCACTTATAAATGACCAAAATTTACCTTTCAGTATGCCTGAACACATTTCAGAAAAAAATTAAAAAAAAAAAATGTTATTAACTTTATGTAGCTACTCAAAAGTTGGTACTTTTTTTCAATACAAAAAGCAATCAAATTATGAAGGCCTATATCTCGATTTTATTAGGATATAAAAATTTCCTATCATACCTAATTTCTTTTATTGTATGCTAACTTCAATAAAACATTGATATATTCACAACCCAATACATGTTTTTTACGTTTAAACATCATTTTTATCAGGAAAGAAAACGTACCTTTTCTTAAGTAACTCCCCTGGCGACAAACATTTAGTTGTACCAACAAGATGAAAACCAATATTCAAATAAATAACATACGTTTGTGTTGTAAGTAATATAGGGCTACTATAATATCCTTGTATATTAATAATAAAGATTGTTTACTACCTGGAAATCGCACTCAAACGCCATAGTAACCTCCCCTGTCAAAGTAACTCCCCTGGCATTTTTATGATGAATATACATATAAAAATGTATGTATATATATAAAAATGTATGGACAGCTTGCCCACTTTAAAATATTACTTTATGAGGTACAACAATAAGAAAACGTATGTAAAACTTTGAGTATTAATAACTTTATTTTTTTTCATTTCGAAATTTGAATTTGACGCGTTAGAATAGAATTACCCATATAAGAAAAATCTGGGCAAAGACGAAAATGTTGAAAAAGTCGAAAAATGTTGACAAAGCTGATATATCTAGACAATGTTAAAAAATGTCGATAACGACGAAAAGTCTCGACAAAGTCGAAAAATGTTGACAAAGCTGAAATATCTGGAAAATGTTAAAAAATGTTGATAACGACGAAAAATCTCGACAAAGTCGAAAATGTTTACAAAGTGGAAAAATGTCGACAAGGCTGAAATATCTGGAGAATGTTAAAAAATGTTGATAGCGACGAAGAATTCGACAATTCGAAAAATGTGGACAAAGACACAAAAAAATATTGACCAAGTAGGAAAATGTTGACAAAGCTGAAATATCTGGACAATGTTAAAAAATGTTGATAACGACGAAAAATCTCGACAAAGTCGAAAAATGTTTACAAAGTGGAAAAATGTTGACAAAGCTGAAATATCTGGACAATGTTAAAAAATGTTGATAGCGACGAAAAATTCGATAAGTCGAAAAATGTTGACAAAGAAGAAAAATATTGATAAAGTCGAAAAATATTGACAAAGCTGAAATATCTGAACAATGTTAAAAAATGTTGATAATGTCGAAAAATCTCGACAAAGTCGAAAAATGTTTACAAAGTGGAAAATGTTGACAAAGCTGAAATATCTGGACAATGTTAAAAAATGTTGATAGCGACGAAAAACTCGACAAAGTCGAAAAATGTTGAAAAAGTAGGAAAATGTTGACAAAGCTGAAATATCTGAACAATGTTAAAAAATGTTGATAACGACGAAAAATCTCGACAAAGTCGAAAAATGTTTACAAAGTGGAAAAATGTTGACAAAGCTTAAATATCTGGACAATGTTAAAAAATGTTGATAGCGACGAAAAAACTCGACAAAGTCGAAAAATGTTGAAAAAGTAGGAAAATGTTGACAAAGCTGAAATATCTGAACAATGTTAAAAAATGTTGATAACGACGAAAAATCTCGAGAAAATCGAAAAATGTTTACAAATTGGAAAAATGTTGACAAAGCTTAAATATCTGGACAATGTTAAAAAATGTTGATAACGACGAAAAATCTCGACAAAGTCGAAAAATGTTTACAAATCGGAAAAATGTTGACAAAGCTTAAATATCTGGACAATGTTAAAAAATGTTGATAACGACGAAAAGCTGAAATATCTGGACAATGTTATAAAATGCTGATAGCGACGAAAAACTCGACAAAGTCGAAAAATGTTGACAAAGAAGAAAAATATTGATAAAGTCGACAAATCTGGACAAAATCGAAAAATATTGACAAAGTAGGAAAATGTTGACAAAGCTGAAATATCTGAACAATGTTAAAAATGTCGATAACGACGAAAAATCTCGACAAAGTCGAAAAATGTTGACAAAGTGGAAATTTGTTGACAATGCAGAAATATCTTGAAAATGTTGATAACAAAGAAAAATCTCGACAAAGTCGAAAAATGTTGACAAAGACGAAAAATGTTGATTACGACGAAAAATTTGTATAAAGTCGAATAATTTTGATAATGTCAAGAACTGTTGACAATGTCGAAAAATCTGGACAATATCAAAAAATGCTGATGAAGTCGAAAAATGTTGGCAAAGCCAAGATATGTTAACATAGGCGAAAAATGTTGAAGAAGTCGGAATCGTTGCGTTAGTGGAAAAAGCTGACGAAGTCATAAATTGTTGACAAAATCAAGAAATTTTGACTAAGTTGAAAAATGAGAATAAAATAGAAAAATTTAGATAATGTTTGAAAATGTTGAGAAAATGTTGGGGAAAGTCGACAAATTTTAGATGAGTCAAATAATGCTAGTGAAGTTGAAAAATGTTGTGAAAAGTTTAGAGATGGTGAATAGATCAGGAAATGGCTGAAAAGTTAAAATATTGGCAAAGTTAAAAAATAGTCGAAAAAACCAGCGAAGTGGTTTGTTCTCGATGACCCAAAAAAAAAAAACCGCACTGTGAAGTGTACTAGTAGTCTAGGTTCACTGGTGGTCAAAGGTTTCGGCGACATTTTCTTGCTTTCCAGTACACCAAGTTTTTTGATACTTGCCAATCATTTTTAAGGTTAAGCTCTAGTTTTTAAGGTATCCAGATTCGAACAAAATAATGATCTGTTGATATCAATGGGAAGCCTGACCTTTAGTTCACATACAAACGTATATACTTATACTTAGGAATGGAAATATTTTCAGTAAAATCAAACACTATAAAATCAATATAAAATATCAACTTAGATATGGAAATAGTTATATCTATTGTAATATGTTCATGTTCAACGTTCCTGATTAGCTTTAGATTAGATAAAGCAAAACGAAAAGCAGTTACGAAAGCTGAAAAGATTTTGATATCATGAGCTAAGAAGGGGCAACTAAAGTAGTGGCGGATCCAGCATTGTAAGAGGGGGGGCCGATTGACTACATTTCTAGATAATAACAGAATGTTTTTAAAATCTTTACATATAATTTAAAAAAAAAAGTAATCACTTGTCTTGAGAGGGGGGCCGATCGGCCCCATCGCCCCCCCCCCCTTGGATCCGCCACTGAACCAAAGTTACTTAGATTCTCTTTATTCCTCTGTAATATTTGATCTCAATTTTATATATATTTTTTAGAATTCCACATCTTCACATTCACCAAAGCGGCAACAAGAAAAAAAAAAAACCGCCAGCAACTGATGACATTGCTAATTATTTTTGGACTCTTCGTCGCGGCTGAATCTGTGTGTTGGCAGCTCAGTTGGACAGCGCGCATGCCAAGCATAATTTTGTCGTCAATCTTTTTTTTTGTGATTTTTTTTTTTTTTTTTTGCAAAGTTTTGCAATTTTTTCCGCACTTTTTGATAATGATGATGATGATGATGGTGGTGGCGATGAAGATGATGTTTTTTTTTTGGGTCGTGTGCCCTGTGTTTTTGCTTTGTCGCATAGCGTTGTAATCTTCTTGTTATCAATTGCTGCTGCTGTTGTCAAGTCTGCAAATTGTTACTGTTGTTGTTGACGTATTTAGTCAGTCCCCTGGGTGCACTTAAAGTTCAGCACTTGTACTTGCATTTTGTTGTTGTTGTTGTAGTTTGTCTGTACCGCCCTTGCTAGCAGTTATGTAAGTAATTTTTGCAGTTAAGTAATCAACCTTTTTATGAGTCCGTAATTTATTTTTTGTCTGTTTTTATCCTTTTAAGTTGGCAACACAATGAACTTCCGCTGTAGCGAACACTTTTGTCGTATTAGAGTTATTTGCAGCGTTTTTAAGCGTTTAACAAAAAATACATTTTTTCGCGTGCTACTGTAAGGAATTTTCTCTCTGTCGGTGCGTAAGCCGTGTTAGAAAAAATAAAAAAGTCTGAAAATATGTGTGATGCGGGGCAGTAAGTTGCATAGAAGTCATCGATATATTTCTGCTGTAACTAAAACTATGTCGTCCTTATAAAAGTGAGAAACCCTAAGCCAGTTTTTCAAGTTATGAGATATTTGATGTTCAAAAAATTTAATTTTGTTTTTTGTTGTGTGCAAATCAGTGTTTTTTTGTTACCCTTATGATGAAAATAACCACTTTCTAACAGAAATTAGGCTTTATGGGTCTCTCTCTATAATATTTTCGATCAGAAATATCAAATAACTCAAAACTAGAAATACTAAGTGAGTTTCCTTCAGTTGTATAGAGACGATTTATTATCTTGTATATAAAATTTTAATTTATTGCTAGTATATTATATCAAAATAAGGTCACTTACAAAACAAAACATATCATTTTTTATTGAATTTGTAGGTCATTAAGAAAATCATCTCAATGATCTTGTTAAGGATTTCCATTGACATAATGTTGATAACATAATAAATACAATATTCCATAAAATGATATGAAAAAAGAAACTTTATCTTATACTTCTATCATCATTGCATTTTACAAATGTTTCCATTAATACATAAATCAAATGAAGAATAAGGCGCATTCCAAGCCTACCTCCAGAAACAAAATAAGAAACGACAATATTTTGAAACAAAATTTATAACGCGCCAACAATTTCATGATCATAAGAGAAAAAAATACTAAAACGACGTAGTTAGACCCCAAGCAAATATAAAACATCGTGAATACCTGCTGTGTATTTGTAATAAAACAGTAGTTGCTTAACAGTTGAGAGCATCCTTTTAATATCCTTTGCATTTAAAAGCAAAAGACACTTGAGTTGTTAGAATATGGAATTAATAACATACATATATGTATGAATGTATAGCAGCGTGGAAAAAGGATAATAAAAGGATTCCTTTTTTCTTAAGTTAGCTATCAATGTCAACATGGTGCACGCCCTTAAGTTGATGATGAGAAAATTCCAAAGAAACTAAGAGTATGCACTTGTCTTTTGTTACACGAGTTGCTGTTGTTTTTGTTGTTGTTGGAAAAAGGATACTCTGCACTTGTTACAAAATTAGCCCCGTGTATTGGGTTAATTAAAACCATGACTCAACCATAAATTTGTACTTCAGTTTAGATAAGAACTTAGTAGGAGTTTATGTAGTGCATCCACCTAAATGAAAATATTGTCATATTGAATTTTTATTGATAGCAAACACTAAAATATTGGAACATTTAGATCATTGAAATGATATAGACGGCAGACTTTTGTCACGAGAATTTTCATAAGAATTCTATCATTTTTTTCGCCTCCGCTTAATACGCTGGATACAAGGATAGTGTACAGCCTTGGCCAAAAGTATAAAGCACTCCACAGTTTACTACTGATTTTCAACTTTTGTCACTTATTTTTGGCATTGTAAAATCAATTAGTTGTCAAATTTTTCACTTAATCAGAAATAAAAGCCTTTTTCCTCCTTGGAGTGCCGAAAAACAAATAAAAAACATTTACCATTAAATAGCCGAAAAAACCCAGCTTTTTGTTTTGATCATCATTTGATTTGCCCGTCATCATTTCATGATAAGCATTTATTCATTTCTCAATTATAAACACATGCACTATGCATTTTTTGGGATGCCTTATACTTTTGGCCAGGGCTGTATATGGGCATATGAACATACACTTTCAGGGTTGCCACGTGTTTTTTTTTTAGAAAGTATCGCTTAAACAATATATTTAAAAATTGATATAAAACTTTTGTCTCAAAACGCTTATATAAACTTTTGAAAAATCCAACATAAATTTTTAGGGTTGCCACAAAGTTATTTTCGAATATTTATTTTAAATCTTACTTTTTTTGACTAAGTTTTTGGTTAATCGTTAAAATCATTCTTAAAAAGTTTATTTGAGTGTTTTAAGATTAAATTTTGATTTATTTAAATATATGGCTTAAGCGAAACTAACAAAAAAAAAAAAAAAACCGTGCGGCAACACCGAAAGCTTTGTAAAATTTAAAAAAAGTTTAGCTGAGTGTTGCTGATACCAAAAATTTCAATTTAGTCAAAAAAAGAAGGAGCTTTTTCGAAAATAGCCAGGTGGCAACCCTAAAAATTTATGTTGGATTTTTAAAAAGTTTATATAAGCGTTTTGAGACAAAAATTTTATTTGTGACTAAATTTAAATTTTTTTTTTAAATAAAATGTTTAAGCAAAACTAACAAAAAAATACCTGGTGGAGGAGAATGATAAAATGTTGCAAAAAAAGGATGCAGAGTGATGAAATGGAGAATGACCGAATTTTGCAAAAAACAATAATATCACAATGAAAATAGCATTTTTTTTTTTTTTTGAAAATTGAAACTGGTGTAATTGTTTATTGATTTAATTATGTAAAGATGAAATAATATGCTTAGTAATATAATAAAAACTTACGAGGAGAATGATGCACACTTGCGTTCTTTGCAAAATTTTTAAACTTTTTTTTTAAAAAAACAAACACAGAAAACTCACTATCAAAAAACCAAAACTGACTGAGCTAAAAATGCACTGAGTCTTCACTTTCTCTTTGCTTTTAGTTCTCCATTTACTCAATATTACAAAAATTTTCTGTTAAAAGAAGAAAAACTGAGCGGAGATAGTCTAATGAGGGACCATCTTCCATGGTTGTCAATTCTATATAAAAAAAAATTTTTCGAAGAGTTAACACAGAAAAACAGTACTTGAAATATATATATGTACAAAACAATGTCGTATAAGGTTTTTTAAAAAAATTATAGTAATATGCGAAACGGGCAAATTAAGTGCACTAAGAAGCGATTAAAGACAAGACGGAGAATGACTTTTCATATTAAAATATTAAAAATTATTTTTTTTTTTCCAAGCAATTCGTATAGAAGCAGGTTAAGTATCTGTATTAAATATTTAAAATATCAAATTTTAAATTTAAACATGGTTTTGAACCCTGGGACATTGTATGGTACATTTTTTGGAGACTCACCCGTATGTCTCGCTGACACGATGCGGTAAGAGTTCGTTTTCTAAAGTTAGTAATAAGTGCGGGGTGTCCGTGGTGTCACTAAGGTTTTTTTTTTGGTTTAGGATAACCGTATCTACGTGAAGTGCTTACATATTTTTTTTAAATTTTAATTTATTTATTAGTAGATGGTAATGAACCAAGTTGCAAAATTTCTTCATGCATAATATGCATTGCATATGATATAACCTCAATAATTTTTTAAAACTTCAAAAAGTTAAAATAAAATAAGTTGTATATACTTGCTTGCGCATGTATTTTTTTTTTTGTGTGTCATGTCATGGCTTGTGTGTATCCAAAGGTTTATTTATCAACAAATCCATCTTGCGCAACATTATTGGCGGCATTAGCAGGAGTAGCAGCAGATGCGCAGCTGCAATTGTAGACGCGCGCTCCGAAAAAGACTCCAGGACATTATCAACTGATATGTAGGTAGGTAGAGTATTTCATATGTATGTGTGTTTCGTTAAAGAAAAAATTGTTTTTATATTATCCTGTTTTGTTTATGTCGTATTTTGTAAGAAGTTGTTAGGAGAATAAATTTCTTTTTGTGTACTTACACTAGAAAAAATTTAGTTTTTGAACGAAAATTTAAATGATACTAAGCAGATATTATATATATTTCTTATTTTATTTATTTCGGTTAGTACTCGGAAACCTTTCTTTCTAGTCAATTAAGATCTATAGGTAAATGCGGAAAGTTTTTCACAAAGGTAGCCACTTACTAGTTATTTTTAAAAGCACACTAATGAATTGGAAATAAGCAAACAAATTTTTGTCTTTTTCTCAGTGTACTTTCTTCGTTATTGCTTTTATTTCTTAACTTATGTACAATACTGAGCCAAAAGGCCGGGTGTTTTCTGTCAATCGCAACATTTACCCACTCTTTCACTCATTCGTTCAATAACCATAATCTTGTAGAGCTCTGCAACATTGGTATTTTTCATTATTTTATGCAACGCCAACTACGCCGCCGTCAACATGGTCGTCATCGTCGAAAGTCCTCGAAACTTTTGTTGCCTTTGCATTAATTTACAGTTTTAATCCTGCGCGATTGGATAGGGGAGAAATAAAAGTAAATGAAAACGCGTGCCTCAGCAACGTGTGCTAGTTGGTGTTGTTGGGATCCCTAAGTGTTAGGGGTTAAATTATGTAAATACAATGTTGCCCCTTCTGGCTGAACCGCAAAATACGTTCATTGTTTTAGGCTTCATTGGAGCGCGATTGATGCAGTTAATTAATGTGAATATTAAATTATTGCTTTTTTCTTTGGTAATTAAGTTTTTTTGGGTTAGTGAACTTTGGGGTGATTTTTCAATATTTGGATTTTGTCGTCAAGATATATTTTTATATGAAAATTTAAGCCAGTATATCAAGCATAAGTTCATACACTCCAAAATCAGTAGACACATAAGCTCGGATGAAAGGACAACATAACAATGCAATTCAAATAATTCATTTATTTTGCAGAAAAATTCCTTCCAAACTGCAACCTCATTGAATTACACAATTTCCTCGCCTCCACACAAAAGCGAAAAAAAAAATCCAAATCACAATGAATTTCTTCCGGTGTCAATAAACAATAAAACATTGCATTTCACTTGCAAAATTTTAACGAAAAAAAGCAAAAAAAATCTACAACCGGAAATCATAACAAAATTAAAATCCCTTTCCGGCCAAAGACTAAATACTGATTGCAGCATCAACATCAATTTGTTGTTGCTGCTGTTGATGCTTTTGTAATAATTTTCTCCCACTGATGGAATAACGCCAACCAACGAACCAACTGCAAAGCGGCAGTGCGCGATCTTCGATCGACATTGAATCAAGATTAAAGTTGGCAATAAAAATTTACACTTGTACACATATAACAACGAAACAATAACAACAACGTTAACAACAACAACTTACATGCCAACAATATTGACAGACATAAATACACTTATAAAAGGGACAGAGCAAACGGCCAGTGCACAGACAGACGGACAGTCGATAACTTCAGCTTCAACTACGCGTCGTAGCCTATAACTTCAATTACAACAACAATAGTAACAGCGATAACAATAACAATTGCTAAATAAAAAGAAAACATTACAACAACAACAAAAAACAATTGAAAGGAAACCCTCAATATTGATGTCCAACTTGAATACATACGCTTCCCGTTAACATCAATCTTTCGTATAAGAAGAATGGACTCTTCAACTTGAACCAGCAAAGTACAGTGGAAGCTTTGAACAAAATGAAAGAAAAATTAAGATTTTATAGAAATTTCTTAAACAACAAGCATATTGAGCTAGACCTTGAGAAATATTCGACTATCTGTGCTTTTTTTAGAATGTTTATAAACATTTTAATGTTTACAAATAATATTTATAAACATTTTCAAATTCACAAATAGTTTTTATTAACAATTTAATGTTTATTGAGCAAACAAATAATGTTTATAAACATTTTGATGCACGACTAATGTTTATAAACATTTTGATGCACGACTAATGTTTATAAACATTTGATGTTGAAAACTTATGTTTATAAACATTTTGTTGCTGAGAAAAAATGTTTATAAACATTGTTGCTAATGATTGTTATAAACATTTTTGTTTTCAAATTATGCTTATAAACATTTTAACACTCACAAATAATGTTTCCAAACATATTAATTATTACAAGTGATGTTTATAAACATTTTGATGCTAACGAATTATGTTTATTATTATTTTGATCCTTACAAATAATGTTTCTAAACATTTTTATTCCAACAATATATGTTGAATTACATTTAAGTGTTTACAAACATTCTTTATAAACATCTGTATGCTCACAAATTATGTTTTTAAACATTTTGGTAGTTACAAATAATGCCGATAAGCATTTAAGTGTTTAAAAATAATGTTTATAAACATTTTAATGCTATTCTTTATAAACATTTTAATATCTACAAACGTTGCTTATAAACATTTTGACATTCAGAAATAACTTTTGCTAACATTTCAATGATCACAAACAATGTGCATAAATATTAACATGCTAACAAATAACATTTATAAACATTCTGATTCTAACAAATAATGTTTATAAACGTTAGAAACATTTTAATATCTACAAAAATTTTTTATAAACATGTTCATGTTCACAAGTAATCTTAATAAACATTTTGATATTTACAAATTATGTCTATAATCATTAACGCGATTAAAAACAGTGTTTATAAACATTTTAGTGCTATTTAATAATGTTTATTAATACTTTAATATTTATATACAATGCTTATAAACAATGTGAACAAATATTGTTTATAAATATTTTGGTGCTTCAAATAATGTTTACAACATCCAGATGTTTACAAATAATGTATGCAAACATATTGATGTTAACAAATAACATTTATAAACATTTTAATGTTTACAAACAACTTTTACAGTAGTTTAAGTGATTACAAATAATGCTTATAAACATTTTAATGATACTAAAAAATGTTTATAAACATTTAGGTATTTATATGCAATGTTTTCAAAAATTTTTAAATTAAATGTAAACAAAGCTTATAAACATTTTAATCTTTACAAATAATGTTTATGTTGTTTGTTTAGAAAAAGGCAACATCTCTTAAAAATAATTTTATCAACTATGTGGAGCAATATTGTTCATAAGCATTGCTTTATTTTGAGTAGAAATGTTATCGAACAATGCTTAGCAACAATGTTTTTAAGCTTCAGCGCCAAAAACTGTGCTAATGATACTTTCTATTAACTCCACTGTGCCTCGCAACAACAATAGAGGAAGCTTTTTGAGCCATACTCATGTGTAGCAGGAAAGTAAGGTGTCCCGCATGTATTCTTCACTTAAAAAATCAAAAACAGCGTAAACTACAACAAAAAAATGATAAACTGCAAACCAAACAAGATGACCCGAGGACAATTGCGATAATTCATTGCTGTTTTTGTAGATGAGGTTGCTGTTGTTGTTGCTGTTGCTACCATTGCTGTTGTTTTTTGCTTATGACGCTGTTACGCTGCGTTGAGTGTTATTAGCAAAGTCGCTTTGCTGCTGCAACTGCAGAATGCACACAGTGTGTTTGGCAACATGTTTAAAATTATGAAATGTTACTGTTACTATGCACACAAGTGTGTGTGTTTTGCTTGAATGTGTGTGCATATTTTCCTAATGAATTATTAGTTTTCTTTTATTTGTTTTATTGCGGTTGCGCATGATACAAGCATATCGGGTTGTTCGCTTAAGTCTTTCGTTTTGACGACTCTCTGTTTTGTAATACAAATTCACATGTGTACCTATGTATCATGTTACCAAAATAACGTTGGTCTGAAAATTCAAAAGCACTTAAAAAAATACTATTTTGTGGAGCTTAAGTTGAAGAAAATTAAAATTTAGTGCAAAACAATTTGTTAAGAAAAAAATTTCCCAAAAAAGCAGTAGTTCTTTAGTTCGCTTGTAAAACAATTTGCCTGCAATTGTGTAAAATAAGTAACAGCAATCAGCACAAAAAATCAACGTACGAAATAAATTTTTTGTAAAAAGTTGCAGCAACATCAATAACAACCCTTGGGACATTTGATGTTAATCATGTCACCAACACTGGCTGCACGCGACGCAACTCAAAAGCTCACAGTGCAGCGTTTTTTTCTCACTCGCCAACATGCAACACGCCAACAAACTGGTAGCTGCATTACTGGCAACGCCAGCAATGTTGCAGACAGTAGTTGCCCTTCTTATGGACAACAGGGCGGTAATTAACGACGGGATATCGTTGGTTGTTATTTTAATTGTTACCCAGAGAAAGAAAAAATCAGACAGGTAAATACGTAAGAACAAATAGTTGCAGGCCAAATAATAAAGCATAAACTTAGGCGCCAGGCATTAGTGTTGAGTTTTTCACCCTGCCACCGTAAAGAAATGTTTTATTCATAAAAGTTTTGATTTACAGAATACGAGTAATGGCCATGCAGCTGTAAGCATTGGCAATATTTTGGCAAATTTTAAAATTTTTGTTTTAATTTCACTTTTTTTACTGCCAATCGCTGTACACTTGAAATTGCGCTGTTTTTTTTCAAGAGGCGTGCTCTTGAGTTAAGCCTTCTTCTTCCATAGCGCTTTGTCTACTCTGCATCCAAATGAAATTCTTACGAACTTTGTTTTTGCTTCGAAAAACGTAAGTGAAACGCTGTCATAATTCAATTTTTAAAAAAAGAAAATAACAAAAATCAATAAAAATATAAAGCAACGCAATAAATCGGCGGGTGTCGTTTATTTTGCGCTTTATTGACGTCTTTGACTGCGTTCAAGTGTTGTGGTAGCACGAAAACCACAATTTGAGTGGCTGAGTGTACAGCGGCGCACTCAAGCGGCAGTAGCAGCAATAGCATTCCGCTGTTGAAGGTCCTTGAGTTGTGTTTCTTATTCATAGAAAAAATAAAATTCCTATACAAAAAATTACCGACTTCTTGCATGTTACAAGTAGCAACTTGTTGAGTTATAGCGTTATTGCTATTGTTGTCCTTACAATAACAACTACAAACTGTAGCCGCTACTATGTAACTGATTGTTGTGAATTTCAGCATGTAGCATGTTTTTATTAAAAAAAAATCTTTTTAAAGGACCTTACAAATTTTTTTGACATTGCATTTGTTGATGAAAATGCCAAGAATACTGAGTAACAAAATTTTTTCTGAAAAGATTTGGAGAAAATTTTACAAAAAGAGATATCTTTTCAAGTAAAAATAAAGTGAAATACAAACTATCTGTAAGATCTAAATGTATCTGTGATTTTTAGATAGAAATATGTAAGAACATGAATCTATGTTCTGTAAGTTACAAAAATGTTCGTAAGACACAAAGCTATTCGTAAGACACAAATGGATAAAAAAAAATATTATATAAGATACAAAAGTGTTCGTAAGATAGAAATATATTTAATAAGATACACAACTCTTCATTAGATTAAAATATTTTTTGTAAGATACTATACGAAGGTATTCGAAAGAAAAAAAAATGTTTTATAAGATACAAAAGTATTCGAAAGATGGAAGTATTTTTATTTGAAATATAAAAGAATATAATATAAGATACAATGGTATTCGTAAGATAGAAAAACGTTTTATAAGATGCAAAAGTATTCGTAAGACAAAAATATATTTTGTAAGATACAAAATATCCGTAAGATAGAAATTTATTTTATAAGATACAACGTTATTCGTGAGATACAAGTACATTTTAAAAGATACAAAGGTATTCGTTAGATAGAAGTATATTTGATAAGATACAAAGGCATTCGTTAGATAGAAATATGTTTTCTAAAATACAAAGGTATTCATAAGATGGAAACATATTATTTAAGATTCAATGGCATTCGTAAGATAGAAAAATGTTTTATAAGATACAAACCTATTTAATTGAATATTTTTTGTAAGATACAATACAAAGGTATTCGAAAGAAAGAAAAATGTTTTATAAGTTACAAAGGCATTCGAAAGATGGAAATAAATATATTTTTTTTAAGAAATAAAGAAATTCGTAATATAAAAAAATATTAATAAGACACATTGTTATTCGTAAGATGCAAAAGTGTTCGTAAGAAAAAAATGTATACAAAGATATAAACAAAGTATCCGTAAGATAGAAATATATTTTATAAGATACAACGCTATTCGTGAGATACACATATATTTTAAAAGATACAAAGGTATTCTATAGATATATTGTAATTATATTTTATAAGGTATAAGTATAATTATCATAAGATGATTTAAGATACAATGGCAATCGTAAGATAGAAAAATATTTTATAAGATACAATGCTTTCACAAGATTGAATATTTTTTATAAGATACTATACGAAGGTATCCGAAAGATAGTAAATTGTTTTATGAGATACAAAGGCATTCGAAAGATGGAAATATATATATATTTTTTTTTTAAAAACAAAGATATTCGTAAGATAAAAAAATATTATATGAAATACAGAAGTGTTCGTAAGATAGAAATATATTTAATAAGATACACAGCTCTTCATTAGATTGAAATATTTTTTGTAAGATACTATACGAAGGTATTCGAAAGAAAAAAAAATGTTTTATAAGATACAAAAGTATTCGAAAGATGGAAGTATTTTTATTTAAAAGATAAAAGAATATAATATAAGACACAATGGTATTCGTAAGATAAAAAAATGTTTTATAAAATGCAAAAGTGTTCGTAAGACAAAATTATATTTCGTAAGCTACAAAGTATCCGTAAGTAGAAATATATTTTATGAGATACAAAGTGATTTGAGTGCGGAAACTGCAGATTTCAAGAAGTAAATTCCAGAATGTGAAAATGTTATTCAAAAACATCCAAATGATGAAAACAGTCCATATCAAAAATTTAACAAAAATCCAATCCAATAAAACTTAATCTTTAATAATTCCAGTCGACATTGATTACTGCAAATGATAGTACATACAACAATAACACAAAACTAAAATGCAAAGGCCAAAGACATATACAGAGTAAGAATGTCTACCATGCATATGGCATAATGGGCTCAAATCAAGAGCAGCACCAACACAATAAACATCATCCTTCTCAAAGTCATTTCAATAATTAAATCGAATTAAATCAGCGCTTAGCACGCAAACGTCAAAACCTCTGCACAAAAATATGAAATGAAAAAGACAGGCACTTGATTTTTTTTTGTATTCTGAAAAATCAAACTTTTGTTGAGAAATCTGAAGAATATGACTGGAAACACTTGGATTTTAAGTCAAATGTATGGATACCAAGGCGCTTATCACCGATCGAGAATGTAATGCAATATAAATGGAACAGTAGAGTTGATGGTCCAGAGAAGAATGATCACATTGACCACGACGATGAAGATGATGATGATGATGGACAAAAACACATAAAACAAAAACATAGTTATGAGTGTGTTGCGCAGGATTAAAGCAAAAGAATATTTTGCACTAAGACAAAGAGACATAAATATGTGAAGATTTGATGGGAAACTGCACGGTGGGATAAAAATTTTGTCTTCAATACTTTTAAAATGGGATTCCGAAGAAAAAGAAGTGAAATTCGAAAGTAAATCTTTCAAAAATATTTCATTCACTTCACTTCTTTTACGCGCAGTCTTTATGGAAGAACTGCTCGGCAAAGATCCTTTAAGACATCGTCTAACACATAAGCATCATAAAGTATTAATGATATTCCCAATCCACTGTGTACAGTGGAATACACTTGCAGTAAACATTATAAATACGGTTATCAGCAACAGCGTCGGCGGCGGCATTATTGTGCTTGAATGCCACCAACAACTTTAGTGATTCTCTCTCGTGCAATGTGATGCGATCATGCGCGCGTTGATTTGCAGCAATTTTGTGGCATAATTAAAAAGGAAGCGACGATCAACGACGATCATACACTCCTCAGTCATAAGTCTGGCATTTTCTGTTTTTTGCTGGTGATCACGTAGGATCACAGCGGATTATAAATGAAGCAACAACCACAGCCACAACAACAGCAGCAATGAAGAGGCGCTACATGTGGTTGGCGCTGTTACGAACTACTGGAGTAGCACTGTAGCATTAGTTTATTGTGAGCTCCCGCAGTGTGATCGGTACAGAAAATTCGTTGGTCACCTATGTGCGCAGTTATGTATGTCACACTTAAAATATAAATAGATGAAAGCTGTAAAAGCATACCGCTCACAATCTTCTAATTCTTATACAAAACGACTTTTTTATTATCTTTCTCATGGGTTTCTTATATCAATCTGACTCTTACTTACTTGCAAGTGAACTTAGCTACCCTGCCCTCTTTTCATTCTTCTCTTCATCTTCATCTATATTATCATACTTATTATCATTGTCATTTTGTCATTGTCATTGTCATTTTGTCATTTTGTCATTTTGTCATTTTGCCATTTTGTACTTTTGTCATTTTGTCATTTTGTCTCTTTGTCATTTTGCCATTTTGCCATTTTGTAATTTTTTCATTTTTCTGTTTCTCTCACTCTCTCATATTCTCATCTCTCATCCTCCCATTCTCCCATTCTCTCATTCTTTCATTCCCTCATTCTCTATTCACTATTCTCTTTTCTCTATTCTCTATTTTCTATTCTCTATTCTCTATTCTCTATTCTCTATTCTCTATTCTCGATTCTCTATTCTCAATTCTCTACTCTTTATTCTCTATTCTCTCTCCTCTTTTCTCTATTCTCTATACTCTATTCTTTCTTCTCTATTCTCTATTCTCAATTCTCTACTCTCTATTCTCTCTTCTCTTTTCTCTATTCTCTATTCTATATTCTTTATTCTCTCCTCTCCTCTCCTCTCCTCTCCTCTCGTCTCCTCTCCTCTCCTCTCCTCTCCTCTCCTCTCCTCTCCTCTCCTCTCTCCTCTCCTCTCCTCTCCTCTCCTCTCCTCTCCTCTCCTCTCCTCTCCTCTCCTCTCCTCTCCTCTCCTCTCCTCTCCTCTCCTCTCCTCTCCTCTCCTCTCCTCTCCTCTTCTCTCCTCTCCAATCCTCTCCTCTCCTCTCCTCTCCTCTCCTCTCCTCTCCTCTCCTCTCCTCTCCTCTCCTCTCCTCTCCTCTCCTCTCCTCTCCTCTCCTCTCCTCTCCTCTCCTCTCCTCTCCTCTCCTCTCCTCTCCTCTCCTCTCCTCTCCTCTCCTCTCCTCTCCTCTCCTCTCCTCTCCTCTCCTCTCCTCTCCTCTCCTCTCCTCTCCTCTCCTCTCCTCTCCTCTCCTCTCCTCTCCTCTCCTCTCCTCTCCTCTCCTCTCCTCTCCTCTCCTCTCCTCTCCTCTCCTCCACTACTCTCAGTACTTTTAAAAGAATAGTCTTTCTGTAGGGTATTTGAATTCAGCCAAACTGTTAGAAAATCCTTTCATACGTTGAATTCTTCACAAAGTCTTCGCCCGCAAAGCAACTCGTGGGACATACTCATCTTCTACTTAAAACCAAAAAAAAAGAAAACACTCACGCGTAGTGTGTTCAACGTCGCCTTTGATTATGATACTTTGGCAGTTGATGATGTTGATGCAGAGTGATGCTTTTTGCTTAAGAAGATTAAACTCAACGCGCCATATCATTATCAGCAGCATTTTCAAAGACGCAAAGCCACCACAGCTTAACTTCTTCCTGCAACAGAGTTGATTTCAGTTGTGTTGAGAGTTAAAGTAGTCGAAGGAGCTAACATGTGATCAGTCAAAGTGAGTGGCTGCCAAAAAACACACGTTAAGTGTGGAATCATCATCAACCCAAAGAAAGAAAAAAAAGGAATCCCAATTCGAAAAAATTAAATGATAAAAATGTTACCTTTGCTATCGCATAAAAAGAATCTTTGAGGAACTTTTTGTTTGGCAATGCGTTGAAAGTTCTTCAATTTTAATCAAGTTACACCCCGAGTATTTCATTTCTGCGGAAGTACATGGACGACGATGATGTTTGTATTTAGTAATTTTTTATTTATTTATGTATGTAGTATTTATGTAGCTTATTCTTGAAATGTACCGTTTTAATTTCATTAAAATTTTTCCTTATCAAATAATTCGTTGTAATCGTTTGTTTGTTTACGTGGTAGAGTAAATAACACAGATTTGTTTTGCAGCTTCCCGTTGAGTTTTGTAGCAGGGGATTTTAATTAACCATATCAGTTAGAGCGGTTTTAATCTTTGATATGCATTTTTGTTTTCCATTTATGATTTTTTTTTTTTTTTTTTGGCAATTTAACTGCGGTGTAAATTTGTATAACTGTGCATGAAAATTGTTGCAAATGTGGATTAAATTTTGGGTTGCGTGCTTAATTTTCTCAACTGATCCTGTTCTGATTGCATTACGTTATATTGACTTTTGAAGGTTTAATTCTTTATAAATCTATATTAATGTGTTTGGTGCATAATTGGCATACATATATAGATGATCTGAGTGGTGGGGCATTAGAATCTGCAAAGGTTATACATAGGTTGGGCATAATTAAGTTAAAGTCAGATTTTAAACTTTTTGAAATACATAAAATTATTTTTATCATTTTTTCATTAGAAAATAATAGTTAATAATTTCTTAACTTATATATATTCCAAAAACTTATAAAAAGACTTTGAAAAATGAAATTTTGGACAAAAACTTAACCTAAACATACTTATTTCCTAAAAAACTTAAAAATAAAAATTAAAAAAAAAAAAATTAAACTAAAAACATTGAAAAAGATGGTATTGAAAAAGTCGTAAATTATTTAAACATGTCAAATGACATCGGTAAATAGATAAATTAAAAAACTATAGCATAGTGTGAAATCAAATAGCGAGCATTTTTCTGTAACTGATAGCTGTTCAGTTATATCAAAACAAAGTAAAATGGTTTAATTAAATGAAAGAGTGTTTGGGAATCAGCTATAAAACTTTACAAGTATTGCCTAAAGTCCTTTATTACACAGTGCAACATTTTTCAAGTCATTGACGGTGAACTAAAATCCGTTATAAGGCGTCGAAAGTACTCGCCGAAACAAGTAATTCTGCCAGAGCGTTTTGCAAAGTTGGCTCATATAAGGATTTTATGGTCATTTTTGCGATTTTAGGGCACTAGATGAATTTTTTTCGGTTAAGTTTGTTCGGCATTTTTTTTCTTCTATTCAATAGCTACAACATTGCTAAAGTCATCAAAACAATATTTTCGGCTCGTTACCGAGATATAGCCGTTTGAAAAAATCGAAAAAATGCCGAACAAACTTAACCGAAAAAAATTCATCTAGTGCCTTAAAATTACAAAAATGACCATAAAATCCCTATATGAGCCAACTTTGCAAAACTCTCTGGCAGAATTACTTGTTTTGGCGAGTACTTTTGACGCCTTATAACGGATTTTAGTTCACTTTTCATGTGTCGCACTGTGTTATAGAGAAAATAATTTTTATCGCAGTTTCAGTTTCGAATTGTGTTTCGCTAATAGTATCATGTTCGTCATACCCAATAAAAAGATAGCATTAAACCAAAGGAACAATCTTGATTTAATAAGACTTGCAGGACTGCAGTCAGGTTCAAAGAGCAATCGTTTCAGAATTGGCATTTCAACAAAAAAGATGAAACGTATAGGCTTCGCAATGAGACTTGAAATTTCTGTAATACCATGGTTCAGCGAAAAAATCATCTTCACGAGCTTTTGGTCGTTTCTTAAGAGAGTGAAGAGTCGCCCTTCATCCTCTTTTCCAACTCTCTTACTGAATGATGATACAATCTTCGCTGATCCCTTTGATAAACTAATCTCTTGGCAAGCATTTTTTCTGAGAATGCTACACTTCCTGATAGCAACCAACTACCGTTCAACAGCGTTATGTTATGTAGAGCTTTATAAACTTCCCCCTATGAATAACACAGGCCGACAGCATCTCAGACCCAGAAACCAGACTATATATTTTCGAAAGTTTTTGATGTGCAAAATCCAAATCTGACCTCAGAAATTTTCTATCAGTTTTTGTTTTTGAGATATCCTTACCTAAAAGTGCTAAAAACACCGCTTTTGTCTATTTTTGAGGTTATGTAGCCTTGCGGATTTTTTATTTCACCAAAATTTAAGGTTGGCTTCATTAAGCACAAGTCTTCTTCTTTCAAATAGCCTTGAGTTTGCTCAAATGCCTTCTTTTTTTTTGAGATATCGCATTTTGAAGTTTTTCTAGGTCTGAATATTAGTTAAATTTTGTTGGCCTGTGTTATCCAGAACGCAACGAATAACTTAATGAACGACAATATGGATTCCGCAGAGCGTTTATCAATGTTTCTAACGTCATTGCGCAAGTATGGTAGTTACTTTGGATGTTTCTAAAGCTCGGGCCCTCATTGCTTCTGCAGTGGCCGTTCTATAGGTGTTGTCATAGACGGTTTTACAAATAAAGAATTCTCCATCAACACTGGAGTTCTCCATGGTTCCGCACTATCCCTGTCCTTTTTCAATTGTTTTTATCGATGACCTTCAGTTATCGACCAATCTCTTCTTTGCAGATGACAACAGCATTTGTCTTTCACATTGCTTCAAAAAGAGTCCGAGCTCTGAAGAGATTGAGAGCAAAATGTGGTATCCCAGTGTGCCAGACGGTTCATATCTTCGCTTTTTTATCCGTTACGTATCAGCTACTGATCCGTTGGCGGGAGAGATTCCCAAAAAAAAGCGAATCTTTTTTTTTTTTGGAATTTCTCCCGCAAACGGATCTGTAACGGATCCGTAACGGGTCAAAAAGCGGAGATGTGAACCGTCTGGCACACTGGGATATGAATGACATACTATCAAATGATCTCAAAACAATCTCCGTGCTTATCGCTACTTGTTGTCTTACAGATGAGTGGATCGTCCCCTCCTTCCGGTTGGTATGGCCAGTGTAGACATTATAAGATCAATAACTCCTGACGTTCTTAAAAGGTGAGGGAAATACTTTACTCTTGTTGATCTTCGTACTGTGTATTTCGTCTGTATTAGACTTAAGCTAATGTTCAATTTGCACATCTGAACCGGGGCTCTAAAAACTACATTGAAGCTGATGGATAGAGTTCAAAGTCGTGCGATGAAGTTAATTGAGGATGTGGATGTTGTATCCTCCATTGACTCTCTTGAGCACCGTCGTAACATTTGGTGTCCCAGTGTGCCAAACGGTTCATATCTCCGCTGATCGGTTACCGATCCGTAACGGATAAAAAAGCGGGGGTGTTACTCTTTTCTATAGATATTATAATTGGATGTGCTCTAAAGAAATTTATAGGTTGGTTTCATCAGTTTTTGAATTCGTAATTCGTCTTTTTTTCGCACAACTAAGCTGTGGAATAATCTCTATGTGAGGGACAGCTGTGACTTTGGCAGATTTAAGAAAAATGTTCACCAACATCAATCCACTTTTCCCCATGCCTCTAAACTATTTTCTTTTCTGCAATTCAACACGGTGCATTGCATTTATAGGGGCTATCTCCTGAGCGTAGGTTTAAGTTATAAAAAAAGATTCACTTCCATTGGAACGCAACTTTTGCTATTTTGATACGGTAGCTGTTTGAAAATGAAATTAAAAAAAGAAAAAACTAAAAAGCAAAATCTATTGACTTAAGCTAGTTTAGCTGAAATCTTTGCAGATCCATTTTATTCATATTGAAGTCATAAATCCGCACTGGTAGCTAATGAAGCACCAAACTGTAGGCGTACAACAATTAAAGCAGCACCAATGTTTTCGCACCAAACAAATCGATTTAAACTCAACCGACCGACATTTGATAAAACCCCAATCCAAAGAGAGTCCACAGAGTGCTAATTATTTCAATGGAAAAAGCAAATAAGAACTTTGTTGTTGTTGTTGTTGCAATTTAACCCAACTTTAATCACTTTGCGCACGTTACAGCAACAACAAGCAGTAGTGCAATGCAGTGCGCATGTGCAACAGCACAGTAAAGTTTTGGCCAAGCAAAGAGTTAAACTTCAGTGAATTTTAATGTTGAATGCAACAGAATTGCACGATGAAAACTTAATTGTGGCTAAACACGAACTTTGCTGTGAAGATGAAGAAGAAAAAGTGAAGACACTGTGTTATGTGGCGTGGCATGTATGTAGTTAGAGAGGTGGTAGACATGAGTTACATATATGTGAATGCACTGAGAGAAAGTTTTACAACAAATGACTTGAATTTTTCACAACTCAAAGGCGGTGTTTTTTAGATTATTTTAATTTATGCATCAAGTTGCTGTTATTCATGAAAAGACCCTTGCAAACTTGGACATACTCGATAACATTTATGTCTTAAAACAATGCCTTACATGAAAAAATTTCTTTTTTTTCGCATGTAACTCTTATATTTGATTTGAATTTGAATAACAAGAAGCTAAAATCTTAATGAATTCATTGGAATAACAACGCATGCGTAAACTCTGACTGACTAGTGGAGCGCAAAAGCCAACATATTGAACCGTGTGAAGTTGCACTGAAGTTTCCGATCACGTGGCAAATATCACGCGTCATCAGACGTCAAAGCACATAAATTAATTTAAGCCACAAGTTCTTGCGTATGCGCATGCGCCGCATCTTCTTCTACGCGCAGTACGCATTGGTGTTGGTTGCAGTTGAGTTCCCTCCCAAGCTTGCGTGGCAAATGGGCATTCATCAATTGTAGCGTTCGTCGCATAATCCTGGCTGCTGAAGACGAAGAACCGCCACCAACCACTCAGCGCATCGTCGTCTTCTACTCAGAAGCACAAATTAAAATTCTTGCAAGCGAGAGGATAATTAAAAAAAAAACCGCACAGGCAAAGGATGAGACAAGCGCAATTTTAAGTGGCCAAAGCTTAATAATTGGTTAAAATTCTGTATGCTGGACGACGACATTCAAATGCTGTTGACAGCAGCCGCAAAAAAAATTAAGCAAAACAATCGGGAATTACAGGAAGTGCAATAAAATGGCAACATTGACTGTTTTTTTGGTTATTCCGCTGCTTCTACTGCTTTTAATAGGCGCCCCCAAAATTAAGTTAATCATATATTTTAGCCATGGCTTTATGCCAACTTCAAGTTGTCTCATTCTTATCCTTTTTGAATTTTTTGGCACTTACAAATAAGTCGTTTTTTTCTTTCAAATGTCAGCATTTTTGTTGCAAATGCGCGTGCGCGCCGCCCCAACATAAAGCATTGCAATAGGTAATTTTGTACACTTCTCTCTCTCTCCCCTTATCTCGCGTTCTCACTCTCTGAGCCATAATTACCCGTTATTAACACTGATGAGCTTCCAACACTCAACCATGATTTCTGGATTATGTTGGCTGTGCGCGCGCGCAACTCTCTGATTTTTGCGTTTAATATCAGGCGTTGCGCACGCGTAATCTGTGTTTCACTTTATGCTCGTAAATGCTTCTTGTACTGCTTCTGCTGCTGTTGCTCTTGCTGCTGCTGCGGATGTTTCAAGTCATTTAGTTTCATTTGTTTGTATTGGCCTGATTGTGCTTAAAATTAAAGTGCGCTTTTTATTGCCAACAAAACTAGTTATTTTATAGATTTCCAAGAAAACTTCGTCTTTTACAATTTTGCTGTTGTTTACCGGTACTATTGTGGCTTTACTGAGCTCTTTTGTGTTTTTAACTCGGCATGATTTGGCTTAAAAATAAAAACTTGCAAAATTTTACCATCGCGAAAAATGGCATATAAACAAAAATTTAGTTTTTCGTTGCTTTTAGAATATTTCTCTTCATTCTATAACCTCTTTGATACTACAACTAGTGATGAGCAAAATTAGTCTTGGTCTTGGTGATTGTTCGAGAGCAAGACCAAGACAAAGACGTTGATATAATTTCAAGACCAAGATCAAGATTGTTATGGTTTTGGTTTTGGTCTTGGTCACGATGATCATGAAGACCAATACTGCTTTTCTGTCTTGGTAATTTATAGTTATTAGGTGTGTCACGCCCTTTTCAAGCATGAAATCATATCTCAATTCGAAATTTGGCATCTTAAAATCCCTGTGTAAAAATAAGATTCAAAAATTTTACAAGACCAAGATCAAGGCTAAGACTCAATATCAAAACCAAGAGCAAGACTAACCCTCAACATCCAAGATCAAGACCAACGTCCAGATACTTATGTAGACAGTGGTAATTTTTATACCCTACACCCAGGGTATATTCACTTTGTCCTTCCGTTTGTAACGCAGAGAAGGAGGCGTGGCAGATATGGAAAAGTATATATATTCTTGATCAGCGTCACTTCCTGAGTCGATATAGCCTTGTCCGTCTGTCTGGCTGGCTGGCTGGCTGGCTGGCTGGCTGGCTGGCTGGCTGGCTGGCTGGCTGGCTGGCTGGCTGGCTGGCTGGCTGGCTGGCTGGCTGGCTGGCTGGGTAACGGCTGTGTGTGGAAATACATTTTTTGGGAAAACTAAGCAAGATAATTCAATGAAATTTGGTACACAGCCTCCGTTGTCAAAGTTAGCTCGGGGGATTGAAAATGAGCGAAATCGGTCAACGGACACGCCTACCGCCCATACAAAAAATATCTTCAAAATGCAAATTTTGGAGTATATTTCACAACAATGCAACCAAAATACACATAAATACTGCGAATTATCAGCGCAAGCTCTGAGAAAAAGCTGGTTGAATTCGGACAAGAGGGCGTGGCACCTCTCATATAAGCAAAAGCTTCAAAACGCTGTACTGAAAGCGTTTTTTGAGATAATCAAACTAGATTTGACTCGGACACTAAAAACTATAAATACAAGCTTTGAGCAAAAACTGGATAAAATCAGACAAGAGGGCGTGGCTCCTCCCATATAAGCAAAAGCTTCAAAACGCTATTCTGAAAATTTTTTTTCAGATAATCCAACCAAATTTCACTTAAATACTAAGAACTATAAATGCAAACTCTGAGAAAAAACTGGGTGAATTTGGAGGGCGTGGCACTTCCCATATTAGAAAAATTTTCAAAATACTGCTGTGTAGGGTATTAAATGTTTGGCCAGGCCAAAGGTAACACCCTTACTAGTTTTTTTTTTTATTGTAAATTTTTTGTATATGAAACCTTTCTAAAGTCCAAACTCCAATAGCGCGTCGGCAGTGGCAGTGGCAGTGTTCGAAAACAGTTGTCATTTTAGAACGCACTACTTTATATGAAAGTAACTACAATACAGCAGCGGCAGTTCACAGCGCTGTATAATTTTTCTCTATTTCTAAATTCACTGCTACTGCCTCTCAATTGAATGTTTTCGAATTTTTCGAACTTCAAAAATATATTGTAAAAGAAAAACATGTCATTTGTAAAAATATTTAAATCTGCGAAAATTTAAAATTTATATTGTGTGTTTGGTGATAAAATTAAAAGAAAAATAATTGAGTTTGTTCGCGAAAACAGTTTTTATTCGAACGCTACCAGTGCCACTGCCGACACGCTATTGTGGATATATTGGTAGTGGCAGCAAATACTGGCAGTAAAATACAGCTTCGAAAAGTGCCACTGTAACTGCCGACGCGCTATTGGAGTTTGGGCTTAAATCAACATTTTTTTTTTTTTTTTGAAAATACTTATGAGTTAGAAATGTTACCGGTAATTTTGATCCTATTGCCTAGCTTTTCCTACCTTATAGAGTTGGTTCAATATGAAATTTACATTTATTTTTCTATTCTTTTATCTCAAGAAATGCTTTTGTGATAAAACTTAATGATTACATATCAATAGATTCATTTGAACAAAAGGTGATATACTAAATAAAAATAATGTTTCGAATATATTTTTAGATAGTATTATGTATCCACATATCTCATGCACCCTACCTCAATAAGCACTACGTGGCATAGACAAATCCCAGTGTGCCAGACGGTTCATATATCCGCTTTTTTAGCCGTTACGGATCCGTTACTGATCCGTTTGCGGGAAAAATTCCAAAAAAAAAAAACGATTCGCTTTTTTTTTGGGAATCTCTCCCGCCAACGGATCAGTAACGGATCCGTAACGGATAAAAAAGCGGAAATTTGAACCGTCTGGCACACTGGGATGTCAAATATTTGCAAAAACATACTGACATAGAAAATTCTTATGAAAAAGCTTTGATTGTTTACATTTCCATCTGGAACATTTTGACATCGACTGAAAGGAGCGTCATCAGTTAGGAACATATCAAAAAGAGCAAGCTTTATGGTTGAATCATGCGCAGAAAGTGCGCATATGAAACTGAACGAAACTTAACGACACAACATACGATAATATGTACTATGTGATTCCGTATAGAGTTATCCTTTCGACATTTACATACATCAGGCCATTTCGTGTACACATTTGAGAATAGCGTTGCCAATTAAATTAAGCGTAGCTTTCCTATCCTTGTGTGAGTGATATTATTTCGTTTGTTTTCTGAACTTTTTAATAGTTTAGTACTTGGAAATTTTTTCATAACACTGTAACACATTTTTGGAGTCATGAAATCTTAACGAATTTTTGATTTCTTTTCCTAAAAGTTCATGATGTTACTACACAGCAAAAAGTTTTGGGATAAAGTATAAACTTATTTATACTATTTGTTTTTATAAACTTATGTATTCCAATTTTTTATATAATTTATACAATTTTTTTCCATAAAGTTAACTTCTAAACCAAAATTGTTATGAACTATAAATTTTATACCAAAATTGTATAAAAACTTTTGACAAAATTTCAAAAAGCACTATATGAATTTTATATAAAACGGTTAAAAATACTTTCATATGAACTTCTGTATAAAATTTATACAAAAATAGTATAAAAGATTTTTGTATGGTGATATAATTAACTTCAAACCAAAATAGTGTTATTGGTATTAATATTTTATTAGATTAAATTTTATACGAACAAGTATAAACGGATTGTATACCAAGTTGTAGCGTAGAGTTTATACCTAGTATAGTGTGAATTTATATTCACTCCAATTTGGTTTGAATTTTACACCCATACTATTTGCTGTGTAGCAAAAGCCTGCTTGCTCCAGGTCGGATTTTATGGCATTATTTATAAACATAGTGCTTAAACTAGCTTTTTCAAAGCTTTTTCGGCTATATCTCGTAGGCCGTTAGTGATTTTGTTTTTTTATCTTCAATAAAATTTTTGCTATAGACTTAAGGAAAGAAAGTGTTTTGCAAACTGACCTGAAAAAATTGCATCTGGGGCCTCAAAATCACAAAAATAATACCATTGTGTATTGTATGAGAAACAACAATAACGTTTCTTTTTGTTTCCTGCCTGGTGTGTGGTGAAAAATTTTCTAGTACGTATATAGATGGCCACTTACCAAACTAGTCGAAGTTTTCTGATGGTTTTTCTAAGAAGGTCTACGATACATTTACTAAGCATGTGATAATTTTGATTGTTTTTCGATACCCTTGGACTTTTTCGATGTGTCTTGTTTACGGTATTGCCTTTCGATTTTACAAAGCTATTTTTTTTTTTTTTAATATTTCCATATCAAGTTTTCACTGAATTTTGTCATATAGAAATAAAAAAACAAAAAAACAAAAACATAAACATAACTATTGTTAAATAAAATTTTCAGTTTCGTTTGAAAAAATACAAAATTATAAGTCCACAGTGTGCCAACACTGCAGCTGTCTATTTTTTAGACTCGCTAAAATTACACGGGTTGTAAGGAAGAAGCCGCCATATAAAACTGTCCAAACAAGCAACAGAACGCTGCTCGTTGGAAGTCAGCTTGCACTAATGGGAAAAAACTCAATAAAATGATGTCTTGAAGACAACAAGGATATTCTTAGTTTTGTCAACACTTCTCGTCAGTCCACTATAAAAATTCTTTGCAAAGTAATCGCGCTGGAAAAGTCGAATTTGCTCTGCATTGCAAGGTGACTTCATAAAGGATATTCAAATTTTGTGATTGCAACGCGTGTTGCTGATTGCACAATTTGTCGCATTGCAGTTTTCTGACGCTTTTGTACTGAACCGAATTTTCACGGTAAGTAAGATTCAAAATTTATTTCTTTTTTTTTTTATATAAAATTTACTAAGTATATCCTTTTCTTTCAAAGGAAACATGACGGTGAATAAAGTCAAAACCCCTCCAGTTTGGCAAGGTAAAAAATACAAATTAGTCAAAAGTGAAAACTTCGAAGAGTACATGAAAGCCTTGGGTGTTGGTCTGGTGCTACGAAAAATGGGCAATACTCTTAGTCCAGTAGTTCAACTCGAAAAGGACGAGGATGATAACTACACTTTCACTAAATGTTCAGCATTCAAATCAGCTGAAATTAAATTTAGATTGGAAAAGGAATTCGACGAGAAAACAGTTGATGGGCGTGAAGTCAAAACAGTTATGACAATGAGTGATAATAAACTCGTACAGGAACAGCGTGGTCAAAAGCCAACAACTATAATACGTGAATTTTCTGAAAAGCAACTGATTACTACATTAAAAGTCGGTGAGATTACATCCATACGTACGTATGAAGTTTGTCCGCCAGGATACTTAACACCGAATTCAAAATAACACCGTATGACTTGTATGCCATCCATCAAATATATCAAGTTTAAAGCGGAATGTATCCTGCGGTCGCCTGCCAATAAAAATAAAGAAAAAAGGAGAAATACTTAGTACTCATTTTGTAATGCAATAATATTTCCAATATGCCAATAAAAAATTATCTCAATTGAAAGGAATTTCTTTAGAAATAGAGCTAGTAGGATTTGGACTGGCAAAAAGTTAAATACGCTACGGTAAGCCCTGGAGATAAGGCACCTTTTATGTTAAACTACTATAAAACTGGAATTAAAAAAGATTTTTAAGGGAGTTTAAAACGAATTTGTACTTTATTAAATTTAAAACAAATAAAAGTTATTCAACTTAAAAAAAAATTATTGGAAATAAGTTTCTTTTCAATATAAAAACAAATGCTTTAAAGTGCCAAAACAATGGAGACTGTGTGTAATGTTGCACCATATCATAGGTGATTCCGCACCCTAAGTCAATTCTAAGTTTTTTTTGCCAGAATTTTTGTATGTTTTCGTATAACATTACACGTTTCTTGTGACCACATACGGTGCATTACGCATCGGATCCAGTGATCTGATTAAGTGATTTGTGCATAGTCTCCACATCCTACGCACCCAAATTTATCTTGAAAATGAATATTTTCTCCACCTTCCTTTTATAAGTCTTCTTCTTCTCCTGGATGACATTATTAATAGACGCTAGAATTTTTGCCGTTTATTCTCTTCTGTTTGGCGGCAATAGGAACGAAATAACGCACAAATTATTTTCATATAAATATGGGCGATAATCATTTCGGAAAAATTTGTGATTTATTTTGTTTTTTAGGGCGTCATAACGCACAACAAATTAAATGACGTAATAACGTCAAAAATGAAAACGAAATAACGCCCAAAAATTATAAAATAACTCCCAAAACGAAATAACGCTCAAATTATTTTCATATTAATTTCAGAAATATGAAAATAGTTTGGGCGTTACTTCCTTTCTTTGTTTTGGGGCTTAATTTTTTTTTCAAATTAAATGACGCCCAATAAAACGATATAAAGCCCAAAGCTTGTGAGTTATCTTCCAAATGATTATCGCAGAAATTTACATGAAAATAATTTGAGCGTTATTTCGTTTTTGGGCGTTATTTTCGGAGTTGTTTGTAAATGAGAAATTTCATATAATACATTTTGGCATGATGTTACTTGCATTCAGGGTTTCCACAGAGCTTTCTAAAACACAAGGGAAAACCTCAAATGAAATAGGTAAAATGAAAAAGAAATCATTGTAGGTCCTATCAACCTAAAAATCCTAGATTCTGGAGCGACTGTAAGATTAAGCGATTTATACTTGTACACCTAAATATCACATAACTTGCAAAGGTAAAAATGGCACCAGAACCATATTATCCCCAGTAATTTGGTGCCATTTTTATTTTTGGTGTACTAAGTACATTGATCCAAAAGTTCGTGTAATCGTCACCATGTAGCGCTCTCATCCGATTTGGCTTTTAATTTTTCAAGGGGTTGGAACAAGTAAGAAATATTCCCTCCCAATTTCAGCGTCCTAGCTTGACATTTGAGTAAATGGCGCCATGTTGAGTACACCTGTTTTTGTGTGTCCGTCGATTTTTTAATTACCTCCTCTCGGCTGCTGAAACGGGTACCCGGAATTGTTTTTTTTTTTTTTGAGTCGATCAAAATAAGGTATGCTTTAGTCATTTGAGGCTTTTCTTTAAAAAGTTATGACCATTTTTAAATGACGCATGAAGCTAAAAATCATGTATGGCATCTCTCTAGTAGAGATGTGCCCGTTTTGAAATTGATTTCAAACGGACATTACTTTATCTATCACTTAGAGAGCCGATATGAGTACCATTCTTACACATCACTTGGGTCAATATGCGTAGATCGAAAAAATTCGGAAATGTGACCTTTTCGTTATTGGTCATTCTATTTTATTCAGCTTTTTTAATAAAATCAATTCGTATGAGTGGAATTCTTCGATTGTTTTCTGAACTTTCCAATATTTTGGTACAAGCAAATTTTTTAATTTTATTATAAGTCAAGAATGCCAAGAATGTCTCTTAAGGCTAAGACGCCCCCCAAAAAGCAGAGTGGTATGTGATAGAACAACAACGAAGTCTGTGTCTGGTTATACTATCACAGTGCCATAGAATATGTTCTGCTGGTTCCTCATTTTCATTACAGAGTCTACAAAATTCATCCCATATTAATCTCATTTCGGAGAGATGTAATTGTAATTGGGCAATGTCCCGTGAGAAATTCTGTAACATTCCGTGCACTGTTTTGTTCCTCGTTTTTAAACACTTGGCATGAATGGTTCTGCTTGTCTGTTGCCTAGGGTGTCGCACAAGTCTTCTTGAGCTTTTCTGCTTTCTTTTCGATGGCTTATGATTTATTTAGTATGAAGGTATGAAGTCTTTGCTTTCGATACCTTTCGATTTTACAAAATAATTTTGTTTTAATATTTTCAAGTTTTCACTGAATTTTGTCATATAAAAATGAATAAAAACAAAAACATAACTATTGTCATATAAAATTTTCCATTTCAGTTAAAAAATGTAAAAAAAAAAAATATAAGTCCACAGTGTGGCAACACTGCAGCTGTCTATTTTTAGGACTTGCTAAAATTACAAGGGTTGTAAGGAAGAAGCCGCCATATAAAACTGTCAAAACAAGCAACAGCTGCCCGTTGGAAGTCAGCTTGCACTAATGGGAAAAAACTCAATAAAATGATGTCTTGAAGACAACAAGGATATTCTTAGTTTTGTCAACACTTCTCGTCAGTCCATTCGTATTCCCGCTGGAAAAGTAGAATTTGCTTTGAATTGATTTTTACCAACTGTAGCAAGGTGACTTCATAAAGGATATTCCAATATTGTGACACAGTTTTGCTGTAGCCATTGGAAACCGCAACGCGTGTTGCTGATTTCATATTTTGCCGCATTGCAGTTTTCTGACGCTTTTGTGCATGAACTGAATTTTCACGGTAAGTAAAATTCAAAATTTATTTCTTTTTTTTTTATATAAAATTTACTAAGTATATCCTTTTCTTTCAAAGGAAACATGGCGGTGAATACAGTCAAAACCCCTCCAGTTTGGCAAGGTAAAAAATACAAATTAGTCAAAAGTGAAAATTTCGAAGAGTACATGAAAGCCTTGGGTGTTGGTCTAGTGCTACGAAAAATGGGCAATACTCTTAGTCCAGTAGTTCAACTCGAAAAGGACGATGATGATAACTACACTTTAACCTCATGCTCAACATTCAAATCATCTGTAATTAAATTTAAATTGGACAAGGAATTCGACGAGCAAACAGTTGATGGGCGTGAAGTCAAAAGTGTTATGACACTGAGTGATAATAAACTCGTACAGGAACAGCGTGGTCAAAAACCAACAACTATAATACGTGAATTTTCTGAAAAGCAACTGATTACTACATTAAAAGTCGGTGAGATTACATCCATACGAACGTATGAAGTTTGTCCGCCAGGATATTAATTAATTAATATTACCGAAATCAAAATGTGTATTTAATTTTTCCATTCGGTTGGATATCACCGCCTGTATGACTTGTATGCCATCCATCAAATATATAAAGTTCAAAGCGGAATTATTTATCCTGTGGTCACCTGTCACCAATCAAAAAAAAAAAAAAAAAAAAAAAAAAGAAATGGAAAAATACTTTGTACTCATTTTGTAATGCAATAATATTTCCAATATGCCAACAAAAATTTAAATAAAAATTTTTCAATTTATAAACGCGCAAAGTAATAAGAAATTTCAATTAAAATGACAAATTGCACAGAACGGCACCAAGTGAACAAACATTGCAGGCAGGTAGTCTCAGTAGTCACAGAGTTAAGACAGACAACTTAATATTTCATCATACATATGCGTCTGTAGACGGTATGACTGGATAGAAAATAATCAAAAGGTGGAATAAAATTTGGTTCTTTGTTCTTTATCACAGACTTATCTATTTATTTGAATTTAATTTTTTGCTAAAGCACTAATCGATTTTGGAAAAACACAATACCACAAAACAAATTTTTAGATGAAAAAGTAGTTTCATGAGGATATAGAAACCAATAAAGCAATCTACATACTCGTAAAATGCATATTATTTGAAAAGAATTGCTTTAGAAATGGAGCTAGTAAGATTTTGATTGGCAAAAAGTTAAATACGCTACGGTTAACCCGGGAGATATGGCACCTTTTATGTTAAACTTGTCCTTTATGTTAAACTTGTATAAAACTGGAATTAAAAAAGATTTTTAAGGGAACTAAAAGCGAATTTATCCTGTATTAAATTTAAAACAAATAAAAGTTCTTCAACTTAAAAAAAATTATAGGGAATAAGTTTTCTTTTCAATATGAAAAAAAAGTGCCAAAACAACCGAGACTATGTGTGATGTGGCACCATATCATTGGTGATTTGGCACCCGAAGTCACTTTTAAGTTTTTGTTGGCAGAAGTGTTGCATGTTTTTTGTGACCACATACTGTACATTACGCATTGGATCCAGTGATCTGGCTAAGTGATTTGTGCATAATCTTCTCCACATCCGCATCCTAGATTTATCTTGGAAATTAATATTTTCTCCACTTTCCTTTCATAAGTCGTCTTCTTTTGCTGGATCACATTATTAATAGACGTTAGAGTTCTTGCCGTTTGTTCTCTTCTTTTTGACGGCGATAGGAAATAACGCCAAAAAAAAACGAAATAACACCCAAATTATTTTCATATAAATTTGGGCCATAATCATTTTGGAAATAACGCTGAAAAATTTGTGATTAATTTGGTTGTTTAGGGCGACATAACGCACAAAAAATTATTTTTTCCTAACGCTTTGTTCGTCTCAGGTTTTTTGCGGAGTCGTTTGTACAGGAGAAATTTCATAAAATACATTTTCGCGTCATGTTACTTGTATTCAGGATTTCCATAGAGTTTTCTAAAACATAAGCGAAAGAAATCATTGAAAGTCCTATCTTCCTAAAATTCATAGATTCTGGAGTGACAGTAAGATTAAGTGGTTCATACTTGTACTCCCAAATATCATATAACTTGCAAAAGTAAAAATGGCACCAGAACCATATCATCCTCAGTAATTCGGTGTCATTTTTCCATTTTGGTGTTCTTCCTTGAACAAAAAGTTCGTGTAATCGTCACCATGTGGCGCACTTAGTCAACCAATTTGGCTTTTAATTTTTCGGGACAGCGTTTTTCAAAATCTGCACATTTTGTTCCATCTTATGTCAAATTTTTCTACCTCTAGCTTGAAATTTGAAGGCCTGGGAGCTATTTTTGAAGTCACAACCTAAATTTATTTTATATAGGTTTTCATACAAAAAAACAAATATTAAACAATAAAAGAAAAGTTAAAATTCAAAAATGCTCATAACTAAAAACTACGATTTTCGAGTTACCAACTTTTACGTTTGACGTATTGATATGTGCACCACATATAAAAGTTTATCAAATAATCACTGCTCTGCTGTGAAATATTTACCACGAAGTCTTTTTATCTGTATTTGAATCCTACGAAAGCTGCAAGAATTGAAATTGAAGGGGGTGCCATATCACCTAGGGTTGCCACATCTCTTGGGCTTACCGTACACTGCAATACCTTTGGTAAAGGTATGATTTAAAATCTTTCGAAGTAATAAAAACCATCTTCTATGCCTAAAGAAATGTTCCAAGTGAATATCGGTTGCTGTTAGAGGGTAATTCCATGTAAATGTGGACACGATATCAGAAAAACTTACCACTACTTTTCAACTTTCAACTATATCCAAATTAATGTTTAATTCAAGCATCATTGCTATCAAGCGCCAAATTCACGATTTGTTATTACAGTTCATTAAAATCGAATGTTTTAAATATTATATATTGCGTGTATATCAAAATTAAATAAAACTTATTTTTAAATCTTTAATTATGTGTGTTTCGCGTTTTAATTTGGTAAGCAAATATCATTTATTTAAAAACACACAGTCTCTTGTATTCAATGATGCATTGTAACAATTATTTTGAGAAAGTGAAGTGTTCTTAAATGAAGGAATAGAGTGCCCTTATTTTTCAAAACGCGAGTTTCCGAATTTTACGTTTTTTTCTGGTATAGCAGGTATTTGCAGTTTAAATCAAATGAATGCTTGCATATTCTTTTTGTGTATCAATTTGTACTGAACAACGGTAAAAACATCATCAATTTTATTTAAATAGTCTAGATTAATTGAGATTTATTTTAGTAACGCGAGTTACCGGTGACTCTTATCGTCATAATTCCACACAAATTTCATACAATTTTTATGATTTTTTTATAGGCCTATTCTTTTTTTGAGGTTTGGGTCAAAATGCCACTTTGATGCAGGTGGACTTCTCACATGCATTGCTCAAGATGAAGTTCAGAGTTTTCACTAGGTACAGCCGCAAGTAAGTCTCTTTACTGTTTCGCTTTGGTTGTTTGGGAAACAACATCCCATCGTCATTGTTTGATGATCGCCATCACGATAAAAAAACATCTGTAATTGTAGATAGAGTCCTGAAGGAACTGCCAGATGGTATTAAAGAAGTTCACATTTGGTCTGATGGACCGTGCTCGCAATTTAAAAATAAATTTATAGCCAATAGTATTAAAATTCTGGAGCAGAGACACAAAGTACATTTAATTTGGAACTATTTCGCAACTTCTCATGGAAAGGGGTTTGTTGACGGCATAGGCGGTGCTCTAAGAAGAGCTGTTCGAAACAGTGGTGGATCCAAGGGGGGGGGGGGGCGATGGGAGTGATCGGCCCCCCTCTTAAACCAAGTGATTACATTTTTTTTTAAAACTATATGTCAAGATTTTAAAAAGATTCTGTTATGATCTTGACAATGCTGGATCCGCCACTGGTTCGAAACAAAGTTTTGAAGAGAGAAGTAGTCATCTTCAACGCTGAGCAGCTGGCTAATGCAGCCAAAGATTCTGTTGTACCAAAAAAATTATAACTTACTGGAAAAATGATAAGATGCAAATGACCCAAACATCAATCGAAGCAAACGTGGGCATCAAATTAAAACGGATCGTGGGCATCAAATTAAAACGAAACGGTTCTAATGATGACATGCCATTATCTGCACTCAATTAATTACAATCGAATTATATGTATAAGACTTATGTATTTAAGAAAACTTAAATTTTGTTTAATTTCAATTTTAGTTCATAAAAGCCTGAAGTAAATTTTTATTATTGTAAAATTTTGATTTAATTTTAATTTTTGTACATTAGAGCTAGAAGACGCTCCTTATTTTAATAAAAAAGTTGAAAGAAACGCGAGTTACCAATTTTTTGTAACGCGAGTTACCATACAATTTTTGCATTATTTTAAAAAATACGAAACAAAATTGTTATTTCAAGTAAAGAAAAACTAATTTATATCCTTCTGGTCTTATCAATGTCTATTGTAAAGAAATCTACCCACAAATTTCGCAGAAACTTGCGAAAGAAATTTACTCTCTAAACATGTTGTCCAAAAATGGTAACGCGAGTTACCAGCTCAGTTTACTATTTTACTGGATAAATATTACATTATTACTGAAAATTTTAACTAATCTGTAACAAAAACAATATCTTATGTTCATAAAGGCACCAATTTTATAAGTTAATCCAAAGTATGAGCTTTAAAAGTTGCATTAAACCCAAAAAAAATTTTCTGTTTGTAACGCGAGTTACCATGGAATTACCCAGCTGCCTATTGCCTTCCTATAGCACAGAAATATGCGCATATGAATCAGCTCTTTAGATGCGAGAAGGACGCGCAACGCTATTGCATCTTGGGGATGCGCATCGAAATTTTCTGTTGGGAAGTGACAAACGCACTAACTGCTTTTTTCATTTGGAAAATTTCAATGCCTGCCACACCGTGCGGACTAAAAATATAACCGATCGATCCATGCGACTAAATGAACTGACATCCATCTCATCTCTACGTCAATCAATTTAATAACAATTTAGCTAAATTCGTGATTAATTTTTATGTGAAGATAAAAATTTTTTTCTGGATATCAAATTGTGTAGATCACAGCAAAAACAAAAGACAGCGCGGAGGAACAGTCATTGATGAAAACCAAAGCGATGAATCCTCCTGGGCAAAAGCAACTTGTGTGCGAAAAAATATTGACAAGTTTCTGACGTGCGTTTTATTAAATGATGATGGCAAAGAATTTTTATTATGACAACACAGGTCAAGTAGTATGTCAGAGTCATCAAGGAGAATATGTACTCAACAAATATGGTCAAAAGCGGTAGGTAATAAAAAAACTTCGATGGAATGAAGCAACTATTTTTATGTTGAGTTGTCTACTAAGCTTTTACTTTGAAGTTATGAATCAAAAACTTTAATTGGCTCACTTTGTCAATGAATTGAAGAGAAATGGCAATCAATTTTGATTCTCTATTTTTAAGCTGAGATTAATTGTGATTACTGTCACGTTCGATGAGTGATAAAAAAAAAGATCATATTTCAGGTAAGCCAGACGGTATATGATAGAAAGTTTTTTATTTGAAACGTGTTTTTTTTATTTTTTCAATTATAAGTACAAAAGCACAATTGGACAAATTGCAATACTTTTTTAGGGTCACCGGACATAATCCCCATTTTGGCAAATTTTTCGGACATAATTTCAATGGGGATTATTTCCGATAAACTCAAAATCCTGATATCATAGGGCAGTTCTGCGGACATGACTTGCACTAAACATTGGAAGAAACTAACGGAAATCACCTAGGATTTCCACTTTTTGGGGTTTTTTCGTTCGAAATTTTCAAAAGCTCAGTTTTGTTGGGTTCACGGAGGTTTAATTAAAAAAGACCAAATATTTTGAAATTTAATTATAAATATTTTTAGCCATATCTTTGGAATATTAGCAGCTAGGATTTATGGAAAAACAAGATTTCCGTCGACAACATTTTCGACTTTAGTTCTTTGGCCACAAACAACCAAGATTATTGTGAAAAATCTTTCACTAGTCCCCGAGAAAAAGTAATTAATGATCGATGAACTCATTCGAGCAGCACAAAATCTCAAATGAACCAAATCAAATTGATTTCAAAAACGCCTACTGAGCGAAACGAAAATATGGCAATAGAAAAAATGTACTTTCAGTATAAAGAGCACTAAATTCGCAATGCGCATCTGTGCAGTTTAACAATTTCCAAAGGAATAAAGGACATTTCATTGAAAATTTAAAACAAATTAGCGAAACAACATAAAGAAAATAGCGCAAACAAAAAAGGAAATATCAAGAAAATAATTAAAAGGACAAAAGCCAACAAACAATCGAACAATTTGTGCTGGAACATAAACATTTCGCCAAAATGTTGTTGTTGCTCTAATCGACCAGGTAAAAACAGGGAAAACAAAAGTGAAAACTGACAATTTATGGATTTTCCTGAGAAAATTGGCACTTTTTGTGGCACTGTATGTGGAAATGTGAAAATTGAAACGCGTGTCAAGCGATTACTGTCATTTGTTAATCGATAGACAATGGAAATGTTATCAAGTTTTATTACCCATGCTACGATGACAATTGAAGAAAATCAAAATTTTTATTTGAAAACAAATGTACTGAATCTATAGCACAAAAATTGCTTTGAATTGCTGCGATGAGGACATGCAATAAATTAAGCAGCGTCAAAAAACAGGACACTTGCATTGTACAACGATTACTTATCGTCAGCTTAAGATTTCGACATTTCAACAATGAATGGTTGGGCATTGTTGGTGCCAAAAGAAAGAAATTTAAATCATTTTATTGTACCATTGTCCTACACTTTTATTGCGATCATCTTAGCTGACAGTGTTTCAGCAAAAGCAGAAAAAAGTGCCGTAAAAAAATGGTACTTAAAGACCCAAGTGTCCATACAATTTGGCTGTTGCTCTGCTCCGGATATCCGTCATTTGTATAATCCATAATTAATTTTCGTACACAATTCCCCTGGCGAAAATATTCGTTTTTATCAAAAGAAGCGTGCGCTTTGGGTTCATTTACCTTTTGTCGTATTTGTGGAAATTGTAATGTCTTTCAATTTGAAAATTTTATTTGAAAAACTGGCTTCCTTTTGCTGATCATAAGATTTTTTTAGTTTCTACTCTATATACGATTTCTCTTAACGTATTCAATGACCGGAAGTGCAATAATATTTTGCTGGTGGATTTTTTTCTCTCCACTTTTTCATACCAATTCTCTGTATTACTTGAATTGAGTTGTCTCATTTTTGGTACTTTTATGCAATTCACTTGGTATTATGTAAAATTAAGGGCAACGAGTTCTCCTGCAGTTCATTATCCTTTTGCAGGGACCACACCAGCTATTTGTAGATCTTTTAGTATTCCGTAGCTTTGTTTGGATTTAAAAGAGCTCTCATACTTCCTATGGTTTCTTGTATTGTTTGCAAAGTCTTTTCTCTCTTAATTTGGTCATTTTGATCAAAAATGTATAGTTTAGGCTTAGTACCTACTTATACTTCATTCTATGGTTGTCTAATGAAGTAATAGTTGGGTTTTTTTCTTTTTTCTTTTGAAAAATCATTTGAGACTGACAACTAGTGTGGCCTTTAAATGGGTGGTCACATTCAACACAAAAAATTATTACAGATGCACCAAAAATGTTTTTCCTGACTACAGTCATTATTAATCTATGCTATGCTCGCCGTTACGAGGGACACTACTTATATTTTGGGAACTGGCAACACTAATGTCAATTGCTAAAATCTGGCAACACCATAATAAAGTTTGACATTTTCTAGCATAAACGTATTCACAACGTTTTGATGTATAAGTGCTATTTGTTTTGTTTCCAGTGAGTTAAGAAAATCAATTTGGCCAAAAAGTGGAAATTTCAAGAAAAGGTTTTCGTTGGATTAATTTTCACAACTTTGGAAGTGGATTATGTCAACAAGAATGTGTCGATGAACTCAGTTCTTTAAAAGGCGTTAAAGCACCATCAAAAACCACAGTACATGGTTGGTACAGAGGATTCAATTGTGGTCGGAGTTCGGTCACCGACGAATTCCGTAAAGGTCGTCCAAAATCGGTTGTTGTGTCACAAAACATCGATGCAGTGCATCAACTGATAATGCAAGATCATCATGTGACATATTGTGAGATAGAAGCATCTTTGCACATTAGTTCCACTTCGATACTTTTGATTTTGCATGAACACATAGTTGTAAAAAACGTTTGTTCTCGTTTGAAGCTCCATAATTTATCAATCGCTCAAAAAAAGGCTCTTATGGTTTGGTCTATGGAAATGATTAAAAACTTCGACCGTAGTGCTTCAAAAGACGTGTATAAGATCGTGACAGGTGACAAATCATGGATATTATGAGCCAGAAACAACACAGCAATCGACCGTATGGGTATTCCAAGACGAGCTAAATCCAACAAAAGTTGTTCGTGGAAGAAGCACAGCGAAGCAAATGGTCGCCTGTTTCTTCAGCCGAATGGGTCATGTGGCCACTTTTCCGCTTGAGCAAGGTAGGACGGTCAATTTTGAGTGGTACATGATCATTTGTTTGCCGGAAGTCTTCGGAGAAATTCGTAAAAACAACCCCCGAAGACGAATCATTTTCCATCATACCAATGCGAGCTCTCACACATCACGTGAAACAGGTGAATTTTTGAGCAGTCAAAACATCGAGTTGATGACTCATCCTCCGTAGAGTCCTGATTTGGCAGCCAATGACTTCTTCTTTTTCCCGAACATCAAAGGTAAACTGCATCGTCAACGATCTACGAGCGCCGAAGAAGCAGTTGAAGCATTCAAAAACCATGTTTTCGAGGTGTCTCAAGAGGAATGGAAAAACTGCTATGACAAATGGTTTGAACGAATGCAAAAGGGTATTGATCATCAAGGGGAATATTTTGAAAAACAATAAAGACATTTTCATTTCAAAATGTTTGTTATCATTTGCTATTCTCGAAATAAAAGTAGTGCCCTACGTATTACTTTCAACGAGACAAACGTTCTCAAGTGAGCCACCTAAATATCGAAATCTTTCAAAAACATACATGGGCCGATCTTTGCGTAATCGATTAAGATTTGGGTTGGCATCTCCGATTTTTATGAAAATTGGTGAATAGTTAGTAATTGACATACGTGTAACTGTAGAAAAATGATTTTTCGAAAAAACCTCTTGGAGTTTTTTGACTGTTGCACAGTGTAATGGGCTGCATGCGGGCTGCGAGATTGATATGGCTGGCATATATTGACTGATATTCATTTCAGACTTATAGTTTATTGGTAAAATTATCGTAGATCGCCTTTCCGCTAAGCGCTTGGTCATAGTTATTTGATCTAAACTAATGCAAGTATGTACAGTTTGTAATAATTCCAGGAACAAAATTTCCAAAATTTTTTTTTTTTATCAGCACTGATAGCTTAATCGGATGATTTTTTCTTTAATGGAAAATAATCATAAAAATAAAATTCAAGTAATATTTAAATACGCCATTAGGCAAATCATTTTGAAAAAAAGCAAAAACAAAAACAAAAAATTACAAATCCAACAAAAAATCCATTAAAGATGTATCACAGAACAGCGATCGCAAAGGCAACAGGATCAACGGATATCACAAATGCGCCTTCACTTTGCGTATGGATTTCAAAAGAATTTCGCACGCTTGCCGCGCTGTAGAGCAACACCAAGCAGCATCAATAACCACAAAAACATTGCGTGGCGTACCGGAACGAATCTCAATCATGACCACGGCTAGTGGAGGATGATGCGGTTGCAGCGACGGGTACGCCAAGAGCGCGATTTTTAACTTCCAATTCACTCACTTTGCGCATTGATCGATTTTTGCACGCAAATCCGGCAACAAGAGATTTGTAGCGCGTTTTGTATTTAACACGAAATTTATTACGCCTTTCGGTGGGTCGTAAGAGGGAGGGTTGGATGCAACGCAACGCAACGCAGTGAGAAGGTGGACGCGTAAGTGATATCAATGATCGGTGGCTTATTCTGTAGAATTTTTTGTATTTCAATTCGCGTCGTATATTTGTTCTGAAACTTTTGTCTGATTTTTGTTGGTTGTACGCGCTTATCAGCAGCGCAGAGAGGGAGTATACAGTTTGGTTTTGGGTTCGTCCTCAGTTCAGTCAATTCACCAAAAGTGCCGCTGGTATTTTCAATGATTCTGATTGCCTTTATGCTGTGCGTTGCGTCCGTTATTGTAATACCATTTTACACGTTTAATGTTGCTGCGTTTTGTTGCTTGATGCAGCAGCAGCGTGTTAAGTATGCCACTCCGCAGTACCACATGAGGCGTTGCGCTCAACAGCTTTTTTATTGAGCTTGTTGGCAGCGGCAACAACTTGTTCACTGATTTCTTGTGATTTCTTCCGCCTACACAATGATACGTTGGTGTATGCGTCGTACTCCTCTTTGTGTTGGTGGTGGCGTGGCCTTTTTCACCCCATGGCTTATTGTGAATCGATTGTTGAATTTATGATGTGATTCTCATCATTTGGCATAATCTATTTAGCAGCGTGCGCACGCATGCGCAGTGCTGATGCGCTCAAGGCAAGTGCATATGCGTGAATTGTTGCTGGTTATTAATTTACTTGAATTGATAGCGAGATAATTCAATGGTGGTTTGGTTTTTTTTTAAGTTAAATGGAATATTTATTTTGTGTTTCAATATATTGCCTTCACTCTAAATAATACCGTAAGAAATACTTATTGCTTTGAATTTTGGTCATAATTTTTTAAGCGTTCAACCTCTGTATTATGTTGGAATTAAAATCACAGTTAATAGTGGAGTCAATAAAGCCGAAAAACAGTCAAAATGAGGAAGTCCATAAGAACAGCTCCGATTTTGATGATTTAAAAATAAATTTTTTTTTTTTTTCTTAAAAATCAGAAACATTTTGGAGCTTAGTCGGAATTATATAATTTTTTAAAAAATATTTAAGGAATTTATGTTTTCATAAAAAAATTGGAAAAATAAATACAACAAAAAAAAAATCGAAATAGTCATTTTATATGTATTTGGCAATTCTAAATCCGAATCTGGCATTAGAATCACAGTATCTTGTATAGTTTCTGAGATAATTTTGTCTTTTTATAGGGTCTAAAATTGTGTAGGGGAGATGTGTGTACCTTCGTCCGCTTTTCAGTTTTTTCAATGTGCTGGATTTTCCAAAAAAAATTCTTTAGTTTTTTGATTAAGTTATATTTCTGCACTGCTGTCAGCATCAAATGGCGTGACAATGATATTTCTATGTCTTACCATTGAGTAGAAATATAACTTTTTCCATTCCAATCTCAAACGGTCCAAGGTACACCATGCAAGTGTACCTTGGACTATAAAAAATAAAAGAGATTACAATGTATATAGGTAATAAATTATGAAAGAACCATTTGTTATGTAATCAAAAGCAACATTTTTTTCAATAAAAAAAAATTAATCATAAACTAAAATTATAACACAAAGAAGTGCATTTAGAAAAAAACCATTAATTAAACAAAAATGGTTGCAAATAAATACATTAATCACGTAAATAATAATAATAGTAGGCATTATATTGAAAGGCGATTATGGCTTCCTGGTTGCCCGTCGAAAATAGCTCTCTGGTAAATAAGCATAGGTCCAAGGTACACACAGACAGCACGCTTTAAAAACTGTCAGCACCCATAATATATATTAATAAAAACATCTAAAACACACTAAAAGCTTAAAACAATAACTAAACTTCCTTCCTGATGTTGTAAAACTGAAATATTTCAAGTTAGTTTCTCACAAAACGTTTCGTAGTTTATTCCAAAAACTAATTTTTATAAGCCAAAAACACTTTTTCCGTCACATTTTATACACGCATACAGCTTGACGGTCTGAAGTCAGCAGTATTAGTGGAAAATTCCTTAGAAGAACATTATCGTACACGTGCAACTGTTGAGTGGCAACCGGCACTCGGACCGAGGTACACTCGGACCAAGGTACACACATCTCCCCTATATGAAAACTGTTGCCATGTTTTTCTCAAGAAAGTGCCACACCCACTTTTAACCACTGAAAATTTTGATTTTTATGACAAACTGTTTTCGAATTATATTAAAATCAAAATTTAAAAATTTTCAATAGTAAAACATGGGCGTGTAACTTTCCAGATTTTGCCCAATTTTTGCCCGTTATAAGGCAGCTGTGTACCACATTCATCAAAATATCTTATACTGTTCCAAAGACATCACCAAATTAAATAAAAAGTTTAGGGCGGTGCAACGCCTCTTCATAACTATATGCTATAGTTCGCCGGTAAAAGGGGGGAGGGGGGCAAAAAAAAATCCTTCATATATTTATATGTGACCATCCAGTGGAAAAGGTACCTTATGTTCACTCACAAAATTTAGCAGTTCACCTAAAAATAAGAGATATGCTCAATTTTACCGGTTTTCTGTTTAAGGTGGAATATAGTGCTTAGGCATGTTTCAAACCTTTTACAACTGATTTGATGTCGATTATAAAATAAAAAGTATAAAAGCGGTCTTACCAAACCTCTACCTTGTATAAATTGATAATTTCCAAACTTTGAGCTTTTATATCTACAAACTTGAGTTTTTCATTTTATGACGATTTCAAAATGCCATAACTCAGACAATTTTTGGAATTTTCCAATGATCGAGGTGTCATTTTATTTAAAATTGTCTAAAAAAACTGTTTTTTATTTTGTGAAGGTTAGGTACGTTTTCCATTGTACGGTCACATATAAATATATGAAGGATTCTCAGCTCAGCTTTTTGTCACTATCATCGGTAATTGTGGAATCGGTAATCGTAGGATTTTCAAAAGCCGTTCATTCGAAATAGTCTAATAACATACTTATATGAAAAATATGTTCACTGTATTGTGGTCTCTGTTTACTGCACAATTTTTCTTAGATTTTGTGGAATACTTTATGATTCTCAATGCGTTTATGTCAACTAGTCCTTAAATTTATCCCGCTCTATGAGCAGATTTGATATTTACGAAAAAGTAAATGCCACCAATATTTCATTATGATATGGTAAAGCTGTAACCATATCTGTTCTATGCGTTTTTGTGTTTTTTTGGTGTAGAAATATCAAAATTTTCGAAATCTAGGAAATTCATATCACTTTATTAACCGAATTTCAAAAAAAATTCTTTAGTCATGAGAACTTTATTAAATAAACTGTTGCATTTCTGTTCCATTTAAGTAGCAACTTAACTTTAAACGTTCTTCCACATAAGGCATACAACGAGCGCCAGACAAATTACACAAATTGATATGACCTGCCAAAAAAGGCAGCACCCATTGAGAAGAGCAACTCCCTAGGTGGTTTACGACGTGCACAACCTGGGTGGTCTCAGTCAATATGTCGAACTTGTTATTAATAAATATAAATAACTAATTTATGCATAAAAACAACAAAAATACTGCAGACTATAGATCAGTCAGAGTTAAAGTTTTTCAACGGGAAGCAAAAAAAAAAAAGAAAAAAAAAAATCTTCCTGAAGATTACAATCTGTTTTACTAAAGCGTATGGATTAAAGAAAAATCCCAAAATTGTGCACGCTTACAGCTAAGAAACTAACCGTCAGATATGATACCACCAGCCCAAATATATCATTAACTGCAAAGAGAGTAGCGCAATGCAGAAGCTTCTGTAATGCTGTTTAAGCTGCGCTTTAAACCAAGTTAATACGTTACTTTCGAAAAGGAAAAGTTAATGAACGCATATCGCTAACATGTAATTCTTTCTTTTGAGCCAACGTTTGCTAAAACGTTTAGGTTTCCTTGTAAACAAAAAGGAGTTAAACGTTGCTTTAATAACACAAAAGAAAATGAACCACAACTACTGAAAGGGATCATCTAGAACGCGTACGCCATCATCTCTCTATCCCAAGAAAGCATTAATCACAATCAATTAGTACTCATCAGAGGTATTGAAATTACCAAATTTAGCAAAATTGTGCGTACGCATGCGCATAGCATAGTGACCTACATTTGCAGTGGTGCCAGTTCAGGTAAAACAAACAAAAGGTAACCTGTTAAGCATCTCGGCGTATAATAAATCCGCCTTACTAACGTTATTTTTACGCTAAATGGGTCAATCTACTGCTGCCACTCATTAAAATGTGAGTGTTGTGTCTGCACTTTGTTAAAGAATTTGTTTTATGTTGCATTATCCTTTTCTGTTTTTTTTTTTTTTAAATTATGAAATTTTTTTTTCTATATAAAAACTGATCTTTATGACGATCTTTTGAAGGGCTTACATTTCATAAATGCATCATTAAAAAATTTCTTTAATGAGGAAATCCGTACTTTTTCTAGAAAAAGGATTTTCCTTTTTTATCAATAGCTACTGCGTGGTGGTGGGTCCTTTCGTTTAATTAGTAGCTGTGGACACACTCTGTGATACTTAGTAATAAGGAGTTTTTTCGAAGTTTTGTATTGTTGTTAATTAATGCTTGAAAGGATCAAGTGTTTATTTTTGTGACATGTTTTGTGTGTTTTTTTTTTGTAAAAATGAGTTATTTTTATACACCTCAACATTAATGATGCTACCGCGGAGGTCCTTAACCCCTTGAGACCGAAGTCTAGACCATTGTAGATATCGAAAAATGAGCTTCGGATTAAGTTTTTTAGTGTTTAAATTAAGAAAAAAAGGTGGTCCGGAAAAGCCCTTTATAGCCGGAAATGGTGCAGTCATATTACGCAGTGCAGCAAAAAAAATTCGAAAATCTTTTTGAATACTATTCGTGAAAGCACATGATGTTACTAGTAAAACTCTATCTGTGTTTCGCTTGTTTGGCTCCAGGTCAAATTTTATAGTACTATATAAAATGCTTCAAAACTGTTTTTTCAAAGTTGCCACGGCTATACTGCCGTCCTAAGCAGGAATGCCGTAACTCCAATTTAAAAAAAAAAAAAATGAGTTTATGGCGTATTTTGGGTCATCACGGTTTTGTCCGTCAACCCACAAGAACAGGTTGCATTATACCTTTATTTTCCCTAAAAAATCAACTACGACTTTTGTCGTAACTCCCAGCCGTACACATTTTACAATTTAAGAATACCGTATCTCCATATGCTAAGCAAAAACACTGCAACTCCATAAAAATGTATGTAGTATCATACATTTTTAAAATCATTTCATTTCCCTAAATCATTTCGCGACCTTAGAACAACAGGGTTCTGACTGACATTTTTTGTGAAATTGAGTTATATATTGCTTCGTACTATCTATCTCGTATGGTTTCTGAGGTAATTAATGAAATTGAGATGCACAAGGTTCTATCTACACATATTCAAATTGAAATTAATTTCACAAAGTTCTAACTGCCAGATAGAACTTTGTGCTTCTGTAAGAGAGCAGGCAAATTAGATAAAATCGTATAATTTTGTTAAGCAAGCCCCGATTTCGAGCCGACATGGCTCAGTTTGTTAGTAATTGAACTTAGAAAAAACCAGCACTTAAGATTTATGCAGTTTTTGAAATAAGGTCGAAAAACAGTTTTGGAAAATTGAAGAATTCAAATCAAAAATAGTCATTTTGAATAAACTTGCCAACGCTAAATCCGAAACTGGCATCAGAATCGCTATATCTTATATGGTTTTTGAGGTATCTTACCCCAAATGTTCAAAAATGATCAAAAACACGATTTTTGTGGTTGTGTAGAAGACGTCCAAAATTGTTTTACTCTTTTCAATTGAATGCAACATTTTAGTACTGTTTTTTGTCTTCAAAATGAGCTATAAACTGGCCTTGTGTGATTTTTCTTTAAAAAGTTATACTCGCTTTAAATGATACATAAAGGTATGTCAATTTTTCAAAAACGCTTTTTCGACCTTTTTCCAAAAACTGCATAAATCTTAAGTGCTGGTTTTTTCTAAGTTCAATTACTAACAAACTGAGCCATGTCGGCTCGAAATCGGGGCTTGCTTAACAAAATTATACGATTTTATCTAATTTGCCTGCTCTCTTACAGAAGCACAAAGTTCTATCTGGCAGTTAGAACCTTGTTTCTCAATTTCAAGTACCTTATCGTTTAGCAACAAAGTTCTATCGATTTTTTTAAACTTAAATTCCTTATTAAGTAGGCAACGTATTTAAATTATTTTAGTATCAATGAAATTCTCACGAGAATAAAATGCTTGTAATATAAATAATATTGTGATTAAGCTCAATTCAAAAAAGTTATGCGACACGAAATATTCAAACATAGATTTCTCGAAAGTGATGTGAGTGTAGATAGAACCCTGTTGTTCTAAGGTCGCGATTTTAAAAACAAACAAATTTTCTTTTTGACACATCTCGTGCGCGTAGGAAGTTTCGATTATGGCCTCTGGATAAGTCAGTCAGTAAAATTTTCTCTAAGATCTATTTTAGAGTATGGTTTCACGGAGAATATTGTAGCTGCTCAGATTGATGGAATCTGTCATTTTTAAAAGGGGATACGTGACTAAATTGGAACTTATGAAAAATTTAAGAAAAACCTTCATAAGTTTAGTAAATCTTATTTCAGTGCGATTTTAGTGATAAGGATTAACTAACAATAATAATAAGCAGTAATCTGCGTACTTGGAAAACAGATAAACCAACCAGTGCCATCGCCACAATGACAAAAAGGCAAAAGAATAATTCTCTGTCGACCGATTCAATTAATCTTTGATTCAAGTTGGAATTCACATTTTAAAGAAATTCAAACCCACATGGCGGACAACGAATCAGATCGAATCCCTCTAAAAAAAAGGAACTGTGCGTAAGCGGAAATATTACAAAGACACTGCAGAACAACGGAAAAGAGCTTGCCAGGAAGAAAAACCAAAAAACAAGAGTGTTTTTTCGGATTTACTCTTTCTTCACAGTAAATTTAATCAAAAGTTGTCTATACGGCATTTTTGATTTGTATCAGCTTCGTCAGAAGCGATGCAAAACCTATTACCGTAACTCCATTTTCGACTGAAATTTACGGAATTGGCTATTTCTACTATTGCCATTATGTAGAGCGTGAAAAATCCTCTAGGAATGAGAAATAAAAACTTTTTTTCCTTAAAGCTGAAACCGTTGAGGAAACGAAACAGCAAGAAACACAAAAATTCATTTTACAGAATTGAAAATTTATTAGAGTTACGGCATTCTTTCTTAGGACGGCAGTATAAGTCGTAAACCGTTTGAGATTTTGTTTTTCTATCTTCAACGAAGTTATAGATATAGACTAAATGAAAGAAATTGTTCAAAAAATTCACCCGAAAAATTTGGGTTTTGGGCCTTAAAATCACAAAAATGTCGAAAAATTGTACCATTTTTGGTCATAGGTACAAAACCGTTCCGTATTTTTCCACACAATTAAATCAAAATTTTAGCCAAGACTTAACTTTACAACTCTCTAGAGCATGTCAATAACATTTGAGTACTCCTTGATACTAATTTTAATTAAAACATTAAAGTATCAAAAAATGCTTGGGGTCCTATGTGACCCCATCGGTCTCAAGGGCTTAAAGAACTTCCAACTCTTCACAATAACTTATAGTCACTGGCGCAGAGAGTTATTCTGATGAACTCGGATGAATACAAATCCACACCAAATATGATATAAAACTATGGTACAACTAGGTATACAAACCGTTTATACTTGTTCGTATAAAATTTATACAAATAAAGTACTAATACAATTTACACTATTTTGGTTTATATTTAGTGGTATCACCATACAAAAATCGTTTATACTATTTTTGTATAAATTTTATATGAAAGTTTGTATGAAAGTATGTTAAACCATTTTATAATGATTTTGCCGTTTAGAATATTGGTGATGATGGCGATGATCGGTGTATGTGGCGTACTTGCTGCAAGCTGTTGATGATGGTCAAATGCATCAAAAATTTACGTTGTAAAGCAAAAAAAAGACACTATTTTCCTTTCTTTTTTAGCTTTAACACTTTTTATACCACACAGTCTTTTTATTTTACTCATAACAAGTACTTATGCATTATTTCTAACACTTCGTTACTTTCAAGTTTTTTATTTTTAACATCGTATTGAACTTCCTTTTTTATAAATAAGTACAATGACTCAAGCTCTTCATGTTTAAGATGTCTCTTCCAGAATGTTTTTGTTTTTTTCAGTCATACTTACTGCCAAATAAAATTACTTTGAAAAATAAAATTTAACCCCAATCACTGTTAAATTTTATCTCATCCCGACTTTAAAAAAAAAAACTGTTAAATTTCGCTGAAAACTTGTTAAAATTCACAACAAAAGCGAAGACAGAGTTCAATCGATCGATGCAAAACAGATGATTCTTCAGATGATAAACCTGAGCAGCTACATCAATGGCGCACTTCCTTAGATGAGATACGTGCGCATACAATAAAAACACAAGCAAAATATTGGGGAATAGTTGAAGGCTGATTTACATTTAATTTGCATATTTAAAATGCTGCAGACAGGACTCTCTCTCTCTCTATTCGTATTTAGCAGAAAGCACTTGCAAAAATCGCCTTAAAAAAAGACGCAAAATTGTCAGTTGTCGATATGGCAAATAAAGATTTGTAAATTTTAAGTATGTGATGAAGATATTGCCCATGAGATATCTCTCTAACATAACAGACAACGACGACGACAACACAGACGCACTTAAAGGAGTAACAAAGCGCTACATCACAACTTTAAGCGATGAGATTTATGCAAGATTAGGCACAAATTAACATTTACGCTGATGATGTTAAGTTTGTTTTTCGTCCCTTCCCCGGAACTTTTGTTTGGGTTTGTTCACTTTAATGCCATTAGTTAAGTTGTTTGCATATTTTGCACAAAGATCGTTTAAGTAAGATCATATTGGATCATGATTTAGATGAGCGGACAGAGATAATTGGCTTTTTTTATCGCTTTTGGTATTTTAATGTGATTTATTGAAGACAAATTTTCCATATAAGTTACAAGCAGCAGGTGATCATTATTTAGCGTAATGAACTTTAGTAGAAAACCACGTCAAAAGTATGATCAATTTCATATTAAAATGTAATCTACAGCCACTCAACTTTATTGACCCTTAAATCAAGAGATTATTGTTCTTGTTCCAGGTGGTCCCACCAACCAACCTAAAGAGCTTATCACAACAATTGATCTGCGCGCAATTGATCGTAATGATTGATCTGCTGATCATCACTTGAACGACGATGTACAACAGATAAATCAAAAAATAATTGTGTGCGCTCATTAGAAAGGATTGCAGGATGCACTCGTCGTCGTCGCTGTTTTATTGCCAACGAAATCTGCACATAAATCCTAATCCTCCAGCAAAGGATCGACAAAAGATCGAACATATATTTTCAATAAATCACATACTACACATAAAATGCAGCGAAACATATAAATTGCAATCAAAATAAACAACAAACACACAAAAATTAAGTAGTAACAACAACAATCATCATCAACTATATATGGAGTAAATGTTGTTGGGACCGCACACATTGGACGGGGTGCATGCACATTTTTCTTTCGCAAAAATCCCTTGAAATAACAAAACCCTTGCGAAAAAACCCAACCAATGCTACCAATTAAAGCGCGCAAACAAATCTCAAACAAATTTCACATTGGATGGGAACCAACCATAATTAGCTGGACTGCACTCTATAGAAAAGAAAAAATCAATCGAACTGCACCAGAAGCAGCAAAAAAAAAAAAACCAAAGGTTTTACAAAGCAACCAACAAGTAATTCACTTTATTAATTGGTGCGTGGTATACAAGTGGCAGTGGCATCATCATCATTGTGGTACAAAAAACCAAACAGTCCATGTCTTCTTTAAGTCTGTGCTGCTGTTGTAGATTTCCGCGATCTTCAATGAAGATCACTTGTATTTTGTTGCAAGCAAAAAAAAAAAAAAAACGCATCGCACAACTAAATCACTCAATTGCCGTAGCACAAAAGAGGAAGGAAGACATTCATATGGTGGAATAAGCAGCCAAACAAAAAGTGTCTCGTCGCCTGTGTCGCATCTTGGCGACTTGATGCATTCATCAGCTAAGCCTTAGATCAATGAAAAGGTTTTTGTTTTTTACACAAAGTAATTCTTGCGCTATGACCAGCGCAAATTGTGGATATTCATTAATCCTGCTTTTTTTCATGCTGATTACTCTTGCTTTTAGCAGGATACCTACTCCTGCTTTTTAAGATTTTTTTATACAAACACTGTAACATGCTTTCGTTTGAAAAAATTTGATTTTTTGACATCACAAATGTTACTGCAATGCTGGCGCAAAAGAAAGTTTTATTCGTGGACCAATTAAAAAAAGAAGAAAATGTTTTTAAGTATTATTTATTAACCCTTTAACGACCAGGTCTAAATACGCGAAAGAATTTCGAAATAAAAATACGACAAAATCGAAGTAATGGGGGTTTATAAAACTTTCATTCAAGCAAATGGGGTTCTGGCAAACATACTTGCCTTTAGTCGTTAAAGTACATAATTTGGTAAGTCACTTTTTTAATAGAATATCGACCCTCGTGGTCACCGCACTCATTCATTTGAATACTAAAATTTCTCGGGAGGTAGACTGTGATGTCTGTGCTCATGGCAGTAACATGTTGACGTGTGTGACGTTGCGCCGTCCAGCTGGAACTATGTTCTTTGGTTAAAGCCAGGAAAGTTTTGCAAATCACGCCCCAAGAAGTTGTCTAAGATTTCTCAATATCGCACTAAATTGACTGTAACTGCACATCTTCTCTCACCGTGCACGCTTAATCACCGTTTTTGTAAAACTCTTGCACGCACAATACGTGGTCCGCTTCCAAAATATGCTCCATTATGACTAAATTTTCAAGAACTATTCCACCGATTGAACAACGCTCCTTTCAGAGTCGTTGCGTATACGTAGGAATCTAACCAAATATAAACTTTCTTTTGGGACACCTAACCTAACCTAACCCAACCTAACCTAACCTAACCTAAACTAACCTAACCTAACCTAACCTAACCTAACCTAACCTAACCTAACCTAACCTAACCTAACCTAACCTAACCTAACCTAACCTAACCTAACCTAACCTAACCTAACCTAACCTAACCTAACCTAACCTAACCTAACCTAACCTAACCCAACCTAACCTAACCTAACCTAACCTAACCTAACCTAACCTAACCTAACCTAACCTAACCTAACCTAACCTAACCTAACCTAACCTAACCTAACCTAACCTAACCTAACCTAACCTAACCTAACCTAACCTAACCTAACCTAACCTAACCTAACCTAACCTAACCTAACCTAACCTAACCTAACCTAACCTAACCTAACCTAACCTAACCTAACCTAACCTAACCTAACCTAACCTAACCTAACCTAACCTAACCTAACCTAACCTAACCTAACCTAACCTAACCTAACCTAACCTAACCTAACCTAACCTAACCTAACCTAACCTAACCTAACCTAACCTAACCTAACCTAACCTAACCTAACCTAACCTAACCTAACCTAACCTAACCTAACCTAACCTAACCTAACCTAACCTAACCTAACCTAACCTAACCTAACCTAACCTAACCTAACCTAACCTAACCTAACCTAACCTAACCTAACCTAACCTAACCTAACCTAACCTAACCTAACCTAACCTAACCTAACCTAACCTAACCTAACCTAACCTAACCTAACCTAACCTAACCTAACCTAACCTAACCTAACCTAACCTAACCTAACCTAACCTAACCTAACCTAACCTAACCTAACCTAACCTAACCTAACCTAACCTAACCTAACCTAACCTAACCTAACCTAACCTAACCTAACCTAACCTAACCTAACCTAACCTAACCTAACCTAACCTAACCTAACCTAACCTAACCTAACCTAACCTAACCTAACCTAACCTAACCTAACCTAACCTAACCTAACCTAACCTAACCTAACCTAACCTAACCTAACCTAACCTAACCTAACCTAACCTAACCTAACCTAACCTAACCTAACCTAACCTAACCTAACCTAACCTAACCTAACCTAACCTAACCTAACCTAACCTAACCTAACCTAACCTAACCTAACCTAACCTAACCTAACCTAACCTAACCTAACCTAACCTAACCTAACCTAACCTAACCTAACCTAACCTAACCTAACCTAACCTAACCTAACCTAACCTAACCTAACCTAACCTAACCTAACCTAACCTAACCTAACCTAACCTAACCTAACCTAACCTAACCTAACCTAACCTAACCTAACCTAACCTAACCTAACCTAACCTAACCTAACCTAACCTAACCTAACCTAACCTAACCTAACCTAACCTAACCTAACCTAACCTAACCTATTATTATATTTTCACAGACAGATTGACGGGCATGGCTAATTCGACTCAGGAGGTGACGCTGATCAAGAATATATGAGACATTACATACGTAATCGGATAGCATTTATTTTTCGCATCTTCGATTTTTTTAAACACATATTTTTAACACTGATTATACTTTTCCACTTTTTTTCAAAAAAATTTTATAAAAAATTCCTCGTTGCCGGGAAAGTGAAAAATTTTTGCAGACTCCAATTAATTTTTCTTCGCCAACATTTTTCTCGAATATACTTCCCCGGTTTTTCAACCCTTAAGAAGTTTCCCATACAAAATTTATCTTTGTATCTAAAATATTATGTGAACAGGAGTGAAAAGGAGTGTTCGAGAGACATATTAGGATGAAAAATTAATAGAGGTCGGTTAACATTTTTGCCCTCTCCCGGCAATGATGCAGTTTTTTTTTTAATATTTTTATCAAAATTTTGTAAAAAAATCGTTGGATTTTTAGAAATTCAACTGAACGTGGTCAGTATTGGCACCATTTGTATCTTTTTTCCTTTAAAATTTTAAAAATATTCACAAAGAACAAGAACTAAATCAACATCAAAGGAATACTAATGAACTTGTCACACCAGAAGCGTGACAAATTCAATACGAAATTTATGACTCAACTCCCACACAAATGGTGTCGATGATCACCGACAACATCAATACAAGGATTTATTGCATTCACAGTGCATGCTGCATCATATGATTACAATGGAGTCCTACCAAGTCATAAAACATAAAATTTTGTACTTAATACGCATGAACTTTTAATGCTTGCCAGGACAAAAAGTGATTCAACCGACATGATCATCATTAGCATAAAAATTTATGAATGAAATTTGTTTCTAAAAAAGATACTAGGTATACATATTAATTGTGTAAAATATTGTCAACTCAGTAACGCTTTGATTAAGCGTGAATTGGGCATGAATTGTGCATTGACTAATAAAGGATCATCTGAGAACAACGTTGTGGGTCTAAGAATTTGCTTGGCATGATCGGCAGGATAAAAATTTTTAATTTATTAAATACTTTGACTTAACACCGCAGTTGACAACTAGCTAAATGTCGCTATGCTTCAGCTAATGACTAATAAAGGGTGTTTTTTTTTAGAGGTTTGTTTTTCGAATAGAGATAAAACTGGCATTTTGTAGTCAAATCTGGCAACTCTAATGTCATTTATGTTCAGTTTGGTTTGCCATTTCATCATAAACAGGTTGACAAAAGAACAACGCTTGCAAATCGTGCAAATTTATTTCGAAAATAATGGTTCAGTTCGCGAAGTTTACCATTTTATGGTCGACATAATCGTCCATCAGAGCAATAAATTCGGTTAACCATGGATCTTTTTCGCACTACGTTTACTCTATGTGATAATACGCATCCGCAGAGACGTCGGACAGTGCGCACCGAAGAAACAATTGCCGCTGTAGAGCAAAATGTTGAAGAGGACCCGAATGAATCGATTCGCCACCGTGCACAGCAATTGGAACTTTGTCCATCAACTTTATGGAAAATTTTGCGCAAAGATCTTGGCTTGCGACCTTACAAGATCCAGCTTGTGCAAGAATTAAAGCCGCGAGACCATGCAATGCGTCGTGATTTTGGTGTATGGGCCGAAAATGAGATTGATCTCGATGCTGGTTTTCATCGCAAATTTTTGTTCAGTGATGAGGCTCATTTTTGGTTGAATGGCTACGTCAACAAGCAAAATAATAGAAAGTATTTTCTTTTTTTGTCGGAATGTTGCCAGAAACAGGGTAAATCATTTTATGGAAAGAACAAGAAGCTTAATATTGTAGGCGGTGTGTTAATAATAAAAAATTCAACAACAGAAAAATTTGAATCGAAGTTTCTACCGTTTAACTTAATATCCATATGTCAGCGCTAGTTGGAACTTTTTCGATGGTTCTCGTAACAGCTTTATGAAATGAAAATATGTTCATACTTGAACCATTTTTACACTAAAATGGTGCATTTCTCTACTATTACGCATCAAAATTTTCCCCAAAAAATTTTCTTTTTTTTTGCCAAGGTGTGGGCACCGCAGGATTAAATATCATTACCTTTTCATATAAAAATTATACTGAACTGAAATTTTAGGATTTTAATAGAAAAAACTAAATCTGGCAACAATGCCCGTCAATGCGTTATGAGTCGACGCAAAAAAAAATCTTAAAAACAAAACCTAAGGACTTTATGATCTTGCCAAAGAGAATCGATTTTTGACCCAAGCAAAGAAACGTCGTATGTCAACAGTAACAGAAATACAAAAACAACAACAACAGAAACAACAGCAACTGCACAAACAGTGCATGTCAAAGGAACAACAACATAAAAACAACAACATAAAAACAACAAAGTGCGACGAGGTGTCAAAATCATTGAAGCATATTGAAATTGATTGAACTGCCTACCAAAAGGTTTCTTTCGTTCAATCCATTTATTTTACTTTTTCGAAAAGTTCAACGCTGTTGCGCCTTTGTCCTTTCGCAAGATCCTTTTGTTTTGTCAAAAATTACATATTTCTTTCCTTAGTATTATTGTTGTATTTAGTTGTACTATTCACATTGATATGGCGCAACACAATTTCTGACAACAGCAACAGTTTTTTCACCTGACAACAAAGAGTTTCATGCGGCAAACGACGCGTTACGCTTTTGAAAAGTTCAACCAACTGTTGATGATGATCATTGATCGATCGCCGATCGTATAAAATCAATGATTTTTTATTTTTTTTTTCATTATTTTATAGCATCATCTTAGTGCCAGTCAGTCGAAAATGTCTTATTGACAATGGATTTCTTTATTTGCGACACTTCAATTTATTAGTCACTTTGTGTTTAGGTGTCGATCGTTGGGATTGTCGTTGTGATCGCAGTTGTTCAGTTTGGAATTTTAATGCACTTAAATGGGTGCTTTTTGGAATGCTTTCAAAATTTGCGCTTCTACGTTTGCTGATGACACCAGAAAACTCTCTCGCATTAGTGTCTTATAGGCCGCTTACCCACTAAAGCATCAGTCAATATTTTAAATGCATTGCTTCGGATGCACATATTATTTCAAAAGATTTGGTTATGTCCTTTCATTGTATTTTTTTAACAAGATCAGGTTTTTAATCTTATTTTAATGTAAGACTTTGGTAGAATGTTGACCTTTTTTTATAACAAACTTGATTGGACCCAAATCATTTAATTAGGTATGCTTCATTAACAGCACAGTACCAAGCCCAAACTTATTTATACTAATTATTTGATTTTATAAACTTATTTATTTCAATTTCTTTATGCATATGGTCAATCTCAAAATCTGCCACGTGACATTCGTTCGCTTTTTTTTTGGTCATATCTATGTTAAATAAGTGAAATGTTCATGATTTAAGAATTTTATATTATTAAGCTTCTTGAGATACACATTTCCCTCGAACAAAGAATTATTATAAATTGTGTGGTTTTCGTGTTATTAGCAGTCAAACTTCTTCGCCACATGACACAAATTTGGAAGTCATTTTTGAGGTACACATACATTCATCGAAAATTCTGCGCTTCTACCCAACCGATCGATCACAAATTTTTATGTGTTAGAAATGAAAGACGAATAAGGAGAACTGCATTCATGATGGTCTATTAAGCTTTTGTGGAAATTATTTAAGAGCAAAAACATTATCTCTGCCACGTGACATACAAAATCTGCTACGCTACACCGTCTGAAAAATTGTATAAAAAAATGTATTCATACCCTTGTGAATGTTCGTAACAACAAACAGAATGAAAAATAGCATTAAATCATTATTGCCTACTTCGCTAAATCTCCCTTAAGCTTCATTTTACCCAAGTTTCCCATTAGGTTCGGCGCCAGACGGACTTGAGAATAAAAAATATGAGAACCGCAATCTGAGCCTAGATTCTTATTGGTAGGACTCCAAGTTACTAAAAATAGGATGATGCGAGAATCTCCGACGGTCCATTTTTTTTTAATCCCCTACCCCCCATCCAGGTCTACCATGATTTTCCGCCCTAGTTTTTTTTTGCCGTTTATGGTGGACTTAGATCTGCTTATTACGAATCTGAGTTTGGTTTTTTTTTTAATCACGTCTGGATCCTGGGTTATGCTTGCTTAAAAATGAAAAATTTCTGTTTTGGGTTCTACTTAAAGCTACATTTCAACAGCAGAAAAGGGTATCATTGATTTTTTTCAATGGATTTGGATAGCCAACTGTATTCACAAGAAGCCATACTGACGCCATTTTTTGATTGTATTACTTTTTTACGAGACATAGGCCATTACAACGCCATACAAAGTAATAATAATTTCATGGTTTTATATTTTAATACATATCTCACAAGCTATGCGAGCGATGTTGATGAAAATTAATGGAAGGATGGCGAACATAAATACCATACGGTGGGTGGAAAAAAGGTGAAATTAAATAAGTGCCACGCCCACTTTTTCACTTATTGAGTTATACGATCGCATGGCAGCGAGTTTTTCGTTGTAATTTTTGTTCATTTCAGCCTTGGTGAGGCGATCCTGTGCGACAAATTGGAGATTGAAATCAAAAAACGAAATATAAAATTTACTGTGACAAATCTCTGCCACGTTACACATATATTATGGTCTTTTTGAGAAAGAAGGCTTCTAAAAATTGCTTAAACTTGAGTGTAGTCAAGATGTTCGTCTGTTCGTCAGAAATGCAATTGCCATTAAATTAGATCGCGGTTAAAGCGACATTAAATACTTTTTCCTTTTTTGTATATGCCACGATACCTATAAATTGAGGCTGTTTTCATTGCCATAAAATCGGCTTACCAAAACAATTTTTTTTACACTTTATTATTTATTTATTTATATAATGGTATAATTTCACATAACTAGCTACAATGAAACATCACGTGAATTGAATTTAGCGGATCTTACCCTTTTTTCCAGAGCCCGGATTTTTTTCTATTTTTTTTTTTATATTTTGTTCACTTGGAAAAACACAATGGAAGTGCCACTTTATTCCACATATATAGAAATACCTCCTAACGCTAGATAGTACAAAACATGATTTTTCGACATATGCAAAAAATTTTTTAAGAAACTCAAAAACATAATTTTTCCCTGGTTTACTTTTTTGTGATTTTGACCATATATTTCATACAATTTTTTCTACAAAGTTAATCTAAACCAAAAAACGTTTAACTTCTAAGTCAAAATTGTTATAAATTTTATACCAAAATTGTATAAAATCTTTTGACAAAACGTGAAAAACTGCAAAACGTCCCGTCATCGAATACACACAAAATTTAGCATGTGTGGAAAAATCACTTTGCGCATCAGTATGCATAAACTTCACAAACGCATGTTCATCAGTCTTGCGAGAAAAATGTTCGGATAGTTTTTTCGTAAAGAATTGCGTGTTTTAGAAAGTATATTTTTTATTGTTTTTTAAGACTCACGGCTTTTAAGAGTTTCGAAAAACCAGTTTTCAAAGAATATGTTTCTTATATAGATCAATAGAATCTTCTTTTTCGAAAGTCACATATATAAGGAAAAAATTAATACCTATGTAGGACAAACCTATTCTTCAAAAACATATGTTTAATATTATTACTTCCACCTTTATCACAATTAATTTAAGATGCAGTATTTTCAAAGCACTCTACTGCTCTGTAAAAAAAACTAGCATCTTAAAATTATTTAATTAAATTTAAGAGTGATTGCCCAAGTTGAAGCAGAACAAAAAACCGATAACAATAAAATCGATTAACGCAAACACTTGCAACAACAATTTTGTGAAGTGAAGTTGGATTAAATGAATTTTCATAATCATAGCCCAATATCATGGAGTACTTTAATCCTTAACTACAGCATGGTATGTAACAACTTACTAAAACAACAACAATTTGAGTATTAACTGATCTCAACAGAGATCCTACATTATTGATAGCGTACGTAGTCATGAGTTATTATCGTTATATGATAAACCACCACACCATGAGCAACAGTAGCTTCCTTTATGGCTTTCAAGTTAACTTTTCAGACCAAGTTTACTGATTTTTATTTTCATGTTATTAAGCCACGGCTTATCGCGGTTGTAATTTTTGAAAGCGTCGTTATTTTATGGTAGACAACACATTTTTTTTTATGTATTTAACTACAGCAAGATATAGCATTTAAACCTTTTAGGTGTATGAGTATGGAAAGTCCGACGATTTTTAATTTTTTCAGAACTATTTATAAGGCATGATACTACATATTACTTGGGATGTATCGCCGTATACACCGAAAATTCATATGTCCATAGCAACTAAGATCATTTGGAAACGAAAACATTCAGCAAAGTTTACCGCAAAGCTCTTGAGGTATACTAAAAGATTGGTGGCCTTAAACTATCTCAAACGCCGAGCTACACCTAAATTGCAACTAAGGAAATGATCATCATAAACAAAACCATGCTACGTAAATAGGACTAGATGGAACATACTGTTCCTAAAACCCAATTAAAATTTGCCACCAAGTTCTTTAGTAGAATTTATTCAGATCATTCGGGAAGGATCATTCAAAGGATTGAGAAAGTCATATCAGAGTCATAGCCATCGAACAATGTTTTAATAACCCAACAGAAAATTTCGATGCGCATCTTCAAGATGCAATAGCGATGCGCGTTCTTCTCGCATCTAAAGAGCTGATTCATATGCTCATATTTTCTGCGCTTTAAATAGGCAATAGGCAGCTTTATTTTTTTGTGTGTTTTTCTTATTTTAAATATTTTTTATTGTCATCCAAAAAGTATCCAAAGAGCATTTCTGGTAGCGACAACAAAGCGCAACCAAAGAGCATTTCTGAATGCGAGAGCGATGCGCATCCAAAACAAAATAAGTCAATAAGTCAGCTTCGTAAGAGCGCAAGGATGGAGCAGTGGTCTAACGACTGGCACTGCGATTGAGAGTTGTAGCAACCGTGAGGTCCTCGGTTCAACTCCGGCCCAGACCAAACACAAAAGTTTTTCAACTTGCAATTTTTCAATTACAATTAATTTAGTAAAATAAAAATAATTAAAATTACATCAAAAATAATAGTCTGATGAGTCTTTGTGACGAAAGACGTAAAATTTCAATTAGAAATTAATTTTTTAAATATTTTTATTGTCATCCAAAAAGCAGCCAAAGAGCATTTCTGAATACGAAAGCGATGCGCTTCCAAAGAGCATTTCTGAATGCGAGAGCAATGCGCTTCCAAAGAGCATTTATGGTAGCGAGAACGAAGCGCTTCTTTCCAATGACATGCCAATGTTAATTTCAGCGCTTTTTGATAGGAGAGAGATGCGCTTCACTGTTGCTTTAGAGCGCTTCAGTGCGCTATTGATGCGCTCCATTCCCCATTGGGAATGAGTATAAAAGTATTGATGCATATTGCATATGTCCTACATAAGTATTAAAGGGTTAAGATTACATTATATTAAGCCAGAGCTAATAAAATTTGGCGCTTTAGTCATCCAAAGTGGATCAATATCCTACCATATACATACGTAGGTACAATTTCGTTCACTTTTGCTTTTATTTCGCCAAATTGCAAATTGTAAAATTTTGTTTCAAGTAATTGAAACATTCTTTTTTTCTTCCTTTTGTTTTACAAAAATTCACTGTCCATAGCTTAAATTAGGTCACACTTTATGGTTTATGATTTAATTCAAGGAAAGTTTTTTAAACGGAAGTTTTATAGCGAACCACATTATTGTTAAGATGTTGCGTGGTGGTATGTACGCCACACTTGAAAGGATTTACAGTCGTCCAGCACATGCGTTTTGATTAACTACTCTTTATGATATTGCATTAATTCTATAAAAATTTATTTAAATTATTTAATTGAAACAAAATTTAAGCGTAATGAGTTATAATTGGAGGCTTTCGCTTTCATTGTTGGCATGTTGGAGGAAAATAAAAAAATTAATGCAAGAATATTAAAATATAATGGCATGACGACCTTCTACTAAATGAAACAAGTTCAGAATGCAATGAAATTGAATTGAGATTATTTTTTTTTTTTTTAAACTAAAATTTTTTTGAATAGATGCAGAGTAGAATAAACGGCCGCATGGACATTGGTCAGAATGGCATTTAGAGTTTTTTGAAATGCCGGAAAGAACTTTTTGTAGGTATAAAGTACGTTTATCTCTAAGCATGAACATTTACTGAAAAAAGAAAAGAAAATTGGAAAATCAATATTCCACTGTGCTGACAATCTCACCACGCACATAGCTCTAAGACGCTCTTAAATGATCATTAAAAGTTTGTAAAATGAAAAACTCAAGTTTATAGAAATCGAATCAAATTTGACGGTGCATTTCTGAAAATAGAAGAGACTTATCTTTTGTGCCATATGCCATTTTTCACATTTTGACTTAAGATTTGGTCTATAGTTTGCAAGTTATATTGGATTTTTAATTTAGAAGGGCGTAACGGCTAAAATTTTTCCTCATTTAAACCTTTTCTGATCGATCGGTATTAACTAGGGATTTGCATTTCAAGATAAGTTATGTCATGTAGCTGTTATTTATTTATCAAATACTTTAGTTCAGTGTCGCGAGCAAATGACTTGGTAGTACTTGTATATGAAGAAGAAAAAACGAGTACTGTACAGACCTGTCTTCTTTGAATTGCTTCTCTTCAATTTAGTACGTATACTGAAGTTGTAGTGTACACTACAGTGCAGTACAGTTTTTCACTCTTATCTTTTCTATATGCTTTAACTTGAAAGTGTTACCCTATCATAAATTCATTAGTTTTTCTTATCGTACATTTTTCACTGATCTGAAGAATTTGTTTGTATAAAATGCAGTACACTGAATAATTTGTTAAAATCAGGTTATTTACCGCTACGAGGATTATTCAGACCATTTGTGTTTAATTCATAGAAATTTGCATTGCCGGTGGCCAAATTTTGGCCTTTGACTTTAAAATAGATACACTTTTTCCGAGTACCATTTGGTAAAAAAGAGACCAAAAGTATCGAAAAATATCTAAAATGTCGCTAGAAGCCCAAAAGTATCGACAAACATCAAAAGTATCGAGAAACATCCAAAATAGCGATTAAAGTCCAAAAGTATTGAGAAAAATCCAAAATATTGGTTAAAGTCCAAAAGTATCGAGAAACATTCAAAATGTCGGTAAAAGTCCAAAAGCATCGGGAAATATTCAAAAAATCGGTAAAAGTCCAAAAGTATCGAAAAACATCCAAAAAATCGGTAAAAGTCCAAAAGTATCAAAAAACATCCAAAATATCGAAAAGAGCACAAAAGTATCGAAAAACATCCAAAATGCCGGTAAAAGTGCAAAAGTATCGAAAAACATCCAAAATATCGGTAAAAGTCTAAAAGTATCGAGAAACATACAAAATATCGATAAAAGTCCAATAGTATCGAAAAACATCCAAAATATCGGTAATAGTCCAAAAGTATCGATAAACATCTAAAATATCGCTGGAGAACGTCAGCAAAGTGCAATGGAACAGGTTCTTTGCAAGGAAGAGAAAAACAACAACAACAAAATTTCTCTCACTCCATTATCTCATTCACTTTCTTTACATCACAGCCTAACACTGTGGGTGCTGTTGTTGTTGTTATTTTAGAGGAAACTTTGATCCTGTTTTTAAATGCCTTAATAGCAACTTATGAGGATAATTTTTAATTTTGTGCATTCTACACCACAGTTCCTTTCATATAAAAAAAAATATCGAAAATCGGTTAGCTCGTAAAATTGGGGCAAAAAAACCCTTCACGTATTTGTATATAGATTAAAAAACTGAAACTGAAATTAGTTGAGCGTAGGATTTGAACCCAGGTCTCTCGATGTAGCGCAAGTCATTATCGGTATAATGACTTGCGCTATCGTTTAATCTTAGTTATAGCTGATAAACTGTCAAACACTTCATAGCCAGTAACGATACAATTTCACAGACACAATCGACACATAATTGTACCATTTTTGATAGAATGCACCGACTTTGCATTCCATTTTGGACCATTTATGTTACAATTGATTTTGGGTACAAATCATTAAGGAATACTAACAAAACAACTAGACCAAAGATGAGCCGTGTATCCGTGCACCCTACAGGAAAGTTTGCTCCGGTTGACAACTGTGACTTATGTATCTGATAAAATTTCGAATATCTCTAAAACGACATTAGTGCCATTTTTGAAATTGGGTACAGACTTAGCCAAACTAGCAGCAAACTCTTTAGTTTAAATTTGGTTGGTGCTTTTTTGGATCAGTTTTTTTCTTTTAAGGGTTTAATCTTCTTTTTCAATTTTCTTGGGATAGATCTTCATGCTTATGAAGCAAAAGAGAACTGAGTCGTCGATATATTATTTTGGAAAAGCTAACATTCTTCTGATAGCGATTAGACAGCTCTTAAAGGATACTTTTTATCCAACATCCGAAAATATCTTTAAAGTCATTATCAATATGTAAGCTTCTGTGGGTGTTTTATTGATTTCAAAACCTGGTCATCGTGTTTTTTGGTTCTTATTTTGAACAGTCTTTAACATAAGAAATTATAAGATGAGAGTTTCATGCAAGGCAAAGCTCAATAGAGAATTAATTTATAAGCAAAGAAGTATATCCATCTTGACTTACGAGCAACAACACCTTTCAATATTACTTCTGCATGTGCATGTACCAAGTCATATAGTCAAATCTTACATCAAATAATCTTACTGATTATATCCTTAAAATGAAGCAAATTCATAAAACAGTCGGGATGCAAACGGCTAAGACAATTTCGATATCATTAAATGAAAGTTAAAACGGTTTTAATAAACTTTTGCTTTTGCGATTGCGGATAAATTATTACCTACTCATTTAAAGTCATACTTCATATATGATGCTGTCCTGTAGTATATCTACTAAATAAATGAAGCCAGATAGTGGCGGCAGCAGCCAACTAACTAAGTGCTTAACTCCAACAGCAAAAAGCGTATCATCCATGCTGCTACTGCTGATCCAAAAACACAGAAGCAGGCAGCGATTTACCGCATTCAAGAGTAACAAGTGAAACCAAGCTGCCACATACGCCTTGGAACGCACGCGTGCGCGTACAGCAACTACTTACATGCTAGCCACAACTAAGAGCGCTGACGATGCGCTTGTAAAGAAAGACTTTTCATGTGAATTAAAGGCAAAAACTTAAAAAAAAAAATTATAAAAAAAATGGGCGATACCATACTTGTACTACTTGGCTACTTTCTCAACGGAATGAAAAAGGAAAAATATGAGTAAGAAATATTTGAATTGGTCAATAACGACCATTAAGTGTGCTACGATTTATAGCGAAGAATCAATAAAGAAGTTGTTTATCATGCAAACTTCACAAATGTAGCAATATAATAATGTAAACTCTACAAATGTTCAGAAGTATATAGATTTTCAGTAAGCAAAAATATATTTTTCGCTGTGTAAATTCGAACATATTAAAAACATGATACAAGGTGATCCAAAAGTAGTGCCATAGGGTAACCCTGAGAGTCATGGCACCTCCAAGTGACATGGCACCCCAGGAAATTTGGCACCCAGGTAATATGGCACCCCTACAAATTTCAGTACTTGCAGCTTTCGTGGCATTCAAATATAAACAAAATTTAATTTAGTGAAATAATTCAGCTTGTGGGCTGGATTTAAAAAAAAAAATGGGAATGTAAACGGCTGACTTTTTTTGCAGTATTTCGAGAGGCAGCAGAGCGGTGAATATTTGATATAGTGCATATATCGGAAAACAATACTGACAACAAAAACTTAAGAGCCACTTTGGGTGCCACATCACACATAGTCTCGAGTGATTTGGCACTTTATAGCATTTTTTAAACTTGGGAAAAAAACATATCTGCAATAACTTTTGTTAAAGTTGAAGCACTATTACTTGTTTTAAATTAATCAAACAACAAATTCGCTTTTAATTCCCTTAAAAAACTTTTTAATTCCGGTTTTACAGCAGTTCAACAAAAAAGGTGCCATATACCCTACGAGTTTACCTTAATTTTTGCTAGTGTCATCAACTGTTGTAGATCTTTAACAGTTATTTGGTATACAAACAGAGAAGAATTTAACAGTTTTTTCCATTAAATGTCACCAGTTTCTTAACTTCAAATAAACTTTCCGTGAAAACAGCGTCTAATTTTTTCCTTTCTAACAAAATGGCAGCCAATTTACACTATGACATTAGTTTTGTCTTACCTGACACATTTTATCCAACCTGTCGCAAATGCTTGCTATAAAGTTAGTATGTTTTCATCAGCAAATGTAGCTACACAAAAGCATAACGTAAGGCTCTGACAAAAAAAAAAATATCCAGAAAATTACAAGCGAACCGCGCCCACCTTGTTAAGCGTTAAATCGCGCATTGTACGCGTGCGTGCCGTTTATGCTGCCGCCTGGTTAAAAATTTCTGTGTAAAGTAGAGGCTTTTTCTTTAAGCGTTTTTACCTTAACAAGATATCAAAATATTTTGTAATTTACAGCGCGGCTTCTTTACTACTGTTTCTTGCAACGCATTTTTCGATCACTTTTCATCAAACAAGCAGCAGCCACAGCCTCATCATCGATGTTTGAGCCACCATATAATTGTGTTGTGCGGATTAAATACGCGGCGAATGATGCATGTGGCTGACATCCTCAATCTTGTTCGTTGCTGCGAATAAAATCTGATTAAAAATATTTCAATTAGCGCTGCTTAACAACGCGCTTAGCCCTCAACCCAACCAATTTAACAAGCGATAGCCAAGGCCGCGTCGCAATATCGACAGGTTTTGAATAAAATTCCTTACATGTTATATCCCACATTTTAGTTCAATTGCAAGACTCACTGCCAATTTTGCGCCCAACTGATTTATATGCTGTGGCTCAACTTGAGCTGAATTTTTAATCATCTTCTCTCGTATTGAGAAAGTTACCATTTTCCCAGCCATTGATTGATGACTTTATATTAGGGTTTTGAATATTAAGTGAAATGACTTAACTTTGTTACATGTTGTAGTTTGATGGATGTCTACTAATATGAAAAAAAATCCTGTGCCTTCTTCTTTGAGCCGCCGGGTTTTATATATATGCTATTTAACGTTATTTTCAATTAAAAATTTAGGAGTTAGAGTGATTATTTCAAATAAACTAAGTTCTATGTCCCATACGCAAAATAATAGACTAAAGAAGGTGAAGATGGCTTTCTAAAATAATGAAAACTAGAATTGCCCAATGGTCAAAATTTGACCACAAATGTATTAAATAATTTTGGTATTTTTTGGACAGTTTTAGTACTTTTTTTCTGTTTGGTACAAAATAGAAAGCTCACTTACCATCCCTTGTACAATGAAAAATGTGAAACAAAAAGAAAACAAAAAACATTAAGTCAGCGTCAGTCAGCTTTTTGTCTTTCTTTTTGTGCTGTATCCTCTTTTCAGCTCTGTGTGACCCCATATTCAAAGTCGTGCTCCATTTCTAACATAGTAAAAAAGGTAGGAGAAATTTTTGTCTTACGTATTAATATATACATAGATGTGTGAAAAATTGTGAGCTATGTTTTGAAGTTTTCAAGTTTATAAAAAAAAGAACCAAAAATCCACTATATAAAAATGAGTGTGTAGTTTCCTTAAGGAATCGGAAACTAAGTGACCTATTACAATGAAATTTTCACGATATGTTAGTATCGGAAAATCACAGGCTGAAAAAGTGGTTGGTACAACGCTAACCAACAAATTTATTTATTATACCTCTTAAACTACCTCAGGCATATAAATGAAGTTTAGGCTCTGCACAAGACGTCTTGTTGGAGTTTCAAGTCATTTCGTTTCAAGAAGCGTTAAGTAGTTGTAGTGTACTGACTCTGATAAAATGGTTCAGTGTCCTTCAGTGTTAAGATGAAATCACTGTACAATGAAGAACGAGTCTTGAATTTTTTGTATCAAATACTTCTGTTCAGTATAAAATATGCGACTAAGGAGTCCACAATGTTTCTAGATGTCTTGTGCAGACCCCTAGCACGTATACAAAGGTATCAGAGTAAAAAATGTTTACTGGCAAAGTGGGCGGTTACACGTCTGTGCTAAAATGATTTCCGATATTTTGAAAACTTCAAAGTTGGGGGCCGTAGGAAATTCGATGACACATTTGGATACTCACATACATGAAAACTCATAGCTACACGGTAATAAATTTCGGTTTAATTTTTCAACTTAAAAAGTTGGCATATGTATCCAACTTAATTCGGTTGACTCTCTGAGAATTTCTAATTTTTTATTGTTTTTGGAACAGATAATGATTTACATTATTAGCTACCAACAATGAAAATACATTGATGGTTTGTGCTTTACTGTTCGGTGTTTTTGAGTAAATCACCAATAAAAACACAAAAAAAAACAAGGCAAAAATACACATAAATAAAAAAAGCAAAAAATGTATCGGAAGGCTGGTTTCCGTTACTAGTTTCGGGACCCATCACAGGTCAAAATTGACTATAATAAGTCAATTCCTCATCAGACGCATTGCCGACATCGTATAGAATTCCGCAATCATACTTTATTTAACTTTTAGCATAGATTAGACGAGAATCACAGCTACAAGAAAAACACATGCAAAAATTCAAATTTCTTTGTTTTTTCCCTTTATATGCATTGCCCTGCCGTTGTGAGTACCGAAACTAGTAACGCAAACCAGCTTTCCGATACATTTTTTTGCTTTTTTTATTTATGTGTATTTTTGCCTTGTTTTTTTGTGTTTTTATTGGTGATTTACTCAAAAACACCGAACAGTAAAGCTCAAACCATCAATGTATTTTCATTGTTGGTAGCTAATAATATAATTCGGTTAAATTTTTGAACTTAAGGGTTGAAATTTGTGTCAACTCTGTGGGTTGATTTTCTTTACTTAAAAAAATGAAAAAGGTCAACTAAAAGGTTGAAAATTTGTACTTAAAAAGTTTAAAACTGTCAACCCTATAGGATGAAAAAATGTACTTAATGAGCTAAGAATTTTTTTATCGAAACCGTTGAAAAACCGTACTTTCGAATATATAAATCCACAAAAAAAAAAAAAAAAAAAAAATTTATGAATGTTTTGCAACCAAAGGTCGGATACTATATATATTTACTCTTAAGCATAGACTGGTTGCGAATCACAGTGACATGAAATTACAGCAAAAGTAAAAATTTCATGGAAATCAACTGCGCAAAGTTGAAAAAATCAACAAATAAGTTGAATTACTTAGAAATTTGCTTGTTCTTCTCAAAATTTTGTATCAACAAAAGGGTGTCAACTTCAAAAAGTTTAAGAACTCAACTAAAAAAGTTGATTTTCATAACAAATTCAATTTTAAACCATAAAATTCCGCAAAAAGTTGATAATTTATACCCATATTTATAACCGTGTACTTGGATTTTATCCGATTTTGATAAAATTTTCAGAGTAACTGTAAAAAAATGTGAGATTTTGAAAAACACAATGAGACAGTTTTCAAGTTATGAGTTATTGAAGTTGTTTAATGTTGTGTTTATAATGACTCGTTGGTGCACGTGCGCTTCCATATAGGGTTGCCAGTGTCCGGAATGTATTTTTTTTTCGGTAGGTCCTAGTAAAATTTTTTTCAATATCTTAATCCATTATTAATAACTTTTTGGAAAAGGGCCAAACGGACCCTTCAAAACAGGATATAATGGGTTAAAGTGTTCTAGAAAATTGTTCGTTGCTTGATTTCATGATAATTTCCATAAGCATCTTAACAGATTATATCTTGTTTTATGGGTCTTTTTGACCCCTTTTTCCAAAAACTTGGTTATTATAATGGGTTAAAATATTCCACGAAAAATTTCACGGTGACGACCCTTTATGGTAGCGTACGTGCAACAGTGACTCATGATTAACACAACATTAAACAACTTCAAAAACTTATGACTTAAAAACTGTAAAAGATACCACGATTTTAAGGGTCGCTGAGTAATTATAATTAAATTAATTTTTAAATAAAAATATTTAAAAAAAATAAAAAGGGTACTCCAAGCCCCAAGTTGTCAAAAAACCCTTTTTTCCAATATTTTTATTTTTTCCGATACCATTCCTATTTTTTGAAAATTTTAGGCACGAATTGCATCGCGTAGAAAAGCTATTAGTAAGAAACACCGACTCAAAATGATCAGATAAAATTGTATACCGAGCAGAGATCGGTCTTCAAGTACTATTAATTATATGGCAAAGGTTCGGGTTTCCTTCTATTTTCATAGAATTGCAACTAATTAGACTCGCAGCTCCTAACTAACCAGTCTTAGCAGACAGAAATAAGAGCAGGTAGCTTCCGGTAGAATCACTTCTGATATGAAAAAGTTTTCTCGGTTAAATTATCATCATCAATATAATCTATTCAAAACCATAATTTTACCCAAAAAAAAAAAAACCAATTCCCAAAAAATATGCGACAACAGCTGAAAATCATAAAACTCTGTTTGCAATTTCTGCGAATATATTTATCTGCGATAACGGTGCACGATATTCAAATTTAATCACTTTATATTCCCCAGACAGTTTCGCCAAAGAGCAATCAAAAATCAATTCATAAAAATTTGCAAAACGACATCAAATTTGTTATGAAACTGTCAAGAAAAATAACACGCGCGAATGTACGAACCAAGTGATCATGCAATCGCTAAATGGCCAAATCAAAAAAAAAAAAGGTTAACAAATTTGAATAAGGTACCAACCAAAAGACCAACAAGAGTTTCTTCTCTATATGCAAAACTACAAAGTGTCCTCCAAAAAAAATTACAAAAAAAGTGAAATCTTCTACAGCAAAAAACCAGTAGACACAATACAAACAACTAGAGCATCGAACGTCGTCTTCTCAGATCATTTTCATATCATCAAGTGAGGATCTTGTCGGTCGATCGGATTGAGTACGATGATGTCAAATACAACAAGCGATGGACACAATTCAATCAATTTTGATTTCCATATCAACTGTAGACGTAATACGAAAAACAAATCGAACAAATCAATGGGATAAGACAAAAACTGTTCAACGCTTTGTTTTTCGCTGGTAAGATCGTTGCCGCTAGATTAAAAGATCATCCATCCATCCATCCATCCAGCGTCTCGTGCAGTAGCGAAACGCACTTTTTTTGGATTATTTAAGGTACATGCTCGTACATGGCTTAAAGATGTCAACAGCTACAACAAAAAAAAAAAAAAGGAAAATTATTTCCCAGCTTACATACATACATATATATGTAGAACTGATCATGCATTCGGGTGGTCTTATCTTTAATTTTGATTTCTGTTTCCTTTAGCGTTGGTTTTTTTTCCAACTTTTTTCTTAATTTTATCCTTTTTTTTATATTTCTCAGTCTGTGACGCTCATATACTCAGTTGATATATATGTTTTTAATATATTCCACGGCTTGATTTGTTTATGCTTGATTATTATGCTCAGATATCACTTGGTTTTCAAATATTTTCTTCCATATGAAACTTATTACAGAGGATACAGGTATGGTTATGGTATAAAAAGGATACAGGTGAAGTTATGATGGTTAATCTTGGTTATATTTTGTTGACATTGTTTCAAAATGAATAAGAAGAAACAATCATCCAGCACATTGTTTTCAATTTGATTTAATATTTTTAGATTTTTTTCGGGTATAAAGTGATCAATCAAATATGTTAAAGATCAGCCAATCTTCGTTAGTTTATGTCTTTTCAATATTTTTGCGTCGCTTTGGTGATAAACTATGAGCTCAAGAAAATGATCTAAAGTATGTTAGGATTTGAATTTAAAAATACGCATCGTAAATATTGATGATGTATAGAACATGGGCCATGAACCAGTTTCATTGGAAATGTTATATTTTATGAAATTCAAAATAAAATACTCGTATTATGAAGAAGCTTTAGAAATATTGAAATTATTTGAAAAGAATAATTGATTTTTTGAGTTACCTTACTAAGGAATTGCAGTTTTTTCTTCATTAAAATAACACGAAAAAAAAAAAAAAAATAGTTCGTACTACTTTATTTCCAGTAAATTTTGCAAGATTTTCAAGTCGATATACTCACAACTCCACAATTAAATAAATTTTTCCTGTCTTAGTAAATTTTCGAATAACCTCACAGTATAATAATTTTTTTGAAAAAGTTTAAGTGATATTTACTTTACTGTAAAGTTGAAACATAAAAAAAAAAAATAAGATACCCGACTAGGATTCGAACTTGCGCACAGTGGTTTCCTTTGTATGGGAACTTTGGGCATAAATAGTAATAATACAGCTATGTTTTTGAAATGTACTTCAAATGTTTGTAGGGTTAAAAGGGTCGGAAGTTTTTTTCAAAATGGTTATGAATTTCTATTAAATTTTGGCAACGCTGATCTCAAAAATTGTTACAAATTTTGCACTATCTCTTATAGTTTTTAAGTTATTGGAAAAAATCTAAAATTGCATAATAAAACGAAATGTGAATAACACAATTTTAAGTATTATCTTAATGTTATAAGATTGTATATGGGGCATTACATACCGTTTCGGATAGCATTTGGCTGTTGCATCTTCGATCTTTTGCCTTTTAGTACTAGTTGAAATTAGCATCTATGATTTTTTTTATACCCTACACCCAGGGTATATTCACTTTGTGTTTCCGTTTGTAAGGCAGAGAAGGAGGCGTGGCAGATATAGAAAAGTATATATATTCTTGATCAGCGTCACCTCCTGAGTCGATATAGCCATGTCCGTCTGACTGGCTGGCTGGCAGGCTGGGTGGGTGGCTGGCTGGCTGGCTGGCTGGCTGTGTGTGGAAATACATTTTTTGGGAAAACTAAGCAAGATAATTCAATGAAATTCAGTGCACAGCCTCCGTGGTTAAAGTTAGCAGGGGAATTGAAAATGTGTGAAATCGGTCAACGGACACGCCTACCGCCCATACAAAAAATATATTCAAAATGCAACTTTTAGAGTATTTTTCTCGACAATGCAACCAAAATACTCATAAATACTACGAATTGTAAGCGCAAGCTCTGAGCAAAAACTGGGCGAATTCGAACAAGAGAGCGTGACACCTCTCATATAAGCAAAAGCTTCAAAACGCTATACTGAAAACGTTTTTTGAGATAATCAAACTTAATTTTACTCAGACACTAAGAACTATAGATGCAAACTTTAAGCAAAAACTGGATCAAATCGGACAAGAGGGCGTGGCACCTCCCATATTAGCAAAAGCTTCAAAATACTGCTGTGTAGGGTATTTAATGTTTGGCCAGGCCAAAGGTAACGCCCTTACTAGTTTTTTTTTAAGTTTTGTTTTTTAAGGATATTTTTTATAAAAAAAAACAAAAATTTCTTTAAATAATTTTTTATTAAATATTCAACTTTGAAAACGAAATTTTTATCAGGAATTATACTCTTCGATTTGTTTAAAGAAATTTCTAAAAAAACTTTGATGAATTTGACATATTTTAAGATTATTTTTAGAATGACAAACGATGCGATCTATTTTTTTAAATTTTTTAATTAAAAAAGTGAGTGAACAAGCACTAAAATATTCCTCGTTGACGGAAGAGGGTAAAGATATGCACCGACCCCCATTAATTTTTCCTTTGAAACATTTTTTTAAATACAAAAACCATTTTTTTCACCTCTTAATTGGGTTCCCATACAAAATTTTGATAACAATATCAAAAAACTCCTCATTGCCGGGAGAAGAGAAAAAAATTCACAGACTTCCATTAATTTTTCCTCCTTAACATTTCTCTCCAACATATTAGCCCCTTTCATTCACCCCTAAGGGAACTCCCCACACAAACAAAACTGGCAATAAGTCGACTTCGTAACAGGGCAACTATGGTGCATTGGTCTAGCGACTGGCACTGCGTTTGAGAGTTGTACCAACAATGACATCCTCGGTTCAACTCCTGCCTAAAACACAAAGTTTTTAAACTTACAATTTTTAAATTATAATTAATTTAATTAAATAACTAGTAAGGGTGTTACCTTTGGCCTGGCCAAACATTAAATACCCTACACAGCAGTATTTTGAAAGTTTTGCTTATATTGGAGGTGCCACGCCCCCATGTCCAAATTTACCCAGTTTTTTCTCAGAGTTTGAGTTTATAGTTCTTAGCATTTGAGTAAAATTTAGTTTGATTATCTCAAAAAACGTTTTCAGTATAGCGTTTTGAAGGTTTTGCTTATATGGGAGGTGCCACGCCCTCTTTTCGAATTCTTCTGGTTTTTTTTCAGAGCTTGCGCTTACAATTCGTAGTATTTATGTGTATTTTGGTTGCATTATCGTGAAAAAAACTCAAAAAGTTGCATTTTGAATATATTTTTTGTATGGGCGGTAGGCGTGTCCGTTGACCGCTTTCGCTCATTTTCAATTCCCCGAGCTATCTTTGACGCCAAAGGCTGTGCACCAAATTTCATTGAATTATCTTGCTTAGTTTTCCTAAAAAGTGTATTTCCACACACAGCCAGCCAGCCAGACAGACGGACATGGCTATATCGACTCAGAAGGTGACGTTGATCAAGAATATATATACTTTTCTATATCTACCACGCCTCCTTCTCTGCGTTACAAACGGAAGGACAAAGTGAATATACCCTGGGTGTAGCGTATAAAAATAGTTATAATTACAACAAAAATAGTATAATGAGTCTTTGTGGCAAAAGACGAAACATATGTCAATATAGCCATGTTTTTATCCTTTCCTTAATTTGTCATAATTATGTGTTAGAAAATGCATTGATAGTTTTATATGAAAATCGATCTTTGCAAATATATGACTTGCCACCGACAAAACGGCAAAGACATTTTTTTTTAAGAAATTTGTCTGTAAAGTTCAAAAAAAAAAAAAAAATATGACCCCAAGTAGGATTCGAACCGAGGTCTGTCCTTTTGATAGATAGAAAAATATTACTTTTACATACAATTACAAATTTTTTAGACTACTACGCCATTGACCTATGTGAAGAAAAGTTATAAAACTTTTATTTTGAGCAAATATCTGTCCAAACATAAATATTTTTTCCCAGAATTATTAAGTAAAAAAGATTATACATTTTTGTGGCGGAAAGCATAAATTACTCTACGCATAGAAAAATGAAGGCAATTAAAAGTAAATATTACTTTATTATTTTACTATGTTTTATTTGTAAATATTACTTTAAGGAACCATCAAATAGTTCATAAGTATGTTTATTTGTGTTTGAAATTTAGTGCTAATTTTTTTACCACTCGCGTGGAGAAAAAATTATGACACACATTTTTCTCCGTGCAGCTATCAGTAAATCTTCATTCCATAACGTGTCAATTTTCAATTTCGCTGCTCATGAATTTGAGCTACATATTATATAATAGAAAATCATAGTTTACCAGAAATCACTTCATAAAAAAAGTCAACGTCTCTAGCAAAGTGCAATATGGTACCACAAAAACTTGTTGCCACAAATGACTGAAAATAAAAACACCATAAACTTAATATTTACTCAAGCGAAAATCATTTTGTGGTCCACAATTGTATAGATCATCCAGGAATAAACGACAAAAAATATAAAGAAAATAAAAAAACGAAATTTGATCAATGATCTTGCCAACCACAAATCAATATCGCCGCAAAATGCTTGGAATTGTCAAAAACAGAATAATAGAAAAATTGTAATAAAAAATTTTATAAATATGAAATGATTTCAGGTAGATGCAGGCCGTATAGAAAGAAGTCTGTTTTGTTATATATTGAAAGAAAATTTTGTGCAGAAAAGATAAATAAGTCATCATTTATAGCGCAGATCTTAAAGACCATTGTATGAAACAGTAAAATGAAAAAATGCTTTATGAAATTCTCCTTTGCAAATGCGTGGGAAAAATTTAAGCCAATTTTTGGAGACATTTTACTTTTTCGTTTGAAAATGGATGAACTAAACACTGACAAGTTGCACTTACTATTCAGTTCTCAATACCACACTAAAGTATTGAAAATGATTTAAAATAAATTTAAACAAAGCTACTTTTGTATTATTTATATAGAAGAGAAGGCTAGATCTAGATGATATAAGCCCTTAGAGAATGTATATATATATACGTATATATTAACCTTAAGCCTTTTCTGATTTTAATTCTAATTACTTGCAGAAAATTTCTTGGAATAAAATTTGTACATAATTCAAACAATACTCGTATACAAGTAATGCAAATATAATGCTGATAACCTAAAGCGGAAATACTTTGCTCTAGTGACCTGAAGAGCCTTAACAACAATCATAAAAATAACTTTGTAGATTTTATAAAGTGGGTGATCAATATTATCTTTTCCAATATGTAGTTATCGATCGATATTGCATAAGCATAAATAAGTTGTAATTACTAAGTATTTGCAATACGTAAATGAAATATTTCATAGTTTGAAAAGACATTCATTCATAACTCATGCCAAAAGATAAATAAAACTATTGAATCAACGTGTGATATTTCCAATAGTACACAGTTCTCCCTTAAGTTACGAGAGTATTTACATATTAAATGTCGTTTACATACTATGAAATTAGATAATAAATAATGAACCAATGATTGATTCAATTCACTCGAAAAAGGTAGCTTGTACAAGAACAACAACAATATTTTCAAGAGATATAGTCAATAAAAGTCATAAATTGTCATTTACTTTAAAATAAAAAAAAAAAAAAAAAAAACACTTTTAGCGTACGTCAAAGTTATCTATACTCAAAAGACCAAGAAGATTCCACTGTGAAAATAACGTATTTTAACTTTTTTTTATAGTCTTTTTTTTTTCTTTTTACTAAAACTGATAAGGTTACTTAAAGTGTAAATAAATAATATTTTCTTGATATCAAATAAATTCTTGAGGCTGGCAGGAAATGTGTGCTTGCAGATGTATCCCATAAAAGCATACTTTGGAAAATGATTAAGCGAAACTTGAAGAAAAAGTAAACTTGAAGAAATATGAAAAAAAATCCTTGAAAAGTTATGACCAATTTATAATCACTGAATCAAAACCAGTCCTTAAATAATCCAAATAAAAGCTTAGTGTTTGGACCTGAAGATGTCCTCTTTAAAAGAAAATAATATTGGGTGTACAACTTAAAAACCGGAATTTTTTAGCGAAATTTGATGCTTTATTGTGGAAAAATGTTACAATATATTTTATTCAAAGCATTGTTCATTGGAAGCTACAACATTTCCCCATCTTTCAGGCAATTTATGAATTCCATCCCACAAAAATTTCGCCGGCTTGGCGGCCAAAAATGAATCGAGCCAATTTTCGATATCTTAAACTTAAGTGAAGCGTATTCCTGATAGGGCATTCTGCATCGATCGGAACAAATGGTAGTCTGATGGTGCAAGGTCTGGGCTACAAGGCGGGTGAGGCAAAATTTGTATAGATTTCCCATCCGTTGTTTTCCAGGTAATTTTTGACTGGGGCAGCAATATGTGGCCGAGCGTTATCGTGGTGGAAAATGATTGACTCGTGTCTGGTCGCATACGTTGGCCGCTCTACCTGGATTTTCTGCTTCAATCGGATCAATTGTTGACGATAGAGTTGAGCATTAATGGTTTGGCCACCTGGCAACAGCTCATAATGGATCACACCTAGCTGGTCCTGACCACGACGTTCTTTGTCTTCGACATCAAAATAGCCACTTTTAAACCACTCACGACAGCTTGATTTAGCTGGAGTACAGTCCCCATAAACTTCTACAAGAATGCGATGACTTTCGGCAGCTGTTTTCTTTGCAAAAAAATGACCCACTAGAACCCCCCCGCAAATGCTGTCTTTTTCTCCAATTTTCGAAGTTATTCATCGTGAAAAATAATAATGATGCACACAAGATGTTGACTGATTCTGACAGCTGTCAAATGTACCTTCAAAATGACATATATATAAAGTTCGAGCTTTCACGATATATGTTAGTACGGACATCCACCGTCAAATTCGATGGCTTTATTGTTCCTGCAATATAGGCCAAAAATGTTAAAAAAGGTTGATAAATATTACACTTTCATGGCCCATAGTTATATTATGTATTCTAATAGTTTGTCAAAATTATTGGCATAATTGTATTTATTCCCGAAATATAGACAGATCGAGGCTAAGCTAATTTTAGCAAAAATTGTTATCTGTAGGGTAAGTCCGAGAGATATAGCAACCCTATGTGCGAAAGACTTCGTGCTAGTTCGTTCAGCTGCAGTTGCTACAATGACTAGTGTGCAGGATTTAAGAAAATGGGGGGAATGTAAGCGGCTGACTTGTTTTTGCATATATTTCTAGAAGCAGTAGAGCGGTGAATATTTGATACAGTTATATGGTGCGAATATCAAAATAAAAAAAAATTTAATTTTATTTAGATTTTGGATGAATACGAGCGTGAGTGAACATTTTTATTCGTTTCGTTGCATTTTAAGTCGTTATATACCAAAAAGGAGAAATGACACCCATCTACTGCAGTGATATGTTTCAGGTGCCATTCTCCCTTTGCACGTTATAAGACATTTGTGAGTACAAATATGAAGCGCTTGAATATATTTTCTCTCCAGGAATACAGAATTTTAGTCAGTTAGGACCTTCAATGAGAGATATAGTAAAAAACAGTGACGCCCGATTAACGCTCGAATTGATGTATGACAGTTAATTGAAGAATAAATTCGTGTTTGATTAATTTACAAATCTCTTTAAATTCTGGTCTTATCCCGAGTAAAAATGATAAAGGGCTGAACATGGGCAGAACGTGGGCTTTTTTGCTTTTTTTAGGCCGTACGTGGTCTGTACAAAACTAAAAAAGCCCAAAAGGCTGTACACACGGCTGAACGAGGGGTGTTCAAAATTAAAAAAGCTCAAAAGGCTGTACATGCGGCCGTACAAGGGCTGTACAAATGTACAAAAAAAAAATTCGGTACAAAACAAATGTGCTGAACATGGGTTGTACATGGGCTGTACGTGGGCTGTACATAGGCTGTATAATTGAATTTTACTATTGAATTGGGCTGAACATGGGCTGAACATGGGCTGAACATGGGCTGTACATGGTCTGTACATGGGCTGTACAATTGATTTTTTTTATTGACGTCAAAATACAATTTTTTTAAATATTTTTTATCATATAAAATTGAATGACAGAATAAATATGATACTTATAATAAATTTTCAGCCAGCTAATCAATAATGATGTCTTTGGCTGAGCTCGTTAACGTGCGTATCGCAGAACACTTGGGATTCCCAGGTTCAAATCCTGAAAGGTAAACAACCGAAAAAGAAAATTCATCGAAATGCAAAGTTAAAATTAAAAAAAAAAATTGTTATTTCATTTTAAAAAAGAACAACCAACAGGCCAATTTTGTATGGCAGAAAACAAAAAAAAAAATTTTTTTTCCGCCATCCTTGGGTTTCGAACCCAGGCTATGTTGTGAGTCGCACAGCTTAACGATGTCAGCCACACTTGAATTTTTTTCTCTTCACCCAAAATCTTATAAAATAAATTTCAATAGAACAATAAATTATACGGCCGATGCACTATGGTTTTTTTTGGACTAAAAAGTGTCCACAAAAATAATTCACTACAAGGACCCTTTTTTTTAAAAAAAATCAAATGCAAAATTAAAGGTTATACATTGAGCTATCTGAAAAGATGCCCGCTTTTTCTAGCATTTGATCCACAAATTAGGGCCAGAGGTCGAAATCTCATAAATTTTGAAAAAAACCGTTTTTCTGTTTAAAAGTGCTAGTCGCATTAAACGCAGGAGTGATATATGGATAAATTTATATGCATTCAATGAAATAAAGCAAGAAAAAAATAATTCATTATAAAAATGGGCGGTGCCACGCCCCAAAAACAAATTCCTGATATCTCCGAAACTATTAGTCGCAGATAGATAAGACTCGGCACGTTTGTAATAGGCACAGAGAGAAATAATATATATTAGATAAGTGGGCGGTGCCACGCCCCAAAAATATAAAACACACCATACCTTCGAAACTATTTGACTCATGTGGATGAAAGTCGGTTTATATACAAGAGTCATCAAGACAAATAATGTCTGCTGAAAAAATATGTGGAGCCACGCCCATAGGAAGAGCTACATGAATGAACTTGTTTCCTGTAGAACAGAGTGGCAACTAATAAGGATATGTTCATTGTTGGGTGTGGTACCGCCCTTTTTTTCAACAAATATTATTTGACCTACAAATTTTTATATATATACCAAAATTTATTGCTGTAGCTCAGATAGTTTCGGAGATATGATAAATTTTATATTTGTAGGGCGTGGCACCGCCTACTTTTTTAGTGGATATTATTTCTCTCTGTGCCTGTTATAAATATACCGAATCTTATCTATCTGCGTCCAATAGTTTCGGAGATATGACGAATATGACGAATTTGTTTATGGGGCGTGGCACCGCCCATTTTCACTTTGAGTTGATTTCATCTTAATTGAATTGATTGAATGCATATAAATTTATTCATATATTACTCCTGCGTTTAATGCGACTAGCATTTTTAAACAGAAAAACCGTTTTTTTCAAAATTTATGAGATTTCGACCTCTGTCCCTAATTTGTGGATCAAATCCTAGAAAAAGCGGGCATCTTTTCAGATAGCTCAATGTATAACCTTTAATTTTGCATTTGATTTTTTTTAAAAAAAAGGGTCCTTGTAGTGAATTATTTTTGTGGGCACTTTTTAGTCCAAAAAAAACCATAGTGCGATGTACAGCCCATGTTCAGCCCATATGAAGCATTGTGTACGGCCAAAATATCCTGCAAAAACACCATGTTTGGCTCTTGTACAGCCCAAGAAAAGTAATGAAATTTGGCCCTTGTACAGCCTTGGTACAGTCGTTATTTAAAAATTGTTTTTTTACTCGGGATAGCAATTCAACAAAAACGTATGTATAAGGTAACACTGTGGAGCAAATTTTTTTTTTCAAAAGTCTGGATCTGACGCTGCGGGGTGAAAATGTAGGCCAAAACAAGAAATCATTTGGCTCAGTTTGTCCAAGTTGGCTCAAATTTTGCAAGAAACGGCCAATTAAATTTTGCACTTTTAGACGGTTTTTTAGAACATCGATTTATTTGTTTTTTTTTTTTTTTTCGATAGCAAACTGAGTTTTATTGCGTCTGGTGATGAGATATTGTTCGTCTTGTCAATATCTACAATTTTTATCAACAAAACAGTCCTTTTGGATACATTTTCAGCAAGTTAGAGTACAAAATTCTCAAAAAAAGTGATATTTTTTTACCTTTATGACATTCGTCTCAATGGAAATCACCCGAGTGGTGGATTTATTTACAGGTTTTGACCTCTAACGTATAGCCGAGATCCATACAAGCATATTGGTATTATAAGTGTGGCATATGGGCTAAAATTTCTCAGGTGAGCCACCTAAGAATTTAAGCTTTAAAAAAATTAAATTTTCTAGAAACTAATAAAGACTTTTCGATTTTTTTTTTTTAAGATATTTAGCATAGACCAGGAAACAAAATGAAATTTTTTTTTTTGACCAATAGTTTTCATTTATTATTTAAAATCTCCATTGCAAATAAATGAATATTCAAGCAACTTTTCCGTCTTTGAGAAAATTATATATAATATGTGGGCACTCTCCACATGTCTAGGAACTATACTCAAGAAAAAAATTGTAGTAATCGATATTGGTTCAAAAGTCATATTGTGCAGTGCAAATCTTTTTTCGGTGAGTTGAAGCTCTTTTTTGCTCGATTTAAAAAGTATTGAATTGTTGCTCTGGTTCTAAGACGTCCAAGTCTTATGGATATTGTTGACTGATTCTTTGTCTGTCTACAACAAAAATGTCAAAGCACAGTGATATTTGGCATCATTTACAATAGTTATGCTGCATTTACAGTGTGATATTACTTACGTATTATGCTTAGCTCTGCTCTTGTTGGCGCTATGCTCCTTTTTCTACTGGGTCGTTCCATGTTCACTGGTGATGATGAACACTGTTTTTATTTGTTTTAGATAAATATTTAAATCGAAAAAAACATACATTAACACTTATATAAATTAAATTGTTTGACGTTGAATGCGTGGGTGGATTACTTTTATTCAAATGTGTGTCATTCTTACATATCAGTCATATTCAGGAAATACTGTAGATTGCATTTATTTGAATGTAGATGTATGTATATATGTATGATGCATGTATATGATTATTTATTGAACGTGCCTAAAGTGCAGTTTGCACATGCGCGTTTCATTGGCAAATAAATGGAACTTTTTCAATATTTATAATGTCCACACAATGAAAGTGTTGACAAATTTAAGGAAAAAAAGGTAAATAAAATTTAAAACAATTTCATATTTCAACAGAATGCCATGAAAATCTAAAGACAAGCCATTAAGTATTTTAAGAAATAAAGTTATCAAACTTCATTTGAGAAAAAATATATTAGTCATATTCGAACCTCAAGCGAATGACTGACAAATGTACGAAAAGCACAACCCACAACTAAGCTAAAGCCCAAAAATCATTATAGCACCTTTTGGCCAAAGTCCACAACAAACCGCCAGTCCATTGCACAAGACATTCTTCATCTGAATACATTCGGTGACGTTTGCGTTGATAGATGGCAATACACAAATTGCCCAATCATCGTCATCATCGTTATGTTCGACATAATTTTCAAACAAATTCGCGTTCAAAAACTAACAAAACATTAGCTTCAATTACACAAGACCAAGACCAAGACCAACTTTATAGACGTCGACTTTGGTGACTCCCAACAACATCCTAAAGCAAGTTAACGCACTATAGCAGCACACCAGACAACCGCCAAATGATGGACATGTCGACCAACTCGAACTCAAGATTTCCAAGAAATCAAAGCAAAAGCGAAGGTGTCTAGAAAAACGCTTCCAGTTGATATTTTGCGGGCTACCTGCAGCAACTCCACCAACTCAATCGCTTTAATAATGGATTTTACAACAGGATAATGCACCACTAATCTTTTGAATCATAGCAATGGCGATGGCGGTGGCGGCATACGGCGGATAATGAACCACTAAAACAAATAAACGATCTTAAACATCATCATCTGTGTGAGAGAGCGATCAACGCCAGTCTGCCAGCCAGCCAGCTATGGATGTTGCTGCTTTTGCCGTTAGCATTATATGTCGCACAATTTAAAAGACGATATAGTCTGGCTGCTGACGTCGTTGCGGCTGTCGTGCGCCATTATAACTCCATCAAAATTGGACAGATATAGTGCAAGCCAATCCAAAGCATCTTCTTTAATCTTCTGACACGGCGCTCGTAGTGCACTTTTTGTGATCGTTATGCGATCTTGGTTGTAGAAGAGTTTCACCGTCAATATTTTGAAAGCCTTTGGCCAAACGCATCATCATCAGCAGCAGCCAGCATCATCGTTTGTTGACAGTACTGACCACTGACGCTTTTGTATGATGTGCGCCTGTCTGTGTTGAAGCAGATACGCTTTCTTGACTGCTATCGTGTTGTTGGCGTCTACGCGTCATCTTTATTTTTGTCAATAAAATTGTACAATATACTCGTACATATTTTCAGATTTGTTGGCTTCTATGGCTGCCGTTTGATAGAGTGATGATGATGATGACGTTGTGGTTGTATCTTCTACAAATACGCGTAGATTTAATTGTTGCTTTATCAGCAGCAAATGCAATTACTTTTTATGATGGTAAATTTTGTATTGTAAATGATCATCTTTAACAATATTGAATGAATGATATTGATTTAGATTAAGGGCTGTACTTAAGTGCATTTTAAAGTGAATATATTTTAAATGCTAACTCTATGTAATCATATACATAACTAAAATATCATAGCCTAATTTAAGACTCTTAAATATTACTTTTGTTCAGCAACCACCTACCAAATTTCATCAAAATAGTTAGAGCTTTAATTATAAGTAGGTAACGAAAAGTATAGGAAAAAGTGTTGCAGCCTTGGAGATTTACCCCTAGAGCGACCAAAGAAGTTTCACTCTAGAAACTTTGTGTTGACACGTTTAACATGCTTAAAATGTTAATCAAGCATGCTTGTAATGTTAAAGCAGCATGACAGAAGTGTTATTTTGAAAGGCGTTAGGTAATAACTCCCAAAAAACAAAAACGAAATAACCCCCAAATTATTTTCATATAAATTTGGGCGATTATCATTTTGAAAATATAGCTCAAAAATTTTGACTTTATTTCAGTTTTTTGAGCGTTGTTTCGTTTTATTTTGAAAAAATGAAATAACGCCCAAAAAATATGAAAAAATGTCCAAAAACGAAATAACCGCCAAATTATTTTCATATAAATTTGGGATATTATCATTTTGGAAATAACCCCCAAAATTTATTTGTATGAAAAATATTTTGGGCGTTATTTCGTTTTTGTTTTTAGGCATTATTTCGTTTTTTTGGGCGTTATTACATCATTTTGTCTTTTGGGCGTTATATAAATTTTTTTTGGGTGTTATTTCCTAACGCCGTTTTAAAAAACTTTTTCCATTTTTTTTTTTTTTTTTTTCAATATAAGATCTTGTCATTAAAAAATGAATCCCTTCAGCCGTAACATCATTTTTAGTTCTATAAGAACTTCATCGTCATATAAATGCATTTGGGGCGAATGTAGCATCATTATTTATGACAATTTCTAAATATTTGAAGACCAAACATTTTCTATGGAGAATGAACACGAAATTGCCGACTAAAAACAAAAATGTGTTACAATAGAAAAATCGGCCTGGTTGTATGGGTTCGAGACTTGCTAAAGACGCTATACATATATTTTTTTTTTTTCACAAAGTAATATATGAAGAAATTAGTATTGCTTATTCTGTGAAAAGTTGGGGACAGCAAAACGCTAGGACTAGGAAGTATTCTTGATGTAGCCATTATATTCCCTGCATGTTTTAGCTACATTAGTAGCTTGTCCTTCTAGGCCCATACGCAAGGGAGGTTGTTGAAGGTTTGAACACTCCAGGAGGATTCTTTGCACAAAAAACCGCTTACTTGCAAATATACCATAATTCTGTACATCCATTTATTAATAGTATTCTCATTTCTGGAAAGATTTTAAATCCGGTTGCTATGAGCACAAACAAAATTTTTGTGTTTGGGGAAAATTATTAAATTTAGTACTATTACAAAAAATTGTGCCATTACCTACATTTTCTATGTGGAAAATCGACTGTTGATGCTAAACAAGTTGTCATGAAAGTTGGTCGTAAAGTTATCGGTGGTAAAAAACGCAAAGGGGAACACAATAGAAACTGCGCAGTGATACAAGAAATATTTTCAAAGTAGCGAGCTAGAAGGCAGTTATTAAAGCACTTCGACATAACAGACAAATAATATACCGCTAGTTTTCGCTTTTTTGATATTCATACACCTACAAATAATGTTGGTGTTCTAGGCAGCTGAGGGTCATTTCCGAAGTAACTTTCTGCGTAGAGTGCAAATTCGCCCATCAGCTCGGGATTTTGAGATATTTAAGATTTCTTATCGATTTAATCATGTATAACTACTCTTATTCATCAAAATGAACTCTTTAAAGATGTCGTGCAATACTTCGCTTAGAAGTTATGACCGATTTAAGATAACAAGAATCACCTAATGGTCAAAATTTGATCACAAATGTATTAAATTTTTTTAATACTTTTTGGACAGTTTTAGTACTTTTTTTTACTATTTGGTATATAATAGAAAAGCTCATTTATCATTCGTGGTACAGTAACAACTGTGAAACGAAAAGAAAACAAAAAACATCAAGTCAGTGTCAGTTAGCTTTTTGTCTTTCTCTTTGTGCTGTATCCTCTTTTCAGCTCTGTGTGACCGCATATTTTGTCATTGTTAATATTAAATTTTTTTTCTTCAATTTTACCTGGCTTAGTGACAAAATATTAAAATAATTTTAACTTCGTGCAGATTTACACACAAATACCTTTCTAATGGTGTATGATTCAAAGTCGTGCTCCATTTCTAAAATAGTAAAAAAGGTAGGACAAATTTTTGTCTTGCGTTTTAATATATAAATATCATTAAATCCAAAACCGTTGTTGTCTTAGCCGTTATATAAATAGGATTTCATGATGTTGTCTTCCACTTCCTATAAATTTCAAGATCTGCAGTCAGTATTTATCCTCAATAAAAGCCATTATAGCAATATTTCATGTTTTTAACCACAAATATCTCAAAATCTAGAGCTGATCTGATCTTGAATACGGATTCTATGCAGAAAGTTACTTCGGAAATGAACCTCACTTTGAACTTTTTAGTTTTGTTTGGTCAGTCTACCCACACTTCGAGGTGAAAATATTAAGTAGTATTGATATGCAAGATTTTCTATGAAAAGAAATAAAAATTTGAAAAAAAAAAATAATTATTAACATCCTATTTGAATGTACAAAATAAAACATACATACATAAGTATATGTATGCTACATACTTATGTACCAACAAAATAGCATTTCAGCTGCGTAGGTGCATGTCAGATTGTAATTAGTTCCATTGCGCATGCGTGCCATTGCATATGCTGATGGTGATGGCGGCACAGCATGTTGCCACACAAGAACAATTGCATAATACATATCCTTACAAGCATGCAGGACATTTCAACACAATACAATTGGCATTTTGATGACTTATTTCTGTGGTAGTTCTGTTTATTTTTCATTACAACACTTGAGGTATTGCATTTTTGGCAAAATGTTGCAAATGTTTTTCCAATGAAATTGAATGTCATGGACATTTTAATAAAGTAAGTACTCGTCGTACACTCACAAGAGGACTTAAAGGACATTAATAGCATTAAAATGCATTAATTGACATTTTCGGCAATAATGCCGGGTACTTGACAGTTGAGTGGTTAATTGTCTATGGATTAGCAACACTTTTCGCTTGAGCTGCTTAATTGTGGTTTGGGCCACCAAGTACGCACAGTTATGGCATTAAAATTCAGCAAGGATTTACTATGTAACCATAACGAATGTTTTGCGGGCGTTCAGCTTTTTTTTATTGTCAAATATTTGATGATTCTTGTGGTGGTTACAGCTGCATTTTATCTCTAAACATTTCGCTATCTCTTGATTGAAATGTTAATAAAGTGCAGTGTGGCGTTAAGTTTGGGAAATATATCAGCGCAGATAATGTTTAAAAGATCTGACTTCATTTGTGGCTCATTATCTGTGAAAATGTAACGATAGCGTTTTTATCTAACAATTTGATTGCTATCGCCGCAAATTCATTCGTTATTCGTTGTAATGTGTGGCTCTTAATTAATGTGCAACATTCGCATAATGTATCTGTATCTCAAATCGATTTTTCATGTAAAAATCTCATCATCATCAACATCCACCACACCACCATCACCACCAGACGCAATGCAGTGCACTTGCAACATCGCACCAACCATTGCGCGCCGCATGTGATTATGTGACATGACAATGTGCGCGCATTATCGTGCCACACCGCAAAATGTGATGTCGATTTAAATTTGCGTGTTCGCCCTAACACTTGTGGATGAAATTGTCAGTCAGCAGAGGGGTGACGACCACAAAATTAAGTTTTCGTTTTAACAGTGATGCAGACTGTGGAGCAAAATGGTTTTGAAGTGTCTTTGTACTAGAGAGCATTTTTAAATTCGCGGAATGGAGCAAAAGCGAACGAAAATGAAAATTCCAAATTTTTTTTAATTAAATTTTAGTAAAAATTCTTTCAAAAAAATAAAAGTTAAAAGTTTTTTGACTTATATTCCAAACAGTCAAAAGAAAAACTTTTAAAATAAAAGTCAGAAGAAAAAAATTTTTTTTGATTTTTATTTTTAAAAGTTTTTTTAAGTTTTTTTTTTCGACTTTTATTTCTAAGTTTTTTTTAAGTTTTTCTGTTCTTTTGGAGTAAAAGCTCAAAATAAAACTTTTAAAAAAAATCTCAAAAAAAAAAACTTATTTCAAAAACTTTTATTTAAAACGTTTTTATGAGCTTTTATTCAAAAAAGTTTTTAAAAAAATTTATTTGTTTGGCATTTTGAATAAAAGAATTAGGTTTTCAAGATCTCACTCAATCAAATTCCTCAAGCCTTCATTAATAAAATTTACCCCACAAATGGTAATATGCCTAATTCAACCCACAGTGCAGATCAAATCCTATATACATTTGGGAATAATTTAAAAATCGTATACACGTTTTTAATTGATTTTCACATTAAAAGACAAATACAACAACAAATCATTAAAATTTGCAGTATTTCAATTAAATGTGACGCCTTACGCGTTCAAGGTAATTAAAATTGCATTATCTGGAACAGTGTTTGCAGACACGATTTCGTGTGCGATATAATGAGACCGAATCAACAACGTTCAGAATCAGTGTGAGACAGCAAAGGCATCAGCAGCAGCAGCAGCATCAGCAGCAACCCTGCAAATTATGCAGGAAGCGCACTGGCAGAAGTGTTGCACCGATATGATAAGATACCACCAAATGATATGATGATGTTCCTTTTTTTTACTCTTCCTGAAGTGGTGACTTTTGTGAGATCGTAAGAAATTATGTTTATTGCAAGGCGATAAAAAAAGCATATAATTCAATTTAATTAATACGCCATAAAAAAAAAAAAACGCATTAAATGAACAAACAAGTGATACTCTGCTGGTGATGATTCTACTGATTAATTGCATCTCACGATCTCACTTTATGTATGTGGAGAGTAAAAGTTTCCTTTACCAAAATATGATCGATTAATTAGGCTGAAAGTTTTTATTAATTCATTTCATACGATTTGTCAATTTAATGAATACAAATTTAAGTTACTCTTTTCATGTCCTTAAGGAATTTTGCTTTTGTAAGCAGCAATTAGAGACTACCATGACAACATCGAACATATCGAGCCTTAACCGCCAAAAAGACTCAACCGACAAAAAACAAATTTTACCGTAGAATTTTTTTTTATAATTTTCTTTGGATGCATTGTAGTGCTAAAGTCAAAATTGCTTTTGCTATAACTTCATAATGATAATTTTGACAGTTATGAAATTTGAAGGGAAGATGCGTATAGATGCGAGTTATCGATTTCAATCAGAAAACGGAAATCTGAAATCGTGTCGGTTAAGTCTTTTTGGCGGTTAGGGCGGTTGGTACATATATCTGGTCTAAAATATGATAGCCTTTAGACTCATAGGACTTATTGAGCCATATCTCTGCTAAAAAGTGGTAAAATTTATTATGAAAAAATGAGCAAAACATCAACCTTCATACAAAAAATAAAAACTGATTTTTAAAAATTCAAAAATCTCAAAAATTCTTAAATTTTACCCGTCTTTAAATCAAAATATTAACATAATTTTAACTTTGTGCACATCAACACGCAAATACCTTTCTAATGGTGTATAATTAAAAGTTGTACTCTATTTCTAGTCTAGTAAAAAAAGATGGACAAGGTTTTGTCTTGCGTATTAATATATTTTTAGTATTATAATACTACTAAATTAAGTAGGGGAGAGGGCTGGATTGTGAACGATTATTTATTTGTCTTTCCCTAATTGACATATCGCCAATCTTCAACTGTCAAGATCGTCTTTTGACATGACTCAGTTTTTGTGGTTAAACCCTAGTGTACGGACGAATTGCTTGTGCCAGCAACAGACAACATGTATGAAAATCGATTGCAAAAATTTTTTATTTTTTTAAATGTGCTATCCAAGTGAGTGGATTTATTCCAAAAAAAAAATGAGTATAATGCATACTTATTTAGTGTTTTGATTCCTTTCTACGATCCAATATTTGGATATGCCGAAATATGTTTAGAAGTGTCGTTGTTTTTGACGTTTCCAAAATAGCGTCATGGCTGGGTTGTGAACCACTCACTCTCGTGAGCCATGCGCTTCTTGCCCTGTATCAGCCGCGTCCGGTGTTTCTTCGCTTTTGTATAAAATTGTGCCATTATAAGCAGCCACAACAAAGAAACTATGAAAACGTAAACGAAAGGCAATGGAGAGCTGCGAGCTGACTTCTCCAGACAAATTTGATGATCTGAAGCAAAAGGTACAACCAGCACGAACCAAGCATCACTAGGCGAAAAAACTATTAAAACCATCTGATGAGGACAATGATTCTTGCATCATTTGTTTGAGGTTTTTGCCTAGAGAACTGATCTCCAAAAACTCTGTCGAATGCAACACATGTGGCCTTCCTATTTCATTAGCAAACATTGCGACACGTTTATGGATGTAGATGAAGAAAATGATGATTGAACACTTCCATTCATTACGATTTTTAAGCGTCAAAGAGAAGCCAAAAATCAAGTCTTTAGAAAATTTGCCATATAGAGTTAAATTTTTATCAAAACGCTAATCTGTCTGCATAAAAAAATTGAGCTTCATCTTCACATTTCCAACGGTATCTTGAAGTTATCCGATATTTTTATTCTGGGAAAATTTAAAGCCCACAAGTAAAACCCATTCACAACTCAACCCTCTCCTGAAAACAAATTGCCTTTCCAAAAAATGGTCTGAACATGGTAATTATATATGAAGAATTCAATTTTTTAAACTTGAGAAAAAACTAGGAAGGGTATAACCTTTGGTCTGGCCAAACATTAAATACCCTACACTGCAGTATTTCTTGTTCGAGTTCACCCAATTTTTGTTCAGAGCTTTCATTTTTAGTTTTTAGTGAAATTTGGTTGACTTATCTCAAAAAAAGTTTTCAGTATAGCGTTTTAAAGCTTTTGCTTATATGGGAGGTGCCATGCCCTCTTGTCCGAATTAGCTCAATTTTTTCTCAGAGCTAGCACTTACAATTCGTAGTATATATGTGTAAAGTAGCATTTTGAATATATTTTTTATATGGGCGGTAGGCGTGTGCTTTGACGGATTTCGCTCATTTTCAATCGCACGAGCTAACTTTGATATTTTGCAATATCGTCCTATACACTCTTATCTGCATAAAATTGTTTAGATGTCTATAACTTTGTTATATATTTGATAAACGTAGGTATATAAAGACCTTCAGAACTGACAACTGGAATTACAAAAAATAAAGCCGCATGTAATCCTCGACTTACTGTCAGTCTTTTAAGCCTAATTAGAAAAAATATTTTGACAATAGATGGTTTTTTGAGAAATTCAAGAAAAACGTAACTCATTAGTCAACACATAAAGTAAACAATATTTCAAAATCATTAAAAAAATGCATTCATTATACATATTTCTGATAGAAAAAATGCACAAAAGATCATATTTATAAACATTTATCAATGCTGAGCCTTTGGCGTTAGTTTCAGACAAGGATTGGTCATTTGTTGGCTATTCAAATGAAATTTCCTAATGAAATACTGACCATTTTGTTCAAGGTTTCAATTGTTATTGCAATTTTTGTGTTTTCATATATTTGCCTTAAATGAGCACGACTTATGATCGATGATTATTTTGCTAGGAAATGAAAAACAATCCTTTTCATACCAGACCATACATAGGCACACTCTAATAATCCTTTAGCAAAGGGTTTACTTCCGTTTCGACGTCTTTTTCAGTAAAAAAAAAGAGTTCTATTCATTTAACCACAAAAACCTGAAAAATCATTTAAATGACAATAAACAAAACAAATACAATGAGCATCTTGGGAATCATCTTCTCTTGATATCTTTCAAACTATTTTGACAGCTCATGTTTTTGTGCCCCATCAGGCTTGAATTTCGTTTTCAAGGAATCCTTTTGTTTATGTCTTGGTTCGTGGCTACGCTATTGTCTCAGCCAAAATGTGTATATGGCGCGTGAATTTGCAATATATTCAACTTTGTGACATTAATCCTTATCTTTATTTCCTCTATGTATTTCGGAAAGGGTGATCTTGTTGAGCTCATCAGTTATGTTCGGTTTGTTTTTTCATACAAAAGATGCATCTTCTTCGTTATACCTTAGTTTGTGTAGGATGTTCCCACTTAAGTGGTTTAAAGTCGAAAGAGTTTGTTTTTGACACGCTTGAGCATATGATATTACTGTCCAACAAACGCCCATATATAGATAATCCCAAAGATCAACAATATTTCATATGTTGGCTGAATTTACAATGAAAATCATATGTTTATTCTTGAGAAAATTAGTTGGGGTACGAAACTCTTTTTGGTTTTCCAAGTACACTTGTTAAAAAGTTTGAAGAAAAATAAATTTTTTTTATAAGAAAACTCATATATATTTCGTGTTTAAAATATTTGCATCTTTTGTCATTAACCAGACGAGCAGCAGCTAAAATTATTTTCCCATTTTTTTTTTTTTTTTGCCACTTAGGCAATATCTTTGGCATTACTGAAAAATTGGTTCATCTGATAATTTGAAAATTGTCGCTACTTTTGTTTACGTCGACAATCATACAAATTAAATCGATTGGTTCTGCATAGTTTGCTGATCACAGCGAACCAGTCAGCCGCATGATCTTCGTTAAAATCCTTTCATCCCTTTTTAAATAACCGTGAAGGAGTACATTGTCTACATGCATGAAAAATCACATGTGAAATTTGTGGTATTTGCCGCTAATTTGCGTATACTTTATGGTTGCGGTAGCAATTTGTTACCAAAAGCGCAACTACGATCAGTTTTTGGGTCTGTTGGCTGCTGCTCTGATTATTATTTATATCGCAGAGTATTTTGCATATGGTGAGTTTTTTGAATGTAGTACACTTAAAAAAAATTTTATTCCTTATAATCAAATTTTTAGATTTTTTCAAACAAAAATGCTCCTTGAAATGCTTTATTTACAGTTTGAAATAATACGCAATTTTTGTTCAAATTGCTTACACCTTCTACTGAAATTAGAAAGTATCTCTACTAGAACTCTAAAATACGTTTCCACTGGAGATTTATGAGTTGATTTACGGCTGTTTCGATATTGAGCTCTAAGTCTCGGCGTAAATCAAAGTATTTCTGACGAGATTTATAATAAGTCTAAGCAGTGCTGCCGAGTTTTGCTATTATTGACCATGTAGCTTCCCTAAGCTTTGAAAAGAAAGCAAATCGAAGAAGAGGAAAAACAAATTTAACTTTTCCACTTATAAAATTTACTGTCAAAATAAATCTTTATCGCCCGGTGGAAACGGGCTTAGCGTTGAGATTTATGTATCTCATCACAACTTTATCTCCAGTGGAAATGTATTTTAGGATTGTTATTGTCTTACCAAAGCAGGAATTTTGTTTATTATTTCTGTTGTATTCAGTTCAAAGTATTAAGTACACTCTTGCTATGCAGTGTTTAGACAGTATATATTTGATTACACCAAGGTTTTGGTTTTAAAAAAGTTGTTCAGGCGAGATTTTCTAATACATACCGCAGATAGAATCAAGTCCAATGAGTACTAAGAAAGCACTTTCTCCGGCAAGAATTGTATCTTACAGGAATAGAATGAAAGATATTCTAATTATTTTTAAGAATTTTCATATGCGCAAGACGAGTCTCTTAAGCCGAGCTTTAATATTCACCTGAATATCGTGAAAAATGTAGACCTTAAATTTTTAGACTTGAGCATGAAAAATATGAGTGCCGAAAACTGAGCTCAGATTTCTATATTTAGATAGAACCTCAACTATAAAGTCTGTGGTGATCAATTTTTGATCCACTACTCCCCTTCCAGTCCAACAATAGTTTTCTCTTCTCGGTTTTAATAGCCGTTTATAGTGGAATGGGCTCTCTTATTAAGAAATCTAAACTTGGGTTTCTTCTACCATGTCAGTATCTTTGCTCAAATGTGGAAAAATCAGTGTTTTGAGGTCTACTTAAAGCTATATTACAAAAACAGCAAGTTTTAAAATTAATTTTTGTCAATGAATGCGGATTACCAAAACTATTCTCAACACTATTCACTATTTTTCAATTTGAGCACTACTTTCCGAGTTATTAACCTTTAAAAAAGAATATCTCTCAATAGGGACTGCAATTGATAAAATTGATAAAAATTTAAGGAAAACTTGGATGTCTTTCAAGAGCCAGGTCCCAGAAAAAAAAGTGTCCGTGACCACAACAAAAAGAAGAAAATCGTCACAATTCCAAAGAAGAACCCGAACATTTCATGCAGAAAACTGGCACAGAAGGTGGAGTGTTCCGAGTTTTTAGTTCGCAAGGCTAAAAAGGAGGCTGGTTTGACGACGTTCAAGGTAGAAAAAATTCCTGATGGAAGTGCTGTGAAAAACACGGATGCAAAACAGCGCGCCATAAAATTAAAAATTATTTTTTGCATAAATTCGAATGCTGGCTGCATCATGGACGACGAAACGTATGTTTTAGCCGATTTTTCGCAGCTTCTAGGCCAATAGTTTTACACTGCAGATTGGCGGAGGAATGTGGAAGAAAAGTTTAAGTCAGAAAAGCAGTCAAAATTTCCTCGTAAGTTCCTTGTTTGGTAAGCAATCTGCAGTTGTGGCAAAAGGAGCAAAAAGGAACTAAGAATGCTAAAGATTTTTTAGAAAATATTAATATTTTTGTTAATAAGATATTTATTATGAAAAATTCGGGCCCTTGTGAAAGAAAATTAAAAGCTCTATTCTAGATTTATTGAATGAACATTTCAATTTCTATTTTCTAAATTCACAGAACAATTATTTAATTTGTTCATTCACATTCACTTTTATAACGCTGCCCGTTTTCATACTATCTTGGTTCGGAAGGGCTCAAAATTTTGGAATAAGTGGATGCTGCCAAAACGTTTTAGATAACTATTTTTATTGCTGTTGTTGCTGCTGCTCAAATAGATTGGCTGTTATCAAGATGATTCAAAATTGCCCTTAGTGACCTGTAGAGCCAGAGGTGCCGTGACATAATCCCCACGGACATAATCCCCATTCACGATATGGGGATTATGTCCGCAAGTTATTCGGACATAATCCCCATTTTTTCAATGGGGATTATGTCCGCAAGTGTTTCGGACATAATCCCCAGGAAAAAACGGACATAGTCCCCATAACGATATTTTGTTATTGACAACAGAAGCAGTTCATGATTTACAACTCCCAAAAATTCCACAGTAATTTTACATAAGGGTAGGGGTAAGTGGGCGGCCTGCGGCCGCAGCTCAGGATTTATAACTCCCAAAAATCCAACACCGGCTTCGCGGCGGCCTTCGGCCGCGTATCAGTCTATAACATCCAACACTATATAAATTTTTTAAATGGATGATTGCAAAAATTTTGTTCAATCTTAATTAAATTTTTCGGACATAACCCCCATTGGGATTATGTCCGAAAAATTTGCGGACATAACCCCCATGGCCAAAATGGGGATTATGACCGAAAAATTTTCGGACATAATCCCCATTTACGAAATGGGGATTATGTCCGTTGGGATTATGTCCGGTAACCAGAGCCAGAATATAATTTTTGAACCGTTGTTTTAACTACAGTACAAAGGGCTTTAGAGACTCTGAGTAGATTTTTTGTACATCTGAAGATCTTAAGAAAATTTACTATCAACAGTTATCTATTTTTTTGTAGATAAGTCACATCGTTTAAGTTGATGCAATGTACTTTGACTCAAAACTTCCAACTTTTCGATATAATTTTTTTTAGATAATTTGCTAAGTGTATATAAAGTAAATTTAGTTATCAAGCCATATGCTTAGATTTGTTTGCCAATTTGTCATCTGCTACCAAAAGTCTGCGAATCTGAATGGAATTTCAGTAGAAAAAAAATCAAGTAGCAATAACTACACGAGCAAAGATATAAAAAAAGGTCTTTCTACTTTGAGTTCAGAAATGATAAAGGATGCTTCAATTAAGTACGCTGCCAACACGCCCCACCAAAAGATCAAACGGCCACTCGCTTTGAACACAGCGAGACTTGTAGCACAAACGAAGTGAAATATCGGCGGCGGCTAACAAAATTATGCAAGAATTTCAAAAATTTGAACTATCAAAGTGGCGGCGGCATTCATTTCAGAAAACTACTCTGACGATCGGTCAACTAAGCAACTAACCAGCGTCTTATCTGCCGCGGCTTGTGACAATTTTGTGCCCCTGTGACACAAACAAAAATTTGATCGTTAGTAGAAGGACTAAACGCACGCACTGCATTAATTAAGGACACTCGAGCATTCAAAGTGTAGAAATTAGAACAACAGCTAAGTAAGGGTGGTCTCGTGAAGGCTCATTTATTTTGTAGAGTGAAAATACTTAATTTCTAAGGATATTTCTATCAACGTTACGCTGGGACACCTAAGAAAACAATAATTGAAAAAAACAAAAAATAACTAGAGCATCTTTTTTGTCTACGCTTGCGCAAGAAAATAACTAATCCAATTTGAACAGAGCCCACACACGTTCGTTTGAAAAAAAAGGAAACAATGGCATTCGTTGGATTTGTAGCGTTTTCCTTTTTCATTTCATCAAATAAAGAATATTTCCATAAAAATAACATACTTTTTTTTTACTAAAAGCAAAAATAATTTGATTCTGATTTTTTTTAACTCAGCCTTTTAGTGCTGCAACGAATGGGATTAAATTTTCTCACAACACAACTGATTCGCTGCAGAAAGGATTACACGTGCCTTGGATGAAAGTGGCGTTTTGAAGATCGCGCCTTTGTTTTGCGTTTGTTCAGATGTAGCTCAAATCAATTGTGCGTAAAAGTTAATGTACGTTTTATGAAGATTATTCCAACTTTTTTTAATTTTTTATTTAAAGAGATCTTTCCTAACGTTTTCACCTTGAGTTTCTACATTTCACTATTGTCTTTAACAAAACATTCGTCATGGCTTATATAAAGCAGAGTATTTTGCTATTGAACTTTACTCTTATAATTTCACGGCAATTATATCTTTACCTCCAGCTTGTAATGTTTAAACTCACAGAAATCACAGAAAATCAACAATATTTTTTTAAGGCTTTTTTTAAAACCTTTTAAAAGGCAAGTTAATTTGAAACGAGCAATCTGTAATAAACAGAGCGAGCTAAATAGACCAGTCAAATTAGATACTGGCTATATATGTGAGTCTTGCACTAATTCCAAACTTCATAAAACCCATACCATTCAAAAGATTACAACACATACTAAGGAATGATAGTTTACTTTTCTTAGTTTTGTTTACGATTATTTTCCAAAATACAGGGTGCTTTTATGTCGGTATGTAAACGCTGAATAACTTTCACATTTACCAACCGATTGATTGCATCAGATATGTTTTGGAAACGTCAATTCAGTACAATTTTTGCCATGGAGCTCAAGGCAAACATTCTTGCTGAAATCGACGCTATGACACCCGAGATGCTCGGAAATGTAATGGCAAACGCAGAAAAAAGGAGTCATTTTGTAATTGCTAATAAAGGTGGCCACTTAATTGATATTATTTTCAAAAACTAGTCCAAAAAAATTGTAAAGAATAAAACTGAATAAAAATACATTACTTATAGAAATCGGTTGTTTTTTCTCAAAGTTATTCAATGTTTACATACCGACATAAAAGATGGAGCACCCTGTAGTTTGAAATTTATTCCAGAAAAGTATAAAATTTATTCCAAAATACTTTTTTTGGACATAAGCCCAACGGACATAATCCCCACTTCGTAAATGGGGATTATGACCGAAAAATTTTTTTTGTATTGGGGGTTATGTGACATAATCCCAATAGGGGTTTTACTTAAAAAATTAAAATACTTTTTGGTTTTAAAATTAAACTAAAATTTTTACTGTGCATATCAAAAAGGATTCTCACAATTTTTCCGGAAAATTATGTAAATTGCAGTTTTACCCGTGAAGTACCAGGTGAAAAATTTGGATGATTCTGATCTTAGTAATATTTGAATATGTCACACCTATATATGTCCTCGATCCAGATTTAAAATATTTTTACAGTATAAAGACTGGTTAACGAGTTAGAAGGTTTTAAAAATTGAATTCAAAGTAGCGCATTCCTGCCGAATTTGTCAAATTTTTAAAGTCCTCCAGTTCGTAAAACAGACTTTATGGTGCCGTGACATAGTCCCCACGGACATAATCCCCATTCACGAGATGGGGCTTATGTCCGCCAATAATTCGGACATAATCCCCATTTTAGAAAGTTTTTTAAGTTTTAATTTTTTAAGTAAAACCCCTATTGGGATTATGTCACATAACCCCCAATACCAAAAAAAATTTTTCGGTTATAATCCCCATTTACGAAGTGGGGATTATGTCCGTTGTAATAACTCTATTTAAAGCACTTTTGTAAAGACATTTTAACTCACCTCAAAATGTTTAGTTTGGATCGTATTTATTATTAATTTAAAAGTTATAGAATTCATCTTTTAACCTTTTTTAATAAAAATTGATCACATTTTTTAGGAAGACAGGAATAATATTTTATTCATTAATAACAACTATAATCGCCCAATGTTCAAAATTTGACCACAAATGTATTAAATAATGATGGTCCTTTTTGGACAATTTTACCATTTTTATCATTTATCATCTCTGGTAAAATGACAAATGTGAAACGTAAAGAAAACAAAAAACATGAAGTCAGTGTCAGTCAGTTTGTTGTCTTACTCCTTGTGCTGTATCCTCTTTTCAGCTCTGTGTGACCGCATATTTTGTCTTTGTTAATATTAAAAAATTTGCACTTAATTTTCCCTTAGTGACAATATATTAAAATAATTTTACCTTTATGCACATCAACACACAAATACCTTTCTAATGGTGTATAATTTAAAGTCGTGCTCCATTTCTAACATAGTAAAAAAGGTAGGACAAGTAACTTTTTGTCTTGATTATTAACATACTATATACATAGATTCGCTCGATAAATTGACAAAAAAAACAACAGTCGGCTGTATCCATGACTTTTACTTTTGCTAACTTTGTAAAATTCTTCATTTCAAAAAATTTCATATAGAGTAAGCTATGTTCGTGGTTTTTTCATAACGACTCATCGATGACATTATCACGGATGTCGCTCAAAAACGGCACCGTGTGCATACTCAGCCCTTGAGTTAATTGGTAATCTTTGAATTAAATGAAGCTCACAAGATCCGTGCTTACTGTAAAACATTTTGAAATTCAAAGAAAAAAGTGGGATTTTCGGGATGTTTTAATTTTTTAATAATGTTTGCCCTTTTTCCTCTCTTGATACTGTGGCCTATCCTCAGGACACTTCCATAATTTTTTTCACAAAAAATATTTTTTACTTTTTTAATTCTGACCGCTTCGGTAATACCTTGACTTACCAATCTATCGACAAAATCTAAGCTGGTACGGTAATCTATCCATTTTTGGAGTCAACTTTTTTTCTTTTTTTTAAGTTTAATGAATATTACTGAACTGTAAGCAAAAAAAGTCTCAATATATCACCATATACGTTTGTTCAGCTACAAATTGCACATTTTTAACGGCCAAAAGGAAATAACTCATTTTGCGACAAACAAATTACACAACAACGATAAAAAACCCATATTGAACAAAAATTTTACTGAAATGGTAGAGTACCTACCCAAGTACCAAAGGTAATGATGCTGTAAAGAGAAAAAAAAAACCCAACTTGCTTGCAAACAATTTCAGGAATTTTAACAAAAAGCGACAACGACTACGAAAAAATGCTTTAGTTGCAGTTATGTACATATCTAGATACGCAAGTGAATGGGACAAAATCTGTCCACCTTCGATGTAGATTTTTTCTTCTTTTTTTTTTTTATCCGCTTACTTTAAGCAAAGCGCGAAATTTCGCGCACGACTCAGTGATTAAATTAAATTTTAGTAACTTACCGCATTTCATTGATCGCACTTGTTGTCCCCAGAAGGCATCACTACTGGTTTTTGAATTTTGTGCAATAATAATGTTGCAGTTAAGGCAGGTCTTCTTCATAAATTAACCGGAAAATATTTTTAAAACATAAAATTTTTGACATTTTATCAATTGTTGGCGCTAATTGAAAAGTGAAATTTATTTCAATTATTTTCATATTGAGGAGCATTAAGTTTTGCTTCACTTTGAAGCAAAAAATCAAGATTACATATTAACCAACAAAAGCAGCTGTTTTCGAGTATTTTTTTTTTTTTTCCAACCTCAAATGAAAATCATTAGAATGCAGTACACATATATACGTAGCATGCGTTTGGCATGCTCCCTACAGATATATATCACCATTTTTTTTATAGCCAAACCCATATAAATTTCTTATTGCTCTTTTGAAAATTGAAAACCCTCACATTGTGTTGTGTTGCAGGAAAAAACCGCAAGGAGTCGTCGCAGTACATATGGCGCACTAGAAAATTAAGTTGACATTCAATTCTCTCGTAGAGCATTAGAAAATGTTGTTAACCAGGTGTGTGCGTCTACCACCATCCACAATCTATCAATACTTGAACCACACAGATGTGTTTGTTTATTTAATACTACTTTTTCTGGTCATCATCATATTTTTGGCCACACGACTTGATTTGTTTATCCTTTATAATAAATTTTGAAAAATCGTTTCCTTTATGTCCTTATTTTAATTTGTTTGCAAACACTTTAGCCACTTCCTCCCGCAGTGCATTTACCATTCATTCAATTTGTCCCGTGGGTCTTTTCAGTTGCAGTTTTTACTCTTAATTGTATGCCAACAATTTAAAAGGACACTTTTATTTATTTTTAGTTTTAAATGTCCTTCAATGGTAAAGTAATGAGTTTTCTATGAAAGATTTAGCTTTGTCCTCATTTTTATAAGGCTATATGGCTCTTTGTATTTGCTTTTGTGTACTGATCAACATGAAACATCTCTAATTTAAAACTTTTATGCTCTGCACAAAGGGTATGCATATTTGCTTTGTCATTTCATTTCGAAACTCTGCATTTTAAGGACATGCTTGTGAGTGTGCTGTTTTACTGTGGAAAAGTTCTAGGCAAGCAATATGAAATGTTGGAGTCACATTCAAAATGGTCATCAGATCATGTCTATAGTTTGTACAGGTGTTCTATTCCAACTTAAATTTTTGCCACAACATGTTGATAGTTTTATGAAGCAAATCAAACTTTTTCTAAAAATTAATATTTTTGCTCATTATTTTCATCTTTTTTAAAAGCCACTTAACCTTTTTCATAAATGAATACCATTTCAATGGTTTAATTTGGTTTTTATAAAGGTAAAATTGATTCGGCAAATGGTTAATTTCATTGGGAAAAAGGTTAATTTGATTTGCTAAAAGTTTGATTTGTTTTTGCAAAGAATTATTTCGACTTGGAAAAGGGTTAATTTGCTTAGAAAAACATCAGTATTAAGTGATAAAAGTTCAATTTGCACGGAAAAAATCTGTATGCACTTAGGAACAAAAGGAAACTTCATCGTAATGTGTTTCGGGACTTCCTAAAGAGTAATTTTAAACTAAAACTATTAATGGGCCTACACAAGCCCAGAGAAAGTGTCCAAACAAACACAGCTAACGCTGTACCCTGGGACAAAAGTATCAAAATCTACACTGCAATTACCGCTATTGAGGGAAAATAAAACTGCATGTTAATTTCTGTTCTACTTATACATATAGTTACAAAGGTAGTTCTATATTCAGCGAAAAAATTTTGAAAACATTTTGTTTGTAGTATAGAAGTATAGTAGTATAGTAGTATTGTAGTTTTGTAGTATTGTAGTATTGTAGTATTGTAGTATTGTAGTATTAAAGTATTGTAGTATTGTAGTATTGTAGTATTGTAGTATTGTAGTATAGTATAGAATAGTATAGTATAGTATAGTATAGTATATCACGATATATCACAATATTTTCAACAGTTCTGTGGCCAAAAATTAAGCACACTGCACATCCGCGCGATTTAAGGCAAACAACTTTTTTCTATAGGATTTTGATGGGAGGTATCTCATTTTCTTCAGGAACTTACGCTGATGTCAAATTTGAAAGAATTTTTGAAATCCCAACGACAGTTTTTTTTTTAAGTCGGGTAAAGTGATTTTTCAGTATGAAATTTTTGACCATTTTTTTTTAAAGGCCAAAATTTTGAAAACAGAGGCCTAAGAAAAAAATGTAAGCCGCAAACTTTATTCTACAGATTTTTCCCTATCATTTGATATTAAGAACATAAAAATGTAACTGCCGTAGAAAAAGTTATAACCTTTTGAAAATGAGAGTGTTTTTTTGGTAGTTTGCACACTAAAATCTATATATGCCAGGTAGGAAAAAAATTAAATCGAACTGTTGTGAACTAAAAAAGTGTCAAATTACTCCTGAGCACTTACTAAATAAGACAAAAAAGTTTTGAAAAAAAGTTCATCGACTACTGTTTGAAAAAGGTCGAAAAACGGTACGGTAACTATACGTGATAAAGCAGTTCTGGGACCAGATTCAAATTCACCACCAATAAAATCATCGAAAATTACTATTTTTGTTTTGTTTTGTTGTGATTTTTAACAAATGTACCGTTTTTCGACCTTTTTCAAACAGTAGTCGATGAACTTTTTTTCAAAACTTTTTTGTCTTATTTAGTAAGTGCTCAGGAGTAATTTGACACCTTTTTTTAGTTCACAACAGTTCGATTTCAATTTTTTCCTACCTGGCATATATAGATTTTAGTGTGCAAACTACCAAAAAAACACTCTCATTTTTAAAAGGTTATAACTTTTTCTACGGCAGTTACATTTTTATGTTCTTAATATCAAATGATAGGGAAAAATCTGTAGAATAAAGTTTGCGGTTTACATTTTTTTCTTAGGCTTCTGTTTTCAAAATTTTGGTCTTTAAAAAAATATGGTCAAAAATTTTGTACTGAAAAATCACTTTACCCGACTTAAAAAAAAAACTGTCGTTGGGATTTTAAAAATTCTTTCAAATTTGACATCAACGTAAGTTCCTAAAGAAAATGAGATACCTCTCATCAAAATCCTATAGAAAACGCATTTCGCGCGGACGTGCACTGTACTGTAGTGTTTTGAAAGTTTTGTTTGTACGGTAGGTGCCACGCCCTCTTGGCCAAATTCACTTATTTCTTGCTCAGACCTTGTACTAACTATTCCAAGTTTCTGTGTAGAATTTGGTTTCATTACCTCAAATAACGCTTGGACTGCGGAATTACGTACGTCTTACTCAAAAAGTCCTTTCAGGACAGCATTTTTTAACTTTTGCTTGTATGGAGATGCCACGCCCTCTTGCTCAAATTTTCCCTGTTTTCATTCAGAACTTTTTCTTACTATGTCTAGTATTTGTTTGTATTTTGGTTGCTTTATCGCGAATAATTCTATCGCGTTATGTTTATATTTTCTGTATGGGCGGGAAGTGTGTCCGTTGATCGGTTTCAGTAATTTTCAATCCGAAAAGTTAACTTTGACAGCGATGGTAGTGTACTAAATATCATCGAATTGTCTTGCTCCCAAAAAATATTATAACGATTTCAACGGATAGACAGACAGATAGATGGACATGGCTATATCGACTCAGGAGGTAATGATGACCAAGAATGTACATACATTTTCATACCTGCCACGCCTCCTTCTCTGCGTTATAAACAGAAGGATAAAGTGATTATGCCCTGGGAGTAGAGTATAAAAATCGGTTTTGTGCACAATAAAACATTAGACCTATCATATGCTATATGGGAAAAATTAAACATGACAAAAACCTTGCTTCCAGCGGCTAAAAAGTTTTCTATTAGTTTAAGTATCAAGCACCAAAATTTTGGGCCCGATTAGATAATATTTGACAGTGCCCACAGGCCATTGAAGGTCTGAAAAACGCTATTTATATGAAAAGATAGGGCTCAAATTGAAAGAATCGGTCCTATCTATGAAACTATTTGACATGAGTAAATTCAGTACATATATTTAAATACTTGAGTAAATAGTATCCAATAAAAAAATGGGCAGCGCCACGCCCCCTCTACTCGAAATCGGTCGTATATCTGAAAATATTTGACTCTGGCTCTGAAAAAAAAAATTTTAATAAAAATGAGCGAGAACACGCCCTCTCATGCTAACAAAAGCAAATTTGTCATATCTCTGAAACTATTTGGTGAATAAGATTTGATTTCAGACAAAGTGATGTGATTTCATGTCAAAGTTGCAACACGATCGATGAAAGTTTGCAAACGAAAGTTGCCTTGATATGTCTATGGCGCCAGTATATTATCATATGATAAAGGATACAAATAAATTTTACGTAAAACTAAAAAACTGGCAATACAAATCCTTAGAAATTCGTACAAAATTCGATCAAAACACAAAAGTATGCTGACCAGATGTGCAATTCTGCACGCTTATCAAGAAGAACGCATCAATTGAAAACAAAAGCAGCAGAACATCAATGTAATTAATATTTCCAGTACCGAAAAAGAAATGCGCTACGCCTACAGTTTACAACATTGTAGTAATTGCGAAATCAACACAATGTCATAGTCAAAAAAAGGTAACTCAATTTCGACGTAAAATTGAATAACAAAAATCTATGCTTCCCAGAAGAAGATGTCACCAAATGAAATGTCACAAAAAATAGGAAAAAAACAAAAAATGCTCAAATACAAAACTCAATGTCATGAAACTAACGATCAATTGTTTTATGCGCATGTCATAAAACTGCGTGCAGGACCACCAGCATTGGGAGATATCCATCCTTTTGCCATTTATTGCTGTAAATGTTGATGATTTTTTTTTTTTTTTCGCTCGACACAGCGAGGGAGTGATGCCAATGAAAGAACATTTCTATATAAAGTCTATAGGTTATCTATGTCATACACAATATAAGCGATGTCCCTGTGCAAATCCTGTGTGCGTGTGCGCTTTGTTTTCGCTAAATGTCATATATTTTGGTTTTTGAATGTGGTCAAAACATTGTCTTTTGGAACAAAACAAATGAGCAATGAATTTTCCAGACCTCACAGGTACATTTTCGTATTCAACAATCAGTGGCATTGTTTTTATGTGGGCATGCAAGGACAACATGGTATTTACGCTGTAAGTCTGTAGTTTTTGTGATTTTAAGAATATCAGTAACATATCCTTACTGTTGAAGGAAAACAGAGTTTTAATTATTCTTAAGCTGCTTTGTTTAGGAGAGAGTTTGCTCTTTTAGTTTTTTTTTTAAATTGAAAGACATGTCTATTAGAAGGGATTTTCTAGCTGTTGTTTCTGCTACTTAAAAATCTTAAGAGAAAATTTGTTTTAGCGACAACAAAAATTATAAATGTGGAAAAAAGATAAATTCATAATAAAATTTATCTAGAATGCAGAAAATTCTTACCTTTGACAAATGACATTTTAACTAATTTTAAAAAGATTTAAGATCAATGGTATGATACTTTTCAAGAACTTATTTCGAAAGGAAATGGCAGTATATAGACCAGTCAAATTAGATACTGGCTATATATGTTTGAGAGTCTTGCTCTGAACAACATATCAAAATAGATCATCCCAAGTTGTTCAAGAAATTATGTAAATTGGGGTTTTTCCCGAGAAGTACTATTAAAAAAAGTGATATTTCCGGTTTTAGTAATACTTAATTATGTTATGCCCACGATCCAGACATAAAATATTTTTACAGTATAAAGTCTGGCTGACAAGTTAGAGGGTTTTAAAAATTTGATTCAAAGTAATGCATTCCTGCCGATTAGTCAAATTTTTAAAGTCCTCTAGGTCGTTAACCAGGCTTTATATTCTAATAATATTTTGTATCTGGGCCGAGGATTCCTGTCAGATTTCCCGAAACGAAGATCACGAAAGTCAATTTTCAATTCAATATTACTAAAGTCGGAAACATCAAAATTTTTTTTCCGGGTAAGCCCCGACTTACGTAATTTCACAGAAAAATTGGGAGGACCCATTTTTTATGTTGTTCAGGGAAAAATTCTCCATAGATTGGCATATTTCAATAGACAGACTGCCACCCAGCACGCCAGACGTACATGACTATGTCAATTTAGGCGGTGACGCTAATCGAGAATATATATGCTTTTATACACCTGCCATGGATGTGTTCCAAACAGAGGGATAAAATAAATATACCTTGGGTATAAGCCCTATCATTTGTTACACGTATATGGCAAAAATTTGAAATGTGAAATGCCTAACTTGCTCCCAGGAGCTAAAAAGTTTCCTATTGGTGTAAGTATCAAGATCGAAAAATATTTGACCGTGCCACCAGATATATGAAAATATGTCGCTTTTATCGAAACAATCAATCCTATCATTGAAACTATTTGACATAGGTGAATAAGATTTGATTTCAGGTAAAGTGATGCGAACAGGGTTTAAATCATATTCACATGTGTCAAATAGTTTTAGAGATATGACAAATTTGTTTTTTTAGAATGAGGGGGCGTGACCCCGCCATTTTTTATGGAAAATTTTTTTCCAGTGCCAATATCTTATTTTCCGAATCTCATTTACCAGGGTTAAATATTTTGAGAGATACGACGAATTTGAGGTGGACGGGGAGCGGCATCGCCCATTTTTTTATTGGATGCTTTTAACTCAAGTATTGTTTACATACGCAAAAAATTTCATTCATTTATATCGAATAGTTTCAAAGGTTGGACTAATTCTTCCGGTTAAAGCCACATATTTTCATATAAATAGCGTTTTACCGACCTTTCAACGGCCTGGGGGCACGGTCAACTATTTTCCGATCAGGACCAATATTTTTATGCTTAATACTTACACTAATAGGAAACTTTTTAGCCCCTGGGAGCATGGTGTTTCACGCTTTTAATTTTTGCGATAGGTCCACTGGGTATAATAGAGTATAAAAAAAGTCATTGTTAGTCGTAATGGGTCAATTCTCGAATTCAGATCTTACGCAGAAAGTTCCTAAAGACAAGACAGTTAGCTATATTATATTATTATAGATAAAACATAAGTTCCAACAATTTACCACTGATAACTAATTTTTATACTGAGCATTGGCTGAATAGTTGCATGATTAAGACTTTCTTTATTTTGGGCGAATAAGGGGTCTGCACAAGACGTCTTGTTAGAGTTTCAAGATTTTTTGATTCAAGATACGTTATGTCTTGTACCCGCTGTTTATTTATCAAAAACTTTAGTTCAGTGTCGTGCGCAAATATCTGTACAGTACTTGTATATGAAAGAAGAAAATATGAAGTACTGCATAGATCGGTCTTGTTTGAATCGCTACAGTTAAGTTCAGAGCATATGCATACTTTCGGCATCATTTTATAGTTAGAGAGAGCGTTTTACTCGCATGATTTTTTTATTTGTTACTTGATAATTTAACTAAGCGGAAATAAAACCCTTAATTATTAAATATTTATCACCACGCTCTTTAAATTTCATATTTATTATTCAAAACATCGGTATAAAGTACAAAGAACAAAGGACTCTCATATACAACACCTAAATATTATTTTCTACCGCCAGCACTTAATAAGGCGGGGACAATTTATGTGGTGCAACTTAAGTTCTATAGACAACACCTACGAAAAAACGAAGAACAAAGGCACTTCCGTAAATTAAAATCGAAATGCTCAAGTCTTAAACTAATAAATTTACATTTTGGGCGGTATAAATATTTAAAAAAAAAAATAACAAAATTCCCGAAAAGCAAACGATTAAAGAAAACAACCGCCACTGACGCCATTTAATTGGCCAAAATTATAACAGAAAATTGGAACAATGAGTTTACAAAAATCATCTAAATACTATTCATTAAAGAAAATATCAATAAATTTATTTGTCAAGTAAAAAGATCGAACAAGTGTTTTTCATTCAAGATGAAAAAAATACCAAATACTCATAGGTAGATATCTACATGAAAGATAAATAGCAAGAGATCAAAGATGCAAAGGATGCACTGGGTACAACCTACTTTCACGGCATGCTGCTGTGTCGGTAGTTTTGTTTTAGGTATAGCAATATATTGCATTTTTTGTAAAAATTTAATTGATAACATTTAGAATAATTAGAAACATAAATTATAATTAAGGTAGATTTTCTGAAGCAAAGTACTGTTTTAATTTTCTAAAACAAAACTATCACATATTCTAAAAAAGCGGGAAAATAGTATGTACAAAAAGTACGTGTCAAAATGTTACCACATGCCAGCGCACTCGTACTCGTCATTCAATCTCTCAAATCATGCAACCTCAAAATGAAGGGTTTCTTCTTATCTGTTGTATTTCATGTTGAGTGATTTAAAATCATTACCCGCTAATTGACGTTTCTAATCTCTGGCATGCGTCCGAAACTCTTCACAAGTCAAGGGGTTTTTTTTTCAATTTTTGTTGTTGACTTTTCGGTTTCAACGAATTTAATTTTATTACGTTGATTTTGATGTCCAAACGACAGCGAACACGTGCTTATCGATTGTTATCCTAAAGGGTAGACAAGTACTTAAATATTTATCTAAATTCAACATAAATCTGATTCATTTGTATTATAAGTAATCAAATGTTAATCAGTTGAATATTCAAATAAATTGACATGTACGTTATGAGTAACACCATTTTAGATTTGGCGAATCTGGTGAGTTTTTGTATATAGCGCCGATTTTATAATCTTGTCTCTGGAATTGATCTTTTGAGAATCTGATTACCATACGTAAATTTAGACTTAATATTGCAAAGTTTTACGAGAGTAGTTGAGAACCTCAATCTGCTCTGAAAGTAAATTTATAAAACTTCTACATATTCATATAAAGGTTTCTGGAAAAACATGGAAGGAAATATGTATGCATGGTACATTTTTTCGCTTGTCTAACATTTTGAAACCTTTCTTGTAAAACGATTTATATATTGTCTAAAAAGGACTGCTATTTCAGCGATCATCTTCTCATTTGAGCCATATACTTATTTTAGAGTGAGCATTTGTTTAGGTCTGCGAACAGGTAAAAGTAGCTTAGAGAAGCAAAAAAAGGGCCACCTACTTTAAAAGTTACATGCTCAAATTTCCATGAAGAAGATTTTATAACAAAAACTGAATTCTTTTGGTTTGAATCAAAACTCCCGATGAGATGTCTTGTCCAGAAATTGAATGAATGTCTAATAGTTAAAAACTGTGTTTTAACGGTTTTTCAAAATTCTCTCAAAAATCACGAAACTATTAATAATAAGTCAGCCCACATCTTTAAAACAATATTGGCCCAGAGAGTTAGTTTTCCATCCCTGCACCAAAATAGAGATTTCTATGAAACTGGAAACTATAAAAATTATTTGTTGATACATATCTGTGGCAACAAACCAGAGTAGCTTATGTCGAAAATCGACGTTTTGAGATATTGACTATTTTGTGAAAATTATTTCTGTTCCGTTTTTTTGCAATTATTTTAATCTCAGAGGTAGTTAATAGATTGAGTAAGACGAGGAGAGGCGAATTTAAAAAAAAAAATCATAAAAAATCCTGTATTTTTACTGTTTTATACTTAAGATTTTCTGTGAAAATTTGTTTTTTAAGCAAAATTAAGCGGTTCTGTTGAAGCTTAAATGTAGTTTGTAACGATTGTAACTATACATAAGATTTTCAGCTAAAATTTAAATTAAGGTATCACTGTAGATAAGATGTTTTCGATGCTTTTTTTATTGAAATATTTTTAGCTTATGTAAGATAAGTTTTTTGTTAAAAGAATTATAGAACAGTGGAACAAATGACCAGAAACTTGACTTAAGATGTTTTGGCAAATGTATCACTATTTGAAAAAACTTAACTTTGCTTGAACACGATATTTTTGGAAAAGGTTGAACAGAAATAAGCGTTTTAAAAAGCCACAGACATAGTACATATTTAATCTTTGGAATGTTGGCTATCTTTTTTGTTAACGATATTCTGGGCTCCTTCATCACATTTTTGCTTGAAGGAAATATATGATTGAAAAATTTTTATGTAATTTATGAAATTTGTTTCTTTCAAAATGAATAAAACATAATTGTAAGATATTTTTTATTATGGAATTTGTAGGGGAGATGTGTGTACCTTGGTCCGCTTTTCAGCTGGTTTTTTCAAAAAAATTTCTTTAGTTTTTTGATTAAGTTATATTTCTACAATGCCTGCAGCATCAAATGACGTGACAATGATATTTCTATGTCTTACCATTGAGTAGAAATATTACTTTTTCCGTTGCAATCTCAAACGGTCCAAGGTACACCATGCAAGTGTACCTTGGACTATTAAAAATAAAAGAGAATACATTGTATTTAGGTTATAAATTATGAAAGAACCATTTATTATGTAATCAAAAGTAACATTTTTTTCATTAAAAAAAAAAAAAAAATTATCATAAACAAAAATTATAACACAAAAAAGTGCATTTAGTAAAAAACAATTAAACAAAAATGGTTGCAAATAAATACATTAATCACGTAAATAATAATATTATGTTGAGAGGCGATTATGGCTTCCTGGTTGCCCGCCGAAAAAGGCTTCCTTGTCAATAAGCTGTAAGTTTCAGTAATTTACATTGGGTTATTAAGTCTATAAGTGCGGAATAAATTACAATTCATCACCCACTATCATAATAATACAAGATTGCAAGTGTTACTGGTAAATATATGATAGCGTTAATTATGATTATTATGTTTATGATAAAATCGAAAGAACTAAATGGACCATTGTTTAATACAAAAAAGCACTATCTAAATTATTAAGACCATAAAGTAATAAACACGAATTAACCCTTGCTTAAATCTCACAGTTGAATACAACGATCTTTAAGACAGAGCATAACTCACCCAGTCGACTTTGAAACTACCATCCAAATTTAAGGCTGGTGACAAAACACTAATAGCTACAAATAGCTATGGATTTTTCCAGCAACAGCAGGATATCTTTGCTTAAGCCAAAAAGAAGTGTCAAATTTAGGATACGCTTGAAATTCGACTAAATCATGAAGAATTAAATTTTTAAAACTGATGACCTTTGCACAGCAAGCAGAAATGCAGTGTTTGCTTAATAAATTTGTTAAATTAGATATCCAGCAGTGTAGATTTTCTTGTTAATATGAGGGTTTCTAGATCTTATATTTATTTATTTTTTCTTTCTTTTAGATTATATCAGGTAAGTAGTTATGGATAAGCGTTGTGTTCGCAAAACTTATCTTTGCTGTGCAAAAGAATCATAAACGTTATCTGGATTTTGTCTGGTCATTTGCAATTAAATTTGATTTGTCATCTTATGCGGACAAGTTTTGCATCCTTTTTTCCTATTGTTTTTGCTGGACGATTAAATAATTTTTGGCACGCTCTATGCTGGTGGTAGACAGTAAATACAGCATACAGGTAAAAGACATGAGGGTTTAATGTTAACAGTTTAGCTGTGCTTTTTATATGTCCAGTATATGCTGAGGCTTAACTCTGATTTACACGCTGACAGAGTGATCATTTGTGGACTTATGGTTTACGCACAGTTTGCGGTTTTGTTATTTAAGTTTTAACATTTGGTTGGACTAACAGAAAACTGAATTCTGCGGGTTTAAGATGATTTTTGATTATAGTTCAGTTTATTTGATTTCTCTCGTGTATCAATTCAAGGAATTTTGTTAAATTCTTTGAAAAAAAGTTCTCTACTTAAACAATTACAAGGACATTACTTTTGCCTTTCCCAATAAAAGATGTCTCTTCCTTTTGTCGGCTTTGCAATTCCTTCAATGACTTCATTTCCTGCCAATGACTGCCATATCTAAAAAGGAAATGATAATTGGTAATTTGCGTTAAATGCGATAATATTTCTAACACTCTTCCACCCTCACTTATCAGTGATAAAGTTGTAAAATCCATTCAACTTATCAGCTTAATGTACCTATATAGAATTAAATAAACTCATACTTACAAACAGCGTCTGTCTGTATGAGCACGTGACTTAAGAATGACTTTAAAAAATATACACCCGATATTCGTTCAGTTTGTCACGCAACTGACTTCACTTTGTAAACCGCATTATGATGAAGAAATCTAAAAATTTAAATTGATTACAACACAAAGTAATTTTATGGTTGCACTTAGCTGATTAATATCGTAAAGCCGCAGCAACGCCGGCCAAAAATGCAACGCAGCGAAGTGGCACGGAACGGCACAGAAGAAAGTACCAAGTTGATTAGGGCGGCCCAATGTGCTAGAAAAAAAGAAAAAATTTTTCTTAAGGATTTGGACAATTTGAGAAATTTCACACTTTTAACTACCGCCTACGTCGTTGATGTTGCACATACTTTGCGTGTTGCATTGTGTAAAATAGGATTAACTAGCGAAAAAAGGCGGTAGCAGCATTGCATAGTGCGTTTTTCAGTGTCATGCATTTATGTCGAAAAAAGAAAAAAAAAAAAAAATACCTACCCCAACTTAAATGAAATGCTTGAAATTTGTGGAAATGCAGAAAATTATTTGACACTTTTTCATACAAAAACTAATAAGTACATTTTCCCTTAATAATCATAATTTCTACGCTCAAATTTTGAGGAAATTTAATCTTTTACAGGATATTACTCAATTGCATTTCCTGTTTAAAATATCAAAGGCTACGCAAAAAATAAGTATTTTACAAGAAAGAAATACTTCCTTATCCTTTAGGCATTACTGTTTATTCATTTATTTTTTAAATTTTATAACCTTTAGCATGATTTTGTAGAATTTAGAAAAATTCTTCTTCTCAAAAATAATTAGTTACTTTTTTTCAATAGCAAAGTAAAGTTTTAGTAAAAAAAAAAAATTATTTCTCACAAAGCAAGATGTATGCTATTAAGGCTCGGATTCACAGTCATTAGTTAACCAATTAGTTAACTAAAATAGTGACAAGAGTTTAACTAATGATTCATATTCACAGCATTTTAGTTAACTAAAGCAATAAACAAGAGAGAAATAAGATAATATTTATTTGTGGATTTTGTGAAAACATAAGTGGCAATGTGTCATTTTTTCAGTTTTTTCAAGATAGGCACATGACTTGAAAGCTATGCTTATCTGGAAGACCAATATTTCAGTCACAATCGGACATTTCTGTTTTGTTTAGTTCTTTTAAAGGATGTATATAGACATATATTGGAGGAGCTTACTCTCATTCAGCCGTTTTTTCAAACAAAGACTTTTCTTTAGACAAACTCTGTTGATGGTATTCGAGTATAATGAATCTTTATAAAAATATGTAAAAATGTTTGGTATTGTTCACTGAATGTTCAAGTATCGGGTATACATAGCTCGAAAACCTCAATTTTAAAAACGGTTTGCCAAACTTTTGCTTACACAAGACAAAAAATTCAAATCTTGACTATACACTGATTTCATTTTGGCACTGAAGTACACTGTTTTGCTTTATAGATGTCAAAAAAAAACCCAATTCTAACAAATAATTCAGTGTACCGTTTTTTATGCAAACAAATACTTCAGTTCAGTGTGAAACACACGAGTAGAAATCTACAGTAAAATTCATGGTATGGTAACACTTACAAGTTGCAAAGCATTGGTAACCCAGGATTGTAGTGGGATTCATACATTTTCGCGAGAAAGAGAGAGCATAAACAAAGAAGTGGCCCAAGATGTAGGAAAAAACTTATTTTTCAACTAAACTAGCATTTTGTAGTGTGCTCTTGATAGCATAGACCCTCATTAAAAAAATATGTTTTTTGGTCAAAACTTTTTTTTTATTAAGGGTCCTTCCAATTTTTGCGATGGTTTCGGGGTGATTTTATTTTGCTTCATATAAAATCGACCCAGTCTAATGTATACCAATCTAGACTTGGTTTTTTTCCATCACATCAGAGCTCGGAGTTATTCTTGCTCCAAAGTTTGGAAAAGGCTTTTTTCCGACTCATGGCATTCAGCCAGGAAATGGTATAATTTATTTCTGCCACTGGCATCGGATAGACAAAATTGTTCCTGGTAAGACTGGCCTTCAATTTTTAATTTGATCCTTACTTTTCGAGTAATCATCCATCGAGTTAAAAGCACATCAACTCCATACAAAGGACTAAAATTATAATACTACATAGTATATTGTGTGATGCCTCGAAAAGAAAGCATTCAATTGAAAAATCAAAATAAGTGTTTGATTAGCAAGGCAATAGTCATCGACTGTCATTACTATGAATGAAATTCCCGATTTCATGCAAGATCGCCATGTGCCTGAAAACAACGTTTTCTACATTTTTAAGCAAGGATAACTCAGAATTCTGACGTGATAGAAAAAAACCAAATTCATATTCGTAGACAGGAGGCATCAAGCCATAAAAACTAAGAGTAGGTAATCGAACAAAAATTTTAAATTTCCAGTTCGATTTATTGAGAACCTATCTAGGGACGGTTTTGATTTTCCGGATTTAATTCGCTATGAGCATCGTACAGTAAGAACATATAAAAACATTGCATTTAAAGTTGGTTCGGTAGCACCAACTATAATTTTAAAGTCTAAATTTCGTAATGATATGGTCAATGAATGTTCCATAAGAGAAAGAAATGAGCTAGAAATTTTGATGTTGTTTCCACATAAAAGGCTCCAATTACTCTTTGACTATAGTGAGAAAGATGTTCGCATGTCGCAAAAACTAAAAAACGTGCGCATTGTTCTTTGGACATTGTTTATTTTATGAGCAACATCTGGCGTGAAATTATACCACAATTCGGTATTTTGATACAATTCGGGTGTGATGTAAAATGCATAATTGCACCAAGAAAAACTTTGAGGATAAAATGAAGAAAATTAATTTCTCAGTTTTGTTCAAAAAACAAATAGGTTTTTTTTTTATAAAAAATTTGTTAAAATGAGTAGTGTGAAAAACTGTGCAATTAACGCCCACAAAGTAACACCTACTTCAGTTGAAAAAAAGGTAGAAAAATACCAGAAAAAAAAAAAACCGAACCTTAAAAGAAACTATTGCAAAAGTAGGAGGTAACGTGGGGAACCGCTCTATACATTTCTGTCGAGGATGAAAAGATTGAAAGCGAAACATGGCAAAATTTTGTACAACAGATCCTTATGCTTCAAAGCAATGATAATGACTGATGCGATAAATTGAACCGAATGATGAATAAGAGCCGACATGGCAAAGTAGACAATGACCTAGATTATATAATGATTTTCTATAATGTCAACACTAATCAAAAAGATCTAAGCTGGACATTACAATATGTAGTATATATGCTTTACTTTAGATTCACTAGAACTGCTGGATATCTATTGTAGTGGAGATTTTACTATGGCTTGACTACTGTGCGCGTTGGTTGCGCTTTTGCTGAGTTTCTTTCATGATATTTTCTGCAAGGAAGAAAATAATCTTTTATGTTGCGAAACAAAAGGATGCTCCTTAGCATAATGGATCAACAATTTCACGTCTTAATGCACATCAATGAGAGAATATTCATCCCTATTGCACTGAATGTCGGCACTTTTTGTAGCGCTTTGTGTTACATTTTCTAATGCTGACTTTGCATTGGATTAGCAAAAACTATCGAAAAAAAAGCAGAGATTTCTATTGTAAAAAAATGAAACGAAATCATTTTTTGATAAATCGATTAGCAGTCGAAGACTGAAAACGTAGCAAAATAACCTGCCGAATTTGAAATATTTCTTTTTTGTCCTACGATCGATTGTGGTTGACATTACTTGATATTTGGTGTGGTGGTGTGCATTATCGCTTTGTTGTCACTTTTGGTTATGGTCGGTGCATTTGCTTTGAAGATGCTGATGGTGTTTTTTGTGTGATTTCGCGCAGTCTTTGACATTTTTTTCTCTCTCTCGATTTTACAGGCGTTACTCTGTCTGCCAGCCCTAAGTCCAGCGCGCAATTCAATGCAGCACATAACGCACGCTTAGTGATTATCCTTTGAGGCATTTATTTTCATATTGACATTTTTTTTGCTTTTGTGGTTGCGCAAGCGCGCATTCAATAGAATTTCACTGAAGCGTTAAGACTTCATCCAAGTTTGTCCTCTTAAGCCGAAAATTGATTTGGCTTGTTTTCATTGGAAATTTTGCGGTTGTTTTTGTTACGCCCACAATGACCTTTGTGCGGACGATGGTGTTAGTGTCAAAGTATTAAGCGTTTGTTATGCAACAGAGAATCAGGGAATTAAAAAGAAGCCCTTACAATTCTTCTTGGATTATGGCTGACATATTATACCAAATGATATAAATAATAGTCCAAAACATTATTTTTAACTTGCAACTTCTAGACTAAAGTTAATATTGTTAAGAAATATAGGCGCATAGTCATAGTCCCTCATAAGGGCCGGCTTTTGTTAGCAAAATACTAAAAATTTAGGGTGCACCTTAATTCTGTAATGACCATAGTCACTGAATTGATCAAGTTTATATGTATATTCAAGTCAAATACAAAAAAAAATTTATTCAAATTGAAAAAATTAAAACTTCAATTATTTTGGCTATGCCAGAGGTTATAAAAGAAATTATAAATTTATTTGTTCAGTTAAAGGGGAAAAACGTGCGCACAACTGGAGTGTGGTAGAAAAAGATTGCATAATTTCAACGCACTGAAAATATTCAAAAAGATACAGAGTTTTGCAACATCTTTTGTGTATTTTAAAGCAAAAGTATACTTTAAGCGATAGAGTATGCTTTAAATCGATTGTGACTGAAGCATACTTTATATCAAGGGTGTCAGCGTTTTCAAATCACTGAGCCAAGCGAAGTCAGCGCAAAATTTTTGCTTTTACAACAACTTCAAATTCCTCGAACTACAACTATCACAAAACCTATTTTTTGCTTGTTTTTTTGGTGTCTCGTTTGCAACAACAATATTTCAATAATTTATTAAATTTCTGCGGAATACAACACACACGAAAAATGTTTGTTGTTTTTTTTTTCATGCGAAACAAAAAAAAACAATTTTTCATAAATATTTTAATTCCGCGAATTTTGACGAGCGCAAAAAACACAACAAACATTTTTCGTGTGTGTTGTAGTTGGGTTGAATGTGTAATCTGGCGTTCTTGAAGACATGAAGAATCCGCCGGATATGGAAGTGACATTTTTGTATGCAACTTCTATACCAAATAAATATATGGGGCAATATGGACTATATAGTCCATATAACACTACAGTTTTTTAATGTTTTTTTCTTTTTCCTTATGAGATATTTATCTAAAAGTGAATCAAAATTAAGGCGAATTGTTTCCTTTAATGATTGAAATAAAATTCAGTTTTTTGTTTAATGTATTTTGAGTTTTATTTTAAAAAGAAAGATTGGTGGTCCATATATCCTTCCCTTACCCTGCTACATTTTTTAGAACTGCCAATAATTATCGTATTTGTCAACAATTTACAATAAATTTCAAATTTTGCAACAACATTCTAGTTTATCGCTATTTGCCGAAACTTTTAGCTTTGGAAAATTTTTCGAAAAATTGTCAAAATTTGAATTTGAAATTTGCGATACGATACATTTTGCTTTTTATTAATATAGATAGAGCTAGTACAGATTAGCTTTGCAGCAAGTAATTTTCAATAGTTTTTAACTTATGCAAAATTTTTTAACTTTTGCAATATTTTTCGAATTTACCAACATTGCAGGCATTATTTTCCATAGTTTTCGACTTTTGGAAAATGTTTTAAATTTATCAAAATTTCGGCTGCTGAGTGCTCTTTTGCTCCAAACACCATTTTCACACTTTTACATCCAAGAATGTTTTTGTAGGTTTCAAGTGCAGCTCTTTCAAATGCATTTATCCATTTCATTTTGTACTTTTGTTTTTTCGCTTAAAGGACCCCTCTTTAACCCACCATGTCAACATTTTATATAATAATGCTTACCTATACATACATTTCCTAGTAAACATAGTTTGAAAAAATATCTTAATTTTTGATAACATCAAACATATCTTATACTCGTATAAGCAACTTGCTGCTGAGCGCTAATATTTGTTGCTTTTACTCATGCGCAATCTATTTAATTGATCGTGTAACTGCAGCAATGAAAAAAGAAAAAATCGCATACCTCGAGAAGATCAAAGACCAGTGGAAATATAAAAATTTGATTGTAATTTGTTGATTAACATATTGATTTTAAGTTGTCGTTGCTTGCTGGCAGTTGCTATGTACCATAAGTTTATCACTGCGAACAAAAATTAAAATTAAAAATTACAGTCGATACTATATAACACGCCAGGAATTATTCTGTAAGTCTTTGAAGACGTTTGTGATTTGCCGATTTACATCATCTATTCCTAACATAATATATTATGCTGCCTTGTTTTATGTAGGGTATTCCAGAAACCGCATTTTTCTTAAGCCGCAAATGTTAAATTGAATGCGTTGTTTTCCAACTTATTTTGTCATCCGTTCGTGGATTTTTTTTCCAAATTACTATGAAGTTTAAAGTACATACACGTGAATGATTCATAAGTATGGCAAAATTTTGTTTTGCTTTTCCGCCTTGTCTCCTAAAATAACGTATCACCTTAATCCTTGAGCACATTAGATTTAAGACTTAAATTTTATGTTTATCCAATGCTAAACTTCTTTGGTTTTAAGTCGCATCTTCACTAAATGCCTACTAAATGTTATCCTACTGTGCCTACTTGTACTACCTGTACAATCTACTTATTGTGTTCACTTAGTTAGCCCAATTTGTTACTTCATTCGCACTACGCAAAAAGAAATCCTTTTACATTTACTACGCACTTGTTGTTTCGTTGTAGAACTGCGTATTTTCCCAAAGTTACTTTGTTATTACTCATCCCATACATGCTATGTACTGACCTCCTTTTTTATTTCATTGTAAATTTTATTTGTCTCATATTAAGTAGCTTGGTATTAACAATGTCCTTGCAGTATAATGTGTTGTGTATGGTGCGTTATAAAAATTAGGATTTGTAAACTTAATCCCTGTTTGTTCCTTGCTAAAGTAGAATTTGCCAACATATATATTTTTTTTAAGTCTATGATTTTATAGAAAACTCATTTCAGTTATATCATTCGCTGTAATTTGCTCTCTGCGTTAACCATGCGCTTTTACTTTAAAGACATTTACGATAATCATATCAGGCCCCAAAAATAAAAATACATATAAGCATACCCGTGGAACTCAGTACTCGTGAAGGAAGTGATACTTATGTTTGAAAAGTAGGCGTGATATTAATTAAATATCAACATATTCTTCGTTTTGACTATGACTTCGGGTGACCTTCGGAAACTTTCAGGTGTCCGAGGAAATGAATCATTTAAAGCTTGTTAGTATTCCGCCGTAGACGATTTTCCTCTTCGTATTGACTATGAAGCCTTCGGGTGATCTTCGCGTGTCCAGGAATTGTAACAATTAAATCTTATTGATAGTTTGCCATAGATGTTTTCCCTCTAGTATATCTAGATATTCTTCGTTTCGTCAATGAAGCCTTCGGGTGATCGTCGGGTGTCCCAGAAAATTGAAATCACGTTTTACACCTACCAACAAAATTTCTTCAAAACAGCTTCTATGATTTGCGAGACATAATAGGATGTAATAAAAATGACTCGAGGCCTTGATATTTTATACTTAATGCGGAAAAAGAAGTTTCACTTCAATTAAAAGAAAATTTAATGAACTTCTAGCCTAGGAACTTCCTCTGATAGATATTAACTAAGTAGTTCATACTTTATAGCAAAATTAAAATCAGTTTAGGGGTTTTTTGGCAATAAATCGGTTTTCCAATACAAACATAATAGGCATGTTTCTTTGTGAAGGGGCTCATATGCCCTTACTTCAAAGGATGATAACTCGGAAAGAAAGGTTCCGGTTGGAATAAGAAAGAATATAACAATCGATGTCATTAAATAAAATGGAAATATAATTTATCCTGGAAATGCACCACAAGCCTGAAAATAGCGTATTCTGCAACTTAAAGCAAGCATATCTCGAAATTCTACAAGTGTTTAGGCATGAGCAATTTCAATCTCGAATACGGATTCAGCGTCGAAAAGTACTTAAGGACACATACATATATATGTAGTAGAGTGGCCCAAAATTTTAAAATTTTTTGGTAAGTAAAGCACCATGCAAAATTTGGTCTATTTCAGAGAAAATTTAATGCATCCCAAACCATTTTAAAAACCGAAAAGTGGTCCGTTCTTATACCCTACACCCAGGGTATATTCACTTTGTCCTTCCTTTTGTAACGAAGAGAAGGAGTTGTGGCAGATATACCAAAGTATATATATTCTTGATTAGCGTCACCTCCTAAGTTGATATAGCCATGTCCGTCTGTCTGGGTGGGTGGCTGGGTAGCTTGGTGTGCGTGGAAATACACTTTCTGGGAAAACTAGGCAAGATAATTCAATGCAATTTGGTAAACCGCCTTCGTCGTTAAAGTTAGCTCGTGGGATTGAAAATGAGTAAAATCAGCCAACAGACACGCCTACCGCTCATACAAAAAATATCTTCAAAATGCAACTTTTGGAATATTTTTCACGGCAATGCAACCAAAATACACATAAATACTACGAATTATAAAGCCTTAAGCTATTAAATTCAAGTACATTTTTTCTTCAAACAGAACTTTTAATGTATGAAAAATCTAAAGGGAATGCAGCATAACCTCAAGCAAAATAATAAATGACAGACTTCATAAAATTTATTATTACTCTAATATTAATTAAATATGACATGGAATGCAGCAGTTAAAAATCCAGTACATCCACATAAGATGCAAGTGAAGTCAAGAAAAAATTTCCCACAGAAGACAGACTCTGAACTGATCTTGTGTGATGGCAATATAAGGAACTCCCATGCTAAAATTATTATTAGGAGCAGCATAAAAACTGCAATTACACATGTGCGCCATTAATCGAAATCTGATCAATCTTTAGCCGCAAGGTATCATGAACATGAAAGGCGGAGAAGGACGCGCTGTCATTGCATTAGGCAGAAAAGTGACAAGATCAATGATCTTGATGTTGCTGTAGATCATTGTTAAAAGTGAAAGAAGATGTTGTTTGGGGCTTGTATATTGAAAATGATAATGCAAAAGTGTTGCTTTGGTTGATTTTTTATGAAATAAATAAGTGCCATTAATAGAATTTGTGATGCGCCTAAAAGCATTTCCACGATCACATAACTCTTGGCATATCAATGGAGATCACTTTTATTATTTTTCTACAGTGAATTCTCCACTGACAGCAGTTTTTTATAGATTTTTCTTTCTATTAACAGTTGTCTTAACCACAAATGATATGTCAATAGTTTTAAAGAAAGAGAAAAAAATGGAATGCATTAAACTCGTGGCAGCGTTACATATCCTTTGAAAAGCATAAAATCTCAAATTGTTTTGTTTAAGAAAACGGCGACTGCTATCAATTTTATTTCAATTCATTTCAAAGAATCAAGACACTTTTTTCATGCAGTTTTTGTTCTCTTTTTATTGCTGATCTTGGGGCTGCTTTTCCATATAAAGTCCTATGTCATTTTCATATATTTTGATCTTTTGCCTTGTCGCTGATTCTATTTCCGTGATTTCTGTTTCGACTTTTATGACTAAGTACTATAAAAAAATCGATTGTTCCGTTTTTTTTTTCATTTGAGTTCGCATGACATTCAAAAAACTATAAAAAAAACTTTATATGCGTAGGAGCCTTTATTTGTCTGCATTATCCTTGTGTTGTGTACATATATATAAAAGTGAATCTGAGATGCTTTTCTTCTATAGGTAATTCAGCATTAAGTTTTAACTTTTAATGCTGCCATTGTTAAGGATATTTCTTTTATGTTCCTATATGTATGTAGTTTGTGCACATGTGTTCTCGTTGCTCTCATATGAGTCCTTTGTCTGTATGTGCTCTGTGTGGCTTCTGATTCATAAATTTCAAAAAAAACAATCGTATTGTTGGCTCTATGATTTTCTATTTTGATGCGGAATTCTTCTTTTATATTTGTTTTTTATTTTCTTATTCAAAGCATTGTATATTTTTTGGCTCCATTATTTGAATTTATACGCATTATACTTATCATTTTGATAAAAATATTTTAGATACACGACTTGATTCGAAAAGGTATGTAAGGCATGTTGGTTGGTTGGTTGGTTGGTTTCTGATGTTCGTTGGTCTATTTGAACTAAATTTGATTATGTTCTCCTTTATAGCAAATATATATATTGCACAAATTTCAAGTTGATATCTTTATCCGATCAATATCTGCGATGGCTTAATAAAGCTTTGAACTTTCTGGCAAAAATAACGAAAATTTCAAGTTGAGTGCTCGCTCATCATTTTAATCCTTACTACATCATAAAGTTTCCTCTGTAAAGACATTAATTTGTGTGTGTGGAAAGTATTAAAGTTGCTTGGAATTGCACTCCCAGGACACCAAAAGTTTCTCTTTGATGTAAATAAGCGCCATATAAAATTTTGTCCGTTTTAGAGAACATTTGGTGGATCTCAAACCATTTGCAAAACCGAAAAAAACTTCTAAATTAGGATGACCAACTCGGAATTTGAAGGAAAACTATAAAATAGCTCAAAAAATTCTGAAAAAATTCACACGTATTTCTTGGACATTTCTAAGCATTTTTTGCCGTATACACTTTTTTCATAAGTTCCCTTGCTTTTGAGTAAAAATCGTTTTTCTGACTTCGTTATTGAAGAACGTAAAAAAATCGATTTTTGGGACCGAATATTATTATACCCAAAAAAAAAAATAAAAAAAATTTTAAACGCCAAATTTTTGTAAGAACATTGTATTTATTTCTAAAGCACCCTTGGATATCCATTTTCTTATGAAAAAAAAGTTATGACCAAAACATGATTTTATTAGAATCAAAAATAAAAGTTTTTTTTAGAGTGAAAAAAAAAAAATAAAAAAAATGCTGCAGATATCGTTTTGGAGAGTCCCTCTAACTTTTGAGTTGGTTTCAGTATGAATCTAAATTTCGACCCGGTCTAACGCATATTTTTGTGTATTTGTTTTTTTTTTTTTTTTTTTTTTTGATTTTACAACAATTTTAGCTTATGGACTATAGATCATAAAAGACAGATCATAGACCAAAGATTGTGGATCAAAGACTACGTATTATTGACCATAGACTATTTATTATGAAAAAAAGTCCAAAAGAACTGTTTATAGACTTCACTCATATACCATAAAGGACGGATCATAGACCATAGTTCATAAAAGGTATATCATAGATCCAAGATTATGGACCAATTACCATATATTATTGACAACAGACCACATATTATGGGCCACAGACCATACACGACAGATCATACTCAATATATAATGAACCATAGACCATAAGAGACACATCATAGACCATAGATTATGGACCAAAGACCATAAAGGGCAAGAGTAAACAACTCAAAATTTCAGCTTTCAATCCTTTAATCTTTTCCACTGAATTCAAAGTCCTTTTAGAAACCTTCAACTACCACTTGTCAACTTATTAGCATCAGTAAGCAATACATCTAGGTTGTCCCTGCAGGGAAGAACTCGGCGTCTCTCCTCAACTCCGCTTTCACTAATAGAGTTATCGAAAGCCAAAAGAGTGCAGATGAATTTAACGTGGTAAATTGCTTCAAGATATCAAAGTTTCATTAATACTGAGTATCAGATACTCCAGATGGATTCAACTATATAATATTAACTGCAGAATACTAATGTATGCTGGCTACATATGAAGTATTTCCGAGCAAGTAAGTCTATCCTTAAGCACAATGGGAACTAATGGAGAGGGTTCGGATAAACTCTTCATCAAAAATTTAGTTAATGGACTCGAAAATTTTCGAAAAAGTAGAAAAATGTTGCAAAGTCGAAAATTTTGATGGACTCGAAAATTTTCGAATATATAGAAAAATGTTGAAAACTTAAGAAAAAAAAAAAGAAGGAAGAAGGAGGACTCGAAAAATTTGATTTACTCGAAAATTTTCGTAAAAGTAGAAAAATGTGGCAAAAGTAGTAATGTCGAAAATATTGAAAAATGTTGCAGGACTCGAAAAATTTTGATTTACTCGAAAATTTTCGAAAAAGTAGAAAAATGTGGCAAAAGTCGTAAATTTTGATTGTCTCGAAAATTTTTCAAGAAGGTAGAAAAGTTTTGGAAAAGTCGAAAAATTTTCATGGACTCGAAAATTTTCGAAAAATCTTGCAAGAGTCGAAAAATTTTGATGGACTGGAAAAGTTAGAAAAATGTGGCACAAGTCGGAAAATGGTGTAAAAGTTGAAAAATTTTGGTGGACCCGAAAATTTTCGAAAAAGTAAGAAAATGTAGAAAATTTACGAAAAGTCGAAAAATATTGGTGTACTCGAAAAGTAAGATAAATGTTGCAAAAAGTGAAAAAAATTGGGTGGACTCGAAAATGTAGAAAAATGTTTCAAAAGTCAAAAAAGTAGAAAAATGTTGGGAAAGTCGAAAAATATTGCAAAAGTAGAAAAATGTTGTAAAAGTTGAAAAATATTGGTGGACTCAAAAATTTTCGAAAAAAGTGGAAAAATTTTGCAAAAGTCGAAAAATTTTAATGAACTCAAAAATTTTTTCAAAAAGCAAAAACATGTCACAAAAGTCGCAAAATTCTGACGGACTCGAAAATTTTCGAAAAAGTTGAAAAATGTTGCAAAAGTCGAAAAATTTTTATGGACAAGAAAATTTCAAAAAGTTTTTGAAAGAAATTGAATTTACTCGTATATTTCCATGGCAACACGGTGCTCTTGAACAGTCGATAGGTTTTTTGGCTATGTGGAGAAAATCTGTGAATGGGGTTTCATTTGTATTAGCTTAGTGGTCTGGATAATGCAAACCCCGAAATCGTAGCTGACCATCCCCGCGAAATATCGCAAAAATACATGTCCCATATAAAAAAATCGGAAAAAAAACGGAACAAACAAATATAAAAATAGTTATATTTAATGTATTTTGCAATGTTGAATCTGAACCCGGCCTTAAAATTGCTATATCTCATACGGTTTTTGAGATATCTTAGCCCAAACAAGGGAAAAATATCGTTTTTGCTATATTTTGAAGCTATATAACTAGAATATAGAACATTCATACGCAAAATTTGACACATTATCTGAAAGTTCCAATATTTTTCTTTAAAATCGCATTTAAATTATGTCAATAGAGAAAAATTAAGATATCGACATTATTTGAATTAGGTTTAGAAGATTGATTAAAGCTTTCCATTTCTGCATCAGAATTTACGGATATAAGTACGTCCTGTTATATAGCTCCAAAACACAACAACAAAACATAGCGTCGGCTTTTTTTCCTTGTTTAGACTAAGATATCTAAAAAACCGTATAAGATACAGCAATTCTAAGGCCGGATTCGGATTCAGCATTGCAAAATACATTAAAAATAACTATTTTTATATTTGTTTGTGGCGTTTTTTTTTTCTGAATTTTTTTTATTTTTTATGGGATATGTATTTTTGCGGGGATGATCAGCTACGATTTCGGGGTTTGCATTTTTCAGACCACTAAGCTAATACAAATGAAACCCCATTCACAGATTTTCTCCACATATTCTAAAAACCTATCGACTGTTCAAGAGCACCGTGGCAAGGTGTCAAATGAGCTGACGTATTGTATATAAGTAACTAGAATAAACATAGTCTAGTGCCTTTCTTCCTTTTTCTGAATAATACAAGTTCGTGTTATGATATTTTGAATATTGGGTTGAAATTTTGTCTTAAGATTGACCTGACATGAATAGGCCGAACTACTTAGTTCTTACAGAAAATAAGCTTTGCGGATAAGCAAGGCTGCATCATTTGTTGACTAAATAGCCCGAGGCTAAGAACTTTAAAGTAGGTTCCGTTGCCTTGCCGCGGCAAACTAAGACACCAAAGTCGAAAGAAAAGCTAAAGAACTGTTTGTACTTGAGAAGCTTCACGGATCGCAGTGGAAATTTTTTGCATGGTAGGTACTTTAATCGATTAGATACGCATTTTTTATTTAGCCGCAAGTCGGTTTTATTGACCTTTCAAGAATGATGGTGTTTTTGTTCGTGTTCAGCAAGTTACTCTTAACTTTGGTTTATGTGAGCCAATTATGACAATTAGTTTTTCTTTTAAATATACAGAATTTAATCAGGTTTCGAAGGACGTAAGGCCTATCTCATTACGAGTATCTTGTATAGCAAGGGAACATTTTGAAAATTCTAAAAAAACAAAACTTTCTAATTGAAATATTTCGAAAAATGCAGTTTTTTTCTCAAAGTTTCAATACGTTCTACATGATTAATAGAAAAACCTTTACGGATCCGTAACGGATAAAAAAGCGGAGATATGAACCGTCTGGCACACTGGGAAGGTATATGGAAAACAACCGAAAATTAAATAAAATTTTGAGAAAAAAAATCTTAATTTAAAAAAAAAAGTAAATTTTCGCAAATTTTCCATATAAGTATGTACTCGTGTGTGCCTCAATGGTTCGTACTGAGGGTAAAATAAAGAAAAGTGAATAAAATATTTTTGAATAAAAGAAATATAAACGATAAAAGGAGGTACAGCAGAATTTCATAAAAAAAGTAGGATTACCCTCTATGATGTATGATTTTGTTCCATACAGCAATTGATGCTGAAATTGTGATAATTGTCATAAAATCTTTAGAATTTTTAGTGCTGAAATAAAAGTAAGCACTGAAATGAAATACCTTGAGATGTCAGCTTAAGAAAACGGACATAAAAAATTGCCAACAACGACAATGACAATGCAAAACGAAAGAAGAAATAAAAGTAGACCAGTGAAAAGGAAGTAAGTAGGTTGAAACTTCCTTTAAAATTTGGCAAAGAAAAAAAAAATCCATTGTAGGTGTCATAAATGCTGGCTAAGCCAATGATGTAATATTTGCTAAGCAACAACAGCCCTATAGCTAATGTCCAACATGGCGACTGAATTTTATGCAATTGCAGCTTAGCTCAGAGTTTAAGTAGAGCGCGCTCCATTAATCCTTATGGCTTAAGGCTACACAATTAGTGCTCATATGTCTTATGATTCTGGATAAATGCATTAAATTGATATGAGATCTGGAAAAAGTCTGCAAGAAAGAAATGTAGCGTGCCAGGAAACAACAAGTTGTTTGTTTTTTTATTTTTCTCTGTAGTACTACTACTACCGAAAAAAGGAAATGTCCTTTTTTCTTGTCATTCTAAATTCACTCATATACAGCATGGTATGGAGATGTAACACAAATTTTTATGTCCTGAAATTTGATATTAATGTTATTTTTTCCTTTACATATTTTATTGTTTTTGTTATTGTTGTGCATTTTGTACAAAAGTTCAAAGAATTGCCTCTTCAAATATTTTCATCTACTTGTCTTAATGTCCTGTTTTTCGAAATTTTGCCTTGCCTTAAGTGCTCATTAAAATAAATATTGTCTTAGTTTGTGTCTCCATCATACTCTCGATGTAGAAATAAAAATTTGTTTTGGCGTCACATAAATTTTCTTCAAAAATGTCCTTTAGATTGTATTCTACTTATATGCACGGCATTTGTTGCCGCCTAGTTTGCTGTTCATAATGTCATGCGAAGATTTATTATATTTACACCACTTTGACATTTGTGCATTTGTCAAAAAATACTAAGTATCTATGTGCTGCTTGTGAATTTTGACACTTAACACTTTTTGCTTTTGCGCAGGCGCATGTGTCCACTGTGACAGAGCATGTACTGGACGCTTAGTGCTCTAGGTCATTCTATTTAATTGCACCGAAGCGTGCCATAAAATTTAAGTGGATTATCCCTAAAAGAGTTGTATATCATAATAGTAATGAGTTAATAACGCAGTTTTCAAGGAATTGCTTACACAAGGGACTCTAGTGGCGCCTAGTAAGCTATTTCGTTTTATGCTTGTTTAAGGATCAAAATGAAAAGAGATATTTATTTTGCATAAGTAATACCATACTTCCTCTAACAGTCAAATAATGTGAAAAAGCGCAAACTTTAAAGTTGCCAAAACTAAAAAATCTGTTGGGGTGCCATATCACCGAGGGGTGCCATATCAAATTTTTGTTTTCTTCACTTTTATCGAAAGAGCATGTTTATAGTTGAATGCTACGGAAGATGGAAGTATTGAAATGCAAAGGGGTGCCATATCACCCAGGGGTGCCATATCTGTCGGGCTTACATCAAGGTAAAAACAGTCAAACTTCCCGAATAAAGTTAGAAAGCTGCATTTTTCTGGACTATATGTAGTTCAAAATATTCTCCGCAACACCCTAAAAAACAAATTAAGTGAAAAATCTCCTCTCGACGCAATCGATCAGCTATGACAGCACACTTAAGCTTTTTGTCAAACAGGATACACATTGCAGGATATTGCACAAAGTAATTACGCGAGCAACTGGCGCACGCGCATAGAAGCGTGCGATATATGTAGCTACTCTCGTAGTCCACCGGAACGGAAATCAAGAAAAAAATAAATTTATTTAAAATTACCAAATTCAAATTAAGCAAAATTTAAATACAATCAACTGCAACTCCCTGCTATAGCAACGAACAACGGAAGTAACCAGTCACGCCTCACAGCTTAAGCAGGACCACGTGAGCAAAAAGGAGCTGGCTGGCTGGCCAAAGGCATTTTTAAATTTTTGCTTACTAATGCATTTCCGCTGTAAAAATAACAATAACAAATGAAAAATATCATATAAATTTACCAAACAATTGCAAGCCGCGTGCCAAGTATGCAGGACATTAGCAACACCCCTAAGAAATTTGAATAAAATTTAAAGAAATTGCATACATTAAGGACACGTAATGAGAATATGACACACATACAGATGGATGTGTATCAGTCAGTAGTTGTCATCAAGGAATACGATTGAAATGAAATCAACACCCATTACTTGCGAGCGCACAAGGACATCAATGTGTTTGATCACCAAAGGGAGTTCCTTGAAGTCTAGCTTCTTAATGATCGTCACTGTAATGACACCCTTTTGTTGTGGAGTGACGTGAAATGAAATTTCCTTTTTTTGGTTTTGCTTGACAATTCTGATTTCTTTTGTCCTTCACGAAATATTTCACGTATTGTTCGTATGTAATATGATCGTTTCTTATGCAAATCATTTGTAGGAATTCACAACATTTTGTTGCCATTAAATTTTTGCAAGTGTTTAAGTTGCTGTAAGGACGATTTTCGTACAGTTATTTCGAGGACACGCGCTTTACCGGATATGGGTTGTTTTGGTACGACGCATGCGCAACACGATCGTCTTACAAAGTTTGGGTTGCTTGAGTTAAGAAAATATTGCAACGCATGTACAGTTTTCAAGTTGAAAATCTGGCAGTGAAAAGTTAACAGCTGTAATTTAAGGAATGTGTATGCGTTTTGAAAAATGGGAGTGGCACCCCGAATGCCATAAAAAAACCCGTAATGCAAGTTCAAAAAAGTGAAGCAATTTGATAACTTGTTAACCCTTTCGAACCGGTTGGGACAATATATCCCAAAAATTTTTGAATAAATATTTTTGAATAACATAATTCGGTTATTAACTTCACTTAAATTGAATGAATTAATAAAATTAACGCAATTTTTAGTAACCACTGTTTTTTCTTATAACCACTCCAAGGACATTGCATGCCGAAAATTCAAATCAAAAAGATCTGTTGGGAGTATAGAGCGGAAGCGCCTCTGGCGGTGAAAATTTTAATTTAGAGACGGTCAAACATTTTACTTAAATTTAGTTTCTAAGGTTAACCTATCACAAATATTGTGAACCCCACAGTTTTTTTCCGGGTCGAAAGGGTTAAGGAGGCATTTTGCCTATGTAGAAGTACAGTTCTTGCCTCTTTATTCGCAGAAAATTAGTTCCTTCATGTCTTGAAACTGATCCAAGCACTAGCAATTTACTTTTTCCAACCGCGACATGAAGTTTAATACAACACTTATTGAAATCCGAACTATAACTGTAATTTCAAGATATCATCTAGCACGTACCATAATGATTATGAATGTTACGGAGCTTCGCTTCAGGTACTGAAAGGTCGGAACATCTGATTGATTTTGATCCCTGACTTTGATTCCGAAAGTTTTGAATCAGAAGTTGTAATTTGCACCGTCGAATTTTTGAAAAGAAAAGACAGAAAGAAATCAATAAAAGTAAGAATCAAATTTTATTTCGGAAAAACCCCTCATGTTCGGCCTCGCGTCCATGATATCATTTATTTTTCTATGGCATTAAATTTATTCAAAGGAAAGAAAGGACAAAAACATAAAATATACTTTTTATATCCGACTGCGGTTCTGACTCGACTTCTAGCAAATCCTATCGATTGGAATATTATTTTTGGTTGAAATTACTCCAAATCCTTCGAGAATGCCTTTGATAGCTTCCAATATTTTTCTTCGGCCCTTCGTCATGGATTGGTGCAATATAATGTTGGGCTCAAAAACCCGGAAGAAGTCGGAGACGCCCATGATAGATTCCAAAACTTTTCTCCGGTTTTATCTCATTCGACCTTTTTTCTGTTCCCAGATTTCTGTAAAGTTATTATTACTCCCAGTGGAAAGTAGCGCACCCACTTGCACTCCAATTTTTTTTTTTTTTTGAACCTTTCGGCCAACGGGCAGGGTATAACTCCTAAATCATTGAATTAGCCAAAGGAATAGGTAATAGAGAAGGAGGATAAGTGGAGTAGTATCGGTTATCACTTGTATTTTACTAACCGAAGTCAAAGCTGTCGGCAAAAATACTTTCTGGCAGACTAAATAACGAATTACTTATAACTCGCCCCTATACAAGTGAGAAACATTTAGTCAGTTTTTTCTAGTTTTAAGCTTTTTAGTATTTCTGGTCTAAAATATTATATCATTTAGACTGAAAAGACTTATTAAGCCTTATCTTGCCCGCTTCCCTAGACACATTAAACATGTGATCGGTCCATCTCAGATCGGATTGAATCGATAACTTATGAACGCCAAGAACTGTTGTTTCCGTAATACTGGATGAATACATACTAATTGGTGGGATGGGGCAATCTATTTGTTTTGAGACAACAGATATTATTATCTTCTACCAGCATTAAAATCAATTCTATTCGGACAACCCCACTCAGATTTTGTTTAAGGTAAGAGTTCCATTCATTATCCGTCTCTTACTTTCGACTCGGATAACGTCACGATGGTTTTTGAGGAAATATGAAAGTCAAAACTGTTCGGATCACGAATATTTTACCAAACTCCAAAGTATTAAATTTAACTGCGAGTTGTTACTCTTGAAAAATTAAGAACTGAAACCTTATTTGACCTTCACAAAACCAATCACTATTGATTATAGAGACTATTACTTGAGGAATAGAAATTTCAAGGCTAATGCTTCTGGGTTAAGTAATTTTTGCCGAGTTAATTTTATTTTTTGGACGAAAAAGAATTGAATCTATTAGATGATAAATTCCTGAAAATTATATTGGATTTTCTAAAAAAGTTTTATATAAAAGAAAAGATTTTGCATTTTTTTTTTTTAATTATTTATTTTATAACAAATTTTTATAAGGGTTCATTATAAAAAAGTTTAGTGTCTTCCATAAATTTACTTAACTAATAAAAAAATTTCTTTTAAACCATTGTCTTCCACTGATATAAAAATTTACTTAAATGCTAAAATTAATACTTAAGGCACAGCTTTATACATATTGAGGTATTTACATATTTTTTACAAATTGTTTGTTGTAGTTTTTATCTTATTATAAACTTCTTACTAACATACACTTGGACTTGGTTCGGCTACTGGTTTACAAAGTATTTGAAGAAACAGGAACAAAATGTTGCACACAGCATGCCATCAGACGACTGAATCGGCGACTGAATTAAAAATTGAATTGGCAAATACAGGGTGCCACTGGGCTGAGCATGTCTCAGTTAAAATCATAAGCACATAGAAGGCAGGTCACTTGATCTCAATTAATATACTTTTGATCACTGCTGTTGCCAAGATGATATATAATCCAGCAATTCTTCATCATTGGGCTGTTCATAGGTATCAAATGGTTCAAACTTGAAATGCATTTGTGGCGCCACTGTTGGTTGATGCTGCTGATGCTGCTGCTGACTTTTGGTAACTTCCAATGTAATGGGTTGCAAGTAATTGACACCGCCAATTGAAATATCCGAATCGGTATACGATGGTGTGGGCGATGCTGAAGCTTCTGAATGATATTGTGGCATTGGTTGATACATTGATGCATCTTGAGCTGGTGAACCTATTTCGGAGTCATCATCAAAATTACTGCCATCATTGCTGTAATCATCATTCAATTGAAATGTTGCTGCTGCTGATGAAAATGATGTAGATGACGAAGATGTTGCACCAGCATCGTCAAGTAAATCCTGTAGACCACGTATATATTCAACAGCAATGCGTAGCGTATCGACTTTAGACAGTTTTTTGCTAGCGCCACGCCCACCATGTGAGAGCGTATTGATGACCGTTTGTGGCAGATGTTGGCGAAGATTCGTGAAACCGTTATTCACCTGCTTGACACGATTACGCTCACGTGCATTGCGACGTTGCACTGAAGGCAGCTGCTGCTCACCATAGGGCATATTGGCGTAGTTATATTTCTTCTTTGGCAACATGCCAACTAACCGAGTGGCACCATTGCCGATGACTCTTGGTTGTATATTCTGCAAATGGCTGGTGCCAAGTGGTGCTTTAGTTGTGGGTGGCGGCGCAGTCACTTGGCGTTTGCTGTAAGCCGTCATCTGTTGTTGCTGCAATAGAATGCCTGCATTGCTACCATTTAGCAATTGAAATTGTTGCTGCAAATGATGATGATGTTGTTGCTGATAATTTGCTTGCGACATGCATATACTGGCCATGTCGTAGTTTTTATGATACGAACACGCACTTTTTCTTTTGAGTAACGATTAAATCCACTAACGATACCTTGCTCCGTCTGCACACTTTGAACCTTTGTCAACAACTAAACTCTTCTGTGTCTTAAAGTTCTTGAAAGAGTTTGAAGAGTACACTGCGCTTAAGAATTTTGCTTTGAGTTGTAGTTAACTGTGTGGAATCAGATTCCTTAGTGATACCCTTCGTCCTCTGGCATGCCCTTAAGTACGTTTCTGCTTTCTTGGTTTCTTTGTGCTCTATCATTTGGTGCTGGTGGTGGTTGGTTCTATTCACGTTGCTTTGGTTTTGTTTGCTACCTGCAATGGGTTGTGAGTTATCGAGTACGAATACAAGTGATCAGTTGCGCTGTTAGAGCGGAGCGCAATACACAGAGAGAGCTAATACTAAAAGAGAGCACACGCAGTGTAGTGTGAAGAAATGTAAACTGATTTAGCACCAAGTAGAGAGAGAAATGCTTTGGACAGGTTAGGGTATTTGAAAGATTTTTTTGCTGGAAAAACCCACTACATTGAGCGCCACTTTTTTGATGCAGGTTGTGTGGAAAGTTTTATCCTTTGGGATGAAAAAGTAAAAGCAGCATAGTATCCTTAGAGAAATTAATATAAAATTTTATATAGTATGAATTTGTCCCCCACGAAGTACTTATATTTACTACATTTTCTATTAATTTTTCGTGCAAATTTTGTGTATAACGCTTACAACTTATCACTTGCCAATACTATTTTTGATAAGTAAGCGGTATGGGTTACTGAAAAGCTCTAAATATACATAGGTACTTTTCAATAACAGCCAAAGTTATCAATTCGAAAGCATTATATATAATCAACTTATCAGTTAGCAAAGCAATGTAAGAGAAATTTAATTTTTTTTAACATATAACCAACGTGTCCTTAGAGCAATTTATATAAAATACTATAAAATAGTTGTATTTGTCCCACACGAATAAATTAATTTTTATAAAGTTTTCGTGCATACTTTGTGTATAACTCTTACAACTTATCACTTGCCAATACTATTTTTGATAAGCAAGCGGTAAGTATTCCCGAAAAACAACTACTTATTCATACATAAGTAAATATCAATAACAGCCAAAGTTATCAATTCAAATTATTAAATAGATGTCACATTGTAATGTTAAGTAAATAAATATAAGAGAAATTTCATTTGTTAACATTGAGCAAACATTGTAAACCGTCCAATTGAAATTGATAAGTAAGCATATGCCAATAGTTCAATCCTTTTTTTAACCAAAAAAGTTTTGATAAGTGGTGCTAAGTAAAATTCATACCCGCCAAACTTTTATTCTTCTTAGCATTTCTTTACAACCTAATATGGAACTCATTTATTTTACTTAAAATAATGAAACTCATTTATTGTACTTCAAATAATTTTGATACAATTTATGAAAAACCGATTTTTATTTAATTGAAATTTAGTGTCTACGTTCATCTGAAAAATTGTGATAGTTCCACATGGTATGAATTATTGGTCTAAGTGTATCTATAAGCCTTGCCTTATTTAACTTCCAACTTTTGACCTAAATCCTAAAATAAAAATCAAATAAATTAAATTAATCATCAAATACTCATATTTTTAATTCGTCAAAACTTATATGAAGAATTCTTCTTTTTTTTAATTGATAAGTTTTAAGTTTTCAGTAAACAAAGTTTGAATAATTCATAATGATATGATAAGTTTTTAGGACTCTATGAACTATGTTAGTGCTCTAGAAACAGTATCCAAGCAGATGTATAAGTGATAAGTTAGTAAAAACTAAAACAAATTAAGATTGTGATTGTGATAATACAATTTGAATTGTGCTAAGTAAGCTATAAATGCTTCTTTGCCTAATTTTAGTTTAATATAGTAAGGTAGGTATAACATCGTATGAGTAAAACCAAAAAATAGGCAACATTAAATTGATAAGTGTTAATATTTCGATAAGTTTGATAGTGAACTTTAGTTGGATCCATCATTAGTATTTTATATGATTGAAACACAAATTTTATAAAAAAAAAACTGTCACCAATTTGATAAGTGTATACAATATGAACAATGAGTAGTCTGAAAATTGAATTTTAGAATATCTGCGGTTATCTTGAATTTGTTCTGTCATGATAAACAAATCGATATTTATATTTGTTTTAGAAGTTAGAAACTGCGAAGTTTCAACTAAGCAAAATTTGAAAAGTAAAACCAAATGCAGTTTTTTATCACTTATTTTTAAAAATTACTAACTTCTAATGTTGATAAGGTAATGACAATTTCTTGATAAGTTTATGAATTAAGTATAAAATATATAAAACGTGATTTTTTCCAATAGTTAATTATTGTTTTTATTGCGAATTTGATAAACGAAGTGCCTTATTTTTGTATATCCAAAGCTCAATACTTACTTTTCATATATGTCGCTAAGCAAAATGTGTTTATATGAAAAGTGTAGAGTAAGTGACATCTAAAATGTGAATTTGAACTATTAATATCTATCGAATAATATTCTTACGATTTGGATAAATGATAAGTTCAAGAACACTGACAGTAAGTATCCAATATATACGATTATGTAGCTAATATTGTAATACCAAGTAATAGAACATACTTACATATGTACATTTAAGAAATAATATAAAATTTTATGCTTTGCTGCACAGTTAGCTTTACAGTATGCTTATTTCATATCTATCCAACATCATGATCATGCGCTGTTAACCTTTTTACCTACACAAATGCTAAACGAACAAGTCGCGTGCCAAAAAAAGTCGACCCTCCGAAGCGACGCTATAACATACATAAAATTTCTTAGCTAGACATTAACATATTACCTTACTATGTAAGTGCGCTGTTAACTTAGCAGAGGAACCTACAAGTTAAATTACATTTATGAAACTATGTATTGACCTGCATCTATGATCCTTAGTTTTTCTCCTCAAAGGAGCAAAAATGCTAAATCAAAATTATACCTGCGTTGCTTACTTTCTTAAGGATAACAATTTCCATGCTCTTTCTTCAAAAAAAAACTTTTGTATTATTTTTCCCACTCTTTTGGTGCAGTTTTCTTTTACTTTTCTTTCTTTTCCTATATTTACTTCTTGTAAGGTTTTAATTTTCTTTTATTTTCTATGTTATCCTTAAGTCCTTGCATACTTTGTACAATACACATATCTACTGCTTTATACACCATTGTGGGTTATAAAAGATATCTGATCTTTGTTCGTCGATTTTTTCTGTTTTCATTTTCTTCTCATAACTATGAATAAGATCCTTTTTTGTAGGTGTATTTCGTATTGTTGCTGTTGCACATACTATCGAAAGTAAAACTGAAAATATTAGGTCGATCGTTAAGAATGCGGAGTCTTTTGTAACATTTTGCGCATGTTATAGCAGTCAGTCTACTTTAAGTCCTTGTGCAGGAAACAGCTGCTGGTGAAAGATGTCATGGAATGTAAAAAAGAAAAATAAAAATTATTCATGAATTTTTCAATCATTTTGGCGGAGTTAAATTGGAACACATCATAGATCTTACATATACATATTTGATAATAATTCCATAGCATTATTTGATTGAAACAACATAAAACAATTTTTGCATTGCATGCATACTGTTCTTGATTATTACAACAAATATGATGTATTGGTCAGGCGCAATATTTCTATCAAGCAAATAAATGAAAAAGAAACGAATTTTTGAGCATGACTTTTTAGAATTTACTTCATTTTCGAATTTAGTAAGAACAATTGTCATTAAAAAGTTAAAGAATGTTTTAGATTGCTTCTTGCGTATAAAGCTGTGAGAACTCCGATCCAATTAATCCGTGGAAGTTGATATTAGTGTCTGAAAAGTCCATTTTATTAATTATTCAAAGTTTTTGGGTTATTCATGATACATTTTTTTATTAATTTTTACTTTTTACTAAAATACTGGTTCTTGTGTTTTAATATGTAAGATTAGTTTCATGTGAATTTTGGTCTACTATAACCATTAGAGGCTCGATATTCTATTTATTGTATTCTACCTTAAGTATATAACTGACATTTTACAAATATTTTGTTAATATATACAGACCAGATTAATAATAGACTTGGAAGGTATGTGACCTGTAAAACATCCTTATAAACAAAGGTTTTTTTCATGATTTTAGCGTTGTACACTGCAATGAAGTTATTCTTACTAGCCTCGTAAATTTTTTTAATGAAAAAATCACTTTAAAAGGAAGCTTATCTGGATGGGTATGAATTCATTCTTGGCATTTTGCGGCAGTCATCTTAATTTCGCCCTTCAAAGGAGGAGTTTGGAGATCTCGATTTTCTAAATTTTCGCAATACTAACCTACAAAGATTGCTTCGAGTTTATCCTTATAATTTTAGGTTGGAACCTTTGAAGGATTTCAATGTGGGAGTTAGCGGCTGTACACCATAGCTTAATATCGTAGATCGATATAGGTTTTAAAATGCTGGTGTATGTATAATATAATTTTGTTTTCCAGAGAAAGGGAGGATTGACTGCTCAAGTGATTTTTCTTTTGTTCAAGATATGATTCTTCCATGTTAAAGGCCTTTCCAAATGCTTATCAAGCTACATATATCCAGAAAAACTATGGATCTGGTCAATTGTAGAATGAGGTTTTATAAAACCAAAAATTCGTGTTTTAAAACTATTGTTAAAAATATTGGGTGTATGCATCAATTTCCATCGTTTTTCAAAAGATGTCGCTATCAATACATTTTGACTTAAATGTTAGATCAGAAACGTCATATCTGAAGCTTAGGCATCTGTCAACAACTCTGCATCATTAGATTTGAAAATTTTCATCCGCATCATAAATTTTACTGTGCTCCAAAATGTCCGAGTTCGTGCCGAAAAAGCAACATTTGCGGGAAGTTTTACTTCACTACTGTATTTCAAAGAAAACAGCTGCCGAAAGTCATCGCATTCTGGACTATGCTCCAGCTGAATCAAGCTTTCGTGAGTGGTTTCGACGGTTTAAAAGTGGTGATTTTGATGTCGAAGACAAAGAACGTCCTGGTCAGGACCAGCTAGGTGTAATCCATTATGAGCTGTTGCCAGGTAGCCAAACCATTAATGCTCAACTCTATCGTCAACAATTGATCCGATTGAAGCAGAAAATCCAGGCAGAGCGGCCAACGTATGCGACCAGACACGAGTCAATCATTTTCCACCACGATAACGCTCGGCCACATATTGCTGTCCCAGTCAAAAATTACCTGGAAAACAACGGATGGGAAATCTATACAAATTTTGCCTCACCCGCCTTATAGCCCAGACCTTGCACCATCAGGCTACCATTTGTTCCGATCGATGCAGAATGCCCTATCAGGAATACGCTTCACTTAAGTTCAAGATATCGAAAATTGGCTCGATTCGTTTTTGGCCGGCGCAGTTTTTCTGGGATGGAATCCATAAATTGCCAGAAAGATGGGAAAAAGTAGTGACTAGCGATTAGCAATACTATGAATAAAATACATTGTACCATTTTCTTTAAATAAAGTCTTAATGCATACACCCAATACTTTGGCAAGCATAGGAAGAAGACTGATGGGGCGATATATTTACGGATCTTCCCGGGCTTGAGAACCAGTTTGACCTCATTGTACAGGAAAAACACACTTCATAAGAAAAACATTAAACATCGTGTGGACAGAACGTACTATTCAAGTGGCTTGCGAGTAGCTCGGCCTTGTCGTTGGGAGTCCCAGATTTTATCGTGATTTTATGTTTGTTTTCCAGACAGAATAATTAAAAAGGTGAGTTGGCTCCTGAAATTTAAGTAAAATACATGCTTATACTATATGAACCGCTCAAATATTATTGCGAAAAAGTAGCGATGCAATTTATTTTAAACAAATTTTTGGGGTGGATATAAGAAAAGTTGAAGATAAGAATGCAAAAGATGTTTATATAATCAAAAAGTTTTAAAAACTATCTTCTAGCAATATAATATGTATATCCTTTGCCATGATTTTATATCATTCTATTAAAAATAATATTCGTTATTGCGAGCCTCCCAAATTTGTTTTGGAACCTTTTCTGGGCATATGGTTGCATTTTTTGGTAAAGGTTGATGACTTAAGCATTAATTGCTTTTATATTTTCTATATACCAATTTGATTTCAATGGCTGCTCTAACCCCTTAAATGTTTTGCACTTATATGGAAATTATCAAATTTTCACTTCAAAATGTTGCAACAACATTGTAAACCAATCGATGGAGTCATTATGCACATTAAAACACTTTAAAATGAGTCAATAGTATTGATGGCAACGAAATAAAAACCACAACAATAATAATTATTTTGCATGCAACCAGAAATAAATGTCGCCTCCCAGACACGTCGTCATTATTGCCGTTGCCGCCACTGGCACTGACCATGCGCAACACAACATTTACGCGCATTTATAGCAACAAAATCAGAAAATATCAACTGTTGTGTACTCGTACATGACGACAGAAATGCGCGTGCGCAACTTCATAGATGAGACATGAGACACATAGGGACACAGACTCCGAAACATAATGGTGGTGGAGGCAAATGCAGCTGTCCCCTATGATTTGTTGTAAGGAACGATATTTTTGTTGTTGCTGCTGCTGTTCTTAGTGGACACGCGCATGCGCGCACAAGCCACAAGTCATCATCATCATTGTCGTCAGCAATAGGCAGTAGCCAACCACATTGTCATCGTCGTCATCTACATCAACAACATTTTGATTGTCAATAAATGTTGTCAGCATTTGACGCGTGATTTTTGTTTCTTATTGCAACAACAACAACAAATATTTGCATTCACAAAAATAACAACAAAATTAATGTGATGAAGTAGCAATGGGCTATTGGGCAGTAGTTCACTGCAGTAGCGTCGTTGCATGTCACTGTTGCATTTGCAAATTCGCGCTACTGTTCCTGGCTTCATTATTAATTGTGTTGCGCATGCGTAAAGCGTAGCGGAGTTTTTTATTCCTGAACTTGAAATCACTTGTCATTGCGTAAGGTACATGAATGCAGTACTCTGCCTGTGGGCAATTCCATGTTTGCAATTTGAAAAACAAGTGATTTCATTTGGAATTCTGTAACAGAGCATACTTTTAAAATTTAAGTTCTTTTGATGTCCTTTTTTTGTGGAAAAGCCTTGACATCATGTTTCAACGCATGGAGTTGCATGCATAATGCGCTTATGCAAATTTTGCAACAATATTGTAGTTGTTGTTGTTGTTATTCTTATTGTGTTTACTTTATCGGAAGCACGTGTCAAATGAGACAGTTAGGCACAGTCAGTTTGTTAGTCTGTCAGCCAGCGAGCCAGTCAGTCCATGCATTTGGGGAGTTGTTCTTTGTTGAAAGTCAAGGACAGGGTTGATACTTCATTTTATTGCCCTTAATGTTTCTCAAGTGTTGCATTTAAGTGCGATTGAGTCATGCAATATACATACAAAGTGTTGTTAATAGTGTGCTTTATGCTGTTTTAAGAATTCTATTTATATATAGATTTTTCATCGCGAATTTATTGTTCTGAAAATGGTTACGAGTCTTTGAGCAGCATACAATATTGGTGCGGTAGGTTACTAAATTGCGTATCCAAGCTTGAAACATTTACTATCTTGAAATGTTCTGCTGAAAGTAGACAAATGTTGAGAAAGTCGAGAAATGTTGAAAAAATTACAAAGCAAAAATATTTTAGAAAAACAAAAAACAAAATATATTGTACATTAGACCGGGTCAAAATTTAGATTCATCCCGAAACCGACTCAAAAGTTAGAGGGACTCTTAAAAACGACATCTGCGTCATCTTTTTTCATTTTGAAAAAACCAATGGAGCTCTTTTGATTCTACTGAAGGTTTATTTTGGCTAAAACAAGAAGTTTTTTGGTCATACTTTTTTTTTTTTCATTAGAAAATGGATACCCGAGAGTGCCTTAGAAATAAAGATGATGTTTTTACAAAAATTTTGGCGTTCAAAAATTTTATTTTTTTATATTTTTTTTTGGGGTATAGATAATATTAGATTCCAAAAATCGATTTTTTTACGTTTTTCAATAAGGATGTTGGAAAAACGATTTTTTACTCAGAAGCAAGGCATCTAACGAAAAAAGTGTATAAGGTAAAAAATGCTTAGAATTGTTCAAAAAATACGTGTGATTTTTTTCAGAATGTTTTGAGATATTTTATAATTTTTCAAAACTTGCTCAAAAAAATAAGACAAAAAAATTCAAAAATTCTGCAAAAGTAAGTAAGCACTTCTAACAATAAATATTTTCCAAATTTCACCCCACTATAAAACTCTAATACGACGATTTGGACAAAACTCGTTCTCGCAAAATCATAACGAAATCACACAAGGATAATTTTCCTAGAACACATTAACCCATTATATCCTGTTTTATGGGTCTTTTTGACCCCTTTTTCTAAAACTGAGCCACAATGGGTTAAAAAATTTTGCAAATATATCCTACAAAAAATATCACTCAGAGCTACCAAATATGAAAAATTCTTAAAACTTAAGGTAAGCGCGTCAGGGATGTAATTAATATGCAATGTGATTTTAACAATTTTTTTTGTTTCGGGCTCAAATTTCGACCTTTACGTGCTTAGAAACTAGTAGTGAAATTTTATAGCAAATATTTCTGTAGTACATACTGACTCAATATTTCCCTGTTTTGGGTGTCATTTTTGTACCTTTTTAAGAAAAGGGCAAAAATGACCCACATGTGGGGGTTAAAAAAGGTTAAAATTTTTTACAAAAATATTTCCCACAATATAATGCATAAATTTGCTGAACACATGATACACCTCAGATGTGAGGATCATATAGTTAAATTCATCGATTTAACACAAGAATGCGGTATTTTTGTTTTTTTCATGTACAGTGGATAAAAAAACTTCAAAAATCGATTAAAAAAAATGTGACGTGCTGGGAAAAAACCACGAGCATGGATATTTTTGTTAAAGTCTACTTGAAGAATTTTTTGGATTTTCTAAAGTGTTTTTAAAAAAGTTCGAAATTGTCGAACAGTGTAATGGTCTAAGAGCTGAGCACGAAAAAATGGAAAAACTTGGTGTAGTGGAAATTTATATGGGAATCGATAGTTTAGGACATGTCTATTAGATTCCGTCAGTCTGCCGTGCTGAATCGTTTGCCTAAGTATGTGACCGGCCTCAAAAGGGTCCAAAACTCAGTTGTTGCAAATATCTCGTTAATGTTTGGCGACAATTTTGTAGCCCATAAAATTTCCTATAGAAAGTTGTAAAATTTGTAATCATACAACTTACATTTCCTGAACTATAGTATTTTGAAAATCAACTTTCCTACTATTCTTCACACTTGTACGCAGCATAAATATTTAGTTAGGATATCTCCTTAACTATAAGTAGTACGAAAGCAATGCTCACATCTTTTGACAGATAATTTTCTGAACTACGAAAATGTGGTACTACATTTTCCTATGGAAGTAACCGTTAGCGAGATATTTGATGTGCGAGCAAAATTTCGCAATGGACTTTTTACACTTTATTTTGTATGCGAATAGAAAGTTATTCAAGATCAAAGGTTGCGAAAATCAGTTTTTGGCAAATAAAGAAAAAAAAAAAATATGCACACTTTTCCATCCATAACTTATCCTGTGTCCAACGAATAACTTTTTTTTTGAATCACGTTAAATAATGGTAAAAGTGCAAAAGTATCGAAAAATATCCAATAGTATCGAGAAACTTCCAAAATATCGATAAAAGTCCAAAAGTTTCGAAAGACATCCAAATATCGGTAAAAGTCCAAAAGTATCAAGAAACATCCAAAATATCGATAAAAGTGCAAAAGTATCGAAAAACATCCAAAATGTCGGTAAAAGCCCATAAGTATCGAGAAACATCCAAAACATCGGTAAAAGTCCAAAATTATCGAAAAACATCCAAAATATCGGTAAAACTGCAAAAGTATCGAAAAACATCCAAAATGTCGGTAAAATTCCAAAAATATCGAGAAAGTCCAAAAGTATCGAAAAACATTCAAAATATCGAAAAGAGCCCAAAAGTATCGAAAAAAATCCAAAATATCGGTAAAAGTGCAAAAGTATCTTAAAACATCCAAGTATCCGTATAAGTCGGTGCAGAACGTCGACAGAGTGCAACGAAACAGGTTTCGTGTCTCATTAACTTTCTTAACAACACAGCATAACTCTGTGGGTGCTGTTGTTGTTGTAATTATATGGGAAACTTTGATGCTGTTTTTAAATGCCTTAATGGCAACTTATGAGGATAAATTTTGGTTTTGTGCATTCTGCAACACAGTACCTTTCATATAAAAATATCGAAAATCGGTTAAATGGTTAGCTCGTAAAATGGGAGCAAAAAAAAAACCTTCACGCATTTATATATAGAAGATTTTCTTTTATGTTATCAAAATACCTATGCAATATTCTCGGATTATTCACAGAAGAAGTTGTGTAAATTTTCATATATTCCGACTAATTAAGAGTCAACGAGCTCCATCGAAAAAACACAATTAACAATACTTCGAGGTTGTCCTTATCTTCCCGGTGGTTTTGGTAACTTGATCGTGCTTTGTTGTGGCAACTTCTTTCGGTGCCGTGACATAATCCCCACGGACATAATCCCCATTCACGATATGGGGATTATGTCCGCAAGTTATTCGGACATAATCCCCATTTTTTCAATGGGGATTATGTCCGCAAGTATTTCGGACATAATCCCCAGGAAAAAACGGACATAGTCCCCATAACGATATTTTGTTATTGACCACAGAAGCAGCTCAGGATTTACAACTCCCAAAAACTCCACAGTAATTTCACATAAGGGTAGGGGTAAGTGGGCGGCCTGCGGCCGCAGCTTAGGATTTAAAACTCCCAAAAATCCAACACCGGCTTCGCGGCGGCCTTCGGCCGCGGATCAGTCTATAACATCCAACACTATATAAATTTTTTAAATGGATTATTGCAAAAATTTTGTTCAATCTTAATTAAATTTTTCGGACATAACCCCCATTGGGATTATGTCCGAAAAATTTGCGGACATAACCCCCATGGCCAAAATGGGGATTATGACCGAAAAATTTTCGGACATAATCCCCATTTACGAAATGGGGATTATGTCCGTTGGGATTATGTCCGGTAACCACTTCTTTCATGTTTCTATTAAATATTGCTAGATTTTTGTCAAGCTTATTTTTGCAACAATAATTTTTTTTTATTTATTTTTATCACTTATAAATATGATACATATGTACATGGTTTATGGTAATTTTTTATCTATCAAAATCCTCAAAATACTTAAATAAATTTTTACTGGTTTTGTGTACTCCCATAAACCTTCACTTAATGGCAACAACTTGCACAACGACCTGATGCCTTTAATTAAATGTAATTTTAATTAAATGAAATTACATAATTTATTTTTATATGCACTTAGCTTACGACGCTACTCTGCTCTAGAAATGAATGTGATGCTGCTGCAATAATGACTGACTGATGACAAACGAGATCACTGCTGTGCGGAGTTAATTAAGTATGTAGCAGCAATTGCCGCCACAGCAAGCAAGCGCAGTAAATGCTGAGCCGCAGGCATTTTAAAACTTTATAATTGTGCTGCCCTATATACTATAATTTAAAAAAATGGAAAATCACTTAAAACAGAGCAAAATATTTTCATAAATATAGGGGCTACCATAATGTATTCCTAATCGTTACAAGTTCTGATGCTTAATGCAAGTATTTATAGTATTGCAACAGAAGTATCCTTTTACTGCAGGTTGCATACGCAGGCTGAGGGCAAATGTATAATTTTGAATTTTATTTCATTAAAAATCTATTTTGCCTTGAAAAACACTTGCGTCATCGTTGCTACACCCACATATTGCATTTAATCCTTTAACCAAATTCCAACCATTCATGCTTATCCTTTTTCTTTAAAGATAATTTAGAGGAATTTTGTGAATATATGGTGGGTGTTGGCTGCAGCTAATTGATTTTTATGTGCGGCAAATAAAATCAGCATTTTAAATTGATTTTTACGGCATTTGTTTCAAAATTTGTTATTTGGTTTTTTTCTAAAAAGTGGAATTTTTGGCTACTAACGTTTATAAAAACAAACTACTGTTGCATGTTGCTATCATTTTCGGGACATTTGATTGATTATTTCTTTGTGAATTGCATTTCGTTACAACTCATCAATGATTTCTTACGCATCTTTAAATGAACTAAAACAGGTAGAATCGATTTTTCCACATGACTCTTTCTCTAAATTAGGCATTAGTCCTTTTTGCGTTAAATATCCCTTGAATGAGCATTAGCACTTTTCTGTTAAAGATCACTCATCTACTTATGTGGAAGTAAATTGAATTCTCTTTCTTATATGATTTGTAAATATCCTTTTAAGCTAATTAGCGGAAAAATATCCTTTAAGTGGATTCTTATAAGACACTTACTGGAAACATTTTAGTGTTAAGAAATTTAACGTGAATCTGTCTAACAAAATAAAAGAAGGACATCTGTTGTGGAATGTATTTTAATTTCCTTCAATAATTTTTAGTTTAAATTTTACTTGACAGATGTCCTTGCAAGAAGTAAGTGTAAGGCATTTTATTATAATTTGAAAAGTTTTTTGTGAAATTCTAAAAAACGATAAGAAAATTTAGGAAAAACCTATTAGAAAAATATGCTCGAAGTCTACGTCGAAAATTGTCAGACCAAAAAATTACTTCAAAATCATTTAAAGAAAGTAGGAAACAATATCGGCTTAACCCTTTACTTACAATAACAAACTTGTAAGACCTCTACACAACTGACCTTTATGATGTAGAGGCATTAGATTTGTATATTAAGCAAATATCTGTCCAAACATAAATATTTTTACTAAAATTATAAAGTAAAAATGATTATATAGTTTTTTCTTACGGAAAGAATACGAATTTTGAGAGTTTTACAAGTCTACGAGGTTTTCGAGGCTTTTAAGCAATACTTTAAATATTTAATTTTATCTCTTCACTGCTTAGTGCTTTATTTCTCTGCATTTTTTTCTTTTTCCTAAACTCAAATCCATAAATTTTTAAGAAATTTTTCTAAATTTACATTTTTGAATTCATGTCATTACGCGATAGTGTCCTATAAACATATTTGTGAGCATCATCATAATGTGGATTGCAGTGGTGACGCACGCGTTCCAGCCAAGCACGAATATTGGGATATTTATTCTCACTGTCATATTCAAGTAATTCTAAAATAACAAAATACATATATGCCATATGAAGCTTTAGTTTTAAGATTTCAAAGGACACATACTGATTTGTTCAATTTCGCAAGCACCAAAGATATCGGCCGCAGTCAAAATATTATTCGTTAGAGCATCACTATCCTTTAACCAAACATTTTCGACAACATCTAAATTACGCTCCATATTCGCCTTCAAAATGGCTATCGTCTCTGGAGCAGGATTCTTGCCATCAACTAGTGGATCAAACCATATGCCATGAAAATACGTTGAACATGAGTGACGTATTGTAATGTGCTGCCATTCGAGAAATTCATCAACACGTATTTGACGTATTACATCATTTGGATAGAAATTTTGGAGTATCAGAGATTTGGCAGCAAGATATCTGTGAAATAATAGTACTTTAGTAGTTACATAAATATATAAAATAATCACCTTAATATAGCAACACTTTCGGCCAATTTAAAACCATCATGATTGATGCAGGGAATGCATTGAAATCGATTTATGTTGTCCTTAAATTCTTCAGTTTTGTGTACTCCTTTGAAAGAGAAAGATATATTATGACGTATGTTAACTACTTATTTGAACATTAAGTTACTTCAACCTTTTCGTAGTGCAATTGCACAGCTCTCGAATTCTGTATCGCTCATCTTGAGGATAATGTAGAGTGCTCGTGCAGGTGGCGACATTAAATCATAATAGTATTTTAGTGGCATTTTTTATGAAAGTTTTTTGAAGATTTTCACAAATTTTTTTGATTACTATATGTCCCTCACTTTGTTTCCAAAATCTTAATGTTACAACTCTGCGTTGTCGATTTTAAAAGTAAATAATAAAATATTCACGCATTTATGTGGCATAATCCACTTAACTTAATTAAAGCATTTTAGCTAAATGCACTACAATTTATTAACCTTAACACTTTTCATAAAATGTTCAGAGGCAATAAAAACATCATAAAAAAGTCTACTTAATAATAATAAAATTATGTAATTAAAACAAAACCATTCATTTGTTTAATTTTTTGAGCTTTTTTATTCATACTAAAGTACAAAAAAAGTATCAAAAATAGTACTTTTTATCCAACGGCAGAAAACTTAATTTTTCTTATAGTCTGATTAAAAAAACTTTCTAGACGCGATTATCGACTAAGAAATGTATTAGTTATGGACAATTTTGTGAAGCAATATATTTTGAAATTTTCTTAGTTTAAAAATTGACAGAAACATGACTCGAAGGTGGAAATGTTATTTATGCGTTTGAAAAAACGATTTTTAATCGAAAACAAAGCGAATTACGAAAAAAGAGAATCCAATAAATACGTGAGAATTTTTTGAAACTTTATTTTTTTTTTTTGACCAATTTTTGAAAAAATATAAATTTGTCTTAGAAATTCTGAGCATTTTTTGTCTTATACTCCTTCTTCTTAAGTCGCTTTATTTTTGAGTAAAAAACCGTTTTTCTGACCGCACAATCATAATTTTCATATTCGAGTAGCCACATTTCGGTAAATTTTCAACCTAAGAAATTAGCATTTCATAGAAAATTTTACCTCTTCTTTTTTCATGTCAGATATGGGCATTTCCCAGATGATGAACGTGACCGTCGTACACATTTAAAGTGCAAAAAAGTAGAATTAAAACTATATTTTTATTTCGGCTTATACTTTACATTATAGCTCTTAGGTAGCACTTTAATGAGTGCCAACTTTAACAGCAGGCGAAGTCCTGGTTCCAAGATACACGCAAAAAAAACCACAAAACGAACGTGATAAAAATAGTATTAGTTTTCGTGCCTATTCAAAGTAAGTCAGAATTCATCTAAACAAATCGGAATTTTTTAGTGCGACTAATTTTATGCAATAATTATTATGTATTTTGTTTGATTCAAATATCTTCTGTACTTTACTTTGTTTTGATCATAATTTGAATCGATACGTGACAGTATGAACGTGACAGTACAAATTTTAAATTGAAAAATCTTTCAAAAAACCAGGGTTTCCCAGTGAATGTTCTATCACCATCCATTGTTAAGTTGAAGTGGCATCACTAATTTTTCTGAAGTATGTCATTTTTCTCTATCCATTTTACATATGTACCAAATCTCATAAATCATGAATTAATTTTTTTAGAGGCGTGGCATTGCCCATTTTCCCAGGAAACATTATTTGTCCTTGCGCTCTGTATACATGTATCAAATATCATTCTTGTGCGAAAAATATTTTCGGAGATATGATGAAGTGATTTTTGTGGAGGCGTGATGCCCTCATTTTTCTCAGTACACATTATTTGCCTTGATGGTTTTTACATAAGTATGAAATCTCATTTATGTACGCTTAACTGTTTCAGAGATATGATGATTTAAATTTTTTGCTCACGGTTGACCTTTTGGCGGAAATGCCGATATGTTTTTTGTCTATCTCTGACCCGAAAAAATGTAAGAGGCAAAAGAGTTAAAAAACACAAAAATTTCTTGGTTTCAACATTTTTAGCATAAAACATTTTTTTTTTTTTTAAATAAGCTATTTTGATAGCAAATTTAATTTTCTACAAAAAGTTTTTTAAAAAAAATATTGAAATTTGGCTTCGTTCGCTAGACATATTGAAAAAGCTGTAAAGGGTGTATTTCACCCTTTTCTGATTTCCACCCTCTAGTTTAATACCACTCAGCGGTTTTTTCTTCATAAATTACCCACAGACCGATTTCCGTAATAAAAACCAATGTTCTAAGTCATCTTGGTATTTGCTTCATATGAAAGATCATTTTTTCTACTTATCCAGCAAAATGTTTTAGATGGTCAAAAGAGTGAGTCGTGAAACGTTTTTTGTAATCTTAATTCTAAAAAAGTGCTTATACTTAGCCTGATTCAATAACTTTCCAAAGTTGGTTTGAACATGCAATTATTTATGAAATATTCAAGATACTGACAATTTCCTGAAGCATTATTCGCATTTTTGCCGAATTTGGCATTTTTTACAATTATTTCTAGATAATAGTCCAAAATTCACATTTTTAAATAGAATAACTAAACCTCGTCTTGAAATCACCAAAGTCCAGCTTTAAAATCAATGAATCTAAATCTGAAAATATTATTCTAATTCTATTTAGAAATAATTTCGCATTTAAAGCTGGGAAAACTTCGATAGCTGTATACCAGATCTTTGCATTTCTTTTGGAAGGTGAACATGCACTTACTCAAAGGCTGAGGTTCATTAGAACACTCATGAGAAAAAAGAAAAAACCATGACTTATCGGTGTGCTAAAACTGTAGAGATAGGGTCGACAGAAATTACACCTGAAAGACATTGATAAGATAAATTGCTTTGTCAAAGATCATGAAGCTCATTAATGCTCAACAAGAAGGATTCAAATCTTTTGAGTCAGAGTCTGGTGTGCATCAAGGTCGCTGACTATCACCAATAATGTTTTCGGTGATACTAGAAGATACTCTCAGTAAAGTTGCTGACTCTACTTATCTTCACATTTAGTAGACTTCCTGGAAAATTACGTATACTCATATTATATATTCATGCCTTCTCACTAGCAAGCATTTCGGTATTTCTTTTATCGCGAATAAAACGTTGATTCTTCACTTATGCCAGTTATAAATTATTTCTATTGATTTCCCTTGAAAACCATTAGGCATGTGATTAATATTATGGTCAAGTAAAATGCCACAACCAGATTACTATTTATTAACAGATTATTTTTCAAATGTTTTCATGAACTATGACCCAAAGGGAGCGCACACAGTTATCTTAAAAGTTGATCTTGTAAAATCATTGATTTTTATTGATTTGTTAGAAAGGATCTTCTGTATATAATGATAAAGTATATCATAATATTTATTTTGCATAATATTTCGCCACAGGTACAGATAACACAATATGGAAAGAGAATGATGCGATCGCATTGGGTGACCACATGCTGCGTACTGTTGCTGCTGATCTTTCATGGGATTCATACATTTTCATTAGCAGTTCTGTTGAAAACGGCACAAAACACATTATGCTGATGCTGCAGTTGCAAGTACCTTTCTTTAGATGGCGCTAAGGGAATTGTAATTAATTACAATTAGTGCACCAGAGCGATATTTGTTGCTCAGTGAAAATGCTCGCGTAGGGAGTGCACTTGTCGCACAGTTGGGTGTTACCTGCGTCCAGTGTTCGTACGTGCCTCAGGAGATTGTGATTTGTTTGCTTGTTTTTACGTTGTAGTAGTAATTGTTTTATGAGCAAAAATGATTAATTATAAACATTTGAAGAAATACAAATTAGCTGAATATGTGGAAAAGTAATGGAATATAAAAAGATCATGTAGTACAAATTAAAGTACATGTGTTTTTTTAATTGAATGCTATGAGCTGCGGAGCAAAATTGATGAAGGAGAAATTATGTATAGACATACATATAAATGAACATATTATTTTGCAAATATAGTAAACGTTCAGTGTAACGAATGCCGATTTAACAAATTTTTCAATATATATTATGAAAATAGTCTGAAAATTCGATATAACGAACACTTTTGATGCAACGAACACTTTTGATATTTCGAAAACTTTAGATATAATGAAAAATTTTAGTATAACGAATATTTTCTACTTAACGTACACTTCGATATAACGAACACTTTTGATACAACGAACGCTTTCGATATATCGTACACTTAAGGTTATGTTATCTTTCGCAATGAAAAAAAAAAGTTTTCTAATGACTAAACTAATAAAACTAATGACCTCAAAAACTTTGCCACATTTAGTTCAATTCTTTACCTGATAAGGTTCATTTCTGATTTGGAAAATTTAAAAAAAAAAATCGCCATAAACTTTAAAATTCTATTTCAATCAAATTACACTGTTCTAGTAATTGGGACTTTTTTTTTGTCTGACGGGAAATATATCCTCATTCGGGTACGGAGAATTCAGTGGTGCTAACAGTTTTGTTGGTTTTGTTCATTGCCCCATATAAAATATTCAAATGAAAATTTTGTCTAGACATGGCTGTTTTTCATGAAAAATCTCTTATTAACTTCTGATAAATCAATGGTTTCTCATCAAAAGTATATTTTCTTGCACAGGATCTATTGATCGGCATTCGAGTTGCTAATTTTTAATCAATTCGCCGGATATTTCTTTACTTTAATGTTAATTTGATTCATTTTCACTCGCATATGGGCATTTAAAACATCATTTGGGAAGAAGACGTGAAAATCTACCAATCACTCATATTATTAATTCCCGACAGCCTAGTAACATAACTGTTATCTGTACTAAGTTTCGTGCATCTTTTTTCAAAAGCTCATACGTATCATTTTCTACAGAAACCCTGAAAATTTTATTAAAATCGAAGATTTCAAATCAAATCTGAATCGATTACGCAAAGATTGACTCGAGTGCAACATAAAATTGAGAATGAGATCTCGATAGCTTTTTTTATTCCAAATCTTTTTCAATATATCAATATATAACTTTTAACTTTTACAATTGGATTATTACTTTCAGAGATATCATCTACTGAAGTCAAAGTGTCGCAAATCCATGTAAAGGACTACTTTAATTTTGTATGGAGTTGGGATACCTTTATTTCAATGGATAATATCTCCGGAAGAACTGGTTTAATTGAAAAAGTTAAAGGTATGATTTGAGGCTATTCGATTTCGTTGGCAAAAGTGAACTACACTTCTTCCTGGATGTACGCCATATATCTGAAAACAGGGTTTGCTTTACCTCAAACCAAAGATTACTCAGATCGCAGACGTAATAGAAAAAAATGGTTGCCATATTCGAAATCAGCGACCCTAAATTAACCAAAAAAAGTTATCGAGATATCATTTAAAATTTTTTTGTCTTTCATAGTTGAACTATGTAATCCAAAAACTTGATTTCGAAATTAGTAAAGAAATCAGTCAAATAACGTTTTAAAACAGCGACTTTGTGCAACTTTTACTAAAGAAATCGTTTTCTCAAAATTATAGTTTTCCATTCCATTGCTTTCATTCATTAGCCCAATATTTTCGTAAAATTATTCCCAAAATTTTTCGTCGGAATTGCAAATTGACTCAACTTGAGGGTCATCCCTGAAAAAATAATACAAAAAAGATTTATTTAGGTGATGATTTTAATACGTGTGACCTTTTACTCTTATTTAGGTCATCACAATTTTTTGGATGATTTTTCTTAATGAGCTGTTTTTGGTATTTTTGTAAACGCTTTTTTTTTATTTAATAAATTTAAAAAAAAAAAAGAATAATTCCATTCAATATGGGTGGCTTCAAATTAACACTTTAAACACCTTGAACTTGGTACAACTATGTTAAACAGCTGCAATATATGTTAGAAATATTTTGAAATTCAAACAAATCTACGCTATTTCTCTCTCCGAATAACAAGAAAACCAGCAGATGCCCTGCTTTTCGAGATTTGTCACCCTTTTTTCCTTCACAACACAAAAAACCAAAATGATTTGATTCAAATAAAATACTCAAATTTCGAATTCATTTGGCGTGGACCATGTTCCTTACAAAGGATGCAGCGTGCACTCTAATGATAGTAACAACTAACCCTTTTTTTTCAAGAAACAAAAAAGAAAAAAAACAAATGAAAAAGCGGAAATTCCTTTACGTGGCTGGCAGACAAGCCAGGCAGGTGCTATAAAATATTTAAAATCCTAAAGGTGCTTGATTTTCTTCATTGAAATAAGGAAAATTATGCTGGGTGTTACAAACAGTCATAAAGGATATTCAAAAATATATGAATTACTGCTTTAAACTGGATTCAAGATTGATCTTGACTGTTGAACGGTAATATGCGCGTGCCTAACTGTTAAGTTTTTTTTTTTTCTTCAAGGATATACATCATAATTTCTATGCATTATATTGTAATTACCGCCATACAACTATGGCATAATAAGACTTGTGTCAAAAGTAAAATTTTCATAACGGAAGATGGCAACACAAAGGATTACAACTGTGAAAGAAAAAACAGCTGTACATTGAGTCGTTTGAAACTGTGATGATGATCTTATCGATCGTGCTTCTGGGTTATTACTGCTTTGCATACAAATCAGTTTGTATAGATTCGAAGATGTCACTTTTAAAATGACAGCTATCAATTAATTACTGATTTTATTGCCATCATGTTAGGAAAGCATTGAGAAAAACAAGTGCATTCACTGGGGAAAAATATCACACGTAATGGTCGACAGAGGACACGTTTACGGCAACTTCTTTTTTTTTACACAGAAGTCTTCTAGAAGATACGAGTATAGAAAACGTAAGGTGAGAGCAACCTTTGATCATTATCGTATGTCTTGAATATTTCTTTTATCGAATAAATATATGGATAAGCCATATCAAACCAACTAAGCAGTCCATTTCCATCATCTTCAAATGTAATGATAGTTAAAGAGATCAATACAATATTATCAAATTAAGACTTGAGAAAAGTTTGGATCTTCAATCTGAAGTGGTTTCCGAGATAAAGCGCTTTAAATTTAGAAAAAAATTATCAAAAAAATGCTAAAGTGATTAAGATTAAAAGACTATAAATTTGCAAGAATTTAATATTTAACTTAAAAAAAAGTATCAGTAAAAAGAGAATTGTATGGGCTTTCAAAGTAAGAACAAAAATTGTTTCGTTACTAAGGTAAAAGGTCAAATTTTTATCATAAAAATTTTTCCACAAAATATATTTTGAAAACCAATTTTTAATCTATACTCCTAATTACTGTACATTTGAAGATGAAGCCCTTTTTGGTTTTGTAATCAGCAATAATATTTAACACATATGTATATTAAACTAGTAAGGCTTTGGCCAAACATTAAATGCCTTACACTGCAGTATCTCGAAAATTTGGCCTTTACGGGAAGTGTCACGACCTCTAGTCCGAATTCACATAGCTTTTGCTCAGATCTTGCACTTACTGTTCTCAGTGTCTGAGTGAATTTTTATTGGATTATCTCAAAAAACGTTTTCAGTATAGCATTTTGGATCTTTTGCTTATATGGGAGGTGCCACGCCCTCTTGTCCGAGTACACCTAATTTTTGCTCAGAGCTGGCCTTTACTGTTTTTTAATGCCTGAAAGAGATTTAGTTGGATTATCTAAAAAATTGTTTTCAGTATAGCACTTTTGAAGCTTTGCTTATATGGGAAGTGATACGCCCTCTGTATCGAGTTGACCTAGTTTTTGATCAGAGCTTGTATTTATAGTTCTTAGAGTCTGAGTGAAATTTTGTTGGATTGTGTCAAAAAACGTTTTCAGCACAGCATTTTGAAGCTTTTGCTTATATGGGAGGTGCCACGCCCTATTGTCCGAGTGCGTTTAGCTTAAGCTCAGAGCTTGTGCTTACCGTCTTTAGTATATAAGTATGTGTTCTTTGGTCTCATTGTCATGAAAAGTACCACTAGAGTTGCATTTTAAATGTATTTTTTGTATGGGCGGTAGGCGTGTCCGTTAACCAATTTCATTTGTTTTCAATAATCATCTAATTCATCGAATTATCTAGCTCCCAAAAAATGTTAAAATGATTTCAACGGACAGACAGACAGACGGACATGGCTATATAGACTTCGGAGTTGACGCTGATCAAGAATATATACATATACTTGTCCATACCTGCCATACCTCTTTCTTCGCATTATAAACGGAATGACAAAGTGAATATATTCTGGGTGTAGTGTATAAAAGAAAACTTTAAACGACTTCGATATTGGTTTTCCACTCCAAGTTTCACCTTTTCCACATTATGTTGATCTTTTTCAAATCAAATTAACTTTTTCCGTATCGAAATAAAACTTTCCTAAATCAAATTAAACTTTTTTCAAGAAACAGCCAGTTTCCAAATCAAATTAAAATTTGCAAAAAGTACATTTAAAATGATATATGAATCTCTGTACCTACTGCTGCTTTCGTTATGAAACTTCGTATAAGGATGAATATTATGTCTTCCAAGTGGGGGTTGCCCAAGCGATTTAGAAAAAGGTTAATTTGACCTGGAAAAAGTTAAATTTGATGGGAAAAAATATCAATATGATGTGGAAAAGGTTTAACTTGGTATTGTTTGAGATATCCACCACCTTGATTAGGTAGAAGTCGATTTCTACACAGTAAACATTTTAGTTTAATTTTAAAACCAAAAAGTATTTATATACAACAATACCAAAAAAAAAGTATTAGTTTTAAACTATTTCGGAATAAATTTCATACTTTTTTGTAATAAATTTCAAGGTTTTTTGGAAAAAAATCGGAATTTAATACCAAAAAAGTTTAAAATCAATTCTGCAGGGAATCAAAAGTAAGAAAAGTAAACTATCATTTTTTGATGTGTAGATTCCGTTATATTAAGGCACCGATAGTAAGGCGATTTTCCACGTTGGAACTTTAGCTGACCATCATATAAGCCATACGACCTTTTTAGTATCTCCAGTATAATCTAAATTTTAGGATATATCAGAGGTTCAAAAAGACAAAATCGATCCAGCAAGAACTCAAAAAGTTAATTCTTAATATTTTGACATTTCCGCTGCATTTTCGTTGCCAACAACTTTCGGCTTCATACGCAGACAACACGCTGCAACAAACACATAACTCCCAGATATTAATTTCCCAATGCCACCAAGATTATGTCGCATGTTCCTCTTAATGATAATGGGCAATGGGACTGACATTTATCAATTGATAAACCAAAAGCGAAAATTTCACTGGCAACCAGCAATAACATTTGTTGTTGATGGCAACAAAAAAAAAATAAATGTATTAACAACATTTTTATCGCTATCTCATCAGTGACAAGGTTTGTAATTATCACAACATTTTTTAACTTCATCGCACAAAGAATCTCTCCGGTTGCTGCTGCATCGATTGCCTACTGTAAGTTAGGGACGAGATTGGCGATTTTTGCGTAATTCAAAACTGTTGCTGCTTAACCACCGCCAATGCAGCAGAGTGCAAGAAACCAACTTGTTGGCAATTAATTAAATAGAATGCAACTACAACAACAACAAGAGCAACATCAATAATAACAACAGTAACAACAAATTAAAAAACTTTTCAACACCATTTGTATTTGTGCCGCCTGTTTTATTAGCGGCCAGCAGCAGCATTAGTGACACGCCCATTAAAGCGATACGACAAATGTACATACATATATCTACATAGAGGAAGTCGGGCTTATGGCTTGGATTTGGTTGCATTCATTTTCTGCCACAGCTTCCCCACCAACATTTGCATAACTCTCAGAAACATTGGGGAGGCAACGTAAATGCTGCATTTAGTGTCATTAAAAGTCATAAAATCTGTATCGGACAACTTGAATGATGAGGTGGTAGTTAGGTGATGTGTTTCTTCGTCTTCTGTCTCTTTTTCATTTGCAATCTCCGAAAATTGTTTAGGTAGCTCCCTATAATTTATGCATTCGTAAGCATTATGCTCTGTCATTAGGGGTTTTATTTTATGGAATGAAGGGAATTTTTATCGTTTTTTTTTTCTTTTTGTATTGCGACATTCAGCAGTGGTATGCAAATTGGCGGCAGGGAAATACACTGCAAAAGTTTTTTTAACTCATAACTTTCAATATACGTAGGCTGCTTTAATGTCAATAGCTAAAATCTGGCAACACCATAATAAAATTTGACATTTTTTAGCATAAACGTTCATAGAACGTTTTGACTTACGACCATCATTTGTGTTGTTTACAGTGACTTGAAAAAATCAATTTGGCAAAAAAATGGAATTAACTCGTGAACATTTTCGTGCGACCATTTTTCACAAATTTCGACGTGGATTATCACGACAAGAGTGCATCGATGAACTTAAATCTTTGTATGGTGATAAAGCACCATCCTATATCACTGTGAAAAACTGGTTTAATGAATTCAATCGTGGCCGACGCTCGCCCAAAGACGAATTCCGTGAAGGTCGTCCAAAAACGGCCGTTGTGCCAGAGAACAGTGATGCCGTGCGTGAACTGATAATGCAATATCGTCATGTGGCATACCGTGAGATAGAGGCATCCTTGGGCATTAGTTCCACTTCAATACATTCTAGTTGTAAAAAATGTTTGTTCTCGTTGGAAACACCATAATTCATCAATCGCTTAATTTATCAATGGAAAAATAAATTTTTTTAACTCACTGTAAACAAAACAAATAGGACTTGTACATCAAAACGTTGTGAGTACGTTTATGCTAAAAAATGTCAAACTTTATTATGGCGTTGCCAGATTTTAGCTTTCTAAATATAATCTTGACTTTATCAACATATTTTGACCTTATCAATATTTTTCGACTTCATCAGGATTTTTCAACGATATTAATATGTTTGACCATTATCAACATATTAAACTTCTATAATATTTTTCGATTTTATCAACATTTTTAGACTTAATCAAAATTTTTTGACACCATGAACATTTTTGGACTTTATAAACATTTGTCGATATTGTCAACATAATTTGACTTTAACAAAATTTTTCGGCCTTATCAATACTTTGTCAACATTTTTCGATTTTATCAACAATATCAACATTTTTGGACTTACCAATATTTTTCGACTTTATCAGCATTTTTCGGCATTAAGAACATTTTTCCGCATTACCAACATTCTTCGGCTTAGTTAACATATTTCGACATTATCAACATTTTTCGATTTCATCAACATTTTTCGACTTAATTAATATTATTCGACTTCATAAACATTTTTCGACTTTATCAACAACTTTCGACTCCATCAATATTTTTCGACGTTATCAACATATTTCGATATTATCAACATTTTTCGATATTATCAACATTTTTCGATATTATCAACATTTTTCGACCTTATCATCATTTTTCGACTTTATAAACATTTTTCGACTTTATAAATTTTTTTTGACTTTATCAACAACTTTCGACTTCATCAACATTTTTCGATATTATCAGCATTTTTCGATACTATCAACATTTTTCAACCTTATCAACATTTTTCGACTTCATCAATATTATTCGACTTTATCAACATTTTCAGACTTTATAAACATTTTTCGACTTATAAACATTATTTGACTTTATCAACAACTTTTGACTTTATCGACAACTTTCGACTTTATCAACATTTTTCGACTTTATCAACATCTTTCGACTTAATCAACATTTTTCTACTGAATCAATATTATTCGACTTAATTAACATTTTCCGACTTTATAAACATTTTTCGACTTTTTAAACATTGTTTGCCTTTATCAACATTTTCCGACTTTATCAACAATTTCCGACTTTATAAACATTTTTCGAATTTATAAACATTTTTCGACTTTATCAACAACTTTCGACTTCATCAACATTTTTCGATATTATCAAAATTTTTCGACCTTATCAACATTTTTCGTCTTTATCAACATTTTTCGACCTTATCAACATTTTTCGACTTTATAAACATTTTTCGACTTTATAAATTTTTTTTGACTTTGTCAACATTTTCCGACTTTATAAATATTTTTTGACTTTATAAAAATTTTTCGACCTTATAAACCTTTTTCGACTTTAACAACAATTTTCGTGTTCATCAAAATTTTTCGACTTTATCAACGTTTTTCGACATTATTAAGAATTTTTGACGTTATCAATATATCTGACCATTATCAACATTTTTCGACACTATCAACATTTTAGACTTTATCAACATATTCAACTTCACCAAAATTTTTCGACATTTTGGGCTTCATCAACATTTTTCGGCATCATTATCATTTTTCGTTTTTTGGAACATGTTTTGACATTATTAAATGCAGCGATTTCTCGAATTCTTGTATTGATGCTGGGTACACTCTTCTATTCTATACAATCTTTTTTTCTCGTGTATAGTGTAAAATGTACTCATACACAACGCTTACGTGTCCAGCTGCAATAAAACACTTGAAAGTGCTTAGAGTCTAACGAAAAAAACACAATAGCATTAAATTTTTGTCGGTGTAAAAAAAAGGTGTTAAAGAAAACATTTTATTACCTTACATCAGAAATTTGGTCATTCTACGAAATTGACATTTAATTCGCAACGGCTGGCTAACCACCCCTCACCTCCCCCGGTCGCAAAACCTATAGAAAAGTAACCGAAATCGTGAAAGAAACGCGTTAACATTTTGGCGATCACAACTCGATATTCGCATGTATCATCTTTATTTTTTTTTCTTTTGTTCAGCACTCTCCATTTGGACGGTGATTTTTGCAATTTAAGGTAATTATTATGTAGCTCAGGGGTAATTTTAACACCTCGACACCAGCGCAAATTCGAAAAAACAGAAATCAGCACAAAACGCATGCGCGCGTGAACTTCTAAGAAACAACATTTCAGCACCTTTTTTGTTTTTCTGCTCTCTCTTAACACATGCGGCGTGCCACAGATCGACGATCAAGAAAACGAAATTATTTTCGCACCTCGACAAGATTTTTTCGCACTTTGTGGCTTCTAATTTGGTGGCGTACGCATGCGCCGCCACACCGCGCTACCCATCCATCTATATAGTATACTTGGTCCTGGGCTTATCATTAAAGTTTCATCAGTAATTCGGTGGTGGTGGTAGTTAGTTGCTTTTGGCACAAGTTGCCGCAGAACGGTGGTGATATTGAAAATCTACCGTATATCCTGTCAACAAGTTGCCAGTGATGTTGCTGCTGCATTGCTCATTTGAAGGTGTTGAATGTTGGCAATCATGCTGTGAAGATCAAAGTTATTGCTGCGTTCGTTGCTGCTGTTGCTGATGATGATGCACTGCTTCTTCACACCACATTGACGCAATTATCACCGCGCGTGTAAATTACCGTTATTAAATGCGATCGTGAGATTTTGCAATTTTTGTTAACACACACACACACAAACGCATGCATTTGGTAGACAACTTTGTTGCTGTGTAATAAGAGCGACAATTCTTATAGTCTTCGGCAGCTTTTTCTTTTTGAAAATTTGTAAATCTATATATTCGAATTTATGCCTCAGGTGACAGACAACATCCCCAGAGTAGGTATGTACATCATCAAAAGCAGCGGCGTCACTTGTCAATTGCATCATTGAGAAAGTGAACACTTTTGATTTTAATGCTTCGAGAAAGAGAGGTGTCAATTTGCGAAATTGACTGTGTCAAGTTTTTTATTACAAAATTGACCATGTTATTAATTTTTGACCAAGCCAACTGGTTACACGGTTTTAACTTGATCTCAATTTATATGGATTTTTAGGTCAAAGATTTTTATCACAAAATTATAGGTACTTGCGAATTATGACAAAGAACAGATATTGAGTATATGAAAAAAAAAAAACACCGGAAGAAGTGAAATGTATGTTACCAAAAATGCAGTCCAGTGTATGGATTTTATGTTCGGCACCTATTTACCAAATTTCAACAAACGGGATGTAAGGAAAACTATTGAAAAATATGTCACCAAATAAAGTGTCGAAAAATGTATCACCAAATAAAGTGTCACCAAGTAAAGTTTCGAAAAATGTGTCACCAAAAAAAGTGTCGAGAAATGTGTCACCAAAAAAATTTCCAGAAATGCGTCACCAAACAAAGTGTCAAAAAAGTCACCAAAAAAGTATAGCGAAATGTATCACCAAAAAACGTGTCGAAAAATGTATCATCAAATAAAGTGTTGAAAAATGTGTCACCAAAAAACGTGTCGAGAAATGTGTCGCCAAAAAAAGTGTCTAAAAATATGTCACAAAAAAAGTGTCACCAAAAAGTGTCAAAAATGTGTCACCAAAAAAAAGAGTAGAAAATGTGTCACCAAAAAAAGTTTCAAAAATGAGTCACCAAAAAAAGTGTCGAGAAATGTGTCACCAAAAAAAGTGCCGCGAAATGTATCACCAAATAAAGCGTCGAAAAGTGTGTCACCAAAAAAATTGTCGAGAAATGTGTCACCAAGAAAAGGGCGGAAAAAATTGTCCAAAAATATGTCGCCAAAAAAAGAGTGGAAAAATGTGCCGCCAAAAAAAGTGTCGAAAAATGTGTCAAAGAAGTTTTACTGTGGATGAGAAAAATGGTTGAAATTATGCAAAATTTTAAATGAAGTAAAATCATGGAGCCAATATTTGACAAACTGTCAAAGTGCGATTATGCCTCAGTGTTCTCGGACACCATAATCAAAAGCAAAAATCATATTAAAAAAATCAGTGAGAAACTGATGACTAAATAAGCTTAGAATTCAACTGTCAGATGTCAAAATATATCTGATATAACGTAGGCGCCATACCAGCAATATAATGTTCTTGAAGAAATTCATTAAGAACATCAAGCTAACGCAGTCAATCTGGCGAAGTTGAAACTTGAGTGTGACAACTACATACGTGTAACAGGAAACTTTGAAACATATAATATACAACTTTTTTGTAATTTTTATATTTGAATTCAAGTAACCTGAATTCATTGGAAAATACTTGTACCTTGTGAATTGTCTAAAGTTTTGATAAGCTAGAACACCCATAAAATTGTTGACAAATGTCTTGTCAAATTGTCAAATAGTTAACACACTTTTTCTACACTACAAGTGCCATCACGTAAGTGTTTGTTTGCCACACAAAACACGTTCACACATTATGGTGAAATGGGATGTGGTAAAATTTATGATTTCAGCTCTTGAATGGAACTAAATCACTACAAGTAATCTCTTTTGTTCATTGATAAATATTGTACATATATACATATCCTTGAAGCAGATCAGTAATTGTTAATTTAAACACGATTTTCAAATGTACACAATCTTATGTATCATCTTTTATGTCTATTATGTGCTACTGTACGTGCAAGCGTTATATCCTTTTTTTCAGATTTTCACATTGTACAGTGATCCTTTTTTGCTACATTTCTTTGTCCTTACGTTATAATAAACAACATGCTTGATTGCTCTTGAAATATTTCTCCTTTCGATAGTAAAAACTTTTAAAATTTTTTATATAAACAATGAATTTGAAATTTCTTTTCATAATCATAATCTACAGGATAACCATAATTAATCTAAATCCAATTACAATTTGTACATTTATTGAAATCAATGCGAATACACAGCTCACTTTGCCCCCTGGGTGTACAGAATCGCATTTCTCAAGTTGGCTAACAAGATGAACGAAGTGTTCATATTGGTGTTGAACAATATTATATTGCGCTGCCAGCAGCTATAGATTGGCCAAATCGCAAATGATTGTATGTTTGTGTATATCATTGGATTGCATTGTGCGCGCGCATTTTATCCTCTAGGACACACGCAAATAAATATTCGTAAATTGTTGTTGCTGCTGCGTTTACTGCACTTTTGAGTTGTGCCAGGTAATCTTAAACGGTTTTTATGTAAAATTTCAAACCGATTTCAGAAAACTATCCTGCAGGACCAAGGACTATTCCAAAACTAGTTTGCAAACTACTATATAGGAGAAACCGACTAGTCCAAATTCTGGTAACATCACATATTAATTTCTGTTTACGTCTTACATTGTTTGTCATTGGGCGTAACCAATTAGCTCCTTATGCATTACATTCGGACCAGAAAAAGGTCAATTGTCTTCTTATGCATTACATTCGGACCAGTAAAAGGCCAATTTTTTTTTTATTTCATTTATTAATTTCAAATAATTTAATTTAATCAAATTTTATACAAAAAAGAGTTTGTTATATATATCTGGGCATTGTGTTTCGGGTTTGAGTCTCGGTGTGGATGATTTCTTTTTTAATATTTTTTTTTATTATTTTATACCTCGGCTATGTTGGACACATGTTTAATTTTCCGCTCCAAAGACTCTTCAGACAAATTGTGTACAAATTAATAGAAATTTAAAAATTGGAATTGAAAATCACCGAGTGGAGGATTCGAACCTGGGCCGCGTAAGTCATTAGACCGATACACTGTCGTTTGCTTTTCTTCACAGACAACATACTGCCAAACAGTACGTAGTCAGTATCGTTTTAATTCACTGACTCAATCGATACTCAATTGAACCACTGTTGTTACTAATGACGGACCATTTTTGATACAAATGACCGGCTTTTTACTATATTTGGAACATTTTTGGTACAACTGATAATTTAAGTGAATTTATTCTAGTTTTAGGTGTAGTCCATTTTGCTCTACTTACAAAATAATTAGACCAAAGATGGAACTATTGAGGCAATTGTCTCCGCCGGTCCTACAGGGTGTGTAGATGATATTCCCACATTTAAAAAAAAATCATAGCTTTAACTACATTTCCTGGTAAACTATAAGGTTAAGTTATCATTGAGGACTGAACATAAAAACTAGTGAGGGTAACTTCTTTAGTATGCAGAAAAATACTAGGAGAATACTCTCTTAAACATTTGCCAGGCTCAAATAAATTGTGACATAAAGTCAAAATTATGTCGCATAAACTCAAAACCAAAATTTCCGAAAAATATTATGTTGCAATTTCAAAGAAAATATTTACTTTCTACAGCAAAGTTTCCTAAAACTATCCAAGCTTTTCGATTTTCACTGAGCCGAACCTGGTAAATATCTTCCCATACAAATCGTCCCATTCCAATAGATATACTTCAATAAATGTAAAGGATAAAAATCAATCGATTACTTTAAATTTCTTAGTAAACTCAATGACCAAGTCATCATTGATCATAACGTAAAAAATAACAGCATGACATTAATACCAGCATAAGGATCTTATTAGCGGGGACATTAGAAAATGTTCGACTTTTTTCTTCACTGTGGTCACAATAGATATACGAAAAAATATGAAATTATGAGCAACACCAACGATCAATGACTCTATTAAAATATAATCCTCTCAACCTTTTTTATTAACCGCAAAGGGTGCACAGATACTTAAACAGAAAATCCTTATTTTAATGACAAGTCATGTTGTTTCATTTAAGTTTTTTCTTAACAGGATTCTCTTAAAACTCTGCTGGAAAAGTTGAAAAGTCATAAATATCAGCGACGTTATCCTGCGCACGCATCAGCGCTTATTATGAGTGATCGAGGAAAAGATTTTTCTTTTATGATATTTACTTTTTATGTTTCTACATATTTGCTGTTTGTCTTATAAGGGTACTTTTATGAAGAAAATATCGAAATCAAAATCCTTTCGTTTTGTTCTGTTATTGATGCGTTCAATTGATAAAGTTGTTTAAAAGGATATGTGTCTGAGGCATAAGTGCGCTCCAGCACTTAAGCGGTTTATCTTGAAATTAATTGGTATAACACAAATATTTAAGGTGACAGTTTCTTATCTGTGATATATTTTTGTGTGAGGTCTTTTCAATTTACATGGAGCAATAATAATGTTATAGAGCGATACATGCATACTTACAAATATCAGTTACAGCAATATATACGTAAAAAAAAAGCCACTACACTCAACATCCAATCTGTCATTTAGTTCTTGTCACCTGATCAAATGAGCGCCAGTTTAATGTTGTCCACATCACATGCATGCAACATTTGATTTTAAAATGCTGCAACAGCAATGTTGCAACAACAACGAATTAATCAAGCACGCAAACTATGGCTGTACTGAAAATTTCAACACCATAACTCATCAAAGAACACGCAAATCGATTTTTTTTTTCGCCCATCTCTCAGCTGAATGACAGCAAGGAAAAAGAGTTGGTAAAAAAAGGCGTTGGATATCGGGAAAAAAATAAAGTCGAGAATTGAAAAATCATTTATTTTATAAAAAGATTTGATTTTAATTTCCGTGTTTTTTTTTTTTTTTTCAACTGCATGGTATTTGTGATGCATGTTGCACCAACAACAACAACACTAACAACAGCAATGCAACAACAAGTGTTGATAGCAACTGATACAATTTTAATGACTTTATTTTTGGCGCAATAATTATACACTTTACTTCTGCTGCTATCAAAGGATATGAATAGCGTGTGTTGCCTGCTTTTTATCCTGATGATTAAATTGCTTTTTAAGCGTAGCGTTGCCGCATCTTACCGATTGCTGTGTTGTAATTTTGATGAAGTGTAGAAATTAATGCAGCAGCAGCAGCAACAACAGCAGAATCAAAGTGAAAATGAATTTGTTACATCCGCTTGTTAGTTGTCGTCGTCATCATTGGAATTGTGATCACTTTTTGAAAACAGCGTTATATGCATTGCATAAGATGAAATGGGTTTAATTCAATGATACAATGATTTATTGCATTTTAATGCAATGTTTGTTAACTTGATACAAATTGTTTCACAAGACAGTAATCATTTAAATATTTTAAAACAAAACATTTGTCTATTAGATATTTTGAAACAAAGCCTTTGTCTATTTTTGTATAGAACTTCAAATATGGAAATTCCAACCGGATGGTAACTCTATCCTATTATTGGCATTGGGACCTGAAAAAACCACATGTCATTAACATTTTTCGACTTTATTTATATATTTTGTCTTTCTCACCATCGACTTTATGAAAACTGTCAAAATTTTTCGACTTTATAAACATTTTTCGACTTTATAAACATTTTTCGACTTTAAAAACATTTTTCGACATTATCAACATTTTTCAACTCTATCAACATTTTTCGACTTTTTGAACATTTTTCGACTTTATCAACATTTTTGTCTTTATCAACATTTTTCGAATTTATCAACATTTTTCGACTGTATAAACATTTTCAACTTTATCGATATTTTTCGACTTCATCAACATTTTTTGACTTAATCCAAATTTTTTGACTTTATCAACATTTTTCGACTTTATCAGCATTTTTCGACTTTATCAACATTTTTCAACTCTATCAACATTTTTCGACTTTTTGAGCATTTTTCGACTTTATCAACATTTTTGTCTTTATCAACATTTTTCGAATTTATTAACATTTTTCGACTGTATAAACATTTTTCAACTTTATCAATATTTTTCGACTTCATCAACATTTTTTGACTTAATCCAAATTTTTTGACTTTATCAACATTTTTCGACTTTATCAACATTTTTCGACTTTATCAATATTTTTTGCCTTTATCAACATTTTTCGACTTCATCAACATTTTTCGACTGTATCAATATTTTTTGAGTTCGTCAACATTTTTCGACTTTATCAACATTTTTCGACTTTATCAATTTTTTTGGCTTATAAACATTTTTCGACTTTATCAACATTTTTCGTCTTTATAAATATTTTTCGACTTTATCAACATTTTTCGACTTTATCAACATTTTTCGACTTTATCAACATTTGTCGACTTTATTAACAGTTTTCGACTTTATCAACATTTTTCGTCTTTATAAACATTTTTCGACTTTATTAACATTTTTCGACTTTATCAACATTTTTCAACTTTATCAACTTTTTAGTCTTTATAAACATTTTTCGAACATATATCAACATTTTTCGTCTTTATAAACATTTTTCGACTGTATAAACATTTTTCAACTTTATCAATATTTTTCGACTTTATCAACATTTTTCGATTTTATAAACATTTTGCAACTGTATCAACATTTTTCGACTTTATAAGCATTTTTCGACTTTATCAAAATCAATTCTTTTAACTATTCGTTACTTTCAGCACTAGCACACCAATATGTGTTGCGCAACAAATTTTAAAGCGCATCGAATTGCACAATAGAGTGTGTAGGAACGTAGCACATGTAACATGATACATTCGAGCTACTCCTCCACTTTTTTTTCTTTTTTGCACTTTTTTCACTAACTTGTGCACTAAATGCTTGTAGCGCCTCTGGGTGGGCTTCCTACGCCATATAGTGCCATCATTTTACTACGTTGGCAATGAATATTGCAACAATTTGAATGCAACAATGATCTTTTTTTTTTTTCTCCTTCATCTTCTTCTTGTTGTAGTTGTTGCAACTGCTGTGTGCGCACACGCACAAAAGTCCAAGCCAATTATCAAAATAAATAGCAATCAATTTATATGAGATCGATTGTGCGGCGCAATATTTTATAGAGTGAAGCAAAAAGCAAAATCCGTAAGTGAACCCTTGGTGCTCAATACCTTGCAGTCAAGAATATGATATTTGAGAGATTTATTAGCCATAAAAGGAAATTGTGAGTTCGCGGGCATTTTCGGTTGGTTTGGTGTAATACGATATGTTAAATTTGGCACTACATGCAATTGCATTGGCAACACCGTTTTGTTGTGTTGTTGCTGCTGGCACTCTGCTAAATGGTGTACATTAATTTGCAAGCAATTTAAAATTTGTTGCCTTGGCTTGCTGCTTTTGACTGAAATATTAAGTGCTTTTTTATATTTTTGGGTTTTCTTTTTCGGCAACATTTGGCATTGATTAGATGGAATTTTTGTATGGAACACATCTTTTGTTTAAAATATAATTGTTTTCAATAAAAAAATACTTTAAAACAGTAGCAGATTTGCTATGCTTTAAACAATTTGTTTTTTCTATGTTTTACTTGTTGACTACTGTGTAAAGTATCAAATGCCAGATGTTTGTTTTCTCTAAAAATTTGTTTCTAATTAAAATTGTCACAGCAAATTTGACCTTGTTACCATAGCAAATGCCAAAGGACAGTAACCAACAATGGCTTTATAAATGTCAAAATATTTACTAAATATTGTTAACGTCGTGAAATTTATTTGACTACGCTCAGTTGCTTTGTATGGAAGTTACGGCAGGGTTAACGAACTAACTTTCAGTAGCATTGCCGTCTAAGTCGGTTGCCCTTTTGACACGCTGTTGTCTAAGCAGCATGTGCTGTCAGTGCAATACAAACCGCATTCGTTTGTCTTTACAGCACAACCTTGACCGCAGTGTTTTTCAGGCAAAATGTACTTGTACCTAACTTGTCTTAAATTTTTTTTTTAACTCTCAGTTATAGCTACATTTTTATTCCTCAAATCAGCCTTAAATTCTGTAATAATTTCAAAATAGTGATTATATATGGGCATTTTCATGGTGTCGAACGTGACCGTCGATCGCATTTAAAGTTAAAAAAAGTCCATTAAAAACGATTTTTTATTTTCGCAATGGGATTGTTTTATAGCTCTTAATTAGCTCTATAATTGGTGATAAGATTGATTTTGGTCAATTTTTCGTTTTCAAGATAGTTGCAAAAACCAAGACACGGGACAAAAACAGAAGTGGTTTTTGGGATCAATAATTTAAATTCCGATTTCAGGGAAACCTGAGGCAATATTTCAATGTGACTAACTTAAGAATGTTGTGCATTGATGACTCTTAGGAATTGGTTTGATTTTACACAAAAATTATTTATTTTTTTTTTTTTTTTTTTTTAATTTAGTTTTAATCACGGGACGTGTCGCATATGACATTTTTTCATTCTATACAAGTTTTACATTGGTGTGGGTGTACGTTGCTTCATCCTATGTTGTCAAGTTGACGTGGCATCACCAATTTTTCTAAGGGATGTAATTTTTAAAAATGACTGATTCAATTGTAAAAATATCGAATTTTAAATCTCTTAAACCATTTGTTCAAATGGATTTAAAACGATGATTCAAAAGCAAAAACAAAATGGATTAAAAGCAAATAAAATCATGAAAATTCATTCCTAGAATTCCAACAATAAAAATATACTTCAGCAATATTTCAAATAGCAACAGAATCCTTTGAAAGAGTTTCTTTTGATGTTTTCATTTACTTAAACCGCATTATTAGGCAAATATTAACCAAATTGACTCCATGTAATGCCAACAAAGGCGTCATCTAACAAACAACTTCATTACATCAATACATTGAGTGGCCACAATTTTATACAAAGAACCAAATCAAATGCAATCCTATCAATGCGTTACAAAGTGACAATAAAAATGTTTGGTCATCCACTTGAAAATCCTTTTTTCAGTTACTTTCATATACCTATCGGCATAATAATCTAAACAGCATTCTAAATGCAATTCATACTGCAAATAATCCTTTTAGGAATGTTAACAAAAGAGAAAAGGATCTTCAAGCATATGGGTATATGCACGAACTTACATATGTTTATGGAATGAAGCGGCTACAGCATTACGTGCGTCATTGAAACAGCAAGGACACAGCAGAGTGAGTATAATTTTCGACTATTTTGGCTTGAAAAATGTTCACTTTTGAACCTTAACTATTTTTGAGGGACAAGCGTTCAGGAATTACCGCGTATTCGATGTTTCATTACAAAATTTTTTTACGCGATCTGTCAAATAGGCAATACTTAGCGAACAGGTCATACCTTCCGACAAGGCAAAATTTTGATTGCTTTCATTTAGATCGGTCCATCTACATATATGTGGGAAGCATGCTTTTAAGTGTTTTTTTGTGGTATTTTGACGCGGTTTTTTTTATGTTACTTCTTTTGCAAGTGGAAAATTTGTTTCGCTTGCGCTACTGCGCAATGTTAACCTGCCAAAACCTAAAAAAATTTGTTTTGCTTCATAAAATCGCCAATAGCATTTGTAGGTGTTTTTTGATTCGCTTCTTCCGCTTCTTTTTATTTAGTTCTCCTTCACAGTTGTTCACTTGAGTTCTGCTTCTTAGTGTTTTCATCTTCTTATCAATTTTTTCGGTGTTTTATGTTTTCGTTTTCTGATCGTGTGCAAAATTACCACATTATTTACGCATACAAAGCGCAGCAAATGCGCGGGAGAATGCAAATATTTATAAATTTTCCATAACGTTGCAAAAAAACAAAAAATCAATAGTGTGCGCACGCGCATACAGGATGCATCGTTTATTTAGTAGATGCACAAAGATATTGAAAGTGCAAAGTTTGCATTGCAGTTGTTGTTGTTGTTGTTTAATAAATCATCTGAAGTAGCACTTTAATGTTTACTACGCGATAAGCGCCGTAGTGTTATGAAAGTACAGTGGAGCAAAGTTTTCAACTTCTGCAATTTTGTCTACTGTTAAAAACTATAAAATTTTGGATTGGAGGACGGGGCAACTCCAACTTAATTAAACCAAAGAATGTAAATTGTCCCGATGCAATTTTATGCGTACCAAATCTCATCTATATGCGTTAAATAATTTCAGAGATACACTTTTTTAAAAGCACGAAACAAAATTTTTTTTTAAACTCTTGATTCCGACATTTAAGGAGTGAAACTTGGTTGAAAAAAAAAATTTTTTTTCCTCTAAAATGTTGTAAAAAGTCATGAAACGCGTAGAAAACACGAAGAAAAGAAAAAAAAAAAATTATTTGAAATTTTTGGTACCGACATCCAAGGTGGACCTTTTAAGTGAAAAAAATTGTTTTCCACTAAAATGTCGAAAAAAGCCATAAAACGTGTAGAAAACACGAAAAACCTAAAAAAAAACTTTATAATTTTTTTTGGTCCGATTTCCTTGGATGAAAAACAAAACGCGCCGGATTCTTATGATATTTTGCCATTTTTCTGATTTAATCAAAGTTTCCACCTTATCAATATTTCCTTCCTCTACAAGCATACTTAGTCTTAATCAACATGTTTTAAATTTGTCAACATTTTCCACCCTCAAGGTGGACCTTTTGAGCGAAAAATTTGTTTTCCACTACAATGTCGTAAAAAGTCATGAAACGCGTAAAAAACACGAAAAATCGGATAAAAAAAAAAATTTTGTAATTTTTGGGTCAGACATCCAAGGTGGACCTTTTGAGTGAAAAAACTGTTTCCACTAAAATATCGTAAAGTCAGTAAAAGTCATGAAACAAGTAGAAAACACGAAAATCTGACATGTTCTGAAATCCGATTCACTTCGGAATCGGAATGAAAGCAATCTTTAAGAGTTTCGCATTTCAATAATTAACACCAAATCGGATTTATGTTTCGGTAAATCGAATAGGAACCATAAGCAAATTTTAGTTGTTGAAATAGAAATCCGATTCCATCTTATTTGTCTCAATGCAGAGCTCTTAAAGATTGCTTTCATTCCGATTCCGAAGTGAATCGGATTTCAGAACATGCCTGATATGAATAAAAAAAGAATTTTAAAATTTTTGGTTCCGACATCCAAAGTGGACCTTTTAAGTGAAAAAAATTGTTTTCCACAAAAAAACGAAAAAAAAAACTTTCTTAATTTTTCTTGGTTCCGACATCCAAGCGGAATCCTTTGGTGAAAGACAAAACGCGCCACATTCTTATGATTTTTTACCATTTTTCTGATTTAATCAAAGTTTCCACCTTATCAATATTTCCTTCCTCTACAAGCATACTTAACCTTAATCAACATGTTTTAAATGTGTCAACATTAGGATCCCCAGAAAGGTCTGAACTAGTCTGGATTGTCCAGATTTTTAGTATGATGTCCAGAGTTCAGAAAATTAAAAATATGTCCAGTAGGGTTGGTGAATTGTTTTCGTCAAAAGGCGTAGAGCAAAATCGAAATGTACGAAAAAATCTAAGAAAACTTTCGCAAGAAACTACATAAGCAAATCTCTCGCCAAGAAACATAAAAATTCACATTTGAAAAATTTTTATTCCTCAAACTCAAATCTATATGACTAGGATTTTTCTTAGGCTAATTTCCTTAAAATTTGCCGTTGATTCTGTTTCTGATGCGAAAATCTTCTTTATTATGTGCCAACTCGATGATTTTTATTACTTTCTACTTTAGTTCAACTAATTTATAGCCGGCATGCTGTTAAAAACTATTTAACTATTTCTTTTGAAAAGGTAAGAAAATTCCAGAGAAAAAATATTAGGCTTAGTTGCGAATTACATCACCTTCCTAGATGGTCCATAAAGGCAAAGATGGTTTAAAGAGGAGATTTTGGTGACTTATTTACATTTCAATGATGTACTATGTAGAATTGCACTCAGCGATACTGGTATTTTAAAGTTATGAGTTTTCTTCCTTTTTATTAACAATCAAAAATTTTATTGTCTAAAAAATATACAGCTTATTTATTCTGTACGGAGAAAAATTAGTGTCATAATTTTTACTCCACTCGAGTAGTAAAAACAAAAACAAAGAATTTAAGATTAAACTTCATATATAAATTAACTATTTGATGGTTCCGTTAAGTAATATTTACAAATTAAATACTCGTATAGTGAAATAATAAAGAATTATTTGCTCTAAATGGCCTACATTTTCCTATACGTAGAGTAAATTATGCTTTCCGTCAGAATAATATATAACCATTTTTACTTCATAATTCTAGTAAAAATATTGAAATTTGAAATTTGCTATTGTAAATATACAAATTATATACCTCTTCCTCATATAGGTCAGTGGTGTAGAGGTCTAATAAAATTATAATTGTAAATAAAAATAATATTTTCTATTTATCACACGTACAGACCCTGGTTTGAATCCTAGTGTGGTCAGTTCGTTCTTTGTTTGAACTTTACTTTAGGGTAAATATCACTTAAATTTTTTCAAAAAAGAAACTACACTCTAAGGTTATTTCAAAATTCTGAATTTGCTAAAACACTGAGATAGAATTTATTTTATTGGGCAGTTCTCACTAAATTGTTTTAAAATTCTAGTAAAATTTACTAGAAATAAAGTATAACGAACTTTTTTTCCGTGTAAATGTCCAAAAAATACATATCTTTGCGTTTGTTTCACTGTACCTCAATTTTTTCATCTTTCGCTTTTAATGCGGATATCTCGTATTAAAAATCGAAAACCAAAAATGCACAAAAATCAACTCCTTCACCTCCTCCAATTTTGTGTTTTTTAAGCTACAATTTTGAATATGGTCTGTTATATGCCAACGGGTAATTACAGTTCATGATTTATTGTTGTTCTTGTTGATGCCGCTGAAAAAGTTCTGAAGTAACCAACAATAACAACAACAACAATACTGCAAATAGGCCACTTACACGCTACACTACCGTAGCCCCCAGTTGAGGCGGCTCGTCGTCTTGCGCGCTTTAATCGATCGCGTTTCAATTGATCGATCAGTTCAACATAAAGTAGAGATGCGGCGGTGCACACAACGCTTGATTATTCCTATTTAATGCAAATGGACTGCGCACATGCGTACGAGCGAACCCTAGACACACTCGCCGCACTCACTCGTGCACTGTGCACACGGGCATTTACAATTTGATATCATGCGATTATTTTGCACTTTTATGCAAATAATTTTGACAAAAAACACGTGTTTTCGCTTGACACGCCACTTTGTTTGATTCCGTCCGTCATCATTCTTTTTTGCTATGTTGAATGGTGGTGGATACAACAGCGTCATCTTCATTGATTGCCTGCTGCTTGAATGGCTGCTTGTTGCTTGAATGTGCCCCATCTATTTTTATGCGCAAAATCCACATAATCCATCAAATCGTGTATCAGACGAAGATTCTTTTTTTCTTGCGGTGCGTGTTCAAGAATTTCAATTAAGGATTTTCAAAGTTTTTGCAAACCAAAGCGGAACGTGTGCCAAATTATTTTGTTTTTTCTTATTATCCCCACTCTATGGAGGTGTTCTGGTAATGATGGTGTTGTCTGTGATTCTTTTTTTTTTTTCTTTTTGTGCAATAATTTTATTACATTTAAATATCGTTGTATGAAAGGACTAATGTTTGCTATTAATAGGATACCCGTATGCTTAGACATGAATGACCAAACATGTGCTGTTCGAAAATGTTGAATTAAAAATTGGCTTTATCTGTTTATTTTGATTTATCTACATCAAAAGCAACAGGTATTGATTTTAAAAATATGAGATAAAGTTTTTCTCAAAACATTTTTTTTGCCACTTCGGGCTCAATGTCCATGTTGTATGTAGACTACACTGATTCAAAAAAAGAAAAGATTTTTGAAAATTTCCAAAAATTGGAAAGATTGTTTCAAAAAATTGAGCTGAGAATTTTTTCAAAATTTTTGAAAGTCACTTAGAGGTCGCTCATAGCCGTTTTATATCAAATTTTAACTTGATACGGTTTTTATTTTACAAGAGTTTGCATTGTTCCGAAATTCGACCATTCCGATTTGACTTTAAAAAGACCACGCAACTGTTAACTTAAGCAAACAAATTCTCATCAGTAACCATATCTGCGCATATTTCTTTAGACACATGCCAAAGCCGACTTAAAAACATGAAAGCCGTAGTGTTAGCCTATAGTGTTAACCCTATCTTCATACCAAATTTCATAAAAATCGATGCAGTGGCTTAGCCGGGAGAGCGTTTTTCTACATTAAGGGGCGTGAAACCATCCACTTTAAAAAAAAAAGGAAAATTGCATCCACGTCTCCTTCTCACAACCTTTCGAGCCAAAAAAATCAAGCGAATATGATGATATGTAGGCACAAAAATAGGGACTGAACCGATTTCGTTTGCCTGTTTATGTATAGATTATTATTATCCGTTAACCCTTTCAGGACCAGAAGGAAATTGAGTGTCCAAGAAACATATTTTGTAATCAAAATTTCAAAATTGTATCGGTTTTCCTGGAAATGTTTGTCCCCACTCTTTACTATACATATGTATCCTTCGTATGTTGATTTAAAGTATGTACCTTTACTTCAAACAGTAATAACTCGATAAGTAAGGGTCTAATTGGAAAAAATCAAAGGCATAGTTTGCTAAGAAAGATTATAGCTATTAGAAGCCATTAAAAAAATTACATCAACTTCTGGAACTACGCCATAAACTTGAATATAGCTTTATCTGCAACTTCAAGCAAGAATATCTCGAAATTCTGCTATATTAGCAATTCTGGCCTAAGTTTTAAGGCCCGGCCCAGCACGAACACGAAACAAGCACTTGAAAAAAAGCCCTGGTCTGCACAAATATTTTTTGTTGAGGTCCGAGCCCGGCCCGGCCCGCTACTATCATTTTATTACATATTCACACTTTTTTTATGATTGGAAAAAATTTTAACTTATTGTTGAAACTAAATCAATGATTTTCAAATAAGTAAAACCAAACATTATATTAGTTGAGTTTTTTGATCGATCTAATAAGACCATTGGTTTGACGTTACTTACTCCATCGTCATTCTAAGCCCCACACTTAAACATTATTTTACATATTTTAATGTAAGAACAGAATATTTTCCAAGTTTATACATCTCTAAATTTTCGGGCTTTTGTTGTTAGGCCCGGGCCCGCACAAAGCCCGCACAAAACTCGATATCAAGGCCCGATCCCGTCGTCAAAGAGTAAAGGCCCGCGGGCCACAAAAAAAAAAAAAAAAAAACACCGACTTCAGCTACCCCTCATGTGAAAGTTCATTCAATTCAAAAAAAAAAAAAATGACCAAAAACTATATCTCTACGCTCAACATTAGTTCGGCGCATTTTTGATTTAAAATTTTATTTTCATCATTAGTTTATATCGTGAAAATTTTCAGTTTTTCATTGATTTTTGTATGCAAACCACCAATCCATGTGGTTTTGAGTGCTGGAATGCCAAATCTGATATCAATTTGTCACTAAGGCACCATCTGGTGTCAGTTTTAGGAACTAAATTGAGATAATTTCATATCTGATATTTTCCGTCCATAATCATATTTTCGAGCATTTAGTTTTAGTTTTACTTAAAACATCTTTTGAAAGAATTTCTGTCATCTACAAAAACACAATTTCGACCTCTGGCAAGTTAAGTATAGTTTTCTCAGGCTGGATTAAATAAATAAATCTATGCAAAAAAGTAAAAAAGGGTACATACGGAACAATTTCCATATACATAGTGCTTACTCGATGAGATCAAAATTTGAAACTCAATTCATAATCAAATGAATATCATATTCGAAATGGTCATGCCAAAAAGCGCATTGGTTCGTATTTTGTTGGGTAAAATGGAAATAACTGTCAATTTAGTTCCTTAACATGCCACCAGGTGGCGGACACACCTAAGGTCTGTATCAAAAATATTTATATCGCAATAGTTGCAATAGAAGCATTTAAAACATGCTCTAAGCAAGCCCTTGGTTAACTCGTAAGAGAGGGCGTGGCACCTCCCATTCGAATATTTTATTGAAAATCTTATTTGAGATAATGGAGCCAATAACAGTTTCGAATATTTTTGTCAGTGCATTTAATCGTATTGTTAATTTAAAAAAAAAAACAAAAAATCTGGTGTTTACGACGGCATCAAACTCATGACACTTATAGGTGATGCTCTAGCCAGCTGAGCAACAGTGGCAATTTTTTTGAAGACTACATACCCGAATTTGACGGTGGATGTCCGTACTAACAAATATCGTGAAAGCTCGATTTTTTATATATGTCATTTTGAAGGTATATTTGACAGCTGTCAAAATCAGTCAACAAAACAATTTTATCTTGTGTGCATCATTATTATTTTTCACGATGAATAACTTCGAAAATTGGAGAAAAAGTCAGCATTTGCGGGAGGTTCTGTTGGGTCATTTTTTTGCAAAGAAAACTGCTGCCAAAAGTCATTTTTGCATCGGCTCGTGACTGGGGATGAAAAATGGATCCATTACGACAACCCGAAAAGCAAACATTCATATATGAAGCCCGGACAACCAGGACCTTCCCAGCCAAAGGCAAATATCCATGGTGCCAAGGTAATGCTCTGTAATGCTCACAGGTGACCTCTATCGAACACAATTAATACGTTTGAAGCGTGCCATCATCGAAAAACGCCCGGAAAATGCGACCAGACACGAAGCAATAATTTTTCATCATGACAACGCTCGGCCACATATTGCTGCCCCAGTCAAAAATTACCTGGAAAACAACGGAAAACAACGGATGGGAAATTTTGCCTCACCCGCTTTATAGCCCAGACCTTGCATCATCAGACTACCATTTGTTCCGATCGATGCAGAATGCCCTATCAGGAATACGCTTCACTTAAGTTCAAGATATCGAAAATTGGATAGATTCATTTTTGGCCGCCAAGCCGGCGCAATTTTTTTGGGATGGAATTCATAAATTGCCTGAAAGATGGGGAAATGTTGTAGCTTCCAATGGACAATACTTTGAATAAAATATATTGTGACATTTTTCCACAACAAAGCATCAAATTTTGCTAAAAAATTCCGGTTTTTAAGTTGTACACCCAATATTTTACATAATGAAAATATTTAGAAGAATAAGTTTTCATCGTTAACTTGTAAATTTCTTTATTATTTAATTTTCTATATTTTTTATAAATTTTGCTAAAATTTTCTATAACTTTCAGCTCATCATATGCAACTAAAAATTAACAAAAAAAAAAGACAAAAAAATTTATTTGAAAGGAGGTTGGACTTAAGTAATTATTAAAACAAAATTTCGGTATATCTAAATACTTTTAAAATAAATAAACCAAAATACAATTTTTAGATGATTTCTTAAATATGATACGAATTGCTTTCATTACCCAAACATTTTTTTCAATGGTAACTTGCCCGTACTTTTGTAATATGACTTAGATTTAATATTTAAGTCCACAAACTCTTTTTCTATTGAAAGCGCGCCAGACTATGAGCGTGTCTACGTTTAACTCAACAAGGTACTTGAGTTACTTTATGCCTAAATGCATAGCGTTGATACTCACTGAATTCGTCGAAAGTCATAAAACACTTGAAATTGTGAAGTGTAACACTAGATATTTATACGATATATAAGATATCAACCTATAAGAACCAAAATATCTCATATTTACAGTACAGCATTAATCGCCAAAAGGTAGAACACAAAATAATTATAATCGCATGGATTAGGCTAAATACTGAAACCTTTTTGTTTTTGCTCAGGGAGAGGGCGTTAACGAACATAGCGACGATTTGTTTTTCCTCATCCTAAAGAAACTGCAGGTACCAAGCTACTGGAAATGCTTGTAGTTAATAAAATTTTAGGCGTTTTATTGCTTTCAGCCTCTAAAACTAATATAAGTCATTTATATGTGGATATATACGGACTGTCTGGTTTGAGGTCTTGTCTGTTTGACCTTTTGTGTCATGGAAATTCCATCAATTAAATTTGCGAATTTAGCAATTTTGGGTAAATTATTTAAAAACAGGTACATCAACAGGTAGATCAATTCAACACAGACAGATTAAATGAAATGAAACATTATGTATGGATTTTCCTTTGAATAATTTTAATATCAAATATATATATATATATAAATGTCCTAGCATTGTCCTTCTCAATCTCCATAGCAACAATTTCTTATTCTTTTTATAAAAATGCTGATTGCTGATTGTTTTGAAAAGTTCTCACCGTATTTGAATGCGCCATGTCCTTTTTTCTTTTTTTCAATTTAAATGCCGGATGTTTATTGGTTTTAAACAACGGTGGTACACACTAAATTTTGTTTGTTTTATCAAAAATTTTGCAGTGACACTATTATCCTTTCCTCTACGTCTTAGTTCACGCCGCTGCGTGTTACTGCCATCCCGTACCGTTAGGTCCTCATCATATGTCAATAACAAACTTGTGTGATCCCACGCATACATCAGTGGTGCAGCGATGCAGAAACTTCCGAAATTTGTTTTAAGCGCAGGATCGCTTAGCGATTTATCCTTTTTAGTCACATGTGTTTACTTTACTGTATCATATGGCAATATGCGAACTTAAAAATTAACTGAAGTTTTTCGAAAGACAGGATGTACGGCTGCTTATGGCATTGCAAATACAACTGTACATCAAAAGCTGTATGGGAGTATAATCACTTGCCCAAAATCTGTCATTTCTATAGCTCTTTGCGTAAAATTTGATTACCGATATGGTCCTAAGAAAACTTTTAAACGTTTTAAAGTTGATGACACTCAATCTGATCGGCATTTGCTTGGCTATTGTCTATAATCTAGACATGCAGAAATCGCATTAAATCATGGCGCCGCAAATTTATGATATAGGGAACTCAATTTATGCCCTAAAAAATAAAAAGTTGACGGTACTGATCCAAATAAAGATTTCGGGGATACTACGGTTTCCGTGGCTGTAATTTGACGATGTTTTCAGATAAAATATTCCAAAAATTCAAGAAATTTATAAAAAATTTTCAATTTATCGCTACGTGTTGGAGATATCTAGGCTTAGAAACCATTTTATCTCGGAAACCCTAAGGTACTCAAATTTTTAAAATACTCTTCTTTTGACACAAATTTCAAATCCATTTTGGGGTTCCAAACTAAGTGTTATTTTTAATAAAAGATATATCCGGATATTTTAATAGTTATGTTCCTGATACTGGGTCCGAGCAGCAATTTTTCTTATGATAATTTATTTTTAAAGCCCTTCTGGAAACTTTTTTTTATTACATTTTTCTACTTATTTTGAGTTGTTTTATATAAAAACATCGTCTAATCTAACTTTTCTTGAAATTTCTTCAGTCTTCGATATCTCGAAAATAAAGCGAGATATCAAAAAATTGTTTTCCAATTTTTTGACATATTTTGAGTCTATTTATGTGAAAACACCGTCAAAACTAACTTTGCTTGCAATTTTTTCTGTATTTTCGTATTCTTTGAGCCACGATATCTCGAAAACCAAGTGAGATTTTTTCCGCTTTCTCGTATTCTTTGAACCTCGATATCTCGAAATCGAAGTGAGGATATCGAAAAATTTTATTTCGATTTTTCAACTTATTTTGAGTCGTTTTATGTAAAAGCACCATCAAATCTAACTTTGCTAGAAATGTTTTTAGCATTCTAGTATTAATAAAGCCTCGATATCCTGAAAACGAAGAGAGATAGCGACATTTTTTTTATGTTTTTCGACTTATTCTTGGTTGTTTGATGTAAAAACATCGCCGTATTCTTTGAGCCTCGATATCTCGAAAACGAAGTGAGATATCAAAACATTTTATATTGATTTTTCGACATATTTTGAGTTGTTTTATGTGTAAACACCATCAAGTCTAACTTTGCTTGGAATGTCTTCAGTATTCGTGTGTTATTTAAGCTTCGATAAATCGTAAACGAAGCGAGCTATCGAATTCTTTTTTACATTTTTGATTTATTTTGGGTTGTTTTATGTGAAAACATTGTCAAATCTAACTTTTCTTGAAATTTATTTAGTCTTCGAAGTCTCGAAAAAGAAGCGTGATGTCAAAAAAAAATTTTCCAAAATTGTTTTCCAATTTTTTGACTTATTTTGAGTCTATTTATGTGAAAACACTGTCAAAACTAACTTTGATTGTAATTTCTTTAGTATTCTCGTGTTCTTTAAGCCTCGATATCTCGAAAACCAAGCGAGATTTTTTCCGCTTTCTCGTATTCTTTGAACCTCTATATCTCGAAATCGAAGTGAGATATCGAAAAATTTTATTTCGATTTTTCAACTTATTTTGAGTCGTTTCAAGTTAAAGCACCATGAAATCTAACTTTCCCCGAAATTTTTTCAGTATTCTCGTATTCTTTAAGACACGATATCTCGAAAACGGAGCAAGATATCAAAATTTATTTACATTTTTCAACTCATCTTGCGTTGTTTTATGTGAAAACATGGGCAAATCTAACTTTTCTCGAATTTTTTTCAGTATTATCGTTTTCTTTAAGCCTCAATATCTCAAAACTGAAGCGAGTCTTGAGCGTATAGACAATAAAATGAGAACAATTTATGATTAGTTGTTGCTTGTGCTCTCGAAATTTTTTCATTTTGTTGCATATAGAGTTTGGAGCTAAAAATGATCAAGAATCGTAGATATACAATCTTTCTTTGAAAATTCACTGAATATTGTGTCTTTTATAAATTACTTTAAAGTTAAGATCCCTTGCACTCCAATTGAAGCGTGGAATGTATTGTTTTTGACCGTGAATTTTTCACATAAATCACAGCGGCAAGATATTCATGAACTTCTTAAGAGATTTTCTTGACAGATGAAGTTCAACTAGGGCTGGCTGTAGTTATTCTTTTCCATAAGGACGATATATTGTTTATTCATTATCTTCTAAGGATACATGCTTTCAAATGCTAAATAAGCATTTGGTGGAAAAATGTCACTGCTATTGTTTGCGCAATTACTGACACTATTGAAACACCTTCGTCTCCTTTTTGACAATAGTGAAAGGGAAATACACAACTATGTAGATCTCGCTATACGTATGTATAGTAGGCAAGGATTAAGGCGCTATAGAAAAAAAAAAAAACTTTCGCTTTTTATTTCTCACAATGTAAAATAAAGATGTTTCCACTTCCCCAAAGATTTTCTTTTCGTTCTTTACAAACATGGTCTTTTTGTTGTCATTTTAAGTTGACAGCTTAATAGAGTTGGTAACAAAAAAAAAACTGGAGCATTGTCAGGGTCGTGTTTTAACAAAGGTAGGTATCATCCTAAACGCTTGTTTATTTGTTTTGACAGGTTCAACGGTGTGTGCAATGCGTGTTTATAGTGGAAACCAAAAGGACACTATAGTGTCAACTTGGTATTGTTCGTCGAAACATATGAAATCGTATGACAATCGAAAGGGAAAACTCTAAGAAAATGCACTATACGCATACTTGCAGTGTTAAATAGCAACTTTTTTCGAAAAATTTCCTTGAAAGATAAAAAATGTTAAATAATACTTACTTTGTTCTTTAAGCAGATTTATCAATAAAAATAAAAGGTAACAATGTTCTGTTTGTCCTCACATAAATCAATTTAAATTTGGCCAAATTATAGGCTATAAAAGTTGGCTAAATAGTCTGCATAAAATTTAAGTAAGCGTAGATTGATGCACACATTGCAGTTCGGTGGTCATATACAGATCTACTTTACTTTTTGGACTACGTTGTTATTTGCAAAATTTTAACACCTAAGGCACGCCTCCTTTGAAGATTTTTTTTACGTGTTGTAGTGCCGCCGAAATTTGCAGTTGGTTGTTTAATCTCAAGCATTTTTTAGGTGTTTATGCGTAAATGAATTTCAATAAGGCACCAGGCAAATTATGCCTGAACTTTATTGTTTTTTGAGTTAAAGAAAAAAAATACATGGCGGTTTTTTGACTTTGATATTTATGATGTTCACGCGCCTCTTAAACACAGCTTGGGCTTGTACTCATACTAACAAATATAAAATATATGTTTGTAGAACATAAATTGGGCGTTATTAATTAGGCTAATGAATTATGTATTAAAGGGTCTAACTAATCCTTTGATTATAAAGGAAAAAACTTAACTAAATAAATATATTTTTTAGCAAGTTATTGACCTATGCGTTTGCCACGCAAAACAACTACAAAAAACTTTATAAAAATGCAAGTAAGTAGATATATCAAGCATTGACAACTACATCAGACCAAACTGCACGGATGCATAAATCGCAATCAAAAGTTTATTTTTATTTCCACATTTTTTTCCGATTGTGGCATTTCGTCCTTTCTACTTACTATACTTCTGTAGTTATATTCCAATTAGCTAACGAAATTATGACAGATTAAAGTATGTTGTGAGGAATTCTAAATTATGTTCGATGCTGTTTTTTTTGCCATGCCCTGGATATCATGGGTCAAATACACAGTCACTGTGATACGTTAAAGAAATCTTGATTGATATACTGAGTTTAGGGAAAGTGAATTATGAACATACTTGGCTATTGGCTTGCTTTTTGTTATAACGAATTTACTTATCGATTAGGTGGAAATCTTTACAAAAACATAGAACTTATGGGCAGAAAAAAATAAAATGCCTTTTAAAGTACAAGCACGATCCAAAATAAGTTTTTGATTATGAAAAACTTTGTATACTAGTAATGATGTTACCAAATAAGAAACTTATAATTTGGCGGATTTTTTGGCTTTACGATGAGCGACGACCAAGAACGTAGCAGACACTGAGTTTTACTCTTGAATTTGATATTGATTTCTGGTCTTGGTTTTGATACAGAGTCTGTGTCTTGGGCATTAAGTTTTCGTCTTGGTCTTGAAAAAATGATCATCGTAACCAAGTTCAATACCACACCAGGTTTGGCCTTGGTCTTGAAAATATATCAGCGTCTTGGTCTTAGTCTTGGTTTTGAAAAATTTCCAAAACCCAAACTACATATTTCTAACTTTGCTTGTCCCAGCGGAACTTAGTTATTGAATATGATTTTGTTGTAAGAGTGGATAAACATGGACATTTCATGGTTAAATGATGAAGACTTAGAGCATTTTTAAAACAGAAAACCTTAATTCTGCAAAAAAAATAGTGAACAAACATGAATATTCGATAGAGCATACTATGATTTGAAAGAAGAGATAAATATATAATTTTTGGAAAATCTTCTGAACAAAGAAAATTTTAATTTAGATCAAACTTTTCAACAAAAAGTGGGCAATAAAAAAATAAAAAAAAAAACAATTCAATAATATATATCATCGAATTTTATAATATTTTAAAAAAAAGTTTTAGTGTCAGTTAAAAAATCTTGATTTCATAATGACTTGAAAAATAGGAGTGAAAAAATCAAAATAAATGGTGAAAAAACACGAAAAGTCCATGGACTTAAAGTTAAATATTCAGTATTTTCGACACTTTGGAGCCAAGGTGGATGAGATAACAAAAGTTGGACAAACATGGATATTTGATGGACAATCGAAAGCACTTCGCTTTTAAAAATAAAATAAAATAAAATAAAAGTAAGGGAATAGTGTCGGATGTGGGCAGAATTTTGTTTTCGACTCATATCTTTTGAGCAAATGTATATTTAGCAGACATATAAGTATCAATGCAAAGCTAGAAACTTTAAGTAACTACTGGTGAAGAAAGTAAATTGATTTCGTCAGTTGGAAAAATTATACAATATCAAAAAAAAAAAAAAATAGTGAAGCAATAATTTTTGGAAAAAAAATTTTGGGTCGGTTGTGGGCACCCTTAGAAAATCGGCTAAAAATGGGAAAACATGAAATTAAACGCAATCAAATGGGGAAGAAAGCCAACTTTAATTATTTTGGATCTTGTCTGGATCAATTCCAAAATTTTTTACAAAGTGGTATTCCACCTTACCACCTACACTTAATGTTAACAACTTTTTTTCTGCGATATCTTTAAAGGGCCTATTAGTTCTTTCCGTCCCACTTAAAAAAACGTAAAAAGAGATAAGAACACCATTTAAATTTGTTATGTTGACATTCACGACGATATTTCAGTAAATCATACGCATTAAATAAAAAAAGAGGGGTGCCCACGACCGACTTTGGCAGGCACTTTGAAAAGGAATAAGCAAATTCTGTTGTGTCAACATTTTGGTTGAATTCGGTCTTGAATCACAAAATATAATAAATTTACTGCCTAAGTGTGTTGACTTTCACTTCAAAAATTCACTTCAAAAATGGTTTTCTTCTCAGCACAAAGCAAATGCGTCTGCTTACACCAGAATATGCACAAAAAATTCGTGCAGTCACAACACGCGCTTAACATTTGTCTGATCAGCCGTATTTGTTTTCTGTCAAAAGTGCACACTGGAGGATATAGAGGGTTAAAAAGTTCTACAAAAATATTCCTCTTAATATCCTGAATAAGAACACGTGATATACCTCAGTTATAAGGATGGTAAAATTTAGTGTGTCGACTCAACATATCTATAGAAAACTACAAGGACCGATTAAAAAAAAATTCAACCTGATCTAAAAAATCGGGATGACACGTATAACTTATTTTTAGCCATATTTTCAGAATATATTGGTTTTTTCCAGTTGTGGAAAATCGTGTCGGACGGTATAATCCAAAAGTCGACAATCGAAAATTTTTAAATTTTTCGGACTTCATTCGCGCTAAACCCAAACAAACCAAACGTTCCGACTTTTCTGAATTCAGTGTTTTTCGGAATGATTTCGTAAAGATTTTTCTAAACATTTTTAAACTTCTTCATTCTTGCTTATTAATTTTATAAACAAGACTTTTACGTCAATATTCAACACACATTATAATAAAATATGTCTAGAAGACAAAACAACAACATTTTGTTATTATTGAATACCTTCAAATATGTAATGCACAAAAATAAATACAAGCCATTAAAAAGTTCACATGCACACTTATATACTAAAAACCTACCCATGTATATAGATACACAATAATTTAAATTGAAAAAAAAAAAAAAACAGAAAACAAAGTTACGAATTTGTGCAGAAAATTCGTTACGATTTCGTGTCATCCCTCTCATACAAAATTTTTAACGAATTCGTAACGATTTCGGTACCGAATTCGGAAAGATTTGCCGAATTTTCGTATCGAATTCGTTACGAATTCGGAACCTTTGTTTTGTTGGGACATTACTTTTGAAATAATTTTTATGCTGATGGTAGACAAACGAGCAATATGATGGACTTGGAGCACTAATTTGAATTTTTGCTGAAACTGTTATTGTGAGGTTCCAAGCCTAGGTCTTGTATTTATTAGTATCTGGACAAAAACAGACCAATTCAACCAGTGTGTTTGATCTCCGCTATTCCTTTGTGAGAGTTATATTGGAGTTAATTCATCGAAACTGAAGAAGAGAACATCTTTAGACTATATGTAGTTAGATAATTCCGTTTCCAATAATATGTAATTTAGTTAAGCCTTCTTTATCTCAGAGGCTTGAAGTTTCTTAAGAACGCTAAGGTTAGCTTACCGAAAATCTCTTTATTGAGATGATGAATTATTCCAGGATTAAGCGCAAGTCATGCTATATACAAATTGAATTTAAGCTTTGTCAAATAACTGCCTGTTCTTAAGCCATACATATATTACTGTGCATTAATCTCTGTCACTTGCACTAAATGCAAAATAGTTTTAAAAAACAACAAGGCCGTTTTTGTAAATTAATTTATTATTTGTCGGAGTTTTTTAAAATTTTAACAAAACGTTGTTGGTACACTAATAAATTTAAAACACAACGCAGAAAGGACAACTCAAAACTCAACTGTTGAAAACTGGCAACACTCAATGATTTAAAGCGAAATTTTCTTTAAGAGTTATGGCAAAAAATGCCAATCGCGGTTATTTATGCGTTGCGCCCATTAATTTCATCACCAATTACAAAAAGTTATGTCCCACAAGACAGACAGACAGAAGACAGAGCGAGTGAGTTAAGGACAAGCGCGCTTAAATTGTCACGCGGCGGCGCATCCAGCGTGTTCCTGCGCGAACAGGCAGGGCAGGACAATGTAACAACTAGATCTTATCATCAAAATATAGTATATGGACGAAAGCATAAATATGGGGTACACTAAATAAGGAAAATCTATTGGATGCGCGCTAAATAGTGAATACTACATGGGAAGGTATGCGCTTATGCGTTAGGGTGTTGCGAAAAAAATTTGGCTGCATAAAATTTTAATTTTTTTATTTTTACAACTTCTCAACATAGACTGTACACAAAAAAAAATTATCAATTTTTCGCAACACCCTAATTCCTAGAGCTATTAGCACGAAGCATAGGAAAAATCCTCAATTGATCTTAATTATGCAATGCGATAGTTCCAGCAATCTACTAACAACAACAAAAACAACAAGAAATCTATGTCCATGCGCTGTATGCTGTCAATAAATTAATAATTACAATGCTGCACTTGCTGGCTGCCACAGCCAAACAACACCAACAACAGCAATAGCAGCAACAACAAAATGTAAAGTTTAACATTTTCCTCTTAACAAAAACAACAACAAATGTGTATGCAAAATTAAAAAAAAAACAACCAATGGAAATCAGAGCAAGGCAGCATTTTTACTGCTGCACACAACCCAAACAGGATTTGCTTCCCATCAGCGGACGCGTGTGTCGTCTACTGCGTGCGGCGTACGTTCGATCATTTCAATTCAGTTAAACTTTGAGTAACACGTTCTCATCATCATCAGCGACGGACGAGCGAGCGAGTGATCACAGCAGCAGCATCCTCATCATCATTATATCATAGTGGTCAGTCGCATCGTCCATCGTTGTCTGTTGTCCATTGTCGTCATCGTCATCGCCATTGAAATCATCATCATCATCAGCAGTCAGGCAGCAGTCTCAGCCGCAGCAGCAGCTCAATCTCATCAACTCAAGTGCCGCCTCGGAAGCTCTTTAGTGTTGTATATGAGGCCAAAGACCAAAATGTTTTGCAACAACACAATGCAGCAAAAAAAAAAAAAAACACGGCTACAATAAAAAATTTGCGTTTGCTTAAGATGCGGCAGAGAATTTCCCTTTTTTATGCTGGCGGTTGCTACAGTATGCAGCAGCAGCACCAGAGTCAATCTTTTTTATTGAGGGGGACTATTTTACTACTATCAGCAATACGAACTTAATACGCAGGAGCATTTTTTGTATCATATACCCACCTATCTGTTAAATATGATAAGTTCTAAAAAATTACCGGAACGGATTTTATTGTTTCCAGAGAGTGCGCTATATGAGTCTGCCTCAAAACAGAAACTTTTGCACTTTGAACAAGGATGACGATGAAATTACGATGATATGAGACAAATCGAGTCTCAGTTTCAAGCGACTCCAAGCATATTTTAATGTGTCTTTTCTGTAATATTTGGCTTTCAGCCGTATGCGAGCTTCTAATTTAACACAACTTCTTGGCCTCATGCAACTTTTAATTTTGGTCATTTATGACTTTTTAGTCGCACGCGATTTTTTTCTGTCTCATGCGATTTTTAGTTCATTGTGACTATTTACAAGACGCTCTTTTGTCGCTCTTGTTTCTTGTGTCAATTGAGTCGCATGCGATATTTAAGTTTCATCCTTTTTTTAGTATCTTGGGATTTTTTGTTTTAAGTAAACTTTTTTTAATTCTTTTGTTTTTTAAGTCACATGCAATTTTTTAGTATTAACCTATTTTTGGTATTATGCAACTTTTTAGTCAAAAGAACTTTGTGTCTCTTATTACTTTTCAATCGCATGCGATTTTCAAGTCTTGTGCGATCTTTAGTACTACGCAGCAGTATCTTGTGTGGTCTTAGTCGCATGCGATATTTAAGCTTTGTGCTATTTTTAGTACCTTTTATGCAACTTTTCGAGAATTCACCAGACATTTTAGTTTCTGTTGTTTTTCTTATCTTAAAAGTCACAAGAAATTTATGTCGCTTGTGACTTTTTAGCTGCATGCAATTTTTAAGTCTCAAGGATTATTATTACAGATTTGGATTTGTCGCATGAGACTTTTTTGTTTCTTGTGTCATCGTAGTCGCATACAATATTTAAGTTTCATGCTATTTTTAGTTTTATATAACTTTATGCACATAAGTTATTTTGGTTTCTAGTGTCTTTCTTATTATTACGGTCACAAAAAATTTGTGTCTCTTGTGATATTTCAAGCGCATGTGATTTTGTCCCATGTAATTTTTAATACTGTGCGACTTTTTTTTTAAATTAAACTTTTTGGTCTCCAGTGTCTTTTATTCATATGTGATTTGTTTGGCCTCACGTGACATTTCAGCCACATGCAATTTTAGACACTATTTGACTTTTTGTCGCAAGCGATTTTTTAGTTTCATGCAACTTTTCTTGTCGCATGCAATTTTTCAGTCTCCTGCGAATTTTAGTAGGTATTGTGCAACCTTTTACTACACTTTTTTGTTTCTTGTGTCTTTTCAGTCGCATTCAATTTTTGTAGTCTCGCATGAAATTTTTTAACTCCTAAAATATTTTAAATAAATTTTTTCCAAATATTTATAAAATAGCCCCTAGACCATATATTTAGACCTTTGCTTAGTTCTGTTTCATTCTGATCATATTATTGTTGTTGTTATTATAATCGTACACAAATCGCACACACAATGCTATATGTTGTTGTTGTTCTTGCCGCTGCTGCATTATTATCGTAACTGCCACAACTAGTTCAAGTCCACTGTGTGTCCAATCCAGTGTTGACCAAGTCCTGTTTTGTCAATTTTTCAACTCTGTTTTACCGCTGTTGATATGCCAATTCGTTCATTGCTGCTATTGTTGTTGTTGTTCTTATTATTGTTGTTGTTTTTGTTGCTGCCGTTTTTTTAATGTTGTCTCATTTTGCTTTTACAGTGTAACCGGTTGATACTTTAATTCTTAAGTTTACTCCTTCCTTCCTAGAATCGAGAGGAGAATGGTGGGGGGACACTGATATTAAAAAACGAACCGACGAACTATCTGCCACTAAATAAATCGCATGAGATGCTGCTCATATGCTTGGCGTATTTAATATTATGGTTTAATTTAATGTTGCCTAGATGCAAATTACTTTGTTGTTTAAATTAATTACTTGTTGTTGATGAATTATCTTTGTCTTTGTTGTTGTTGTTGTTGCTGTTCTTTGATTATACGAATATGGTAGTGGTGGAATTGTTGTATGGTAAGTGCAGATCATCCATCTAAATGGATCTAATAAAAACCAGAATTAAATTGTGCAGATTTTATGATTGGTATTTTTGTAATAAAATCGCAATTTGATTTTGCTTTACATAACCTTTAATTAAGCGTAATAGTGGTCCTATGGTGAGTCCAAAATATTAATGGAATCTTTTTATTCTTCTAAGTTTATTCGCAACTTGTATAGGCTTCGTTTGTATACTTCTTCGTTCCTATAACGCTTAAGGTGAGAGTTTAGGATCACAATGAAACGTCTGCTTTCAATGCGATCTTTTGCTATGACTTTTATGTCTCTTTGACTTTTCTGATCATTAGATAGATGAAAACTATCCAAAAAATGTTTTGTTTACAACCCCGATTGCGTATCTAAATATTGTTGGCTGTATGCATCTGATTTTTCGGTCATGTATGTTGTTGAAGGTGCTTTTGATGAAGTAACTTTCTAGCTTTGCTAATATGTATCTCAGATAAAATATTAAAAAATTACTTTCCATAGTAGTAGTATCAAGTAAAGCTACTACTTTCTTTTCGATATAATTTTCCTTGGTGGTGGAAATTGATCTTATTCAGGTAGAACCCCAGAGACCTTTAAGATTTATGTATTTATCTTTCTTGCAAATGATTTACAATGCTCTGAAAAGATAGAAGTCTGATGAAGTTATATATCTACATAGACCACGATTTCGATGGATCAGGTAAAATTATCCGTCATTACTGTACCTAACGCATTAAAAATACACCAAATTTTGAAACAAACCAGATACGTGGCGCTTTCATAGTATTTGGATAAGTTATCAAATGCAACCAGTGACAGTACTGAAAGTTGTGGCATTGTCCCGTCTGTAGCGGATCGTGTGGCTGAAGACCGTGACCAGTCGATTCGAAACTGTGCGCAGCACCTTGCCCTCTCGTATGCAACAACTTGGCGAATTTTACAACAGGATCTTGGTTAAAAGTTACGTAACTCGTTCAAGAATTGAGGCCGACAGACAAGCTTTTATTTCAGTCTGCTAATTTAAGCGCTGTTTTCGCGCCAAATTTTGTTTAGTAACGGTCACATTTATGGCTCAATGGATACGTCAATAAACAAAACTGCTGCATTTGGGCTGAGGAGCGACCCGAAGAGATTCTCGAACTACAAAAATGCACTGTTTGGTGTAGTTTATGGGCTGGTGGTATCATCGGTCCATATTTTTTTAAAAATGATGCCGAACAGAACATAACCGTCAATGGCGAGCGCTACCGCACCAGATAACAGACTTTTTGTTGCTTGCAATGGAAGCTTGTGATGTCGGCGACATTTGGTTTCTGCAAGACGGTTCTACAGTATACACCGCGCGAAACAATAGCTTTCATTTTGGTGAGAACCTTTCCGGCCTCCTAGATCGACCAGGCAGGCAAACGGACTAGTTCAAGTGTATACACTATAGTTCATTAATTAGTCCTCTACCAACCAGTACTAGTCCGACTTCAATCCCATTTGCATACAAGCAACTGTTCTTTTTTGTGTATTGATATCCTACGAATTTTCAATTGTCCCCTTCTGCATTACGCGTTCACCAGTCCGGGGCTAGTTGTAGTGTGAAGTAATCTTTCAACAACTAGTCTTCAACCAGTGGTGTCGTTTGTAGTCAATTTGTTTTTTTTTTTCTTGATTTAAGCTTATATCTTCTTAAAATTAAAAAAAGTTAAATTATATTCATAATAATATTAAAAAAATATGAACTCCATAATTTAATTTTTTTCCACAATTTATTTTGACACACAATTCAAGTGACATAAAACACAATTTATTTCAAAAGTAAAAGAGAAAATTGTATTTTGTTTTCGTTACGATTCAAATTTATTTGCCCCTACAAACTTCAAACTGATATCAAACTGTCCCCCACTGCATCCCTTTTTTGCTAGTTTCGGGCTAGTACTTATCGTGAACTAGTATTTTTTGTAGACTGTCTCATATTTTTACTGCAGGGGAATGATATCATACCTCTTTTTTTTTTTTGGACTAAGTGAAGTCCAATGTCTTTGTCCTTTTACGATTCAAAGCTTGGAAGCCAACATTACTCGCATAGTTCGTTATATTCCGATAGCAATGTTTGCAAGAGTGATTGAAAATTGAACTTGTAGCGGCCTACATTTAAATGAAATTATCTTTAAAAAGCAAATGTTGGATAGTGGTCATCATAAAGATTCCGACATCCAATTCTATCATAAGTGTTTTATTTAAAGTAAAAAAAAAAAATTTCTAGATATATCAGCCATTATTTTCATATACTGGGCATCCAAAAACCCCCGGTACGATAAAATATTTTGAAAGCTGCTTGGTCTTGGTCTTGCAAAAATATCAGCGTCTTGGTCTTGGTCTTGCAAAATTACCAAGACCAATAACAAGACTAATTTTGCTCATCACTACAAAAGTGCCCCACCGTCAATCGTAGAATCTGAATCAGCAATAAAATTTTGGACTTGGACCGCCGCCTGCGAAAAATTAAGACTTTAAGTTGCATTATCAGGTTTTGTGATTTAGGATTTCCTTGTTCTGTTATATAAATTTTAAAAAAAACTAAAGCTTTGGCTAAAATTTCTCGATAACCATACATGATATAGCAATTCTGAAGCCAGATTCGACTTCAGCTTCAAAATTTACATTGATAATAATGAATTCTTGTTTTTATTTCTTGCAAGTTTCCAAAAAAGCCGGAAAAATTCAATTTTTTAATAGTAAATCTAAAAAACGTTCCTCAAAATACAATATCTCGTTAAAGTGATCAGCTAGAATAATCAAAAATATAATTTTTTAGTGAAAATTTTTTTTTTTGATGCAGAAACAATGTGAAGATTTGCTAACTGTTATTCGACCCTGAAAATCGATTAAATCGTTGAACGATTTTTTGAAAAAAAAAAAATCTTTTTCTGTATACTGCGACCCCAGTGAATAACTTTGCATTAGAAAACCTGGAGTTAGACGGCATCGAGGCAAAACCAAGTTCAAACGACCAGTGCCATATTTTCTTTCGAAAACATTATTTTTGTTTCCACAATACTTTTCCAAAATTGAATAGTTGCAATCAAACTTGGCGCACAAAAATGATAACTTCTCGAAGTTAATGATAATATCTGAAAGAACTGCAAGAATTACCTAAAACTTGAAGTCAAATATAAGAAAATAGTTTTTTTTTTTATAATTTTTTATTTTCTTATATGTAAAATAAGGAAAATTATGAAAATATTTAACACTTTCAATTATGAACAAAAAAAACTCTCAAATATAAATTACATGCTGGCGAGAACTTTTTGCTTAAAAATAAATATCAATTAAACTTAAGTTTATAGTTTAAAGTCTTCCATTGTTATTATTAATTAAAATTAAAAATAAAATACTATTTTTTAAATCATTGTCTTCCTTAAAATTTAAAACTTAAAACTTTTACAATTGAGGCACTTAACGGAGTTTTATATTTTATTTACATACAACGGCGAATTCAACTAGTTTGACTAGATTCATATCAGAAGGTAGTTAGAATTATTTACAACTTTAATTAACTGGCAATAAGTATCCCTGATTATTTTTTTTACAGACGATCAAAATATAATAAATTGATTTTACTGCTGCTCCTGCCACAATGAAATGTAGTCAAGTATCTCCTCATCATCAGGTTGGCAGTCTTCCTCATGAAGTTGGAAATTATCGTATGGCTCAAATTTCAATTGCAAATGCGCATTCAAATGTTCATTGCTTGACGACGACGACGACGACTGTTGTTGATTATTGCTTCTGCTACTCGTCGGCTCATAGGTGCCCGAATCAAATGACATGCTGGAGTTGAACGATGATGTGGGTGAAGCTGCTCCATCCATTTGATTGTATGCATGCAACGAAACGGGTGTAAGCAACACTGAAGATGTTGTAGCGCCGCCGACGATGTTAGTGAACTGTTGCTGATATGATGGCAGTGGAGGCGAACTTGTACTGGATGATGATAGCGGCGTATAATGGAATGCGTTGACAGTAGTTGGTGGTAGCGTTGATGGTGGTGGTGGTGAATCAGCCATAGAACTGCTGCTGCTCGATGTACAAAAAGATAAATTGCTCAGAGTATCGTGATGCATAATGTGATTACTGCTGCTGCCGTTGACAGGACCACCATTTAAATCATCTACCAAATCCTGCAAGCGCCGTATATACTCCACTGCAATGCGTAGTGTATCGACTTTGCTAATCTTTTTATGTGGACCACGCCCACCGCCTTTTGTCAAATCAGTAATTATTGTCTGTGGTATATGCTGACGTAATTTAGCGAAACTGTTGTTCACCTGCTTGACACGATTGCGTTCGCGTGCGTTGCGTCTTTGTACCGATTGCGTTTGATCAACGTTATAGGGAGCGTTTGTAGCACGTGGCGTATATTTTCGCGTGTTTATTAAATCACCACCGCCAGCGTTTAGTGGCGCTGGTGCGATATGTTGATATTTTAACATTTTAGCAGCCGAATTTATGGTGGTGGGGAAAAGTTGCACATTCGATGATTTTTGCGTCATTGGCGACGATTTACTATAAACAACACTGGTCGACATTTTGTTACACATGCAAAGCTATTACGCGTTGCGTTTAAAAAAAGTTTTTACGTAATTTTTATGAAAAATTACTTTTTTTTTCGAAAAATTCTATTTTATTTTGTATTGAACTTGATCCTACGACACCTTGCACAAGAATGAGTCCCTTCGTCCTAAGCCTTTGCATTTTGTACCTTTGCGTGCCGCCGGTCGGTTGTTATGTTGCGTGCTCTCTCTCTCTCTCTCTCTTTATGCTGCGACTGCGTATTTATGCTCAGCAATGTCATCGTTTACCTGCGATCAGCAACATTATAAAAACAGGTAAAAATTGCTACCATAACAACAATGTCGAAAAACTGGAGCAATAAGGAGAGCAATAAAGTGGGAGAGATTGAATATTCAAGAGCGCATTGAAGAGTCAGAGTTTGTTTCAGGGGCTGTTCTGTGTTGCAGTTAAATGACTGATGTTGGTTTAGGAAATTTAATCCTTTTTTCTTCAAAATTTATCTCATAAAATTAAAATTTGTCATCTGAATTCAGGTTAACAGGCATTTGGTTCAGAAACTGTTCCCACTTTTTCAGTGACCCCACTGCATCTCGGTAGGGGAAATACAAATTTTTTTCAAGTGAGAAAGAGAGAAGAGAAAAAAGTGCGAAATATTGCTATAAATATCACTTTGTTGTCCCTGGACTAAGGAATATGTTTCCAAAGCAATTTTTTGAATATCAGAAATCTATTGAAACGCCATTTAACCATATTCGGTGCTGGGCAAAATTCTCTCTTCTTTTTTTTTTTTTTTTGTTTCGTTTTATTTTAAACGAAAAGATATGTAAAAAAATCTTTCTATCTTTGCCTATCCTTTTCTTACTTCTCTCAAACATAAATTCACTCTCTTAAATATGCCGACCTTTGATTTAAAAGATCACTTTGTTGTCTCTAGAGTCTATAGTTCATAGACTTAGAATATGTTTCTGAAGTAACCTTTGAATTAAAGAATCTATTGAAACAACATTTAACCATATTGAATATCTTTGCAATAGAAAAAATGATAAAATATAAATAACAGAGTACTAAAGTGTCATTACTGTCACTGTCCCAATAAAAGTACTCTCCCTGTCCCAATGTCACACTTTTTGTATTATTTTGCACTAGGAAAATGTTTTTCGTTGATAACATAATGTCATATTCTAAAACTCTAGATAAAATTGATGTGATCAGTCCAAAATGTTTGCAAAAATTTTGAAAAAATCTTCCTTCATTCTGAAAACTTTTACAAAAACTAAAATATTTCAAAACATTAGCCGTGTTTATTTTGACGCGTATATACAATTGTGGATAGTTTTAAATTGTGATAACTTATGAACAGTGAGTCGCACAATAAAACTTTAATGAACTTTTTTATGGAGAATCACGTTCTATACAAAAACTATTCATTTTATTTTTAAAAAAATTGATCTTTTAGGAGTTATTCTATAAAAACTGGGTAAGCGCCGATAAACGGCAAAAAATCACTTTTTTTTAAATAACTTCTAAGCAATTATTTTTTTTTTACAAAAGATTAAAATTATTTGTAGAGCATGTGGTTCTCAATAAAAAAAAACTTTTGGACTTTTTATCGTACGACTCACCATTCATAAGTTATCGCAATTTGAAAATTACCACAATTGTATATACGCGTCAAAAGAAACACAACTATTTTTTCTAATGGAAGTGGCTCTATTTCACGCTATTCTCAACATTTATATGTAAGTATTGTACTATGTATATATATAAGTACCAATATTTGTGAATATTTTGAGAAGTGACAGAGTACGGGCTGATAAAGTGATCGAAGACTCTCTTCTTTAAAATTTATAACTCTGTTGATAAGAACCAGGTACATAGGGTAGAGCGCATATACAACATAATTTTGCAAATATAATTTTTCATATTTCTCTGCCAGACTGTTCCTAGTTTTTATTGAGATACTTAGATACTCTCTTAAATTTTCCAACATATTCTCTTTGATCGTGCGAAATGTGATTTTACTCCTGAATTTCATCGAAATTTCTCAATTTATATTTTTTCAACTTTTAGTTCTCATTTTCTGTTGTTGCAGTTGAGTTGTTGCTGTTGCCATTGCGTGTTGTTGTGATTTATTGCAATCATTTTTCTTGGTGAAGCCTTAGTCACGTAGATATTTGTCTTACGCGTGCCGTCGTTCCCCTACGTCTAACATTTTAGCTACATATATTGTGGCTTCTTTCAACTTCTGGGGTGATGACTTGTATGCGAAAGTTTAAATATGTATGTAATCAATTAGCAAAACTTTTTATTCAAATTATAAAAATTTCAATTATTTAGTCTATGTACCTATGTGAATTCTTGAGAATATGTTTTCATTTTGAAATTCTATCTTCTAACGAATTTTTATTTCTTAAGCTGTTGTTTCGTAAAGAACCCTTAATGAAAAACCCTATGATTTTCAATAAATTTTAAATTTTTAATATAAATATTTCCAATTTTTGTTGGTGTTCTACAATAGTTTTTTTTTTTCACACGCACTTTAAATTTTTATTTTAAAACGTTTTAAAGTTCGACAGAGTGGTGTGCAAACTATAAATTGATCTACATAAAGGCGGCCTCGGACTTTAAAAGTTACATGGTATCTTCACGGGTTCAGCTTCATTCTTTAATCTTGGATTTATAGATTTTTAGGCCAGCCTTATCAGATTACAATACAAAATATACGCACAGTGTAGAAATAATCATATTATCAGCCTAAAATGTAAAGATTTTTTAAGTATGCAGTACAGCCTCTCACAACGAAAACTATATACATATTTCCATAAATCGTAGCGGATCCTTTTCGGAAGATATGCCTATATGTATGATTAAAATCGCTGTAATTTAGTATTTTTTAAACGAAAAAAAAAAAAAAATGAGTACCTATGCAGAAAGTTAACCTAAAACCGGATAATTCTACAATAGGTTATTCACTTCGGTAGATATCACATTTTTACGTTTTTTCTTTGTCACAGACCTAAAATATAAATTAACTAATGAAACAAAAATTCAAGTTCAAAAATAATGTTTTTATGGTATTTTTGTTTCCTAACAAATCAGGGTAATAATTGGCCATACAACTTAAAAGTATCAGCCTTTATCTTTAAAACTATTATAAAATAACAAAACACCAAGTTTGTGCACCTTTTCAACTGTCTACGATTAGGATATTTCGGAGAAAAAAAGATAACGATATAATTCAAAGATAGTTTTTTCTTGGGTATATGATTAACGTTTATTTAATGCAATATATTAGAACAAAAAGAAAAAATATTTTTCTGTAAAACGTATTAAAGTGGATTATTGAATATAATTAATCAAATAAATGAAATTATTATTCAGTCAGTAGCTTATTAGAAGCAAAATGTTCAAAGACCAGATGCTTAAATCCATCACAAAAAATGAATTTTTCCAAGAGAAAATCTTTATCAAAAATTCCATTTCGGAACAAAAGGGCTTATTTCCATATAACTCCTTAGACATTTTTTAGAGTTTGGTACAAAAAGACGTATTTCGTATAATCACCGAAAAAACCTTTAATATTTTTTATATGACCCAGGTAAAAAATTTTCCTGATTCGCTTGGAACTTTTCGAGAGTCACCCTCGAAATGTCGACTCGTTTTTTTCTTTTGCTCGTCGGTTAAAATTCTCGGCACCCAACGCGCAGAGGCCTTTTTCATTGCAGTTCGCTCGCAAAGATTCTTTCAACACTGCCATATGACATGCCTTATGGTCACTCTTTGATCTGCCAACACGACATCTTCGACTTTTTCACGTTGTCTGCAATGAAGGACGTGGATGGGTATCCTTCGCGATGCTCATCTTCTGTGGATGTTCTACTCAACTTAAACTCTTTTGCCCAGTGCGCAACGAGACATTTTTTTTTTTCAAACAGAGTTACTTGACGACAGCTCTGATTTCGTTTTTCTCCATTTTGATGTTTTCTCTCCGACTGTTCGTATTCCAATGAATGTAACTCCCGGGAATAGTGGCCGATTCAAATGATTTTTTTTTATGCTCGTTAGTGCTTGCATATCATGCCTATAGACAGCAGCTTAAATTTCCAAATGGTGAAATAAGAGTGATTTATAAAAAGTTTAAAACAAAATAGCTTATTTCCAAATGTTTTACAACAAAAAGCCGCATTTGCGAAAGTTTTTTACTTTTCCATAAAATATAAAAATGTTAGAATAAAAGTTTTAAAGGGATTAGAACCTTTGGTCAACTCACTATAACACTTGAGACATTAAAAAAAAATAAGTTACTGTAAACAGTTTTTACTCATTTCTGAAAATTTCTGTAATATGGAAATACGCCCTTTTGAAAAAAAAAAAAAAAAAATCTCTTAATTTCTTTATACAAGATGAAAGATTCAATACATACTATATCAAACAACTCATTCCGAGAACTTTTGAGATCGTAATAAAATAAAAACCGTATCAAGCCGAGATTAATCGATATTGCGCGACCTGTAAATGACTTTCAAAAATATTTAAAAAATCTGATCTCAATTTCAGGTTTTTGGGCTAGTAGTGGATTTCCCAAAAATAATTTTATTTTTTGCATCATTCATCCGAAAATGATCAACAACCATTTTGTGAGACATCGTGAGCGGCTGTAGAACTCAGAAAATCTCTACATTTAAGGCTGACAATAAGTTGCTTCCTGCACGGTGTGGGCAGTTGTCATCAGCGTAGTCGAACTGTTCGTAAAATTTCCATTGGATTCCCTTTTCTGAACAGCTTAGGCCATAAGGAAAGAGTTAATGATAGTGAATGGCCCCTGTCTGAATTGAGATGTTGTGTTATATGAAGGATATAGTGTTTCACAAAAACACCTTTTTCATAGTATTATTAAAATTTTTGCAGTGTTTCTTAAGCTTCCATTTTTGCAAATTTTAATTTGATATGGAAAAAAAGTTATTTTGCTTTAAAAATAGATCAATATGATGAGGATAAGGTTTAACTTTGAGTAGAAAACCTGTATTTAAAAGCAAATAGATAAATTTAAACTTTTTGTATTTCGGCCATTCCACGGGGATGGACGGAGCATTTTGTAGAGATGTACCGATAGAAAGTGATGATTTAGAGGTATGAACTGCAATATGGTTTTTTCTTTTAAAGGAGTATATTTTCAAATTAACAAACGATATGTAAGTCTACATATAAACCAAAAATGAAGCCAGTGTTCCGAAGAATTTGCTCAGAAAGTTTGGCAATGAAGGGACTCAAAAAATTTATTGCTTTTTGGACAAATTTTCGGCTTGATATTTCTACAAAATGACTCAAATACGGTTAACAAAATAAATGTATACTTATTATTCATATTTTCAAGAAATGTTCATAAATTTTTGGGATCATTGTTAACAAATTAACTATGCACTAAATTTTGTGGGATGGACGGGACGGGATGGACGGGACAAAATTTAAGCAAAAAGTAACTGTACCAATATTTATAAATTTATGGCTTACAAAAATATAGCATTTGAGCTGCTTGGATTCAATTTTGGGAAGTGCAACAATAGTAGACTGATTCAAAAAAATTTTTTTTTTTTAAAAAACCACTTTTACCCCAAAAAATATGATAAAGGGTGTCAAATAAGTGAGCTGAGACTTTTAAAATTATTTTTAAGATCATTAAGAGATCACGCAACGTCAATTAATGCAAAATCTTGGCTTGATGCGGTTTTTTTTTTTATTGCGATCTCAAAAATGCTTGGAATCAGTTGTACGATATCTCAAAGTACATATATAAAGAAATAAAATTTTGAACCTTAAATAAACCACAAATTATTTTTTTTGCCAAAATACATGTAAAAAATGAATTTTCGAAATTTCACTCTACTATAAAACTCTAAATCCTCATTTCGGATAGAACTTGTTATTCCAAGGACACCACGAAATCACGCAATAAACAAATCACTTTAGCATCTCAACCCATTATATGCTGTTTCTTGGATCTTTTTGACCCCTGTTTTTCTCCCAACAGCTTAGTCATAATGGAATAATGTGTTCTACAAAAATATTCTACGGAAAATTTCATTGGGGGTCTCCAAAGATGAAAAAAGCTTAAAACTTAAGAATAATGCGTAAAATACGTAATAAAATGCAATAATTAAAAAGTTATAAAATTATAAATAATTTGGGATGGATGGGACGGATTTCGTAGTAAAACTAAATCTTGCAGTAACTATCTTCATATCATGACAAATAAATGTTATGTGCCATCCTTACCTACAGATAACGGAATCCTGTTTTGAAGAAACCTCTTTTACAGCAATGATGATAAAAAAATGCTTATTTTGGGATTCCTACTAGTATTTGGTCAGACTAAGGAAAGATTGCATTAATTTAATAAAATTTATCAACGAGGACTTAGGTAACAAAATAATTAATATAACTAAATAATGAAAATGATATTTGCGGCTTTTGTTTTTTAATGGGCAACTGTGCAACATAAGGGATTTTTTCATAATAAAATAATATTTTGACTTAGCTTAGTAAAATGTTAATTAATTTACCTTAGGCGATTGTCAAAGAAAAAAAAAATGTTTGTAATATTTACGGATATAACCAATAAGTTAATGAAAAAAAAATTTGTAATTTGTCAGGTTTTAATTTTCCACAATAGAAAAATTTACCGTGGAATGGCCGATTTCTCATAATTTATCAGCAAAATTAAGGTTGTTGTTTTCACCACCATCACCTCTTGAACTTATTTACTTAGCTTCTCATGAATTGTCAAGAAAACACCCTAAATAATGTGTATATTTGGTAGAAATGACTAGATTGTTATGGTTAATGAACTTGTAAATAAAAATTCTTAATAAAATTCAAAGTAAGTAGTTCAAGTGCAATTACCCTCCATACCTTTTTCATATGAACTTTCAGTTTTTTTTTTAATAGAGAGAAAATTCTTCGTGCTTTCAACAAAAAGTTAAACAAAAGTCTCATGTCCCTCATTGCACTCTTCCCCCAGAGTTGAATTCAATACGAAAGCGAAATTTGTAGTTGATTGCTCAATTTTCGAAGGCATTATAAGGAAGTTTTAAGGCAAAGAACGCGTTCACTTTTTGTTTTCGCTGTATGAGCTGTGAACGAATTTAATTGAAACACAAAAAAAAAAAAAAAAAAAAACGACACGATCGTATAAAATTTGTAAAATTGTTTCCAAGTCGATGACTTAACTTCCTTGTGAGTATTTTTTTCTTTTTTTTTTCAAGTAGTCCTTATGGTTTTCGTATTGATCAACAAATGAAGCTTAATATGGGCTTGAGAGCGCATTCTTTTGCTTGTAAACTTGAATTGGACATTGTATTGATGATAAAGCTGCTTAATGCTGCTGTTTATTGATTTTTAATGAAGACTTAAATTAGCGCGGTATTATGCTTTGAAGTGGAGTACGAAAATTACGAAAAGGTATAACTTTTATATCCTAAATTAGTTACTGATGTCAGTATGTAAGTCAAAAGCAGGAAAAATTTCATTTTAAACTTATTTTCACAATTCATTAATTTTGTAGAATTTCTAATTTCCGTTATACTTAGTTCCGAGAATTTTGTTTGAAAAAACAATACATCAATGAAATCAATATCGATCAATCAATCAAGAACGGCGCATTACTTTGACGTAGGTGTTAATTTTAACAAATTTGGCAATAAAAATTTACGTTTGATGAATGTCTGCCAACAATATTGGCAAATAACCTACATGTCTGTCTCAAAAAAACAGCAACAAAGTATATGTTCTACAGGACGTTTCAACACCTAAACACTTTAAGTCGACTTAACTTCGGCATGCAACTAATTAACTCAAACAAAAAGGTGTCGAATTACTCACACCTTCAAGCAACAAGGCAAGGCAAGAAAAGCAGACAACCGCAGACGACCGAACGTATCACCTTCACCTTCAAACTCTCTAATCCTATTAGTTGGTCAATTTTAAGCAGTTATTCACGCGCGTTCCAATTAAGCGTCTCCCAACATTGGTGAGTAGCTTAAAAATCCATTAATCACTCGCTTAACTATGTTCGGGGACGAGATGTGCCAAATACTGAACACTAACAAGTCTAAGCAAAAAGAAAAAAAAAAAAATTACGTCAGGAGTGTATTATGAAACCATACGACAGACAAAAAAATCGACTTAACCTTAAAAAGGTGCAAACAGTTTCACACCATAAAGCAGTGTGTACCCACATGTATCCGTATGTGCGCATTGATTCTATGAATGGTTCCATATCACACCTTGTCGTTCGTCTTCGTTTCGTCGTTTGGTCATCTTTTAGACGCCTCTCTACTTGATAGGCGTTTAATTTATTTGAGTGCATAAAATTTGCACGCTTTTTGGTCTTTGGCGCCTGCGCTGCAACAATTGACCAGTGAACATGAGTTGCCACCACGCCCATGTTAAATTACGATTGTTAAATATTGGTTTCATGCGTTTATGAGTAGTTTAGATGAGGTATCGTTTTGAGGAAATAAATCTTATTGAAGTGCATTAAATATTGCAGTAATACATATATTTCCAAAACTAAGTTTAAGTGGACCTTAAAAAAGAAGAGCCATGTTTGATAGAATATCACCGCATATATAAAATCAATGCTTTCCAATATAAAAATTTTGTAAATAAAAATTTAAAAAACTGTCCACATATGAAGACATTAAATTTTTGTATTAAAAAGAAGAAATGAGGAGTTTTTTCAAAAGGGCTTGTTTCCGAAACGAGGCAAAATTAATGTCATGCACATTACGTGGCAGAATAATAGGTTATTTGATCGATAACATTTTATTATCTTAACGCCTTAAATTTTACATCATTAAGTAAGAGTCTCTTGAAAACAGAGAGCAAATGTAATAATTTCTAACAAAGTATCAGGCAATTAACATTGGAAATAAGCCTTTTTGAAAAATCACTCCTCAGATATTATTTCTTTCCGTTTCATCAATAATTACGAAAAATAACGAAAAATTTTAAAATGTTCTATATAAGTCTATGATCTATCCTTTATGGTTTAAGGTTCATTATATATTGTCCATAATCTATGTATGATCTTTGATCTATTCTTTGTAGTTTACGGTCCATAATATATCTGTGCAAAGATGGCAAAACCAGGCATCGAGCATTTTTTGTGTTGTGAGCTATGTAGTCCAGGGTATTGTTCTATGTGAGCCCTACAAGCTGAAAACACCAGATATGCTCTAGGGCTTGTAGTTCCTTTGAAAAACAACTTGAAAAACCAGATGTTGTGATTTTTATCTATCAACTTTAAATTTAAATTTGCTCTTCTGAAAAATTATGAAAACATGGTTTTACCATCTTTGAATAGATTTGATCTATGATCTGCCATTTATGATCTGTAGTCCATAATCTAAAATTTATGGTCCATAATCTTTGGTCCATGATTTGCTCATTACAAAGTGCAACAAATTGAAGGTAAACCAATCTGAATCAAATCTCAATTACTTTTTTTGACTAATTTAGGATTGTTGATTCCGAATCTAGCTATCGTTTTTTCCTACCACGTCTGAGATTTGAGTTATCCTTGATATAAAGTCCAGAAAACGCTATTTTCAGACATATGACGTACATCCAGAAAGAAGTGTGTTTAATTTTTTATAGCCCTGATCTTTTCGTTAAGCCACTAGTTTAATTTAAAAAATTGAATCATTACTTTCCGAGATATCGTTCATTGAAGTATTGGTATCGCAAGTCCCTGTAAAGGACTATATTAAACTTGTATACCTTAAATTCAGTGGATGATATCTTGGAAACTAATGATCTGATTGAAAAGTTAAGGCTGTGGTTGAAAGAGAACGATGAAGGCTATTCAATATTGCTGACAAAAATTAACAATACTTCTTCCTGTATGTACACCATATGTCTGAAAATAGAGTTTTCTGCACTTTGAATCAAGAATAACTCAGATTTCAGACGTGATGGGGAATCAACGAATCGGAATCAACGACCCTGAATTAGTCAAAAAAAGTTTTCGAGAGCAAATTCAGTTTTTTGTGTTGCACAGTATTATAAAATTGTTGTAGAGTAAAATAAAGAAAATTGCACATTACAATATTAGTCCTTCTTGAACCGGGACATTTCCGGGACATTTTTGAATCCGGTACGAGAGGGAAAAATCCAGGATTGTCCCGCAAAATCAGATTGGAAGATTGTTCACCCTGTTTTAATTGGAAGTCTTTTTTGTCTTATGAAACCTTATTGATTTTCTGAAATTGTGCGTAAACTACACGAGTCGGCATTATTATTTTGACAAAATATATTTGTGACTAACTAACGTTGCTTTCCTTAGAACTGTTTAATTATGATGCAAAGATGATACTCATAAGAAAGACCGTATTTACAGCTTCATATATGCATATCAGATATATTGTCGTTTACCGTGTGCTTACTTCTTCTGCTGATAAGAATGAAAGCATAAAACGAATTTGGTCGTGACATAAGTATTTTGACATCAGCTTCATATAATAACAGATTTTCAGCAAAAGTTGTGATTCGAATGATTCAAATTTTTTTCGATTTAAAATTTTTGTAACAAAATATAGGCTTTCAATATACATACTTATAAAGCATAAACTTTTTCAAATGTTTAGTTCAGAAAAACTTAGCGAAAGTGAGGCAAATCAGCTGTAAATACGATCTTTCTTTATAGCATCATTTCGCAGTTCTAAGCAAAGCAACGTGCGGTACTTACAAAAAGATTCTGTTAAAATAATTATGCCGACTAGTGTACATATGAAGCGATGATTGTTAAAACCTCTCAAATTCCCTACACATATATGTATATAAAGCATTTGGGGCTTAAACAATCATTGATTCATATGAATGGGTCAGTATAAATAGACTAACAAAGACAAATCAAATCTTCTTAATGAAAATATAGGTATTTTTACAAATTTCTACTCGTATCTTTTTAGCATTATGGAATTTATAACTTAATTAAAAAATGATTCTCTATATACCTTGCGATTTCGTTGTGGAGGCTTCGTTCAATCCTTTCAACATCATTGTGAAAAGAAATGTAACTTTGTGTTAATTAACTTAAGTTAAACCATGCAACTTATTTCATATGCTTAACTTTAATTCAACTCACGATCACCCCTATTCATTAGCGCCATACAGCGTGCAACATGTTGCTTTGTTGTTGAACACTTTGGCATGCGGCATCACATCATCAGCAACAAAAACAGAGTACCGGCAGAAGTAGCGTAAATTTTATGTCGCCAAATTGTGAGAGACATCATCAGGATCAGCGTGTAGGCGCTGTTGTTTTGATGAAAGAAGCTACTTAACTATTCCTGACCACATATCGAAAGGTGTTCAAACAATTTCACTTATTTCGCTAATTAAATGATCAACTAAATCGATCACAGTGAGCGTATGCAACCGATTGTTGTAGTTGAATTCTATTGTAAGTAGATAGTATCGTCATGTTACGATTCTATAAGTGAAGGAAAATTTTTAGATTAATTTTTAAAAAAAGTTATATGTATGTTTTAATTGGTATGAATAATGACGGTAATTCATAAGGAAAGAATATTTACTGTACCATAAGGTAGCTTGAATTAACTGATTAGCAGCTAATGAGTGTCCCATAATTCACGCAAGATTTGAATTAAATAGAAAACCCAAAATTTTTTTTTTCTTTTTTATTGAAACAGAAAACACAAGAGACAAAGTTGTGTAGGATGTAGCAAATCAGGCCACTTAGCTGACACATACGCATAATTTGGTCGAAATTTTCCATGATCATTTTTTATAAATGTGGCTAAATTTAGTTGATGTAGAGTTAAATCACATTTTTTGATACATTTTAAGTAACGTTAAAATGTCCGCTTTCAAATAATTTTTACTTTTGGAAAGCAACACTTCACTGCACAATTGGCAATAAATTCAAATCTTGCGTATATTATGGGACACCCCTTAGTAGCAATTTCAATCTGCTGATGTTTATGGTTTTTATCGAAAATTTTTTTTAACTTTATTATGTTAAAAGCTTAACTCAACATTAATTTTGTTTTTGAAAAACTTTTCAGTGTGTCTTAATAGCTTTTGAAGAGCAAGTACATTAGATCAACATTAGGGCCGCTGATGGAAGAAAGTGGTTACTTTCGAAACATGGCATTATCTTCTGTTGCTTTCTTTCTGAATTATGTAGAATGTTTTTTTCAACACTAACGCTTGGATTAAAAGTCATTAGTTAACTATTGTCAAGGGTTAAACTGAAAATTTCAGTCATTAGTTAACTATTAGTTAAACCCCAAAATTTCATTGACTAACCATTAGTCAACCCACAGCTGGTGGCTGTAGAAATAGATTCCACAAAAGTTTTATGAAAATTCTAAAAATGTTTTCAGAAGTAGAAAATTTTGAGTCTAATACCGAAAACGACAGAATACGAGTACATATTATGGTTGAACATCGCACAGTGGTCCCAAAATGTTTTTTTTTGAATCAACATTTTTTGCCTGCTTTCGGACGCATTGTAGAAAGATTTCAATGATGGGGCTTATAGGTAATTGAACAAGGAAAAAAATAAGCCACTGCTTTTTAAAAAACCCGAAAAATCGAAAACGAAAAATTTATGAAACCTTACAACTCTAGAACCATTTATCCGATTTTTGTGATTTTCTTTTAAATGGGTACATAGATACGTTGCCCATTGAGGTCATGTGAAACTTATTTTTTCGGGATAGTAAAAAACTTGATAATTCGGAAGGATTAACACGATTTGAATGATTTTTTTTAATGGGTAGATATGTTGTCTGGTGGATTTTTGTAAAATTTATTTTTTCAAAATTCCCTCGGCTTTGTCCGAGAAACCTTAATAACTCGAGAACCATTAGGCCAATTTGAGTGATTTTTATTTCATTGCGTAGATATGTTACACAGTGAAGTTTTCTATAATTTATTTTTTAAAATTTCCTCGGCAACGTCCAAGGCAATAAATTTAACCACTCAAAAAAAAACTCACTCAAATCAGGTTATTGCTTCTCGAGATATTAAGAATTTTTAACATCCCGGACGAAGCTGAGGGAACTTTCAAAAAGTAAATTTTATACAAAAACACACTTTGGGACCACTGTGCGTCAGCAACAATGTTTTAGAAATCGCCTGCATTTTTTCCGAAACTATAGCACCAATAAATTTCTCTTGTTCTTTGTTTTAGTAAACTAAAACACTGTGCAAATGAAACATTAGTTAAACTCTTTTCAACATTTTAGTTAACTAATTAGTTAACTAATGACTTGGGGCTTAAGTGTCTTATGAAATCTGGTGCATCGAAATGTTACTGAAAAGAGTGTGCTTTTATAAACCAAAGAGGTATCGATATTTTATGGAATATTTCACAACATTTGCTTGAAAATAAAGCGCGTGCGCTACGATTGCATGCATGCGAATATGAGAATACAAGTTTTAATTGAAAGAATTCTTTTAAGTTAAGAAAAATAATTGAATTGGTATTTTAATGAGTGAATTAAAATGTTTTTGCAGCGCAAAATCATTCGAAAAAATTGCTAACAACAAATACTCAAATCCCATTCAAACATTTCCTGTTGTAAGTAATTTTTTCCACCAAATTTTACTTTTGCCAAAATCAACAAAAACAAAATTTTCTATGATTTTCTTACCCCATATTCTTTTTGACCGCAACCAAAATGCAAGGACCAGGTGTTAAATTTTCATTCAGTGCAAAAAAGTTTAACCAAAATTGATTTTTCCATATCAAAATGGCAATGACATTGAAAAGTGAAACAAACAAAAAAATATCACTTTCCCTTTGCCACTGCTGTATTGTTATCTCTACCTGACGACAACAATGATGATGAATCCTTTCACCCAGCGACGTTGCTTTTGATTTGCAGCCGCATTCTGCATTTTTGTACTGAAAACTCTAACTCATTTGGTTTTATTGTTATGGAAAATCATTAACACTTTCTTTCTTTTGAAAATGCGAGTACTTCCCTTTTCTTTTTTTTTTTGGAAAAAAATTTGAATGCCTCTTTGTCAGTGATGCTTGACGGTACGATCTTTTTTGATTGACAGCGTGTACAGTTTTTGCCGGTGGTTTGAAGTTAGACGCCCTTTGACAACACACAAGTCGCATAGCGCTACTGTGAGAAAAAGTAGTAAATTTCCTTAATTGTTCTATTTTTTGCTGACAAAACTCCCATGACGTTTCGAAAACAACATAGTGGAATATGCAAACATTTATGATATCCTCATAATTTTTACAAGAGTTTTAACAAAATATCATAGTTGCAAGATTTTATTACAAATGTCGACCATATAAGTAAATTTAGATCTTCATGGCATGTGCTATAAAATGAACTCACCAATCAATGTCTGTCTTCATGACAAACATTGTTGCAATGGCAACCCATAAAAAACTATATTCCTTTTAAGTGCTCTATATCCCACAAAGTGGCTACCATGCAGCGTTCTTGATTAAATTGTTAACATTTATGCGATTTGTAAATCGTATTGTAATCAATGCAGGCGGTGTTCAATAAAATCAGACGGACATTATGGTTTTAGTATTGGAATATTTTTGTTTTTTCTGTTTTGCCCCAGAATTAGCAGGAATTTTATTACTTTATAGCAAAACGTTTATATCTACATAAAATATATGCATTTTTAATAGCGAAAATACTTAGTTAGATATAAAACTGTTAATAACGTTTAGGATACGAGTTTGTTTTGAAATAAAGGCTTTGGATCAGATCTTGAAATGAACCTCTTAAAAAGTTTCTATACAGTTTGTATTATTTTGCTGATATCACAGGTTTACAATAAAAAAAAAAAAATGTCATGGCGTTTTGGCCAGACTATTTGTTTCCTATGGACTTTGACGTCCTGAATCCGAATCGTGGGTCCGTTTTTTTCAGAACGTCTGAGAAAAAATATATCAAAGTCATATGGAGGTCATGTGTCGTTTAGTGGTAAATACGCTAAAATTCTGAAACTAATCTTTTATCATTAAATTCTTAGTCTTCAAAAAGGGTATCTCGGATTTAGTTTCGAAGATATAGCCATCGGAAGATCCGGGTATATCTTCTATGAAAACCCGCTATAAGTTGGGAACTCCTGGATGGATTTGTAAAATATTGGTGTCATATGAATGGTATTTTGACATCCTATAAAAATATTTTGAGCAAATTTTCAATTGGATTCATAGTTTTCGAGATATGAGCTTTTTTGAAATTTTGTGAAATTTTTCAATTACAACAACAAATAAATCAACAACACCAACAGCACCAACAACAACAACAACTAAAACAACAACAACAATAGCAACAACAACAAAATACCTTTCATATTACACCAATATTTCCCAAATCCATTCAGGGGTTTCCAACTTATAGCGGTTTTCATAGAAGATATATATTTTGATCTTCCGAAGGCCATATCTCCGAAACTAGGTCCGAGATACCTTTTTTGCTCACATATTTTTTTTAAGACCTAAGAGCTTAATGATTAAAAATTAGTTTCAGAATTTTGGCGAATTTATCACTAAACGGCACATGAACCCCATTTTGACCTCCATATAACCTTGAAATCTTTTTTCTCAGACGTTCTGGAAAAAAACGGATAAGGAATTCGGTTTCAGGACGTCAAAGTCCCTAAGTAACGCATAGTCTGGTCAAAACGCCACGGCATTTTTTTTTTTTTGTAAACCTGTGTATTCATAAATTTCATAAAATCGAAAAGTCACAAAATTGAAAGTTAAAATAAAATGCGTTCAATGTAAAAATTGTCTGTTTGCTTTAGGAGAACCAATCTAGATTTTTAAGAACCGGTATCTCAACTTCTGGTTAAGCAATAAATAGAACTCTTACAAACAGTTTTTAGTCAAAAATGGCCCAAAAGATGGATTCTCTTCTCAATTATGAGTACATGCAATCGAATATACAATATAAATCCCAAATCTCCCAAAGTGTAATTTGGAAAAATTTAAAAGTTCTGGTTTCTCACATAGCACATCGTATTTGGCACTCGAAAAAAAAAAAAAAAACACTGTTCTAGTTCGAAATACGGTCTGACGGGAAAAATGTATTTCTTACCTAATTCGGGTACTGGAAAGTCAGTGGCGCTAGCCGTTTTGCTGGATTGGTTCATTACATACAAAAAATTCAAATGAAAATTTCGTCTAGAAATTGTTTTTTCACATAAAGAATCTCTATTAAATTGTGATAAATCAATGATTTTTCATCAAAAGTATATTTTCCAGTTCAAGATGTGTCAATGTGCAATACAGTTGCTAATTTTTTAATCAATTTATCGGATACTTATTAACTTTAAGTTTAATTTTTACCAAAATTTCTTATAAAGGGTGTTTTTTTAGAGGTTTGTTTTTTGAATAGAGATAAAACTGGCATTTTGTGGTCAAATTTGGCAACTCTAATGTTATTTATGTTCAGTTTGGTTTGCCATTTCATCATGAATAGGTTGACAAAAGAACAACGCTTGCAAATCGTGCAAATTTATTTCGAAAATAATGGTTCAGTTCGCAAAGTTTACCGCAAGCTCCGTCCATTTTATGGTCGACATAATCGTCCATCAGAGCAATTAATTCGGTTAACCATGGATCGTTTTCGCACTACGTTTACTCTATGTGATAATACGCATCCGCAGAGAACAGTCGAACAGTGCGCACCGAAGAAACAATTGCCGCTGTAGAGCAAAATGTTGAAGAGGACCCGAATGAATCGATTCGCCACCGTGCACAGCAATTGGAGCTTTGTCCATCAACTTTATGGAAGATTTTGCGCAAAGATCTTGGCTTGCGACCTTACAAGATCCAGCTTGTGCAAGAATTAAAGCCTCGAGACCATGCAATGCGTCGTGATTTTGGTGTATGGGCCGAAAATGAGATTGATCTCGATGCTGATTTTCATCGCAAAATTTTGTTCAGTGATGAGGCTCATTTTTGGTTGAATGGCTACGTCAACAAGCAAAATTGCCGCATTTGGAGTGAAGAGAATCCACATGAGACCCTTGAGACGCCATTACATCCACAAAAACTGACTGTTTGGTGTGCTCTATGGGCTGGTGGAGTCATTGGGCCATACTTCTTCCGAAATAATGCTGGAGAGTCAGTTACCGTTAATGGAGACCGGTATAGAGCCATGATAACCGACTATTTTGTTCCCGAATTGGATGGCATGAATGTGGATGAGTTGTGGTTCCAACAAGACGGCGCTACATGCCACACAGCGCACGTCACAATAGATTTATTGAAGGAAACATTCGATGAGCGCATAATTTCGCGGAATGGACCTGTCAATTGGCCACCAAGATCGTGTGATTTGACACCATTGGATTATTTTCTTTGGGGATATGTGAAATCGCTCGTCTACGCCAACAAACCAGAAACGTTAGGGGACTTGGAAGCCAACATTCGTGGCGTTATTGCCGACATACGGCCCCATATGCTCGAAAAAGTGGTTGAAAATTGGACCTGTAGAATTGGCTTTATTCGAGCCAGCCGCGGCGGTCACATGCCCGAAATCATATTTAAACATAAATGGCATAAAATTATCCTTCCAATAAAGCCAAATTGATGGACATTAAAAAGATTTTCTTGTGTTTTATTTCAATTCGAAGTTCTATACCTCTGGGCGCCATACGGACCTGAGAATGCAAAATATAGTACCAAAAACTAAGCTCAGATTCCCAAAGGTCTGACCACTAGTAACAAGAAAATGGTTGTTGCCAGAATCTGTGGTGCTCTATTTTTTAAGCCCCTACTCCCGTTCAGTCCAAACATGGTTTTCCAGATTATTACTTTCTGATTTATAAACCTAGGAAAAAAAAAACCTCACAATTACATACAAAGGGTATTTCCGGACCCAAAAACTAAAAACTTAAAGTTTTATTTAACTTACCAGTAACAATATCTTATTATAAAAATTTCAAGCCTTTTGCGGAACAAGATCGTATGAAATAGGACAACTCTGTTCTAGATTTAGAGAATAAACAGATAAATGAATGAGCAAAAAATGCAGTTTTAAGAAATTTCGGAAGAAATGAACGTTAAAGTAAAAAAATGTCAAATAAATTGATCAAAAAGTTACCAATTCTAATGCTTATTAATACATCATGAACTGGAAAATATACTTTTGCTGAAAAATTATTAGTTTATCAGAAGTTAATAAGAGATTCTTTATGAAAAACACCCTTTTCGATATGAAATATTCATTTGAACTTTTTGTATGAACCAATGAACCAATACAGAAAAACACGGTTAGCATCACTGAATTCGCCATACCCGAAGTAGGTAAGCATGAACTTATTCCCGTCAGACCAAAAAAAAAAAAGCCCCAAAAACTAGAACAGTGTAATTTTCGGCGTACTCGGTTTTTCTTCATCATCCAAGGTAGGTAGTTTTATGGTCTATTTTAATTTCTGTTTTTTGTGTGTAAAGAAATTTTTTTGCACTTTTGTCAAAAAAAAAAAAATACTATAGTAAATCCCAAAAATTCAGGTTTTCACTTGAAAGAATATGTAGCATGCGCATGTGTGAAAAAAGTGGTGATATCATGCATCATCATCTTCATCCTATTTTGGCGTTTGGCGCAAATTATTTTTCGGCACGTATAGGGAGATTTAACCCAAATTGTTGAAATCGGCTTTGTTACATGGGTGCAAAATGTGCATACTTCAATTTTTTATATACCTCTGTATGTACGTATAAAGACAGAGTTAAATGTCCTACTTACTTTAGTTGTCCAGGTCATTTCCAACATTAATTATCCTTCAGTATATGAAGCATAGTTCCGGACGCGCGCGCTGTCACGCTTGTCCAACATTACCTTCTTTGATTATTTTTTTCGCTTTTTATGAAATGCGCGCGACATAAAATTACTGAAGCAAATCTTCATAAATTAAAAAAAAAGGAGTAAAAGTGGTATCCTAGGTACATAAACTATATTATAGAAGAGAAAAGTTGCTTTGAATGAAACACTAAAAAAAAATTTTATTACCTAACAAATAAATACAAATAATGCAAAAACATAATATTTAAAAGTTAATAATAGGAACATATTGCTACATGCGATAATAAAGACTTTGCTAATTAAGTAAGACAAAAACTTGTCCTACCTTTTTGACTGTGTTAGAAATGAGGCACGACTTTGAATTATACACCATTAGAAAGGTATTTCTGCGCAGATGTGCATAAAGTTAAAATTATTTTAACATGTTGCCCCTTAGTTTGCTAAACTTAAATATAAATTTTTCAATTTAAAGCGCAAAGAGATAAACAAAAAGCATAGCACTGTTCGTGTTTTTTGTTTACGTTTCGTTTCACATTTGTCATTGTACCAGAGATGATAAATGAGTTTTTCTATTTTGTTCCAAATAGCAAAAAAAGTACTAAAAATGTCCAAGAAGTACCAAAATTATTTAATACATTTGTAATCAAATTTTGACCATTGGGCGGTTCTATTAATAAATATATTAATATGCAAGACAAAAATTTGTCCTCCGTTTTTTACTATGTTAGAATTGGAGTAGGACTTTGAACTATACACCATTAGAAAGGTATTTCTGTTTAGATGTACACGAAGTTAAAACTATTTTAATATGTTGCCCTTAAGTCTGCCAAAATTATATATAAATTTTTCATTTTAAAGCACAAAGAGATAAACAAAAAGCATAGCACTGTTCGTGTTTTATGTTTCCTTTTCGATGATAAATGAGCTTTACTATTTTGTACCAAATATCAAAAAAAAGTACTAAAACTGTCCAAAAAGTACCAAAATTATTTAATACATTTGTGATCAAATTTTGAACATTGGGCGATTCCAGTAATAATAGTTAAGGCTACGGCGCCTGTAAGCGTTAAAGGATCACTAGTGCAAATTGCCATAGCAACGACAACTTTAGTTGCAGTTGTTGTTGTTGCTTCTGTAAAACTTAACGCTCTTGGTTAATATTTTAATTAAATGCGCGCGTATTTTATTTCAGCGCTACAGCAGCAATGGCGGTGGCCGCCAACCTGAACAACGTCGGCGCGTGGCAGGTGTATTTACGAGATACGTGTGCGTTGTTAACAAAAAAAAAAAAAAAAAAAAATGAGAAAAACAGTTTAAAAACATAAGACAAAAACAAAAATACCTGAAAAAAAAAACATTCAAAATGTTGCTAGGGGATGCATTTTAATAGGGGAGAAAACAGGTTGTTTTAATTTTAAACAAAATCCAAATGAAAGAAAAAAACAATTCTTCCTGGGAGATATTTACGTGTACTAACAACGCGTAGTTTTACACAAAAAAAAAAAAAAAAAAAAAACACAAATATTAACTTTTGTTGAAACTTTTTGAACAAAAAATTTCTTTGTCAATGTCAATAGCACACTTTTAAACTTCAGCCAAAGTCAAGGTTCTATGGAAGCATAAATGATAACTATCATTAAGCCCAAAGCGAGCGGCGCACAACAGGAACAAAATTCACTCCTCACCGGCCTCATCACTGTGATGATCGTAGTGAGTCAGCTTCAGTCTTTTGGTTTTTCACAAAAAAAAAAAAAAAAAAATCTTAATTCAGTGGCACAGACCATTAGATATGGTTTGCTATAGAAAACATCTGCCTTTTTTTTTTTTTTTTTGGTTTTTTGTTTTTGACTGCATTTGTTTTTGTTGCATTTAACCCCGTACTTTCCGTCTGTCTACTTGTGATAGTGGCCTCAACATTTTGGCTTGTTGTTGCCCTTCAATGATTATCATTTTTTCTTTCTGTTTTCAATGTTTTGGCTGACCAATCAATGATTTGCGGTGTGCGAGATTTAGATTACTTTGTGGATTTCGAAAGCATATCTTTCTCATTCAAGTGAAAAATACAATATTAGGTAAGTTTTTCAAGTTTTGAGATATGGTTATTTCCACAGAAATGTTAACAGTGAGCCAAAAAATTAAACCATCATAGCACTGAAACTATTTACCTTACATGAATTTGTAATAATGTGTACTGGGAAAAATGGGGGTACGACGCCCCCCTAAAAATCACTTCATCACATCTGTGAAAATATTTAACGCACATGAATGAGATTTGATAAATATGTATAGAGCGCCGAGTCAAATAATATTTTACTGAGAAAATGGGCGATGCCACGCCCCTAAAGAAAAATTATCACTAATTAGATATACCTACCAATAAAAGTTAAAGTATATACGTATATAATACATAATATTGGGTCTAAAACTTAAAAACTTCGTTTTACTACTAGATATCGTTACTAATAAAGGGTGATCTTATACGAGATCCCTTTTCCAACTGAATTGTTTTGACAGCTGTGATGTGCCAAATGGCTTTCCATATGACGTTCATGTTCAGTATTCAATTGTGGAAACTTACTACCAAAATCAGTCATCAGTAAGAGAATATTATAGAGTTCTTCAACATCATTTTGGTCGTTATGAGCGTCCAACTGAGCGCACTATTCGTAACACCATCACCAGATTTCGAAGCAATTTTACATTATTGGACATTCATCATTCAACCATAGTGCATAGAGCTCGTAATTTAGAGAATATTGCTGCAGTAGCAGAGAGTGTTCTTGAAAACCGTGAACAATCCATTCGTCGCCGATCTCAGGCTTTGGGCATCTCTTATGGATTATTATGGCATATCTTGAGGCGTGATCTTAGTCTGAAGGCCTATAAAATGCAGCTCGTACAAGAATTGAAGCCAGTTGATCTTGGTGTACGTTTTATATTCGGCTTCAAATTGATCCATTATTTAATCGAAAAATTGTGTTTAGCAACGAAGCTCATTTCTGGTTGAACGGCTACGTTAACAATCGAAATTGCCGTATTTGGGCCGATAAACAAACAAAAGCAAGCCAAGAGCTTCCAATATATCCCGATAAATGTACTGTTTGGTGTGGTTTATGGGCTGGAGGCATCATTGGACTGTATTCCTTCAAAAATGCGGATGGAGCCCATGTTACGGTCAATGGTGCAGGATATTACTGTAGTCGACCTCTGGTTTCAACAGGAAGGCGCAATATACCATAAGCTGGAGAAACATTTCCTTTATTGAGGGGAAACGTTCGATGAAAACATCATCTCAAGAAATGCTCCTGTTAATTGGCCAATAAAATCATGTGATTTGACGCCATTGGATTACTTCCTTTGGGGATATGTTAAATCACTTGTTTATGTCGACTACTGACTATTGACGCTTTGGAAACCAACATAGCTCGTATTAATCAAGGAATACCGACCAATATGCTCGAAAGAGTTGTCGAAAATTGGTTCCACAGAATAAACCATTTAAGAGCTAGTCGTGGGCAACATTTGCACAAAATAATTTTTAAACATTGAGTTATAGGAATCGAACTATCAATCCAAATAAAAATTTTTATCAATGCATTGATTTTTATGGATTTTATTTAGAAACAAAGTAGGAAGCTCTTAAAATGAAAAGAGATCGCATTCCATGGAAAAAATTTAATTTGGCATTATGCGCCCTCTAGGCGTGTTTGCCAAACTGTCACATTGTGTGTCGAGAAGGAAAAGATCAAAAAAGTGAGAAAATTATCTAACATAATTTTCGAACAGTTCCTAAATAAATACTCAGAAAACGATCATATATTTGAAAATATTTCTCCATAAAAAAGTTACCCCCAACTCAGAGCATTTATAGGGGAGCGCTGTTTATAATTTTATATTCTGGTACATTTGGTATGGGAGCTTCTTTATAATTTGTTACTGCACTGTGATATTTTGAAAAATTTCAAAACAGCACTAAATCACATGACAAACAGGTGAAAAATTTGTTTTCAAATGAGACCACCAAGGTGTTTACCCAAATCACCCAAAATATCTAAAAATTATTCATTCAAAACTATCTTATCAATACAATTGAGAAAAAGGGTACAACTTTGCATCCTTTACTTTGACGAGACGACGCATTATTGAAAATTCTCAATTGTCATAATGCACACACACGACACGCATCAAATTCCAGCAAAGGTGCAACCGAAGCAATATAGCGCCGTCAATGCGCCTAGACAGATACCACCACAACACAACGACATTGCTGCCCCATTTTCCCCTGTTGATGTGTTCGTGCTAATATTTGCTCATATCATGTGTTGTTGTGCACTTTTGCGCAGGAGCAGCTGTTTCATTTTTGGGTCATAAATAGTGAATTCTAGCAATAGATGGATATTTTCCCTATACGAATGGTATATGTTGGTGTATGCGTGCGTGTTTTATTGCACTATACAATTAAGGATTTCGATAAGGATATGCGTAGTGATTTCTCTCGAACTATCAGAAATAGGCAGCTGATACCGCCACTTCATTCATTCAGGAAATAAATAGTTGAGCATGTTGCAAGAAAGGAGGAAGTCAGCCGTCACCTTTTTTGGCTAGTGGTGTCCTTATAGAAATGCTTAATGTAAACTTCAATCCATGCACACATTTGCGTTATACAAATATTTGTGCGAGGAAAAATGTTTTTATCAAATCTAAAATATTAACTTGACTTTGCTTATCTTTTTTGTAACACCTTGGCGCGTGCTATTAGATAAAAAATATATATGTCTTAATAGTCCAGTTTCTATATTCACTAAGCGACAGTTGCCTTATTGTAAAGAAAATTTTCTTTATTACACTTATAGTCTAACGCAGAGAGATCAGTGTCATAATTTTTTACTCCACTCGTATAGTAAAAAAACTTAAGTAATTAACACAGAATTTCAAACATAAGTTACTTTACGTTTGATTGATTTAATGATTCCGTTAAGTAATATTTGCTAATAAAATATTGTGAAATATTAAAGTAAAATTTACTCTAAATTGCCTACATTTTCCGAAGAAAAATTAGTGACATTCATCATATGGGTCAGTGGTATAGAGGTCTAACAAGTTAGTTATTGTAAGTAACAATAATATGATTCTATCAAACAGACGGACATCGGTTCGAGTCCTAGTGCGGTCAGTTCGTTTTTTTTTTTTTTTTTATTTTTTTTAGTTTGAACTTTTCAGCAAAGTAAATATCACTTCAGTCTTTTCAAAAAAATTAGTATACTAATGCTATTCGAAAATTCTGAATTTACTAAAACAGTAAGGTAAAATTTATGTTATTGGGGAGTTGCCACTTTATTGGCTTGAAATTCTACCAAAATTTACTAGAAATAAAGTACCTACTTAGTACAAACTATTTTTTTTACTCCGTACAGTCATTTACGAATTTAAATTCCGCATTTTCCTATCACGTAAGAATTTTAAGATATCCTGCTCCAAAGTGCGGAAATCGCACTGTTTCTGGGCGTTTTTGAAATACTTACCTACCGCAAATGGCGTCGTTGATATATGCCAAAGTCATCGGATAGCCATTATCTTACTCATTAAACTTTACTTTCTAACTTCTCCAGTGATCATCTATTCAAACAAAGGTTTTCAATTCCATAATCAGGACCATATTGTGTATGTGTGGGATTGCGATACCTGCACTTAAATGGATAATAACTCGGAAAGTAAGGACTAGTCGTAAACAAAAAATTTTCTTGATTTTGAGTCTTGGTAATTTGTGGAGTTTTGGACCATGACCATAGCAAACCAAGACTGTCCAAGGCCAAAACTGATATGGTTTGCTCATTACTACGTATAGTAAGGATTTAATTGGATAAGTAAAAACATGAAGTTGTACAAGAAGTTCATGGCTATCCAAAATGAATACGTTTTAGCCCGGAAGTGCGCCATATAGCTGAATCAACTATCTGCAATTTAAAGAAAGAATATGTAGCTGGCGATAAGCAAACCAAGACCAAGACTATAGCAGTTTTGGTATTGGACATTGAGAATTGCTCTTGATTTTGACATTGAGTCTTGGTCTTGATCTTGATTATAAAAAAATTCCGAAAGAAAGATGCTAAATTTTTGAAAGCAATTGGGTTCTTAAGATAGGTTTCATATTGAAAGCTGATTTTATGTTCGAAAGAGTGCTTATTTGTACACTATCCACATTTCTACAAAGAATGACAATGGCATAAACCGTATACATCGGAAATGATAGATTTTTATGTCTAAATTAGGATACGTGGAAGACCCCAAAATAATGTAAAGCTCGAGAGATAACATTTCATATGAACCAAAAATTTAGATGGCTTGGAATTTATGATTTTTTGAACTTTTCAAATCATCAAATTGATCACAACTGCTTCACAAGACTCACAAAAATGACCCATAGCTAAGATATTTCTAGGCCGATTTTTATGTCCAGATTTAGGAAAGCAAAAGTACTTATTTTATTACTTTTGTATTACTTTTTTTCTACTAAAATATTTTTTTTTTTTGGAAAGATGACAAAACTGCGCAAGGGGAAAAAAAGTGCTTCAAAAACTCTTCTGAAGTGCATCCTTTTCGCCAATAAGCGCTTCCTTTCCGTAAAAACTATACTTTCTTTTTAACATTGCATGTCATAGGATGTAAGCGAGCAAAAGCTTACCGCAGTCTTACCAAAAAAGAGTTTTTAAAGCGCTTATTTGTTATGCTGCGGTAAGCGTTTTTTCAATAAAATTAAAAGAAAAAAAAAAACTGGCCGCACCAGGATTTGAATCCATGACCGTCCGCGTGCTAGATATTTTTACTTACATTTACCAACTCTTTAGACCGCTACACTAATGCCCGATGACAGAAAGAGGTATTAAATTTGTATATTAAGCAAATGTTGTCCAAACAAAATTTGACATACAAATGCTCCTGCAGCCTTACATAGAATCATTGTGCAATCAGTTTCAATTCAATTAAATAAAAGTAAATTAATAAGAGAAAGGAAAATAGAAAAGTGAAATAAAAGATGTTGACTAAAAACTATTTTAATAAAAAAAAGCAGAAAAAAGTAAAAAAAAGTAAAAACAAATCACCCGGGCTGGGTTCGAACTCATGTTGTTCTTACTGCAGCCTTATAAAAAATCATTGTGAAAGTGCTTCGAAATTTCTATGGGGACAAGAAATTTTGAAGTGCTTGAAGGCGCTAGAAATTTTTACTCTTGGGTATCTTTCATATGAATTTAATTCAAAGGCGGTATCTTTACTGGATTACAAGTAATAGTTTTTTTAATATTTGAAAATATACACCACTACTTAAGTTTTGGTTAAAAACAACATTAACTCCTTAACCTCCTTCAATACCTTTCCAAGGATGGTCTGAACATGAAAACCAATGTGTCCAACTTATTGATGATTATATGAAGGAGTGTTTGTCACAATTTACCGATTTTCCACTTTTTGCAACCATCCAAAAAATTGTAAAAAAATGCCGTAAAATGTTTCATGACTGGAAAATGTTTTATTATAAAAAAACATATAGATCCTTAAAAAAAATGTGACTTACAATAAAATCATCAAAACCAAACCGCGCTAGTATCATGTTTCCAAAAGTCACTACATGTTTGACCAATACAAATTTACAAACAACGCAATGCTACAAAAGGAAAATCCACAGTGTTTACTAACATACATTGTGGTTCCTTATTTGTTAACAGCTTCCGAGAAAAAACTTAGCGTGAAAAAATCGCAGAGATTTAAAAAAAACATCCATCTACATACTCTAAGCGTCTTCAAGACGCCTTTACTATACGTAAATGTACTGTACAAAGAAAAAAGAATTAATAAGGATATAACATGCCTTAGAAGGCAAATACAAAACAGTGGGATTTTCAAGAACAAAACCAAGTTATCACAAAACAAATTCGGTAACCTATAGAAAATGCGGTTTACTCTAAGCACTCTCTAATAGCGCACACATATGAGAGAATTGAAAATGATGATGATAATGCTACTGACCTAAATGGATTATGCAGAATTAGTTGGTTGCGGAATTTACTTTGTGGTCGGCACAACGTGTAATTTTCATTGTTTTTTGTATTATCAGTGCTGTGTGGTGGGCTCAAGATTATCAGTTGTGATAATCTTAATGTAAATGCTGGAAAACTAAATTTTTCTCAAATGAGATTTTGCATAATTTCTTTGCATAACAAACAATTTCAAAATGATTACAAGATGGCATCTAGCCAATTTACATTGTGATCTTATATTATTATAGCTCTGCTGATATGAAAGATTTAATTTAAATTTTTTTATTTCATGTAATTTAATTGTTATACTTCGCATAATCCATTATTTTTCTGATATAAAATTTATGCGTATCCAACATAAAAGATTGTAAACTTTCATGTAAAATCATCAGCTTTTTTAACTTTTTGAGTTTTGTTATACAACAACTGTTAAAATCGTAACACATAAAGAATTTAATGATATTTCTCTCCTGGAGTTATATCAACCTTGATTGGGTGCTTTAATGTCTTAATTATAAATGCGGTTGCTGTTTTTTTATTACCCAAGAATATGCCTTAATATACATGCTTTTGTGTGATTTTATGTTGGATTTTTATTGTTGCAACTTTGTTGTCCTTTTAACTGTCGCTCAATAGGGTATAACGAGCCGTTTTATCATGGTTTTAACAAAGGCATCTCGTAATACGTATGAAAATCCTATCCTATGGTTGTTAAACATTTTATGATGTGGAGTGTTTAGAAAGAGTGGCGATTTTGCCTATTTGTATTAATTTAGAAAGTCGTTTTACAATTCACAGCTTAGTAAATTTTTAGCAATATTCTCATTTGTAGGCATTATATTGTAGAATATTCACTTTAACCATGACAAGTTTTTATGTGTTCATAATAAATCATATTCTAGAAATATTTCTAGTTTTTGTTTTAAACACCTTTCAAAACAGCAATTTTTCAGCACTTGTTTAATACTCGTATATTTAATTTTTCTTGAAACATCAAAATGCTTTCGTGTTTCTACATATTTCTTGATGATTTTAGATTCTTCAACAATTTTCATATTTTTTTATTATTTCGTTTTTCCATTTTCCAAAATTTTCCGACTTTTAAAAAATTTTTTGACATTCTCATTTTCTGCTAAATTTTTCAACTTTGACAATCTTCCATATTTTTCAACTTCTTTAACATTTTTCAACATCGACTTTCTGAAAATTTCTTGAAAATATTTTTGACCTCTGTCAGCATTTGTTGACTTTTTTGCTTCTTTACTGACGGCTCGAGAATGGAGTCTGTTACAGGTGTTGTGGCCTTTTCCAAGGACTAGAATAGCAGCTAGTCTTTTGTTTTACCCCGCTACTAAAGTGGTAACTTGATAGTTAGGGAGCCATTAAAGCCCTTGATATCAACATTAGTAAATATCGCTCAGTTCTTAGCAGCAAAAAATCCTCATGTTGGAATTAGGGCAGCCTTGTGGAGAATATGAAATTGAACAAAAAGTGGACCACCCAATTCTTATAGATTGACAATGAAGTTATATACTGGATATACCTGTTTTCTCTCGTTGCTAACCTAACCTTGTCTTCTTCAAGACTTTTCCAATTTATTAACTGGCTGGACCGGTAGCGACTTTATTCGTCCATTCCCGATGATCTAATATATGTACCAAATCTCATCCATCTCTCTCAAAGATATGAAGAACAAAATTTTTTGGGGATATTTCTTTCTACTGCTTTCTCAATATTTGTCAATTTTTTTAGTGTTCCTGGACATTGTCTGAATTTATCGAGTTCTTCATTATTTTTTAACTTTTGACGACTTTCTGAGTATTTGCCCACTTCATGAATCTTTTCTGACCACATAAACATTTTACTACTTTCTCAACATTTCTCAAAATTAATAAATTTTCTACATTTATTCGGTTATATCTCGACATTTTCAGGATACCTCGAATTTTTTATTTGTCGGTTATTTTTGAAGTTTTTCGAAATTTCCAAGGTTTTCGACTTTTACAATATTTTTGGCTATTTCCTTATAAGTCGCATCATAAATATGGGTGAATGTCACGAAATGCCGAAAAACACCTGTCCCAGAGGAAAAAAATGCGCTCTGAGTTGCAAAGACGTGGGAACGAAGAAAAACTTCAAGCCCCCTTATTCGATAAACGAAAGGTAAAACTTTAGAAGACAGAAAAAAAGTGGAAAGAAATACAGAACAGCTGTTACCGAAGAGCATGTAGTGTTAATCCAAGAGCCAGGTCCTCACTATCTGGGGCATGTTTCACCGACAAGTGATACAGCAGAATTCATTAAGATAAGCATTATAGAATACCTATCGCAAAATAAAATTAGTACAGGAACCCTTGTGGTAGTTCACAGTGACGGAACAGTAGTTAACCCTGGATACAAGAGTGGAGTTTTACGATTATTGGAAAAAAATAATGGAAGAACTCTGCAATGGCTCATATGCTTACTGCATATGAATGAACTACCACCAAGACACCTTCTGCATAAATTAGATGGGAAATCAAGTGGTGTGAAAACATTCTCTGGTTCAATAGAAAAAGATCTCCAAACTTGTGAATCTAAGCCTGTCGTTAACTTTTCAAAGTTGGGAGTAGATGATCCATTTTCAATATCAGAAAAAATGTCGTAAACATTTGAGTAGTCATCAGCAATACATTTATGATATCTACAAAGTCGTAACAACAGGTTATTGTCAGCATTTTTTGCGGAAAGCCTTCGCATGTTCGTTGGATGACAGCAGCAAGTCGAGTTTTGCGTTTGTATATTGCAACCACAGATGTGTCCGAGAACTTGAAAATCTTGGTAGAGTTTATCATTAAAGAGTAAGCGCCAATGCTGTTTTTGATCAAATCAAAGACTTAGGTTAGGGTGGCGGCAACACTGCCACACATAGACCACAAGGGTTCATAGTGATACCACAAACTCTCTTATTAAAATCTATTCATAAACTTTGTCCAAACTGAAGGATCCTGTCAGTACAGCGAATCTTTTAATGTCACTTAGGTCTCAATTCTTACGGATGAAAAAAATCACAACAAAGAGCTTGCTATAAAAAAGATTTCAATGTCCAGGGATAAAGGAACATTCAAAAGGAAATACGGGCGTATACTTTGCTTAATTTTAGTACTAAGGAATATTTTGACCTTATCGAATGGAACGACTGTATCATAGCTGAGCCGCCTATGCTGTAAAATATCAGTAGCAATAAGTTTCAAGAGATGATTAAAGATAGAAACCCACCTTTTTTGGAAATATCACATGTCACAGTCAGGCAGTGGAAAAAGCCGTGAGAATGGTTACCGTGGCATCTGTTTCCGTGGTTGCGCAAATTGCACGGGATGATGTGATAAAGACGAAGGTTAAAGCCCGAAAAACGATTCCATCCTTCGAAAATAAATCGATGTATAAAAAGGCAAAAGCAGAATAAGTAGAGTGAGAGATTTTTTACATACATACATATTACTCAAACTGGATTTTCATCTGTAATCATCTCTTGAAGCTTATTGCTACTGATATTTTGCAGCATAGGCGGCTCAGCTATGATGTACGTCATTCCAGATATCTGATATCTGATTCCGAAAATATTTTTTCGTCTATATATGTAATCAAACCGTATTTGGTTAGTAATGATTTCAAAAAGTTTGAAAAATGCTTTTTTTTTTTTTAAAAAATGTCTATTTTGGCCTATATTCATAAAATTCGAGGCTCAGTTTCTGCCTGAAGATATTATTCATTGTGAAATATATTTTATTAGATTGTTTAAACAGTCCAAGGAAAACATTTTCCGAACAAGTCTGATAGCGATTTTGAAAAAATGGAAGTTATATTTTTTGGAAAATATGTCTATTTTGGCCCAAGTTCTCAAACTTTAAGGCCCGAGAGGCAGCACAAGATATTATTCAATTTCAAAATAATTTGCATGCTAATTAATAAGCCCTAATGACAACATTTCCGCACTAGGCTCTTATTAATATCGAAAATTGTAATTTTTCGGCCCGCCCTAATGTACATATATCCCGGAATCAAAAAAATGTCCTGATAAAGTTTAATCGCATGAAAAATACTGAAAATGTCCCCTCCGTTATGATCCTTTTGCCAATCAAGCCTTTTCCACGCTCGATTTAGCCAAATACAATTTCCCACTGATGTTTTGCGTATGGACATATTTAAGTTCCATAAGAACAGATGCTTTTTTCGTGAAGCAAGCCGAATTCTGACCCTACCGCGGTTATTCCGCCGCTTGGAGGGCTTCCGCGCCGGTTTTTTTTTTTTAAATCCATCAGCACAGAAACCAAGCCCAACAGAGAAATTCTCTTCAAATGTTCCCATACACTTGCTGCGGTCGAAACAAAATGAAAAAAGTGCGGGAAAAAAGTCGATATTCCGTCCGTCATGGTGAAAATATTGACGAGAAGTTTAATTTTTTTGGTGCATCATCATTGTGGAATGCAGAGTCTGTCAAACTTAGTCGATTTTCAGAACACTTATGATCTAGACGATGGAATCCACCGGTTACTGGACAATTTCAACAAATTTTCATATTCCGAAATTACGGTATTTCGTAACAAACACCCATATATCATCAATATTCAGACACTATCCAGAATTTCAAACTATTATGGGTCACAGAAAATTTTCTCCGGTTGATTTTTGTTCCCTTTGACCTTAGCGACACTTTGACTGCGGCGCGAACAACATCAAAATATTTTAACTTACGAAATTGTTTCAAATTCCTTTTTGGCAGACACAGAAGATCTTATTTTTGGATCAAAATACATTTTCAAATGACAGACCACAAGTGATCGCAAGATGGTTAGAGAAAGAGAAGTGTGCCAGGCACGTAATCTATCCACACAATTTTACGAAAATTTTTGAAAAATGTCGAAAAAAAATACTATGCTCTCAATTAATTAGAGTCTAAGCAACCTTCATTCATTCCTTCATTCAATTTTCTACGAAGTGCCACCGATTATTGCTGTACATTAAGTATCATTAGGCTTGTGCCTTTCGCAACTAAGGCATTCCATTTATTTTGCGCAACCTTAACTTATCATTAAAGTGCGCCACTAGAGAAAACACCTACAAAACGTAACCCATATCTTTCGAGCATCAGAACGAGAGTAGATCATTTATTAAAAAATTATTGCAATATCGATCATTTACTTAAAAGAAAGAAAAAAAAAAAAATGGCCAAAGCATGAAGGACAAACAGTGGGATAGCAAAAAAAAAGAACCAAAACTCTGCAGGTTCATTCACCAACCAGTCTCAGTCCACACACCACACTTGACCGGATGTTATGCGTATGCTTAGCATTTATTTATTGATCCTTCGCCTGTGATCATCAGAGACTGATACTTCATTGTGTTGCCGATCAGATTGATGAATTGATTTCGATCGTGCAGATTTAGATAGTGTAAGCTGTAAAATGGAAGATGTCATTACGATACGAATGACAGTAGCCAGCCAGGAAAAGCACCAGCACTTAGAACTTGTTTGATGATATAGCAAGTAATCGTAGTAGATAAAGAACCCAAAAAATGATCAGGCCAAAGATTTTTTTGCACCATAAAGTTTATTAATAATTTTCCATATTTTTCGTTAAAGTAGGGTTCTTTATGAAGTAGCAATTATAAGCAATTTGTTGTAATTGAAAATCAAAGTGTCACCCTTTGGCAACATTTTGTAAAGAACATTCGATCGGTCGTGTACATAGGATTCATGTTTGTCCACAGTTTGGACGTCGATCAAATCTCTGCGCATCATGATCGTAAAGCTGATGATGCAAGCTCACATTAAATCATATTTTTTCTTTTATCTTGATAGAAGTTTCATCTTTGCAGTGGTAAGTAATGGGAAAATATGTCAACCTTTAGAGGATTATCGAAGACACACGATCAGTGATTGTGGTGATTTTGTTTATATTGCATTTTCATGCAAATATTGTGTGGTCTTCTCTTATGGAATTTACATATGGGAGTACATATATAATTTGCTGATTTTTGTCGCTTTTTTATATGCACAACTTGTCGTCAGGCAATTGTTGCAAAAATAGCTTTCATACCAGTATTTTTTACGTTTATGATCAATATTTTTTGATATATTAACTGATGGCATGCAATGTGCTGAAGAATTTTCTGTTCGTAGTTATTTTAAGAGATGGTGACTAGATGGTGTTGTCCTCCCAGTGAGAGGCTGTGCCGAACAGCGTGGAATTTTCAGTTTATATGTAATTGGAACTGGATTGTAAAAGTATTGAAATGTGTTACAGAGAACCATTTAGTATTGTGAAAAGACGTTTTGGTTTTTTTATTTGCAGAAAAATGTGCGAACATTTCATAAATCGAAATCGTTTTGAGACTAGTTTTAAACTCAACCGAGTACTGGAAATTTGTCTGTCAAAAAAAGACCTAAGAAAATATTTTTATTTTTGAAAAATGTCATATTGCATTACATTTCGTTATTTCATATAGGACGTTTTACAGTCTTCCACTCAAAAAAGTTATTTTTTTTTTTTTTAGTTTATTCTTAAATCGATGATATATCATAAAAAATATATATTTTGAATCATCTTTGAAATATTTAAGAGATTTCATCGCAATCTGTAGCCTTTGAAAAATCCGAGAAGACAAAAAAAAAAAAAAAAAACCGTGGAAACAGAGAGATATGACGTGTGATACTTTGATTCTGAATAAAACGCAAACGGTTCGAAATTTTTCAAATATTTTATTTCGTTCGAAAGGTCACACGATAGGATTATGTGTGGAAAATTATGTCGCGGACATGTTCACCGCGACTATTCCGTAGATATCTCACTCTTTCGGAAATATTTTCGATGATATTTTGCAGTATGGCCTCCGGAATTACCGATATAAGATTCCTTTTCAAGTCTGAATTTTCTTCGGATCATTCACATGGGTGATTCTTAGATAACTGTGCTTTTTCGAGTTGTAAAATTGGCAGATAATTTTTTTGGATTTTTGCAAGTTTCTTCATGCTATCTTGTGTAAACACACTCTTAAAACTCAGCTTTGGAGTAGATCAACTACAAGTGTGAATTTACGGCTTTGAGGTTGAAATTAAGAAAATTTGCTGCTACGTTTGTGACATTTTAGCCACAGTATGGTTTCAAAGCGTTTTGATCAGAGATATATTGCATATAATGACAAATTTACACTTCAAGACTAATTTTGCAACAGTGTCAAATCTCCAGTGGTCCATTTTTTTATACCCTACTGCCCTAAATATCAGCTATGGTTTTCTTTCCTCTGTTTTTATAGTCGTTTATGGTGGATTAGGATCTCCTAATTACGAATCTGATCTTGATTTTTTTCTATTACATCAGTATCCTTAGTTATCCTTACTCAAAAGTGAAAAAATCACAGGTTTGACAAAAACAGCAACAAGTAAAATTAATTTTTGCCAATGGATTCTGACAGCCGAATTTATTATCAACAAGACATAATTTACCGTTTTTCAATTGGATTCCTAATTTCCGAGTTATAAGCCTGTAAAAAAAGGATACCTCTCAATAACACACAAAGGATTTTCTGGACCGAAAAATAAAAAAAAATGGTAAGTTTTATTATTTTTATCAAAAATATAATTTATTACAAAAATTTTAAGCCCTTTCAGACTAAAAATCGAATGAAAAAATAAGGCTCTATTGTAGATTTAGTGAATGAACAGATGAAATTTTGATTCTGTTAATTTGCAAAGCAGTAGTTTAGTAGGGTCATTCACTAAATCTAGCATAGAACTGCCATTTTTCATGCGATTATGGTCTGCTACGTTGCGAAATTTTTGTAATGAAATGTGTTATTGAAAAAAATAATAAAACTTGATTTTTTGTAACTTTTCGGTCTCGAAAAATCCTTTGTATGTTATCGAAAGATGTCCTTACTTTAAACGCTTATAACTCGGAAGCTGGGAATCCAATTGAAAAACGGTAAATTATGTCTTGTTGACAATAAATTCGGCTGTCAGAATCCATTGACAAAATTTAATTTTTACTTGTTGTTGTTTTTGTTCTATAGCTTTAAGTAGATGTCAAAACAGTGATTTTTTTCACTTTTGAGCAAGGATAACTCAGTATTCTGATGGTGTAGAAAAATTTTTGTATTAAAAACATAATTAATAGCCTTCAACTAAACATCTGTATACTCAAACTTTATATCGAAATATGTTTTTTGCAGACTGATAAAAAGTGCCACGTTTGTGACATTTTTGTAGATTATCGCTCATTATATAGCACGCTTTTGAGTTCAAGATTTTTCCGAAAGAATTTGGGGTCATGAATGCAAATCCTACAAAAAAATTGTTTCATGCATAAAATAAAATGTACTACCTGGGAGTGCCGAGTGCCACGTTTGTGACCATAATTTTTGAAAAAAAACTGTTTTTGTTTATAAACTGCCCTATAAAACGCAAACAGATTTATTTTTTGACGCGTCTGGACATGATGACCTTTGGTTGATAGATAGTGATCAGAATTAATGCATATGTATCGCAATCTATTGACTGAAACAGAAGTACCATGCACTAGTAGCATAATGCTTTCAAGAAATTTTTTTTTCCAAAACTAGGGGACAGTTTTCAATTCGAAATTGTTCCCTCAAAAAATTATTTAAAACTGCAGATGAGCTCAGAATATTGTAGCCTTAAGTATTTACTTAATATGTGTAGTAACTTGTTTTCTGTTCTATTTCCGTTTTTTGGTCGTTTTTCATCGTTATGTGTATAAAAAGTAGGGGTAGGACACGCCACGTTTGTGACATTTGGGGTATATTTGCAAACTTTCAAAGTAGACCCATAAATATTTGGTGGTAAAATTGATACGCTCTATTAGAAAAACATAGTTTCTAACTTATAGCGTCATTTTTTGTGAAAAAAAAGCCTACTGTATAGGTGAAATCGTCAGAGGACACAAAAAGTACAGTTATCTGAGAATCACCCACATAGACTTTATCCTTCGTGTAACCCTACAGAAAAAAGTCTACCGGCATCAAATCGCATGATCTGGGCGGTCAATTCACATCACAACGACGGGAAATTACACGGTTCGGGAATTTGCAACGCAAAAAATCCAAGTTGAGCCGAGTTTTGTGTGATGTAGCACCGTCTTGTTAAAACCACATATCGTCTATATTCTGCGCTACAATCTCCGGCATAAAATAGTCCTCCAACATAGTGTAGTACCGCTCAGAGTTGACATTTTCTGTGTTTCCAACATTTCGGCGGACTCGACGACACTTTCACGTACGGCAGCAATATTCTCAGCACTGCACTTCTGCACTCTGGTTGGCTTTGGAACATCAAGTACTGACCCAGTTTGATAAAATTTATTAACAATGTTGCGCACTGTTGTTTCACTAATGTGGTGATTGCGACTCCATTTTTTATGAATCAACCGTAGCGTTCGACTTGGAATTTAAGATTCAAAATTCGACAATTTCAATGCGTTGCGTTCTATTACTGTCACGATGAAAATGACACAAAATGTTTCGGATAAGGGTCGATAATGCAGATTTTAATCGATAACAAATTACCACACCTATTATTGGAACATCCTTTATATGTGACCTGGTCTATGTAAAGGGTGCTTACGTGTCAAAAAAAAAAAATTTCCCAATTTTTTGCCGATTCGCATAAATTGACCTTTAAAAGTTGTTCTCCAGCTGTTTTCACGAAATTTTTTTTTTCGCATGTAAGCCCCCTTTTCATAGACCAGGTCATATATACTTTTTCACAACAGCCCCGCCTCTTTCTCAGCTTTACAAATGGAAGGATAAAGGGAATATCCTGGGTATAGAGTATAAAAAAAGGCGAAAAAAAAAGAAAAAAGAAAAGAGAAAAAAGAAAAGAGAAAAAAGAAAAGAGAAAAAAGAAAAGAAAAAAAGAAAAGAAGAAAAGAAGAAAAGAAGAAAAGAAGAAAAGAAGAAAAGAAGAAAAGAAGAAAAGAAGAAAAGAAGAAAAGAAGAAAAGAAGAAAAGAAGAAAAGAAGAAAAGAAGAAAAGAAGAAAAGAAGAAAAGAAGAAAAGAAGAAAAGAAGAAAAGAAGAAAAGAAGAAAAGAAGAAAAGAAGAAAAGAAGAAAAGAAGAAAAGAAGAAAAGAAGAAAAGAAGAAAAGAAGAAAAGAAGAAAAGAAGAAAAGAAGAAAAGAAGAAAAGAAGAAAAGAAGAAAAGAAGAAAAGAAGAAAAGAAAAGAAAAGAAAAGAAAAGAAAAGAAAAGAAAAGAAAAGAAAAGAAAAGAAAAGAAAAGAAAAGAAAAGAAAAGAAAAGAAAAGAAAAGAAAAGAAAAGAAAAGAAAAGAAAAGAAAAGAAAAGAAAAGAAAAGAAAAGAAAAGAAAAGAAAAGAAAAGAAAAGAAAAGAAAAGAAAAGAAAAGAAAAGAAAAGAAAAGAAAAGAAAAGAAAAGAAAAGAAAAGAAAATAAATGAAAAATAAAATGTGCTTTCTGCGGAGAAGCAGACTATGTAGTCAATGCATAAAATTTCTGTAGATGGTAGGTAGAAATCCCGAAAATTGTAAGATTCCTGGAACTATACTGAACAAATTTTTCAATTGCTATTTTTCGCAAATCGTAAAACCATTTTTTTTTTTGAGAAAGCTCTTGAATATATATTTTCCTTTATTTTACAAAGCATAAACCTGTGTGTTTATTTTAATACTCTAGCGCTTTGTTTTTAATCCCTTTATTAATCAGGAAAAAATGTCTTCATTACCGGCGCTGCTGCTGCACATCTCCTTTGCAACGACGTTCTGTGTGGCGCCTAATCAAAAACACTCAATTTATTTCGCATTATTTTAACATGAAACCCATTACGACGACAACAAATAGCCACCACCACCAACGTGGTTCATACTCTTGAGAATTGTAACAATGAGACCGTAGACCGCGGAGTTGGTAAAATAATGAATGAAACTTCATACTACACCATAGTACGCCACATACTCCACAGACATACAACCAACGACAGGATAAAGATCAATGCGATCGCTGCTGAATCTACTGCTGCAGATCAGCAGAGTTTGGCAGCAATGATTTGGGCGATAAACGAATTTATTGCAACAACGCTCGCCAATAATTTACCAAAAACCAAAATACTTTGTTTTCAATTTAAGGTGCACAAAGTGAATGTTTTTTTTTTTTTGGTTGTTTCAACTTTATTTTGGTGGCCCCATTGTTTCAATTTTGTCCCGCAAATTAAGTTGCACACACAATTGGTTGCAAATCAGTAGACGCCACCAAAGTTGGCGTTTCATTCATTGCAAGAGGCCATCGTAATTTGCTAATGTCTGTATGTAATATATCACGTTGCACTGGATTTTGGTTCAGAAAGAAAAAAAAATAAACTTAAGATTGGGTAGACCTTAAAGTTCAAACTCGGCTGCTTTTTTTGGCTTAAGTTTTTTTTCGTTTTGTTGACGCTTTCATTGAGCTCGTTGTTGTTAATCGATTATCAACCAATTTCATTATGTTTGACTTTTGCCTTTTTTGGGCTCAAACATCATCACCCGACGACGACTTTTGTGTGTCCGTAAATTAGCTTATGTCATGTTAATGTCAGCGATTTTCTTGGATATTGTCAGTAAATGTCGAAGCAATACAACTTAATTTGTTTGGATTATTTCATTAAAAAATGATACAGACAAAAGGAAGGTAGCGAGATTTATTTAGCCAAAAAACACAGTTTGAAACTTTAGTACTCATACTTTATGTATTAGGTAAATTTGCTACATATAAATATGTATATAAACAAAAAACTTGTCATCTTGCAACTCAAAGCTCATGTCATCCCTTGAGGTGTGCGTAAACCTTGACAGCCCAACACCGAACAGTGTGGGGTAAAACACTACAACTTGCAACTACTGACATTTCCAATAAACGTCAATAAATCATGTTTCAAGTAGATGTATAAATTTGTAAAAATTACTAAATAAAAGCGCACAAAAACCACATGGAATTCGTTTATTCGTTATGGTGGTTTTTTTTTTCTTATTCTGGACTTTTGATGGAAGTGTTTCGCTTGTGAGTGATCGCGTATGTCAGAAAATTTGTAAGTATAAATTTATAACATGGCAGCATAAATTGTTATAAATGTTGAAATAAGTAGCTGCTGACTTTGAACTATATATAGGTATAAAAATTTGCTGATTCAAAATAAAAGAAAGTTTTATTATTGTACAAGAATGCTTTGGCAACACTTGTTCACTTGTTCAAAGGATATTTATCAATACTCTGCTTTATTGAAGTTTGTTTCAAAAATAGTGAATTTGTATTAGAAGTATTGAACGCTGTAATTTTCTTAGTTGCTACAATTTGTTAGGGCGACAAAAAAGCAATATTTTGTGTCCCATTCGATACCTAATACTTAAAAAGTCATAATTGGCTTTTAAATGGTATAACTAACTCATTAATTCCTATCGTTTTCTACGTTGGCGACTGTTTTTATTTAAGTACTGTACTACAATGCGGTATCCCTGGAATGTTCAAAATGTCTGTACCGTGTCATATTCTAAGCGACAAAAATTTAATTCTGTATAACAAAGTTTCATACAATTTACTTAATATATCACTACTAAGCTAACACTCTGCGTAGTTATGTACAATCTAGTGCCGTTGCATAAAGCCTTTACCATGTAATAGAATCGACTTTCCTTTTCTGAGCTAAACAAAATGATTTTTCTTCAAAAATGTCTTCCTCACACCTTCACACAACATACCTACTGAGCGAAAAAAACTTAAAATTTTATTTCGAAACTCATACACTGATTCTTGCGTAACATCGCCTTTACCGTGCCATGCCTTGATAGTGTATTTTTTGTGCAAAAATGGGATTTGCTATGGGAAATAGTATGCTATATAATATTATAATTACATACTAGGTAATTTAAAATTTTTGAAGTGAAACTTCTTTGGCCGCGTAACAATTTCAAGGCAGCGACGCTTTTTGTTACATTACTTTATATGGGTTAAACTCCGAAAAATGTTTCAAAACATGCCTTTTTTTGTCCCCACCTAATTTTTTTATTTTTCTATTACTAGAATAAGGTATAGCATATGATGACCTGAACTTCTAAGGCATTTTTAAAAAATAATAATAAACTTTCAGAGTTGCCATATGTTTTTTTTTAACTCGCTCAAGCAATATATTCAAAAAATTGAAAGGAAATTTTAGTCTCAACACACTTAAATAAACTTTGGAAAAATCAACATAAATTTTTAGGGTTGCCAGATGGTTGCTTTCGAAAATTTATTTTAAATCATCATTGTTTTGCGTTCGCCAATATACTATAATTACACACTAAAAAATAATAGTTTAATCGTTTAAAACACATCAAACCGAAATTTGGCTTAAGCAAAACAAAAAAAAAACCGAGTGGCAACATGAGAATTTTTGTACAATTTCAGAAAAGTTTATCTAAGCGGCTCTGGAACCAAAATTTTCAATTTACTTAAAAAAAGTATGAATTATATAAGATTTTTGAAAATAACCAGGTGGCAACCCTTAAAATTTATGTTGGATTTTTCTAAAGTTTATTTAAGCGTTTTGAGACAAAATTTTTGTTTTAATTTTTTAAATAAGAGGGAAGAATGATGAAATGTTGCAAAAAAACGACGGAGGATGATGAAACGAATTTTTCTTAAAAAAATGTTAAAAAGAACTTACTCACACTTGCGTTCTTTACAAAATATTTAATTTAAAAAAAAAAAAAAAAATCGGACGAACACTCACTATTGAAAAACCAAAACTGACTGAGCTGAGAATGCACTGTGTGAGCGATTACTTATGCCTATTGTATCAGTCTTTGAATCCTTAATTGGTATTCTTCAAGGAACTTTTCTAGAATGAAATATAATTTAATTGCCAGAAATCTTACCATCATTACTTTGCTGCAAATCTATCATTATTAAGAAAATGTTTATTTCAGCCGAGGTGTCATCGCAATTGCCATACTGCGTAAAGTTTTCGCAGCATTCTCCTCAGTAGCAAACAATTGCGAATGCGTGACATGTCTTCCATATCTGGTTCAAGCAACGTCATTTCAACTGGAACTCAAACACTTGAGGGTGTATCCATACTCCAGTTTCATTGCTCATATTTTTTTGATTATTTAATTTGCGGCATGCTGCGTGAAACGTCACGCGTACAGCGGCGTGACTTGGCGCAACTTTACTTGCGTGCAAAGAGCAATTGCAGAAGCATCTTCATGCTGCTGGCAGCCAAGTACTTCAGTAGCAAATGCATGTCGCCTACTCTGTTGCATATTGGGCCCTACAGTAAATTGTTCACACTTTTTGTTGTTATTGCTGTTGTTCTGGTGCAACTTTCTTTCTTAAATTTTTCTCAAGTGTTAATATGCTTTTTTAGTGCATTTTGGCAAATATTTTTGTATTAACCACTACTACTGGTTTCTTTCTTTCTTTTTTTTTTTTGGCAAAAGCATCAAGTAATTTCTTATGATTTGTGGCTTCAACGGACAGTTTAGTCTTGAGTGCTGCCACACTTACTCTGTCAGGGTTTTGGGTTTTCTGCTTCAATTGCGGTAGATAATAAATGTGAAGATAATAAATTAAAATTGACCCATTTTTTGGCGAATGTTTTCAGATTTAATTCATGTATTTGCGGTAATGATTGCGGTAAATGCTGTTTGATTTTGCAGTTAAAGGTTCGATATTGAGAAATTTATTACAATTAATGTTGCAAATACAGTTTGCAGTAAGAATATGGAGTCTATGGCGTCAGCAAACTTCTAGCTTTTTATTGTACGTTATTCTAGAAAAAACATAAGGACTTGGTTCAGAGGAACAAGAAAAAGGGCGATCTGTAAAAATTACCTTATAACTAAGAGAGAAATTGTTTAACAATCAATCGTTAGTTCTCATATAAAATACTTTGAAATCTCACTTATTAGTGTTTCATTAATGAAGCATGCTTAGACGAAAAAAATCGGAAGATTTTCAAAAGTTATTGATCTTTTCACTCTTGAACTTGCTTTTGGTTGTAGTTTTTAGTTTTTTTTTTTAGTTTTAAGTTTTTAGCTTTTAGTTTTCAGTTTTTAGTTCTTAGTTTTAAGTTTTTAGTTTTTAGTTTTTAGTTCTTAGTTTTAAGTTTTTAGTTTTTAGTTTTTAGTTTTCAGTTTTAGCTTTTAGTTTTTAGTTTTTAGTTTTTAGTTTTTAGTTCTTAGTTTTTAGTTTTTAGTTTTTTGTTTTTAGTTTTTAGTTTTTACTGTAGTTTTTAGTTTTAAGTTTTTAGTTTTTAGCTTTTAGTTTTTAGTTTTTTGTTTTTAGTTTTTATTGTAGTTTTTAGTTTTTATTTTTTAGCTTTTAGTTTTTAGTTTTTAGTCTTTAGATTTTAGTTTTTAGTTTTCAGTCTTTAGTTTTCAGTTTTTAGTTTTCAGTTTTTAGTTTTCAGTTTTTAGTCTTTAGTCATGGTATTGGTCCTAGTCTTGGTCTTGGTCTTTTACTTAGCATATACCAAATTGTCCTATCTACAGTTGATTTATTGGGTTGGTTCTGAAAGACTTAAATATTTTGAAGGCCTTAACTTTGCCAAGTTGCTGCAAATCAAAGAATAATCAAAATATTGGTTTTTTGTTTCATTTTGTCGTTAACAAAGAAAATCTACATCGAAGTGGGACGCACGCCTTTTCCAAGAAATCGAACATCAGTGCTACACATTAACAACAACAGCAACAAAACTCTTCAACTTGAGTGGTGGTGCAAAATAAACTTCACACCATAAATCACAACGAAGAAGACTGCAACACAATGCAATGCAATGCAACAACATAGCGTTATTGTTGCATATACAGCATCAGTAACAACAACAGCATAAACAACAATAAATTGCACTTGTTGTCTTGGTGTTTTTTTAAAATGTATACAAAACAACAACAAAAAACGCAACAATACAAATCGTCAGCAGTGGCTACTTGATGTTGGCGCGCTGTCAATGAGCGCATATAATAAAATTCCTTTAAATCCTTTTGATAAGTCAATCAATGCAACAGTAACAGCTACAAAAACAACAATAACAACTACCATTGCCTACTACTTAAGTTCCACCATACGCAAGGTGAGACAATTGCTATTCTTGTTGTTATTGTTGTTGATGGTGTTGTTGTTGTTGTTGTTGCTGCTGTTGTCGAATCGGCGTCACACTTCACACAATGCATTGACATTGACATTTTGTTGTTGCTGATGTTGCATGTTGCTTTCATTAAATGACAGCATCTTGTATATTTTTGTATTTAAAATGTTGAGTATCTGTTGATTGATTCATTCACTTCCGTTGAGATTAAGCGACAACTAAGTTGTTGTTGTTGTTGTTGATGTTGTTGTCTAAAGAGTAAAACTTAAATCAAACTGCTGTACTTTTCACAAGGGAATAAATGATGAGCAAAATCAGTTCCTTATTATTATGAGGTCCCGAACGTTCCTTAGAAGTCTAAACTTTACGTGTACGGTTTCTGAAGACCCCAACTAGATCCAGATTTCCACCAGAGTATAAAACAAGCAAATGTACTGAAACTATGATAAAGCTATTATGTTGATTACTTTTAACATCACCATACATATAATTTCTCAGTAGCCCCAAAGATATTGAGAAAACTCCAAATTCAAAACAAAACTTTTATTTAAATGTGTACATGAAAAATATATTTTTAAGTGTTATTTACTGTCCATAGCGTCACTTCATTGCTATGGCTTACGAAAAAAGCCTTGATGCAAGTACGATGGTTCTTACTTAGCCGACCATTTGTTAGAAGTTTTTTGTAACAACAGAAGAAACACTTTTAAGAACTTAATCAAATTTAACTAAATGATATATGAAAATTCAAATAAATAAAGAAATAAATTGCTGAAAACATATGCGCCGAAAGGAGATATCATTATATTTTTAATAAGTGGAACTATAACTTTAAACCTTCGTTTACTGAACAGTCTATCTCACCTATTGATGATCATTAGTAACTTTCCAAAAAGATCGGAAATCTCAAAAAATCATAAAAATCTCACCTATTGATGATCATTAGTAACTTTCCAAAGAGATCGGAAATCTCAAAAAATCATAAGAATCCTGTTAATTTTGGTCTTTTAGGAATTTCTTATAAAAAATATATCGAATAATGAAAATTTTAGAAATAGCTAAAGATAAAATGGCATTTTTAAGAAATAATCTTTTCTTTGGATCAATTTTTCTCATAAGAAAAATGGTCAAAACTTAAAATTTAGCCAATTTTTCCTCAAAACAGAAAGACATGATCACAAAAAATGTATTTGTATTCTCCAGTAGGTCCTAGGAGGAGCATATTTCCAAAGTAGATCGTTTTCATTGAGTGTGATGACTTTTATCTCCCTCCACGATTTTTCCAATACTTGAATTTCGTTCTTCAACGACATTTCCCATGTGATTTTTAGCTTACCATGTACTCTACTGCCTTCTAAATTATATTCAAGAGCAAACTTCACTGCGTGGTTTCCGAAGAGTACTTCATTTCCAACCCTATATTCGCAACTTGGCAACTGATTGCATTTTAAGTGTCATTCGGTATTTGAGATGATGTGATTCCACCAGATTTTCAGTACACTTGTAAACTCTTCAAATTGTTCACAACTGATCATGCATTTGAAACAAAAATGCGAACTTTCATTAAAAAATGGGCTTACCACAAGATGATTTTTTGTGCTCATAAGACAATGACCCTAAGCACACATCCTGCGACACTTTTGTATTCTACCAGCGACATTAAAACACTACCGCAATATCCTGTTTCGAACACAGTAGAAATTTTTTGGTCTTATCTAGTGGAAAATTTGCTCAAACAAGTACTGCAAGAAAAATGGGAGAAGACACCGACCGAAAATCTCATAAAGGGATGGAAACTACGCAAAGCTGTTTAGATAATGTCTCCTCAAATAATAGCTACCATGGTTATTATTAAAAAAGTCTCTTTTACTTGTTAAATTATCTCAAAGTTAAATATTACTAAAATGCAAAATACTTTTATCAATACTTTTCGAATATTTTTTGTATGCAAAATCCTTCTGTGACTCACTGTATGCTTAGTGCATATAAACATTTAAAAAGAAAAAAAAAAGATATAAAAAATAAAATTCATATACTCACTAGGAAAAAAACACTTACGCGAAAGGCCCGTAATGAGAAAAATGCCACGCTATAAGACAAACACTTTGCTTCGTATCCACAGTGCAGCAGATCCACGAGGGAGTTGGATCAGAAGATAGAGGATGAAAAGTTAGGAAGGTACTGAAAAGGTTGCGCCTTTATGGTATCACTTCGATAAAATACAATCGCAATGATGTTTTGCGTGAGCAAAATGCTCATAGCGCGCCTGCTCAAGGGTTAAAAACTTCTCCAAGGGCATAGTATACCTACATTTATTTTGAATTGTGTTTTACTTATCAATCAGAAAAATTATCTGGCATTTTTGTTTTTTTTTTTCAACATATTTTGAGAATACCGAATGGGTAGAAAATAATCACACTTGAAAATCATTACTGCTCTGAATGTAAAAATGTTTTGTTCTGTTTATAATCTTATTATTTTCCTTCAAATATATTTATTCAACCAAAATAATTTTCTTCGTACAATCTTGGACTTCGACTACATCAAGTCATACCAATAATATTCAAAATCTTTTTGCAAAAAATTGACTTGTAGTTTTTGGGAAAATTTTAAAATTTTTTAGAATAAGTATCTAAAAAAATGTTAGGTATAACCATTATTTTAAAAAGTTATTAGAACTAAAAACATTTCTTCAAGTAGTAGGTCTCCTTTTTGACTTTATCAATAACCCTCCTTTGTAAAAAAAGACAAAATCCTCCAGAGAAACTGCACTGTTTTGCTGGCGCAATCTTAAACAATATAAATATTTGTTTGTCAGCAGGGGCAGCATAAAGCCCACGGGTTATTCCAAGAGAAATGGAAACAGAAAACTGACTTTGCACTGATTGGCATCAAAGCCAAGTCAAACCAAGACGCATGAAACTGCAAATGCAAAACATGTTGAGGTGTTAATTATTAACCCCTTAGGGGTGTGAAAATAAAAAAAAGGAGAAAATTTTTATGTTTGCACACTCCGATTGCTGCATTATGTAAAAGTCTTATGAATTATGGCATTTATTTGTTTTCATGATGTCTGTAGATCAATTTTGTTTTGTTGGTTATATCATGCGGTTAGGAGTGCGTTTGTTGGTTGTTGCAGAATCCAAAAACTTGAACTTTAAAAATATTGTTGTGTGTGTGTATTCGTAGGTGTTGAAATATTAACGCTTCAAGGTAATTGGCTAACAAATGTTGTTTGTTACTGCACTGGCATAAACGTATATATTTCTTTATAAAAAAGGAAATAAAACTGCGGCGATTTATTGGTCTGTTGAGCAAATTATTAAAAATATACGCAGAAACACAATGTTTCAATTAAAAAAAAAAAAAAAAATAAAATAAAAATCGCTTTTCAATTTAATAAAACCGGCATAATTCAAAGTTAGAATTGCAAACAAAGAAAAAATTTCGAAAATAAATTGTCATGCTTCCTAAGCCAAGTCATTTCTTCAATGTCACATTGTCTGCTGCACAGTTTCAAGGATACAAATACGAAACAAAGAATCATGTTAGAAAACCAACAAATCAAGTGACATCACGCGTTAAACATTGTGTCCTTTTGGATTTTCTTAAAAGCCTTTATACCTCTTTTTGCCATTTAATTAGCTACGGTGCGTCTTTTCGCATTTCTTTTTTTTTTCAATTTATTTCGTATACAAAAATCATTATTAGCGCTGACATCAAACCTGAGGTCATTCGATTTAAAGGACACACACACCTGGTCAGTAGTGCAAAAATGTTTGGTTTATTTGTAATTTTTTTTTTTTTTTTTTCATGTTCCATCCGATCATTTGATTTATATTTCGTCGGGTTAAAACTACAACTGGACATCTACATTTTTTGATGTTTTGAGTTAATTATGCAGAAACATGAAGAAAAAAATTTTCTGTGTTCCAGTATATTCGGTTTCTTAAAATCTGGTCCCCATCCGATTTTATATACAAAAAATAATAGTAGACAACTTTAAAATAGTCATATATATTCATACTACAATTAGACATGTTAAGATATCTAGTTGTTGCTTCGCAATTTGCAAAATCATCTTTATGCTACAACTAGATAACTACAATTTTTGAAAAGGTTAATTGGATTATTGAAAAATACCAATGATAATATCATTATGATATCACCTTGTGCTGTTATTACTTGCATATTGAGAAATAATTTAAATTGTACTAATGATTAAATTGGCGTTATTAAAACTGTTTTCTGAATTTTAGAATTTTGTTCACTTCTCTGGTTAAATAAAATTACAGGGATTTTCAACAATTGTTTTAAGTGCGTTAATGTTTAAATCATGGTAAGTAGGAATAAGTTATTCAAAACTCTCTCCTGCTCCGACAATATACTTATTTGGTTTGTTTTATAACTCATTGAAATTCCGATTTCAAGAACATGCCCACAAACCTAGTCGTACATCAATTGATGAAGATTTTGAGCCATTTTCATCCGATCATTCGGAATACGAGCCTCAGAGCGACGAAACCTCCTCCGATGAAAGTGAATTTTGTTCTTGTAGTGAAAAAAATGCTTGTAGTGGACTTCCTTATTCAGTGAGTCCACTCATTACTGATGATTCAGACGCTGAAGGAGAAATCCACTCTGAAGGTGTAGTACGCACAAAAATTGTAGCACACTAATAGTGTAGGACACACGGAAAGTATAATGAACACTGCAACTTCAGGCGAAAGAGAAAGTTTTCCCAAATCCTCACCGCGCACAGAAAATGGATGGTAAACATACGCAAAAATAAGAGAGCTAAGGAAGAAGCATACATTTCTTCAAGGAAAACATTCATTCCTGGCATTATAATTGGAAAATCCTGTGCAACCCCATGTAGGAACAAATGCCAAACAAAAATCAAAGAAGAAGATAAGCAGCTTATTTTTCGTCGCTACTATGATTTCGCGGATTACCAAAGACAACGTGATTTCATACACAGCAATACTGATATATCTGTCGAAACGAGATGATTTTTTTCTCCCAATTGATGGACAAAAAGCGAAAGTATGCAAAAAAATTTTCCTAAATACATTAGGAAAACAAGTGGTTGATATTGCTTAAAAAAATGTACTCCTGAAAATACTTCCGAAATCGACAAAAGGGGTAAGCAAAGAAAAACTTCCATAGGAGAATTCGCCATGGAAAACGTCAAAGCACAATCCGAAAATACCTTGACCCATGGTTGAATATTGCACTTATGTACAAAATGTACTGCAAGTTTTGTGAAGAAAAAAACACAAATGCCATTTTGGAAGCAAAAAATGTTCAAAGAACAATTCAATTATGGCTTTCACCGCCCCAAAAAGGACCAATGCCGTATTTGCGTACATTACTCGAGCGCGACTTATGACGAAAACCTATCCCTGCAGACAGACAACGAAGCTCATTTAGCCCTAAAAAAAAAGCAAGAATTGAGAAACAGAAGGATAAATCTGCATCTAAGGAATCTAATGGCACATACATGTGTGGGAATTTTGATCTGCAACAAGGTTTTGATGGTCCCAAAAGATTCAACAAACAACGCTCTATTTTACAAGCGTCGTCTTGCTACCTATAATTTGACAATATAAATGTTGTAACAAAGTAAAGCAATTGCTTTATTTGGAATGAGACACAGGCTGGCCGAGGAAGCTGTGAAATCAGCAGTTGTATCTACAAATACTTGAAATTCCTACCAACAACAACAAGCCATGCAATTTTTACAGTGATAGATGTGGATGTCAAAATCTTAACCAATTTACAGCTGCAATGTTTTGGAAAGCAGTACAAGACATTCCACACATAAAACAAATTGAACTTAAGTTTTTTGAATCGGGACACAGTGAAATGGAATGTGACTCCATTCACTCTGCTATTAAATCAGAATTCAAAAGAGTAGGTTATGGCCTAAAGATTGGAAGTTTACACCTCGAATGGCAAGGAGATGAGGTGACAAGTCATATTATGTGCATGAGCTAAAACAAGGTGAAGACTTAAATTTTAAATCATTTGTGAAAACGAATATGACTATGCAAAAGACCGACAGCATCTCGGGCACAGTCCGCTGGCATAAAATTTCCTGGTAAAAATTTGTCCCAGCCATTTGTTATGGAATTCAAGGACGATTTTAATATTGATAGTGCTTTTAAACAAGTAGACTTTAATAAAAAAGAGCAGCGACAGCTTTCAGCAGATTTGAAACCACTATATCAACGACCAGTTCCTATCGCTAAAAAGAAGTACGACGATTTAATATCTCTTTTCACCATGAAACCTCCTGCTTTAGCAGACCACTATAAACCTTTTTATTCCAGTTTAACTTACGAGGACATACAAAGTGATGTAGAAGAATAAGGAAATGAGAATAATAGCTTTTGCTAATAGATTAAAAGATTTAGTCGTGCTTTTATAGTCTACTCTTTTTTATTATCCTGTTACTATTTGCAAAGTAAAATTAGTTCATACTTATTTCCCTAATTAAATTGTAACTCATTGATTCTGATTTGTAATAAAGTACATGCAGATAGCTTTAATAAAATACGGCAAATACTTTTATTCAACAACTAGACAACTACCATTTTTTTCATCAAATCAATAGTTTTCGCGATTAAGGAAAAGTTATTCATAAAAATCATGCTCCACACCTAAGATAAGACATTGGAGAATGGAAATGCAAAAAAATTGTTATTTTCCGTCCTCAAATGCACCCGTGGTGTGGTCTCAAAAATTTCAAAATCATTAAAACTCGTTTTTCTCGAAACACAAAAAATGTAGATGTCTAGTTGTAGTTTTAACCCGACGATTTGTTCTTGTTCTTTGTGCTTAGTGTACAAAAGATAAAGAAAACAATAACCAAAATGTGTACATGCACTTAATTGATTTCAAGCTCCATTTTGAACAAAAAGAGTCTGATCTCTTTTAGTATTGAGAAACTTGGCGAATAATTTTTGTGAGTTTTTTCTTAAGAAATGTGTGAGGTCTCGTGACAACGATAAAAATAGTATACATTTTCAAATCATCGGATATACGTTTACCCAGATATATGTACATAAGACCTATCGCAAAAAGAAAAATGGGAAAAACCTTGCTCAGGAGCTAAAAAGTTTCCTATTGGTGTAAATATTAAGCATAAAAATTATGGTCCCGATCGAAAAATATTTGACCGTGCCCCCAGACCGTTGAAGGTTGGAAAAACGCTATTTACTTATATGAAAAATGGGGCTTTACTCGAAAGAATCAGTCCTATCTTTGAAACTATTTGACATAAGTGAATGAGATTTCGTATGTATATGAATACTGCTTGAGTTAATTGCATCCAATAAAAAAATGGGTGATGCCACGCCCCTTCTACCCGAAATTTGTCGTATGTCTGGAAATATTGGACTCAGGGGAATGAGATTCGGTACATATGTAAGTGGCACTGGGAAAAAAATGTTCAACGAAAAATGGGCGGGGATACTTCCTTCCTTTAAAAAATAAACAAATTTGTCAAGTCTCTGAAACTATTTTACACATATGAATAAGACTTCATTTCCGGTAAAGTGAAGCGAACAGGATATGGCATTGCAATAAAGTTAAAACAATTTAAGGTACTTAGTTGGTATAGAAGCAGTATTTTTTCTGTTCTTATTTTGATCTCCTTGGTATAGATACCAAGCGAAAAAAACTAAGTCCTGATCGGAAAATATTTGACAGTGCCCCCAGGCTCTTAAAGGACGGAAAAACGCTATTTATATGAAAATAAGGAAACTATTTGACATCGTATCCCTGCAAATATTTGACTCGGGTAAATGAGATTTAGTACATATCTTATTGGCACTGGGAAAAAAAATGTTTAATAAAAATGGGCGGGGCCATGCCCCCTCATTTAAAAAAAAAAAACAAATTTGTCATATCTCTGAAACTATTTGACACAGGTGTTCACATCACTTTATCTGAAATCAAATCTTATTCACTGTTTCAACATATTACACTGTCTTCTTACATAGCCTCAAAAATATCAAAAAATCACGGAAACTCTTATATTTAGATCATTTTTAGGTTATTATATCTAACTCAGAAATTCTGTAGCGATAGAGTGATTTTATTAACGAATTTAAATTCAACATCAAAAAAATAGTTATGGGTTGAATCCCGTTTGAGGAAATGTATTTTTTTATACCCTACACCCAGGGTATATTCACTTTGTCCTTCCGTTTGTAACGCAGAGAAGGAGGCGTGGCAGATATAGAAAAGTATATATATTCTTGATCAGCGTCACCTCCTGAGTCGATATAGCCATGTCCGTCTGTCTGGCTGGCTGGCTGGGTGGCTGGCTGGGTGGCTGGCTGGGTGGCTGGCTGGCTGGGTGGCTGGGTAGCTGGCTGGGTGGCTGGCTGTGTGTTGAAATACACTTTTTGGGAAAACTGAGCAATTCAATGAAATTTCGTTCACTGCCTCCGTCGTCAAAGCTAGCTCGGGGGATTGAAAATGAGCAAAATCGATCCACGGACACGCCTACCTCCCATACAAAAAATATATTCAAAATGCAATTTTAGGAGTATTTTTTACGACAATGCAACCAAAATACAAATATATATTACGAATTGTAAGCGCAAGCTCTGAAAAATAACTGAGCGAATTCGGACAAGAGGGCGTGGCACCTCCCATATAAACAAATGCATCAAAACGCTATACTAAAAGCGTTTCTTGAGATATTCGAACCAAATTTGACCCAGACACTAAAAATTATAAATGAAAGCTCTCAACAAAATTTGGTGGAAATCGGACAAGGAAGTGTGGCACCTCCCATATAAGCAAATGTTTCCAAATGCTATACTGAAAGAGTTTTTTGAGATAATCGAACCAAATTTCTTTCAGACACTAAGAACTATAAATGCAAGCTCTGAGCAAAAGCTGGGTGAACTCGGACAAGCAAAATGCTTACTATTCCCGGGGACTTATGTGGCTGAAAAAAATAAAGTTAGCCATAAAAAAAGTTTTTTGGGATTTTCCGGAAAAATTGGTAGTTTTCCGGAAAATGCTTTTAGCTCAAAATTAGCTCGAAAGTAGCTCGAAATTCCCGCGTTAAAAAATTTCATCTGTAACTTTTCCCGCAGATTCGTCTGGCTGAAAAAGTAAACTTAGCTATGCAGAACAATTTTTCCGCTTTTCCGGAAAATGGAAAATTTCCCAGACAGCTCGAAATTACTGTTGAAAAGCTCGAAAAAAGCTCGAAATTCCCAACCATAAAACATGGAAATTCCTCACACCTGCATAGCTCACTTTATGCACCTGCTTTATTAATTTTGAAAGCACTAAAATTTTTCAAATTTCTTACACGCCACCCTGAAAGTATGCTACATATTTTATACTTCTAATGCAGAATTTCAGCATTTTATTGCCAAACAAAAATCAAAAGATTTTCAAATACAAATTGTGTTTTTTGTCACCAGGGTCAAAATATTTTCGTGAAAGGAGTGTCTTACAATATAACAAGGGACTAAGCTCACTTCTTAGTAGAAATTTTTTTATGGTGACCCGACTTAATGTACATATTTACTAAACCATTTATCTTTTTTGCAATTCGTCAACCATTCCTTTTAGTGTTTGTCTGATATTTTAATTAAAAACTGTCCCCTGTCATAATCAGCTTAGGAGTCTTAACATTATCTGAGCACACGCCAGATTTTTTCTCAAAGTTTAAACGCTTACTGACGCTGACAATGAGTTGACAAACAAAAATTATTTCACTTTTGTTTTGTCGCACTTGGCCTACTTTTAACGAAAGTGTAAAATGTGGCATCATTTTTTTTTTTATGTAAACAAGATGTTGCGCTACTGTTTGCTGTAAGAGAATATGCGGCAAAACATAAAACCGCATGTAATTTAAAGATTTGCATTACATACGCAACAATGACAAAATGCAAAGAAACAAAGCAGACCGACCAGAATGCTTTGTGTGTGTGCTTAGGGCGTAAGCAGCTTAGAGCTGCTTAGCTAAGCCTTGTTAAGATTAAGGCCAGAATGCTGCTGCATGTTGTGTGCGCTACTTTAAATTAACAGCGGCTATTGTCTATGCAAAGGAGCCTTACACTGATGTTGCATGCAGGTATGTGTGCAACATATGTGCACATGCGCGCTTATTGTTTTAAAAAGCAGCTAAGAAAGTCAAATTTGATATCTTTAAGCGGATGTAAAGTTAAACTAGACAGATTTTTAACACAAGCAATACATTTTTATGAAAATCTCTTCCGGAAATAAAATCTTAAAAGAAGTAGAAAATATTTTCCGCACTTTGCATTCTTCTATTTTAACAATATACAGGGTATAAACGTTAAGGTAACGAAGCTTCTGGGACAAGACAGAGGATGTCTAGACAAACAAAAAACTGTATTTGAGAAGAGGAAAGATGTAAACCTGAGGAGTTATCAAAACAAAAACTGATTTTCTGACTTGTTTTACAAAAAAGTAAATTTCTTTGGTCAACCTAAAAATTTAAAGGAAATTTTTTTGTCAGAAACTGCTAGGTAACTCCATAAGCTTTTTAGCAGTGTATGTGGTTTATAAGTATATCAAATATTTCGCAAAATTCCGGACCTTTAAAGTTGATATTTTAAATTTTTTTTCATATATGTATATTGACTTTGGCGGCCATTTAAGTACAAAATTGGTCCTATTAACAAACCAATTAATTATTTTTTTCGGAGTCCTCCTTAAGTGTTTTTTGATTCAGTACCACATTTATCCTACCAATTTTTATACCCTACACTCAGGGAGTATTCACTTTGTCCTTCCGTTTGTAACGCTGAGAAGAAGGCGTGGCAGATATAGAAAAGTATTTATATTCTTGATCAGCGTCATCTCCTGAGTCGATATAGCCATGTCCATCTGGGTGGCTGGCTGGCTGGGTGGCTGGCTGGCTGGGTAACGGCTGTGTGTGGAAATACATTTTTTGGGAAAACTGAGCAAGATAATTCGATGAAATTTAGTACACTGCCTCCATCGTCAAAGTTAGCTCGGGGGATTGAAAATGAGCAAAATCGGTCGACGGACACGCCTACCGCCCATATAAAAAATATATTCAAAATGCAACTTTAGGTGTAGTTTTTACGCCAATACAACCAAAATGCACATAAATACTACGAATCAAAAATACAAGCTCTGAGTAAAAACAGGGCGAATTCGGACGAAAGGGCGTGGCACCTCCCATACAAGCAAAAGTTTCAAAACGTTTTACTAAAAGCGTTTTTTTAAATAATCGAACCAAATTTGACTCAGACACTCAAAATTACAAATGAAAGCTTTGAACGAAAATTGGGTGAAGTCAGATAAGGGGGCGTGGCACCTCCCATATAAGCAAAAGTTGCAAAACGCTACACTGAAAACGTTTTTTGAGATAATCCAATCAAATTTCCCTCAGACACTAAGAAATATAAATGCAAGCTCTGAGCAAAAACTGCGTGAACTCAGACAAGAGGGCGTGGCACCTCCCATATAAGCAAAATTTTAAAAATATTGCAGTGTAGGGTATTTATTTTTTGGCCAGGGCAAAAGTTAACCCTTACTAGTTTGATTTGAGATCAGAAAAAAATACTTTTATGTTACAAAGCACACGGAACTTGCTGCACGGGTGCCCTGTATAAAGCGGAGCCTTCAAACAGATTGTTCTTCAAAACTTTTATATTTTGTCATCAAATTAAAAAATTTGTGTTATAAATGTCTGACCGAATTAAAGGAAATTTAATGAAAACTCAAAAAAAAAATTATAAATTGGTATGTTAATATGACCTTTTTCATACTAAAATGGCCGCCAAAATAAAAATTTAAAATATCAGTTTTAAAGGCCCAGAATTTTGCGAAACTCTTGCAAAGCTTATAGACCAAATACATTCTTAAAAAGCTAATACAATTACCTTAAAGTTTTTATAAAACAAATTTTCTCTAAAACGTTAGGGTGACCCATAAAAGTTTATTTTTAAAAAACAAGCCAAAAAATTCGTTTTATATCTATAACTCCTCAGGAGCACATTTGACGCTCCTCAATTTTTTGTTAGTTTATGCATCTTCTATCACATCCCAGACTCAACGTTACCTTATTCCTGACACCCTATATAAAATATTTTACTTTGCTATTTTCCTCCCTTATCATTTTTATTATTTTTTTTTTTTCAACAATATATAACCTGTGTCATAACAATTAACGCGACCTCATTTAGGTTAAAATTACAAAAAAAAAAAATTGCTTAATTTTGAGCAAAAGCCGAAATTTATTAAAATCCAATTAAAGCCACCAAACCAGAGTTTAACAACTCGTTAACTCTCATTACAGTTAACAGCATTGGTGATATGGATCGCATGCGCCAAAGTCAGCAAGCAGCAAGGTGCATAAGCCGTTGCTGCGCATTTTACACTTGCGATCTGGATTTCACACATTTGCTTTGCTTTGCTTAAAACTAGTTAGCAGTAAATGCTGCATCTTACACAGCTAACGCAAAATGTTTTAATTAAATCCATTGTTTTTGTTTTTTGCATTTTAAATAAAAAATACGATTTGTATCGCATTGCACGATCAATTCATACGCACAGTTTCAAGTTGGGGAAACACCCCACAATACAACAAAAACAAGAACAACTTTGTAAGGATAGCTACTATGGTATATACAGTCATATATAGATTTTTTTTTATGTTTTTACTGGACATCAAGAAACGAAAAAAAATAGTCGCAGAATTCCACGTGCCACTACAATGTAAAATGATCAATGATCGCCAGTAGTGCCGCCATGATCTTGATTATGCTCTGCTTAAACAACAAAAGCTAAACACCGCCACTGATCTTAAGTGGATTTAAGTTGTACAAATTATTAATATTAAGAATTGTGTCTAGATTTTGCGCGCAACTTGTAAGTGCACCGAAGACCGACAGCCATATAATGTCATCGTTTAAAACGAAATATCCTCCAGTTATAATATATATACCCGCATGTATCTCAACTCATGTTGTAACTTGGAAGCTTACGTTGTCAATTTATATGAAAATGTGAAAAATATGTAAAAAAAATTGTAGAATAATTGCAATTAATGGAGTTTTCTTGCCTAAAAATAAAAGCTTGATATTAAAAATGCGAATACCTACCTCAAAAATCACAAGTAACTTTGCAATTAATAATTTTATCTGTCATATTCTAATGAATACACCGAATAAACTTAGATGAGTTCAATAATACCTAAAAGGTCGATAGCACAGTGCAACATATTGAGAAAAAAGAATTTTCAATGAGATCTCGCCACCTTTTTTTTGATTAACTTTTGATCGCTGATTCTGAATCTGTCAACCGTTTTCCTCTATCAGGTCTGTGATCCGAGTAATCCGAGTAATAAAGTGCTGAACACGACATTTTCAATCATGTGGCGCATATCAAGGGAATTAAAGTTCACTTTTATCAACGGCACCATAAGCTCGGGAAGTTATATTCGAATTGGAAAAGTTAATAAGTAGTGTTTAATGAGGAAGATTAGGACTATCCGATATCGTTTAGCTAAAAAAAACAATACATTTAAAGTTCGAGATATTCTGTTTTATATGAATCGGCAAATATCAAAGAAGAGAAAGTCAATACTAGTAAGCTTTAGGAAAACTGAAAAAACGGTCCTATTGTTTTTTTTATGAGAATCATCCTAATGGTACAAATGAACCAATTTTTTATTGATTTTTCAATCTCTTGTGGGAGTTATTAGTGTTAGAACTTCCGCCCTTTTAAAATAGAACGGAATATTTCAAGTTATTTTATATTGCATGCTGGGCTTAACTTCCTGGAGAAAGTCAAGAATAGAACTAAAGTCATAGATTTTCAAAAAAAAAAAAATATCTCCGCCATTTTTTAAAGTTTTTAAAAAATATGACAATATGAAATTGTTAAAATTTCATGATGTTAAATAGACATGACTTCCACCCTTTTAACAAAATACCGATATTTCAAGAGGCTCTACAGACAAGGAAAACATTTTTTTAGGCTCCATGATAACACAAGACGATAGAGCTATCCTTTGGCGTTAGGAATTTGCAATTCAATATGTCAAAATTCATGATTTCCGCCCTTTCAATATTTACAGATACATATATTATATCTTGATTCGAGACAAAAAAGTTTTATACGACTCATTCGGAGCAGTCCTGAGAACGTAATATACAAAAGCAATATCAAGCCGTGATTTTTTTCTAAACAGCGATGAGTCCCTCTTTCAGATTTTTTCGGATATTCGGATATAGTGAAGGCTTTGGACTGTACTGTGACCTAAAAGGATATTTTGTACAGCCTCTTTTCCTATCAAAACAGATCCAGACTATCTAACTCGTCACTACCGTGGGATTATTATTGCGCAGTTTATAAGGATCTAATCTCGGAATCTACTAAGGTATTTAATTCTCTCTTACCGTAGCGAATAATTACATAACACATGTCCTTCTGCTTCTAAGTCCTCTTGACAGAATCAACAGGAATCGTGTCATTATTTTCGAGAGTAGTTCCCATATTTTGCCTTTTGCAATCATATGTTATCCTTAAGGCTTTAGTTCTTATGAATGATACGGATAGATGACTATTACAAGTTTGACTTTTTTCTAGGATAACTTCGACGTATTTCATCTCCTTGAAAATCTTTAGCACCGTTTTCCCCAAGCTTAGAGCTCCTAGGTTAAGCCTTTTCCTCCTGATTAAGAGTACTAGAGTGGTTTTGCTAAGGTTTTTTTCGAGTTCTCACTCCGACACAAGCCTAGAGCTTTGCTGAGAGCTAGTTGCAGTCATTCAGCTATAGCAAAGTTAAACTTGCCTCTAACCATATTAACCTTGGACCTCGAATTTACATACAATAGAGCTTAGTGTATTAAGTAATAGATATTTAGTATGAAAAATTATTAAGATAATTACAAAAAGTATAAACATAGTTCCGTAAACCATCACAAATGTTATTAAAGTCAATATTCAGAAATTCTACTCAGGAATGCATGATAATGAATTAAAAAACAAAAAAAAATATCACAAAACTTGATAATCCTTACAACCAACACCTTAACCAAATCAACAACTGACATTTATTGCAACGCCTCGAGCCTGATGTGTTTTCTTCTCAGCGAACCAAATGTTTCATCATTTAACATTTTTGAAGACTTTGGCCCAAATAGTTGGTTCACACCAAAATGCAACGTTTGCTTGCAATTAAGCCGTTTGCATAACAATTAAATCAAAATTTATAAAAATTTAGCAGCAGCGCACAGTAGTTCGAAAATATTAAATTCTTTCGTGATTGGTTGCATTAGGTTAGATTTTAGATTATAAGCCGAAATCTTAGTTTTATGTAGATGTTTGAATATGTCGCAATTTTAGTTTGATAAACGTGTAGTTATATAGAATACCTAATTAAAGACAATTATATTACCCAAAACTATAAGCAACTGTTACAAACTATCCGAAAATTATTCAAAAAAATTTTTAAAAGAAAAATCGGACAGTAATGACATTTTTACTTGTATTTATGTTCTAGCATTTCTTCTTCTGCTAAAATGTTTAATACAGTTATACCATATGCAGTATTAAAAGATAACTTTGGAAGAAATTTTTTTTTGTCCAATGACAACAAAGTTATGTTTTAAACGGAGTTGCATAGATATGTACTTTAAAAATTCAAAAAATCATATCCTTAAAACTTATGCATAAAAGCGACAAGCAGAAATTCTCTGCCTTGGATTATCGTATTCAAACCACTGTATTTACATGCTGAGAAAATGCAATATCTCTCATTTTTTTCTTTTTACCCGTCCGTTTCTGTTCATTTGACGGCTGATGGGCTATAGCAAAATTGTAAAATCGTAAATTTGAAATTTTGTTGCTAAGAGATATTTATTTTTGGTTTCGCACCATTTTTGGGCGATATCCGCCGCTACTGGCTGCTTGCCAACTTTTTTGGGGTGGACACTTTGTAATTTGTTTAATTGCATTGCAGCCGAAAGCGACATTTTAACATACGACACAGCAGCAGCAGCAGCAGTAGCAACCAAATTAACGATTGCCGGTTAAATTATTGCTGATGAGAGCGAAAATCAAGTGCAACCTCTAGCAGCAGTGTTCATTGTACGTGCGACAGTTACAACAACTCAAAGAATATTTATGATCAATATTAAGTGGTAGGTTTTAAATGTTTAAGGGTGCGCCATCAACTGCATTGTTGTTGTTAAAGCTCTTGTAATGCGTGAGCTTCAAGTGTAAGCTTTGTGCATCAACTTGTATTGAGACCTCTGTTCGAGCAGCATAAATAAAATATAAATTACTTTATGTCAACTCAATTCAGGTTTGTCGCTTAAGTCTTTTGGAAAAAATCGAACCAAAATATTTCCAAGGCAAGCAAAAACATTGATTTATAACGCTCAAATTTTTCAACGACCACACATAATAAATTTTTCTAACTGACAAAATTCAATCCAATTTAAAATCGAGCAACTCACGCGCCAAACTTTTTGATTTCACTTTATTCAGCTACTACAGCTCCATGCTTCTGTTCCAGAGCAACACTTGACAGAGCGCGGATCGGTTCACTTTGATGCTAACAAGCGAAGCAAACAATTAAAATGTTTCTGCAGGACAACACACACAGAAAAAAGGTAGACAAAACAATGACAATCAATCACTTTAGAAGACAGACCATACAATACAATACAGATAGTCAGCGGAAAGACAACGTTTGTCAACTATCGAAATAGAGTTGTCGCTACTGTTCCACGCGGAGCAGCCAAACCATTGTGCTTTGCATTAATTCCCACCTAATTGGTTGCTTTTGGGGAACATTTAAGGTGTCTTCTAATGCATAAGAGGTAGGCAGTGTCTTTTTCTCGGGTTATTAGTATGCTAGAAACGTATTTTTGAAGAATTTCAAATTGACAGAAACATTTTGATTGACATTTTTTGGGCAAAGCAACAAACATTTTTTTGAAATTTTTGCGGCGAAGGTTTTTTCAAGCAAATTTTATATGCGAAGCTAAGTAAAAATGATTAATATAAAAATTAGGAAAAATTTTTTTTGTTTGTAATTAAGGCTTTCTTTTCTTGAAATTTTGATTTTTGTATAATAAGCATAAGCACATCGCACATTTTATTTGCACAACTTTATTTATATTTACTTCAAATTTTTTCGGTAGCACCGCATAACTGATTTGTAAGAATTACTGACCACCACGATAGGTGTTCGTAAGGCAAACCTAGCTTAGGCATACCCTTTGCCTGCCATACTAGGCAAGTGTCCTAATTAAGACTAACCCTGTTGCTTTGCAATTACGGCCTAATATATTACTAGGCATGTCGAAGCAAATTTCTCGTCAATTTCTTTATAATTATAAACACTGGTTGGTATAATTATTTTGACAAATTCTATTTGTGACTATCATGCTTAGAACTGTCAAATAACCATACGAAAAATATTCTCAAAAGAAGGACCATATCGAATATTTTGTAGTTTATCGCTTGCGTTATTTTTTTTTTGCTGATAAGAATGCGAGCAAACAATGAACTTTGTCGTGCCATAAGTATTTTGACATCAAAAAAAATTATGATTCTAACAATACCAATTTATTTCGATTATTTGGAGCGTGATGAGCTAAAAATGTAAAAAAAAATCTTTTTTTTGCAGCCTTTTATGGACAGTAGGCTTTCCATATAGATATAAAACTTAATCTTTTCAAATAGTTTGTTCAGAAAAACTTAGCTGGAGTGGGGTAAAATTTTCATAATTTCCAAAATAGTAATTTTCAACCATTATAACTCAACTGTTTTTTAATTCATTCCAACAAATGATAATAAATCATTAGAAACATAATATACTTGTCTTTTAAACGTTATAGCTTTAATAAAAATTGGTCTAGCCATTCACTCTACAATTCAGTTGAAGTGAAGTCATACCTAAGAAACAGTTTTTTTTGCGAAAACGGCAGCACTGCACGAGCGAAAACTTTTTCTTACATTTTTAGCCAAGCAAATAGCCAAACAACAATCAATCAATAGATTGTATGTGTATGTGCACATAATCGAAATAAATTTGAATCCCAATTTTCGCCGTGAAACAGTTATTACGCAAAGTTGATGTCAAAATACTTATGGCACGACAAAATTTGTTATTTGTTGTATTCTTGTTTGGTGTGATATAGTAGTAAATGCGGTCTTTCTTGTGAGCATCATTTTCACACGGTTATTTGACAGTTCTAAGTAAAGAAACTTTCGATATTCACATATAGATTTTGTCTAAATAATTATGTCTACTAGTGTGCCTTGGACCGGTTAAATTCTAGTAGAAAATCAATTTAAAATATTTTGAACACAAGACAGTCAAGAACAATTTAGACAAAAGTAGAATTAAACAATAGTCTCTACAGAAGAGTGACCACCGAACTAGCTGAACATTATGCTGAAAAAAGATTAACAAATTTAGGTTGATGCTTAGGTTTTTATAAATTTAAAAAGAAAATAAATTCAACCAAATAGTTGCGGATCGTGGAAATCACTAATATGTATGGATGATCAGCTCAAAATTGTCATATGGTTGAAGGTACAATATCATATGGTTCAACTTATAATATCCTATGGTTCATGGCTTAGTGTCTGGTTGTAATATATTAAGATCAGCTCAAACTTGTCATCTGGTCCAAGGTACAGTACCCTGTGATTTATGATACAATATGTGATTTTTCTTTAAACTATTTAAATATAAACTGATGCATTGTTCCTCAATTAATTATGTGGATGCATGAAAATCAGGCTTTCGTTTGAAGACAGCAAATGGTTAACGGCAAAATGGTCTAAGATGCATAGATTTGGATTGGCAAAATACGTAGAGTTTCGAACTTAACAAATACGGGACGTTAGTCCACAGGAATTATCTATAGTTGTGAAATAAAAATATTTTCAACAATTGTGATGGAACTACTCAATCAATTGGAAAAATGAATGCTCAAACGTTCATAATTAAACCAGACGTATCCTTGATATCACAGCTACCGATAAAAATATCACTTGTATATATATTTATTTTTTTGTTTTTTTTTTTTTTTTTGATATAACAAAAAACACAAAATACACTACTATATGAAAAAATTCCTTTCGCAAGCTAGATAGCAGATTAAGAGCACTACCTTCATATCGTCAGCTAATTTGTTGTCATGACTTGAAAAATCAAGTGGAGAAAACAAAAAAAAAAATTTATTATTGCAATTTCTGTAGCATTCTGGCTTTGTTAAACTGCCGTGCCGCCGCCATAAAAGCGGCGCTTTATTGATTGCAATTAGCTATCTCTTCTGGCCTGGTCCTGATCACTCCACTTTGAATTCATTGAATTATGCGTTGTGATGATGCGACTTGGTTGGTGATGGAGTCAGCGCCATAAATGACACTTTTCATTTTCATTGATGAAAATTGTTGGCAACATCATTCGAGTTAACACAATATCCAGTTAAAATTAACGTTAAGGGCTATGTCTTGCGACTCAATGTCACGGCGACAGGTTAATGAAGCACATGATTCCAATTAATTGTGGTGATCAGTGGCACACAACTTTATGTAACACAACTTAAACTGCAGCAACTCAGTCGTCGAACAACAAATGTTGCAAAGACACGCAGTAAAGCAATTTCCAGTGAACAGAGTAAGTAGCTGCACGAAATTGTAGTTAAAGCCCATAGACTATGGAATTAACTACGCAGCCAGCGAGCCAAGTATATTGCACTCGTGTCAATGTCATGCAGCATAAATGAAAAAACGACAAAAAACTACAGCAAAATGCAGCAAAATATTTAAGAAAATAAATACTGTGCGCAAGACAAAAAAAAATGCCATCAACGAATTTAATTATCCAATTACAAAAAATTTGTTTAACTACAAATTGGCAACAAGTTGCCCAAAAATTATTCGCATACATTTGGTTGATGTTGCTGGCTGCTACTGTTGCTGTTGGCTGCTGTCGATGCTGTTGCCAATGTAATCGATGTGCTGTCATATGCTTTTGCTTTTATTGAACACTAAAATGCTGCCTTCAATCGTTGCGCGCTGTAATCAAGAAATTTTTCAAATTTGCCACACATGTTGCGTTGCGTTGCGCTTTTATGTGCTGCGCATGCGCAAAGGTCAAGTTCAAGTGAGGCTTAAACAATTGTCATTGACAAATACTTTGTTCTTTTTTTTCTGAAATATTTACCGCCAACTGTTATGGAATTACTTTGTTTTGATGCCGCATTTTCAAGGTCATAGTTATATGCTTGCTGTAAAACGAAAGACTTAAGCAAGCAACTCGGTAAGAATAATTTTTAGATATGTTGAAAGAACTTCATTATATTTTCTCAATTTGTTCAGTTCAGATGAACAGTATGATGAGAGTGTGCTATCTGCTTTAGCTGATTGTGTGGGTACTTCTCGAAAGTCGATAAATTTTGCAAAAAGCCTTTAGAATATTAGAAGTTGAGTTAAGAAAATTGATTTCGAAAAAATAAAATCATTTGAAAAATAGGCAGACTGTAACGATGGTGTGACCTGGAGTTGATGAAAATTACTATAAATTAAAATTTGCTATTTTCATTGTGATACAATTGTTTTTGCAACATTTTAACATTCTCCGTCGTTTTTTGCAACATTCTCCGTTATGTTACCATCTAGGGTTGCCACCTGGTTATTTTCGAAAATCTTATATAATTCTTACTTTTTTGACTAAATTATATACATTTAAGCTGCATATAAAAAGAGAAGATAATGGGATGTGCTCTAGAGAAATTTATGAGCTGGCTCCATCAATTTGTATATTCTCTCCCAACACCCGGGCATTTCGTGAGGCCCATCTTTCTGCGTTGCAACGATGCTTATTGGAACATCACACTATCGTGGTAATTCGTTCTATGGTCGCACAATTAATTTGTGGAATAATCTCCTGGCGACTGTTTTTCCCGAAATTGGTAAATCTAAGTATAATAGTACTATTTCGCTTTTATCTAACTAATATTTCTAGCTGATGCCCTCTGATACATAAGAATATATTTTAAAACCCAGATATCTCTTGGCTGTGGTGTTATTTTTATGTATAATGGAAATTTGAAACAAGAATGTAAAACTATTAATATCAGAATGAAAGGTAACAAATTAAGCTAAAGAAAACTACAAATTCCAAGAAATTTGTATAAATTTAATTTTGTAAAAATATGATAGGCCACGCATTTGCGTAAAAACAACGCTCAGGTGAACATTTTAATTAATGAAACTCGCAGGAAACCAAAATCCTGTAATCAATCCTGAAATGTAACAATAAAATGTAAAAGGAGAGCGAGAAAAAAATCAAACTAAATGCACGCAGGCGCAACATGGAATTACAACAGCCAAAACAGATGCATTTCTTGTAATGGTAGTGGAAGTAAGTAAAATAGCGCTGCTCTTTCACGCATACAAATGCAGAATAAGACAAAATTTTAGACTGATGAAACAAGAAAAACAAAGCCAAATAGGAACTAAATGTGTGGTTCCTGTATGCGAGGGCAGATGTTTTTGGCACACGCACTCACCGACGACTCTGATGATGATGATGATGATGACGCTTAAGTTGCCAGTGATGATGGTGGTGCCAATGATGAGGACGACGATGATGATGATGAAGTAAATATTGATAATGGTAAACAAAGTTATAAAGTTGCTAACTGTAGGGGTGCAAATAGAATGTTCGTAAAATAACAAAGAAACAACATTTAAGGATATTCGCTGAAAATTACATATAATGTACCTTTGAAATTTGAGTCCACTCGACACACCACTTGGCTACAAAAAGACACGTTCGCCACTTGAGTGTTGCTTGTGTCTCAACAAATATTGAGCCAAAGTCATCAGTTATCAGCCACTGTAGCCGCGTACGTGTAAATGGAGCGCATGCCACAAGTAAACGCGGTATCCTTGTTGTTTAGTTTTATTATCCTTATGCTGGTTTAAGGTGTGCAGCAGCGCTTTAAGCAAACCGCTGGCTGGCTGACTTGGCATACACCTTGCGTATATTGACCAATCAACGACGATGTTGTTTAATGGGGCCCTTTTTTTATTATGTACAACATTATAGGGAAACTGATGGGTAATTAATGAAGTCTTGAATTTTAATGTCCTATATAATAATAGAAAATACATTTTGATAATTTAAAAATTTAAAAAGTAAAAAAAACAAAACTTTTAAACTCTTCGATTATGTGCTGTAGTAGATTTTTTTCTTAAATAAATTGCAGCATATCCTTGGAATAAATTCTCTATCGGTTTTAAAGATTAAATTTTTGTCACAAAGTAAATGCGCTTAGACAGGCATTTAGTTTAGAATGCCTTGTCACTCCCAGAGTACCAACAAAAAAGACATTCATTGTTGAAGTATCGTTGGTCAGCAGTAGGCGTGTGCGAAAAACTTAAGAGCCTTCATACGAACAATGCTTGAAATTTGTATTATTCACGCCTTTCGTCCTGCCACTGCGATTTTTGTTCAACACTCATGGCAAACAATACATTTGCTACTGAACAATAGTGAAACAATACGAAAACAATGACAAAAATATATTTTTAGAAAAAAATTTTACAGGACATCAAAGAAACAATTGTCATGTTCTGTTCTAAAAACAAACTCTAAGATATGTCAAATGCTGCATTTCCATCAATTAACTTGGTAACACAGAGTTTCTACAGATGGTCAAAACTGAACTACTTAATGGTTAGTATATTGGGCCAGTTTAGAGTGACGACGTACCAGTATGTTGATGATTTGTATAGGTTTATGGTGAATCAATGGAATCCCGAAGGATCAAGTACATGTAGATATTTAGAAAACTTGTTCACTTTTGGCACCCACAAATTTTATATAAAAACCTTGGTTAGCTTGAGAGATATAACGAGCTAAAATTTTCAATTGGTAAAATTTGGAATGGCACTCATTTTTGTATTGTATACCTAGATAATCTTCGTTTTTGCAATAAAGCCTTCGGGTGACCTTCGGCTGTTCTAGATAATGAATCAAATCATGCTTATCGATAGTCCGCCATAGATGTTTCTCCTCTAGTAAACCTAGAGGCAGATCGAACATCATTAGTACACTGAGAAAAGAGTATGTTTCCCTCACAGAAATATATTTGACCGAACATTCTACAAAATATTTGTTAATAATTAACTAATTTTGGTAAATATTGTTGATTGGGCCAAAAATTATATCTTTTTGATGAAATGTCAAATATTTGATATAAATTAAAAAACTAGTAAGGGTGTAATTTTTGGCCTGGCCAAAAAACACAGCAGTGTTTTGAAAATTTTGCGTTTATGGGAGGTGCCACGCTAGTTCACTCAGTTTTTGTTCAGAGTTTGCATTTATATTTTTTAGTGCCTGAATCAAATTTGGTTGGATAATCTCAAAAAACGTTTTCAGCATAGCGTTTTGAAGCTTTTGCTTAAATAGGAGGTGCCACGCCCTCTTGTCCGAGTTCGTCTAGTTTTAGCATAGATTATGAATTTATTGTTTAGTATTTGAGAGGAATTTAGTTGAATTATCTCAAAAAACTTTTTCAGTATAGCATTTTGAAACTCTTGCTTATATGGGAGGCGCCACGAACCCTTGTCCGATTTCACCCAATTTTTGTTGAGAGTTTGCATTTATAATTCTTATAAAACCTAGTTTTAACTCAAAGCTTGCGCTTACAATTCGTAGTATTTATGTGTATTTCGGTTGCATTGTCGTGAAAAATACTCCTAAAGTTGCATTTTGAATATATTTTTTGTATGGGCGGTAGGCGTGGTCGTTGACCGATTTCGCTCATTTTCTATCTCTCGAGTTTACTTTTATGGCAAACCTATTATACCAAATTTCATCGAATTATCTTGATTAGTTTTCCCATATAAAATATTTCCACAGACAGACACCCAGCCAGCCAGCCAGACAGACTTGGCTATATCGATTTAGGAGGTGACGCTGATTAATAGATACATATACATATAAATATATATTCTATATCTGCAAACGGAAGGACAAAGTGAATATACACTGGGTGTAGGGTATAAAAAGCGTTAGGAAGACAGGATGAAAGTTCTGTTTTTATTTGATAAAACTTCAATGGATAATTTTTTGAGCTAAATTTTTCTTGTTTTTTGGATTGGTCAAGCGTCACAAAGTAAAACTTTCTAGAATTTTGGCAACCGCTCCCACTTTTGAATAAATCTTACTACCCATGCATAGCATGCATGTAAAATATCGTTGCGTTACCACTGCGTGTGTCCATGGTCAAAGTTGTATCGCAGAATTAACTAGATTTCAACGAGTTAAATTAACAAGATCTTGGAGAAATATTTTTATTCTCTAACGCATTGTACTTTTCAGAAGGAGTAACGTATTTTTTATGGCTTAAATCATTAGCTTTCTTTTTTGTAACCAAACGAAAAAAAATACCATGATTTCCAACTTTTCCAGCATCATTTCCAGACTTCCGAAATCTCAATCAACATGTTTAATATTCTACAAATTATTCACTGTCACATTTGTAAAACAACGCGCGGCTCATGTTAAACAAATCAGAGTGACATGGCCTAAAGGGTGGACACAAGAACATGCCTTTATAACTGTTTACAATATAATATATGAGCACATACATACATATAGTATGGATAGTCATATGCACAGCGTACTTTGTGTATTTTTCACATGATCTTGTAATCAGAGTATCCTTAATAAATCATAAATGAATGTGAGCGCAAAAAAAAAAATGGAAAAATCAAAACCGATTTCACTTGCAACATGTTGCAAAATGTTCTTAAAGTGCTATGGACGACAACAATAATACAAGGAACGTCTTGCTAAATGTCTGTCCGGCTTTAAATTGACTGTCTGTCTGTGCAGTTGAGTGTTGAGTATGGACTTGCATATATTTTCCGCTATTTCATGCATTAAGGACGGAATGATAGGAAAGCTCTCTGAATAAATGTTGAACTGGAGAGGATGTGGTTAGTATATTTAAATTGGTATATCTCCTAAACGATGAGTCGTGCGGAAAAAAGCTTGAAACCTTTTTCATAGTAAATTTTTTAGACTACAAAACTGTCAACAAACATTTTTCTGTAAAAGTTACCATTTTCGAGTTATTTCTAAAAAGCAAATATTGTGAATTTTACCTTAGACATCTGAACCTTACAACTTGTGATGTGACTTCTTACCAACCCTTTAGAATATCAAAATAAAATTTTATGAAGTTGTATCTTTATATGACTGGATTGCAAATTATTTTGAGAGTTTTATTTCAGTTCAGACCTTTGGCAATACTTGTTGATTTTTTCTGCCAATACATACCATTCTTGCTTCCCTTGTAATGTAGGCATGACAAACGTATTATTAACTTCACACAAAAAGCGTCCGTTTTTGCACCGTTCTGTGTCGGTGTCATCGTCAACATCATCGTCGTCATCGTCATTGCGACACGGCGCATTGTGACAGCATCCAGGCGTAGTATTCTGATATTCAGTTAAAACCTAAAGATGTTGTCAGTGGTGCTGTGTTCAAAGAGTTGTGGCCTTTTGGATGCAGCGTGTTTTTATTTTTTTATTAAAACATACATATATGTATGTATATGAACGTACATTTGTATGTTTGCACTCGTATAATATTACGATTGCACGAATAACAGCGAATATCATTGACTTAATACCTACATGCATTACGTCGTACGCTGTCTTATTCACTTGTCCGATTTTTATTTTTTTTTTCAACGCAGCAAAAGCCGGATATCATAATTCGCTCAATAAATGTGCTGGAATCAGTGGGAAATATCTTGTAGGACAAAAAAAAAAAAATTGGCAAAAGTTTTTGAAAACAAAATTTGAGTTTATACCTTTGAGAAAATATTAAATATATTGATATTCCAATATATTATGCAAGACTATATGTTGGGAGAAAGACATTTTCACGCATAATCAGTAACTGATGAGTGTCCAGTAAAAAAACAAAGATTTACAGGCGAAGGATCATAATGAATTTAAGTTAATTTTGTTGGAATATGTATATCTGTGGCCGTTTGTCGAAACAACCTAAGTCCCACTTCGACACAAGCACAAGTTATTTGTTATTGCTTTTTTAACGAGGAGAGGTTGTTTTGTCAAACGGCCAAAGGTATGAATTCTACTCCTCAGAAGACAAAAAAGGATATAAATCACTGGTAGCCTTGGAAATTCGAGATTTAGTTATTTTACTATAGCGTATCCATGAACTTTTGAGGTGTTTTGGTCTCAGGAAAGGTATACTTATATATGTCGTCACTTGATATTTAAAAAGAAGTAAGAACAATGAAACTCAAATAGAGCTTTTGCTTGATTATTATGTACTACATGTCCTTACATAGTTAATTTTATTTATTTAGGAAACCTTATGGATAAGAATGTATTCTCCTTTAACTCCTAGGAGGAGCATAGGGCCAATTTAAGAGTTCGTACATTCTAAGAGCCGATGCGTGTTCGAGTTTTCATCGAAAGGGTTTTAGAATTTTGACGAACCATATAGGTTCCAGTTATAGGAGAATCATTCCTAACTATCCATGTTTCTTGCACCTCCAAATCCGATGTGCTTGCTGCCGAGGCAGGTGGATTAACCACACTCTGGTGGGCACCACTTGTAGAGTTGTTCTCCATCGTTTTTCGATCCATGCTTCATTAGTATAATCTTCTCTGCAACGCCCCACGCAGTATGTTATAAGCTTAAAGCTGCATCCGGTAAGCGCTACAACTATAGTGGCCAAATTCACTGTCAATTTCAGCCGCCCAATCTGGAACAGACGCTGACCTGGGAGCCTCCCACTTTGGGTCAGACGCTTCAGGATTTCGACAAGATGCTTATTTTAAGGCGGCATCGACTCGCCTTGTCAGTGCCAGTTACGGTCCTTGTGGGTTTTTCTTTCGAGGCGCAACGCTGTCCAACGCTACACCCTTCCACACCCTGGCTGGTCACCCGCTTTTAGTCGCCTTATACGACTGGCATGCTTACCTCGGACATATTCAGAGCCCTTACCCGCAGTGATAAGAATTATTACCCTTAACCCGTGAGCAGGCACACCATAAAAAGTTATAAGTGAATTTTTTTTTTTTTCTGGAGAATAACATTACATTCAAATAAATTGGATTAAATTAAATTATAAGGCATCAATTTAGTAGTTTAACTTTTATATTATAAAAAGTAGCAAAAGAAGTAGTTTTATAGATAAAGAAAAAACTTTAACTTTACAAACTTTGACCCTAACCTTTAGCAGACTTTAACCTTTTCGAATCGGTTGGGACATTTATCCCAAAAATGATAGTTTATTTTTTTACTTTTGATTACCTTTAGTATAAATTTTAAACTTTTTTGGTATAAAATTGCGATTTTTTTCTAAAAAAGTTTAAAATTTATTCCAAAAAAGTATAAAATTTATTCCAAAATAGTTTAAAATTTATACGTTTTTTGCATTGTTCTAAAATTGCATTGTTTTAAAATTGAACTAAAATTTTTACTGTGTAGATAAATGTTTAATGTATGATTTCATTATTACCTTGGGCTGGCAAGTTTTATCCAAAATGTAGTTTTAGAGCTGTTAATATTCACGTTGAAAAGTGGGTGTGACATTTATCAAATTATGCTCACTTTTCGACCAGTGTATGATATTCATATTCGGCATCTATCCACTAAATTTCATCAAAATAGCTTGTGTAGTTTGCGCATACAACGGGATGTAACGAAAAGTGTTGAAAAACGTGTCGCAGCCTTGAAATTTTACCACTTGTGCAGACAAAATTGTTCAAATCAAAAACTTATATTCCTACACTTCAAAAGAGCATCATATAAGTAAGCATCTTCGCTAAGAAGATAAATTTACTTATTTTATTGGTTTAATATCATGAGTCAATAACGCACTTAAAGAACCCTTTAAACGGGTCTAAATGCTTTTCATTTGTATATGATTGCAATTTAGAAGAATCCTTATATCGCAACATAAAAAATTGATTTATTAAATGCGCATTGAATTATACTTCTAGTAATTAAGTCCTTTTGTGAAGTCCCTTCAAAAGAGTTTTAAAATAAAAATAAAGCATACACTATAATTAATTCCCTCAAAAACGCCTCACTTAAAAATGACCTTGAATTCCGGAATTTAACTGAAATTTCTGCTGATGAGTTGTTTTCGTTTTGGAAATCATAAGAAATCATTTCTTTAATTTCTTATGCAAATAACCTACGGCATGCAAATTAAAAATTTTATTTTATTAATCTACATAAAAACAGCAAAATGCAATCATTTTAAGGCAAAGCCATGCAACACGCCACATTTTGGGCAAAAAAGAAAAGCTTTGTTTTTTGACTGAATTCAATGTAACTGCCGCAGTTTTAATGACATTTCTGACAGGTTTTTTTTTTTCGTGGCTTGAAAACACCCAATACCCTGAGCGACGTTGGTTGCTGTTGCAATTAAATCTCTGTTGCTGCGTCGTCATATGAAATCGTAAATTAAAATTGCGATTTCATATAAAAGTGCATTTTATATCATAAATTGCAGCTTAAAATTGTAGCTGCGCATGCGCAGTGACAACACGTGGCGGCGGCGGCGCATGCATGCTTTGCAACAATATCATCATTTTTTATCTGTTTCTCTACTCTACTCCATTACTGACAGTTTATCAAGGACTTTGCCTTACGGTTCTATGCTGGTGGTGATTATGTTTCGCAGCTTCATGTGCGTAGTGATACGATTATGTGCGTGCGTGTTGTTGCAGCAGCGGGAGGCAGTGATCGTCCTATTTTAAATCACTGATTTTCGCTGGCTGTCATACTAATTGAGTTCGTCATGAAATTTTTTATTTTTTCTGCATTGGGGTCTTATGTGTTTATTGAATTTTGTGGAGTCTACACTAAAAAGAATTTAAAACTATATCGTTGGTTAAAATTTTGGCATACCCTTTAGCTATATCATCTAAATCTTACTATCATGATACCCAAATAAACTTCACAATTGTAGAGGAGTTACTAAAAGTGTTGAATAACTGAAATTCTGCGAATTTGGAGTGGCTGTTCAAACGCTTTATGTTTGAACTGCCAAATGCTTCATAACATGCAATGGGATAAATGGCACCCGAACCATATTACCCTTAGTTTTTGGGTGCCATTTCTACTTTTTGGCATGTACCGCATACGAATGCGACGATACTAATGAACAGTTTTAATCGCGCTCGTATTCATCCGCAAACGAAATCATATTCTGTTTATTTTGATCTAAGCACCATGTTATTGTATCAAATACTCACCGCTCTGCTGCCTTTCGAAATATATGCCAAAAAAAAATCAACCAATTTTTTTTTTTTTTTTTTCAAGTCCCTCACACAAGTAATAATTGCAACTGAATTCGATTTTGTCCATATTTGCATGCTACAAAAGCTGCCAGTATTGAAATGGATAAGAGTGCCAAATCACCTGGGAGTGCCATATCTCCCAGGCTTACCGTTTATGTTACTGATCATTATTCCTTATTGGAATTATGGAATGACTCGATTGTTCTCATCTGAATTAAGGTAAAAATCTTATATATTTTTGTAGAAATATTTTTAGTGTAAACCGTAAGCCTAAATTAATCAACACTTTGTCTTAAGTGCAGCCAGAGCGCCCGACATAACGTCAAATCGCATGCAACGTGCGCGGCAGCAACTCACTAAACTTAATCACACACCGTGGGGCAAATACTAAAGCTCTGACTTACATATATTGCACATCATCTTATGCGTTTTGGTGGCGGCATTTTAATGCGATCAAATATATAAAATTTTACAGCAAAAAAAAGAAAATCGAAAAAAAAAACTACGCACTTGATAAATGTTTTATTTGTTGTTGGGCCAAACAAAGCCACACTTATTGCACTGTACAGGAATTTCCAGTTGCATCATTGCCAACAATGGCCTGAGGAACGATTCTTTAATTTTTAAGCACAAAATCATCACTGTCAAAAACTCCGCATCGGTATGTACAATTTGTATATTTTTTTTTTATAAATATATAGGCCGAAATTCTGTCTCTGTAGCGCCTAAGGTTAGACAACATAAAATGAATGCAACGGTGGGAAATGTTTCTCATATGTTGCAACAATCGGAGCGCAATTAAGCGCAACCGAGCAACAGAGCAAGATCAGCAGTAGCATATGGGGTAATTAAAAATGACGCTGTTGATTAATTACTTGGCGTGTAATTAATTGAATTTTTGTGCAGTAGCAGTAGCGGGGCTGAACTTTATGAAGTAATTAAAAGCAAGTGCATACTTTTAGGCAAATAAAGTGAAATTTCAAAAGTAAAATTGCTTTTTAAATGCTTTTGCATGAGAATTAAGTCATAAATCAAGATGTAGAAGAAAATTCATTTTCTGTTGGCAACAACAAGGATTTGTAATCGATGTTAAAGAAAAACAAATATGGGCTGGCAATGATGCCAATACTTTGATAAACCTAGTTCTAAACATTTTGATTATTCTAATACACCCACCATGCACACAGCATGCACAAGTAAAAGGGGTATTCCTTTCCAATAATTTAAAGCTTAACCCATTTTTAACGAATGTTGCTGAAGTGCAATTATATTTCGAAAAAATAGCTTTGTAATATTTTGCTACCAGCAAGCTTGTTTTAGATCACATATTGGCCTGAGTGTACTGTTGAAGGCTTTTGTAAACGTCAACAATGTTAGTGGTTAATAGACCGCCAGCCAGCCTTCCAATTTTCGTTTTTATTTTATGCAATTTAACTTTTTTTTATAATTTTGTTGGCAGCACTAAACAGTACGCTTAATCCAACATGACGTCTAATAGCAAAATAGTGTAAACTAGTATCACCAGTGGCCAAATTTCGGCCATTCACCTAAATTTAGATACACTTTTTCCAAAAGTATCGAAAAACATAAAAAATATCGGTAAAACTCTAGAAATATCGTTAAAAAATCTAAAATATCGGCAAAAGTATCAAAAAACATCTAAAAAATCAAAAAAGTGCAAAAGTATCGAAAAACATCCGAAAAATCGATTAAAGTCCGAAACTATCGAAAAACATCCGAAAATTCGGTAAAAGTCCAAAACTATTGAAAATCATCTGAAAAATCGGTAAAAGTCCAAAAGTATCGAAAAACATCCAAAAAATCGGCAAAGTCCAAAAGCATCGAAAACATCTAAAATATCGGTTTAAGAACAAAACTATCGAAAAACATCTGAAAAATCGGTAAAAGTCGAAAAACATCTAAAATATCGGTAAAAGTCCAAAACTATCGAAAAACATCCGAAAAATCGGTACAGGTCAAATGTATCGAAAAACATGTAAAAATCAATAGAAGTCCAAAAGTTACAAAAACCATCTAAAACATCGGTTAAAGTCCAAAACTACCGAAAAACCTCCGAAAAATCGGCAAAAGTCCAAAAGTATCGAATAACAACTAAAAAATCAATAAAAGTCCAAAACATCTAAAATATCGGTAATAATCCAAAAATATCGAAAAACATATGAAAAATCGGTGAAGGTCCAGAAGTATCGAAAAACCTTTAAAAATCAATAAAAGTCCAAAAGTTTCAAAAAGCATATAAAACATCGGTTAAAGTCCAAAACAATCGAAAAACATCTGAAAAATCTAAAAATCAATAGAAGTCCAAAAGTTTCGAGAAACATCTAAATATCGGTTAAGGTCCAAAACTATCGAAAAACATACTAAAAATCGGAAAAGGTCCAGAAGTATCGAAAAACATTTAAAAATAAAAAAGAAAACCCTAAAATTTCGAAAAAAAGTCAAATATCGGTTAAAGTCCAAAACTATCGAAAAACATACAAAAAATCGGCAAAGTCCAAAAGCATCGAAAACATCTAAAATATCGGTTTAGGAACAAAACTATCGAAAAACATCCGAAAAATCGGTAAAAGTCCAAAACTATCGAAAAAAACTAAAAAATCGGTGCTGAACTTCTCTTCAAAGAAATTTGGTGGAATATATAGAAACTATATAAGTAATTAAGGTGATCTGATGAAGGCCATAAACAATTTAAAATGAATCTGGACGATATTCTTAAAATAAAAGATGATTTTAATCCGATTAACTTTTTCGATGTTTTCTATATAATCAGGACTTAGCCGATTTTTTCAGTATTTTTCGATACTTTTGGACGATTTCTAGCTCTTTCGAACTTTTTCGATTTATTTCGATTACTTCTGATTCTTTCAAACTTTTTCGATGTTTTTCGATAATTTTCGATTCACACGATTACTGTGGACTTTTTCGTTATTTTTGGGAATTTACGATTCTGTTTGACTTTTTTCCATTATTTACGATCTTCTTAAACTTTTTCAAAGTTTTTCGTGAATTTCCTAGACAGACTTTTTGGATATTTTACATTCCGATCATTTTCGTTCTTTACTGACTTTATCGATGTTTCTTTATATTTTTCGATAAATGCCGATTACTATGGACTATTTCGATAACATTTGAATCTATCCGATGTGTCTCGATTAATTCTGGTTTCTATAGGTAACACCAACAAAAAGTAAAAAATTTTCCCAGCTATTAGTAGACTCGTCTAAAACTGCTTGAATTCTGCATATTGCAGAGCTGAAATATATAACTTAATAGATTGAAAATCCGAAGTTATCGAAAATCATTTAAAAAGTCACTGAAAGTCAGTAATTATAAGTAATTGCCGAAATATCAAATCAAAAAACTTTGTGGCAATATTCAATAATGAAACCTTTCAGAGGTTTTTATGAAATATTCTACTTTTGTGTAGAAAATGGGTTAAGTCAAATTTTTTGATGTATTTTTTTCTACGAAAACTATGAATGCGCAAATGTGTCGAAGTAACTGTTAGCGGCATGAACGAAAACTTAAAGAGAAAAAATAAATAAATGTGGATCCTTAATAAAAAGTGAATTTTCACTTTAAACGCGGCAATTTAGTTGTTTTCCAATTTTACGACCTTTTTCCATAGGGTGTGCATTTCCATTTATTGTACGGAGTATTTTCTTTTATAAGCAGCTTAAGATTTGATGTACGACATGACACGCTGTATTTAGCGGCTTTTGTCCTGGCACGTCGTCCATCGTTAAGCAAGGATGCGCTATTAATGATTTCTTACAAATAAGAAATTCTCTACTGTTACGGTGTGCGCTGTGGTAGGCGTTACAATTGCTGCATAACATAAAGAAAAGGATCTACTTTTTATTTCATTTTTTGTGTAACATATCTTTGTTAGGTCACCTATTAACATTGAGAGTTTTCTTTTTTGGAGCAACAAGTGCAGTCGTTCTATATAATTTATTGGAAATTAAATTGCTGCTCGAGAATTTCAAATTAATGGGTAGCAGCTACTTATAATTGAACTCAATTTCATCTTAAGTCTTTAAAAAAAGTCTGCTTAGGATATTTATTGTTACATGAAAGTGGATCTTTAGTTAAGAATTTTGATATTCTAAGCGGCTTACGATTTCTAGTAGTATTTTAAATTATTAAAGTATCTTGAGTATTTTTTAACTTTGAATTTTTGTTATAAATTTTAAGATTAAAAATTTTTCCTGATTTCTCTCATATACACCACATTCCATACGGAAACTCTGCCGACAAAGTTTAATTTTTCCAAATAAAATTGACCACTGCGTCAACTAACAAGCAAAGACTACCGAAATCTATATTGCATGAAAAACTATAACTCATTAATAATGCGAAACAATGGAAGACCAGCTGTTTTTGGAAAAAATACGCTTTCTCTTAACAGTTGAAAAGTATCTAATGTAAATGCAATGTACATTTTCATACAACAAAAATTTGACAAAAATGGGATTTGTAAATATTGGCAACATGCAGCGTGCGCCAAAAGTTGACCAGAACGCATAATAGACATTTGACAAAGAACGGTTTCATGCAACTCAAAAAGAAAAAGGATACACAGGACACAATGCAGTTAAGGCGTGAATTGTTATGAAATTGCATTCAAATATTCAGTTTTCTTTCGCTTCCTTTTGTTGAAATAAAAAGGAAAAAAATCTTCTGTTTGTAATAGAATTTGCTATGCGGTAGCATCAGAAGTCATTATTTGCTTATTTGTGTGTTATACAAAAGAAAGACAATTCCACATGGTTTCTACAGCCATGCCAATGGACATCTTTGGCATGTGTACGTTGTCATTGCACACTTTAATGTGCTCCCGCTTACGAGATATTGCTGACATTTCCAAGTAGTTTTCAAGACAATTGCTTTGATCTTCGTTATAAATGGATTTTAAAATATTCGTACTGTATATAGAGTTTTGGGCAAGAATTGAGGAGATTTGCAAACTATAGCAGGCATACATATAGTAGACCGGGTCGAAAAATTTTAAAAATTCTGAAAAAATTCACACTTATTCTTTGAATGATTCTAAGCATTTTTTGCCTCAGACACTTTTTTCGTTAAATGCTTTCCTTTTGAGTAAAAAAATTTTTCGATTTTATCAATATACTTGGATTTTTACAAGTTAGTCCACATTTTTACACATTCTAATATTTTTGTCATTTTTTTGTAGTTTTTTCACTGTATCATCATTTTCCTATTTCTTAATGCTCCAGAATTTTTATTTTTCAGCTTAATCGGCATTTCTCCACTTAAGATTTAAGCATTTGTTCTGAGTGGATGTTTGCACTTCTTGTTGAACAAATGCTGGTTTATCCCAAAGGTTTACAGATGACAGTACTCTAGATTGTTGAATCTCAGTATCAGCAAATAACAATTCAACTCAATTCTGACATCGAAAAAATTATCAAATTGTCATTTTCATACGGTTTTTTTTTTGTCGGGATTTAAGTGAAGCTTTATGTTTTAAGGACTGCGATCGATAAAATTGTCCGATACAAGATTCAAAAAATCTATGTAATAGTTAGACTCAGTTTTGAACCGCCATTTTATTACCATTCTTATAACGTATCTAAAATTTTAATAATATTTTTTTTACAAATTTTTTTCCAACTTTTCTGGCACTCCTTACATTAAGAATATTATGGTATTATAATAATAGTTATTTGATAACTTTCTAGCTGCTGAACACAACTTTCTCGAAAATTTTAAGCATCCTTGGCAAATTTTTTTGTTGCCTTTATCTCTTTTTTGACCAAAGCCCAGTATCTTTCAATTGGCAAGAGTTCTGAAAAGTTTGGAGGATTGGCTTCACGAGGCACCAAAATCACATTGTTTCTTGAGTACCCCTTCAAGGCCATTTGACAATAATGACTAGTTGCTAGGTCTGTCCAAAAGAAAGTGGAAATTGCATGCTTTCGTAGGAAAGGCTTAAGTTTTTTTTCCAAGCATTTCTTAATATAGAATTCGGAGTTTAGTGTTCCAGTGGTTACAAAAGAATTGATCCTCTTGCCACAACTACAGATTGCTTGCCAAACCAAGAAATTACGTGGAAATTTTTACTGCTTTTTTGACCTAAGCTTTTAATCCACATTCCCACGCGAGTCTACAGTGTAAAATTTTTGGCCTGAAAGCTGCGTAAAATCGGCTAAAAAATAAGTTTCGTCGTCCATGATGCAGCATTTGAATTTTTAGAAAAAAATTTGTTTTTAATTCTTTGATGTGCTGTTTTGCTTTCGTGTTCTTCATAGCATTTCTGTCAGAAACTTTTTGTACCTTAAACGTCTTCAAACCAACCTCCTTTTTGACCTTGCGAACTAAAATCTCGGAACACTTTACCTTCTGTGCCAGTTTTCTGCATGAAATGTTGGGGTTCTTCTTTAAAATTGTGACGAAGTTCTTCTTTTTGTTTTGGTCACGGAAGCCTTTTTCTTTCGTGGAACCTGGCTTTCGAAAGACATTCAAGTGTTTCTTACATTTTTTCAGAACTCTTGGTACCAATTTCACATTAACTTTCATATTCCGAGCAATTCTATTTGTAGTCCACCGCGGGTGGTCTTAAAAAATGTTTATTATTGACTTTCGAACTTCTAGCTCGTTTGCCATTTTTAAGTAGGGACAAAATTTTAAAACCATAGTTTTGGTACATTCATTTCAAAGGCTACTGCGAAAAAAAATTTTAAATTGAGTAATTTGAATACAAGCTATTAGATAAAATGTATCGGACAATTTTATCGACCGCAGTTTTTATATACCATATTGTAGTTAGTTAAATTGGCTTTCAAAGAAATATGATTTTGGTCAAGCTCCTTCCCTTACTTGGGCTTCAGCTGGTGGTTAAAAAATGCCTTAAGGGCAGACTTATTTTAAATGGGTTAAATGACCTATAATTATAAATAATTCTGAACCAAAGGTACTTTTATACTGCAGATAAGGGTCAAAATTATCCAAAAATAAAGTAAATTTATCATTTGTTTCCAAAAGTAAGCATGGACAGACCCGGAAAAATGGCTGCTCGAAAAGTCGAACAGTGGCGGTTCGTGGAAAACTTATCTTTATACATAAAAAATTACACAGTCCTGCGTTTTTGAAAAAGTTAAAAAGTATGAAATGAGGATAGGTGATTTTTATAGATTTTTGATCGCTGAATCCGAAAATGACTTCTAATTTGGTCCATCACTTCTGAGATCTGAGCTATCCTTGATTTAAAGTGCAGAAAAAGCTATTTTCAGGGCGTACATCCTGAAAGTAGCTTAGTTCACTTTTGACAGCGGCATCGAATTGCCTTGAGCTTCTTCTTTAAAGTGAACTTTTAGCTTTTTCAATTCAATCATTAGTTTCCGAGATATCATCGATTGAAGTAAAGGTATCGCTAATCCCTGTAAAGTACTATATTCAATTTGTTATACCTTTACCTCAATGGATGATATCTCAGAAACTAATAATCCAATTGGAAATGTTGAAAGTACGCTTTAAAGAGTAACCTCAGGGCATTCAATGTCGCTGTCAAGAGTAAACTAGACTACTTTCAGGATGTACACCATATGTTTGAAAATAGCGTTTTCTGCACTTTAAATCAAGGATAACTTGGATTTTAGACGTTATGGAGCAAATCGGAGGTCATATTGGTCAATGTTCGAGAAATCGTGCACTTAATAATGTCTAATATTCATGTTCATAAATTGAATTGTGCAAAACCGCCATTGTCCGGCTACTTTTTTTTTGCTTAGCAACTGTGTCACTTTTGATGCGTAGATTTATTTTTTAACAAGGAAAGGCTTACGTTTTGACCCTAAGATTCCCTCACTATCTCATATTTGCATCAAATGTGCTGTTCACGCTGATTTTCCTCAAAACAATAATTAAATCATAAATTAAATGATACCAGGAGACTTAATTTTTGGTAAGAAGGCGTATCAATTTGTTAACAACATAAAACACGCCCCAAATATCAACATTGGCGACAGAAATAGGAAAAACATAAATTTATTACTTCATCAGTATCTCTGATTTTCTCGGTTTGTAGGAATAAAACAAAACTTAGCGCCTAAAATTAGACAAACGAAACACTTGGCAATTAATTGGCTACTGATAGGAATCAATGTTGGAAAATGTATCCAGTGTATGATTACAATATTTAACATACAAACACAGCAATACCGTGTTCTTCTTTATATGCACAGCAGGATAAAAACGCCGCTTGTGGTTTTGTTGCAAAGGATCAAGCAATGTTCCACCTACTCAGGCAAAGGGTTCTCTTCCATGTTATGTATGATCATAATACTTTCCACGAATTGAAGACAACGCGCCGCTAGACGTTTTATATGGCTTGTTGGCGCAATTAACAGGCAATGAAAAATTCCTAGAGCTGCATGATGCTATAAAACTGCAAGTCTATTCTTTTTCAGTGGAAACATCATGTAAAGAAGAAAGGTAGCAGCGGCGATAGCAACAAGTGTACTGTGTGTGCCACTTTGATGCGTGCCGAAATTGCGTTTTTCTCTTCGTGATATCAGCAGATTTTCCCATTGAGTTCAGTTGCTAATTCTACTGCTGACTTGTTAGCAACCGCAAAATGTTGGCATTTTCCAAAACTTAAATACAAAAAATGCATTGAAATCCTTTTAGTTTTTTTGTTAACGTTTTATGATTGACAATAAGTGAAATGATTTTCAAAATCTCATCTTACGATGAGTATCCTTTCGTTTTGTAGTCATAAATTGAGCTGTTAAACGCTTGTGATTTTCGCACCTTATTAACTGCCAAGTCATGCAACAAACAAATCTATGAGATATTTCCTTCTTTCGTATCCTTCGAGCTGAAGCCTTTCAATGGTATCGGCATATAGAGTAAATGAGTTGCATGTTATCGCACTTAATTAGGTTTTGATGTTCGTTTTTTTGGTGTTTTTCTAGAAAAAACAACCGAATTGATTTCATTGCATGTCAATTTGATGCTTTTTTTCCCTGATGAATTGATCTTTTGATTTCAGTTGCATGTTGTCTTCTTTTTGACGTATAAATTTTGACATGCAAGTTTTTGTACGATACACCTTAGTGTTATCGGGCAGTCCAAAATGTTTTGAATTTCAATAAATTATATTTTTACAGAACGATTAGGGAAAGGTTACATATTCCTCATCTTATACCTCAAATTATTAAGATCATGTTGTACTTGTGATTTTATTTATTCGAACGTTTCATTTCGTACGTTTTATATTTTTCCACTCAATAAAACTTAAAATTCTTTCATCTAACAAAAACTTTGCCCTGCAAGTTGCAAATATAATATTCCCTTACTGCAAAAAAAAAAACGAACAAAATTTCTAATTTCACTTAAGTCCAGGTGTATTATTTTAACCGCGTGTCCTTTATCCTCCTTCATTTTTGCAAACTCATTGATCGGTGTTGACAGTTTTTCATATTCTCCATCAATAATTCGGTATTATTTTTTCTTCACCCTTTAATAATCTTCTTTTTGAAAGACCGTCGTACTTTTTAAATACATAAATTATAGACTGATTCAAAAAAAAAAAAAAAAAAAAAACAAACAAAGAAAGGTTTTTAAGTTATGTATACGTAAAAAAGGGGTCGCAGTAAACAAAGAGTGTCGCGTCAAATACTATAGTAAAATCAAATAAGATGGATTTAGTCGTCTTAGAATTCTTTGTCTTATATTTCCTTATCATTGGTTTTTTAGAATTTTGTATAGTTTTCAAATTGAGCTTATCAAAAGCAAATGTACTAGAATTAATTGTGCCCAGAAAACACGATTTTCCACATATGTCTCACAAAAACATTGCATAAAGTATAAATATTGCAAAATCTACGGTAGCTTGCATACTTAAAATCTTCCGAATAGCCCTGAGCTTCGGCCGATTGGAAAATACTGGCCTATAATGAAGAGAAAATTGCTAAAAATGAAGAAAGTTGTCAAAAATGAAAAGAAACTAAAACAAAAATAGATCAAGGTATCATCCCAGGTCACCCAAAGTGATGTGCAGAGCCTAATGGCAGGTGATAATTCAAAGTTACGATATTTTGCATATATCTCAATCAAATGAGCCAAACTTTTCATTTTCATAAAGATACACCCTAGAGCTTCAAAAAATGTTTTGCTTTCTTTTTTTTTTGGTGAAAAAATAATCTTTTTACACCCATTTTTTGTCGACTACTTTTTTACGTATACATAACTTATTGCATTTTTATAATATTTCCTAACCTTAATTTTTCAGTATTAAGCATTTCTTGTCACTGCTGATCCCTAGTGAAATTTTGCGTAAAAGGGGTCGAAAAGGCCCATGAGAACTGGTAATAATGAGTTAAGATATTCTAAAAAATTTTCCTTGTATAATTTTATTATGACATTCAACAACAACATTTATTAAAAATATACCCATTTCAGACGGTGAAAATTCGAAAATTTATTACTTTTTGAGACTTTAGCCAATATAGCAATGTGTGGTTGATTTTAAGTTCAAGATATTTTTTCATAAACATTGAGTCAAAATGAAAAATCTGTGATATCAAACAACTCATTCCGAGTATTGTTAGGATTGTAATAAAATAAAAATGGCGATGAGCGACCTCTAAATAGCTTTCTAGAAATTTAGAAAAATTCCCAGCTGACTTTTTTGATATCATCTTTCAGATTCTTAGGAGTACCTAATAATGGAATTTTCAAAAATCGTTTTTTTTTTAATCCATCCAAAGAACATACATGTTAGGGGCTCGCACAAGTTATATCAAAACATAGTGTACTTTTCTTTACTCACAATTTTAACACTGTACTGAAGCATTTGATTCAAAAAAATTCAAAATACAAACCTTCACTGAACACTGAAGTACACTGCCTTGTTTTAAAAAAAAAACTTTTTTCCAAAAAATACTTCAGTGAAATGTATTTCATACAAACAAATACTTCAAGTCATTGTAAAATGTGCAAGGAGAAAAACTACAGTTAAATTTATGATATAATAACACTTGAAAGTTGAAACGCATTGGTAACCCAAGATTTTAATAGCTTTCACTCATTTTTATGAGAGAGAGAGAAGGCGTATACAAAAAAGAGGTACAATCAGAGAGCGAAAAACTACTTTTGTTACAGTACAAGCAATAAACAAGACGGTCTATGCAGTATTTGTTTTTTCTTATTTCATATCCAATTGTGTCAAGACATTTGCACGCGACACTGAACTGAAGTATTTGATAAATAAAAAGGGGTACAAGACATAAAGTATCTCGTAACGAAATACATTAAAACTCTAACGAGACACGTGTAATCACAATACAGTGCGCAAAGGATAAAATGCTTGTTCGGAGCCAACTGATAGTAATATCTCCAATTTTTTTTATTGTTTGGAACAGATAATGATTTACATTATTAGGCTACCAGCATTGAAAATATATTGATGGTTGGAGCCTTACTGTTCAGGGCTTTTGAGTAAAACACCAATTTTTGTGTTTTTATTGGTGTTTTACTCAAAAACACTTAACAGTAAAGCTCCAACCATCAATGTATTTTCATTGTTGGTAGCTAATAATGCAAATCATTATCTGTTCCAAACAATAAAAAATTAGAAAATCTCAGAGAGCCAACTGATAAACATACGAATGCGCTTGTTACTTCGTTTTGTCTCGGCAAAAAACCTTGCAAACGATGCGCTATGCAAAAAAATATCGATGACTCACAACGGCAGGGCAATGCATATAAGGGGAAAAAGCAAAGAAATTAGAATTATAGCGTGTGCTGTGTTTTTCTTGTAGCTGTGATTCTCGTCTTATCTATGCTAAAAGTTAAATAAAGTATGCTTGCAGAATTCTATACGATGTCGACAATGCGTCTGATGAGCAATTGACTTAATATAGTCGATTTCGACCTGTGGTGGCTCCCGAAACTAGTAACGCAAACCAGCTTCCCGATACATTTTTTGCTTTTTTTATTTATGTATGTGTATTTTTGCCTTGTTTTTTGTATTTTTATTGTTGTTCTACTCAAATACACTGAACAGTAGAGCTCCAACCATTGATGTATTTTCATTGTTGTTAATATCTTTTGGGTAGCTTTAAAACTATTTTTCTTGTTTGGTCATGTAAGAGTAAGGTCAGCTATCGGTAAAAGGCTTGAAACTATACGGGTCTTGAAACTTTTCAGATGACAACTGTTCACTTTTTTGCTACTCAAACATATGTATATGAATATACAATAGAATTTTAGTGAATCTTCAGAGAGTGATATTTTTAATGACCTTACATATATGTATGCTCCCAGAATCGGGAACTCTCAGAGAATAAGATGAAAAAATTACCCTGTTATGAATTTTTTGAGAAATTTCCTCTCAAAAGGGAGCATTTGGAATTCCAAAAATGTTGAGAATGGAATTTCCCATGGATTCTTTTTTCTTACAATATTATTCCAATTTTCAAATGATGTTCTCATTGATAAATTTGGATCAGTTTCTTTTTTTTTTTTGAAACCAAGTTTATTTAAGATATATTATGTCTATATGTAAACAAAAAGTGTCGCTCGGATCTAATTTTGGGAATATAGCAATCAAAATATAGGGATAAAGCTTTTAGAAAAACCGGTATACGTTAAGTAGGAAACCTTTGAATGGATTTGAAGAATATTAGTGTCATATGAAAGATATTTTCATAGACTATAAAATTGTCGAAGTAAAGTTTTTAATTTGTCAAACATTATTTATTTGTGCTTCAAATTCCCTGTTAAAAAATTTTAGGATAAATTTATTCCTACATTTCTTAAATTTCAAAATATGCCCTCCCCAAACATTAAATCTTTACATTAAAGCAGTTTTAATTTGCTTTATCGGCCTAAAGCCAAATCTTAAATGGCTATATTTTTCTGTTGAGTTCAAAGATTTAACAACTCTATTAAATGATTTTACAAATAAGAATTTGTTGCTGGTCTAATAAATAAATTTTCGAGCTTTGTATACCATATTTCAAAATCAAGCAACCAAAGGCTGCTAAAGACTAATTCCCTACGTTGATAGTTTATCACAGAGTGTAAACGATCTCAATTTAAAATCGCTTAAGGCAACCAAGAAGCCTTTTTGTTGGAATTGTCACCTTACATGTCCTTTGGCTAATTCTGAGCACACTTTGGCAAGAAAGATTGCAGCGCATAGATAAGAGCGCGCGATTTGCAAGTAAAAGCGATTGAGATAAATTGACACAAGATAAACGAATGAAAAAACATACGAGCAACACTGGCTGTGAGGCATTTAATTAAAAGTTCTTGAAAAAGAAGTGTACACACAGATATCTAAAAGCAAAAAGTATTTAAACTAACAAATTATTCAAAAAGACAATTTATATGCTTAAGAAAAACGAAAGACTTAAGCAGAAAACTTTTTTTTTTTATTGAATTTAAGTTTTATTTTTATTGTTATGGAATTAATATGTAAATTTTATGGCGTATACATTTAAACAAATATACATATGTTATATATTTCATACCACATCTTAGCACACATAACAATTTAAATTTTTTCCAGCACATTAAATTCACTTCCGCTTTAGTTTCAAAATCGATTTTCAAAAATCAATCAAAAATCTGTTATTTAAATTTCTCACACTTGTGAACAAAATCAAAAGAAAGCAACCTGTAAAGAAAAATATTTATGTAGCATTTAGTAAATCTTTCACACATATCCTTGCATATCCACCTCAATGCATTATAAAAAAATCATTGGAATTCAATTAAGCCAACACGTGAGAGGATTCAAAGGAATCAACGCAGCTGTAGGCGTAGGCGATGAAAAACAGCAGAAAACCTAAATTTCCTCAAATGAAAAGGGGTTGTTTCACAGATTCGATTTGTTTTGTTCGCATTCGATTTTGATTTATAAAGGATTTTTTGTTTTTTTTTTTGCTTTTATTTTCAAAGTGTTAAAATCAAAATGTGGTATTATGAAAATTATTCTTTATTTTATTTTGCTGCAACAAAACAAGAACTAAATCTGCATAAATTATACAGGGCAACCCTTTTGTTTGCAAATCTTGCTTATGCAGCAGCTATGCTGTGCACTGATACATGAAATTGACTCAATATCCGCTTCCGCAATGGATTATGTAAATAAATGTATTGATAAAATAAATATTTATTTTATTGTTGTTTTTTTTTAATTAAATATACAATATTCAATTTAACATAAATACTATTTTTTCCTGAATTATTACCTTACTTTAAAGTCTATTTGTAAAGCAAACACTTTTTAAATTTTTCCAAATAATATCATTTATCATTAGCTCGTAAATAGTCTTCACTTGTGACAATAGTCTTTTAATGACTCTTCTCTGTGCTAAACAATAGTTGTCCACTTGTGTCCTACAAAGGATATTTTTCCCACTACAATTGAACAATGCCAAGCAAAACCATTAGTATGTCATGTAATGAAGTGACGATTATTTCAAAGTATTTATGAGAAAACATCAAATACATTGGAGCGATTAATTTCTCAGAAGGACTTTTGCGCCAGATTTCAGTGTACTTTTTTCACTTTGACAGCGAGTCGGCATTTTGGCTGATTTTTGTTAAATTTAAACAGCTAATAATGATTGTAGAAAATATAATGAAATGCAAGTAAGAGTAAAATTACAAAAAAAAAAAAATATCGTTATTGTGATTTTCAAAGACATCAGGCATCATATCTCAGAAACTGCTAAGCCAAGCTGCATAAATAAACATTACAATAATTTACATTTTTTAGTATTTTATTGATTTGTAGTGATTCGAGCGCCATTAGTAAGCAAGCGACTATAATGTTCGGCAAAGAAACGAGTAAATGTAGTGAACTTTTCTTAACTCACACATTTTACACTGAACTAAAGTATTTGACACAAAAATTCAAGATACAAAAATTCAAGATACAAATCTTCACTGTATGCTGATTTCATTTCGACACTGAAGTGCACTGTATTGCTTTATCGGTGCTAACAAATACTTTAGTGTACTGTTTTTTATACAAACAAATACTTCAGTTCAGTGTAAAACGAGCGAGTAGGAAAACTACAGTAAAATTTATGATATGGTGACACTTGTAAGTTGCACAGCATTGGTAACTCTTGATTAAAGTACCTTTCGAGAGAAAGAAAGGGAAAAAGAGAGCGTAAACAAAAAAGAGGTACAAGAAGAGATCAAAAAATTACTTTTGTCACTAAAGTGGCATTCTGTAGTGTACACTACAACTACAGTAAGGTAAGTGTACCGAATAAGGGCAAGTAAAGGTACTCTCTACTTCTAGAATGATTCCAAGTCTTACAACTCAATTTTTAGATCTGATGTATAATTTTTCAAAAGGATTGATTTATCCAGAGTCGAGTAGTGCTCAATTTGAGTATCATAACCCCTTTATGATGCTAATTCTTTATTCTTTTAGTAACACTTTATTTGTCCCTAGTTCCGGTCTAGAATTTTGCGCTGAACGTAACTACGTAAGCGCGTGCACCTAACTCCGTGCTAACTTACAATTTTATTTAAACAACCAACTAAAATATTAAATTAGCGCGTATTATTTTCCAAAGTTTCATAAAAAAAATCATCAAAATCTGAGCTGTTGCACCCAGCCCCAAATTGGATTTAAAAAAAAAAATAAGTTTTTCTTTCACTTAAAATAATTTTTTTTTTTCAGTGTTATTTTGTTTTCAAAAGCTCATATTTTTCTGCACTAACTAAAATCGGATCTAAATCCGAAGAACAATGGATTTTCAAACATGTGATCGGACTTCATATGGCCGCCATCTTGGATTTTTTCACAATTTCGAAAAATCAATTTACCACAGTTATATGTATGTCAAATACTAACTTTTCACCAATTTTCATAAGAATCGGAGATGTTAACCCAAATCTAAATCGATTACGCAAAGAAAGAAAGTTATTCGTACTTCCAATTCTCGTGCCTTTTTTGACTAAATGTCTAGCCGAAAACTTTGAAAACGGCATTATTTGGACATTCATTTCAAAGCATTTGGGACAGCATAATGTATGTACAAAATTTTTCTTTCGAATTTCTAAACTTCACTAATGCTGATTAATTTCTTATTATTAATACTTGCTAAAAAGACTCAGAAATTTTTAAATTTTTAATCAGTAAAAAATACCTTTTGGAAAAAAATTATATTTTTATTTAGTTTTAAGGCGATAAAGTATGTTGAGAACTTTATACTAAAAAAATACAAAACAAAGACGTATATATTTCCCCACAGCAAAAAAACTTTACTTTTTTAGTGTACTTACATATGAATCTCATTCTGACTGTGTAAAAGTTATGTCTTCATCACTTAAACGCAAACGCTGCTCATTTCCCTTTTTGCTGTTGCGAATGTTGTTTTTTTTGTCGCCACTGTCTGCTATTCCCTAAGCCCCCACCCCCTCCACAAGCAAATGATTTCTATATTTATGAATGTCATTCAATTTATTATCATTTTGTGACTTCTTTAAAGAGGGAAGTGTTCGCATATTAAGCTTCATCATCATTCGTACAAAAGAAGAAGAAGAAGAACAGGGATCTTACGACAAACGACGACAACGACCCAAGATCACCGGGGACCGTAGTACAAAACAACAAAATTGACCGTTTAATAACGCGCGCATTTTTGCATTTTTATTTTGATCTTTTGCCTCATGGTCCAGAAGCGTTGGCTGTTGCTGGGAAGAAGACGACACAGCGTGGCGCTCAGCAGCAGCAACAGTGATCCACTGATCATCATCAATGAACTGTTTTGCCTACATTTGTGTATTTACATTATGATTTTGTATTTGTTGCTGTTGTTATCCTACGCAAAGTTATGCTTTACAGTTTTTCATATGACTTATTCAAACTGACAGTTTCAGTGAGGAGATCACGTGTATTTAGCGTACGCACGCATACATGTACATCTCTCAAATGTCAATTCAGAGTTGCATAAGCAGAGTGATTTCTGATTTTTTTACCCGATTTTTGTTTTTGTTCTTTTGCTTTGTATCGATTTTTCAAAGTTAATTGGAGTTGCAGATCGATTTATGCATCCGCACAAGTTTCCGCAATTGTTGTGCTGCATGGACTCAACAATGGTTCAGAGTGTGGTATCTATATCCAAAGATTGCAAGCGTAATTGTGTAGCCAATACAGTGAGGAAATTTTAGTTTGAAAAAATAAAATTGAGTTTCTTTTGGTGCACTAACGAAAATCATAGCAAGTTTATTGGGTCTACTTACCGACGCGCACACCTCCTATATGGCCTAAAATTTTTGATCAACTTTGATGTAATATTTGATTTGAAAAAGTATCGGATCTGCCATTTTTGTTCAAAAAATTTCCCAAATTTGGAATCAGTGACCTCAAAAATACCTCTTGCTAAAATTTTGTATTGATATAATCATTTTTGAGAAAATTTTCAGCCATTACGGATCTGAAATTTTGTTTACAAAAACTTTTATTCTGAATCTCGAATTAGCGAGCACAAAAACCCCCAGAGACAATTTGGTCGTGATATACTCATTTTTTGATTAAATTGTTTTTGTAAAAATGGGTTCCAGATAGCAACCCCTAAAACGTGAAAACTATTATTTTTTTTACTAAACATAGGAAGGAAAGACTAATGGCTTTGCAGCGCCCTGTACTTATAATTCGAAAAAAATAAAGTATTTATATCAAAGTTACCGTTGTAAAACAGTCAATTTCGAAAAAATAATGGGGAGTTGAATAGAATAGACAGAACAGATAGAATAGATAGAATAGATAGAATAGATAGAATAGATAGAATAGATAGAATAGATAGAATAGATAGAATAGATAGAATAGATAGAATAGATAGAATAGATAGAATAGATAGAATAGATATAATAGATAGAATAGATAGAATAGATAGAATAGATAGAATAGATAGAATAGATAGAATAGATAGAATAGATAGAATAGATAGAATAGATAGAATAGATAGAATAGATAGAATAGATAGAATAGATAGAATAGATAGAATAGATAGAATAGATAGAATAGATAGAATAGATAGAATAGATAGAATAGATAGAATAGATAGAATAGATAGAATAGATAGAATAGATAGAATAGATAGAATAGATAGAATAGATAGAATAGATAGAATAGATAGAATAGATAGAATAGATAGAATAGATAGAATAGTTAGAATAGATAGAATAGATAGAATAGATAGAATAGATAGAATAGATAGAATAGATAGAATAGATAGAATAGATAGAATAGATAGAATAGATAGAATAGATAGAATAGATAGAATAGATAGAATAGATAGAATAGATAGAACAGATAGAATAGATAGAATAGATAGAATAGATAGAATAGATAGAATAGATAGAATAGATAGAATAGATAGAATAGATAGAATAGATAGAATAGATAGAATAGATAGAATAGATAGAATAGATAGAATAGATAGAATAGATAGAATAGATAGTATAGATAGAATAGATAGAATAGATAGTATAGATAGAATAGATAGAATAGATTTAATAGATAGAATAGATGGAATAGATAGAATAGATGGAATAGATAGAATAGATAGAATAGATAGAATAGATAGAATAGATAGAATAGATAGAATAGATAGAATAGATAGAATAGATAGAACAGATAGAATAGATAGAATAGATAGAATAGATAGAATAGATAGTATAGATAGAATAGATAGAATAGATAGTATAGATAGAATAGATAGAATAGATTTAATAGATAGAATAGATGGAATAGATAGAATAGATGGAATAGATAGAATAGATAGAATAGATAGAAAGATAGAATAGATAGAATAGATGGAATAAATAGAATAGATTTAATAGATAGAATAGATGAAATAGAAAGAGTAGTTAAAATAGATAGAAAGAATAGAACATAGAATATAATAAAGATAAGAATAGAATAGAATGTAAAATAGAATATAGAATAGAATATAGAATAGAATACAGAATAGAATATAGAATGGAATATAGAATAGAATATAGAAAGAACATGGAATAGAATATGGAAAAGAATATAGTTGACTAGAATATAGAATTGAATATAGAATAAAATAGCATACAAATATTTTGCATTAACCTATATACTGCAAATAAAACAGCTAAGCCGAAGTCACTCATATGCGAGGGTGAACCTAGGCTTTGTCTATGGGAGGGTCTCAGAGACGAAAAGACATTTCTTCTTCTGTTGTTCTTCCTAAGTACTTATTTCCCATACAATTTTCAGAGTTTTATGGGGCTTCACAGTCCCCATCTAGATCCTCCAAGCATACATAAGCGAACAAAGCAAGCACTAGAAGCGACACAGTGCTATGGTCAGGCCTCATGTGTCATAGTGTAATAGCATAGAAGATTATGAAGGTAGGAGGAAGAAAACTTTACTAGAACTAAGTATAATGAATACGAGTAATAAAAGAGAATGGCATAGAAATCCAGAAACCTTCCCAACCATTGTAAAGTTAAGGTGTTCAGAGAGATTTTTCTTAAAATCCGAACCAAAAAACTTAATATTTTTACGGTAGACTTTTATGCATCTTACAAAATTTTATTACAGTGTATTACTTTTGTCATTCATTCAATATTCGTATGTAGCTATCATTTATAAGTTTGTTTACCTTAAAAACCTTTTAATATTTTTGCTTATGATATTAAGTCATTTTAATTGAATTGTCCTGTTCGTCGTCAAGAATGCATATAAAGGAGTAATGATGTATGAAAATTTTCGTTTTTTTTTTCTTTATTTTTTTGCATTAAAGTTTTATTTAAATTAAGTCATTACAATTTAAGGTAGCTCATCTCTTTTTTATTTTTTTGTATACAAAATATTTTGAAATTTTTACTTAAATACAATGGAGAGAACATTTTGTAACGATTTCTTGTTTCCTTGTAAAATGATAAATTGTCATCGAAATTTTGTCTCAATTTCGTCGGTACGTCAGTGTGCGCGTATCATTAAAAGTCAATTAATGCAATATGCATCATTATATTATTTATCGTTTAGTATAATGAAAATCATTTATTTTAAATTTATTTATGCATTGATGAGGCTGATTTTTGTGCAATTACGTTTTATCTGCAGCAGAAGGAAATCAACAATGATTTGATTAATTGATATATGACAAAATGGGTGGGCCTTTAATGGCGAATGTGGCATGAGGTTGTTGTGGAGAATGGATTTAACATTATACAAACATATGTATGTTTGTTGTGAGTGATCTATAAAAAATCGTTAAGAAATTTTAGGAACCACGCCCCCTAGCCAATGGTGGTCCCATATTGCTTTTTACATAGAAAAGTGTGTGCAATTTTTCTATTTTTTCTAATATACGGGGTGAATCAAAATAAACTCACTTACCTCAACACATTGACTCGGCTAATTTATGTCTAGGCATACGACAAGGTTTTTAATCCTCAGCGATTCTATTCGTTTGTCTTCTTGAGAACAATATCTTAGATAAAGCGAAAATGCAATCCGAGGATCTCGAAAAGAAATGTTATTTCAACAAAAATATCAAAAGTGTGTATCATACTTTCTTCAAACAAAATATGATGCATATGTACATATGATTTATATACACATATATACATATATGAAGGTTCGAATTTCTATGATTTATCGTACCACTCTAGGAAACGACTTTAAAAATTATTTGTTTATATGCCGTTAGTCTCAAGACTTAACCTGAGCCACAACTTCTATCCAATTATTCAGGAGGAAAAATTCCAATTTTGATGCCACGCGCATGAAGGGTCTGTGATTTGAAATGAGTTGGAGCAACGAATATTATACATTCAAATGATTCACTGTGATTATACCTAATGCGAAGCAACTCTTGCTACAAAAAATTCCCTGCTTTGCAAAATTGAAATCAAATATAAATAAAAAAAATGCAAGGAAATTGCGGTTACGCAAATCCTCCTCCTTTCACCTCTTCCCCAGGGGTCTGTCTGAAGACATTAATGATTTGTTGACTTCATTCTAATGCAAATTCACCGCAAAAGCGTTCACTTTTTCATAACCACAAGTCAATGTCTAAGCAAATCATCATAAAAATCAACGATGATGGTGGTATTTAATGAACATTTTGGTTGTTAAATAACTTGTTTTGTACGGAGTTAGACAGACCATGAGACTAAATGACTGATATGTAAGAATCTTAAAATAGAGACCTCCAGTTAAATCATTCAAATAAAATTGTCAACCAAAAAGAGCGCTTAATTGACATTTTTCGCTTATGACTGCCATTATGGAAATAGCCAGAAAAGAACAGAAATACAAAATGAAATAAGAAATTTTGAATATCATTAGGAAATGCAGAAAGAGCTAGCAGCACGAGGATGTAGGGTCTTCAGTGATATATCACTGATTTGAAAAGCGCAATCAAGTGATTGATGTTGCTGCATATAATACATTTTGAGTCCAAATTTATTTATGAGCTTGATATACAATACATACAATATATGGCATATATTTTTTTGACTAATATTTAGTCAAATTCAAATTGATTCCAATTAAAAATTTGACAAAGAAAAGATAAGAATTGGACAACAAACTTGCAATCCTCATTTGCAATGACCTGTTCGTGCTTTGTTTAAACTTTAAGAGACCATCACTTTTAACTGAAAAGGACCTTAATAACTATAAATATAAATGCATGATATCATTAACTTAAAAAAGAAAATTAATAGGATTTTGATCACAGCGTAACGTTATGCTGTTAAAGGACATGTAAGGATGCAGCCAGCGTGTATAATATTACGATTCGTGCTATTGTCCTTCAAATTTGGAGTTTTTCTTAACCACAAACAATAGTCAATGAACAATGGTGAGATAAAAATAAGCCACATTGTAATAATTGCTAAATGGTGCACAAGGACATTGGCGGCATATCCTTTTTATGTGTTTATACGAATTTACACTTGTTGCGCGTTACGATGAAAGCAACCGCGCAGCGGATTAAATGTGGCATTCATTGTTTTTTGAAAAGGTGTGAAATGAGGCGTATTAATTGGAACGTTTAGGGAAAACTTATTACAAAAAGATATTCACATACTCTTAACAATATGTAGTTTATGGTTTAAGTAAGTAATTTTTCTGAACGACGTAATTTAGAAAAAGAATTCCGAGAATTCTAAAAAACAAATATGTAAGATAATAGGTATGGAAAATATTTATGTTTAAAATCAAAAAATGTTTTTATTGTTGTAAACTATTTGGAATTTAGAAAATTACTGATGAATTGTAGAAAAGTCGAAAAATTTTGATAAAATCGAAATACTTATGATGATTAAGGCAAGATATCCTAAAAAATGTCGATGAAGTAAAAAAAAGTGTTGAGGAAACTCGAGTCCTCGAATAATTTCGAAGAAAGCAAAAATGACATAAAATTAAAAAATACTAAATAATGTGAAAAAAAATTTTAAGATAGTCAAAAAATTTTGATAGGGTGCAAAATTCTTGATAAAATCAACTAAATATTGATTGATTTTCGCATTCCAAATATATTGGGGATTTCTAAATTTGTTGATAAAAAAGTTCAATAAATGATTAAACAAAAATTAATTATTTTGAAAACTTGTAATCAATAATATCAAAGAAACTGCTAAGTTATGACATGGTCCAGAAATTTTAATCAAATCTAAAAATGTTAAATAGTTTCGTTTTGAAAATGTCAGTTGACACATTATAAAGTCGTTAAATTTTCTAAAGATTTCGGAAAAGTGGAGAGGCAAAAATGTTGAAAAATTTGAAAAATGTTGACAAAATCGAAAAATGGTGAAAAATTTTTTAAAAATTGGAAAAATCCCTACAAAATAGTAGGGGAAAGTTTGGTAAAGTGGGAAGTTTTTTTTCGAAGCTCCATAAAATGAACAAAACTTCTTATTTTTTCATGTTTCAACTTTCTATAATAAAGAAAATTATATAAGCTATATTTTTGCAGAAGAAACGAACCGAAAATATGGATTTTCTGTTGAGTACGACGCTTTGATCGAGGATGCCCAAAATGGCAAAAATTAAAAATCGTGGGGTAATGTGGGAAACTTTCAAAACTCATAAAAACTAATACAAATGTTGGAAAAAAGTTCTAATATCTTTATTGTAAGTCAAAAAAGGTTCAAGGAATACACCCATAGGAGTAAATATGAAAAGAAATAATGATTTTGGTGGAAAAAAATATATGAAAAAATGTATTTAAAAAAATTTGTGAAATAGCTTATTCGTCGTTCTCTGATGAAACATCAAAGTCCGAGTCACAGTGTTAGTAATAAAAGAAGCTTGTAGTGAGATTAACGCATTTCAAGTGAAATGGGCGTTGACAATCCTTTAGGTTGTATTTGATGGTATTGTGTCTGGTCATGATTTCGGTCATGAGTTCCATGCAAATGGTGCAAAAATCACGATCTTCATCTGAGCTAGAACTTCTTTGTTTCTTCTTTGACGCTTTCTTTGCTGGTGGTGCTTTTTTGCTCCTTGTACTCTATTTTTTGTGATTCGTTTCCCTGTTTATTTGCTAAACGTTTCTCAGCTGCTTTTTGCAACTCGCTTAGCTTTTCCGCAGTGTTTACTCACAATATAAATGCACAACACTTATTTGGATCATGAAATACACAGTATAATACGTTGATAAGTGGAGACTAGCAATCATGAAATAACATTTCCCACTTTACCCCATAAAAAATTTCCCACTTTACCACGATAACTTATTTTGCAAAAAATGTGAGCTTAATTTTTTCACTCTATGAATTACTCGGAATCCTTTTGCGTTATCAAAATTAAGACTACAAAGAATATTTTTGTGTACTTACAATCGGTTAACCTCCAGAAACAGTAAAAGTATCGATGCTTAAAAATTTCAAAATGAAATTTCAAAATCACTTAAAAACTTTACATGATTCCAGAGATCACAAAAATACGTATGCACGCATCGCTATACCATAAAGATTTGCTTACGGTCATTGCAAGTACATGTCGGAAGCGCATGACAGCTATACTTTGCTAGTTTGCCCGAAAAAGGACATTTCCCACTTTACCGCACTTCCCACTTTACCCCACTTACCCCTAATAATATTAGCCCTTAAAGTTTTGCTAAAATTTTTGATATAATATACAGCCTATATATGTATCTCTATTCCGAACCACTTTTCTTCAAATGATTATGTTGTTATTAAGGCAACAGGGGCTGAATCGATTTAAATTAACCTATTTGTCTTATCTTTGTTCTAGTGCCTTTTAAAAATGTACTTATCTGTTTCAAATAATTCTAGAGCTTTGATGAATTTTTTCCAGGGCGTAATTCTGCCACTTTTTCTTATTGGTATTAATCGTTCCGGTGCCCTTCGCATGCGAAAAAGTCATACAGATAATAAATTTTATGATATCCCGAGCGAAACTGAAAGAGTTTAAAAATTAAACACCCTTAAGCATAATCGGATATAATATCCAAAAAACTCATGTTAATCAGTTGAAGGGTTATCGAGTTGCAGACTTGTTTCTGATCCCGTGAGAAGCCGAAGAAATTTCGAATTAGGGTTTTGTTCTAAACCCTCACCGCATCACATGTCTGAAAGAAAAATATCATTCAAACCGTGTAACTGATTTCAGGGTTTAGGATTTTTCAAGGACCCGGGCAAAGCCGAGGGTTTTGTTAAACTAATATGTATCGTTAAGCCTCACCTGATAAAATATCTATGAACGAAAAAATAATCGTTCAAATCGGACGAATAGTTCTCGAGCTATGAAGACACAGACATACAGGCCTAGTATTTTATATAGCCAGTAGTACTAGTTGCCCGGGAGCGACTTTGTTCGCCCGTTCTCGATACCTTTATAAAATGTATATAGTACCTAACCCCATCCATATCTGTCAAAAATCTAAAAAGGTTTTTTTTATATCTCTGTATTGGAAATTATTTGTCCCGCTGCCAGAATTTTTAATATTCCGGGCGGTGCCGAGGGTATGTCAAATTGGAGTTTGTCCTGGAATCTCACCTGATAGCATGTCTTCGAAAGCAAAAAATCATTCAAATCGGATAAATTATTTTAGAATTATGCGATTTTCCAAGAACCCGGATGAAGCCGCGAGTATTTTGAAACAAAATGTATCCTAAAAACTTGTCTTGCAAAATATTGTATCTATAAAGGAAAGAAAAAATCGAACGAATGGTGTCGAATTATGGAGACACAGCCAAAAAGACAGACGTTGTATTTTATGTAGTAGTTTAATGATGAGTATGATATGAAGTATGATGATAAATATTGGCGTATTCTAAAAATGTTTTGGATGTAGCCATAAAACATCAAAGAGGCCACAAAATGTTGACAACACCGAAAATAATAATGAGCCTTAAAGGAAAATTATATACAAAATCAATAGGCAAATACTGAGCTGAACTAAAAATGTTTGTTCAGTCGATTAATGATAAAGAAGTCGAAAACATAGATAGCGAAATCTAATGTTAACCTTGAAAAATATTAAAAAACTTTCGAAATGTCGAAATCGAAATATATGTGTTGAAATTGAATCCTTAAATCTTTTGAATGGTTTTAATATCAAGCAGAAATTCGATAAAACTCTAAAATCTTACACTAAATTGAGTATGATTTGATACTGATGTAAGGCAAAACTTCCATCATAAATTTCGTTTTCATATTAGCCGTTGATTTTTTTTACGCAATGAAAAGAAAACCTTTTTCCCAGAACGTTACGACACCTAATCTCATTTTTTTTTTTTTTTTTATTTATTCCCCGCAAAAGTCACCTTTGAAATGTCCATTCCCAATTGCGGTCAATGTCACACGGCATTTGACAGTGAGTGTTAAATCACTGATAAGACTCGAGAGATTGCGTGTTACGAAGCAATGATGATAGGAAAATTCACACAGGTCCTTCTTTTATATATTTTTCTTGTCTACGTCAAGCTATCAATGAAATCATAGGCGTACACTGACAAAGAAAAGACGCCCGCCTACTGCCAACAAGTGCAATTAGAGCCAAAATCGAAAAAAGGACATACGAAAAAATTACTTAGAAAGGACTTTGTTTTAATAGATTTGTAATTTTCTTTCGGTTTTTTGTTTGTTTTACTGCAATTTTTTTGTTTTTATTTCTTTGTTTTGTTGTTTTTGTAAAATTTCACTTGTTCCCTTTTTCGTTGTAATTTTGCAGGTGTATTTCCGCGCATTGCGTTATAACGCATTTCGCTACCGCTGCTGCCGCTGCATATCCTGTCAGTGACCGTTTTATTGCAGGATTTTCATATGGAGTGCAAATGTGTGGAGTTTTTTTTTTTTTTGTTTCATTTCTTGGCCGTAATTTATTTCTGCGTTAGTCGTATGCAGTTTGTGGCCGCACGCACCGCAGGTGGATTCTTTTTGCTGATTCTTTCGTCCTGTGCCTTTTGCCTTCTTGTCATCAAGTTGGCGCGCTGTACCATTGGTAAGTAGGTAGGATTCGATTTGTTTTTTTTTTTTTTCTTTTATACTGTAGTGTTCCTTTGCTTTATTGCTGCGCTGATGATGGCGGAGGTTGGTCAGTCATCACTCAAATAAATGAGTGGACATTTTTGCGGCAATGCCCTTCTTTGCTTTAAGGCAAACATTAGGTCCTTTTTTCTTTTGCTATTGCTGGCGTTTTATGTGCGCGTGTCGCATGTCCTTTAGAAATTGTCATAGAAAGCGAAATCAATGGTTTTTTTTTTGAGGTGTGCTAATTTTCTACGAATTCAGTTTTAAATGCTGGTTCTGAAAAAAAAAATAAAAAAAAATTCTATACATTAGTTACTTGCCCTACAACTCCTTCACAGAATTTGAGTTCGATCTTTTGATTTTAAATTTCCATTAGAATTCCTTTAAAAAGCAGCATGCAAATTATTTGGTCAAAAGTTAAAAAACAAGCCATGTTTCCATTTGCATCCGCATTATTTAAATATTTCTATATTACCCACATCATCTCGACCCAAAAATAATCAGCAATTATTCAAAAAATTGTCAAAATGTTTACGGTAACAACATTTTACGCACTTAATCAATCGAATACCAATTGTTGATTATTTTTGGGTGCTGCAGTAATAACAGCAACAACAAACTGCTCGGATTTGGCCAGCTATTTAAATCATTTCAGTATTCAACCAACATCAATTGGGGCAAACAACGTATGCAAAATAAGTGGCTCAGTAACGCGGCGTAGTCAGCTGACAACTTCCTTACTGCAGAAAGACCATTTAAGGGGCTTATGCTCATTCCGAAAACAGATTTGAAGTGATAAATTTATTTATTTGATGATATATATATTATTATAAGGGTGTCCCATAATTCACGCAAGATTTGAACTTACCTACCTTATTTCACCTGGCAACATATCTACCCATAAAAAAAAAACTCACCTAAATCGGGTTTTTGGTTCTCGAGTTATAAAGGTTCTTAATATTCCAGACGAAACCGATGAAATTTTGAAAAAACAATATTTTGCAAAACCTCTCCGGGTAATGTATCTATCCAGTAAAAAAATCATAAATTGAATTGTTCTCGAGTTATGGAGTCAAAACAAAGTTCTTTTAAGAGAGCGGTAACTTATTTTTTCTTTGTTCAATTACCTCCAGTCCCCTATATACTTTTAACGATACGAGCCCAAGTAGGCAAAAAATTTTGATATAAAATGCTCACTTTTGGTCTACTGTGCATCTTGGATAAGAAAGGCAATTTTCAAGTAGCTCTCTACAGCTAATACTCACTAAAGATCCGGGTCCCTATGCTTGTAAAGTTCAATTTACATAAGAACTGAAGCTTTATGACTTTGTACATCAAGCAGCGTGCGTTGTTTGAATGGATTCTTCAACAACAAGAAGTGAATTCTGATTTTTCGAGCAAAATCATCCAAGCGATGAAGCTTATTTCTATCTTGATAGCTTCGTTATTCGTCCAAGTTGCCGCAATTGCGGTTGAGAGAACCCTCTCTTGTTTATCGAAAAACAAACGAATCCACAATATGTCACTATTTCGGCTGGAAGCGTCATTGGACCATACTTTTTCGCAATTGAGCCTGGTCAAACAGTTACTGTTATTACTGCCCGATATCGCGATATTATAACCGAGTTCTTTCTACCTAATTTGGATGATATTGATGTGGAGGACATTTCCTTTTAACAAGGCGACATACCATACAACCAGTTTGACAATCCAATTACTGCGTTTCTCGCATTTTGGTGACCAGAATTGAGCCCCTAGATCATCTGATTTAACACCATTGGATTTCTTCCTATAGGGTTATTTGAAGTCAAAGGTCTATGTCAACAAGATCATATCCACCTGCACATTAAAGTAGAGGGTTAAAATGGTCATGGAAAATAGTGGGTATGTTCCAGCTAAGACAGTTGGAAAAAGGAGGTGTTTTCTATTTAATTCAAATCTAGCGAGATTTATGGGACACCCCATGAAATGCGAAACTTTCGTTTTTTTCAAAACTTTAGGATAAGCGATATGCCTTCCTTTTTCTGGCAAAAAAATAGTTAATTTTTAGTAATAAGTTCTATTTATCTACTAAAAACAGTTTTTTTAGTACTAAGATTACATTAAACGCTCTATGAATTACTTCTTATTACTAAGATGAAGAACACTCCTTGGCCTTATTTTTAGGTCTACTGAAATATTTTTCATGGACAGAAGATAAAACTATTTTTTATATAAATCCAAAACCAAGATGATATCTTCGTAAATAAAATTTGATGTTCTTTTCCAGAAAAACATTTTAAAAGGACGAAGCTTTAGGCCATGAAATGTTTTCATTAATCTAAGTAGTAAAAAAGTATTGTAAATAGTAATTTTTCTCATATAGCAGAAAACTTACTTATACTTATAGTCCGATTCACCACTTTTCCGATGGATCAGAACATAAAATCGGTTAATAAATGTACAAGTTCTGTACAATTTTGTAAGCAGCTCTAAAATGTTTAAAAAATTATAACTTCTAGGACGTTAAAGATACCATCCTAATTATGATAATGAAATTTGTTTTCTATCCAATAAAAATGTTTTGAAAGGTCAAAAAAGTAGGCCATAGAGCGTTTTTGTAATTTTAGTACTAAAAGAGCTAGTACTTTTGCTAGATTCAAAAAAAACGTTCCTTGTGGTTCTTGCTCGATTCAACAGTATGAAAATGGGCTAAGAAATGTTAAGTTAAGGACTTTTTTGTAAAGTAATATTTGTCATTATTTACTGATTGTTTCAGTTTTTTCCAGAACCCTCTCTTCCAAAAAAGTCAAAAGTTGATTTACTTATTAAAACAGAAGTATTGCATAAACAAAAAAGCAATCAAAGCCTAAAAGCATACAATGAATTATATGACCACAGCAAATAGTTCATACCTTTACTGGAGCTATTTATCAAACAGCGTGGGTAACTTCACACTATTTGTTAAAAACTGCTAGAATCATAGAGAAATTTCTACTGCTATGCTTTGTTTAAGTTGAAAGGATAAAAAATGATAGTTCTTTATTAGATTTATTTACTTAATGACTGCCTTTTGAATTAAAAATCGGTGAAAGAACAGCTTATTGAGGGTTAGTTCGGCTATCCGAATCCATTAACAAAATTTGTTATATAGTATAGCTTTAAGTAGAACTCTAATCAGTAATTTTTGCACTTTTGAGCATCGATAACTTGGGATCTTAACATGATAGAATAAAACTAAGTTCGTATTCGTAATTTTGAGATCCCATTCCACCATAAACGGCTACAAAAGCCAAGAATAGAAGGCCATAGTTGGAATAAACGGGGGATAAGAGATAAAATAAAATGAAACACTGCAGATCCTGGCAACATCCACCTTCTTGTAACTTGAAGTCCTACCTATAAGAATCTGAATACAGTTTTTGGTGCTCATATTTTTAATACTCAAGTCCATTTGGCGCATACTCTTTATACGAAAGTACGGAGAGTTAAAAATCTATATAAAATCTATATAAAAATTAAATGGTGTCCGTATGTAGCTTATGGACGCGGAAACTACACGACCAATTTAAATCATTTTTTTTTTTTTAATTGTTTGTTATGGTCTATACAAGGTCCATAAGGGGGTGAAATGCCACTGCGGGGGACGGGGGTTGCACTCCCCATACGAAAAAAATACAAAAATTGCTATATCTCTGCAGTTATACAAGCTATGATTATGAAAGTTGGTGAACTTATGCATAATATATTTGCCATCAACCATGCAAAATGTGAGGGGGATTGAATTTGGGGACGTTGATCCCCCCATATGAAAAAACACACAAAATGCTATTGTATATCAGTGTTTCTATATCAGCTATCATTATGAAACTTGGTACATGGATGTTTATTGCGTCTACTATTCAGCATGTAAAGCATTAGAGGGATTGAACGAAAGGGATTTGCACCCTCCGTACAGTAAAAATACTCAAAATGCTATATTTCTACGCCTAAACTAGCTATCATTATAAAAGTTGGTACATAAATATATATTCTATTCACCTTTAAAAATCTGAAGGGTTGGAAGAGAAGGACGATAGAGATGGATGGGACTTGGAACATATGTAAAGGTCATCGGGAACGGGCGAACAGGGTCGCTACCGAGCCAGCTAGTAATCTTATAAATATGATACTATTCGTAAAGAAGTAAAATCAATTAATAACGAATATCAGTTGAAATGACCCCTTAATATTGGGTGTTAGTATCAACTACGCATAATTGTATAAAGAGAGTTGGTGGACAAACAATCGCTGTTTTTTTTTTTTCTTCTTCTTTTCCAGACGGTAGCTTTGAAATCGATATGCAGATGATCGCATTTTTATGTTGTCGATCGTGGTCCGATGAGGGAAAAAAGAAACAAAGAACAAATTCTACAAAAAAACAAAAACAGCAGTTAACCCTGGCCAATTGTCCCGCATTTTGTCATCTTTAAATGACCAACAACAAAACCAAGACACAACAAAAACTGTTGTAAAATCACTGAGAGCCGCCGAATTGAACGGATTTCATTACGAGCGTTGAGATCATCAGCATCGATATGTCATTCGATAGAGTGTAACATGCGCATCCGCCGAAAACGAAAAAAAAAAGGCAACAACAAATCAATACATATATATGTAGGTATTCAACCACCATCCAAGCAATATTTGCACACATACGAAAATATTTTTGCATCTTATTATCATTAACAGTTGCAGTGATGTTTGGCTTCCTGTTGTGCAGGGAACGATCACCCTAGCGGTGATCTTTTTTAAAGATTTTTTGTTTAAAAAAAGAATTTTTTTTTATTATAAAAAATCGTCAACAAATCACAGGAACAAAAAGATTTGTATTTTCAACTTCACACAAGAGACAACTTTTATTTTACACCCCCAATTTCTTCTTCGGTATGATGCAAATACCCTTGTTATACATTTTATTTATTTGCCCATAAAAAGCTGAAACAACTTCGTTGTGATCTTTTGTTTATTTCACCTGAGAGTTGAATAACTTTTTGACAATTTATTTAATTTATTTTGGTACGTTTTTGCCCTTCATTCATTGGTTTCGCCTAAAACTTGATAAAAACTTTGAAGCATCAAGTGTGTTGAACAGAATTCGGCCACTGTTTTCCAAAGAAATTCCATAACAACGATAAAAATGCATTTTTATGTAAAATATTTTGTATTTTGTATATAGTTTTATTATGAAAGCGATATGATTTTGCTTGAAAATATGCCCATAAACTATCAAAAGTTTCTATCAGCAGATAATCTGACGTGGATAGCATTTTGAAAGCGTTTTTATTTCTTATTCGATCTTATTTTATATTGTGAAAGGGTATTTACTTCAGTTTCCTTCTTTTTAATTAAACATCTGTAAAGCATTTTGAAGTTTTAATTGAAGTTGCCACGCCCTCTTATCCAAATTTACTAAGAGTGAGTTCAGAGCTTTAAGAAAAAAAATTATTTTTATTTCTTTATATTCTTCAACGTTTACAATAGACTTATCGATTTCAAGCTTACAGTCTGCTTAAATTCGGAAAATACTTTTTTTAACGAAAGGGTAGTAGGTAAGGGATATATTCACCCCTTTTCAGCCCCTTGGAAATTGCCCTCTCTTTACTTGGACATACCATAGCGAAGAATTTTACCAAATCTTATAACTTGCGCCAAGTAGCGTTAGTAATAATGCCCTTTGCATATTCACCAGATTTTGTCAATCTACGTCAAGCAGATTCTGAGATATGATGAATCAGCATTAAGAGGGGCGTGGCACCGCCCACTTTTCTAGTGAGAACTAATTGTTCTAATAGTTTTAGCTTATGTACCTAATCATATCTAAGCGCGGCAAATATTGTCAGAAAAATAGTGAATTTCTTTTTTTGAGGGCGTGGCACTGCCCTTTTTCCGGTGAACATTATTTGTCCTGATGGTTTTTACATATTTACCAAATCTCGTTTATCTGCGTCAAAGGGATTCGGAGATATGATTAGTTGATTTTTCGGAGGGTATGGCACCGCCCACTTTTTTAGCATATATCTTGGCCTTTTTTTGTACTAACACAATGTAACAACTCCTTTAAAAACGGTTAGATAGTTTCCGATTCAATAAGGCACAAATACACAAACAAACAAAATCTAGTTTTTATAAAGTAAATTTTCGTTTATTTCACATAACTTGAAAACTATAAAAGAATTTTTAATATTTTTGAAATCAGCGCGGTCAAGTTATTGGAAATTGATACCCATTTTGAAAAAAAAATTCCGACCACGCCTAACTTTGTTGGGAGGTAGGCGTGTCCGTTGGCGGATTTCGTTCGTACTTACAGAATTTTATTATTTAATGTAAAAAATATCTGTACCAAATTTCAATAGCCTAGCTCTGTTATTACTATATATGACCGCCGTTCCATACAAACCCTCCCATTGTGCGGCATTTTAAATCGTTTAAATCGAACGTAGTAGCACATCAAATTTCGTTCCAGTTTCTGTTTACTTATTATTCAAATCATATATAAAAAAATTTACGCTCGTGACACCTCGAGTAAAAATTGGAACTACTCCTTTTCTAGTTGGGCCATTTTCCCCATATAAAAAAAAAATTTTTTTTACTATTGTACAACAAACAAAAATCAACATTTTAAAGACAATGATTAGGACCTTCAAGTACTTTACCAGATTTAACGAATAAATTATACTTTAAATATTTATATAGCTTCAAAAAATGGCAAAAATCGATTTCTTTTGAGTTTTCTCATATATTGCATGCGGTATAGAATTCTAGGAATTTTCTTGCATTGGAGGTACCACAGCCCCTAATCTAAGCTCACCTAGACTTTGACCAAAGCTCAAATTGTACTTGTTAGTGATGATGAGCAAACTAAGATCGTAGCAGCTTTTGATATTGTGTTTTGGCCTCCAATTTCATATTGAATCTTGATCTTGGGCACTCAGTCTTGGTCACGATCTTGGTCTTGAAAAAATTTCTAAAGATTGTTGATTATTCAAAGTTTTTAAACCTTATTTTTACAAAGCAGTTGTATTTTTAATATGAAAAATTTCGAATTGAGAAATGATTTTATGCTTGAAGAGGGGCATGATACAACTAATTACAATAAATTAGCAAGACTGAAAAGTAGTCTTTTTCTTGGGGATCATCGTGACCATGACCTACTCCAAACTAGTCTTGGTAATTGTCATGAAATTATTTCAGCGTCTTGATCTCGAAGAATTACCAAGACCAAGACTAAAATTGCTAATCACTAGTGCCTGTTTTAAATTAGGCTGTCTTATCTCAGATCGTGCTTTCAGTATATCGTTCTAAAGTTATTGCTTGTATGAGAGTAGCCAAATCCTCTTATTCGGATTCATCATTATATTTTCAGAGCCCCGACAAACCACTCTTAATATTTTTATGCAATTTGGTTGGTTGAGTTTTTTTTTTTTTTAATAAGAAATTTTTTTGTATGTGTGGTACCACTCTGTCTTGTCCATATTTAACTAGACTTTGACCAGGTCTCGAACTGATTATTTTTAGTGTCTATGCCAAATTTCGTACTTTCGCGTTTTCAGTATATATATGTATAGTGACGATATGTTTTTGTTTATTGTATGATAGAGTTTCATCGAACTATCTTGATCAGTTTTTACACAAATATGATCTCCACGGATGGACATGGCTATATCGACTGTGGAAATGTCGCTGATTAAGAATAAATTTGATTTTCTATACCACACCACTAAGTGAATATATCCTATTTGTTTTACTCCATACAATGGTCATATTGCGATCCAGTTTTGACTTGATGGCAGAAAATGTTGTCATCTTCAAATATTTGGATTGGTTTGGTGAAAAAACGTGATGAAGCTTGAAGAAATTGCTACGTATAATGGTGAAAAATTATATATATGTAAATTATTGAAGAGGGAACATAAGGAACATTTAGATATGAGGAAGATACCTCCAGGATAAGCGTACAATACTTGCTCACAATGGAACAAAATCGTCAATTTGTTTTCCTCAAAGTTCTCTCCGAGACTGCTCTTTCTATAAATTATTCATACTACATAAGTATGTCGGATCAAAGATTCAATCACATCTATTGTGAAATAAAATTTCACCAAGAAATGTTCACTATTTTGTTTCTTCATGCAAAATAGAGTTACTTCACAGGGAAGATTTTCGCCGGGTCAATATTTTCTGCTTCAAAAACTGAAACTTACTGCTATACTTTTTGGACTACTGCTGGTCTACATAGGTATCAATAGAAACAAATACAGATATTTTTTTGCTTAAATATTTATTAATAATAATGTCTTCCATAATAACTGAGATGATAAAACTACAACTAAAATTTTTAAATCATTGTCTTCCATTTAACTAAAACTTAGACTAAAAAACTTATTAACTAATTACAGGCACAGTGTTGCTTCTTTGTACATTTCGGGCAAAAAAAAAAGTCAAATTTACAAATTAAACTAAAAATAAACGAATTATAAAAAGCGAGGTAATAAATACTTTGCCAATCAATGGTCAAAATACTGATGTGGTTTTGTGCACTTGCAAATTGATAGCAAAACGCAATGTTGACTAGAGACGGAGTATGAAGATCCGCCGCTTGCTGCCCAACACACTAAATATCTTCCTGCCAAAGTGTAATATAATCCAGCAATTCTTCATCCTCATTTGAGGAGTAATTATGCTGCTGCTGTTGCTGATGATATTCTTCATATGACGCGGTCTGTTCATATTTCAATTGTATATCGCCAAAAGTGACTGCATTTACGGTACTGGTATTCTTATTGCCATATGAATCACTACTGTATGTTGATGAGCTGACAGAGGCTGCTGGTGATATCAACTGTTGCTGCTGCTGCTGTTGAAAACTGCCAGCATAACTCAAAGCATTATAAGTTGTTTGCGGAAATTGCTGTTGCTGCTGCTGTTGATAGTAGTGCGCTGGTAGAAATTGTGCTGTCGCTGAAAGTGATGATGATGATGATGGTGGCGGTGAGCCACTTATTGATGTAACGGCAGAAGATGACCCATACGAACTGACACTAGATGCATCACTATGATCCACGTCCTCGATGACACGCTGCAAACGTCTAATATACTCCAATGCCATGCGTAATGTATCGACTTTACTCAATTTTTTACTGGCGCCTGGACCATTGCCACCGCGTCTTCCATTGCTGAGATCGGCGACAATCGCTTGTGGTATATGCTGGCGTAAGTGTACGAAACCGTTGTTCACCTGTTTGACGCGATTACGTTCGCGTGCATTGCGACGCACCACCGATGGATTATTGGAATCGAGTGTTGTACCCTTAGGGTTGATAGTATATGCTGCGGCACCCGCTGGTCTCGGATAGGGTACGTAAAGACGTCCAGCACTATTAATGTTATGACCCATTATTGCTGAAGGAGCAGGTGCAATAGCGCGTTGTTGCTGCTGCAAACGCTGTATGGCGTGTTGTTGTGGACGTTGTTCAGTATCGAGTGCCATTTTTTTTTGCCCCAAAGTTCTTGATTTCTTATTATCGTTTTTGTTGGAGAGTTACGAAGTATGCAATTTTTTCTCAAGTGTATTCGTAGTGGCGATTTTATGTTGGTTCTTTACTTCGTGGCTGTTTGAGCCCTAATGATGCCCTTCAACGTTGAGCAAGACATTTTGTACTTTTCTGTGCGTGGCATGCACTTATCCAACGAATATGCTGCACTGAAAATGCTTTACCTGTGCTGAGTTTTAGCACAGGTAGCATACATAAATTCAAAAAGAGCATAATAAAGGTATTTGTGATCTTCTCAGATCCTTGCTTACACAATGGGAGATGTTTTGATTTAATGATCTTTAGTATTTCTCTCTCACAGACTCTCTTTTGTTGCCAATCGATTCTGTATTTCCCCAACTGCGCTCTTAACTTCAAGTTGTCACTAGGAACAGTTTTCTTACATATGTTCGCTCGCAATCACTTTTTCTCTCAGTTCATAATTTAAATCGCTCACCTTCGAGAAAATCTACCTTTTTCTTTGCTGAAAATCCTTCTACTCTTTGAAGTCGCGTGCCGGCACAAAAACTGGTTTTTGCACACCATCTTTTGATAGCAGGCATGCGTGTGTTGCCACAAAATACTGCGTTGCCTGGAGCATTTTTATAATTTAATTTCTCGCAAAGTTTTTTGTCTCATGAGAGAGATTTTCTTTTATCGCAAGTGATAATTTAATGCGTGCGCAAGCGCATGCCGATTTTAACATAGATCAGATAATGCCACGCCCACTTTTTTGTGCCTTTTAAATATATTATATCTCATACGCAATACAGGATGTTTTGATGAAATTCGGTAGGTATGTAGGTGCCGAAAATTAATACCAAAAACTGGTTGAAAAATATAGGCACTTTGCATATACAAAATTTGGTCAAAAGGTAATGACAATCGGTTTTTTCCAGTCCGCATAAAAATCCAAAAAAAAATATTTTTTTTTTTTTTTTTTGCTTGCTAAGTCAGCATAAAACTAGTAAGGGTGTTTCCTTTGGAGTGTCCAAACATTAAATACCCTGCATTGTAGTATTTTGAAAATTTTGCTTATACGGGAGATGCCACGACCACCTATTGGACTTCTCATAGCTTTTGCTCAGATCTTGCACTTATTGTTCTCAGTGTCTAAGGAAATTTGGTTTCACTATCTCAAAAAATGCTTTCAGTATAGCATTTTGGATCTTTTACTTATTGGGAGGTGTTAGTCTAGTTATTGCTCAGATCTTGCATTAACTGTTCGTAGTGTCTGAGTGAAATTTGGTTCGAGTATCTCAAAAAAAGCTTTCAGTATAACATTTTGAAACTTTTTCTTTTATGGTAGGTACCACATCATCTTGTCTGAGTTCACCTTGTTTATGATCAGAGCTTGTTTTCAGTACATATCTAGGAAAAAAATAGTCTTTTTCCATAACTTTGGTAGGTGATGTCCGATGTTTAAAAATACTATATCATTGTAAAGTGCTTATTTGGACCTTAATTAGCATTTTATGGGTAAAACGTATAAATATTTTAAAGAAATAAATTTAATTAAGAAAAAATAACATTTAGGGGAATTCAAAATAGAGAAAATAGGTCGTACTAGTTGAAAAAATATGAGGAAAAACTGTAGGCCGAATAAAGCCCTTTACAGCGATATATGCTTTTCAAACATGACCTTCCAAAGTTATGAAAAAAAAATCCATTTTGACTGTTTTTGTGTTTTTAGTGTGATGAAAAAAATGGTATTTGGAAAAAAAACGAAATAGAAGCAGTCATCAATTTCCTCTGTTTGAAAAAAATGTTTACCAAATGTACACACAGTGACTTAGAGAAAACATTGGGGGACTCTACTCTTTCATATTCCACAGTTGCACGGTGGACCATGTTGTCTAAGCTGGGCAGAACATTCACCCAAGATGAACATCGCGAAGGACGCTCAGCCACGTCCCTCACAGATGATAACGTGAAGAAGGTTGGAGATATTTTTGTTGGCAGATCGAAGATTGACGAATAGCGATGTAGTTGAGGTAACAGAGATCAAAAAATACTTGTAAGCTAAGTCATATGAGAAAGGTCTCTGTGAGAATGTTAACTGACGCCATTCGAGCTACTCGAGCACCCATACTTTTTGCAAGATTTATCTCCCAGTGACTTCTAACTCTTTCTCTGCCTCAGGGAACACCTCCAAATAGGGGAATCTCAAGGGGTTAGCGAATTGATGGCTGTTGTTGAGACCTTTCGGGAGAGTCAAGATAAACAATTTTTTTCTAAAAAAAAGCCTCGGCTTAGATTTTTTAATGTTTAGCGGGATTTCTTACACTTTTATAAATTTTTCAATAAATTTTTTCCAATTTTAGGGACTTTTTTGACACTATTTTCTTTTTGATATATTTTATGTTATACCAAATATTTATTTTTCATTGACTTTTTAATGTTTGGGTACCACAATTGTTAAAATTCTTACTCATAAAATTTAACTAAATAACACTTTTTTATATTTTCATGTTTTTAACGAAATACTTGTCAGATTTTGTCGTTTTTTATAATCTACTACAAATTGTTAATAAAGTTTTTTCGACTTTATCGATTCTATTCGATAGGTTTCGCTATATTCCGATGTTAACATTTTTAATCTTTAGAAGTCTTTGGGTTTTCGGGTTTACATCGACTCTCCAACTATTTTCACTAATTATAATCATCTGTCGATCATTTTTCCTGCATTTTTTCGATATTGTTTTTGGACGGTTTTTGAAAAATGTATTGTAAGAATTGTTTTTTATTGTTTTACTACTCTATTTTTATATTTTAAATTTTTCTACCTTTAATGACTCTTTCTATACTGATTAAATGTATTCCAAACTACATATTCTGACTTCTTTCAAACTTTTCCAAAGTATATCTTCTACTGTCTGTTCTGTTATTGCGCACATGATTCTTGTTGTTTTTGTTTTAATTCGTCAACAATTATATTATCAATACTTCAGATAAGCCCCATTACAGGGCACGCTTGTTTTGCTACTGTCGAGTTAAACGCAAAATTAATTTTTCATAATACTGTACCCTGTATTAGTAAAACTTAATCGCACTTTTATTGCCTATCATTATCTTAAGAGTAATCAAATGGTGAAATATCTATGTACTTTACATTTTCTTTAGTTTTGTTTTTTTTTTCTATTCAATTAAGCTCTTAGACTTAGTAACGAAAATTTAATGGTTAGTCTTGTGTTAACTTTATTGGCAAAAACATTCCACTTAAATCATAATCAAAGTCTTAAATAAAGCAATGAATTCCACAAAAATTTTAATTGGTTTAGCTGTGTTGACAATCTTCTGCGTTACATACTGTGAGTGGTGAAAATTTCATTGATACTAAAAGAAGAAAGCTTTATCGAAACACCTGTCTAACCTAGTAAAATTGGTTTCGAAAGAGTTTCTGTTCAAAAAAATTGGAGCCAGTTATTTTTGAATTGAAATCGTTTTATATTGGGTTTTTTAAAGGAAATGTTCAAAATCGACATTGAGAACACTGCCGCACAAAAAGTTATTCAGGGTCAACGGTCACTTTTACAGAAAAATAATTGCCCACAATTTTGTAGCAAAGAAAATTTTCTACAGAAAAAATGCAAGAACTATTTTTATATGACTTATGGTTTAGGATATATCTTCATTAAAAATGTATGCAACATAAAAAGTGATTAGTTTTATAAGTTTAGATTTTCAAGTTGTTGTAACTCGTGAACAGTCGTACGAAAAATATGCATGAGATTCTTCTACAAGAAACAACAATTTACGTATTTTTTTGTTGCTTGTGCGCTGGAAAGTTTTATTATATCATTGCATGTGCGCTCGAAATATTGTAGCCATGCGCAACCCTTAAGATTTTTTGCATATGGGGATATCCGAAAATAATCTTCACTTATTTGACCCAGATTTTCAGAAATTTTTTTTTCATATTCTCTAACTTAGGTGGTGGAATATACTTCTAGACCTATAAAATGTAATTCCCAATAGGTAAGCAAGAAAATTTCGACATGAGGGTCTGTCAGAAAGTCGTTTTACCTTAAAGTTTAGCGTTTTTCGTTTTTTACCCGGCATGGGAGGCTTAAATTAAAAATTATCATGAAGAAAGTCGATTTATTTCACATCAAGGAATTTGCTTGAATTTTTTCCGAATTTTGTGTTCTGTAATGTGGCCGTAATGAGCAATTCAGCATTTTTAACCCTTTCCCTCACCGTTTACTATATACCATTTTTCTGAATTTTACTTGATAATATTCAAATAGACTCTCCGTAACATATCTACTACTTCTGAAATGTATGCTCTGCCGTATATTATTGGAAATCTCGATTTACCCGAAATTTTCAGATAAATCGGCCGTAATGAGGGATTTAGACTTTTTAACCCATTCCCTCACTGTTTGACATATAAGATTTTTCTGAATTTAACTTGAGAATATTTGGAAAGGTGCCCCGTAACATATCTACTACTTCTGAAATGTGTGCTCTGTCGTATATTATCGAAAATATCAATTTTCCGAAAATTTTCAGGTAAAACTGCCTCCTGACTCCTCCCTCATGTCGAAAATTTCTTGTTCACCTCTTGGGAATTACATTTTGCACGTCTAGAAATATATTCCACCACATTTGGTTGTAGAATATAAAAATTTTTTCTGAAAACCTGGGTCATATAAGGGTTGATTATTTTCGGATATGCCCATATACCACCATTTATTTGAGTATGCCTTCTTTATTTCCATTAATTTTGGTTTTCTATTAGCCTGCAAAATCAGATTATAATTTTCTAGCCTACGTGGTGAATTGCTTATATGCACATATCTGCAATGAGGGCAGTTTGATGAGTTCCACACTATTTGGGTAAAATTTTTTTTTTTTTGTTTCTTAACATGGTCTTCTTTTAGTTTGTTTTAGTTCTTACAATATTTTTGTACGTTCCAAGCACTAGGTTTTCTCAAGTGCTTCATAATAGGCATTTGTTACCCCTTCATTTGAACCAAATCTCTTACTGACAAAGCAATTTTTTTAGGTCTGCAAATAGTCGCAAAGAGCTAAATCTGAAGAACATGCTGGCTAGGGTAACAGTTTGTAGCACAATGTATGGATTTTTGCCATTATAACCACAATAGTATGCATTCGTAGATTATCTTGACCAAACAGCACTTTTTCTTCGCCAAAAACGATCGTTTCTGTTTCGAATCATTGATATTGATTTCAAACCATCCATCATAATAATATTTGACGGCGATCGTTTTACTCTTTTCACGGAAATCCATGTGAATGACAAAGCGTGCATCCCAAAAAACTGTGACCATGATCTTGTTGGCCGACGGATCAACCTTGGCTTTCTTTGGTGTAAGTTTTCCCCAAGAACCCACTATCTTGATTGATTCTTGAGCTCTGGTGCCTTGTGATAGATCCATGTTACGTTCACGGTAACGAAACGGCAAGAACTAGTTCGGATTGCGTTAAACTCTACTTTGAATGAGTCACATGATTTCCTTTATTATCGAGTGTAAGCAATCGTGGCACACACCATGGATTTTAACAACAATTTCTGGCGTAAAACTTATTTTATTGGTAAGACCCCGCCGGAACTCAGTAAATCAATTCTTAGCCATTGTTAGTGAGGATGCGAGTCCCCGTAGTATTTTTTAAGACTGTTCTTGTTTTAGGTGATGGTTTTTTACACAAAATAATAATGCCTGAACACCATACATATTTATAACTGAAGAAGCTAAATCAAAGCTACGTAGGCTGCTCGATATATTTCTGGCCTAGGCAACATTAAGTGTTGCCAGGTGCAATCTGACATTTCTATTGGAAAGTTTGAAATTTTTTAGCATAAACGTACTCAGAACGTTTTGACGTATGACCATCATTCGTGTTGTTTACAGTGACTTGAAAAATTCAATTTGGCAAAAAAATGGAATTAACTCGTGAACATTTTCATACGATCATTTTTCACAACTTTCGACGTGGATTATCATAACAAGAGTGCATTAATGAACTAAAATCTTAAGTCTTTGCAAATCATAGCAAACTGGAAAACTGGTTTAGTGAATTCAATCGTGGCCGATGCTCGCTCAAAGACGAATTCCGTGAAGGTCGTCCAAAAACGGCCGTTGTGCCAGAGAACATTGATGCCATGCGTGAACTGATAATGCAAGATCGTCATGTGACATACCGTGAGATAGAAGCATCCTTTAGTATTTCTCCCACCAGCATACATTTGATATTGCATGAACACCTGGCCGTAAAAAAGGTTTGTTCTCGTTGGATCCCGCACAATTTGACAATCGCTCAAAAAAAGGCTCGTGTCGATTGGTGCAAAGAAATGTTGAAAAAATACGATCGCGGTGATTCAAAAGACGTTTATAAGGTCGTCAGAGGTGACGAATTATGGATCTATGCGTATGAGCCTGAAACAAGACAGCAATCGACCGTGTGGGTCTTCGAAGACGAGCCAAATCCAACGAAATTTGTTCGTGGAAGAAGCACTTCGAAGCAAATGGTCGCCTGTTTCTTCGGCAAAACTGGTCATGTGGCAACTGTTCCTCTTGAGTAACGTAGGACGGCCAATTTTGAGTGGTACATCACAATTTGTTTGCCTAAAGTCTTCGGAGAAACTCAAAAAACGAACAAGAGAAGATGTATCATTGTTCACCATGACAATGCGAGCTCTCACACATCGGCTCAAACCAGCGCCTTTTTGACCAGCCAAAACGTCGAATTGATGGGTACAGCCCTGACTTGGCACCCAATGACTTCATTTTATTCCCGCACATCAAGAAAAAAATGCGTGGTCAATGATTTTCGTCGCCAGAAGATGCAGTTGAAGCGTTCAAAAACCATGTTTTGGAGGTGTCTCAATCGAAGAAGAAAAAGTGCTTCGACAATTGGTTTGAGCGCATGCAAAAGTGTATAAAGCATGCTGGAGAATACTTTGAAAAACAATAAAACCATTTTTGATGATAAATATTCGCATTTTCATTATTAGGCCAGAAATATATCGAGCAGCCCACGTATCTGAGAAACGCTTTCAAAGTAGATATGACGCATAATTAGGTCATCTGACCATTTTAGTTGTTATCACAAAAAATGTTCAGCAATGTAGTAGTAGGTTTTATCCTGGAGTCTATAATACAAAAGAATTATTATATATTGATTCAGCTACTTAGCGGTTTTAGATAAGTGGGGCGTGGCATTTGGCTTTTGGCCAAAATAGAAATTTTCGCGCTTCTAGCAATAATAGATCTAAGTATATGTGATTAAACAAATAATTTATATGTTTAAAATTTATACTGAATTTTACATTAATTTTGCAATTTATTTTCACTTTCAGCCCAATCGATAGCATGTTATTCCTGCACCGATAAGAGTTCCTGCAAGAAAGCAAAGAAATATGAGTGCACACAATTGTTAGCCAATTCCACCAGAATCTATTTGGATATCTATCACAAAAATACACCAAATACAACAAGTCCATATTTTGAATGTTTCACTGAACGTCACAAGGGTTGTAAGTGGAATTTGTGAAATAATAAAATATTGGTTTTTGTTTTAATAAAACTTTTTTAATGATTTTTTAGCAGTGGGTGAATTTCAATTTAAAGGCTGCATTTACTCGCATGTACGTGGTTGTGCCTTGGAAATGAGAGATTTCTATATACAGGGTGGTAAATTTGAACGTACCTGTAATCAATGTAATAATAAAAATTACTGTAATCCTGCTGGACGTGCTGAGCTAAATGTTGGATTACCATTACTGACGATTATTTTTGTTGTAATCGGAAAATTTTTATGGAATCATTGATAAGTTTTTTTGTAAGGCATACATTTTAAGTAAAGCATTAATAAAAATTATATGTTGCGTTAACAAACACCAAGTTGTTTAATCCTTAATGAAGGTACAATAATTTCCATGATATTTTGATTCTTTGGTTTTTGAAGGTTCAGTCACTTTTATTAAAATGATATATACGATCAGTATGTGCTTATTAGCGTATGAAAAATTGTTTAATTATCACCCTTTCTTTGGATATTGGTAGTAGTAGAAAAGTACCGCAGTTGTTATCGATAATTAGGTGTGGAGTTTAAAAGCCTGCTGCTCACACTCCTTTTGAGCAATTACAAAACTACCATTTGTAGTTAAAGAAGTTTCACTAAGGTACTTTGATAGCAACGATAAATTTATCCTGTTTTCCAGTCAAACATATGTTTAATCTTTTATTGCTATCAATTATTCAAATCAGTTAACATGCATTTAAATCAATTCTCTTGGTCTTATCCTACAGTCTATAAAGTCCGTAATAAATGTAGCATAGAATCTAACGCGTGTCCATTCCTATATAATTAAATTTTGTATTACAGCTTTTGAAATTGCTACCCTCTTTTAGAAGGTTTTAGTTACATTTGATTTAAAAAAATTGTTTGTGTTATTTGAACTCATAGATCCATTGAGTCAAAGTATGGTATAGTTGGAAAAATATCAAAATAGGCAAAATATGATTATCTGAAAGTATTATAGTTTTAATTTAATACTAAAAAAGTATTTATATAGAACAAAGCCTAAAAAAGTATTAATTAGAAACTTTTTGGAATAAATTTCCGAATTTTCTGGAATAAATTTCAAACTTTTTTGTAAAAAATTTTGAATTTAATAGGTACCAAAATCGTTTAAAATTAATACTGAAGGGAATCAGAAGTCTCAAAGTAAAGTTTAATTTTTAGTGTGCATCGACTTTTATCGGATAATATCAAGAAAGTTGAAAAACATTTAATGTAGGTATAGGTAAACTTCAATACTGTTCAAAAACTATCAAAAAGTGTTGAAATTTCAATAATTATTGAGCTGCATACATAGGCTTATATCCAGACCTTGAAACTTTTAAACTTTTATTCAAAAAGTTTTGCAATTGCAAGTTTTTGAAAACTTTTACTGTATGAACTTTTAAAAATGAAAGTTTTTTATAAAAGTTTTTAAAAACTTTTATTTTTAAAAGTTTTTTTGTTTGTTTATTATTATGAATAAGTAAATGACTAGTACAACAAGATTTATAATAAAAATCTTAAAATTACAGTACCAGCAACAAATGTAGTTAACAACAGAACAGATTTTTCACCAAAATGGGCCCAAATCGGTCACTTAGAGGGGTCGGGGACTCCTCTTGTCATGTCCAAAATGTATTTTTAACCTTTTCCCATCGATTGGTGCTATACAATTTTTTCACCAAAATGGGCCCAAATCGGTCACTTAGAGGGGTCGGGAACTCCTCTTGTCATGTCCAAAATGTATTTTCAACCTTTTCCAAAATGGACCCAAATCGGTCACTTAGAGGGGTCGGGGACATCCCTGGTCATGTCCAAAATCTATTTTCGACCTTTCCCCATCGATTGGTGCAATGAAAATTTTTCACCAAAACGGTCCCAAATCGGTCACTTCGAGGGGTCGGGGACTTCTCTGATCATGTCCAAAATGTATTTTCAACCTTTCCTCATCGATTGGTGCAATAAAAATTGTTCACCAAAATGGGCCCAAATCGGTCACTTAGAGGGGTCGGGGACTCCTCTGGTCATGTCCCAAATGTATTTTCAACCTTTCCCCATCGATTGGTGCAATAAAATTTTTTTACAAAATTGGGCCGTAATTATACAAAGAGGCTTTTCTCAAGGTATTTATTTCCCAAAAAAAAACTTTTATGTGACAGATTTTATCAAAAACTTTCATGAAAAACTTCTTGCTTAGAAGTTTTTATATAAAAGTTTTTGAAAAAACTTTTATATAAAAACTTTTATGGATAAAAGTTTTTAAAAACTTTTTCAAAAAACTTTTATAAAAAACTCTTTAAGGATAAAAGTTTTTTAAAACTTTTATTTCAAAAAGTTTAAAGTTTTTAAAAACTTTTATCTAAATGATTTAAAAGTTTTTAGTCTAAATAAACTTAAAAAAAAACTTTTAAAAAAGTTTATTTCAGGGTCTGCTTATATCAGATATAAAAAAGTAAAAAACCTTTGAATAAACATCAAAAAGTCGAGTACTAGCGTATATTATCGAAAAATTCAAAAGATTCGAGCATTCAATTATTACTTAAAGTATCGAAAATGTCAAATAGCATCAAAAAGTTTCGACTTTTAGTTGAAAACATTAATAAAAGTTGAAAAATGTCTAATGTTTATTAACAAATATCAAGCTACCTAATGGTATCGAATATAAAGTTAAGTTACCAACAAAATTCAATTAGAATCGAAGACCATCGACTTTAACTGAAAAATATCAAGAAAGTCGAAAAACATTAAATGTATGGGTAAATATCAAAGAGTCGAAAAGTTTCGAATGTTATCTAATAGCAAAAAAAAAGTCTGACAAGAATTGGAAGAAACTCAAAAAAACATTGATTATCTGGAAGACGAATAGTATCGAATATAATCCCAATGAATATAGAATACAGTGAGCAACGTTTTTTTTTTAGAAGGCCAAGACCTTAGCAGTCTTGGTCTTGGTCTTGTTCTTGCACATTGAGTCTTGGTCTTTGTTTTGAAAATTGAGTCTTGGTCTTGATCTTGGTCATAAAGTCTTGGTCTTGAAAAAATTTCTGTTGAGCTTTCAAATTTTCGAAACGCTTTTTTTCCAAAGCAGTTTGGTTTTTGAGATTTCAAATTTCCAATTGAGAGATGATTTTATCTTCGAAAAAGGCGTGAAACACCTATTAACTCTAAAAGGATTGTTCTTGAAAAGCATTTTTTTCTGAAAAATGTACTATCGAATTATAGGAAATTTAACGAGGATTCCAAATTCATACTAAAATGCCCGCCAAAGTCAAAAATAAGAAAATAAATTGAAAATATCAACTATATCCTTAGGTAGGAGCTTTGCGAAACTCTTTTAAACTCTATAAACAAAATACATTCTTAGAAAGCTCATACAGTTAGCTAAAAGTTTCTTTTAAAAACAAAATTCTCTAAAACACCAGGGTGACTCAAGAAAATATTTTTGTTAAACAAGTCAAAAAATCAGTGCTTGCAATTTTTTGTTGGTCTGGGCCCCCTCTACTAGCTCCCAGAAACTTTTTAACCTTATGCAATACACCCTGTATACCAATGAACCGACTAGTATGAAAAATTCAATATAAATATGGCATCTCTGATAGCCTCATATGTAATTCACATTTTTTAACTTTCGCATGAATCTAAAAAATAAACAAACTGAAAGTAAAATATACATATATTATTTGCGTTAATTTACTTCTTAATACAGTACAATAACTCCATAAATAAATTGTTTATTGTTGCTGAAAAATTTATCAATAAAAGTTATCAGTTAAGATTATTTACAGGGCCATGTAGACTTTGTTAATTGCGCTGCAATAGAAACAAATAAATACGGATAGATTATGACAATGACGGAATAGTAAAACCATTTTTCTAATCAGTCGGCTTTATTATTTGTTCTCAGCTGATTTTCGTATGTGCGAGCATTTTTCAGAAAGGAACTTAAAATCAAATGTTTTAAGTTCACTTAGGCCCGGATTCACAGTCACTAGTCACAAAGTTTTATTATAAATCATTGGTTAACCATGCTGAAGATATATAATCCACATAAGTTTTGATATCGAAAGCGATACAGATATTGACGAAAATTGGAATACATGCAGTACTTAGTTGATCGTGAGCAATAAGTTTTTAGAAATCGCCTGCCTTTTTTCAAAAACTACAATGCCAAGGATTTTCGTGACAGATTTAGCTTGCACTACTGCACTTTGTTGCACGCTGTGAATATGAAACATTAGTCAAACTCTTGTCACAATTTTAGTTAACTAATTAGTTAACTCATTGTTGTGCATTTTGTATTTACCTCTGAGTCTTATAGTATCAATCATTAACATTAACATATAACTTTGTTTCCTTTTTACAGTTTTTACAGTTTCTCTGCCTAACTTTTCTCAAAGTTATTTTCATCCAGACGTCTGGTTAAAATAAACAGGGCTCAACTTTACTCCCTAACATTCAGTTTCCGATTTGAAATATTCAGTTGAAAGGTTTTTTTTAATTGCAGAATTGATTACATATAATCCAACACCCTGTTATACAGTATGAAACTTTAATCGCACTTCGATGCCTATCACAACCTACAAAGCAGTGTTTTCCAAATTGGTGTTCGCGACCAGTCCAGGTGAGTAGGCGAAGGATTCCGTGTTTGTCTTTGCTGCTTCGAACAGCTAGCAAAGGTTCTAAATACCTATATTTTTGTACAGAACATAGGTACTAAATATTTATTTCAATAAACATATTTGGCAGTAAATACAAAAAGTGATTATTTGAGACATTATAGAATGTGACGGGAAGTTTCGACTTTTGGTATATTATTTCGCAAAATACTTTCCTCTATAAAGATATACCATAATATATTGAAAAAAGTTTGCTTTAGATATGAGAAGTTCACCAGAAAAATTGTGAAAACTAAAAAAATTAAATCAAAGAATGTAAATTTTCCCAATGCAATTTATTTACATACCAAATATCATCAGAGATATGACGTTTTTTAAGGACGTGGAACGCCCATTTTTCCCTTAAACATTATTTGTGCCGATATTTTTAATACATGTACCAAATCTCATCCATATTCGTTAAATATTTTCAGATATATGAAAAATTTTTTTTTAGAAACACGAAAAATACGAAAAAAAAAATGTTTATAGATTTTTGTTTCCGACATCCAAGACCCTTGGTGTAAGAAATTTTTTTTCTCTAAAATGTCATAAAAAGTCATGAAGCACGCAAAAAACACGAAAAAAACTGAGTTAAAACAAAATTTCAATTTTTGGTTCTGCCATCTAAGGGGGGGGGGGGGGGGTGGGGCGACCGTTGGGTGAAAAAAATGTTGTCCACTAAAATGTCGTAAAAAGTCAGGAAACACGTACAAAACACGAAAAAATAAAATAAAAATAAAAATTTGGTTCCGGCATTCTAGTTGGGACCCTTAGGTGAACAAAAAACCGAAAAAACTAATGACGCTGAAACACGCGCCGTACCCAAAAACCCCTGAATATAACTTTTCACGGTGATCGGTTCAGCCGTTTGGGAGTCTATAAGGAACATACAGACAGACATACAAACATTCATTTTTATCTATATATTAATACGTGAACAGTTTTTTTTTGCCTCCCTTTTGCGAGCTAACCATTTAACCGATTTTCGATATTTTTTTTTTATATGAAAGGTATTGTGGTGTAGAATCCACGAATCCAAAAATTATCCTCATAAGTTGCCATTAAGGTATTTAAAAACAGGATCAAAGTTTCTCATATAATTACAACAACAACAGCATGGACAATGTTATGCTGTGTTGCTAAGAAAGTGAATGACACAGTGGAGTGAGAGAAATTTTGTTGTTGTTGTTTTTCCCTTGCTTGCACGAAACCTGTTTCGTTGCGCTCTGTCGACGTTCTGCACCGATATTTTGGATGTTTTTCGATACTTCTGGACTTTTATCGATATGTTGGATGTTTTTCGATACTTTTGGACTTTTATCGATATTTTGGATGTTTCTCGATACTTCTGGACTTTTACCGATATTTTGGATGTTTCTCGATGCTTTTGGACTTTTACCGATATTTTGGATGTTTCTCGATACTTTTGGACTTTTATCGATATTTTGGATGTTTCTCGATACTTTTGGACTTTTACCGATATTTTGGATGTTTCTCGATACTTTTGATATTTTGGATGTTTCTCGATACTTTTGGACTTTTACCGATATTTTGGATGTTTCTCGATGCTTTTGGACTTTTATCGATATGTTGGATGTTTTTCGATACTTTTGGACTTTTACCGATATTTTGGATGTTTCTTGATGCTTGTCGATATTTTGGATGTTTCTCGATGCTTTTGGACTTTTAGCGATATTTTGGATGTTGCTCGATACTTTTGGACTTTAACTGATATACATACCGATGTTTGTCTATACTTTTGAGAGCTTTTCGATATTTTGGATGTTTTCCGATATTTTTTGGCACAAGCACTACACCAATTTTTATGTTATTCGGTTTTAAGATATACTGAGCCTCCTGCATATAAAAAATGTTGCTACGACTAATGAATACTCAATGTTCTGGCTTTGTTTTTTACCAAACGGTACTCAGAAGAAGTGTATCTATCTCAAAGTAAAAGGCCAAATTTTGGCCACCGGCGATACTAGTATATATAGATAACCTGAATTTTTTGCTCAAAATATAGTTTCTTAACGAAAAGTTTTAATTTTTTTTGGAAGGGTTTGCAAAACTTTTGTATTTAAAATGTTATTTCTGCATGATACAGTACGACATAGTTTTCTTTGATATTGCAGAACTTTTTCAAAACTATTGGACTTTCACAGACTTTTTTAAAACTTGAATCGAATATTTTAATGGTTTATAAAAATTTTTAGCTTTTATTGAATTTGACGATAAACTTTCATTCTGATGGCATTTCTTTAACTAACGACCTTTTGATACATGTTGCCTTTTATTGATTTTTTTTTTCGGATTTCTAGGGCTTCCTCAATGTTTTTCAAAATAATTTTTCGACTTTTCTTGTTTTTCCAATATTTTTCAACTGTCATCCATGTTGTGAATAGACTTTCACATTCATAAGAATCATTTAGAAACCACGGAATTGCAGAATTTCATGAAAGAAATGTTGGAGTCACGTTTCAAAATGTTTGAAAAACACTGCTACCGAGTCATCAAATTGTAAAACATATAATTTTTTTTTTCGATATGGATTAAAGTATTGGTAAACATTTCAAAGTTTAGTCTTGTTTCAACAATGTTGGCAAAATCATAACGAGTCAAAGAAAGACACTTAACTCATAAGAATATTTTTAATACTTACACTCAAAATAAAAATAATAATAATAATAATAATGCTTTCCACAAAAGTTTTAATTGAATTGGCGGTATTGACAATTTTCTGTGCTAAATATTGTAAGACGCAAAATTTGTACTGCCTAGGGCAGGTCACAAAATTTTGAGTAAAAAAAAATTTCTCAAATTATAGATCTAAAAGAGACTCTACGGAAAATCGAAAAAGAAGTTACTCAAGCAGCAATTAGTTTAAAACAATTTTTGATCAAAAGTATTGATGCCCACTTCTCCTCACTTCTTCCTCCATCTCTGGCGTAGCGCTCGCCAGCCTTTCTTCCTCAGTAGATAAGTACTGAAATAATTAGCAATCTATATTCCTCCGATTTGTTTTGGCATTCGCCTCGTATGGTTCTTCGCGCTACCATTTTTCATTTAACAGTTATCTATCTGTAGGAATCGGTGTAGTTGTTTCTCTCTATGGTTGTTCTAAGACAGAAGTAACCCGTCTTCGATTCATATCCTGAAGAATTTTATGAGAATCAGCTCACTATATGAAAATATATATCTTTTTCAATACTTTCACGAAAGATAAATTGAGTCCATTTATGATAATCATCTCCGACAGTTATCCAGAAGAGATTACTACAAAAGGTACAAGCTTATCATGAAAAACCATTTAAATTTACATAAAAATCGGGCATCCATGCATTTGAACAAAAACCTCGAAAATTACTTCCAACTTAAGGTTTAAATGTTGGGTAATTTTTCTCAAATTGGGAAAATTTTCGTTGACCAGATTCTCTGTAGTTTTTTTTTTTTTGCTTTCTTTCAGCCGAATCAATAAAATGTTACTTCTGCAATGATAAAAAATCCTGTGCGGAACCACAAAAATACGAATGCACACAGACCTTAGCAAATGTTACCAGAAACTATTTGGCAACATATCACAAATATGTTCCGATTACCACAAGTTCAACATTTGATTGTTTCAGTGAACATCACAAGAGTAGTAAGTGAATGAGTGGAGTTTTTAGTCATTATTTTATACCTTATAATTTTTAAACTTTTATTTTAGTTAATGGTGAATTCTATTATAAAGGCTGTATATATCATCATATAAGTGGCTGTAATTTGTTAATAAGAGATTTCTACACACAGGGCATTCATGAACGTGCTTGTGATCAATGTTATGACAAAGACTACTGTAGTCCGGTAAAACGTTTTGAGCGAAAAATTAAGGCTGTACCTCCTCCACCAGTAACAATGTTGTTGGCAACGCATGACTCTTCAAATATTTTCTCATCAATGTTTGGGGAATCAGCAAAATCACTCAATTCGATAGAAACAGTTAAGGAACAATTAAAAAAACCAAAAAAGAAAAAATCAAAAAAGAAAAAATCGATAAAACATAAATCAAAAAAACCAGAAGAAACCACAATTGAAAGGAATTTTCTTAAGCAAAATGAACTTTGATGTGGGGAATAAGCATTAGATACCGAAAGAAATAACAAAAATCCAAACATAAAAATTCCGATTCAGGAATAGAAAACAGCTCTTGAGTAAAAACATTTAAAATAAAAAAAAAAAAACTATAAAACTGCAAGTTTTTAAACACTTTTATTGAAAACAGTGCGTCGCACGATAAAAAGTTTTAATTGGTTACTTACGAAAGGAACCGATATTTCCGATAATTGCAAGAAACATTAAACCTACACCAATCGATAGAGAATTTTACCATGATCAACATACCAAAATGTTAAAGCCAAAAATTAACTAGGAAATAATGCCACAAAACTTTTCTAGCTAGTTTTTGGCATTATTTCCAAAACAAAATGAAAATAACGCCAGAATTTTGTATATAGATTTTTCAAGCGTTAAAGCCGCTTCAGACTATCTGAGAAATCATATAGAAACTCTTATGAGTTGTCAAATATGGCAACTCTGATAGTGTGAATGTAAATTTATTACACAAATGATTTATCAGAAGAAAACTCATATGAGTTATTTTGGCATTAGATTTGAATCTTTTTTAAAAGAGAAGTCATATGAGTTTTCAAATTTTTTAATGTTGTTTGATAAATAAAGAATGAAAACAAATGAAATGAAATAAATAAATAAATTTCAACAATATAAATGAAAAGCAAAAAAAGTTTGACAGTCGGAGTAAAAATCATACGGAAAAACAAAAGAAAACACATATGACTTCTCATATAGTCTGAAGTGCCTTTTATTTTCAAAAAATCTTCTGGTGTTATGTCCTATCGCATTATTTCCGGGAGCCCAAAATGTGTCCTATAAATCTTTTCGGGAAATTTGGTTAATTAAGGCATTTCACGTAAAGCCCTTTGGTGTGACTGATTTTAGTAACATATAGTTTGGTACATAGATGCATCTCAATTCCTTAGCAAGTTCTTTACTTGCCAAACTAAAAGTAAATCTGATATCGCATCTATTATTTCCTGAAATTACAGTTATTTCAGGACTTGTTTTGTTCTTTAAAGAAAATGTCACCTTCATTCAACTTCTGAAATAAAATGAACAAAATTCTTAGTTTTAAATAAATTCTCACAAGTAACAAACTTCATATATTTAGGGTTACAACAAATGAAATAACTAATATAAAAGCCAATGGTAACTTATTATTATAAGATTCGACGCCCGAAAATGCATTACATCTATTCGAACTACAAACGTAGCATTTAAGCATGTTTGGACCACTAGGATCACTATGCGTTAAATTCGTTTTACATAAATTTGCTGCATGTATATCAAAGATACAACCTTTAAAGATAAAATCATTCGAAATAGCTATGGAAAAGTAAATTATTGATTTCATATCATTATGTCTCGGACTAGATATCTGTAATATCAACTTACTATTTATGGCCGTTTCATGAAAGCATTTAAATTTAGTTCCAATTTTTTCAAAGTCCACATAAATGTGATATCCCAATTCTTTCAATTTATTAGCGTTCTGAACTGCCATATCTGTGCTGCAAGCAGTTTCAACGGCATTTTCTTCACACGATTCTTGGGATCCAAAGCAGTTATAGCACTTTAATGAATCAACTTTTGAAAAGAAATGCAATTATAATTAAATATTTTAGAATTGGAAGGATACTTACTTAAAGTGATACTGCAAATTACAAGCACTGCAATAAAAGCAAACAGTTTCGATACCATCGATATTTTTGAAGAACTCGACTTTCAATTACTAAAATCTGTTTTGTTATCATATTTTTGTTTTTTACAATAATTTCAAAGAATTTTATGAAAATAAAATTTTTAAGAATTTGTCAGTTTTTGGCTTTCTCATCATTTTTCTTAACTTTACATACATAATCTAGTTTGGTTTATCAAATACGGACCAAATCTTATCAAACAGCTTCAGAGATATGATGAATTTTGATTTTGGGTTACGCTCAGTTTTTCAATAGTTTTTATTTGTCCCAATTCCAAATCTGATCGCCATGTGTCAATTACTTTCAGAAAAACGACGAATTTAGCTTTTGAGGGATATGTAAGTGTGTACCAAGCTATATAATGATTATGATATCCTGGGCAAAACCGAAGTAATTTCAAAATAAAATGTATTCTAAGACTTTATCGGATATTATATCTATTATAGAAAGAAACCGCGTCAATCAGTTCTCGAATCATGGAATTTTTTATTATTCCAGGTGCAACTGCATGAATTTCGAAAAAGAGTTTGTTCTGAAACCTGAAATGATTCTCGAATTATAGAGATAAAGACAGACACAGTAGTATCTACGATGATGTAGCCTGTACCTGTTCAAAATAATGGGAAAATTAAAGGTTGCAGTGATAATTATTTTGCAAGATCTTTTAGAGTTCACTTGTCAAGGAAAACTGTTATTTTAGAGATTTCGGATCATAATTCCAAAACTACGAAAACGATTCACGGTACTAGGAAGTTAAAAAAAAATTTAAAGTTGATCGGAATTTTACTTCCCAAGCACCAAAGGTTCCATTTTGATATAAATCAGAACCATGTATAGATTTTGTCCATTTCCGAGAACATTTTATGGACTCAATTTTCAAAACAAAAAGTGCTCCTTTATATGAAAATTTTTTTATTATTTATTTTTTTTATTGTTTTCGTTTTCTACCTCAAATTGACAGTACAACAAAACTTACGGAGAAGTAAATTGCATCTTCAATTTGAAAAGCTCAAAATACGGGGACATTTTTTGAAAATAGGTTCGAGTTCATAAAACATTTAATGAAGTGGGAAAGATTTTACATGGTGTTTTATTAAAATAGAGCTCTTGGTGCCCAGGAAACGAAATTCCGAACAACTTTGGAGTGCATTATAAAGTTTTTAAGTTTCGCTGTATATCCTAAAATCTTACTCATATATGTAGTGCGTTTCCACCGGAGATTTATGAGGTAATTTACTACTGTTTCCAGATTAATTTGACGCTTAATAAACGATGAATGAGGTGAATTACGGCTTAATCACCTCATAAATCTTCGATGGAAATTGGCTTTTATAAAAATATTTCAATGTGCTAAAACTGGAGTAAATTTCATTAGATTTAATCCCTGAGGATTACTTTGAACATAGTAAGTTTCTTAAACATTTTCATTTGTACTAGAGGTGCCACAACCTCTTGTCAAAACTGCATTTATTCGTTATTTAAATTTATAAATAATACACAACATATTTGAATTCAAAGAAGAAGAAAATATGCAAAAACTATTAAAATAAATTTAAAACTTTGTGTAGACGCTGTATTACAACCATTTTGGTCATCACACTGATTACAGCTACGCTCGAAGTTTCCATCCATGAAGTAATCCCTGATTTTATAAAAACAACCATTCATGGTAGAGTAAATGCAGCCTTTGTAAGAGTTCTCACCGTGTTCTGAAAAAACAAATAAAATAATTTTATAACAAATTATATATATAGGGTGACAAAAAAAAAAAACCCGAAGCTGTCCAAATGTTCGGAGAGCTCACTGAAATGTTTCTTTGTAATCTCATAAGACATATCGTCGGGTTAAAACTACAACTAGACATCTACATTTTTCATGTTTTGAGAAAAACGAGTTTTAATGATTTTGAATTTTTTGAAACCAAGGTGCATTTGAGAACAGAAAATAACCATTTTTTTCCATTCTCCAATGTCTTATCTTTGGTGTCAAGCATGATTTTTATTCATTACTTTTCTTAAATCGCAAAAACTATTGATTTGATGAAAATAATGGTAGTTGTCTAGTTGTTGAATAAAAGTATCTGCCGCATTTTATTAAAGCAATCTGCATGAACTTTATTACAAATCAGAATCAATGAGTTACAATTTCATTAGGGAAATAAGTATGAACTCATTTTTCTTTGTAAATAGTAATAGGAAAACAAAAAAAGAGTAAACTATAAAACGCGCATAAATCTTTTATTCTATTGTCAAAAGCTATTATTCTCAGATAAACTGGAATAAAAAGGCTTATAGTGGTCTGCTAAAGCAGGAGGTTTCATGGTGAAAAGCGATATTAAATCCTCGTACTTCTTTTTAGCGATAGGAACTGGTCGTTGATATAGTGGTTTCAAATCTGCTGAAAGCTGTCGCTGCCCTCTTTTATTAAAGTCCACTTGTTTAAAAGCACTATCATTACTAAAATCGTCCTTGAATTCTATAACAAATGGCTGAGACTTTACAAATTTTAACCAGGACATTTTCTGCCAGCGGACTGTGTCCGAGATGCTGTCGGTCTTTTGCATAGTCATATTCGTTTTCACAAATAATTTAAAATTGAAGACTTCACCTTGTTTTAGCTCATGCACGTAATATGGCTTTTCAACTCTTCTCCTTGCCATTCGAATCATTAACTTCCAATCTTCAGGCCATAAAGCCTTGCCTACTCTTTTGAATTCTGATTCAATAGCAGAGTGAATGGAGTCACACTCCATTTCACTGTGTCCCGATACTAAAAACTTTAGTTCAATTTGTTTTATGTCTTGTACTGCTTTCAAAAACATTGCAGCTGTAAATTGGTTAAGATTTTGCCCTCCACATCTATCACTGTAAAAAGTTGCAACTGCTGATTTCACAGCTTCCTCGGCCAGCCTGTGTCTCATTCCACATAAAGCAAATCACCTTGCTTTGTTACAACATTTTATATTGTAAAATTATAGGTAGCAAGACGACGCTTGTAAAAGAGAGCATTGTTTGTCGAATCTTTTGGGACCATCAAAACATGTTGCAGATTAAAATTCCCACACATGTGGGTGCCATTTGATTCCTCAGATGCAGATTTATCCTTCTGTTTCTCAATTCTTGCTTTTTCTTTTAGGGCTAAATGAGCTTCGTAGTCTGTCTGCAGAGATAGTTTTTCGTCATAAGTCGCGATCGAGTAATGTTCGCAAATACGACATTGGTCCTTTTTGGGGCGGTGAAAGTCATAATTGAATTGTTCTTTGAAAATTTATCGATACATTGCTTCCGAAATGGCATTTGTGTTTTTTTCTTCACAAAACTTGCAGTACATTATGTACATAAGTGCAATATTCAACGATGGGTCAAGGAATTTACGGATTGAGCTTGACCAACAATAATGGGAAGGAACTGAAGGAAAGCTTTCGATGTGTGCTTTGACGTTTTTCATGGCGAATTCTCCTATGGAAGTTTTTCTATGCTTACCCCTCTTGTCGATTTCGGAGTCCGTTTTTTTAAGGCAATATTAACCACTCCTTTTTTATTCTTAATGTATTTAGGAACATTGTTTTGCATACTTTCACTTTTTGTACATCAATTGGGAGAAAAAAATTAACCGATATATTTCTCCTCGAATGAATAGTGGTACATCTCATTTTGACATATATTTCAGTATTGCTGTGTATGAAATCACGTTGCTTTGGTAATCCGCCAAATCATAAAAGCGACAAAAAATAAGCTGCCTATCTTCTTCTTTGATTTTTGTTTGGCATTTGTTCCTACATGAGGTTGCACAAGACTGTCCAATTATAATGCCAGGAATGAATTTTTTCCTTGAAGAAATGTATGCTTCTCCTTTAGCTCTCTTATTTTTGCGTATGTTTACCATCCATTTGCTGGGGTCAAGAATCCGTTTTCTAGTGCGCGGTGAGGATTGGGGAAAACTTCCTCTTTCGCCTGAAGTTGCAGTGTTCATTATACTTGCCGGGTGTCCTACACTATTAGTGTGTGCTACAATTTCATTGCGTACTACACCTTCAGAGTGTGCTTCTCCTTCAGCGTCTGAATCATCAGTAATGAGCGGACTCACTGAATGAGGAAGTCCACTCCAAGCATTTTTTTCACAAAATTCACTTTCATCGGAGGAGGTTTCGTCGCTCTGAGGCTCCTATTCCGAATGATCGGATGAGAATGGCTCAAGATCTTCATCAATTGATGTACGACTAGGTTTTTCGGGTTGATCCTGAAATCGGAGTTCCAATGAATTACATAACATACCAAATATATTATCGGATCGGGAGGGAGTTTTGAATAACTTATTTCTACTTACCATGATTTAAAAATTAACACACTTAAATTGTTGAAAATCCCTGTAATTTTATTTTACTACAGAAGTGAACAAAATTCTAAAATTCAGAAAACAGTTTTAATAACGCCAATTTGATTAATACAATTTAAAACATTTCTCAATAAACAAGTAATAACATCATAAGGTGTTATCACAATAATAGTATCATTGGTATATTTCAATAATCCAATTTACCCTATTAAAAGTTGTAGTTATCTAGTTGTAGGATAAAGATGATTTTGCAAATTTCGAAGCAACAACTAGATATCTTAACATGTCTAGTTGTAGTATGAATATAAGACGATTTTGAAGTTGTCTACTATTATTTTTTATATTGTATATAAAATCGGATGAGGACCAGATTTTAAAAAATCGAATATACTGGAACAGAGATTTTTTTTCTTCATGTTTCTGTTTACTTAACTCAAAACATCAAAAAATGTAGATGTCCAGTTGTGTTTTTAACCCGACGATGTGAAACAAGTTTCAGATAAAGATCATTCCTTGACATTTGATTTTCGTTTATTCATTTGTTCATTTATTCATTTATTCATTCAGTAGGAAAAATTTTCGCTGTGGAGCAATGAGGAAAAAGCAATCTAAATTGCAGAGTTCATTTTTTTCGAATATTTGGGCTGAACTAATGCCAATAATTTCGTGGTCTTTGAGATATTTAAGTTTAAAATAGACCTTCATTTACGCCACTGGAGGAGGTTTTTATGCAAACCATGTATACGGCCTTTGTGTAAGACCTTTTTCTATAATAATTTTTTTTTTTTGTTTTTTTTTTTAATTTGCTGTACCCTTATCTTGATATCTATTTCAACAATAGATAATTTTGAAATTTCAGATGTTATTCAATACTTACCACCCTTGTGCGACTCACTGAAACAGTTTAAATACGGACTCCATTGATTCATTTCAACATTTTTGTAATAAATATCTAAATAGACCCTTGTATTGTTAGCACTTGACTCATTGCAGTCTATTTTCTTTGATTTTCTACAATCGATGGGGCTATCACAAGAATAACACTGCAGCGTATAACCTATGTATATGATGAATTGAGAATTTAGACATTTACTTGTTAATGCTTGGAAACGATCAAATCTATCCAATCCCTAGCTTACCTATTGCAACATAAAATGTCACAAATAATGTTAAAATCACAGCAATTCTGAATGGACTCATTTTTATTCCACTGTTAGGTCAGTTTAGCTTAAACATTTTTCGAAGCGCCTGATACGTTATACTGATTTATTAGGACTAATAAAATACTTATGTAACTTACGTAAGTGATTTGCATATGTTATTTTATATCGATTGAAATAATCACAAATTTTAGATAATGAAATGATAAACATGGTATGATAAATATTATAATCAAGTAATATTGATTGATTTTAGATAAACTTCCTATTACTAAATATTCATCAGTTATTGATGTGTATTTAATTGAAATAGCGATATCTGCATAGAATATTTTTTTATTAATGTAGCTTTAATTAAAAATCATTGTTAATTGAACCAATCGAGCGTAGTCCAAATATAATCTCAATAGTAAATGCTGTGTTTGATTAACTATGTCCTATTGCTAATTTGACAAAATTTCTGGTTAAGTTATCATATGATTTTTTGAGTGCTTTTGGTGGAAAAATATAGTAAGTTTTCTCATTTTGTATAAAATTTTGCATGAAATAACTAAGGTTCTACTTATAAGCTTTTTCTTAGTTTTTAATTCCAAAAGGTTTTCTTACTATAAAAATTTTCCCAATACGACGCTTGTTAAAAGAACTACAAATAACCCATAGTGCAATTCAGCTCGTCCAGCAGGATTGCAATCATCATCAATAGCAGTGTACTGATGACAAACACCACTTGTGGTTGGAGTTAAATACTCAGGTTTGTATGGAAGTCCGCAACCAGTATTACCGGCATAAATGCAGCCCTTGTAATAAATTTGGCCACATGCTTAAGTACGTGAGAAAAAAAATTTTATTATAAATATATGATTTTTGTCCCGATCGTTCGAAACCGTTTATATTACTTACCATAGTTTGTATATTCGTCGAAACAACTAAAATCTGCACTTGTTTTATTCTCTGCATTATAGTGAAGTTGATCTAAATATGTTTTCGTCTCGCTTGCCATTTTTGAGTTACATTTAATTTGCGAAGGATTTTCACAGGACTCTCTGCTATTACAGCTTGGACAACATAGACAGTAACCTGAAAGAAAAAATTTTAAAAAAAAAAATATTTTTAATTAATTTTCTGAAGCTATTTTACTCATTAATTGTACAAAACGAAAGAAACATATCTTAGCTGCATGTTTTTTAAGCATTTTAATTAGGTACTTTTTGTAAGATGTTAAACATAAGTAAGTAAATATATTTTATTGTAAAAATTTCAAACCTTTGCAGAACAAGATCATATGATAAATGACAGTTCTACTCTAGGTTAAGTGAAAAAACCCATAAATGACTGGGCAGAAAATAAAATTTTAAGAAAATTCGGAAAAAATTAACATTAAAGTAAAAAAATATAAATTGATTGAAAAGTTAGCAATTCGAATGCGCATTAATTCATCATGAACTTGAAAATATACTTTTGATGAAAAATCGTTGGTTTATCAGAAGTTACCAAGAGATTCTTTATGAAAAGCACCACTTTTTAGACGAAATTTTGATTTGAAATTTTTGTATAGGGTGATGAACCAATCCTGCAAAACGGTTAGCACCACTGAATTCCCCGTACCCGAATCAAGTGAGAATGACCTATCTCCCGCCAAACCAAAAAAAAAGTCCCAAAAACTAGTACAGTGTAACTCTTTTTTTTTTATATTATTAAACTTTTTGAATCAAAGAACTTACCTAATGTTACACCATAAATTGCCAACACTGTTAAACCAAGTAAATTTTTAGTATTATTCATTTTATTGATACTAAAGGACTCAAGTTTTGATTGATGTGACTTATTTTGAAGACATTCAATGTAACACTAAGTGCATTTTTGGTTTAGTAACAACATATTTGAGTAAAACATCAGCCAAGGAAAATGCATAGGTTGTTGAGGGCTTATCAATATACATATTTTTACCATGTTATTTATACCTTTTGGGTTACAATTAATTATCAACTTATTAAAACAGCTTTCTGTCACACCTGATTATGTGTGACTAATATTATTGTAGTAGTAACAAATGAAATCACAAAAAGCTAAACGATAAACAAGAAGTAACAAAAAAATATTTGCGAAGTCAACGAGCATGCCACTTAAGTTAGAACTTTAAAATTTTCTTTACATAAACGGTTTTTCCCCTTTTAAAAAAAATAAACAATATTATATAGATTTTTCGGTGCTTTTTCTTAATTTTAATAAAAACAGAAATTCTTCAATTGGAAAACCATATTCTTAATTATATTTTTATTTTATCTTAAGTTCTTTTTTATAATAATAGGTCTTAGCTACTAAAGCTATTAGAGTTCTTAGCTATCAAGGTTAAAGTTATGAGTCAACTGAAAAGCGTACTAAGTCGATTTCATACACTAAAAAATGATAGTTTACTTTTCTTACTTTTGATTCCCTTTAGTATTGATTTTAAACTTTTTTGGTAGGTATAAAATCCAATTGTTTGAAATTTATACGAAAAAAAATATGAAAATTATTCCAAAATAGTTTAAAATTTATACTTTTTTTGGCATTGTTCTATATAAGTACTTTTTGGTTTTAAAATTATAATTAAATACTGTGCAGAAAAAAGTCGCATATTTGCTTCGAATTTGGCTTTTAAATGGAATATGGTATATAAATCTAGACAACAGCCAAAATATAACGTTTCTCAAACCATATCTTCTAAACTAATTTGAGATCGCTGAGTCCGAAAATCGAATTTTTTTTTTTTAGGAGAGCGTTGTAGTCAATAGCGTGAGCGTAGTATAAGGGGATAGTGCTCGGTGGCGAAAAGAGAACCACCACATTAGACGTGGATGGCCCGATACTACTTATATCAGCTACTCACGGCTATAGAGCACGTCTTTAAGAAAAGTAGCCATTGGGTTATGTGTGAACAGCCCAATACGACGTCAGCTACTCACAATTAGAAAGTACGCGTTCAAGAGAATAGCATTGCGTTAGGTGTGAACGTGGCAACTAACCACTACTACACTCAACTAGGCCATGGCAAGCAGCAGAGGGAGCGGTGCATAACACCAGAGAGTGGTGAAGAGTAGAGAGACGTGTTTAATTTATCATATTATTAAAATTATGTTGAGCGAAACCAAATAAAGATATAAAATTAAGTAAATTAATAAAACCACAACCCGTGACTTTGAATTTAACCAAGAGGTCGTCCTTTTCTTTAATAAATTTTTGCAGCCAAACACCCGCTGGCTGTTGCTTGTAAGCTCGTCTTGAAGTCGGGTGGAAATCCGTCAGATTTGTTTTTTAGAGTTTATCACTAAAAGCATCTTGGATTCTTTCAGAATTTTCAGTTCAATTTTATCAAATATTCAGTATAAATAAAAGCTGATTTCAACTTAAATTTCTGCAATAGGTTATTATAAGTTTCAAAGTGTTTTCAGTCCTGACTACAAACGAATTTTTTCCAAGCCCAGTTGCGATTATTCCGATTTTCTTTAAGTCTTTCGTATACCAAGGCAATGAAGAGTTATTAAAGTTTTCTAAAGTATATAGCACAGCCAAAGCTACACTGAGAAAAGAGTATGTTTCGATCAAAGAATTATATTTGATTGAACATTTTAGAAAATATTTGTTAATAATTAACAAATTTCGGTAAATATTAATATGCCTTTAATTGGACCTTGAAATATTGTCGATTGGGCCAAAACTGATATCTGTTTGATGGAATGTCAAATATTTGCTTTAAATTAAAAAAAACCTTGTCTGGGATTCGAACGCACTCTAAAAAAAAAAAAAAAAATAAAAAAAATTTGAACCTTCGCCCCCAGGTTATAACTCAAACATCTCATACATTGAGCTAACTCTATCTACTTTAATTCTAAACAAAAAGTCATACAAAAAATTCAACAAGTATTGAAAAATTTCAAAAACATACTGACATTATTTTCAAAACATTATTTTCAAAAGTTACAAAAAACAATCAATACTTGTTAAATTTTGTGTTTGACTTTTTGTTTAAAATAAATTCAAAATAACAATCACTACAAACGTAGATAGAGTTAGCTCAATGTATAAGACGTTTGACTCATATCCTGTGGGTTCTATGTTCGAATCCCAGACAAGAAAGTTTTTTTTTTAAATTAATTATTTTATTTTTTTACTTCACTTTGATTGACTTTTTGATTTGATATAACTTTTTCGTATTTCAATTTGTATATGTAGAACATCTATAGTTATAATATAGTTCTGATTGTTAAGCTGTAAGATTCAGTAATTTACATTCGGTCATTGCGTCCTGAGGTTTAAAGAATTCAATACGCGCGGCATAGTTCCAATTCGCTATACATGGATTCCCTCTTACGATTGCAATGAACCAAGGTTACAAATGTAGCTGGTAAATATATGGTAGCATCTAACAAAGAACAAAAAATGCCCCGGGGGTATGAGTTCAATCCCCACCCAGATATGATTTTTTTTTTGTGTTTTTTTTTTTGTTTTTTTTTTACAACTTGGCGAGTGCATTCAAATTTCAGAGAAGAGTTTTATTCTTAATTTATAACAAATATTATATATTATGATGTCGCCGTGATCCTAGCAAATATTGTCATATTAGTTTCTAATTAATAAAAAGATTAATAATAATAAAGGTCTAAATTCAAAACAATAAATGTCTTTATATGCAAACATATATTTGGTAATTATTAACAAATATACGATTGAACCAATAAAATTGCTCAAATATGCCACTCATTAAATGATATTAAATATTCGATTCGCCTATATCAAATATATTATTTGTTAATTATAACCAAATTTTGATGCATATAATCATATTGTTTTCTCAGTGTATGGCTTTAAAAGTGTCTCTATAGTAAAGTGCAATGCTCAGTATGGTCTAAAGAATTCTTTTCAAAAATAAACGAAAAAAAATTTAATGCTTACATTTATTGTTCTCAAAAATGTTATACAATTTCATAAAGTCAGCTTTTTTGAAATTAAATTTCTTAAATTTGTATACATCAAAACTTATCATTTAAATTACTATTAGGTATCTGTATGTATGTATGTATGTATGTATTCTCCTTTAACTCCTAGGAGAAGCATAGGGCCAATAGGTATCTGATACGTTCAAAATATTCAGAGGCTGATGAAAAATTTTTTTAATTCTCAATACCTAAAAGATTTATTTTTCAAAATTTTCCATACTATACAAATTTACCCAATACCACGATTGTTAACACAACTATGAACAAACCAAAGTGTAATTCAACACGTCCAGCAGGATTGCAATCGTCACCAGGTTTACAATCATCAGCAGGATTGCTATCATCAACAGGATTGCTATCATCAACAGGATTGCAATCCTGAAAATGATAATACTGACTGCAAACACGAGTATAGGGTTCGTTTGTATACTCAGGTTTTAAATCATTACAAACATCAGTACTGAAAAAAATGCAGCCCTTGTACTGAATTTCGCTAAATGCTTAAGAAAGAAAATACAAACTGTTATTATACATATAATGACATAACATTCAAAAACGTTGATATTACTTACAATCTACGTATACAATATGTTCTTCGAAACATTTAAAAGTAGTACTTATGGCACTATTATTTGGATTTATGTGATATTTATCTAAGTAGTAAAGTCTCGTCTCATTTGCCAACTCTGAGTTACAATCAACTTTCTTAGGATTTTCGCAGGACCATTTGCTATTACAACTGGGACAACATATGGAGTGAGCTGAAAAGAAAAATTTTAAAAATTTTACTTAGCCCTAGAATAGTAATCTTATTTTACAGAACATTAATTGAATAACATTTCAGAATCTTTATCCGATCTTCAGCATATATATCACATGATGATTCTGTGGACATTTTCAAGTTAAAACTTACTTTTCTTTTTAAGTATTATACATATATCTAGTTATAAATTTTCTGTAAATTATTGAATTTAAAAACTTACTTAATGTTACGCCATATATTGCCAGCACTGTTAAACCCATAAAAATTTTAATATTATTCATTCTATTGATGTTGAAGGACTAAGTTCTAAGATATGATTGATTTTACTTATTTGTAAGACACTTATTGTGCGACTAAGTGCATTTTTGATTAGTAACCAGTCAACTAGACAAAAGAAATGTTTACGTGTTGAAAGCTTATCGCTATAATATTATTACCATGTTATCTTAATCAACTAGCAGCTTTCTGAGAATTCTGTTACACCTCATTATTTATGACAATTTTCTGCTGTAATACCATATGAAATCACAGAATGCTAAATAAGTAACATTAGCAAAAAATAAACAAAATATTTGCGAGGTCAACAAAAATTCAATTTAAGTTAAAACTTTCAAATTTTCTATATATACTCGGTCGCATATAAAGTGTTCAAGAGATTCTTGCTCGTAAGCAACTCCGATAAAAGAAGTTGAAAGGGATACATAGTTTTCAGCATGCTTGCCAATGCTATATTAATACATTTGTTAACAAGTAAATAAGCAGTTTTTGAACTATTATATGAAGGCCAGATTGACCGGGATATTCTACATGTAGTCAATGCTTTTCAATTAGTGTTCGCCTCGGTTAAGTAATTTGAGAAGATCCGCTTCTTTATACGACCTAACGGGGTATGAACTCGCATCGCGCTGGTGACGTTCAGAGAGGAGCCATTCCTAGCCAGTTCGTCGGCTTTTTTGTTGTCTTCGTTGCGCAAGATCAAACCGACGCCCCAGTCTGACTAATTTTTCCTTGCAATCCACTACTAATTTAGGTTTTGTTATTGTTGAATTGAGTGCTTTGATGGCAGCCTGACTGTCCGAGAGGATTGGAAATGGTAATGATTTGCAGGCTTCGAAGATGGCAAAAACTGCGGTCCTTTGCATCCTCAACAGTTTTGTCTGATTGTACCACTTGCTAGTAGTGGTCTTTACTCATGCAAAATATTTTTCTTAAATTTAATAAAAACAGAGGTGTTTCAATTGGAAAACCATATTCGTGCATAGGGGTGATTCTCTGAAAAATGTACAGTTCAATGGCCCGGGGGTCAAAACTTTAAATATACTTAATAATTTTTAATATTTTGCTATAAAAATATAACATAAACTGTTAAAAAGTCATTATCCGTCTTGTCCCTGACCGTTTTTTAGTGCACTGAATTTGCCCATTTTGCATATTACATTATTTTCTAAAAAAAAAAAAATACTGTACTGAAAGTGAAGAGAAAGAGGAGAATCAGTGTATTTTCAGTTTTTCGACAGTGAGTGTTCATGTGGTTTTATTTTAAAAAAGTTTAAAAATTTTGTACAGAACGCAAGTGTGCATCATTCTTCGCGTAAGTTTTTTTTTTATATTAATAAACATATTATTTTATCTCTTTATAATTAAATCAATAAACAATTAGAGGTGCTATCCAACAGATTCAACTTTTTTTAAAATAATTGCTATTTTCATTGTGATATTACTGTTTTTGCAACATTTTGTCATTCTCCGTCATTTTTTGCAACATTTCGTCACTCTCCGTTTAGTAACTCTCTAACTGGTTTCTTTAGTTAGTTTTGCTTGAACTATTTATTTAAAAAAATAAAAAATAAAATTTAGTCTTAAAACACTTAAATAAACTTTTCAAAACTCCAACATAAATTTTTAGGGTTGCCACCTGGTTATTTTTGAAAATCTTATACAATATAATTCATACTTTTTTGACTAAATTGAAATTTTTTGTTTCAGAAAAGTAGCTGGCGACAAAAAAAGCCATGTTTTGGTACATTTTTCGTAGATATAGCCACATAATTTTATTTAATATAATTTATTTTTAATACTATAATCTGTTTTAGTTCTCAATACCGTAAAACTGTGCTTCTAACTAAACCACACAAATTTGCCCAATACTGCAATTGTTAACACAACTATGGCCAATCCGTAATGTAATTCAGCACGTCCAGCAGGATTGCAACCATTTACATTATTACACTGTCTACAATCCCGCTTACCGCTACTCCACTCAGGTCTCAATTGTAGTTGGCAACCCCTTATGTTGGAATAAATGCAACCCTTGTAATAACTATCACCAGATGCTTGAAAGAAAGGAAAATTTTGTATTATATGATGCGTTTCGTTTGACTTCAAGGACATAATACTTACAATATGTAATGTGCTCCTCGAAACAATCAAAATTTGAACTCATTGCACTAGTATTCACATTCATATGAGATGTATACAAATAGGCTCTCGTTGTATTTGCCATAGCAGTAGTACAATTATATTGTGTAGCCTTTTTGCAGGACTCTTTGCTGTTACAGCTATAACAACGTAAGGAGTGACCTAAAAAGAAAAGCGGAAGAAAAATTTAAGAATTTGTCTTAACCGATATACCTGAGCAGTGAAAAGTCTCATATTTAGTTTCTTGTGTTATATTTTCCCACTGATTCTAGACAAGTTGTCCAGGCACACATTTAGATCGTAAATTGAAAATAAGGTTTAAAAAGCGGGGACTTGTTTCCGAGGGCTCTGATTTCATTTTGCGACACGTTACGTTGCTTGGAGTTTGTTCTCCAACGACCTTTCTTACATGTCTACCACAGCTGCAAGGCCCGGACGAATGGATTTTGGTAGGTGGTTTCGCGGAGAGTATGACCGATATACCCCATATCCTTATGGTCGTAATGTCGTTTGAGGTTATATACTTGTGCAGACATGGCAAAACTAGGTATCGAACATTTTTTGTGTAGTCCAGGGTATTGTTCTCACTAAGGTCTACAAGCTGGCTAAACAAGATTTGCTGTAGGACTTGTAGTTCTTCAGAAAAACAACCCGGATGTTTTGATTTTTTCATACCAACTAAAAAATTAAATTTGCATCTCTAAAAAATTATGAAAAGATGCGATGCCTATGTTTCGCCTTGGAATTTATTTATTATCCAGTATATATGCAAAATTTTTTGAAAACTTTTGAATTGAAAAACTCACTTAATGTTACACCACAGATTGCCAGCACTGTTAAGCCAATTAAAATTTTAATATTATTCATTTTATCGAAGGACTAAAACGTATGAACACAATCTTATTCGTGTAAATTATTGTAATGTTTGTCTTATATTAAAGACTTTTATTGTAAGACTAAGTGAATTTTTGCTTTAGCAACTATTTAAGTAAAATAACTAGAGAAATTTATACGTTTGCCTTATCTTTTTGTTATCTAGATGTGAACAAAATCCAATAAATGAGGCATTACCTAGTTTTACAATTGTATCAACTCATTGAAGTTCATTGAATTCAGTTTTATAAGAATTTTGTAATGCATCATAATATATGACTTATTGCTGTCATACAATGTAATCGAAGAAATAAAAAATTAAGTTTTAGTTAAAGCTTTCAATAATTCGAATCGACTTCTGTTGTCAACGAACTAAAGCCTCTTTTAATTGCTGGAGTTATATCGTTTTTAACTATGTATTTGAAATATCGGAAGTAAATAAAATAACTATCAACCATCAATATTTTGAATACATTAAAATTGTTGCTTAAAAATCTCTGTGAAAAAGAGAGTCTAGCATTATGAACAGTAGACATGGTCGAAATTAAGATTCATCCCCGCACCGACTCAAAAGGTAGAAGGACTCTTAAAAATAATATCTGCATCATTTTATGCACGTTCCGAGAAAAACCAAGGGAACACTTTTGATTCTCCTGAAGGCTGATTTTGACCAAAAAATATGTTTTTTATTTATTTATTTATTTATTTATTTATTTAAGTATTTTACTTTATATGTAAAGTAAAACAGGGCAACAGGGCCATAAGTACCAGTAATAGAAGTATTTAC